>JAZFAU010000190.1:0-1317500 GCA_037178615.1 Dione vanillae
ACATAGAATATTTTTTTATGGTATGGTGCTTGATAAAGTTATTAACATTTTAAATTTATTCAGATATAATTTATCAATATGTGGGTATGTAAAAAAATTTTACACTTTTGTATGTAAAAAAAAATTAACATATGTTCTCATATTTTTTTTTTTGTTACTTCACATCCCTAGAGATAGTCATTAACACTGTGATAATGTGCTCAAGGGTTTTTTTTTCAATCAGCGTGCTGGCATTTGTGTTTTATTTTAAATTTGGCGTTAACAGAGAGTAACTTCTCAAAGTTAAAGCAACAGAAAAGGCAAAGCTACAGCATTTTTCAAAAACGTGAATATGTGAACTTTCGCTTAGAATTTCAATTTTTATTTTGGGAAAAGGGGAATCAAGCTTGTGATTTAAACAGGTCGACTTTGAATGAAAATGTAAAATTTTACCATTTCGAGTTTTAAATTCAGCATTTACTAGTAAAGTGTTCACAGGGAAATTTTAAAGCTTGTTTTGAAATGAACATTGAAATTTAATTTTTGAAAATCAATATGAAAAAAAAACTATTTGAGGTATAAACTGAATTTGATAAATGTATTAAATATTTTCTTATAAGTAAATATTTACCTATAAGTATTTCTATAGTAGGCCCCCAATTATTCTATGTAAAAATAGTTAAAAAAAAACACGACAGTACTATAATTAAATTTAAAATAAAACCTAAAAATTATGTATATTACTTTTTTAAAAAATACACATTATAAATTACTTTAGTTCTATTCAAGACGCCAGGGGCCCTTTACCCAAAAAACCCAAACGCTCCGTATCTATTCCATAAAGCGCTTCAGCGATAAAAATTATAGATATCGCTAACTTGGTACCAACAACACATGTCAACATCAACGCTTGATCTACAGTGTCAAAAAAACATCGATCATATTGTCTGTGATTGGCGTTTTTTGAAACGTCAAGTGAAGACTGTAACGTCACATATTTCAATGTTGCATGTGTAAAAATTTAATGTTAAACTAATTTGATTAAAACAGTTTAAAAAATATACCTTCTCAAGCAAATTTTAAAAGAAAAAAAAATAAATTTAAGTTTTGTTAAAAAACGTAAATAATAGTAAAGTAAGAAAATTTAAAATTATTAAACCCCTGTATTCAAAAATTAATGTTGAAAAATAAAACGAAAATAATAAAATTTCGTAATATAATCGTAAAATTTATTTCGTAATTATTAATTAATAATCGATTCACTTAATAACTTCCTAATTAACTTATAAATTTTTAATTATTAAGGTGAAAAATTTTTCCATAATTTTTATCGTTTTCTGCAGGTTTCGTACTTCGATAGGTGAGCGTTGACAAATTTAAAACTGCGATTGTCAAAAAGTGCAACATGGCTGTCAATTATCGATTGACACTGACGAAACGATAAAATTTCTCGTTTTACGCCAACGCTTCGTTGACGTTTTATTTTTTGGGTACGATCTTTCTTTCGTTGTCTTAGATCACGTGACTTATCGTTAAGTCCATACATATTGTCAGCGTAAAAGATTGTCAAGTGGGGTCTTGGCTAAGGCCTCAGGTATCTGAAATAAAGTATGCAAAAAATAATTTTTGCGCTAGTCACTTTAACTTTTTTATAGAACTTCCCAACGATTTAACTTCGTTATTTCAATAAGGACAGTTTGCGGTAAAACTGTATATTTCCAGCAGTCAGCACAATACTACCAAGTAAAAATTTACAATAAGGTATTTTTTCACAAAACTTAAATTTTTATACTTATATGAGATAGCACTTTTTTTATTAGGTACATATAAGCTTTGTTGTATTAAGCGTTGTTATAATAACGAAAAAATACAGTTTCTACGTGGCGCGGCACCTTTGCCCGCTGCTAATAATATATACATATGTGAGTTTTATTTTTTGTTTCTTCCTTTGAATAACTCTATCTACGAATAGTAAAGTAAAGGTCTATGCATAATAAATAAAAAATATAATTATTATTGCAATGTATCTTGGCAGAAGCTACTCTTGTGCGGAACCTAAACGTGGTTTTTCTCGCGTTAACTTTAAGTGAGAATTCCAGGATTAGTAAAATAATCCAGTTGAAAATTTTACGATTATGATTAATATAACGCAAAGTCATTGTACAATTAAGACAGTAGTAAGCGAAAATATAAACTAAAAAATTATTTTTAAAACATTGTATTACCTGTCAATAATTCACACTAAAGTTTGAAAAAGTAATTTAAATAAAATACATATAAAAACACTACTCTTTGGATAAATTAATAATAATGTATTACTAAGAATTACGATAAGCGAATGAGTACATTCTACATACACAATGTATATTGAATAAATTATAGTTCGTCAATCAAATGTCAAGATTAAAGAGATAATGTCAGTAAGTTTTGTCACCTTTTATAAATGACCGACAAAGGCGAAGCGTCTAATTGCCTATAAACACGATGGTATGTAGGTTCCTGTTTAAATAATATATTCCATATGATATTATAAAATTACAACTAAACAAGTTTTGTTTTATGAAAGCTACAATAAAGAAATTTGGTCTTAAGTAAGTACTGGTGTATTATTACGTATGTAAAGCTTCGTTTAAAATACCCACCTTGTATTAGCATATTGCTTTAGTATAGGCTTCCCTTTTTTGTCTTGAATCTGTAATTATTTTTTACTTTTTTTTTACTTATATAGCTGATTATTTTAAGGCTCGCAATAATTAACATTTACAATTAATTAAGATTATTTATATTTATTTAAAAAAATCATAGGTACAGTAAAGTTATAAAAATACATTGGTACGTAACACAAACATACAAATGTTTGGATGATAAACACTACATGCAAATTTATGTGAGAGTGGCATTATAACATAAAAAATCATAATAATAGCTACAGATATAAAGTGAAAAAATACAAACAAAAATATAACACAGAATCAAAACATTTTTGAACGTTTAGCATCATGCTGTCTATATCATTTTGTAGCAGAACAACATCCTCGGCAGGTATGCACTACTTTAGAAATTTTAAGTCATCTGCAAACATAAAAGGAGTACAATGAGTAAAAATCGCTGGCAAATCATTAATGAAAACGTTAAATAAAAAGACCTCCTAAGTGAGAGCCTTGTGGAACACCTGATGTAATTTCGTGTAGTGATGACTGATACCCGGAATTATGACATAAAATTTTCGATTTTCAGTGTACCATTTAAACCATTGTAGTAGTTTACCAGTATATCCATTCTCATATAGCTTCCGATACAAAATATGATGAGGCACTAAATCAAATGCCTTGCTAAAATCACTATAATAACTTCCGTGTTGATGACCGGCGTCACAAGATTTTGCAACATCTCTGTGAATTCCACTAAGTTTAGAACATGTAGATCTGGATTTAATAAATCCATGTTGAGCATCACAGATTAGGGGCTTAAAATGTGCAATTAATTGAGGAAGTACAAGTCTTTCAAAAACTTTAGCACAAGATGAAATCACTGATATTGGTAGATAGTTTGTAACATTTTTCTTCAATCATTTTTTATATATAGGAACTGTTTTGGCCTATTTCCACTGAATTGGAAATACTCCGTCATCTAGCTATTTATTATAATTATAAATAATGGACCAGGCAGACTCTCAGCACAATTGCTTATAAATTGTGGCGGAATATCATCAGAACCTGGATCCTTTATAACTTAATTATTTTATCCTTGGGGATTTTTACCCTCGAGATTGTATTTATAGCAAAAATTTGTGCATTTGAAGTATATAGACTATTTATATTTTGTGCTGAAACATAAATAATAGAGAAATTTTTACAAATTTAAATATTCTTGCCGCCAATTGCGCTATTAACTCCAAACTCCGTTTACAGTTATTGGATTTATATTTAAGGTACAAACTGAAAAATACTTGAGCTTGAGATTTTGTATAATTTTTTAATCATTTTGTATTATTTTTGGCTATCACATAAAATAATTTTTCCATTGTAGATTTACAAGATAATCTATAACTTAGAATAATCTGTAGAGAGGTCAATTCTGTACATGGAATATATTTCAAAATAACTATCAGGGGGTGATTAGTGATCGATACTGATGCCAAACAATGAAATCAGTAAAATTTTTTGTCTGTCTGTATAATCTTTATAGAAACAAGAACTACTCGATGGATTTTAACGAAACCAGCTACAGTTATCCCTTCATACTCCTGAGCAGATTATAGTATATTTTTTATTACGCTACAATCAGTAGGAGTAGAGCAGACGTTGGGAAAACAGGAGAAGTTACTTGATTTTTTATGTTTCCGTCGCAGTGTTACATGTATAACGGAAATATTCTATATAAAATTATAAAAAAAAACTCAAGACAGCATAAGTCTATCTTTTATGGTTGACTCAAGTGTAATTCCAAATAGCTTAGCAGTTCGGAGATTTCTGATTATATTTCTTTACTCTGGACGTTTATAATACTAGTAACGCTCACACTCATTCGTAATTCTTGAAAATTAATATAAGTGCCTATTCAATAAAAACAAAATCATCAAAATCGGTATAGAAACTCCAAACTTAAAATGAAATGAAATACGCTAACAAGCCATCGCGCGTAAATACTGAATCATGCTATAAGAATTGTTTTTGCGTAACGGTTGCCGCGCTTGACGCGGCTCGCGGCGGCAGGGCATAAAAGGGGCGGGAGGCGAGCGCAAGCTGTCGACAAGGTCTGTCAAACGGCCTGCTCTTCAAGCTCCACCGTATGGCAATCCCAGACTCTCTTGTACCATCATTCGAGAGTACATGTCGAACCGCATGTTCTGCTACCGTATAGAGGAGAACCTCTCGTCGCGTCGTCTCGTCCGCGCTGGAGTCCCGCAGGGCTCCACCCTCTCCACCCTTCTATACGCATTGTACACGAGCGATATTCCGGCGCGTTCCTAAGGTTAGAACTAGCCGAAAGACTGCAACTCGCGGCCAACGTCCTAGGCGATTGGTTTAGCAAGTGACGATTTGAGGTCAACCTGGAGAAGAGCGCAGCGGTACTCTTTTCGGCGTAAACATCACGAAACCGTCTCTACTATTCGGCTACAAAATAAACCAATCCCCTGGGAAAATCAGGTCAAATATCTAGGCGTCATCCTAGATTCGCGTTTCTCTTTTCCGTTCTCACATCAAACATGTGAGAAACAAAGCCATGTTCATCTTGAACAGGCTGTACCCACTCATATGCAAGCGGAGTAAAAATGTCACTTCGTAACAAGCTGACACTGTACAAAACTTGCATCCGCCCCATTATGACATACGCCAGTGTAGTGTTCGCACACATTAACACAGATCTCCTTCAGAGAGTCCAAAATAAATTCCTCAGAATAGCATCCGGATGCCCATGGTACGTTTGCAACCGTAGACCTCCATAAAGACTTCGAATTGGAATCAATCAAAGAGTTCTGCAAAGTCTTAGCCAAGTGCTACTAATCGTCGAAGCGTCTAAGTACGCTCCCCATCCTCACAAACTACTTCGACGCCCTCGAAGCGTTCTTCTAGATCCCGATGACCCCAATTACTGTAGCCAAGCGTACTACAACGGAAGGTTACACCCCTCAGATCCCCAAAGACTCGCCGTAACAGGCGACGCGGCCCATCTCTCACACGGCACGACCGCGCCTCAGCGCGGTTGGGCCATTCGGTCCATGACTGCCCTACATACTTTCTTCTGAGCAGCTACTAATGCTCATTTATTCTCTGGGGGACGAAATACACTTCGTGACGCCTGTCAGACAAATTGAGGTCAATAGCATTCATATATATATATATATATATATATATATATATATATATATATATATATATATATATATATATATATATATATATATATATATATATATATATATATATATATATATATATATATATATATATATATATATATATATATATATATATATATGCTAATGCTATTGACCTCAATTGGTCTTGACAGCGTCACGAAGTGTAATAGAGCGACTTCAAAATCTGGTCATACGCTTTGTTTACGGTTTACGTAAGTATGACCATGTCTCTGAATTTCGTGCTCAATTAGCTCCAATCCGACTTCGCCGTGATATGCACATCCTTGTATTTCTTTTTAAGATCCTTAATTATCATAATTTCCCCTGCTACCTAGGTCCCCGTTTCAATATTCTCCCCCTCCCTCACGCTCTAGGCGGTCTGGCGTGGTTCCGCAACACAAATTTTAACAAAGATCCTTTTCGGTGTGCGCTGCATTCCTCTGGAACACACTTCCCAATCCTATCTAAAGAAGCACATCTTTTATGTCTTTTAAAATCCGACAAAAAAAAATATTTACTGGACTGTCATAACAACTAAATTGGTTTCAGAGACAGTTTCTGGCTTATTCACAATATGATTTTAGCATTATATAAATGTTTTAAATAGTATTATGTGTATAATTATGTATGTGTTATTATGAATGCTATATATATATATATATATATATATATATATATATATATATATATCATATATATATATATATATATATATATATATATATATATATATATATATATATATATATATATATATATAATATATATATATATATATATATATATATATATATATATATATATATATATATCTATATATATATATATATATATATTATATATATATATATATATATACCACTCCTTCCACTTAGCATTATCCCGGCTTACTGCCAGGGTCTGCTTTCCGACTCAAACTACTCCACTTTGCACGGTCTTTAGCATCCTCAGTGGTTAGTCCATTGGCTCTCATATCCTGCATCACGACGTCCAGCCATCGCTTCCTGGGGCGTCCGGGCAGTCTCACTCCAGGAACCGACATGACAAGGCATTGTCTTCCGACATAGTTCCTAGGGCCGGCGCAAAACGTGGGCCATACCATCTCAGACGACGCTCTTGGAGCTTATCCGCTACGTCACGAACTCCCAGACTACCTCGAATGAATGTATTGCGTATGCGGTCAGCCCGCGTTACACCACACATCCACCTCAGCATCTTCATTTCCGTGACGTGAAGCTCCTGAGTGTGCCGAGATAGTGCTGGCCAGCATTCGCTGCCGTATAAAAGAACCGGTTCGAATCATGCTCTTGTATATCAGTCCCTTGAGTTGTGTGGTATTCTGCGATCGCAGACCACACCAGTGACCTCCCGCCATTTGGCCCAAGCAGCGCTAATACGGGCGTGGACATCGTGGTCGATGCCTCCGGACTCGTGCATAATTGATCCTAGGTATCTGAATTTTTCTGTCTTGATGACTGATTCAGAACCTATCTGGATAGTGCTCGAGTCCGGGCTCCCGCAGGCCATGTACTCGGTCTTCAATACATTTAGTTTAAGACCACCGTTCTCAAGCGTACCCTTCCAGACGTCACTTTGTGCTCGAGCGTCAGTCGGTTCTCGTCAATGAGTGCTATGTCATCGGCATACATCATCAGCCATGGAGACTGGTCCTGGATAGGTGCCGTGACAGTATCTAGCACTACATTAAACAGAAACGGACTCAGAGCTGAGCCTTGGTGAACACCTACTGTAATCGGGAAGGGTTTGTGTCACCAACAGCGGTCCTAACCACAGAAACGGAGTCGTGGTACATGTCTCTGATAATATCAATATAGGATTCGGGGATGCCTTTGGATCGCAGGGCCCACCAGATACACTGACGTGGTACACAGTCGAAGGCCTTCTGCAAGTCTAGGAATGCTATATGCAGAGCTCTCCTTCTTTCCCTGTATGCCTCCATCAAGGTTCGGAGGGCAAAAATTGCGGTCCATAGTACCTGATCCTGGCTGAAATCCATATTGACACCCAGAGACAGTACATTCTTGGCGGAGCCTGAGGCCGATCACGCACTCGAAGAGTTTCATGGTGTGACTCATAATCTTAATGCCCCTATAACTACCGCAATCTTGAACACTGCCCCTTCCTTTGTAAATAGGGGTAATAAAACTGTGCCGCCACTGGCTTGGCATCGTCCCAGTGCTCAAGACACGGTTAAAAAGGTCAGTAAGTATGAGCACACCAAGAGATCCCAACGATTTCCACGCTTCGATCGGAATATTGTCAGGCCCCACCGCTTTTCCGTTCTTCATGCGTCGAAGACAATCTCGAGTCTCATCAAGGGTAATTGGAGCAATAAGTCCAAGGTTAGGAGGTGATTCAGACGGAAGACTAAACGGGTGCTGAGTATTCAGCAACTCTAAGAAATAACTTCTCCACCTCTCCTTCACAGAGGCATGAGTACAGAGCAGCTTGCCCTGGGAATCTCTGACGCAAAGACATTTTGTGATATCTTGCGTCGTATATATATATATATATACATATATATATACATATATTTATATATATATATATATATATATATATATATATATATATATATATATATATATATATATATATATATATATATATATATATATATATATATATATATATATATATATATATATATATATATATATATATATATAATATATATATATATATTATATATATATATATATATATATATATATATATAGATATATATATATATATATATATATATATATATATATATATATATATATATATAATATATATATATATATATACCAAAAAATACCCAGATTCCGCTGAAACAGTTGCGAAAATTTGCACAGTAATGACGTAGAACTTACGAGGCATTTAATTCGCTTATGTTCGTTCGTTCAACGTACAGTTACTGGATTTACTTCATAAGTTAAGGATATTTTAATACAATTAGTTTTAAATATAGGCAGCCAAGGCGTAAGCGGAAGCTAGCAAGGAAGCAAGGTACTCTCCACTTTCCATGGTCAGCTTTAAAAGTGATTCTTGTATGATTTCTATCCTAAAAGGTAATCTAATCAACTTGTTTTACTAATGAAAGTAAAAACAAATGCCAGCTCAGTGATTGGAAAAACCCTTTGAGTACACAATTAAAGTGTAAATACCTATCTTTAGGGATCTTCAATTCACACCTGATGCTATTTTATATATCCACATCAAGGGAAAATTTATTTAATTTTTCTCCGTGAATAAATTTAATTTAATAAAGTAATTTATTACAGTTAAGATTGTAATATTCATAGAAGGCAATAAGCTCTTATATAATTTTTTTTGTTTTTAAATTATTTAATTAAAGATGAAATAGTAAATGTTTTAGGATAGTGTTCCATATTTTTATATTTAAACTAAATTAAAACTGTTTTTTTTATGTATTTCATTCCATTATTATATAAAATATATAAAACTGATTCCTTAATTATGTTCATTGTAAAGAGTCTTGAGGATTCGGTTTTATTTCTATTTATGTTAATAAATGGAAATAAAGCCGACTCCTGTCCCAATGTCATTTCAGGTAACTGTAACATTAAGTCTATAATATATTGACATAATACAATATGATGAACAAAACCCGTTATTATAGATATGTGTGATTTGGAAAAGAATAAATAATGTCATTTCTACAAAGCCAGTTTTAATGATATATAGTATGGTAATGATCATTATAAGTATGGTAAGTAGAATATATAAGTGCGAGCAGTACTCATTCCGTACCAATTTCCTGTTAGTAAGAAAGAAGAATATAAAGTTTAAGTTAATTAAAAATTACTAAAGACTTAACTTGGTCGACTTATTATTCCTAATGGAACCCATTTGAGGAAATCGGACTTTTAGGAGAATTGATCGCGCTATTATCCCATATTCTAAATTACTTTTAAAGAGATAAGTTGTTCAATGACAGATATATATATATATATATATATATATATATATATATATATAGATATATATATATATATATATATATATATATATATATATATATATATATATATATATATATATATATATATATATATATATATATATATATATATATATATATATATATATATATATATATATATATATATATATATATATATATATATATATATATATATATATATGTCGGCGCTAGGCCAGGGTTTCGTTGTTCAGAGTCCATTTTCATAATAAAATAACAGAGTGGTAGCAATTGGTTTATTCTCGTACAATAGTTAATACAGAATAGATTTTCGATACATAATTTCGTCCTTTTATTTATTTAACAGCTGACATTTCTGTTCAATATTCAAAATTATCATAAAGAACTTAACATTGCAAATAGGTTTTATTAATTAAACATTAATTTCAATACTAAATACTTTTTAACAATAAAATCATAAAATGTATATTGATTTGCGCCCATACGGCCATACTGACTCCAGCGCGTCCCTTGCGCTGCTTTACAAATCATCATTACAAATCATTCCGAGTTTTAGCCAACACCCAACGCATCACCCATCTCAAGATCCAACCAACTTCAAAGCATCTCTCACATCGAGATAACATAACCAACTTGTCAAGCGTCTCTCATGCCGAGACATAATCAGTATGTAAAGCATATAAGGCGTCACCATAGTAGGTACATTGCCAACAAGACCAGGATTTGGATACGCGTGGTGGCTAGCTAGCATCATAGGAAAGATATTCAACACAAAAAATAGAACTTTAACTTATCTCAAAATCACCAATATACAAATCATGAAATTACCTAAAATTTTTTTTTTTTTTTGTTTCTTTTTCTCTTTTTCTTCTTTTCTTTTCTCTCACGTGAATTCTCTTGATTCCTCTGCCCATACGGCCGATCCAGCCAAGACTCCTTATATGCTTTGAATTGTTTGCCGCTTTTCAATGGTGGGTGTCATCACTCTTGGTAGGTCTTCCACGGAGTTATTTTCGACGTCCGACACCAATCCTCAAAAACATACAATATAAATAACAGAGTGGTAGCAATTGGTTTATTCTCGTACAATAGTTAATACAGAATAGATTTTCGATACATAATTTCGTCCTTTTATTTATTTAACAGCTGACATTTCTGTTCAATATTCAAAATTATCATAAAGAACTTAACATTGCAAATAGGTTTTATTAATTAAACATTAATTTCAATACTAAATACTTTTTAACAATAAAATCCTAAAATGTATATTGATTTGCGCCCATATATATATATATATATATATATATGTTTGTTCATATATGGCAACCCCGACTAGTTTAGAGTCTTGTGCGAACCCCGCGCGAGCGGTCGGAAGTAGTAGTCAAGTAGTTGTCGAGAAGTAGTAAAAGGGGCACGTGAGACGGCCGACGCGAGCGCACGTCCTTCCTGAATCTAATATTAATTAGCGGTGTGATTTTCCCTCAGCCTTATTTGATTTCCCTTTTGTGTATTCCCTCTTGATATTTAACCTGACAAAGACAAACCTACAAAAGATAATAGTGCAAGTAACCCCTAGTGAAGAAGACTCAAGTGAAGCATTCCACGTGAACAATCAGTGCTTGTGTTGTGAATTATGAAGATAAGGTACTGTACAATTTCTATTATCCTAGAACCGACTATAAAGTAAATAATTAATAAATAACCTCCACTTCAGCACGCTTCCACAATTGCTGACCCCTACCCACTATTCAATATATATTTTCTGGTAGCAGAACGCAGTTTATTATATTCATTAAATACTACTATATACATTTTCTGGAAGCAGAGCGTGGTTCACTATATACTATATACATTTTCTGGTAGCAGAGCGTGGTTTTCATCCCTCTGGGCCCCCTTAATCAGAGCGTAGTTTTCATCCCTCTGGGCCCCCTTAATTATAGCGTGGTTTAATCCCTCTGAGTCCCCCTGATTATAGCGTAGTTTCATGCCCCTGAGTCCCTTTCATTACAGTGTTATTTTCCCGTTTTGGTATTTTGGCTCTTAATTTGGTACCTAACGCATAATTACAATATAATTTGATTTCCTAACCTTTTAAAACGTGTTCGCATCGAGTTGTTTAAAATATAACGCAGTCGTGGGTAGAATCATATCGTCGCGCGCTCGCCTTGCCGCATACTACGCGTTTCATTCGAGTATGCTCGTGAATTATATTTTATTAAAAAATAATATTATATGAAATTTTTATACATATAATATTGAATATATAATTGTGTAGGGTGAATGTATAATGTGTAAAATATATAAATAAATATTTAATATAATTTTATATATTAAATATAAAATATAATAAATACACATATGTAATATGATTACATATATTTTATAATATTACGCCTATACGTTATTACCTATCCCGTTTTAAATTATAATTGAAGTTAGTTAAAATATTTTAATATAATTTCCTTAAAAAACTAACTTACTTTAAAATATTATCCCTACACTTTTATTGTTACCCTTTTTCCTTTTATTTTTATTTAAATGAAGTTTAAGCCTTAATTGTAGTCATATTATATATCATAGTATTTTATTATATTGCGATATAGTAGATTGCCGACTCGACGCGTAACTGGTTTCTTATCTCGCCAGATGTTGTGGATTCATTGTTTATTACGAGTTTATTATTTTTTTAATATTTTAGTTGAGTTATTTGTTTACTTGATTTCTGATTTCGCCCGTTGGTAGTGGGTTCATTGTTTATTACGAGTTTATTATTTTTTAATATTTTAGTTGAGTTATTTGTTTACTTGATTTCTGATTTCGCCCGTTGGTAGTGGGTTCATTGTTTATTACGAGTTTATTATTTTTTTTAATATTTTAGTTGAGTTATTTGTTTACTTGATTTCTGATTTCGCCCGTTGGTAGTGGGTTCATTGTTTATTACGAGTTTATTATTTTTTTAATATTTTAGTTGAGTTATTTGTTTACTTGATTTCTGATCTCGCCCGTTGGTAGTGGGTTCATTGTTTATTACGCGTTTATTAATTTTTAATATTTTAGTTCAGTTATTAGTTTACTTGATAATTTAACATGGCTACTCATGATGAAACAGTAAAATGTTCCTTATATACGGAAAGCGCAGAATATAGAAAAAATATAGGTGTGGTACGCTTTGTTTCCGATTGGATTGCCGATACCTCGGAACTTCTTGGCACTTCTGAAATACCTAGATTATTAGTTAGGTTCAAGGATTTAGATTCTCATTGTAATTTATTTGTAAACGCGTCCTCAGTGCTCCTGGGTGGGTTAGACCCGGCTATCGATTACCAAGAAATTAGTTATATAAAAAAAGAAGTGCGTTTAGTATATAAGAAGATAGACGACCTCCGGGTGCGTCAGTTAGAGTTGTGCCCACCTGCTCCCGTAGTTGATCCTGTCATGGCCAGTACACCCGTAAGAATGAATAGTAGAAATATTACTGAGCGAACTCCTTATAATAGATTACCTGATTTACCTATCCCTAAGTTTGATGGACGTCCTGATTCCTGGATAAGTTTTATTGACCAGTTTGACAGTGTAGTAGATTCCCAACACCATTTGACCTCCACAATGAAATTGCAGTACTTAGTTGGATCCTTAGCAGATGAACCTAAGCGGTTGTTGCTACATTTAAAAATTGAAGAAGGCAACTATGAAGTTGCTCGTGAGTTGTTGAAACAGCGGTATCACAATACACGGGTTCTTGCTGATACCTACATAACCCAGATACTTACCCTGCCGGAGATTTCGAATAAATTAACAGGTTTGCGCGCGGCCTTCTTGAACCCCTTGTTAACTGCCTATCGCTGTTTAGAGCGTTTAGATTTACCCGTATCCTATTGGTCTTACATGTTAGTACATATATGTTTGACTAAGCTTCCCTCTGATTTGAAATCCCGTTTTGAGCGTTGTTATGGTGGTGATGCTGATGAATTACCTACCTTTAAAAATCTTATTACCTTTTGGAAGACGAATGTCGTCACCATGACAACGTTGGCAACACCTCCCTTGTAGATTCTAACCTGACGAAATTTAAAAGTACTGTACCTAAACATACTTACTTTGCGGCTCCTCCCTCCCCTATGTTAGATAGTAGACAAAAAATGTTACCGGTAATAAATAATAGGAAAAAATGTTACCTGTGTGCTTCCTCTTCCCATTACCTCCGTGAATGTCCCGAATTTAGAGCTATGAATCCTAGAGAAAGATCGGGATTTGTAAAACATTCCCGGTTATGTTATAGGTGTTTGGACAAACATTCAATTCTTATGTGCAAGCGGGACTACAAATGTTCAACCTGCGGTCGCTCATCCCATCATACTATGCTATGTTTTAATGATTCCCGTAACCCAATGTATCCCACCTCATCCAATCGCAATTATAATTGTAATTCCAAATTTAATAAACGCAATTATCCGCGTACCTGTCCTTCTTCTACCCGCGGTCCCCATATGGGCGGGGGCCAGCATAAGAAATATTCCCCTTCGCAACTCCAGCGCTCCCCCCAACGACATTGCCAGAGAGCTTCTCCCCCCAGAGAAAATGCTCCGCCCCAACCTAGACAGGTTGAAAATAATATAAGATATCGTGATAATTCCTATAATAGAGAAGATAGACCCACATAGCTAGATACTTGTATTACTCCCCCTTCCCCTTGCCTGAATATCTCACCCAATTCCCTTATTTTATTGCCTACTGTTAAATTACACGTTAAAACTACTAGTGGCTATTTTATTGAAGCGCGTGCCTTATGTGATACCGGTGCCCAGGGTTGCCTTATTACAACCGATCTTGTTGTTAATTACCTCAATTTGACCATCTCCCCCTCCTGTGCCCCTGTACGTGGCATAGGTAATATTCCTTTAGTGGTTTCCCGTGGTTCTATTTCCCTGTGTTTTAAACCTTTGTATAATTCCTTCCCTGAGGTGTCAACCTCTGCTATAGTTATTTATTTATTTATTTATTTATTTATTTATTTATTTTAGGATCACCAACAGAAATGACAACAGTATTACAAATATTATATAGATAGCAATTGAGTACACTTGATAATTGTATTTCTTTTTATAGGTAATCACAGCATGCAATAAATGTATTAAAAATTAGTAACTATCACAAAATTGTTTTCTTTGAATCAATTATATAATTAAAAAGAAATATAATTATTTAACAGTTTTATAACGATATTAAATGATTTGCAATTAAATGAACATATTAAATACAAAGTAAATTAAATATAAAGTAAACATTTTTTGAATAATAAATTAAATTTGAGTTACATTTTATTTTGAGTGTAACCATAATTTTAATTTCAATAATTTATATTATTTTTAAAGAAGCTTAATAAATTTGATTTAAAAATAGGCAAATTATTACAAGTAATATCTAGGTTAGAGATCTTCGAGGAGAGATCATTATATGTGCGTGCCAGTCTAGCTGGTGGGGAATATTTTCCTAAGTTAGATTTGTATAGCGGTACATGAAATAAGGCGCTCGGTTTTCTAGGTAATCTTGAGGGAACGTTGAAATTAAATAGTTGCACTATAACTGGACAATCGATATTGTTGTTCAATATTTTGTGTAGGAATGATAGATCTGACATTATTCTGCGCGACTGTAATGAAGTAATATTGAATCGTTCCAGCCTTCCTTCATAAGAATTATCGGATAATTTGCAGTTCGACCGATACGCAAGATGACGCAGCAGTTGTTTTTGTATCCTTTCAATTCTATCACTATGAATTTTGTAGTGAGGATTCCAGATTTGGCTGCAATATTCCAGTTTACTTCTCACTAGACTACTGTAAAGTTTGATGGTAGTAGAGGGCTGCCTGAACTCTTTTGAATTCCTCAATACAAAACCTAATGTCTTTGTTGCTGTAGTAATAATATTATCAATGTGGCTGGTAAATCTTAACTCGCTGTCCAGTACGACGCCTAAATCGCTTATCGCTCGAACTACTGCCAGTTTTTCTGTTTCGATAAAATATTGACTCTGGACGTAATTTTGTTTTCTTGTGAATCTGATTGAAAAGCATTTCTTGGGATTCAGTGTCATTTGGTTATGGTTACACCATTGAATCAACCTATTCAGATCTTCCTGTAAAAGTTCGACGTCAAAATTGTTTGTGATGGTTTTGATAATTTTAAGATCATCTGCGAATAGATAAACTTTTGAGTGCTGAAATATCGAAACAATATCATTTATGAAGATGTTGAAAAAAGCTGGTCCTAAGACTGAGCCCTGCGGAACACCAGACTTGGCAAGATATGGCTGAGAAGAATAGCCATCTATCACCACAGTAGAGGATCTACTATGTAGGTAGGATGAGCACCATTTTAATAATCTCTCATCCAGTCCAAATTCCCTCAGTTTATTTACAAGTAATGTGTGGTTTACTTTGTCAAAGGCCTTAGAGAAATCTGTGTATATAGCATCAACTTGCAGTCGATTATCGATATTGCCAATTAATTCAGTGATATATGAAAACAGGTTTGTGGCAGTAGATCTACCTGACAGAAAGCCGTGCTGTTGCCCGTTGATACGTCTTCCTAGTACCTTAAAACTTTGTTCATATACTAAACTCTCAAAGACCTTTGACATAGTACATAGAATGGAAATAGGTCTATAATTTACAATATTTTGACGATTTTCACTTTTGTAAATTGGTACTATACGCGCCTCTTTCCACTTTTCGGGGAAAATACCTGAACTCAGGGAGTTATTAAAAATTAAGGTTAACGGAACAGCCAACGAGATTGCACATTTACGTATAAATAGAGGCGGAATATTGTCTGGACCAGCAGCCTTCGATATGTCAAGACTTTTTAATCGTTTCTCAATGTCTCCTTTGGATAAATGAATGTTGCCTATATAAGTTTTGGGTGTGGACACCGACGGTAAATCAAAGTTATTGTTTACGTTATTATTATTAAATACTGATGAAAAATGATTAGCAAATAAGTCGCAAATTTCTTGTCTAATGCTTGTCTCACAATTATTCAAAGTCATTTTATTAGGATAATTCGAACCATTACGTCGCATATTTTTCAGATGCGTCCAAAAATATTTCGGATGTTGCCCAATAGCATCTTCAATATGTAAAATGTAATCATAGTAACATTTTTTAATAAGTTTATCACAGTCCTTCCGCAGGTGTGCGAATTCAATTTTGTCAAGAGGATTGTTGTATAATTTAACTTTGTGGTGATATTTATATTTTTGTTTTATTACTTTGATGACTGCAGGAGTAAACCAAATAGGATAAGATCTTATTTTTTTGCAAGATTTGGGGACGAATTTATCAATCGCTACTTGTAGAATTTCGTAAAACTTAGATATCATTGAATTAACATTATCTAGTGTACCTAATGTTTGAAGCCAATCAATATTGTCGAGATACGTTCTAATGGAATCGTAGTCAGCTTTTTTATAATTGTGTGACGTTTTAGGCTTGGTTTTAAGAGAGATATTCGAGGGCAATATTTTTAAGACTATTTCTAATGGTGGGTGCAAAGTATCTACATTGCGTATTGGAAATTGACTTTCACTAACGTTCGTAGTTATGTTAGATAGAATTAAGTCTAAGATTTTTCCATTTCGGTTTTTTATATTATTATATTGGTTTAGGTCGTGTAAGGCAAAGAAGTCTATTAAGTTACTTTTAAGGATACAATTTGTGTGGTTACTTGGAGATGTGTACTGAATATTAGGTTGGACTTCCCATGTGATAGAACTCATGTTAAAGTCACCTAATAATAAAATTGAATTATTTGGAACATCCAAGTTATTATTATTTATTGTTTCAGTAGCGTTATTAATAAAAATGTCTAATGTGCTGCGAGTAACTGGTGGGGGAATGTATACTGCGCAGATATGTAAATATTTTGTTATGTTCTCAGAATCAAGTTCTATTGTAACCCATAAGTCTTCGCATTGACTCTCCCATCCAAGTTGTCTACGTGAACTAAAACCATCCTTTTTTACGGCTATCAAAACTCCACCACCAGTTTTCTTATAATTAAAAATGGAGGACGTTTCACGATCACGTCTATATATATAGTATCTGTCGTCGAAGATCTCAGCATCGAGCACACTATCGTTGAGCCAAGTTTCCGTTAGTACAATGACATCATAAGTCGAGTTAAGGACTTCATTTCGTACTTCAGTTAAGCTTAAACGAAGTCCTCGGACATTTTGATAATAACAGGTTATTGAATTGAATTTTTTAATTAATATACCACAACATGTTTGTTAATTAACTTTAGTTACGATAAATTTAGGAGAGATTCTGAACTTTTTATGATTTTGTAGTCAGACGATTTTGATTTTCGCATAAAAACTCGGCCGTTCTTAATCCAGACGAATTCATATTTGAGTTCCTTAGCTTTAATGCGTGCCTCTGCGTGAAGTGCCTTTGTAGCCGGTGGAAGATGTTCTGTAACATATATAGGTTGTTTTTTTCCTCCGATGCCTATGTGACTGGTATTTAGTTTGTCCTCATTACATTTAGCTTGTTTGTTAAAGGCTATAGTTGCCGCTAGAAAATTGTCTCGAATTCTTGGGCTACTAAATTTGACTAGTACAGAACGTGGTCGGGGGCTCTCCTTGTTGATTTTCATTATTCTACTGCAGCTCTGTATATCAGTATCTGATAAATTATACTTTACATTAGCGGCCAGTTGTTTTACTGTGGAGATGATATTTTCGGATCGGTGCTCAGGAATACATTGGATTTCTAGGTTGCTGGCTCTGGATTGATTTTCAACTAAGGTGAGTCTAGTCTGTAGGTCATTCACTTTGGAGTGTAGTGTTTTATTTTCTAACTGTAGTATTTTAATTACTTCATTTCTAGCGGATAAATCTTTCTTGATGTTTTCATACTGATCTTCCAGAAAATTTATAGATGCAAGAACTTCGTTCGTTTTTGTAGTGAATTCATCCAATATGCTTTTTTTGAAAACGTCGAGCAAGTTCTTCATTTCTTCTCTGACAATAGACCGGACTTCGTGAAGTGGTAGGTCTGGTGTTATTGTTTCAATAACCTTCCTTTCATTATCTTTGATGCGACGAGTAACATGGCAGGTCTGGTTTTCATGCTCCTCTGGAGCAGTAAGCGAGATTCTAATGGGTGTGTTTGAGTTATCTTTTTTGGGTCTAGCACAAGTTGGACACAGCCATGTAGTTTTGTAATTCTCAGACAGCTCATTGAAACAAGTTTTAGATGTTGAAACACAGTTATAGTGATATCGTTTTTTACAACCGT
The DNA here is from genome assembly GCA_037178615.1 of Dione vanillae. Lineage (NCBI taxonomy): Eukaryota > Metazoa > Arthropoda > Insecta > Lepidoptera > Nymphalidae > Dione > Dione vanillae. The sequence goes on from JAZFAU010000190.1 coordinate 19,118, forward strand.
AACATGCCATCACCTCTGTTGAATTAGGAAGTCGAAGACAACATTCTAACTTGATTTTTGACGACATTGTATTTTTGCTTAATTTTTTATTCAATCTCAGTAATATTTTTGTTTTTATTTTTGTTCGAGAAAAAAAAAATTAATAAAAAAAAAGATAATAATAATAATAATTGATTCTCTAATTATTGCTTAGAATCGATCCTAGGACCTCCGGCGCGGAAAGCTCTTAATTCTTACGCTCACCGAAACGCGCCATACTAAGTTTAATAAATATGGCAGAAAAGCGGCATATGTTTCACAGAAATTGTGATAATATTTTCTAGAGTGGTAGAATTATTGAGTTTTAATGACTACCGTACACCACATTATTTTTACACTGATGCACTTATGTTTTAATATATTGCTTATCAATTTATTTTCAAATGTTTTTCACCAAAAATGGACTGTATGTTATCTTTACATAGTTGGTAAATGCACTAGGTAACTTTTCACTAAAAACACCGACGGTAATACTAGATAATTACTGATTTTTTAGAATTATTTTGCAGAGCCGACGTGACGCGTGCGACCGTGCAGGCGGGCTTTTTTCTTTTTTCTTTTTTATAGATGTGATTGCCGGTACGCATCCTGAGTTTGAGTTCCCTGAGTCTGTGTTTTTTCCTAATAGTGATTTTTCCCTTGCTGACCCTACCTATAATAAGCCTGGCCCGATAGATATACTATTGGGTGGTGACGTGTTCGGCGTGCTTTTATTACAAGATAAAAAAACCCTAACAATCTAGAAGTTTTGACGCCTGGTCATTTTTTGATTGGCCAACCTCTTAGTGCTTTGCCGGAGTATCCCTATAACAATGTAAAAATTAATCGTTTAACCCGTTTTCAAGTAGTGCAACAGATAACTCGACATTTTTGGTCGCGGTGGCAGTTAGAGTACCTATACACTCTGCAGACTAGGCAGAAGTGGACTGATCCAGTGAATCCTCCAACAGTAGGCGAGCTAGTCCTCATAAAAGATGATAATTTACCCCCTTTACAGTGGCGACGTGGTCGCATTTCCCAAATTTATCCTGGTAAAGATAGCGTTGTGCGTGTGGTCGATGTTAAGACATCGACAGGTATCCTAAAGAGAGCCTTAACCAAATTAGTTCGTCTACCTATTAGTTAGCTACTCCCATTTTCTCGTAAACATTAGATGTTTAGGGCGGGGGGTATGTTTGTTCATATATGGCAACCCCGACTAGTTTAGAGTCTTGTGCGAACCCCGCGCGAGCGGTCGGAAGTAGTAGTCAAGTAGTTGTCGAGAAGTAGTAAAAGGGGCACGTGAGACGGCCGACGCGAGCGCACGTCCTTCCTGAATCTAATATTAATTAGCGGTGTGATTTTCCCTCAGCCTTATTTGATTTCCCTTTTGTGTATTCCCTCTTGATATTGAACCTGACAAAGACAAACCTACAAAAGATAATAGTGCAAGTAACCCCTAGTGAAGAAGACTCAAGTGAAGCATTCCACGTGAACAATCAGTGCTTGTGTTGTGAATTATGAAGATAAGGTACTGTACAATTTCTATTATCCTAGAACCGACTATAAAGTAAATAATTAATAAATAACCTCCACTTCAGCACGCTTCCACAATTGCTGACCCCTACCCACTATTCAATATATATTTTCTGGTAGCAGAACGCAGTTTATTATATTCATTAAATACTACTATATACATTTTCTGGAAGCAGAGCGTGGTTCACTATATACTATATACAATATATATATATATATATATATATATATATATATATATATATATATATATATATATATATATATATATATATATATATATATATATATATATATATATATATATATATATATATATATATATATATATATATATATATATAGCTATAGCTGAGCTTAAGATTTAAGAAAAGTAGACAAAGACGGCGGACGTCATCATGCTCATACACTGTCGCTCCTTAAGTCCATCGAAATGTATTGACAGAACATAAAAGATTAATATTAATATTTATATATATATATATATATATATATATATATATATATATATATATATATATATATATATATATATATATATATATATATATATATATATATATATATATATATATATATATATATATATATATATATATATATATATATAGATATATATATATATATATATATATATATATATATATATATATATATATATATATATATATATATATATATATATATATATATATATATATATATATATATATATATATATATATATATATATATATATATATATATATATATATATATATATATATATATATATATATATATAAATATATATATATATATATATATATATATATATATATATATATATATATATAGCTATAGCTGAGCTTAAGATTTAAGAAAAGTAGACAAAGACGGCGGACGTCATCATGCTCATACACTGTCGCTCCTTAAGTCCATTCGAAATGTATTGACAGAACATAAAAGATTAATATTATACAGAACAATACAATATAGATATATAGTTTTGTTAAGGAAAGTGTTCAGAAAAATATTAATATTGTTGTAATTAAAAACAAATATGGAATTTATGAGGAACACTTTTAAATAAATGAGTTTTGTGTTAATAAATTGTGTACTATTGAAATTGAAATTATACGTCGTTGAAACATGTCTTCACCAGTGCATCAGGTCAATAATTTCGTACAACCAAGAAATATAAAAATAAATAAAAAAATTCATATAGACTTAATTTCAAAATGTCTGTTATATTTACAGTGTATATTCGGAGTACACAATATCTCCGTTTTAAACATCATCAATAAAAAAGTTATATGGCTTCTAAGATTTTATTTTGCCATTATTAATTTATTTATAATAGTTGTTTTTTACCAAACTTACGGTGACGTAATTTCAATATTTCTTAGATTTATCGATATATTTCGTTTTTCACTATGTACTTTCTTGGAAAATATTTTTCATAGAAGAATATATATGTTTTTTGATGAACTTAATAAGTTTGATGATGAGATAATATTAAATATATCAAAAAAAGTAACAAAGACCACCATCATTATTCAGATAATTTTAGTGACCATAGTTTGTTTTTCTTTAACTCTTCTAATCACTAGATCTGGAAATATTTTACTGTCAGATTTTTTCATTTGGACAGTGCTTACTTTTCATATTTTGGAACTTTATTATTATGGACATTTGTTAAGTCTTATTTTACGCAGAGTAAAATTAATCACAAAGTACTTGAAGCTGTCGTGCTCTGGGCTCCAAAGTCATGAAATATATTACAGCTATCCTCAAAATTTAGATGTTTCGAAAAATATACATAATAAACTGTCGGCTCGTTACTTTAATTTACAAAAAATTACTTATATGTATAACAAGATAATTATAATACATGACTACCTCAACAATGCGTCTAAATGGCAAGTAAGTATAACAAAAGTAATTAAGGTTATAATTATTATTCTATTAAATAATTATTATAAATAAAAAGTAATAAATTACGTAAAAATAAATATTTTTATTCTTATTTTCAGCTCGTGATTCTACTAACAGCTATGTTTCTTCATGCATTGTTCTTAGGCTACAATTTAACAAAAGAAATATTGAATGAAGCGGTAAGTCTAGTTTTAAAACATTTTAACACATTTTACTGGCCGCAACTTTTTTCGTGTGGATCAAATTCATGTTTTTTCTAACTAACTAGCAGGTAAGCAGAGTGAACTAGTGTTATCTCTCTAAGAATAATTAGGGAATTATGTATAACGCAGAAGCTAAAAACTCAAACCAAACGTAGTTTTACCGCAGTTTTGGTTTAGTTGGTTAAATTTGTGTTGATTTTTTAATTCAAAAAGAAAATGTATAATTTTTTAAAAACATTTATTTTTTTTTCAGTACTACATGCAAGATTTGTCTTTTTACGTCATATTTATAGTAATTCAATATTTTCCTTTATTCTTGCCGTGTATACTGACGGACCAAATACACGCCGAAGCAAACGTACAAAGAGAAATACTTGTGAGCAAGCTGCATGGGAATGTATTAGGTATTTTATTACAAATATTTAAATTATAATAAATAAATAATATAAGAAAACGAATTTACTCATAAAGAATTGATAAACAAATTCTTGTTTTCATTTATTTCGGATTTTTCAGATAAATCGAGTCGTAGTACTGGACGAGCGCTTCTAAGCCTAATCGAAACTCGAGATCTTACCTTTTCACTCTTTAACATGTTTAACATTGATTTAACACTTCCTTTTAAGTTCATGGCTCTATCATTAACTTATTGTATAATAATACTTCAATTCGACAAAGTTATGAACTCCTAAATAAGCACATATTTTTTATTGTAGGGTTAAATTTTAAATTAATATATATTTAGGTTAAGTTTAGATTTAATTTATATGTGAGTAAAAAGTTCTAACTAATTAGCAAAACTAACTGATACTACTTTACTTTACGATGTTAAATATTTGAAAGTTAATGCACGAAAATACAGATATAACATAAATACTTACTTTATATGATATTAATAGAGTTTGTGAAAGAGGATTCTTATAAAAAACCCACACATGAGCCTTTCTCAATATTAGATCCAGCTGTTGATTGAACTCTTATGATAGACACGTATGAGAAACAGTATAGAGTCTCTGAGGAAATATCCTATATAATATATAATAATATACTTGAGCTAAGAATTCCACTAATCAATGTGTCTCTTCTGGACACAGCACTATTAGGACGTTGGAATTTGTTCCAAATAATAATTTAAACTAAGTCATAGGACAACAGAGGTTTCAGTCTCTAGCCAATTATTGGAATTGTCATTGAAATATAATAATTACACAAACAACATTGTAAACATTACTAAAACCAACAATGTAAACATTATCAACTTGGTGCATCAAAATATACAAAGTGTAAAAAATAAAGAATTAGAATTAGATTTATTTTTCAATAGTAATAATATTGATATTATTTGTTTAACTGAACAGTGGTTAAAACAACATGAATTAATATTTAACTTCAGTTGTCACCAAGTTGGTAGTTCGTTCACCCGATTAAATTCTATTCATGGTGGCTCTTTGATATTACTTAATAAACATTTAAATTTTAAAGAACTTAAAAACATACTGAGCCTATCTGTTGAACGAACAATTGAATTATCATGTATTGAATTAGAGCAATTCATTGTAGTATGTATGTACAGTACCTTATCTTGTTTTAATGAATTTGAAAAGATTATGGATGAAGTTTTAATAAAACTAACAAAGTCAAGTAAGAAACTTATTGCTTGTGGAGATTTTAATATTAATTTATTAGATTGTAATAATTCACTTAGTAGCAAATTGTTAAACTTATTTTTAATTCCCATAATCTTTTGAATATGTTAATGGAGCCTACTAGAATAATTTTTACCAGTACCACCTGTATTGATAATATGTTTACAAATTTTACACCAATCAGTAAATTAGTATTCAGTAAATTAGATTCCGATCATTGTGGCCAGTTAATTAAGTTTGAAAATGTTAGGAGAAAGATGTACAAAAAAAATATAACTTTTGTATCAGTAACTTTGGAGCGGGTAAATACCTTTAAAGAATGACTGAAATAGTTATTTACCAACACCTATAAATAATTTTTCACCTAATGAATTGTATAATAATTTCTTTAATACATTTACAAAACTTTTCTATTCTATATTTACCTCCAAAAAAATGTCAGTTACTGATACATTTTTAGTGAGCGGTCAACGGCAGAGTTACATAAGGATAGGGAAAAATTGAATGAGCTATATGCAGAAAGGCGTTACAATACCAGCGATGAGCTTAGAGACAGGGTTAAATTGTTTTCCAAAACATTTAAATCTGAATGTTAGTTAGCTAAATCGCGTCACATTAAGACTAAAATTCAAAATAGTAGCAAAAAGATCAAGGCTACCTGGAAGATAATTAATGAAGAGACTGAAAGTATCAAAATGCGAAGTAATGACTTTAAATTACTTATAAACAATACTTCAATTACATCTGACGCGGAAGTTGCCATTGCATTCGAAAATTTCTTTACTGATATTCCAGTTTCCACAACCAAGTCTACTGAATTCCTCATCGGTCGCTGCCATGTCTAAAAGATAATGTAACCGAATGTAATGTTGAGTTCAAATTTAGAAAGGTACATGCCCGAGATATTGTTAAGATTTTTAAATTGATTAAAGTTAAAAAGACAAATAACTTGTGGGGCATATCTGTTAGCATAATTAAATTGTTAATTGATGTTGTTGCAGCTGATTTGGCGCTTGATATTTAATACTTGCGTTGACTGTGGTGTATTTCCTAATCTAATGATATGTAGTAAAATCACTCCACTATTTAAATCGGGTAGTACGACAGATCCCACTAATTTTAGACCTATTTAAGTACTACCTACATTTAACAAGATTGAAAAAATAGTTTGTCTCAATTAATTAATCATTTTTATAAGAATCAATTGCTATATACAAAACAGTTTGGTTTCACTCAGGGTCGCTCAACAACCGATACTGGTGTTGACTTAATACTTAATATTTTTGAAGCCTGGGAGGAGTCACGTAATGCTCTAATAGTGTTCTGTGATTTATCCAAGGCATTTGATTACGTACAGCATGAAACATTAATTCAGAAATCACACCACTACGGAATTAGAAATAAGGCTCTGGAATTTGTCAGTTCTTACCTAAATGATAGAATCCAGAAAGTATACATTAATGGAAAGCGTTCTCCCAGGTCATTTGTCAAAATGGGGGTGCCACAGGGCTCGATATTAGTCCCTTTTCCGTTCCTTATCTATATTAATGATCTACCTGACCTTGTAAAGGACAAATATGGGATAGTATTATTTGCAGATGATACATCTTTGATTTTTAAAATTAATAGACTACATGATGAAAGTGACAATGTTAACAATGCTCTCTCAAATATTGTCCAATGGTTTAATGTCAATAATTTACTGTTAAATGAAAAGAAAATGAAATGTATGTGAATTTAATTCACACTCCCAAATGATAATATATTTGTTCTTCAAAAACGGGCTGTTCGAGCAATCTATAACATGAAGCCCAGAAATTCTCTTAGGGATAAATTTAAAAATATTAAAATCATAACTCTTCATAGTCAATATATATTCGAAAATTTAAAGTATGTTCATAAAAATATTGATAAATTTAGAATAAATTGTGATGTTCACAATTTTAATACGAGAAATAAGTATAAATTTGTTATGCCCACCGCTAGGTTCCATAAAATATTTACTTTCCATGTAATTGTGTCCGTTTCTAAAATAAACTGCCGAAAGAAGTATTTGATCTCTCCTTAAAAAAAATTTTTTTATAAAATGGTGATTAATTAGTAAATCCTATTATAGTGTACAGGATTACATTAATGATAAAACAGCATGGAATTAATGAATTGCTCATAAGTTAGAATGATGTTTGTGAAGTGATCACAATAGGTTTAGGGAAACCTGTTTGAGTTTGTTGTGTGCTCTTCTCACCAGGCCGTGCTTGGAACCTTCGTAACTTTAGTTTTAAGTCGTGGAGTGTATGGGTTTCAGAGGGGCTCAATTTGATATCGTTTTTTTTTTTATCGAACTGGGCTCTTCTGATACTCCTCCGTTCGCTCTATTTTACGTACACATGTGATCATCTTATTGATTCTATGTGGAAAAGTTATAAATAATTAAATAAATAAATGACTGTTATGAATTTTAAAGGGCCTTTACACCTACACTTGGGTTGCAAGTCCCAAGCGCTGGTCAGAGCTCCTCTTTCTACAACGTGATGAGACCGGCACCCGCACGCTGAATCCGTGGAATGCTAAGTAGTTTCTTCTCTTCTTCAATAATTAAATTATGATATCCAAATAATATAACAATCGTGTTTTGTATTTGTATGAATAATAAATTTGCTATCAAAAGTCATTATTTTACTCAACCCATGAAAGTGCATGTTCACGTGACTTACCGGGAAACAGTCACACTCTCGACCCCTATATATATGTGTGTAGGTAGGCTGAAAACAAGATAAATATTACTTTGGGGGCATACGGTCAAATTTTGGTAAAAGTAAATAAATAAATGCTGTATTATTTATTTCCTTAGTTTTCAACTTTACTTTAAAGATAACATCCAGTTCCAGTTTCTTAATTCAATTACAGCTTTTATCGGTAAGGAACAGACGAAAAGGATGTCATTCCATTCCATTCCAAAGATTAGTAGGCGTATCAGTCCCAAATAGCCAGACAAACGTTACAGCAACAATTAACTATATATTTCTAATTTAATTTTTATTCAGTTTTACATATATTTTTATATTAATATTGCTTTCATACTTCATTTTGTTATAATCAAACAATAATGGCAACTTTAAGGAGTCGATTTTGTTTTATAATGTTTCATTTAATATCAACAATTAGAATACACATAATTTTAGATGTATTAATTTGGAAAACAATAAAAAAATACAAGTTAAAAATCTACAAAGTCAATTATTGCGAACATTTAAGACTGCATTTTAATTTATGAATGTGAAGAAATAAAATTGAAATTACTTTCAATTGTTATGTAAATTTATTCAATTAGAATGCTCCAGAATACATAGATATTTTAACTCGATATCTGGTCAATTTGGAATCCTGATCACTCCATGTAATCCCATTTTAAGATCAATATGAACCTAAGACCCTGCAGCCGATCGATTTAGAATTCCTTTGAGGTTTTGTCTCAATAGCGTATGTGATTTTTTTAAAGAGATATAATATCGGCAAATTAGCTAATCGAACAACAACATTTTTAAATATAATAATTTGTATATGTTACTTATAATTTATGTTTAATTAAAGGATCAAAGTTTTATAAAATGAACTAGAAACTTAATGTAAACTTTAATCCGTCTGGTATATACTGAAATAAGTTTAACATTTGAATAAGTCAGTTTTTGGTATACAATTAATTAATCGTCAAAACCGCAGACCCTTCAACGTTTGATCTCGAAGCCCAACTAATTATCAATTTCCATTATTAGGTTAAAGAATTTTTGAAAATAGTAATAACAGTATTGTTCATTTGTTACTTTATTTTTAAAGCAAATAAGGTATAATCAAAAAAGTAATATTATTTTACCGTTACACAAAATCCTTTCGTGTGAAATGATTGTTGTTTGAAGAAATTGGTAGGTGTAACGTTTTACTCACTTCTACACACCACTAAATATGTTACCATCTACGTAGTTATTACTTATAGACTATATATAGAGTTATATAGCGCTACATTAGATAGATTAAAAATGCAAAGTTATAAATAAAATTGTATATTAAAATGTAGGTACTATAGTTAACAGATCAACTTTAATTATCTTAATATATAATTCGTTATGATCACAAAGAGTAGCCGAGACAATATACGACAAGTGATGAATGTTTGCCGCTCTAGTCGCAGGCTGCGTAGTTAACGAAGACAGATCCCGTTAGTCGGAAGAAGTCGATGTAAAGAAACAAGTTAGAGGCATGTTTTTGATTCCATTTTAGACAATGTTAAAATCGAATACAAAGGAATGTATATAAAAAAATGTAAGGTTTTATATTTTAACATTTTTATCACAACTATACAAATGTGTAATGGTAAATGTTTTATTAATACTAAAATGTTGTTATAAAATATTTTTACTCTCATATTCTATTTTTTTATACCTTACCGTTATGAACTTAACGCTCACTTGAAAATTGAAATATTTTTGTGACAAAACTAAGACAAGTACTGAATTTTGAAACTCGATACGCAACGTCTTCAAGATATTTTTAAATTATGTTCGAAATTTCGTCCTCTGTTCACCCTGCTATGTGGACTGAAACGTGAAGCTAAATCAGTAGTATTAGTAAACAAACTTAATTAAAGCTTGTTATTAAATATACTATATTATATTTATATATCTGAATAATTGAGAACATTTATATAAAATTATTATTGTTTTATTTATAGGTATAAGGTATTTTAAAAGAAGCTTGCTAAATCAAACGTCAGTTAATCTCCCTTTATGTGACTGTAATACGTTTTCCCATTTCATTTTGGATAATGTAATTTATCAAAGTTCCAAGAGATTACAGACTCCGCTATTAGATCTTTTAGAAGATTCTTATAAAGTAGATAAAAAACAAATCTCTTAGATAACTTAGCAATATTATAACTTTAATTTTTAAGATATTTTTGAGTAGACAAAATAAAAGTTAGATTTACTTCGTTAGTAGAGATTCACTATTAGTGCGTTTTTTATTTGTTCTAAAATCTTTGGTAACAAATAACTTTCAAATCATGTACTTTAACAATTGTTTTTCCAAGTATTCTTACTTACGAATAAAATATTTAAGTAACTGTTGGAGTTGATAATTAATACATTTTCGACTATCTTTTATATAAGTTGAAATTAGTGTTTAGTAATAAAAAAAAACTTTTATTGTCGTGTATCTCTTTTTTAGGCTCATAACACGTACACTTAATTAAAATACTAAAATAAAGAAAATCAATTTGCTAACTCGGTGTTTATGTAATATAGTAACATTTTTTTTTTATCGTTTTATGTTTCCGTTACATAGGCTGTGTGAAAAAACATAATGAACAGACTGCATATGAAATAATCTACTACATTATAAGAGAGTAACTCTTCTTCTTCTTCTTCTTTCTCTCTTTCTTTAGCTTCACGCTTTATCCGGCACATGGCAGGGTAGGCAGAGGGAACTGCAGGGACCGTGGGAACCTGTTGAACGTGAACGGGAACGTGTTAAGACACTCCGTTGCTTAGCCCCTGCTTTCTCCGTCCCCGCTTTCCGCCGTTTTCGAGGCATTGCGTGTTAAGTGGCGGAACTCAACGCCGCGTTTTGCCTAGTTTACCAAAGCGAAAAAAAATGGAAATAGAAAAGTCCATCTTCCCCGACTGGGGATCGAACCCAGAAACCGTCGCGTTACAGGCCGACGTTGCGCCTCTGCGCCACGACGATCGAGAGTTACAATACTATATTTAACTATTTTTAATAACGTACGCTATTATACATAACTACATCATTATCAAATCACAAATATATGTAGTACTATAACGAATTGATTGAAAATTACTACCAAGAGTAAATTTATTATTTATACACATACCCAACATTGTATAATTATTATTATAATTTTTACATCATGATTCTATTATAAATTCTGTAACTTATCTAACAATTATGTCTTCGTACATCAAATACAATGTTTACATATAGTAATGAATCAGAGGCCTTAGCCAAAAACCAAACGCTCTGTATCTATTCCATAAAGCGCTTCAGCGATAAAAATTATAGATATCGCTAACTTGGTAGCCAAAAACACATGTCAACATCAAACGTTTCATCTACAGTGTCAATGTGATGTGACTTGCGTTTTTTGAAACGTCAAGTGAACGTCTATAACGTCACATATTTTAATGTTGCATGTGTAAGAATTTAATGTGTACTAATTTGATTAAAACAGATTAAAAATATACGCTTCTCAAATAAATATTAATAGAAATAGGAAATGTAAATTTAAGTAAATGTTAAAAAAACGTAGATAATAGTAAATTAAAATAATTAAAATTATTAACCGATGTATTCAAAATTATTAATGTTGAAAAATAAAACGAAAATAATAAAATTTCGTAATATAATCGTAAAATTTATTACGTAATTATTAATTAATAATCGATTCACTTAATAACTTCCTAATTTACTTATAAATTTGTAGTTATTAAGGTGAAAAATTCTTTTTCCATAATTTTTAGCGTTTTCTGCAGGGTTTCGTACTTCGATAGGTGAGTGTTGACATGCAATTAACACTGCGATTGTCAAAATGAGCAACATGGCTGTCAATTAGCGATTGACACTGTAGAGACGCTCAGATATCAATTTCGATTCAATGACTTTGTTGACGTTTTGTTTTTGGCTAACATTTTTCTTTTCGTTGGCTTAAGTCACGTGACTTGTGTTGATACATATTGTTAGCATAAGCAATTGTCAAACTGCGTCTTGGCTAAGGCCGCAGTAGTTCTAAGGAGTTTATAATTTTGATAAATTGAATTATTATTTTACAAAAAGTTAACCAGAGCTATGAACTTAAAATGATCATTAAATAGATATACAAGTGATACATATGTATCACTCAGTGTCAGGTTTCTTTATGTACAATGCGAATAGTACATTGTATGATAATTAGCAAGTACGTATATTTAATATAATTACTTTCTTTAGACATTATCTATAGCGTGGCAGAGAGGAAAATGAAATTAATTAGTTCGATTAAGAAGTAATCCATTATCATCGTGCTAACAGCGCTACAATGGCCTCTTATACATTTAATATTACTTATTAGTAAAGTATAAGTAATAATAAAGTAATAAAAACTCATAGCACGTCAAAAGGCTCACCATAGTACTGTTGTCAAAAAATGTTTGAGTGTTAATATGTTCTATAAACCTATTATAAAGTTATAAAGCCGAGAACCCTAATAAAACAGTGTAGTAACGTCTAAAGACTAGTAAGAGCATTGATATGACGTCGTAATTTGCTAGTCATCAAGAGTGTCATTTTCAGTTTCGTACACAAAACAATATCACAAATGCCATTTTGAGATATTACTTAACAATTTTTCATTCATTATTAACAAATAAAATAAAAAAAAAGTAAAAACGTCTTTATTTCCCAAATCCCTTGCATAAATACATGTTCACATTTTATTTCTTTGGTTAGTATTGTTAGTAATTTCATTTACATTCTACGTTATTATTATTAGTCTTTAGAGATGTGGTCCCCTCCCCGGGTGAAGGCCTCCTCCAGTTCCTTCCACTTGTCCTATCCCTTGCCACCCGGTGTATTAGTTTACTTTTGTTGCGTTCATTTTTAGTCCTACTTTTGAGATTGCGTTGTCTAGTGACGTTTCTGATAGTATAACGATGTCATCCGCAAATCTTAGATGATTTAAATAGCGATTTTTTATTTTTATGCCTTTTGAATTTCTGTCTAACTTTTTTAATATGTTTTCCAAGACAAAAATAAATAAATTTGGTGACAGAGAGTCACCTTGTCGGAATCAGCTTTCAATTTTGACAGCTTCTCCTCTCGATTCTAGTATTATTGCTTGTGCTTTTGTTTTATATGTATTTAAGGATGTTCACATATTTTGGATTAAAGTTTAGGTTGTTTAGATTCCCATATGAAGCTTGGGCTATAGAACGTTTATTGAGCGTTTTTAAAAACAAAATTTTATCTTATATTTATTTTTTCAATTTTTAATTTTATATGCTTGTAGAGAAATGCTCAAAACTTTGCATAAGACTTCTAAAACCTTATTTTATATATAAGACCGAAAGTATTTTATTTATGGATGATTCTGCCCTGATCTTATGTATTATACGGATAATTTGTGATTTTTTTTTTTTTATGGGAAGGACAAGGCAAACGAGCGGTCGGGTCACCTGATGGTAAGTGATCACCGACGCCCACGGCCCTGTGTAACAGCAGTGCTGTTACAAGAGCGTTGCCGGCCTTTAAAAATTATATATTAGAGAAATTTATTTGGGCTATTCACTAGTTTTTAAGATGAGCCCACGCTCATAAAAGACAAACTACAATACAGTAATATTACTGTAGATTGTACTATTGATTCTTTACAAATATAAGTACATATAATTCTTAGAAATAACATAAAGCAAGGCATTCAATTCTAAATTAATAAATGTAAATATAATATTATAATTACCTGCCATCTAGTTGCTTCATTGAGATATTCAAATGCGGTTACAATTCTGTCATATAAGTCCATCATTTTTTTTACATATTTTTGTTTATGTATTTTTCTTTTTTCCGTCTTTACCGTCATGACTTTCTTTGTGCTTGTTATCTATTTTAAGATAAGACATGTTCATTTTCATAATCTATTAATAAATTACAATAGTGGAATAATTAAAATAAGTAAATGAGCATTGAAATAAAATTCAAGACAATGAATAGTTTTTGTCAAAATTCAAAGACACGCTACAAAAAAACTTTGATATATATTCTGGACGGATTATAATACAATCAAACAAATTATTATAGATAATTGGATGAATTTAATTATATAGTATTTTTTATTCCTAGCTCCACTTTTCCGAAATCCAGTTTCCTTATCAAACTTATTTAACTCCAGATAAAAATTGATCAATTTTTTATGTATAGTATAACACAAAATTAAACAAAATTTATACTCAATAAAAATTAAGCTCACAATAAATTGAAATATGATCACTGAAAAATTGGTAAATGTATGGTAGAAAAGAAATAAATAGAAGCTAGTGAGGACCCCTGTTATCGGTAGTGTAAGTAAATTCTTCGCAGAACCTAACACAGGCATTTGTACTCATTCCTACTAAAAATTGTGCTTTTATATACACTATAGAAATTTTGTCTATTTCAAAATAAGAATTGTCCTTTACGTTCAACAATGTGTTGACTTGAGGTATCGGTGGTTTCATGTTGTCAGTGTGGCTACTCAGTGACTTAAAAGCGTTGACATGATTTGGTGTTATAGTATATTTCTTACGATAATTAGTCAATATCAGGCACTTTCATCAGCTAATCCATTTTTGGGAGGCCATTTTTTAATGGTAACAACTTTATATCTTTATATCTAAGCGTGAAGCTAAAAAAAAAAAACAAAAAATATTGGAAATAGCATTCAATGTTTTAATAACTGGTGAGTGTTTATACGTGTTTTTTAGAATTATTGAAAGTACTTACTTACTTAGTAGTACGGTTATTGTTACTAACTCAAACTAATTTACACTTCAATTATGATAGTATATGAACATAACCAGGACTCGCTTGGTACAAATTCAATTACTTTTTTTCCTAATACGTGTTGAAAATAGCCAGAGAATTTATAAAAAACTGACGAACTGAATTAATTTTTAATCTACTATATTAAACATTTTACTTTTATTGAAAATATTTTAAGTTATAACTACAGTATGCGCTTTATTCCGTACATACAACGGTAATTCAAGCACCTATAAATTGTTGCATTTTCTGACGTGGTGAATATTACAGATGGTTCATTGCTGGCATTTGATCGATGAACTATAATTTATTAAATATACAATGTGTATAAGGAGTCTACTCATTAACTATTCGTAACTCATAGTATTACATTTTATTTAATATATCTTCAGGGTAGTGTTTTATTCATCCGTACTAATACTAATAATATAAAACTTATAGTTTGTTTGGTAAAAGCACTTTGCTAGAAGTAGTGGTTTAAATTGAAATATATTTTGTGTTGTTTCGAATATTTATCGAGGAAGGCTGTCACATTAACTATTTGGATGCAACATAGTGTGTTACAAAAGGCGGATAGCAGAGGAGTTTCTTCGCAGTAGGTTCTCTTAGTTCACTCCACGTTACAACATTATAAACATAGTACGCTTCTTTGTATGCTGCAACTTTAATCATTTATTTTGTATTGTGAATAATATTTATACAGATTACCTATTTAAATTTCAGCTACTCGGAGCCACTTGGACACTGAAAGTAATATGACGTATGTGGCCTCTGTAAAAATGTGTTATTTGTTAATTGTTTAATTTGCTTTACATAAATTCGGATGGGTAAATTTTATGTGGTATATTTGTCTAATCTGGAAGGTCTCGATGAATTGAAATTAACGTGAGAAATATGCGTTTAAGTTTTACGCAATAGTATCTTCCGCTCAAATAATATGTTTCACACAGGAAAGCCGCGCACGAATTGCTAGTGGGTTGTAGTATTTTGGAAAAAAAATATGATGTCGTTTCAGCATAAAAGCATTATTAGATAAGAATTAAGCTTCGGTGAGGAACGTTGCTAGTGTGGTATTACCGTAAGAGTAATTATTAAGTGTGAATAACGGATAGAAATCTTTAAACAAATTTTATTTTGTATGAAACTATAGAAGCATGGCAAAATAGAAATATTCTGATATTCTTCTTCTCTTTATTAATGGCGTTTCGAGTTCTGGCACACTCGAGCACAACTCACTTGAATGGAGAACACATATTGGCAAAAAGAGTTAACATTACGCAATTGACGAATGCAAGTTTAAAAGAAATCCAAAATCTAGAAATATCTACAAAATATACACCATATTATGTTAGTAATAGATAATATTTTATATGGGTGTTAGCTTATACTTTAATATTAATATATTCACATAAAGGTCTAATCACAAACATTAACAAACACTGTATTCTGTTATTGATTAACTTACTCGTACATAACGCAATGTTCTATATTGTACATTAATGTTGAAAATACTAGCACAGAGTGACACTATCAGTACTGCAATTTATTCAGCCGAACGGTTCACATATTCACATTAGTTCACTTCAAATATAAACCGGGTACAGTTAATAACGCTGCTGGTGTTGGTCCAAAAACCAATACTCTGACCGTATGTACTACGTATTTTTGAATAAATTATGTTATATCTTAATTAAATTGACATTTTTTCTATCCATATCATGATTTCAAGGTCAATAGAATATGATGTTGTATAGACGAGCATCTGGTCTATCTCATTATAAACTTCAAAATTCGATAAACTGTTGTTGTTCACATTTTATGAAATATTGAGTTGAATGAACATGAACTTAAATGAAAATGAACTTAAAAGAAAAATATACAATTTAGTTATTATTTTGTTAAAATGTTAAAATAAAATAAATCAGTAGGTTTATTGAAATTTTAAATAGATTTATTGAATTATATTTCTTACTTCATACCTGGAGAAATAAATTCAATAAATTATACCTCGATGTCTGTTTCTTTTGCAATCCCGTTAATACAACCCTGCTACTAACGTAGAACCAATTGTATCCTAACGATACAATAGACATTTTCCTAATAGCCAAACTTCTATAAATCCTGGAAAGGCAATAGTAAATATTGGTGTTTCAGTTCGACGTTTGATCGATGAACTCCTATTTGTTTTATGTAAAGTAAATGTACAAGTTGATTATCAATCTGAAGCTCATCTATCAATTTCAGAGTTTGATAAACAGAAATGAGCAAAATTACGTCACGTTTCAAATATTGCCTTATGAAATAATTAATGTTTCAACTTTTTTTACCGACTTTTAATATATATCATAATAAAATTAAGTCATGACTTCATCTTAATTAGCTTAATTTAACATTCAGTAAAGGGTTTGATTTTCACTAAGAATAATAAATTGATTTTATTTCCTTACCATGATTTGAGGACCGTCGTGGCGCAGAGGCACAACGTATGTCTGTAATGCGACGGGTTCGATTCCCAGTCGTGAAAGATGGATTTTTCTATTTCCATTTTCTTCGCTCTGACAACTAGGCAACGCGCAGCGTTAAGTTCCGCCACTCAACGCCTCGAAAAAGGAGGAAAGCAGGGACGGCGAAACTAACAGAGTATGTTTACACTAGATTCCTTATGGTTTCTGTTCCTAATAAATATGTCAAATTATATATACAGACCATATAAAGAGCTAGTAACAAAAATATATAACAATGGCTTTAGAAATTCTATTGTGATCGAAAGAAATGAAGCGTCTTCTTTTATGCTGGTAAAAACATTCCAATTCCAATTTCCTTCTTAAGATTTCTTAGCTTTTAAACAACAATAGTATTGTAAGACACATTAAAATATTCAGTTTAATGACAAATGTTTTTAAATCAACGTTTTTAGGACTTTATGATTTGATTTAAATATTATAATACAGCTTACAGTGAAGATTAAGCTAGAGAGAGATGGATGTGAATTTAAACTAGAAAGAGCCATACGACAAGGCAACTCCAAAATTATTTACGGCCGTGAAAAAAGAAAGGAATAATGGACAACGGAGAAAATCTATGTCATAAAATTCACTATGAAGTTCCTGAATCAATCTATGATTCAGGAACTTGATAGAAAAAGCTGCAAAGTGGGACTAAGCTTGAACTTAGAAAAAACTAAAATTATGGCCAGTAAGGAACAGAGATATACATTAATAACAAACTCATAGAAAATATCAGTGTCAATCTCTTTTGTGATTAAGTCTTTTGCAGACAAATAATCTCTGCAAAAGACTTAATTACAAAAGAGATTGACAATGAATAGGACATGCTTGGGACAGATATTGGAGCCTGAAGGAAATATTCAAAAAACTCAGACACAAAAATGGCTGTCAAACGAAAACTGTTCAATACTTATATTTTACCAGTATGGATGCCAAATGTGGGCTCTCATCAAAAACCATACCAGAAAATTAGAGGTTTGAGTCCATGTATGCATACATTTTCTGGTATGGTATATATAGAGGAGTATGTTGGGAATAAAACTATCTGATAAAATGATAATAACAAATATCAAAGGACAAACTTAACGAAAAGATATTATAATAACGGCAAGAAGCCTGAAGTGTAAATGGATAGGTCATACAAAACAATAAAAGGCAGACCATCCAAACGCTGGGCAGATGACATTGAAGCTTTGGCAGGCAGCTTGTGGACCAGAACAGCCACGGATAGGCGCAAATGAAAAGAGTTGGGGTAGGCCTTTGCCATAGGGCAAACAAATAATTTGTAATGTTAACAAAGGCTAATTTTATTTTATTTTATTTTATGCAGCGTATATTGTCTCAGATAAGGCTTTGATATGCATATTAAAATCAGGTCAATGTATTTTATTCAAGACAAGAGTTAGTACAATTCTATCAGTTACTATCGATACCTACCTACTACTTGTAGGGATGCAGTCATGTAGATGCTAAGGAGGAGGATGCTAAGGTCTTCTATCATTTATTCAAGACATTTTTTTTCACTAATCCTGTAATATGAAAGATAGATGTTATAATATGTACCTACATTAGATAGGCCAAAATATAATGTTGTAAATCGAATTCAGATCAGAAATAATGTTACTAATATATTTCAATCTCCAAGCCTTCCAAATACTGTCGCATAAATGTAACAAATCCATTGCAAAAACAAAGCACCACGAGGACGTCTTTGATAATGGTACTAAAACTAGTAGTTCAATTTTTATTATCTTAAACTGTATTCTCTTCCTAAATGTAGTCGAATCAATATGCTATAAATGACTAATATTTGCCGCTCTTGATAGCAGAAGACTAATTAAGATAGATCACGTCAGTCGGAAAAAGTAACTGATGTACAGTTCTTATAAACAAGTTAAAGGCATGTTTTTAGGTTCAGATAATGTAGTTTATTTCAGGCAAATAAAAAGTGATCGACATTAAATAGTCTAAGGTTTTATATTTTAGTGTATTTTAGTGTATTCATTTGTTATCCATTTGATGAGATTTTTTTTCGTTACAGCGAAATCTGCAGAATCTACAGAAAGAAAAGCATTGAGTTCAGTTACAAGACAGACAGTCACCAAGAAATTAGGTTCCCTCTGTTCACCTGTTGCTATGCGGCCAGAAATGTGAAACTGTAACAATAATATTAATAAAACAAACATTTAAGTAATCAAAAACATATTATTAAAAAAATATTATATCAAAATATCAAATATTATAGTTTTTTACATACAAGGATAATGTTTATTAAGCTGCAGTATGAAACTGATTATACCCTTGACATACCACAGTTGTATGTGTGAAGTAATGTTCGTTCGTCGCGTGCAAATGCGTGCCGGCTTATTGTTCAGTGATTAGTTTATTGTGTGGAGATAATTTAAAATTAGTGATCTAGATAATAACACTAGATAGTTATCTAGTTGCGTGGTGAGATAAGTAGAAATGGATATCCTAGGATAATCTTGACCGCTGAATGCTAATAGTATAATTGTTTTTATAATTAGCTAGAAGGTAGGGTCATTACTAAAAAAAACTCAAGTTAACTGTAGCAATAATATGAATCTTACAATATGTTGATAATGCTTTCATTGATTTTTGTTAACAATCATCAAAACTGCGGCGAAAACATAGAAATATAAGCAAGTATATAGAGATGAAAATGTACTTCAATAGTCTTGTCTAAAGGATTATTTATATTTTAATTTATTTATATTTTACCGTCACTAAGTATAACATTTGTAACAGTATACATTGTAGATTGGTTTTGAAAATAATGCAATAAAACTACTACTAGCACGGTAGCGGGATAATTTTATTATGCTTTCATAAACGAGGCACATCATGGACTGTAAAATATAATTAGTCGAGCAAGTAGTGCCATATTCATTCATATAGTCTTTGCGACCTTTTGTTTCTTGAAAATAAATAATAAGTTTAATATTTTAATTGAATATAATTGTACAGAAATGTTTTCTCTTATTATTCTAAAGTTTTAAAATATGTGACGCTCAGAAAAGCATATTGTTACTACTACATCTCAAACATATTCGCCTAGCTGCCATATGAAGATCTTTTAAATAGAAAGTAAGAAGGCTTGTATTGTACACCGTACAATGCATTGGTTTATTTTCCACATATCATCACGGATCTTGGCTTGACCAAGGGTGATCCGGGCACTAACACAAAATTTCTAGAGGCAGTAAATGAAAAATGGTTGAATTACTTACACATCTACACTGATGCTTCAAAGCTTTCAGAAGAAGGCTGTGTTGGTGCAGCTTGCTGGATTCCAAAATTCAAAATTATTTTACAATTCAAATGTCACCCCGAGTCCTCAGTGTTTATAGGTGAGGCTGTTGCTTTATTAGAAGCAATCCTGTTCTCACAGTCCCATAACGTTAAACAAACTGTTATTTTTACTGACTCACTAAGCTGCTTAATGGCTATAAAGGGTAACCCGTTTCAAAGTAAATTAAGATCTTCAATTGTTTTAAGAATTCGTGAAGAATTATACTCATGACATCTCAAGGGTTTGGATATTACTCTGGTTTGGATCCCAGGCCATTCTGGAATCAGTGGGAACGAATCTGCAGACTCTTGTGCTTATCCGTGCAGTGACGGAGAAAGAATACAATTCACTGCCCCTTCCTCCCATGGGTGTCGTAAGAGGCGACTAAGGGATATCTGAGCGACCAACTGCTCATCTGGTGGTAGGATGTTAATCATCCGCCTGGTTTGTCACCACCGTACGCATGGTGAAAAACTCGTGAAGTGGCTATACAACCGCGTTTCGAGATCAGCCAGCGTATAACCAGTGCCTGAGCGAGCTATGTCGCATGGCAAAGCGTCACTCACTTCACGTCTCTTTAAACGAGGCGTGAAGAGGCATCTTGCGGGCCGGCATGGCGAGGGTGACTAGTGCAGCTCATTTTTGTTGTCAGTACTAGTCGTCTTCGCGTTTGGACTCCACTTCCACTTACCATCAGGTGGAGTGGATTCATATGCCTACCCGGATAATATAAAAAAAAAAAATTAGCTGTCCAGTGTGGTACCTTGGAACATTTTGTTAATTCGGCTCATGATCTGTTGTCTCTTGCAAGAACTCATTTAGATAAGTCCTGGTCTAAATACTGGGATTCGTCAAAATCTCAGAAAGGAAAATATTACGCATTTCTTCAACCTGATATCCCAAAGCGTCCTTGGTTTTACTCTCAAAAATTTGCAGAACGGAAAGTTATTTCAACAATTTGTCGTTTACGCCTTGGACATGCATGTACACCTATTCATCTGGCCAAGATCAGGGTCAGGGACCATTCACTGTGTGAATGTGGCCTAGACGACGGTTCTCCTGCCCATATCCTTTTTTCTTGCCCCAAATTAGCTCGCCCCATTTATGATGTCCTCCCTCTTAAAGTCCCTCGCCCCCTTAATGTTCAATGTTTATTAATGTTTGTGTTTAGTCCTTTGTGTAATTTTTTGTGTAAATATATTAAATATAATAATATGAGAGTATAAGCTAACACCCATGTAAATATATTGTTTATTACTAACCCCATTTATTGTCTGTATATATTGTAGATATCTGTGATTTTGTTATAGGTGAAGAATTTAAACTGGATCTCTTTTAAACATGCATTCTCCAACTGTGTAATGATTTCTCTTTTTTTACCGTACATTCTCCTTTGTGTGTTCTCCATTCAACGTGACATTGGCGAAGTGAATTGTGCTCAACTGGCACGCTCGAAACGCCAGTAAGTAAAAAGGCAAGGAAAAGTTATAATTTAAAAAAAAAATTCTAAATAAATAATATTTATCAATAACTTTAGAACTACGTCAGGATATAGTGAAACCTTCGGAGAATATTAATTGCGGAAATATATTATAACTTTTTAGATATCTATACTTATGAAGACGATTAATCAAATAAAATGTCATGATAGGATTAAGATATAACAAGAAACAAGTGCTAATAAGTATTTTATTTCAATTGAAATTAAAGTTATAATCAATTTAAATACAACTGAAATTGAACCTGATAACAAAAAAGAAAAATAATGTACTTAGGAGTTAATAACTTTATCGAATTGAAGATTTATTATACAATAAGTTAATGATAGAGCCATAAACTTATAAGGAAGAGTTAAATCAATGTCAAACATGTGAAAGAGAGAAAAGGTCAAATCTCGAGTTTCTATCGGGCGGAGCAGGGGTTGTCCAGTACTTCGACTCGATTTATCTGAAAAATCCAAAACATATAAAGACAATTTTTATACCAAATACGTTATTAATACATATTTTCCATTTTTTTAAAGTAATAATAGTGAGTTAAAGTAGTATTTGTGACTTTAGTTTCTAGTTTCTACTCAATATACCAAAGTGCAACTTTCGAAGGAGAGTTGTCACTAGTACTCTTTACTTAGCTACTGTCAAGAAAAAAGCGTGAATATGATAACAGAGTTTTAAAATACTCGTAATCGAAGTCACGGTCAGTAACTTTAAACAAGATATATTAAAGAAAAACTTACCTCTTCATTTAATATCTTTTTGTTAAACGGTAGCCTAATAGTAATAAAAGAACAAAAACAGCTGTCAGTAGGATTATGAGCTGGAAATAAGAGTACAGACTTTAATTTTAACGAAAATTTTATTATTATTTAACTATATACACGCACTTGCCATTTAGACGCATTGTTTAGGTGGTCATGTATGATTATTATTTTGTTATACATATAAGTTATTTTTTGTAGATTAAAATGAGGAGAAGACGGTTCATGTCGTTTTTTTTTTCAGTGCTTCCGAATTTCGAGAAAAATCGTTGTAAATAAATTCAATACTTTGAGGCGTAGGACACGACCTCTTTAAAAACTTAGTGATTAATTTCATTCTGCGTAAAATAAGACTTAACAAATGTGCGTAGTAAAAAAGTTCCAGCACATAAAAAGCATACACTGTCCAAATGAAAAAATCTACCAATAAATTAGGTCCAGGTCTAGTAAATAGAATAGTTAAGGAAAAACAAGCAGTGATTACTAAAACTATCTGATTAATGATGGTGGTCCTTGTAGTCAATTCAGATTTATTAACACTTATCTCAGCATCAAATTTATAAATTTCATCAAAAAATATATAAAATCTTCTATGAAAGATATTTTCCAAGAAACTACAAAGTGAAAAACGAAAGATATCAATACTAGATGTATAGGAAAATTGAAATGAAGTCACCGTAAGTTAGAAAATAAATCATAATTAATATTAATCGATAATATAAACCATAATTAATATAATGAATTAATAATAACAAAGTAACATCTTAAGAACCATATAACCTTTTTATTGGTAACGTTTAAAACAGAAATATTACAGATATACATTGTAAATATAGCAGACATTTTGAAACTACATCTATGTGATTTTTTATAGCTTTTGTCTTTATATTTTTTGGTTGTACGAAATTATTGACCTGGTGTAGACATGTTTCAATGTAGCAACGACGTACAATTTCAGTTTGAATATTAGACAATTCATAGCTACAAGATTGATTAATTTAATAGAGTCCCACATCATAAATAACGTATTTGTATTTTAATAAATAAATGTACATATATTCTGAATACGTCGGGTAATATTATTCAAATTCAGAACGCATTCAGATAGAATTTTAATAGTGCTGGAGACCAGTCATAAATTAGGTTGTGCCATTTTAAAGCTAAAGGGATATAGAATTCTCCCAGAGTTAGCCACTCGTTTTGCATTTCTAAGCCCATTGCGTGCACCTTATACCTATCATTCTCGTCTTGCCAAATAAAAGATTTTATTATGTCCATGTCTTGAACTTTCCTCTTTGATCCTAACCCTACTCTACTTGATTGTGCTCCTATCTTATGATAGGAGTTATTGTTTATGAAACTGAAGTCTTGATTCGAGCTCTGGGACACTTCTGTCTTTTGGAAGTTAGGTAACAATGTCATCTCGTGTTTTTCCCAGAATATGTGTTTTGGCAACTCTTAGATGTTTATAGAGCTCCGATAGTTTCTTTAATTTCAACCCAAAATTATTTTTTTCCCTAAATAAGGTTGAGGTATCTGCCGAATGCGCTAGCCCAAGCCAAAGCTTCAGTATCTTTATGACGCTTGCATCTAACTTAGCCAAGTGGGTTTTATTAAAATCATATACGAGGAAAGGTATGCATAAATATATAATAATAAGCTATATAGCTATTAATATTAATAAGTTTAACATGTACGATTAATTCTACAGACTAGGTTTTAAGAAATATTTTGGAACAGCATTTACGTTGCCTTTCCACTAAATGTGTTTTATTGAAAGATTATATAATTTGAATTTGTAAATAAACGTGGTTATAAGAAGCACCAAAAAATGTAAAGGAGTTCTACTCAGCAAGATATGAATGGTGAAAATCAGTAAACCATATTCCTCAACTCACTGTCTGATGCTATCTATAAGTTGTTTGTTACCTTCAAAAATTGTAAATTTATTTTTCTACTATGAACGAGAGATCAATACTTAAATACATGTCCTATTTAAAAATGGTATGAGAAAATATCTGTCAAGCGAAGTAGAAAAATCTTAAAATAGCAGGATGTCTCTACAGGGAAGAAAAACGTACATTACATTTTTTTAGCTTAAAAAGATCAGAAATAATATTCAATGTTGTCATTGCGACATGTCATTGTTTTGTTATATTCTAAATAAATTATATTATATTCCTTTTTTTTGTACTTAAATAATCAAACAATGTTTATGGTCGACATCTTTCTTCCTGATTGAACCCATTTTAGGAAATCGGACTTTTACGGGAATAGATAGAGCTATTATAGTAAATTCTAAATTACTTTCAAAGAGATAAGTCGTTTTAATTGACAGGATTACGAGCGAAGCAATAAATACAAATAACTTGACTTCTAACAGTAAGCCATAATTATAAATTAATTTCTCCAAATTTTATGTGTTACATAAAAGATTATTGTTTATAGCGATGATGGTAATGCTAACTTTAACGATAAATTATGTTCAAAAAGATTAATGAAAATTTTTAGATTAAATTACATTTTGTAAATATTTTTTTTTGTCAAGTCTATTTCATAACGATTTTAATACGTCCCTTAAAACCGTTGTCACGCTGTAGAAATGTAATCTCAGAAATATTATGTATAAGTTATATTTATATTTCTATTCCTTCTCATAAAATTGATTTATTTATGATATATGTAGTTTAACCTCAGCTGATAGAATAGTTAGAAAAGTTTGCTTGCTTATTGCTATTTTTTGTATTTCTGTAGTATCTGTTTTGTTCAGTTTTCAGCAAGGGCAATAGAAAGTCAAGGCCCTTTTTGACTCTTATTAATGATTATTCGATATATTATACAATATAAGTAATAGATGACGTCGTGGCGCAAAGGCTCAACGTCTGCCTGTAACGCGACGGTGTCTGGGTTCGATCCCCACTCGAAGAATATGGGTTTTTCTATGTCCATTTTCTTCGCTCTGGAAACTAAGCAAAAAGTGGTGTTGAGTTCCGCCACTTAACACATTTCTGTGATACCTACATGAATAAATGCTTTTTATTTTATATTATGCATCAGACATCTTATTTCATATGTATTTCTAATTTCATTTAATAATGAAATCAACATTAAAGTTTCTCAATGTCCCTTGAAGTTGAGGGAGTTGTTTGTGGTGATATTGTTATTTTGTTACCCATCTGAACCATTCAGTTTATGGGAAAATTTCAAAGACGATTTATGTAACGACATAAGACATAGAATACGACGAGCGGAATCAGAATTTCACTTTATCCTATGATGATGACATGTACAATAAAGGTCTATTACAAATAGAAAAT
The DNA here is from genome assembly GCA_037178615.1 of Dione vanillae. NCBI lineage: Eukaryota > Metazoa > Arthropoda > Insecta > Lepidoptera > Nymphalidae > Dione > Dione vanillae. Next base: position 45,396 of record JAZFAU010000190.1, read on the forward strand.
AGGCTTTTTAAACTAAATGAGAAAACCTTAAATGATTTTGGTTTACCTTCTCCAATTCGGCCACAAAACAACGCATGTCCGATGCGTTATAATACTGATACGTTCGTACGTATCAGTATTATGTCGTATCCCAATGAGTTGTCAGTTTTTTATTAATGAAAATCAAACCAAACCAAAGACAAGCTTTTGATGCAACAATTGACAGTGTAAATAACAGAGGTTTAATTATCTTTCTTGACGCCCCGAGAGGCGAGAGAGGAAAACGTTTCTTGCAAATTTAGTATTTGCAAAAATAAAACAATCCGAAAGAAATGGACTAGCCTTTACCTCTGCGGGGACTGCTGCAGCCCTGTTAAATAATAGGAAAACAGCACCTTTAAGCTACCTCTGACAGTCCCACTAGAGCAACAGTCAGTTTGTTCCATACGTAAAAATGGGCCACTCGGGAAACTTTTACAAGAAATATCTTTAATGAATGGGGCGAATGTACCATGAGTCATAGAGCTCATGTTGAAGCAGTAAACCGAACGCTCAAAGACCTCAGTAACTCTGCTGTAATGGGTGGCGTTACTTTTGTTTTTGCAGGCGATTTTCGGCAAACACTACCTGTAGTAACAAAAGGAACATACGCCGATGTCATCAGAGCATGCTTAAAATCATCTCACTTATGGAGTTCGGTTGTAACTCTCAATTTACGAACCAACATGAGAGCCCATTTGAGCGATAACGACGACGACAACTTTTCGCGTTAACTACTCAATCTTGGCGAAGGAAATATCGTCTCTCCAAACATCAACAGCAATGACATTAAGCGAGACATTAGGACACATATTGCACAGGTTGGAACATCTTATTGACGCAATATATTCCGGTTTAAAAAATTTATTGGAGAGAGATTATCATTGGCTTTGTTCTAGGGCCATAGTGTCATCCAGAAATGATACTGTGAATGAAATAAATAAACTCATATTAGAGAAAATTCCCAATCAGGTCAAACAATATAAGTCTATTGATACCGTGTATAATATTGAGGATACAGTGCACTATCCCCAAGAATTTTTGAATTCTTTAAACCCTTCTTACCTTACCTCCTCACGACCTTGTTTTAAAAGTTGGCATTCCCATCATGCTATTAAGAAACCTGAGCCCCCCAACATGTGTAATGGGACAAGGCTGCTTACAAAAAAGTTACGGGACAATATAATCGCGGCGACGATTCTCACAGGGCCAGCCGTGGGACAACTGGCTTATATTCCGCGAATACCCATGATTCCCACTGATTTACCCATACCGTAAAAGGCTACAGTTTCTGATGAAGATCTCTTTTGCCCTCACTATTAACAAGTCCCAAGGTCAAACATTCTCTCTGGTGGGCATTGACCAGAGAAAACCATGTTTTTCCCATGGACAGTTATATGTTGGTTTATCTCGGGTTGGATCTCCTGATAGACAATATATTTTACTACCAAATGGTAACTTTACATCCAATATAGTTTACAGATTAAAATTTCCATGACCAGACTAATTTTTCCTGTGACTTGATACTCATGGAATTCGTTTATTGCAAATCCCGCAGAAAAGGTATTTTTCTTTTTTTCGTACAGAGTTACTTTGGAATTTTGTATAAGCATGCAAATACAAACTATATCTACGTATAACTCACCTATTGGCAGTTAGAAATTAAAACATGAAAACACTGTACTAAAAAATGATTATTAACATTATGCCCAACGAAGTGGGCAGGGGTCAACTAGTTTTTATACAATATTCATATTTTATAGACTAAATGTAGGAGTTACCTTAAATAACCAACATTTATAAATTATTATTATCATAAAAAAATTAGTTTAAATCTAAAATATGGAACATTTTCTTTGATTTTCTAAAACATTTAATATTATATCTTTAATTAAATAATGAAATGGAGCTGTAAAAAATGGAATAAAGATAATCTAATCGATCAAAAGATAATCTATTATTTCTTGCTTTTACCAAAACTTGACGCTATGCCCCCAAAGTAACATTTATTTTATTCTCAATCTATGTATATTACGCAGTCTTGCCTTATTGTTCTTTCAATAATAATTTTAATATCACTATTTTTATAAGTAATTTTATTGAAATTGTAAAATAAACTACATTTTTCCTTGATTTTAATATATAATATAACAACAAGTTTGAATTCTATATGTTACTTCGCATCCCTAGAGATAGGCATTTGCTCTTTGATTGTGTACTCAATGGATATTTCCAATCTGTGGGCTGGCATTTGTTTTTTAATAAAACAAGACGCGGAAAGTAAAACCAAAAGTTAAAGCTACATCTATTAAAGTTAAATTTATCTTTCAAAAGAGAATCAAACTTGTGAACAGGCAGGCTTAAAATTGAAAATTAAAATTTTACCACTTCAACTTTTAATTCAGTATTAATTACTGAATTCACAAGGAATTTTTCGAATTTGTCAAAATAATATGTAATATAAAATAAAATTATTAAGATCTCTTGTCAATTCTGTTCATTTAATTTGCCCTCGTTTCTCTTTCCTTTAACATACTAAGAATGCTCTCTTTAAGGCTGACTACAGAGAGTGGAGAGTACCAATAACATATTTTTTACTGGCCTGAATTAACGTATTAACGTAGTCTGTGTTTATAATTAAATATGGGTCAGTAGGAAAAGATAGTAACATAGCATTTATTGGTATCATATGTCATATTTTATATTGAAAAAAATTCTTAAAATTTGGATATTTTCTTTGTGATTAAATAGTTAGTTAACATGTAATATAAAAGCGGAAGTATCAAAAAGCCTCTTAGATACTGTGTCATCGGTCACCATCAACATGCGCTTACAAAAGAAAATTTCAGGTAAATGTTGTGGCTTTGTAGATATCAAAAGTGCAGTAATATTTTGAGTAGATCATTACTCACGCCCTCATGGCCCTTGAGATAAGGTTAGAGAGCTTATACAATTTTTCAGGGTTGTAAAATACTGACACAGGTCGTGATGAATGTCGCGCCATGCTTTGCGGAATACAAAAGCGTTTCTAACAAAGACGAATAATGAAATACAGGATTTCATTTGTAAAATGGATATTCGTGTTAAATACAAAATAAAAATAATATTTTTATATTTTTTTGACATAAACAGTGTTACTTTTACTCTTAGAAACGTATACAGAGGGAAAAATACGATTTTCGTAACTACTGACTTACTTAGTAAAAATTAGGATTTTCGTTTTCGTTTTTGTATGTTAAGTTGATAGAAATAGATACATATACAACAATATAACTTGTTATATAAATAAGTATTCAAATTAATGATGCACATTTCATGATCGTCATAATTCGTAGCTTTATGCCACTTTACCGCAGCTATTCCAGCTCTTATTTTTTCTACTTGCTCTTTTATTCTAGCGATATAAGATATTATGAAGTAAAATTTGAACCTCGTCGAATTTTAACTTTTATTTTCATAGATAATTAAAAAATGGACAAATTGTATACAAATAAATATTTGTAATAAGAATATATTACTTTATCGAACTGTTGTATCATAATAACTTTTTTAATGACATTAGCACATGCAAAACTACAAATTTTGCTGTTTTAAGATTTTACTTACTTAGATAATCGTGGTCGTATATCTGCCATTACACTTGATTTTCCGTTCCACGCATAAAAGGCAAGTCGTATAAAAACGGAATCTCTGCAGTTTGCTCAAAGATCTTGCCTTGTCTAGAACTATTATTAAAACAAAAGCAGCATTAATAAAGTCGTTTAGAATTTGTCTAGGAAATAAGAGAAGGTCCAAGGACCAGTGGAGGTAGGCTAAATCTGACTGAGTCTAGTCTATCTTTTATTTTTTTTTATTTTTATTAGGGAAACATACAGCATATCGTATATTACAACTTAATACAATAATAATAATTTAACACTTATGCCAGTTAAGTTTCCACTACTGTTTTAACAGGGAAGTGGACTAATTTTGATGTTATACAAAATATAACTATTTATAACAAAGTAAAATTTTAACGTAATATGGTTATGGTTAATTACTAATAAGTATATTTTACAAGATTATAAAATTTACTTAAACTATTTTTAAACAGATCAATGTGGTTGTATTTTCTATTATGACTATTACAAGATCTTAGAATAAAAGAATTTCTGAAATAATTAGAAATAATAATCAGTCCTGAGAGCAAGCGTTAAAACGAGGACATTTAAATAAAATATTACTAAGCAGATGTGGAGAATCAATTAAATTATTTAATATTTTGTAAAGAAACATTTGGTCTCTTTGTTCTCTACGTTTTTCAAATGGCAAAAAGACAGAATCAACTAAAGTAAATATGTTTCGCAACCTCTTGATAAATTTGTTTTGTATATTTTCAATTAAGTTGACATATTTTGCATATTGTGGATTCCAAGCAGTTGACGCATACTCTAAATGTGACCTAACAAAAGCATTGTACAAAATTACAAAGGTATGAATATTTTTAAAATCTGCCCCTTGCCGAAAGATAAATCCGAGCATTTTATATGACTTCATCACTATTTTCTCAATATGATTATCGAATATGAGTTTGGTATCTAGTTGTACCGCCAGGTTTCTCACCTCGGTTGCCCTTTTCAATTTAGTATTAAATATGGAATAGTCAAAAATTATTTGTTCTTTTTTTCTCGAAAATGTAATTACACAACACTTGTCAACATTAAGCTGCAAATTGTTAGCAACGCAATATTGTCCTAATTTATTTAAATCCTCTTGTAAATGAAAACAATCTTGATTATTTTTTACTATCTTAAAAATTTTAGTGTCATCAGCGTATAATAAAACTTGAGAATTTTTGAAACAATTAGTTACGTCATTAATAAAAATGTTAAAAAGTGCCATGTATATCGATGTATGCCGATATTGTCACCATGTATACCGATGTTGTTAAGTTTTTGTAACAACAAATTGTGCGATATCTTATCAAATTCTTTCGAGTAATCAGTGTATACGACATCTACCTGGAAACCAGCTTCCATAGCACTTAATACTGTATGCAAGAACTCACACAGATTGGACTTAATGGATCGCTTATTAATAAAACCACGTTGGTTACAGGTAAGTAGACGCCTTAATATTGGAAATGTCGTATCATAGACAATCTTTTCAAAAAGTTTTGGAATAACTGACAATTTAGATACACCGCGATAGTTTTTTATATCGTTTTTATTTCCAGACTTATAAATCAGATAATAAAATTTTTTTCCAAATAATTGGTAATAATCCATTGTCCAATGATTTTTTGAAAAGCATTGTTAAAGGAACACATAACACTGTACTGCAGTTTTTTAAGAAAATGAGATGACGAATGAAAATAAAAATTACACATACTTGCTATATCGTGTCTATTGTATGCAACTTGAGAGTTAAAATACATTACATTAGGTATAGATGTATGACCTTGTTTAGTCTTTATATAGGACCAAAACTGATTTGAGCTGAAACGAATATTATTCTCTGCTCGTTCCAAAAACTCATTATAACAGGTTCCTTCTTAGTTTTTTGATTGTAGTCGTAATTCAGAGAACTTGTTATAATCACTTTGTTGGCCATAAATTTTCCATTTTATGGGGAATTTTAATTTTTTATTAATTAATTTTATCAAGGGTCGTGTAAACCAGCGTGGATATTTATTGCTCTCATTTATAGACTTAGACGGAACAAATGTCTCTATTATATGGTTTACGATAAGATAGAACGTATCAACTGCCTGACATATATCTTTGTTTTTAAATTCGTGTTGCCAGTTAGCTTTTGCTAATTCAAAATTAATTTTATCATAATCAGCGCTGTTAAAGCGACGTACAACACGAATAGCAGGATTTAAATTTCGCTCAATAGTATTCATATCAACTTCAATACAAAGGGAAGGATGATGTTCATCTTCAGGTTCTGATAAAGAGTCCGCACGAGATATATTACAATTCAGGTTGGAAAATACTAAGTCTAAGAGCCTGTTATTTAAGTTAAGAATATAATGTGTCGTAGCAGACACAAAAACGGCTGGTAATTGAAAAAGAAGGAGCTCGTTCAAATTTCGTTCCGTTTTATAATAGTCGCTGCGTGGTGTCCTGCGATGAAACGGCCAATCACAGCGGCCCGCGGTTGCGTTCCGTTACTCCTCTACATGCCCCCGGCCTTGGAAGCACCTGGTTCCAAAGTCATCTCTTCGTGCTTGACGTCGTCGGCGCAGAGCAATGGACAGATCTTAGAGAATGCACGCCGGACGATGCCTGATGATGTACGGATGTCGGCAACTCGGGATATGCCGTCCTTTCCTGGCACGGTGTTGACGATGCGCCCAAGATGCCATTTTAGTGGAGGAAGGTTGTCGTCCTTGATGACCACTAACATATCTGGCTGTAGAGTATCGAGTCCTTTCATCCATTTACATCTGGTTTGCAATTCGGAGATGTATTCTTTCGTCCATCTTTCCCAGAAGTGATGGCGTATCTGTTCTACTCGCTGATATCGGCTGAGTAGACTGCTAGTGTTGTCTCTCATGTCCTCGTAGATTGGTGCAGTTAGCGATCGACCAATTAGAAAATGGGCAGGAGTAAGTGGAAGAAAGTCTTGCGGATGGGATGAAATAGGTGAGAGAGGACGTGAGTTAAGGATGGATTCTATTTGTACAAGGACAGTAGTGAATTCTTCGAAGGTTAGGTGAGCGTTACCGACAACGCGCGAAAGATGAAATTTACAGGATCGTATTCCTGCCTCCCAAATTCCACCGAAATGAGGACTATAAGCAGGAATAAATTTAAATTTAATGCTTTGACTTGTTGCGTATTCAGTTATGTCATCAGAGCATCTCATGATGAACTTAGAAAATTCGTTCATAGTGCCAACGAAATTTTTACCATTATCGGAGAAGATCTCCTGTGGTTTACCGCGTCGTGAGACAAATCTCTTAAGAGCTAGAATATATGCTTCCGAGGTTAAGTCACTCACAAGTTCCAAGTGAACTGCCCGCGTGATAAAGCATACAAATAAACAAACGTATGATTTTACGGTTTTTGCACCCCTACCTTTCCGTGTTAATGTGAGCATCGGTCCGGCATAGTCAACCCCACAGAATAAAAAAGGGTAGGTAGGTGTCACGCGTTCCTTGGGTAAGTTTCCCATAATAGGATGTAGTGTATCACCTTTTAAGCGTTTACAAAGCACACATTCATGAACAATACAACGAGCAAGATTTCTCCCCCCAACAGGCCACCACTGTTGTCTAATTTCATAAAGAAGTAGTTGAGGAGCTGCATGGAAGAGACGCTTGTGCTCATGTGCAAATAATAGTGTTGAAAATCGATGTTTCGAGCTAAGCAAAATAGGGTGCTTTTTACTATATTCAAATTGATCAGAATTCGAAATTCTTCCACCTACGCGTATTAGGTTATCATTTTTATCAATAAATAAATTTAATTTTAATAGCGATGATTTTAAAGTTTGTGTTTTATTTTTATTAATTAAATGATATTCGTTTTCGAACGATTCTAGTTGTGATAATTTTGCTAAACCTAACTCTGCGTTTCTCAATTCAACTGAACTTAAAGCGCCTGTCCGTCTATTTATTTCGTAATTTCTCGTGTTATGAATGAAACGTTGTATATATGCAAAGGTTCGCTTTAATCGATTGTATTGAGAAAATCTTGAGAAAGGGAATAATTCCTGTTTCTCGACACATGTGAGTACAGCCTTCGATTTGATGTCGGGCAAGTCCACTGGTATAATATGCGAATCAAAAGTTGTGGTACTGCAAACGAAATCAAATTCGTGTAAAAATGGGGGCCCTTCCCACCACATCGTAGCAGTGGCAAGGTTATTTAAATTAACCCCTCGTGATGCCATGTCGGCTGGGTTTTGTTTCCCACTGACATGCCGCCACGGAATATTTGCTGTGAGTTCGTGTATTTCCGCTATCCTATTTTGCACAAAAGTTTGTAATGCGTTAGTAGGCGCTCGCAACCATCCTAAAACTATTGTCGAGTCAGTCCAAAAAACGATGTGATTAAATTGACACTGTAGTGACTCCCGTATTTTTTGATATAGTCGTGCGCCTAATAACGCACCACATAACTCGATCCTAGGTATAGTGATAGGTTTAATAGGAGCGACCTTTGATTTAGCAAATAATAATCTCACAGTTATTTCTTTAGTATTGGAAATGCACCGAACATATGCGCACGCGCCGTACGCAACTTGCGAGCCGTCCGTAAAAATATGTAATTCAATATTAAATGAATTATTAGGCACGATGACGTGCCGCGGTATGCGAATGTTGTTTAGCGCTGTAAAACTACCGATAAACCGGTTCCATTCATCTAGCATGTCACGCGGCAGCTCATCGTCCCAATCGGATTTTAAAAGCCATAATTTTTGAAGTAAAATCTTAGCGATTATAATTACTGGACTTAATAAACCTAAGGGATCGAATATTTGCGAAATATGAGACAAGATACTGCGCTTAGATGGTTTTATGTTGCTTTTAATATTCATATTATATGTAAATATATCTGTAGAATTATCCCATTCGATACCTAAAGTCTTAAAAGTGCCCTTTTCGTCAAGATTTAATTGTTTTATACTTTTAAGCATCGAGCTATTACATTCAAAATTAAAATTCCATTTGCGTAAAGAAAAACATCCTGATTGTAAAACTTTATATAAATTTTGACACAATTTTATTAATTCGTCTTTATCGTCTGAACCCGTAATGACGTCATCGACGAAAAAATCCTCGTTAATAACTCGCTTGATATTCGAATCGTCACAAGTTAATCCTAGTTCCCTTAGACATCTTACTGCGAGAAATGGCGCGGACGCGGTTCCGTACACCACTGTGTTGAGACGATAAATACCTAAGGGTTCCGTCGGATGATCGCGCCATAGAATGAGTTGTAAATTGCGCTGATCTTCTGATACTAAACATTGTCGATACATTTTCTCGATATCGGCACATGCAATGTATTTATGTTGTCGCATACGTAATAAAATAGAGATAAGGTCCCCTTGTATGGGAGGCCCTACGCGTTGAAGATCGTTTAGTGATATGCCAGTAGATGAAGTGGCGCTGGCATCAAACACCACCCGTAGCTTAGTAGTGGTGCTATGTTCGCGAAACACACCGTGATGTGGTAAAAAACAGTAGGGTTTCGATGGTATGCCATCGATGCGCGTCATATGCCCTAGTTGTTCGTATTCGTGTATAAATTCGCTGTACAAATGTCTATACTCCGAAACACGTAGTAAGCGTTTTTCTAAAGAAAGAAATCGATTTAAAGCTTGAGGATACGTTTCACCTAAGTTATGTAGTGAGGATTTAAAGGGAATGTTAACGCAAAACCTTCCATCACTATTGCGTGTAGTTGTGTTGACGAAATGATCTTCGCATGCCCTCTCCTCCTCTGAACGCGTCTTACATAACTTAAGCTCCTCTAGCTCCCAAAACTTGCGTAATTGGTCATTAATAGCTTGCGTAAAATTACACTTTACGTGGCCCGCGCTGCGCGTAGTCGTATGCACGGGACCCGAAATGACCCAGCCTAGTCGTGTATTTTGTAGAAAGGGACCATTAGGTAAACGCATTTTACCTTGACCTAGTAAATCCCAGAACTTGTCTGCGCCTATTAAAATATCTATACTTTCTCCCTGATAAAAGTATGGATCCGCTAACTGAATATTATCTGGAAGTTTAAGTTGCGAAACTTCCCGTTTAGGTATAGCGGCTAACGTAGACGTGATTTGCGGTAGAACTATGCATCGTAAACGTGTAGTGTAGGAATTAATGCGCGATTTTATTTCGATATCACAAGTCATTGTAGCTTGTGTTATCGTATTTCCTACCCCTCGAATTTCTTGTGTGGACTGTATCATTGGATTATCTAGTGAATTGCATAAAGATTGTGTAATTAAACATAATTCGCTCCCGGAATCCAAAAGAGCGCGAGCTAAGTGATACTTATTATGTTTATCTATAACTTCTACTAACGCCGTTGATAACAAAACCCGCTGTGTGCATGTATATTGCATGCGTAGTGTCTCTGTGTGCGTCGAATTAAGTTGCGTATAATGAGGTGGGATAGCTGCACGGGCGGCTGCCAGCGTTATGGAAACCGGTTCCTTATTGTCGCGTAGCGGTCTGTGCGGTATGAGCTCGCGGTCGCCTTCGCTATCTATATGTAGTAATGTATTGTGCTTCTTATCACACTTCCTACAGGTTCCGAATCGACAATCTTTCGCTATATGACCCGTACGGAAACAATTTTCGCATAACTTGTTACTGTGTATAAATTTTAACCTTTCTTGCGAGTTAAATTCAAGAAATTTGTGACATGCATAAAGTGAATGATTCGACTTGCATAGTAAACAAGATTTATTCGCGTTGTGTTGCTTAGTGTTATAGCTAGAAACGTTGCAGTGCAATTTAGAAGAAGTGTGTGGTTGTAAGTATTGTTTTTTATTGTGTATGTTGTCGTTAGATCGAATATTATTGTGTGATGCCTGCAATGTTTCCAGCATATCTGCCCAGTCTCTTAGGAAATTCAATAAAACATCGAGTTTCAAGCGTGATGAGGTGTCATTAGATTTATTAATAATTGTGTTTCGATATTGTTCCCATTCGCGTTCTGAAGTTTTATCTAATTTTGAAACAACTATATAAATAATTAAAGTGTCCCAGCTATCGACTGGCTCACCTAGTAATTTTAATGCGCGTAAATTTCTTAAAATTGTATCGATTAATGTTCTTAATAATTCTGGTGACTCCTTATTTAACGGACGAATGGAAAATAGTGCTTTTACATGGCTGTGAATGAGCAACCTGTTATTATTGTACCTATTTAGTATCAACTCCCATGCAACTTCATAATTCTTAGCTGAAAATTCTAATGAATCTATAACTAGTGCTGCGCTGCCCTTTAACGAGGATTTCAGATAGTGGAATTTCTGAATACTAGTTATATTTTGTGAATTATGTACTAGTGACAAATAGGTGTCTCTGAACTCTAACCAACGCTCACATGAACCGTCAAAGGTAGGAACTGATATTGTAGGCAATTTTATTGATTCACTTTTAGAACTTGCGTTAAATAACTCACCCTTACTAAGCGTACATTCAGCTTGAGACAGTGTACCGTAGTAGCAATCTTCAAACCTGTCGCGTTGTTCTAATTGTTCATCTAAATCTGAATCTAAAACGGACTCTTCAATTTTAGTTTGAAGATCACAAAACTCGGCAAAAATACTAGCGGCACCTTGCATCCTTAATTTTAAGTCAATTCTAGTTTGATTTGGTAAAATTTCGTTGCACTTAAAACCGTTAACGTAATTTGAAAATCTCGTTAACCGACCTTTGATGATTGCTCGTTTCTTTACGAGATCTTTTATTAATTTATTAGTGCTTTCATCGTCAGTTAATGTGATTCTAGGTGATTTAGGCCTTGGTGGCTGTTCAGTACTCATTTCGATAGAATTTAAAAAGGCGGAGTACTTACGTGAATAACGTTGAAGTTGATTCAAAACGGGAACTGTAGTGGAAAAAAGGATTGAAAAGGATACTAATTGGCGATTTTCTTGCACTTTTCGTTGTACTGGACAGATGATTCCGTATATTCCTCGATTTTAGCGTATAATTTTGCGTGATTTTAGCGTTTTTCGAATAATTCGGCTCGGAGGAACAGTTATGTCGTAGCAGACACAAAAACGGCTGGTAATTGAAAAAGAAGGAGCTCGTTCAAATTTCGTTCCGTTTTATAATAGTCGCTGCGTGGTGTCCTGCGATGAAACGGCCAATCACAGCGGCCCGCGGTTGCGTTCCGTTACTCCTCTACATAATGTAATTGTTATAATCCAATAAAATTCATAAAAACAAATATTTGGTATACAAGGAGACATTCCGAGGGATTTAAAATGTAAATTGAATTATTATTATTTAATGACCAAACAGCATCTCGAATATTAAAATCGCCTGTAATAATTATATCATCTTGTGAATTCTGTAATGAAATCAGATATAAATGAAATCAGAAAAAAATTAAGCTGTGAATCCATTTGAGAATTATTCTGTGTAAAGTAACAACAAAAAAGATGCAGAATTTTTCTAATAATATCGCGTTTAGTAATAATTTTTATATAAGTGACATCAGCACTAAAAAGGTTAGGCAACTGAACATTTCGCACAAAAATATCAATTTCGCGACGGACCGCTATCAGAATACCACCTCCCTTTGTCATTTCTAACTGCTCATAATCACGGTCGTTACGATAAACATTATATCGAGCATCAAATAATTCACTATCAAAGATTCCAGGTAAAAGCCAAGTTTCTGTCAGGCAAATAATGTCATAATCGCAATTAAGCACGTTTTTAAAAAATTGATTAGTTTTAGTCCATAAACCTCGGACGTTTTGATAAAAAATATTTATGAACATGTTGAATTCTTAAAACACAAATAATAATTGTATATATTACATATCTGTAATAAAAATTCTTTCATAGTTTCTATTTCTAATAAGTCATAAATAAATGTTTCCCGCAATGAACGCTGCTCAGATAAATCGAGTAAAATCATAATAGAATATACAACACTAACAATAAAATAATAATTAAAAAAGTCATGAAAATGGACATTAACTAAAAAAGTAAAGTTATAAAAAACACTAACAAAATAAAATTAGACACTTGAAATTTATGTTTTAAATGAAACAATTTCACACTTATACGACTTTTTTTAAACAATTTTCAGAAGTGATGTGCAGGACAGGCGAGCTTTCTGTGCGTCTAACCATAATCAAGCAGTTACGTACCCAACAAAACAAATAACCCTTTTCCTTGGACTTTCGTTTTGCCTTATTGAATAAACTTTTATTGCGAGTAGAAAGGTGATCATTAACGTAAATTTGATTTTGCATTCCTGAAAATCCTATATCGCAAGCTCTCATAGTTTTTAATTTTCGAAGCGATGACAAGAAATCGTCTTTTTTGTAACGAGCTTGTGGGTTCAAAGGGAAATTGCACTTATCGGCTAGCACTTTTATTAACTGTACAAGGTTTTCTCCTTTCTTTTGGGGAACTCCACTGATTTGGATATTTGAACGTCGAACCCGTTGTTCATTCCTGTAATGGCTATCCTTTAAATCTTACATAGAATTCTTTAGCTCATTTAACTCCAATTCGATGTTATGTAGTTTTGTAACTTCCTTGTCAAAATTATTGACTTGATCCATAACCATATCAATTGACGATTCAACGAGTTTAATTTTTTTTGTCCATTCGTTTCCAGTATCAGTAATTTTTTTAAACTCATTGGTTATAACATTTTTAAATGATTCAATAGATGAATTGGTCTATTATAGAGTGGTCTATTATAGATTTAGTATTCAAGTTCGAATAGGGCTGTGCAAAATCTAAATTGGTTTCGTTGGCGACGATTGGTGTAATGGGACTTATATTTTTTTTTGGTTTCTTTACAACATGGACATTTCCATTTAGCTTTCTTTTGAATCTTTTTAAAGTCTGCAAGCGAAATTCCCACGCAGCCATGATGATATATATTTAAGCAAGCACTACATCTAATAGATTCTTCAACTTTTAATAAGCATGAACAATGTTTACACTCCATTCTATTTGCTTTTCAATAAATGTAGGTAAGTTTTAATGAGTTAACACAGCGTATTCAATTTACCTTGCTCTTAGATAAAAGCTCGCGCCCAAAAAGTCGTAAGCGCCGCGTAAATCGCGTACTTACGCGTTCTCTTCAAATTGTATGCACTTCAATGTAATCATTGTGATTCTTTTAGTATTTTATATATTTGTATTATATACTGCCCTGGCCTTGAGGACCGTCGTGGCGCCGAGGCGCAACGTCTGCCTGTAACGCGACGGTTACTGGGTTCGATCCCTAGTCGGAGAAGATGGATTTTTCTATTTCCATTTTCTTCGCTCTGGCAAACTAGGCAAAGCGCGGCGTTGAGTTCCGCCACTCAACACGCAATGCCTCGAAAACGGCGGAAAGCGGGGACGGAGAAAGCAGGGACTAAGCAACGGAGTGTCTTAACACTAGGTTCCCACGGTCCCTGCAGTTCCCTCTGCCTACCCTGCCTTGTGCGGGATAAAGCGTGAAGCTAAAAAAAAAAAATATACTGCCCTATGTTCAACAGTGGACATCCTACGGCTAACTTGATGATGATGATGATACTTATATGATATTTTTATTTTAACTGATCAGCTGTGGCTTTGTTAGGTTATAATAATAATAATAATAATAATTCAGTAGTTATAATAAAAGTGTACATGATGAACATCAAAGTGTGTAAAGTAGCAGTTACCACGATGGTTTGTGGGTTCGATTCCTGCTCAGGGAAGGTGGAATTTTTCATTTTCATTTTTTTTCAACAGAGCGTCTTAACATCTGCGGGATAAAGCGTGAAGTCATTTTCTTCACTCTGGCAACTATTTCCGCCACACACAATGTCTCGGAAAGGCAGAAAGCGGAGAACAGAGTGTCTTAAGACTAAGTTACCGCGGTTCCTGCAGTTTCTTCTGTATACTCTGTTCCTGCAGTCCTTTCATTATTGTAACGTCAGGATAAAGCGTAAAACTAAAAATGGTTGCCTGTAAAGTGGGTTTTACGGGCGAAAATTTTACGTGACAACGTCTTTTTCTCGGTAGAATATTTATTGATATGAATAATAATTATAGTATAAATTGCACAAATTTTAACTATAGAAAATATATTTTGTTTACTAAAACATTGTACATGTGTCAAGTGATACGCGCGGCGGACCGATCATAGTTCGGTGACAGTTGACACATCGTTACGTTACTATTTTCATATTTGACTCCGAGCCGCACAACCTAATTTAAGACGTTGTCACGTCAAAAAATCACAATATGGAATTATTATAGTTCAATAAGTGGTATATATTGAAATAAATCCTCTGAAATATAAATTCATACCAACCACATACAACAATATGTAATAAAGATACATTAATCTTAATCATAAACCTGTTTAACAGACACTTTATCCATAAGTAACTTATTACCATGATTAAATTATGTTATCGGTGGATTTAACATTTTTAAAGAAAATATAAAGCTTAAATATAAAGCTAACATTATTAAACTAACATTATTGAGGACCGTCGTGGCGCAGAGGCGCAACGTCTGCCTGTAACGCGGCTAACGCGACGGTTTCTGGGTTCGATCCCCAGTCGGGGAAGATGGATTTTTCTATATCCATTTTCATCGCTCTGGCAACTAAGGCAAAGCGCGGCGTTGAGTTCCGCCACTCAACACGCAATGCCTCGAAAACGGCGGAAAGTGGGGACGGAGTAAGCAGGGACTACGTATCGGAGTGTCTTAACACTAGGTTCATATGGTTCCTGCAGTTCCCTCTGCCTACCCTGCCATGTGCGGGATAAAGCGTGAAGCTAAAAAAAAAAAAAAAAAAAAAAAAAAAAAAAACATTATTAAAGAAAATTAAGCCGCTCTTTGGAAAGACACGACTAATACAATCGTTGAATGGTTAAAAGTGATATTAACAAAAAAATATATTATACAATTAACTTTCTTTCATTGTAATTGAGAAGAAACTGCTTAGCATTCCATGGATTCACCGTGCGGGTGCCGGGCCCATCGCGTTGTAGGAAGAGGACCTCCGATCAGCGCTTGGGACTTGCGACCCAAGTGTAGGTTTAAAGGGGCCCCTTTAAAATGCATTAACGCTCACCTTCACTGTCCGAGCTCCTCCCACTACCTAACCAAATTCGAAATGATTCTGCTAATGCCGCCTTTGAAGTACGTTCTAGAAATGTATTAGTGATAGTTCTAGACAGGCCGAGATCTTTTAGCAAGCTAAAGAGAGATTTCGCTGTTATACCTCTCGCTCCTACTTCTACCGCGTATGAATTTACTCTAAACCTATTCCTGGTCAGTTCGTTAGTAAGCTCGAAATATTTATTAAGTTTGAAGCTATGACTTTTAGGTATATTAGTCTCCCACGGAACTGTAAGTTCTACCAGCACTACGCGTTTTAGGTTTCGAGAATGAAGAAAAATATCAGGTCTGGATGACGAAACACCAATGTCCTCAGGGATTTTATACTGTTTTTCATACGTGTCCATCAGAAGAGTCCAATCAGGAGCTGGATCTAATATTGAGAAAGGTTTTTGCGTGTGTTTTTTAACAGAACCTTCTTTCACAAACTCTGTTGAACGTTTGCTGGTTGTAATGTTTCTCTGTGCTCTTGCTACTGATAGACTAACGGCTTCACGTATAATTTCTAGTACCTTGTCATGGCGCCGCGAGTATTGACCACTTTCCAGGAGTACCCTACACCCCACCAGCATATGTTTAGCTGTCCCCACTGCCTCTTTACAGATGTAGCAAGATTTATCGGTAGCTTTACCCCATCTTACTAAATTACTTTGATCTGGAAGAGTCATTTGGAACGCATTCAGGTAGAATTTTAATAGTGCTGGAGACCAGTCATGGATTAGGGTGCGCCATTTTAAAGCTAATATAGTTGAAAGAGAAACGAAACAATTATTGGTAAATAAAGGTTACTGATCAATAGTTACTTATAGTTATAATAGATGTTTTAATGTATCTTAAAATGGGGTTCAAATTCATAAAACAACGTTGAGTTAATTGTATCCTAACTTGGATACAATGGACACTTTCATAATAGCCGTCAACCAAACTTCTATAAATCGTGGAAAGGCAATAGTAAATATTGGTGTTTCGGTTCGACGTTTGATTGATAAACTCCAATTTGTTTTACATAAAGTAAATCTCAAGTCTATCTATCGGTATCTATAGTATTTATAGTAGTTTTATAATTAGAAATGCGCAGAATTACGACAAGTTTCCAATGTTACACTATCAAGTATCAAGTAATTAATGTTATTGTAAACGACTTTTAAGAAGAGTTATTGTCATAATAAAATATAATGATATTATTTTTTTACCTTCATTTCCCATAAATAATGGCTGACAAAGGTGGCTGAGGCAAAGGTTTTTATTTCCCTACTCTGATTTGGCACTGGCACGCACAAATTTGAATTCTGCTAAAGTGGAGAACGGGGTGAGTCAACGGGATAAAGCACAAAGCTGAAAATACATATATAGTTATTTATATAGGTAAAGTATAAAAATGTGACAAGCGACAAAATTATATATCAATGGCTACAGAAATTCTATTGGAATCGAAAGAAATGGAGCTTCATGTTTTATGATGGTGAGAACATTCCATTTCCAATTTCCTTTCTAAGATTTCTTCTTACCGTTTAGATAATAGTAATAATATTATAATAAGCCACATTAAAATATTTATTGTAATGGCTTATGTACTTAGATGTATGTTTCTCTTACTGTTTTTATTTATTTATTATTTGAATATTTTAATGCAGTTTATGTTATAGTCTGAAAATCCTATATTATTTTTTCATCTACTATTGATACCTTCCGACTCTGAATTGGTGCACTGATGCATGTAAATACTAATAAGTCATTGAATTACTATCTAGCACCACCTTTTGATATAAGAGAAGGAAATGTAGCTGCAGTGGAAGGATGGAAAATGTAATTTTATAAATTAAATTAAGATTAGAAATAATCTTACTAACAAAAATATCTTGAAAGACAAGCACTGAGATCCGTTACTCGACACGCCAAGTTTCCAAGATATTTTGAAATTAGATTTTCTTTAAACTAAAGACCATTCAATGACATCCCAATATATCTTAATAATAGCCTCTTCAAATTCTGATGGTATTCAGTGCGTTTTATATGGTACCCCAGTACCATATAAAGCGCACTGAAGACCAGCCATTAAATTACTAGACCCATCGAGTGATCACTGTTCGTAGCCTAATCGCACCCGAAAGAATCGCTTCTTCGCACACATTATTCTACTGAAACCGCTACTGTAGCTGAGAATAGCATTGCTACCGTGAACTGGAGACTGTTCTTGTGTATATTTCGGTATTTTCCACAATCGCAGGATTGCAGTAGGCCTCGATTTCAGTAAGTTTCTATTAAATTTCTATTAAATCAGTTCGCTTATGGTAATTCTGTATTCTTATTGTCACATATTATATAAAAATCGTTGTTTTAAATTGGTCTGGTTTGAATTGGTTTTGTAGATATGTATGTTATACAAATTTGTGTGTCTATATATGTATATATATATGAATATATGTATGTTGGTTGCCTGAAAAATATTTATCATTTATAAGATCGATAAAACCGCCTATGGTACAGTCTTTATTATTAAAAATTGTGCAATAAGGATAGTTTTACCTTAGTTTACTTTAAATGAGAAAATGTTGGGGTTTAAACTTGAGTATGATACAAATTCATGTTTTTAAAATAGTTACAGACTTCCCTATTGAATCACCTCGACTATAAGTGAAATTACATAAGAATCTGTTCCATAGTTTGAAAGATCTAAGTAAATATATTATGTGTGTGAAGCGTCTTCGTTTTATATTTATGTAAATGTAACTTGTGCAACTGCACAAACGTTTCTTTGTAATTTTAATATTTATTATTAAAGTAACATTACCATTTATTTGTACTGACAAATTGACCAAATTTCAATTACTCTAAACAATACTAGATATGCGATTCGTTACTATTACTCACCTGAAATTTCAATATAATTTACATAGTTATTTAAATAAAACTCAAATTGTCAACTAATAAATTTATTAAGGATCAGAATTTATTACTTTGTCGAACTGCAGTATCATAACGAGGTAGGTAAGCCAAAGTGCTGTAAACGTGCAAGGCAGGGAAATATCTATAAGAAACAAGTCAAATATCGAAAATGATAGGTCCCGTTTTTCAATGAGCATTAGAAAAGCACGTGCAGAACTACGATTTGATTTATCTAGAACAAAAATTGTTTTTACTAAAATATTACTTCTTTTATATTTAGTAGTATTAGACATATAATTTTACATAACTTTTTATTTATCTATATTTATGATATTGTCTTGGCTGGGTAATAAGGCAAGAACCATATGAACCTACTGTTAAGACACTCCGTTGCTTAGTTCCTACTTTCTCCGTCCCCACTTTCCGCTTCTTTTGAAGCATTGCGTGTTGAGTGGCGGAGCTCAGCGCCACGCTTTGCCTAGTTTCCAGAGCAAAGAAAATGAAAATAGAAAAATCCATCTTCCGCGAGTGGGAATCGAACCCTTAAACCGTCGCGTTTTCAGGCAGACGCTTACGCCTCTGCGCCACGACGACCCTCAATAAGCTTTAATGCACGATCTAAAGGAAATCGCGAAAAACACATGTTGTTTTCGTGACTTGCATAGAGTTCCTCGCCTTACTATGCGATTGGCCCGGCTCGTGCGGGGTTGATACATGATATCCTCTCTAGAGGATTTGATTTTAATTCGAAATCTTATTAGTAAATTTGAAACATATATATGAACATAAATTAGAGTAATAGTTCTTATACGCAATAAGAGTAATGACACTTCATTATAAGTAAGAAATAAAAATATTATGATTAGTAAGTTCAAGGAAAAAGAGTAAAACAAACCAAGCAAAGTATTCTCAAAAATTCTAGACGTTAGATACTCTTTGAGTCGGCGTACTTCGCTACAAACTCCTTCCGCGTATATACATGGAGCCAGAAATGGTCCTATTTCAACTATACAAAGAGTTATATTATTTAACAAATATCCCATTGTGACCTGAAATATAACAGAAATATCAATATGTTTTATTATTCCAATATGTATAACTATCTCTCTAGTTTTCTTTTTTAATTATATACTTACGTCATCAGATATTATAGTCTTTGCCATTGTAAACGTTAAACACAAATGGATACTAAATGTAGTCATGATCAATGTTAGTATCTGAAAAATATATTTTTATATATTCACTGAAAATAAAAATTAAAGTAAAACACAAAAAGCTAAAACCATAAAAAATTTTGTTGCTAAATGCAAATAAAATGCACCCAGTCATGCTTATTCACTCTCATCTTCTTGAATGAGTTTTGCCATGGGACCATGTCTTTATTTCTTGGGATTTAAATATGATTCTTTATCAGGTGTTGATCAATTCTATTTACTAGTTATTCTATTTACTAGTTTTAAGATGAGCCCACGCTCACAAACATTTTACTATATTAATGTACTATAGATTCGTTATAATTATAAGAACATATAATTCTTAGAAGCAAGACAAACTGAGGCATTCAGTTATAACCTTATAAGTTTTACTAAATATAATATCATAATTACCTGCCATCTAATTGCTTCATTGAGATATTCAAATGCGGTTATAATTCTGTTATACAAGTCCATTAATTTTTTCATGTCAACACCTGCATTTTTCTTCTTACTATCTTTACCGCTATGATTTTCTTTGTCCTTGTTATGTATTTTATGATAAGGAATATCCATTTTCATAAGTCTGTTTATAAACTTCAATCGTGGAATAACCAAAAGAAATAAATGAGCAGTGAAATAAAATTCAAGGCAATGAATAGTTTTTGTTAAAATCCAAAGACACGCTACAAAAAAACTTTGATACATATTCTGGACGGATTGTAATACAATCAAACAGATTATTAGAGACAATTGGATGAAATTAATTATATAGTATTTTTTATTCATAGGTCCACTTTTCCGAAATCCAGTTTCCTTATCAAACTTGTTTAACTCCAGATAAAAATTAGTCAATTTTTTATGTAATGCATAAGACAAAATTGAGCAAAACGTATACTCAATGAAAACTAAGGCCACAAGTAATTGAAATAAGATCCCTGAAAAATTGGTAAATGTATGGTAGAAAAGAAATAAATAGACGCTAGTGAAGACCCCTGTTATCGGTAGTGTAAATAAATTCTTCGCAGAACCTAACACATGCATTCTATTTATACCTACTAAAAACTGTGCTTTTATATACACCTGAGAAATTTTGTCTATTTCGACACAAGAAATATCTCTTACGTTTAAGAATGTGTTGACTCGAAGTGTCGGTGGTGACATGTTGTCAACGTAGCTATTCTATGACTTAATAAAAGTATTGACATGTTTTGATCATATATAGATATCATAGTATATTTCATTCAACAATTAGTTCTTAATATCAGGCACCTTCATCAGCTAATCCACTTTCAGGAGGCTATTTTATTATGGTGTACATAACACATAACATCTATAAGTATATAACGACACTTTTAAATACATATTTTATAAAAATATTGTAAACGGTATTCAATGTTTTAATAGCTGGTGAGTGTTTATTCGTGTTCTTTAGAATTGTTGAAAATACGTACTTATATAAGTTATATATTTATTGTACCCAACTCATAATAATTTACATTTCGATTATTATAGTATATAAACAAAACGTCGTCGTGCTTTCTACAAATTTAATCACATTTTTTCCTTTTGCGTGTTGATTATTTTCAAGAGGATTTATAATTTTTTTGTGTCTTCACATTTTATCCCGAACTTGGCAGGGTAGGCGGAGGGAACTGAAGGAACCATTGAAACCTAGTGTTAAGACACTTCTTTGCTTAGTTCCTCCTTTCCGCCTTTTTTAGCCATTGCGTGTTGCGTGCAAGCCATTGCGTGTTGAGCCCAACGCCGTGCTTTGCTTAGTTTCCAGAGCGAAGAAACTGGAAATAGAAAAAGTCATCTTCTTCGAGCAGGAAGCGAACCCACAAACCATCGTGATTTAAAATTATTTAACTAAATTAATTTTTAGACTACGGCATTAAACATTTTAGTTTTAATAAAAGTATTTGAAATTTTAAAGTTCGTAACAGTAATTCAAGCAACTTTAAATTGTTGATTGAATTCCCTGACGTCGTGAATATTGTACGTGGCTTATTGACGTTTGATCGACGAATTATAATTTATTAATTAATATACAGTGTGTATTAGTAATGTGTTCATATGCTTATCGTAACCCATTACATTTTTATTGAATATATCTTCATGTAGTGTGATTTTGCGAACTAATGGTTTAAATTGGAAAACATTTTTGTGTTGTATCGTTCATTTATCGTGGTAGGCTGTACTGTGTCACGTCAACTATTTGGATTCATCATAGTGTACCTCCGGTCAAAGTAATCACCACTAGTAGCAGAGTTGAGTGTCGCCACACAACACACAATGTCACAGACGAAGGCTCGTAGAGAATGTTTCTTCACAGTAGGCTGTCTCAGTCTACTTCAGTAAGTGCTTTTTTATTTGTTGCAAACATTATATATTTAATTTTATCATAAAAGACTATTTAAATAACAGCACAACTTGGTATATGAAAATTAGAGCTGCTTAAAGTTTAACCTTCTTTCACTCTTTCAATTATACTTATTGTTACCATGAGTTACTGCAAGTAATATAATAAATTTAAACTTTATATAAAGCTATCAAAACAAATTAATGACATTTTTTCATACATTACAAAAAGGATAAGAAACAAAAAGATTAAATACGAGCTGAGGGCAGCTAATGTAATATTTTAATAATAATTGGTTATATTTTTGCTTACTTCTATCATAAAGTAAATAATAAAGGTCATAACATAAATCCAGATCATATCGTTAAATCATGGAATTGAAATTAACGCGAGAAAAACTCCTTTTAGGTTCCACACGATGGTACTTCCTATGCAGATAACTATTACATGTAAAGTTATCATTTTTGTTTATATACACGTAATTTACTTAATTATTCATAAATAAAATTAATAAATGGAAGAAACAAAAAATAATATACATATAAGTATATATATTATGATTATATTTATTTATTTATCTATGTATAGGCATAGATATGCCTATAGATAGATATCTATCTATTAGAATGATGTCAAGGTTGATAGAATATTAATTCAATAATATTAAAAATCTTTGTAGAAATATGAAATTAATGTATTTCTAGATTATAATATAAAATTTATACTCATAACAGAAGTTACTAGAAGTCAGACAAAGAAGACAAACAGAAATCAATTTATTAAAGCTAGTATATATTCCAACAACTGTGTCTATAATGTAAAATTAATGTCTTAAATTTTCATTTCCTTAATAGTATTTGCATGTTCAATACATATTATATTTTGTCGACCATATACTAAATTATGAATAATTTTACTTTAAGCTTATCAAATGAACATATCATTTACGATATTACTTTACGTACTCTTTTTAGTAGAAACTTATTAGTAATTTATCTGAGTGTTCTTTGGAAGTTTTAATCATTTGAAAATATCAACGATTTCATTTAAATGTTAGTACTGTATTTATTTATGTTCGTTGTAGTGTGTTGAACTCTGAAACTAAACTCCTCACGTTGCTGGCTGGCAGAGATAAAGAAATAGAGAGCTCCGTGTGTGACCGGTTTGTCACACACGGAACTGTAAGTTCCATCAATACGCGTTTTACGTTTCGAGAATAGAGAAAAATATCGAAAGAAAAGTGGGGACGGAAACAGCAGGGACTGAGCAACGGAGTGTCTTAACACTAGGTTCCCACGGTCCCTGTAGTTCCCTCTGCCTACCCTGCTATGTGCGGGATAAAGCGTGACGCTAAAAAAAAAAAGAAAAATATCCGGTCTGGATGACAAAACACCAATGTCCTCGGGGATTTTATACTGTTTCTCATATGTGTCCATCAAAAGAGTTCAATCAGGAGATGGATCTAATATTGAGAAAGGTTTTTGCGTGTGTTTTTTAACAGAACCTTCTTTCACAAACTCTATTGAACCTTTGCTGGTTGTAATTTTCCTTTCTGCTGAAAGATTAACGGCTTCACGTATGATTTCTAGTACCTTGCAATGGCGCCGCGAGTATTGACCACTTTCCAAGAGTACCCTACACTCCACCAGCATATGTTAAGCTGTCCCCACTGCCTCTTTACAGATGTAGCAAGATTTATCGGTAGCTTTACCCCATCTTACTAAATTACTTTGATCTGGAAGAGTCATTTGGAACGCATTCAGATATAGAATTTTAATAGTGCTGGAGACCAGTCATGAATTAGGTTGCGCCATTTTAAAGCTAATGGGATACAGGATTCTCCCAGAGTAGTCACTCGTTTTGCATTTCTAAGCCCATTGCGTGCACCTTATACCTATCATTCTCGTCTTGCCGACTTAAAGATTTTATTATGTCCATGTCTTGGACTTTTCAGTTTGATCCTAACCCTACTCTTTACTCGATTGTGCTCCTATTTTAAATTGTTAATGGAACTGAAGTCTTGACTCGAGCTCTGGGACTCTTCTGTCTTTTGGAAGTGAGGTAACAATCTTATCTCGTGATTTTCCCAGAATATGTGTTTTGGCAACTCTTAGATGTTTATAGAGTTTTGATGGTTTCTTTAATCTCAACCCAAAATTATTTGTTCCCTAAATAAGGTTGAGGTGTATGCCGAATGCGCTAACCCAAGCCAAAACTTTAGTATCTTTATGACCCTTGCATCTAACTTAGCCAAGAGGGTTTTATCAAAATCATATACGAGGAAAGGTATGCATAAATATATAATAATAAGCTATATAGCTATTAATATTAATAAGTTTAACATGTACGATTAATTCTACAGACTAGGTTTAAAGAAATATTTTGAAACAGCATTTGCCTTGCCTGTCCACTAAATATATTTTTATTGAAAGATTATATAATTTGAATTTGTAAATAAACGTAGTTATAAGAAGCACCAAAAACTGTAAAGAAGCTATACTCTGCAAGCTATGTCTTAAAAGGCGGAAATCAGTATACTTGTTTGTTGTGCTTCAAAAATTATACATTTTTAAAATTAAACATTACAATACAATACAAATTATACATTTTTCTACTAAGAACATGAGATCGATACCTAAATATATGTCCTATTTAAAAATGGTATGTAAAAGTCTGTGTTAATCGAAATAGGAAAATCTTAAAATAGTAACTTCTAAGTATGAATTTCCGAATAAAAAAAGTTCTATATATATTTAAACAACTACAGTAAGTGCCAAACAATGTAAAGAGAAGAAAAACGCACATGTATTTCTTATTTTTTGTTAACTTAAAAGAATCAGAAAGAAAGCCATTGTTTTGTTATACTATGTTAGACAATATTAAATTAATTAGAAAAGCAACAATAAGATGGACTTATCATTTTATCGTTTTATAATTATTACTTTGGTATTTCATTACTCTATAATAAAACAATAACAAGATCTTCAAGGAATCGGTTTTGCTTAAAAAACATTTATATTACATAATAGACTAAAAATATAAAAATACAAGTTATAAAAATCTACAAAGTCCATTGTTGCGCACATTTAACGCCGCATTTTGTTTTATAGAGGCGGAGATATTAAATTAAAATAATTAACGATTTGGAATACGCACGAGTATATTATTTTAAATTGTGATGTACATTTATTCAATTTCAATTCAAATTCAAAAGAATGCTCCAGTAAATACAGGTATTTTAACTCTATATCTGGTCCGTTTAATCCCATATTAAGATCAATACATCTCTGCCACCGACCGATATTGAACTTGCAACTATTTTGAGTTAATTGCATATTTAATTTTTTTAAGATATATAATATCAGCTAAATGGTTTTGTTAAACTAAGTTTAAGTTGTATAATTTATCGACCTTAAAAATATATATTTTCAATAAGTATATTTAATATAAAAAAAAGTAATAATGAATTTTGATAATAAAGCAAGATTTGATTTTATAGTTATTAAATGAATTGCGACAAGATTTAATCGCATACATTTAAATCCCCAAGTTATTTGGGAAAATAATTAGTATGGATTATACAAATAAGTAATATAGGTTATCTTTTTATTTTAAAATACATAAAAATACGAAAAACAATCGTTTATCTTAAGAGTCGTATTAAATCAGACGATAATTGTTCTAGAGTTGTTTTTACAGTCGCATTAATGACAAAATGTAATTAATTTTAAGGCGTAAAGGCAATTTTATGTTGTTTATCATGATTTTGATCTTGCCGAACTTCATTTTAGGATTTTTTTATGCTTTCATAGTTCAAGTTGTTTATCATATATTCAGTACTTTTAATTTGAATAAAATAAAACAAAATGTTTAAACTAGCAATATAAATTTATTATCCTGTGAATAGCAATCTGATTCTATTACAACCTCTCATGTCAGTTCTCACCTGAAAAAATAACTATCACTTAAAAAATATCTTGACTATCTTTTCGATTTTGTATGATTAACTAGGTGACGGCCGCAACTTTCTTAACGTAGACTTTATGGTCCTTGCCACTCTGCTTATTGTTTTTTTTTTTGGTAAGATTTATTTAAAGATAAGATAAGTTTGCAAGCTTATTTTATACATAAAATCACGAACCCAGGTTAAATAATAATAGGTAGATAGAGATAATAAGCGAGTAAGTTACATGAATTAGATAATAAAATCAACAAGTTAAATTTTGTGACAGGCAGAAAAGCGTCACCGTATTGATTGTACGCCTCAACTTGACCTTGTTTTAATCAAAATTAAAAAGTTATTGCCAAGAACAAAGAAAAAAACAAGGTTCTTTTGTACATGTAATTATTGATTCAATGTTTAATTTCTTTTTTACAAAATCTGAACCCTAATTGGTCTTTTGGACCAAACCTGAACCCTAATTAGTTGGTAATTTGTCATTCTTTCTGAAAATATACACAAATATTATAAAATGGGTTTTTCAAGCTAATTTTTAAAGAGAGAGATTTTTATTTACACAAAAAAAAACTTTACAAGCTTAGAGCATTATCGTTAACACTTTGGAGTTGACCTCAAAATAAATTTAATAATAGAGACTCAAAAATATTTTAAAGTACGAATTGCACAACATATAATTGGTGTAAAATAAAGGTTTTAAAATTTTCATACTTATATCTAAATTTCATATTATCTTAATACATTGAATTTTTTGATTCTTCATTTTAAATTAAATTTGCATTTATTTTGACGTTACGAACAGATTTTTTAATTTTGTTTATTTATATGGTTAAAAGTATTTTTTTATCTCGTTAAATAAAACATAAAAAACAAAGTTTTATTGAGAGCACATTGGCAACTTTACGGGCCCATGTGTGCCTCCCTATAATATACGTGTGAAGCTTAGGCAATTCTACTTATTCTTTAATGTGATATCACAAGTATCTAGAAATAATAACATATAACGGCGTTGGATTTCGCCATATATCTTTGCAAAAATGTAAGAATGGAAAAATATGAAAAAAATATAAATAATAATATTAATGATTTACTCAAAAATCAAAACATTCGGATTTCGTTTACGCTTTCAGTAAAAGCAAAAAATTTCTAACAACTTCACAGTTTTATACTTTGAACAGTTTAGTAAACATGGAATTGACATTTTACACAGTTTTTCTGTTGCGTTTTAGTTTATACAAGCTGGTAGTTTAACCAAACTTATTGTCTTAATCTGTCATTTTAATATAACATTAGATAACATGTAATGTTGTGTCGTCGGTCACCGTCATGCGCTTGTGAAAGAAAATTTCAGGTAAATTTATAGACTTTGTGGTTATCAAAAATGCAATAATATTTTGAGTAGATCATTACTCACGCCCTCATGGCCCTTAAGATAAGGTTAGAGAGCTTATACAATTTTTCAGTGTTGCAAAATACTGACACAGGTCGTGACGAATGTCCCGCCATGCTTTACGGAATACAGAAGAGTTCCTAACAAAGACGAATAATGAATTCCTGTGCCCATTTTATATTTTTTTTTATAAAATGTTTTGACATAAATGATTTTTCTTTTACTTTAAGAAACGAATACAGAGAGAAAAATACGATTTTCATGTCTACTAATTTATTGAGTAAAGAATACGGTTATCCTTTTTATTTTTGCATGTTAAATGGATAAAAATAAATTCTTAAAGAATAATACATCATGAAACTTATGTATTAAAATGAATAATGATACACATTTCATGATCTTCATAATTCAATTTAATATGTTCGTTACATACATAATTACAAATAATAATTTAGTATTAAATTGTTTCATTACTTAAACTGGCTATGAATTTAATTGTAGAACTTGATAAAAGTTAATATATCCAACTAAAATCAATTCAGTAAGTAGATATTCAACGCTTACACGATTTAAATGCCTCGTAGTTTCTATGTAATTACTGTTCGAATTGTCACAATCGTTTCAGTGGAAACTAGGTAGTTTGGTACCATTCACGCCGAGTTACAATTACAACATATTATTATGTTTAAATATTTTTTTCGTTTGATCTATCAAAATATTTCTCATTCATTTATTTTATGGTCAGTTATTAAAAAATGTGTAGAAAAACAGTACATATTTAATAACAATGAAATGCGATCAAAGAATTTGTTTTCTCAAAGAAAGAATAGATTCTTCTTCATGAGTATAACTAAATTAATTAAATTATATATTTTAATTATTGTGAGCGTTATAATCAAGCTAGAGAACTAAAATAAAATACAAACATAAGAAATCAAAAGGTAGTCTATGTTAAATCAAAGTGGTGGGGATTTTCAAATTTTATTTAATTCTTACCAGTATGAACGGGCTGGATACTATTTTTTGAAATCAATAAAGGAGCCGTAGTAATCTTAGTAGCTTTATGTCCCATTTCTACGGCTATTCTGGCTTTTAAATAAAAAAAATAAAAAAGCCTTTTATTCCAAATTATTTACAAGTTAAAATTAAAAATAAGCAATTCTATATCTACCTATAAACTACATATTTAACAATAAAAATACAATACAAAATCTAAAACAATATGTATATAACTACACTAAATTATCTTATCTAATGTAGTTAAAAAAACAATTAAAAAAACAATTATTCTATTCTGGCTTTTATAACAGTAGTAATGGCCGAAGTTCTATTAAAATTTCTTTTGGTATATGAGTTCTACGTAACCATTAGAATTTAGAATTTATTACTTCTGTCTGACACAATATAATATTAAATATAGTCATGATCATTATTAACATCTGAAAAATAATTATATGTATATTGATTGAATAATAGCTAAAACAATACAAATACTCAATACTAAAATAGTATATCTTTTATAAGCCTAACCCTTAAAAAGGTTTTGAGATATTCACTAGATTTAAAGACGAGCCCACGCTCATGAATTCTGAACCAAACTGTTTGAATCACAAGCTGTAAAGTTAAAATTCACATTTTTTCACAATAGTTCACATTTTACAAAAATTTTTGTAGCTTAGCTTGCGTTTGATTTTTCACTTTGGCTTTTACTTTGAGCAACTTATTTCACGCTAAGTATGAAAGTATAACACTAACATTAAAATTTTCAAACTGTTTCGTTACATGTGTTTAGTATTAAATCAAAAGGGATTTTGACTAAAAATATTATATTTAAAAAACCGTCACTCGCAATAACTTCCTATTCCCATCCCTTTCTAACACGCACACTATACATATTGCGATCCTTGTCGCACTTCATTCACTCGGACGACATGCAGGAGGGCGCTTTTCTCTTTCTTACGACTTCGTTTATGTCCCCGCAGCTATGGACAGCGTGAGCGCCATTCTTTGGTCACTTCTTTACCGGATTAGATTAAATTATATTAACTTTATACCTATTCAAACACGGGGTGAAGGAACTTCACATTTCTATTCGCTAATAAAAGCGAACGCGCTTTTCTAAATCTCATGTAGATTCTAATGTTTCCGCATCGGTTTGTACCATTTCCCGCGATCATATTTCGGGCACCGCTACTACTACCTTGTTAGGTACCGCCAAAATTAAAGTTTATGATAAACATAACCGCACTCATTTCTTGAGATGCTTAGTAGACCCTGGTTCACAAAGTGATTATACCTCTTCCGCATGTTGTAAGCGCTTATCGCTTCCAATTTATTCTCAAAATCGCTTTTCCGAGGTTCAAGGTATAGGTGGAACTTCGCAAAAAATTCTCCGAGTATCCTCTACCAAATTTTCATCTCGTTTCGATAGCGAGAAAGAATATAATATACAACCGCTAGTTGTTGAACGTATTACGTCACAACTTCCAGATTCACGTATCGATGTGATCGCGATGAAGGATTTAATTGAAGACAGACCGCTCGCAGATGATGATTTTTCAAAACCCGGACCTATTGATTTATTGTTGGGAGTAAATTTATATTGTAATATTTTGCTTTTCAATAAAATTAAAGGTTCCGGTAAGCTACCTTTTAAAGACAACCCTGAAAGATTAGGAAATTCTTTCATTACCGCTAAGAAAATATATTTGTATTTAGAAAATTTAAAACAGGGCAAGACCTGTTCCCCTATGCTTCAAAAATTATCTCCTTTCATTTATGAAAATATTATTCGCGTAGGTGGTCGTTCAACTCGTTCATATTTAGATTATTCTTAAAAGCACCCTGTATTATTGCCTAAAAAAAGTCATGTCATAGATTTATTAATTGATTATTATCACCGCGAAAATTGTCACGCTGGACCGCAATTATTAATGTCAATTATTAGACAAAAATTTTGGATTTTAATGTTACCGCTTAAATCCTAAACCTACGTTTCCCGCTATGGCTGCCACCGTGTCGTCTAGAGCAAAGTAACGCTTTCACGCATACAGGAGTCGACTACGCCGGCCCCCTGTATATTACTCTGGCTAGGAAACGCGGCTTATTTATGCTTGTTTATATGTTTAGTCACTAAAGCAGTGCATTTAGAACTTGCTTCTAGTTTTAAGCTCTGAATCATTTTTAGATGCTTTTAATATTTAGATGATAGAAACCTTTCTATCTAGACGAGGACCGTGTAAGTTTTTGTATAGCGACAACGGTAAAAATTTTGTTTTTCTTAAGCTTACTTAAATGAGCTAGATACTTTCTTAAAAAATAATAAATATTATAAAGCCTTTAGCTTTGAATTGACAAAGCACCGCATTTGTTGGAAAATGAATCCTTCCGCCGCTAGTCATTTCGGTGGTATATGGGAGACTAATATTAAAATTCTTAAATCGCTACTTTTTCGAGTCATAGGAACTCAAATTTTAACTTATGAGGAGATGCTGACTGTTCTCAGTCAGATCGAAGCTTAATAGTCGTCCGTTATACGTATTGAGTACTGACCCTTCTGAGCCTTCTGTGCTTACTCCCGCTCATTTTTTAAATAGAACTCCTTTAAATTTTCTATCGTGTGACTTTGTCCGTTACCTTCGCAATAGTTAATATTCAATTTGCCATTTTCTATATTATTTTTTGTATTAGTGTATATTATTTTATTAACTTTAGAATTCGCAATTACTTAATTTTCTTATTTTTAAATATTTATTCGTAAAGGAGTTCCTTCGCGGCCGGGGGGGGGTGTTTAGTATTAAATCAAAAGGGATTTATTTTGACTAAAAATATTATATTTAAAAAACTGCCACTTGCAATAACTTCCTATTCCCATTCCTTTCTAACATATTGCGATCCTTGTCGCACTTCATTCACTCGGACGACATGCAGGAGGGCGCTTTTCTCTTTCTTACGACTTCGATTATGTCCCCGCTGCTATAGACAACGCGTGCGTCTTGAAAATTCAAAAATATTAGTATATTTCGCAATATTCGCATCAGTGTTATTAAAATATAGTAGTTCTGTGTATGTAACATAAAGATAATGATAAACAAGGCCTAGCTAGGTGAAGATTGAAAATAACCAGCCGCGGCTGGGCCCCCACGTGCAACCACGACAAAAGGAAAACCTTTAGCCAAGTAAGTGTGCGATTGTTCTACTTTCCCCAGCTACATATATCTTTTATTTTGTCCAATTAAACCCGTACTGTAGCTGGTAAATCAATTTTCCTTTTCTATTCGTTGTTGTAAGTGTCGGCCATTATTATCGTGTTCTTTCACTAATTTTCTACCAAACAAAAATACAGTCCACTAGCATTTTTTAATTCCCGCAATTATTGTTTAAACCGCACCGAATTGGTGGTGATATTATGATCTTTCGCCGCCAACATGAAGTTTGTTTTTTTTTATAATTGTGAAAATTGTATGAAACGAAAATGAGCACTTTTCTTAAGGTACGTTAACCTTAAGAAAAGTGCTCATTTTCGTTTCATTTTCGTGCTTTGACTTATTATCAGAGCGAAGAAAATAGAAATAGAAAAATCCATCATCCTTGAGCGGGAATAGAATCCACAAAGCGTCCAGATCGCGTAGACGCTACGCCTCTGCGCCACCACGGTAACTAAATATAATTTGCTTAATATAACATGAATCACGCTTTGTCATTTTTCGTCGTCGCTTGTTGTTGCTTTTACAATTTTCTAGTAGATAAAACTAAAAACTCCAAATAAATATTAACGCGAGTTGTTACGAAGCTTTTATATCATGAATATTAATTATGCAGAAACCGAGCTGTGCCTTAATTAAAATTACTGTCGGCTCTGCAATGAGTTTGTACACTATAAAAATATTTACATTTGTTATTAATGTGACTGTAATAACAACTCTAGAACAATTTTCTTTGATTTAATTCGACTTTTAAGATAAAAATGTTTTTAACGTATTTTATTTACTTTAAAAATGAAATGGTCTTTATTAATTCATGTTTTCTGTATTATTGATTACTATCTGTTACCTGCGACGTCGTCCGCGTCATTTTTTACTAAGGACGTATATATTGTAGGAAGGACACGTCCGTCGTCATATAATGTTTATAGACGCAATATTTTATTACAATACCTTTCTATAGACTATGTTTTTTGTTTTACCGCCTTTTGACAATATGTACAGATTTTGGGGGCTAGATACACGGGAACACGCCACATACAATTGCCCATGGGAAAAGCAGTTTTTCTCTAAGTGCACACCTGCTGCCTTTAGTGTCTGCCCTTGACTTTTATTTATAATCATTGCAAAGGCGGGTTTTAAGGGACCTGCAGTCTTTTAAATTGGCACGGCAAGTCTGTTGGAATAATGGGAATACGTGGAATCAGAACATTTTCTCCTTTTGCTGTTCCAGTCATAATTGTTCCTTTAACGATGATTTTCCCCAAGTGCGTAATTTGCAATCGAGTACCGTTGCATAGCCGAGGTGTGTCAAGATTATGCATTAATAGAACCGGGACACCAACTTTCAACCTCAGGTTATGGGAAGGCACGCCTGATAATTCTATAGAGTTAAGAAACTCGACAGGGTATGATTTTACGTGTTCTGTATCCATTACATTATCTACAGAGAGATATTCCACGACGTCACCTTCCACTTCTGACATAATATTTTCATTAAGCTGTCCAGCAATTTTGTTCGTTAGTGCTAAAATTGCCCTTTCACACAACCATTCTTGATCTTCCATATTAGTTCGCAGATCAAGATATACGTTATTTTTTAGATCTTCAGTGCTGCCAACAATATTACAGAATTCGTAGTTTAGTGTGATCATACCGTTAATGTCTGTGGCCATACGATCTTCACCAATTTTCAGGAAAGTGGCCGCATACACCCCCGATTGTGAATCGTTGTGCAGTTGTACTCTCATATTTGTAGTCAGACTAAATTTTTGCACGTGTGCCCATAGCGTAGAGGCCTTCAAACATGCGTTTATTTCATCTGCCGTTGTACCTCGATTTATCACGGGTAGAATCTGTCTGCAATCACCAGCAAAAAGACCAGCCATCCCTCCCATAATACTTCTGTTGCTTTTGATGTCTTGCATTGTCCGGTTAGACATAGTACATTCATCCCAAATCAACAACTTACATTGCTGCAACATTCTTCCGCGCTCACTATTTTTACTTATATTGCAAACTGGCATTTTTCAATGAGCTAAGTTAAAGGAAGCTTAAGTACTGAATGTGCTGTCCGGCCACCATTGAGCAGTGTGGCAGCAATGCCAGAGGATGCTACTGCAACAGCAACTCCCTTATCTTTTCGGATTTGAGCCAGAAGGAGATACGAAAGAAATGTTTTGCCAGTGCCTCCAGGAGCATCAAGAAAAAACAAACCACCTACGCCGTTTTCGATTTTATGCACCACACTATTAATTCAAAAAGTGGTTCATTGTTATAGTCTTATGATTACTGTTAAATATTTTTCGTACGCAAATTGTGCCACCCCTGTTAACCGCCATAGGGGTTGATTTTCAAAAAATGCTTAGATTTGTATCTCATAATTTGTATTGCGGAGCATTATTTCAGTGTCACGCAAAATATTTCAATAAAATTTAATTTCCAATACAAACTTAGTCACCCCCTTTAACCCATGACGAGGGTGAATTTCGAAAAAGCCTGAAATATGTGTTTCATCATTTGTACTAAAAAGCATTAATTCAAAGTTTCATGTAAAAATGTGCATACAAATATTTTTCTCATACAAACTTTGCCACCCCTTTTAACAATTTTCGGGGTTGAATTTCCAAAAAATGATATGCCTATGTCCTTGTCATGAATGCAAACTATCTACGTACCAAATTTCAGCAAAATTGGTTGGGTGGTCAAGGCGTGAAAAGGTAGCAGACAGACAGACAGACAGAGTTACTTTCGCATTTATGATATTAGTAAGATTTGGGCTCCGTAGCCAAATTGCGTGAAACGGAACCCATATAGTTATATATAAATATAAATTAACTGAAGTAGTGACTATTTTTCTATATCTTTTTTCTGGAATCTATATTGAATATTGGTAAAAATGAAGCTTGATTGTTTTCTCCAAGAACGTATATTCACACAGTTAATGGGAAATAATTACCAGCTAGCTAAAAATCTACTTTTAATGAAGTTATCCTCGAGGGGTTACAATTTTCACTTTTAATGTATTGTTAGCTTGGCGAGTAAATGAAAGACGACTTCCTGGAGACTTAATACTTTTATGTCTTTAGTCCTCGGCGTTCGATACAAAAGTGAGTCTTTTACCATTACACCGGTGATAACGTCACTTGCCAAAACGAATATTATTTATGTAGGTAGTTGAATAATTAAATATGAAGGTATAAAATAATTTACCCACGAGCTTCAATATATTTATAATTAATATATAGCTATCATTCGGCCAATCCTGACAAGTGACGCGACCCCGCGTTACTATTATTATTATTTGAAACAAACTAGAGCAAATATAATACATATAAAGAAAATAGTTTTACGACATTTTTTAAAAAAAATTACATTATTTAAGACTAATCTAATATTGGTACACTTGACAATTTTGTTCCATAGCTTTATAAATTTTACATGGATTTCATGACCACGTAACTCATAGCACTGCACTTCACTATACACATTATTGTCAGCACTGTATGTACATGTTCGTCGTCAGCTCAAAACCATGCACATGTGTGAGGTCAGGCTCTACCACATGCCCACAAGCATCGCCGACTCAAATTCATGCCCACGTGCATCGTCGGCTCACATACATGCCCACGTGCATCATCGGCTCAATGTATGACCACGTATAAACATCGGCTCAGTGTATGCCCACGTATAAACATCGGGCTCAGTTATGCACGGATAACATCGGCTCAGTGTATGCCACGTATAACACGGCTCAGTGATGCCAGTTAACATCGGGATCAGGTGTATGCCCACGTATAACATTCGGCTCAGTGTATGCCACGTATACATCGGTCAGGTTCCAAGATAACATCGCTCAGGGTGCCCACGTATAACATCGGCTCAGTGTATGCCCACGTATAACATCGTCAGTAATGCCCACGTATACATCGGCTCAGTGTTATGCCCAAGTATAACATCGGCTCAGGTGTATGCCAACCGTTATAACATCGGCTCAGTATATAAACAAATAGTAGTAGTTTAGTACTAACTAATTTATGAATAAACTTACAAAAAAAAAATCATTGACTCTTTACATCAGAAACATTAATTTATTAGACATACAAATACGGTGCGCTTTAAATAAAAATGGTCGTTTAAACATTAATGCAGGGACTTTTTCTTATTTTTTTTTCATTATTACTTTAAGCTATACCCAAATCTTAAATCTATGTGAGTATATGTAAATTATTATGATACATGAACAATTTACATAACTGATGTACTACATAGTACATGTACAATAATTATGGAGTATAATAAAATGATAACTGTACTTTAGATATACATATGTAACAATACAAATGCTTTACAGTATGCGACTGATTACATCGCTTATTTTAAAATATGAAGTTTATTATGTTACATGAAATCAGTAATGACTTGCCTAGTATATAAATAGTGTACATAATCTATTTAAATCAGATTTAACTAAATCCATTTTTTAAGACATTCACAAAATTTGCTGTTTAAACTATGTCATTTTTCTGTTCTCAAGTCTTAGAATTATCATGAAATTGTCGTTAAAACAGTACGAAAAAAAGTTTCTTATATTATAATCATAAAAATAAATAATTTTAAATAAAATATAAATGTTCTTTAAGTTAATAGTATTATATTATATTTCCTTTTCCATTTTCTTTATATTATTTTTTTTTTTGTATAGACAACATATTACTTTTTTGTTTTTTTTTTTTTTTACAACTTATCATCTCAGAATCACTTGAAATAGGATTCATTATCAAAAAACAAGCTGGGTAAATTTTATAACCGGATAGCCAACAGTATAATTTGACTTTTCGCTTTTAGCGTAATTTCAGATCTTCGACCTCATAACGATAATGCTCATATACCTTAGTTTATTCTGTAAGGACCGCAAACACTTAGGAAGAGTTTGCGACTATGCCCGGTGTGTACTTCTATCCTTTTCTAGTTAACAAGATCAACCTCTTTTATATTTTCGCGGTTGTTTTTCGATTTATTAAAGAAGTCTGTTGTTTCTCTTGTCCGAAACGATTCTCTCTCCTAATTTGGCTCGAATTTATCTATATTTTCTAACTATTACAAGCATTGAAAAACTATGGGATTCATGAAACATCACAAGTACCCGTTGGTGTTAATGCCAAAAGAACTTCTGCTGGCGTCTTACCGATTCCTTTATTAATAGTAAATTATTATTGACCATCGAACCGTAGGGATCAGACCGTCACATTCGTTTTTGGGTAACCCATCATTTGTTGAAGTCAAAGACGGAAACTAGGGTCCTATTATAGCGTTCAATTGCCCGTTTGCTCGGGGTGTAGCGACGGCATGGAGAATGTGCTATTCCTTATGATGACTGAACTTAGCGAATGAGGGACTGTAAAAGTTGTGCCACGATCTGTTATTAGCGTCGAGGCAACCCAGAATAGAGAAAAATACTCTTCTAAGGACGCTAATGCTCGTCTTACTTCTACCGTCTCTCACAGCTTTTATAAAAATATATTAGTAAACGAATCATTATAGCTACCCACGTATGATTCTTCTTTTCCTTAGCGGAAACGGTCCACAGTGACCGCGTGGATAGTATCAAACGGTTTTTTTATTAAATCTTTTCAAGGGATGAGAATCTTCCTTTGGGCCAGCGGGAATTTCTTATTGAAGGAGCCACTTTTAACAGGTTTACAGTACTTTCTGATAAATTTTCTCATATTTTTTAAAACCAGTAGATTCTAAGCGTTCATAAGTTTTTATCAAATCAAAAGGCCATTATTGTCGTGATTCCTTTGCAATATTTGCCATTTTCGTGGTTTAGGAAAACCCCAAACGTACATTGTTACATTGCTATCACTTCTAATGACTCGTACAATCTATTATTTTTGAGGTGATGAAATATTTGATTCGTAATGTCCTTACTTTTAAGGATCTTGTAGAATTTGTACTATCGTGGTAATTCTGGATCGACCGACTGAAACTGTTTGTAACCAAACGTCCGTCCTCTCCCTCTATAGCTAGTTATCTCAAAAGTATCAATAATTCTGGCTCTGCCCACTGGATTTCGATTAGTGCTGCATCCCCCATGTGCCCTTTTTGTTCCTGGTCGATATTCCAATGGTGACGTTATATTCCTGCATTGAAAATCCCCATCTGGCTCCCCGCGAGTATGAGGTTCACGGTTTTATCATGGTATTCCCCGATAGAATTACAGTCGGTCACAGCTTTAAAAGATAGACCTAGTAGGTACACTCGAAATTTTTGAAGGGCAGAAAACAAGGCAAGAGTCCTCCAACTCATAAGATGGATTTTTGTTCTTCTGGAGGTTGCCTGTGTATATGCTATACGTGGTCTTGCCTTCTTTAATTTATTTTTTTTTTTTTTTTTTTGTTTGTTTTTTTTTTTTTTTTTTTTTTTTTGCGTCACGCTTTTATCCCGCAATAGCAGCGGTAGGCAGAGGGAACTGCAGGAACATAAGAACCAGTGTTAAGACATCTCCGTTACTTAGTCCACCCTGCTACTCCGTCCCCACTTGCCGCCGTTTTTCGAGCCATTGGCGTGGAGTGGCGGAAAACAACGCCGGCGCTTTGCATGAGATGCCAGAGCGAAGAAAATGGAAATAGAAAAATACATCTTCTCCGACTGGGATTCGAAACCCCAGTAACCGTCGCGTGACAGGAAGGGACGTTGCGCCTCTGCGCCACGACGGTCCTAAACGGTCCTCTTTATTTTGTTCAAAATAGCGCACATGCCTAATTTGCGGGATCTGTGGTACTCTAAATCAGCTTGTCATACAAAGCCGGTTGTTAAAATAGGACGACTCACTAATATTTTGCTTTACTTCTTCAAAAAAAGCCTTGTTGTATTATCAAATTGCCATGGGGCGTTCTTTTTCGTAATTAAGATTGTCCGCGGTCGTGCAATTATTGAACAAGTTTCGGACAAATCTTCTCAACTAATGGCGAGCCAAGGAAACTGTCCACTTCATGAACATTTCTTGGTTCAGGAAATATACGAACGCTTCAGTCTTAATAGGCCAGGTCTTATCCATCGGAAGATATCTCGTAACCTAAGTAATCAATCTGAGTTTGAAAGAAATACATTTCTCCAAATTTAAAACGTATAAGTCCTGATGCGCGTAACATTAATATTTGCTCTAATTTAACCAATCATTCACTTATCCTTTAGATGGTATTAAGCAAATATCCATATTAGGCTAACGATAACGTTTACTTGACCCCTTAACATATTAGTTATAGTTCTTTGAAAAACACTGGTGCGTAGCCAAACCAACCGGCATGCGATTCTATCGAATAAACCATCCGGCGTAACGAACGCAGTCAAGTGTTAGCTTTCGACGCCAGGAGGTACTTGCTAGTATCCCGAGGCTAAAATCTAGCTCGTTGGGAAAAAGCTATTCGTCCCAATCCATCTAAGTGATCTTCAATTCTGGGTAAAGGGACTTATATTTTAAGGGGTTTTTCTGTTTAAGGCGCGTAATCAACACAAGCCGTTTTTTCTCCGTTTTTCTTACTAATAAAAAAGGACTGACGGCATATGAAGACGTACTTCCCTAGGATACGTGTTTACAATAAATATTCTATGATTTTGAAGAGTCTCTCTCTCATAACTAGACATCTGTAAGGGTTATAAATAATAGGGGTGTAGTCGTCGATTACTTAATGTCAATAGCTGTTAAAGAAGTCTGCCAAGTTCAGCGAAATTTTCGTGCAAAACAATCTCTATACGTATGTGAAGCAACTCATTAAAATGACTTGATCAGCTTCTTTACAGACGTTCCTATTTTCACTTTCTCAATAGGGTATAGGTTGTTTTGTTTAGTTGTCAAATCCGTTCCACCCACATCAAACTATCTGTTTCATTATATAAGCAACCTTAGCTATTATTAAAATCTTCTTTATAATTACCTCAGTTTGACTCCTATTTGCCCCCAAAAAACAAAAACACACAAGTAAGTGCCGACTACTACATTAAAATGATATAACCCGGGTATACAATAAAATCTGAACGAATACTTCTATGACCGCCGGATACAAAAAGGGCACCGTTTGTCATCGGTGTCTACCCGAACCGGAATAGGTTTACAACAATTGCATCTACTTTATATCACTAGTTCAAATATTTTAAATTTTCTAATGCCATCGAAACATCCATCTGGGCGCCTCTATAAAAAGTACAACTCTTCATTTGTTTTAAAGATTAATATATTCGGCCTTTCTGGAAACGATGCCTGATACAGGAACTTTCATATATTGATTAGGTACAATAATTACATAACCTCAGCGCTAACGGCACCACTTCAATCAAAGCTCTTCGAATACCTAAACCCAACTATACATTTCCAAACCTCTTAAGTTTAGGTGTATTTAAAGGCTGAGTGAGAACAGTGGAAAATATTTCTTTAGCATCAGTTTCACGCACTTAAAGTGCAAAATGATACCTAAATATAGAAAAGCTAGCTGTCGAGCCCATTATGTGTTATTACTTTGTAAGATTTTCTATCAGGACGTGTGGCTTGGGGTAATACAACATATTTGTTAACCGAGTCATCTTTAGTAGCGTTATTTATCGTCTTTAGTCTCCGTAGGCAAAACGCGTCTAAAAAACAATCTTCGTCTAATGTCATACTCTATGGAAAAACCACACTTTTTTTAATTGCTTTGAGCACTGAACTAACGTCCAAATTCGCCACACGAGAAACAACGCCATAGATTCAAACCCTTTTTTGTTATTATCATTTACCGAAAGTAATATTCTTTAGTCGTACTTCGAGTATATTTGTGACTTGTAATCTGACTTGGCGTCGGCCACTCATTTACCGTAATAGTCCTAAGGTAACTTAAAAGCTTTCTTTGGCTCACTGAACATCAAGCACTAGCACTCATCCTAACAAATTATCATCAAGACCATTGAATAAGGCACCATACAGCCTTTGAGCCGTAACTATTCACATTTGTTTAGCAATGCTAGTTTCTCATAATAAAATTATCGAATGATTGCCCAAAACTTACAACGAATTCTCAAACATTTTTGTCAGTAAACACATATTTCATTGATGGGAAAGCAGCTTTCAAAGTTATTTCACTCTTACCACGTAAATAACAGACGAAGGTAACCTTGTACCACTTCTGGCTAATCTATTAGCTTGGGTAATGCATAAAGACAAGTTTGCCGTCTTCAAATTATTATATTTGTATGCATTCGTTTATTTTATGAATCACAAATCGATTTTTTTTTTTTTTACTTTGACATCATATGAAGGATCAAACTCAGGGATTACATTAATAAAATTGGCAGTAACATGTGAAACCATGGTGATTAGATCCGTCGAGCTACTGTGATAAACGTAATTGGCGGAGTATATTCGCGATTTTCTTGAAACCGTAAAGAGTTGATTAGAACGGCTACAATTTGTTTTTCTTTGCCAATTGCTATCTGAAAGCCGCACTCGCCGAC
The DNA here is from genome assembly GCA_037178615.1 of Dione vanillae. Lineage (NCBI taxonomy): Eukaryota > Metazoa > Arthropoda > Insecta > Lepidoptera > Nymphalidae > Dione > Dione vanillae. The sequence continues at coordinate 86,711 of JAZFAU010000190.1, forward strand.
GTAACGATCACGGCGTCGATCACGTCCTAGACTAACGTATTTGAAAACAAGGAGCGACTAGTCCGCTTTGATTGCAGTAGTGCCGACTTATAGTCCGAAGAATCTCTATGTCTATGGAATTGAACTACTATCGAATAACTACGTTGCCGCTTACGGTGACGTCGGAATCATATGTATTACGAGAACGTGATTTTCTATTTGGGACTCATTATTAACTTTGTTAAATATATTATGTAAATGATATATCAAAGCATAATTATTACTTATAATTATATATTAATTAACCAGTATTTTAATACATATTAATACATCACTTCGAATACTTGAGAATAGAAAAGCGAAATCTACAATACCAAAAAAATATCAATACCGTACAACAAGATATATATTTTTTTTTTTGAACTTTCAATGCAATTCAATTATTAACCAATAATTGCAGTTCCCTTTTTTTAGGCTGATCAAATAGTACAAATTGCATAAAACACTAAAACAATCATAAAATAATATTACGTTAGCTCATTACGTAACACGTATATTATTTATAAAGACGGTAGAATACACACAACGACACTTGAATACGAGTACATAATCACTCTCACAAGAAAATCACTAAATTCAGACCTTAAAGGCACTCAGGTTCTTCGCAGGATGGAAGGCATCAGGCGATTCGTTAAGGACGGTCACCAAAAGGTTGTTCGGTAACAGGTTTTTGTCCGCTTCTGAATTTGGTAGCTTGGCGAGTAAATGAAAGACGATTCCTGGAGACTTAATACTGTTTATGTTCTTTAAGTCCTCCGGCGTTTCGATACAAAAGTGGTCTTTTACCATTACACCGGTGCTAACGTCACTTGCCAAACGAAATTATTTATGTAGGGTGGTTGAATATTAAATATGAAGGTTATAAAATAATTTTTACCCACGAGCTTCACGTATTTATAATTAAATATATAGCTATCAGTTTTTTTTATAGAACTTAAAAAATTTGAATTATTACTACTCGTATGTACTAAGTTAGAACCAATCTTTAGGACATGTGTAAAGAGTTTCAGTGGCTTTCGCATTGAACCGATCCCTGAATAATGTCCTTAAAAGAGTTAGCTAACTGGGTTTAACCAAGTACTTTCTTTGTTAAGTATTATCGGATGTTAATGGTATTCACATTATCAAGATTGGATTTATTATGTTATGAATACTTCTGTTAGTAAGGCCGGGTCTTAGCCAAACCCCACATGTATATAATATTGTATTTTTATCGACCAGCTGGCGATGTCTTGGTTATTATAGTTTAATAATAAGGTATTAAATGAATATGATATGGCACATAATTAAAGTGGATGTCCCCTCGTGATTCCGTGTTCGGTAGATTTTTAAGATTTTTTTTGTATTTCCGTTCTGAGTCGTTTCAGATCGGACAACACGTGTATATTATTGAAGGCAATTTACTTTTCATTGATATTATTAAAAATAAAATAAATATCTTTTCTAATTAAAGTATAAGCACCAATGGTGGACAGTGTACCAAAAGATGACACTTTCAACAATTAAGTTCAATATTAAGCATATTTTTACTTGTATGTCACAATTATTAGTACTAGAAAATGGTTGCTTCACCTGTTAATCAAATAGGACAACCATAACAACGGTCTTTTGCTTAAAAAGTTAAAATAGCATCAATTATTGCGAGCAATGTGACGAAGTCACACGTTTTTAGCCATTTCTTATGAGTTTAGCTAAGGACGCCGCAGCGGTACAAGTGATATTAATAAATTTTATAAATATATTGCTTTGGTATTTGTTATATTTTGTATTGATATTTATATTATGTAAAGATTAGAACAATTCATTATTTGTTCCGATATTATTTTTCTAAAAAAACATAAGTGTCTACTATTGGTACCGAGAATAGTCAGAATACTCTAAAGATGACATGCAGGTCTACTTTTGGTGCAGTAACGAAACCTATTCTCCTAAGCGTAGGTTTATGCAATTATCAACACTATTTTCAACAATATAAGTACCTACTGTTAAAATTGTGACAATAATAAAACACTCCAATAGTAAACAGGGTGTCAACTTTTGGGGTATGTTTTTTGGTGGTCGGATTTTTCAAGATGCCACCTATAAAAGGCCAGAAGTTCAAAATCAAAGGAACTAAAACATGACTAAAATTTTATTCTTATAAAACTTTTGATACTTAGTCAAGGATTTCAGTTAATGCTAATAAAAAGAATTTTATAATATTCAGTTATGTCATTTTAAGATTATTTTATAATATATTTGATGATTATTATATTCAGGCAGACATGCAAGATGGTTGGTATAAATAAGTGTCAACTATTAATGTTTTGATTTATGAATGTGTCATCTTTAGGGTCATTTAACTTAATTAATAAAAATGGAATTTTTGTTTTAATTTACGTTGATTCGGTGGGTATTTAGTTTAAAATATACTTTTGTATTAACCAAGGTGCAATAATTTTTTTTGTTTCTTTTGTATTTCTTTTCCAATAAAAAAATATAAAAATATTTTTGTTTAAATCTTGTGTCATCCTTATAGTGTCTACCATTGGTGCTTTTACCTTTCTTTTATTTTCATTCTTTAATATGGTTGAAAGAAAAACGAAACAAATCTATGTTATAATAACTAAAGACCATGGTTTAACGTTTAATACTTGTATTAAATTATAGTTATAGGACATTTTTACTATATATTCCAACGGAAACCAAACTTCTATAAATCGTTGAAAGGCAATAGTAAAATAGTGTTTCAGTTCAACGTTTGACCGATGATTCTCTATTTGTTTTACGTAAAGTAAATGTACAATTTGAGTATCAGTCTGAAGCTCATCTATTAGTATAAGAGTTTGATAAATAGAAATGCGCAAGATTACGTAACGTTTCAAATATTACCTTATAAAGTAATTAACGTTTTACCATATTTTAAAGGAATTTTAGAAAGATTTATTATCATATAAAATCTAATCATAATGTATAACTTCATTTCAATTTATTAGTTTAAATATATATAAATGATGGTTGATTGTAAGCGTGACAGCAGGAAAAGGATTTAATTCTCACTTGGGACAATAAATTGTTTTTTACTTCCTTACTCTGGCAAGGCAAATCGTGACGTTGTATTACACTACTCACCCACGCACAGATTTCGAATTCTGCTAATCGGGAGAACGGAGTATTGACACTCAGCTCCTTTTACCTGTTTACAACTGTACATATATTTTATTATTATTATTGCATGAAGCTACATAACATAGGTAAAAATGTAATGATATAAATTTATTTCAGATCTTCAGTAAACTTTAACTATTTTAAACTTATTTTCTCTTTACTAAAATTAACCAGGACAATATACGACAAGTGATGAATGTTTGCGGCTCTAAAAAGACAAGACACGTTTCCAAGAAATTTTAAAACTAACCCAAAACAGTAATACTTAAATAAAACTAAATATTATTATTTTTTTATTTTTTTGATTTATTAAAAAACTAAACTGGCTAGTTCGGTTTAAAGATACTTTATTTTCATTCAAGACAACACGAAATTTAAAGTAACAAAAAATCTAAATGAACATCGATTAAAATCAGGTAGATAAACATTGCAAGCTGTAGGTTACTTTTTTGTTTAGTAGTTTACAGATCGAAGAAAATGGAAATAGAAAATCCATCTTCCCCGAGTGGTAATCGACCCCACAAACCGTCGCGTTTACCGTTAGATGATGCGGCTCTGCGCCACGACGGCCTTCTTGTTACCCTATTCAAAAGTCAATTAACTGACTTATGTGATAAAGTAACACGTCCTACGTCTCTCTTACCAACCACCTCTCATTTCTACCGTATGTGCACAACACACTTTACAATACACACTCAAATACTAATAATGAATTTATATTTACACTTATTAGAGGTAATTTATTAAAAAGTTTCGCATCTCCGTACCGTCAACATTGTGTTACAGTAGTTCGTGTTTCAGGCAAGTTTAAGAAACTAGCTCCGTGATAGTGAAGAAGCGACACGCTGTGCCCTAGATATCGATTGTATAAATTAAGTATGATTTGACTATCGTATGAAGACAATACAATTCTGTGAATTTTTCTGCCTAATGTTGCCGTTAAGCCGGATATTTTTTATTAAGTAAACTATATGTACATTATTAAACGTAGGTATTTTTCTTTTTTTTTCTAATTGATTTTTTTATAACTAATTATAAGTAATGGTTAAAAGCAGGAATGTCTTTATTTTTAGTTTTCAGGGCGTTTATAATTAATAAGTTTCATTGCATCCTAGTATTTGTATAAAACTAACGGACCCGACAGTCTTCATTCTATCAAAAAGATTTGTAATGTGGCAGCTTTTTGTTCCTACCTATTAAATAGACACACCGGAAACTTTCGTTTAAATTCAAATGGCACATTAGTATGTGAACATCTTCTCCTTACTTACTTCCATTCAGTACAGTATAACCGGTGTATAAAAGTATATGGAATATACATGCGAATATTGCTTTGACATAGGAACACGCCTACATTGCTTAGACAACAGTGAACGTTATACAATAGCAGTAAAGCTCAAAATGATTCTACGTTTTATTTAGAAAACTTAGCTTGTATGGGAAAAAGAAAAGAGCTGCTTTTGGGGTTTTTCCCATCGTAAAAACCATCTTTAAACTTTAATGAACATTGAAAAAAAAAGAATTGGCCAAATTCGTCCAGGCAATCTTGAGTTATGCTCTTACCAACACATTTTGGTATTCATTTTTACATATTATAGTTTAATAAGGTATTATTATAACATTTTTTAAAAGAAATGGCAAATCAATCTCCCGTAATGTGTCTATAATACATTTTGCCATTTCATTTTGGCAAACATTATGAAATTGATTACTCCCTGGACATACCAACAACAACTTTTCGGTGTAATGTTTAGCGCATGCAGATGCCGTCCGGCTTATTGTTCAGTGATTGTTTTATTATGTGGAAATAAATTAAGATTAAATGATAGTGATGTACTTAAATGGCGAGATAAGTAGAGATGAATGTATTCGGACCGTCTTTATTACTACATAAGAGGAAAATTTGATTGGATCGTCGTAGAAATTTGTTTCTTTTTATGGTTCCGTATTGCAAAAAGAAATAAAACGTTTGGTTCGTCAGATTTCTTTATTATATCTGTCGGTCTGTAATATAAACAAAAAAATTGATAAAAAAAACATTTAGAGCATACTATTGATATTTTCTATAGCAAAATAAGAATCATGAAATAGGTACAGAAACTCTCGCGATTTACTACTTATTTTTTTTGACACTTGTTTTTTGACATTTAAACATACAATATTTATATCTTCCAGTTTTTTTTTCGCAAATTGCAAGGAAATATTTAAGAAATTTACATCCCACTCCAAGAATAAAACTTCAGTTCATAATTTAAGAATGTTTTAAATATATATGTCAGATAAATAATACTAAGGTTAAATTTCCCTTCTTAGAAAGTTCAAAATTCATTCATTCACTACGGTGGAAGTTCAAGGTTCATAGGAGTTATGGGAAAAATAAAAGTTTGTATGAATTTATTTATTTAAATATTTTTAAATGTATTTTTGGTATATTGTAACTTAAAATGAAAAAAAAAAAACGGAACGACATCCTTTTTTCCTTTCTATCCGTCTTTCACGATCATTTTTCCACGCGGAATAATCAAGCTGAAATATCCACATCTATAACATCCTGAAGCACAATAAAAACCAAGTTTCTAAGTCAACTCAACTAAAAGATATGATCGTTTATGCTTGTGCTTGGATTGTGTAAAAAAATTGCTGCTTAATTAAAACCTGTAGTACTTCGTGATAACGAAGAATTTTAAAATTTGGCAATAATAAGTTAAAACTTATAGTACATTTAAAGGGAAAATCAAGAAATCAAAATTTTATAGATATATTCTAGAACAAAAACATTCCATTTTCTAAAAAATAAACAAATTAAAGTTTGTCACCTAAAAATTATACTGTTATTTTTATAAACAACCTAGTTGCAGTCAATAAATCTCTATATATGTTGATAATGCTAAAATTTATACGACATATTTATTAAACCGCTAAAACACACACATCGAAATCGAAAGTTTATTCCTCTAACCCAGATCATGAACCTCGACCAGACTCAAATCGTATAAGAAAGAAATATAAATGTATTTCGACTGTCTTTTCTAGAATATATATTGTATTATATTTTACTATTTATATATTATATTTTGCCATCAATACAACATTAAAATAATGCTATAAAACTACTCAAATAGCACGCCAGGGGGATAAAATAAAATTTACACAGTAGACAATTTAATTACGCTTTCATAAACGCGGCACATTATGGGCTGTAAAATATCATTAGGCGAATAAGTAGGTGCCTTATTTGTATATATAGTCTCTGTAATCTTTATATCTTCATAAAAATAATTAATTTATTATTTTAATTGAATTTAATTTTGCAGAAAGATTTTTTCATACTATTCTAATATATTAATATCAAAATAACAGTCAGAAAAACGTTGGTACTACAGCACCTCTAACATATTCAACCTAGCAATCAGATGAAGGTCACTAAAAAAGAAAGAAAAAAACAAGCAAGACAAAAAGAAAGTAAATAATATCAAATCAAATCAAATCAAATCAAAAAATCTTTATTGGGATATACACATTGTACACATCATTAACAAAATTATATAAAGTAACAAAAGACAAAAATAATGTGATGCCCAAATTGGTAAACCACTCAGCTTGTGTTGAAACCATTGTTAAATGAGCTTCAACGCTGGTATTCTGTGGTCGCCAGTAACTACGTACGTCATGTCGTAGGTAGCGAGGAAAAAAAAGATAAATAAAATAAATAACTAATTATAAAAAAATATATATGTGTTGTTCTCTTTATATGAATGAAAGTGTACGCCTTCGTTATAGTCTAGACGCTCGCTGGATCGAACGTTGATAAACGTCAACAGGACTTGTAAATGAAGATCTGTATACAGAAATAATATTGATGTATTTAAAATTATTAAATAATGAATTGAGTAACATATGTTACTGCGTGTAATAGTGTGTGCTACATAAAATTACCTAATTAAGAACAGTTAGAACTATTATAAATATAAGATGAACGCTACAGGGGGTAAGTCAAAAACCTCATTAAAATTCTGTAGTGAACATTTGAATTCATCAATGATTTTGGAAGCACATCACGATAGAGTGGAACCTTCGTAGAATACTAATTGAGGAAATAATTTTCTCACCGATAAAGAGCGAAAATTGGTTTGGAATTGTTGTGTAGATAATAGCCCTTCGTATTTCTTTAGATATCGATATTTATAAAGGAGTAGATTAATCAAATATAATATCATAATAGAAATAAGATACATTATGAAGATTGATTTTTGTAATATATTATCATAAATAAAACATTAGACTTCTATCTGTATTTGGGGGCATTCGACAAATGCACAAGCCATAGAGCAAAATATAATTAGCTTGAAATATTTTTTATGTAATTAATAATAGTCGTTGTAAATAGAAAAATAGACATAGGCTCAGCCAGCGGCAGAGGGTGGTAGCGTCTACGCATTGTCATGATAGTAATTTTAAAGGGATCAGTATTCAGAACCTTTGGAATGTATTGTGTTTGGTCGACCTTTGTTGTACAGATACGTGAAGTTTCGCAGATAACCATCATGTTAATATTACATTGGCGCATTGTATGTTACTTTTAAGAACACATCTCTTATAAATCTTAAGTTCAGACGACAGCATATTTAAAGGTAAGCCTTTTTTAAGAAACAGATTTTTAGTTGAGACATCTTAATGTTAATACTAACATTCTATGTGTCTCAAATAAGTTGGTGTTAGTCCCCGTTTTATCTGTATTGATCACGGAGACATCATTGAATATTTTCTTCTTAATCAAACTAAAGACAATCCAATGACATTCCAATGTGACTTAATGATAGCTTGTTCCAACTTTGCTGATTCTCAATGCACTTTATATGTTAGTTATAGTTATAGGTGATAATTGTACCCGGCAATTCTTCACACCCATTGCCCCGCCTACGCGGCTACCGCTACTGTAGCTAAGAATAACAGAGCTACTGGAAACTGGTGACCGTTTTTGTATATATTACGGGCATTTGTATTATTACTACGCTTTACAGACTCAGGCCTACATTTTAGGTGCCTTCAAAATGTATAATTTACTATTAATACTGAGTAATTTAAACTTAATAATATATCACAATTTCAAAACTTAATAATATATCACAATTTCATATTTGCGTAGCAATTATAAGATGTGTTATACTACTGTTACTTAAGTTGTAGGATTCAAATGTGTTTTCCGAAACGCAAGGAAGTTGAATTAATAAAGCAAATACTGGTAGAGTACACAATTTTGCGAGAAATAGACACACAGGAAACTATTATAACAACGCAATGTTTTATAAACATAGGAAATATGTTAATGTAGATATGTGTTTGTTTCCTCTATAACGTTCTCTTTCGTTGTCTTAGTTCTTTAAGAAAAGAACTACAAATTAATTACTTGATTTCCTACTATGCACCAAATTTCACTGTTAACATAATTTTTCTTCTTACTCGAGCCACTCTTTTTATTTATAGATTAATTCCATGTCTATTGAATTCTTTCGCTTATGGACTTCCTTTATTCCTATAGTCTCACATTTTAATTGCGTATGTATGTTTTACACATTTATGTAACTATGTATTCACATATGATTATGGTTAAGTTGTTATAGTTATATGTTTATTAATGTGCGTTGCCCATTTCGTTTTTTGTCTCTTCTGTCAAAAGATTTCTAGATAAGTATATTGCTTTATTAATGAAAGAAGATATCTTTTATTTATAAGTCCGATTAGGCCGCCCATCTTACAATCTTGCGTACACAAGTGATCATCTTATTGATTCTAAGTGGAAAATAAATAAATAAATAAGAACAATGTTGTATCCAGAATGACCTGTTGTTATAAAACATTATTTTACCTTAGTTTAATTTGCACTGCGTGAATGTTGAGGATTGATTGAGTATAATCTTAATTCACCTTCCTATTAAATCACTTACTCTATTAATAAAAATCACTTGCCAATCTGTTGCATAGTTAGAAAGATCTAAGCCAATGATTCTTAAAGTGGTCTACAGTAGACTCCCGTATAATGTGATTAATATGTTATGTGTTGTATAAAATCGCGTTATAGGAAATCGCGTTGAACGAGGAAATATTTGTATAACCCGAATGATGTTTGCATATAAAAGTGAATTGTATAAAATGAGATATTTGAAAAAAAATATATCCATTAAAACAAATCTATGTATATTTTATTTCATATGCAAATGTACATATATAAAAAAAAATATTTAAATAATTAATTCATTATATTTTTTTTTTATTTATTTATTTATATATAAATACAAAGTAACATATTGCATTTTCTTCACAGTCTTAAGCTCTTTAGCTTGTCTGACCATTGCACATTCCTAGATTTGTTAAAAAAATATATATATATATATAATTTTAAAACTATAATATTACCATATCGTTATAAATGCTAAAGTTAACATTCTCATAGTGAAGTAAATCGAATCTATGACAATATACTAATAATCTATGACACATATATATTATATATTATAATCGAATCTATACAATTATATATTTACATTACCTTTTTTACATTATATTTAATTTTTTTTTTGTGTTTTTACTCTTAAACAAAAACAAATAGGCTTGAGGTAGTTACTTATACATTAATAAGACAAAAAATGTGAGGTATATCGAAAAAAGTAATTATGCGTATGCATCAGGCATGTTGCTACAGCATGTTCACTATTTGATCATTTATTATTATATTTTGTTTTATAAATGTTACTAGATGCTTATAAGTTTTTAAAGTTAGTATTAATTTAAATGTAGTTGGATACGATATGTTACATTTTATATAAATCAGTCATTAAAAAGAAAATATTTTTTTATTTTTTTTTTAATATTATATGAGGTAACTGTATCTCTTAGTGATTTCGGTAGTTCATTAATTAATCTTGGTAATATGAAATTTGTTGTTCTTTTACCATAATAATTATTGGCTCTTATTGTTTTAATTGTGGTATTTGAGATGGACCTTGTACGTATTTGGTGTTGAACAAAGTTTTTGTTAAATCGGAAGAAGTTTTCTTTTAGTAAAATAAATTTAACCTTATCATAGATTGATAGTACATTGCAATATTTAAATAATTTATCTTCGTCGTGGTTATATTTCTGCCTCACTGAATAGGGCACGATAGTTTTGAGTGTTCTTATTTGTATGTTGTAAATTTTACTAAGGTGACTTTTAAATGTTCTACCATAGCTACCGAGCCCATAATCAATTATGCTCTCCATCAGCGCTGAATATAATAGTAGTTTAGTTTTAAAGTGCAATTTATTTTTAATTATATAAAACTTTGCAGCTATAAGGCGAATCTTATTACATACATGCTCTATGTGTTTGTCCCAATTAAACCTTCTGTCAATGATAACTCCTAGATATAAATGGGTTTCTACTTTTTCAATTGCCTTACATTTACATGCGCTTATATTAAGGTGCATACAGTCGTGGTCATGAAATATTAATTGATAATCCTCGGGTAATTTTTTGTGACTTGAGCATATGTGAAGCAGTTTTGTTTTCTGAGAATTTATAACCAAACCTACATTGTGAGACCACTTGCATAGCATATCAAAATCATGTTGTAGCTTGTTTATAGCTATCTTGATATCTATGTCAGCTGCTACTAGGCATGTGTCATCCGCATATTGAAAAAGTTGACATTTACTTATTACATGCTACAGGTCATTTACATATGCCAGATAATGAAGAGGTCCTAGTACAGAGCCTTGGGCTGTTCCATGATTCACATTTAATTTGTCACTATATTGATCATTAACTTTGACCACATACGCCCGGTTAGATAAGTAACTAGTGCACCATTTAAGCAGAGGTCCTCTAACCCCTCTCTAGTTTTTCAATTAAGACGTCATGTTGTAGAGTATCAAATGCTTTGGTATAGTCAACAAACACCATTACAATGTGTTTTTGGTTTTCCAGGCAGATGTTTACATAGTCGGTTAAATTCGATACTTTTATTTGGTTGAAAACCGAATTGCTGAGGAGAAATTATATTGTTATTTTTATAAAATTCATGTATTTGATTACATATAAACTTTTCAATGATCTTATCTATTGCTGGCAAGAGCGTTATAGGGCGGTAATTGTTATAATCTTGCTTGCATCCTTTTTTGAAGATTGGTCTTACTACTCCCATTTTAAGATCATCTGGATAAGAGCCTGAAAGAACACTTGTATTAACTAACCTACATATCACTTTAGCAATGTTTGTACCTATAAATTTAATATCAACAGGTCTTATATTATCATATCCCGCGGATTTTCGGGTTTTAATATTATTTATGATTTTGCTTATATGCTTTGGTTCAGCTTTTTTGTATCTGATTGATATATTTGTTGGTTTTGTGTATATGGTTTTGTCTAAAAGTGGTGTTTTGCATCTTAAAATTATGTTTTTTACATTTTTGTCAAAGTGTTTAACAAAGTTATTTGCAATTATTTTAGTATCCTCATTAGTAAAAGCCTTTGTAATAACACTGTCTACTGAATCTTTAATCCTTCCTGTTATTCTATCAAGTATTTCCCAGACCTGTCTTTGATTATTTTTATGCAACCTGATATCCTTTTGAACGCTTTTATCTTTTTGTTGATGTATAATTTTATTACAATTGTTTCTTATTTTAGTATACTCTAACCTTAATATTCTATTATTAATATCGTTTTTCCATTGATGAAATTTAATATCTTTTTCTTTGCATAGTCTTACAATTTTACTGTTTATCCAATTGTGTGTGTTTCTTTTAAAACTTTTTACTTGCGTTCGGTACTTTCCTAGTTTATAACAATGCAAAATTTTTGTTTTCAAATCTTTATATAATATTTCTGGACACTCTGTTTCGCATTTATTTTCCCAGGCAGTCTTTTTCAATTCTTTTTGTATTATACTACTATTATATTTTACTTTATATTGCACAACATCCTGTATATGGTTACTATCTAAACAAGTTATAGTCGTGAGCCTATGGTCTGCCAGTACAGTTCCGACAGTAGCGCTTACCGCGTCTTGTGTGTGTGATCTCAAAAAGATATGATCTATACATGTTTTTGATGTATTATTTTTTGAAATTTCTATTCTGGTGTAGTCAGAGATCCCACACACAAGTCCAGCTCCACTCATTATGTTCAGATATTGTGTTCGTGTGTTATTGTATGCATTGAGATTTATGTTTATGTCACCTAACACAAGTAGATCCTTTCCTGGCAAAACGTTTAGTATATAATTTAATTCTCGTATGAAATGTGAAGTGTTATAAGATGGAGGTCTGTATATAGCGCACAGATACATGATTCGTTTAGAAGATGATGTGAGCTGTCCAGTGATACATTCGAAATATCTAGTCGATAGGGGATTTAAAGCAAATTTATATTTTTTTAAAACATATATTATAATACCACCTCCTTTACGATCGTTACGTAACTGTGTGTACATACTGTAGCCATCTAATTTAAATAATGTACAAAGATTATCCGATATACCTACCTCAGTTAATACCAAAACATCTATATTTCTTTTAGATTTAGCAACAATAAATTCTATATAAACAAAGTTTTTAATAATTGACCTTATGTTTATGTGAATACAGGTTAAGTTATTAATATATTCTGGAACATATTTAAAGTATTCATTTATATCGACACAATCATGGATCTCAGTTATATTACTCAAAGTTAGACTAGCCATTTTAATTTTTGTACTTTTTACATTTTATATATATAGTTACATGAGCTTACTTTAATAATTCCTTCAAGTCTGCTTCAGTTCTAACAACAAAGATCTTACTTTTTTCGGATTTTCTTATCATTATTTTGCCTTCCTTACACCATACAAATTTAAATTTATCTTTACACATTAGTTTCACATTCCATAGTAGACTTCTATTATAGTGCGTTAATTCTTCTCTTAAATAAATTTTTCCTTGACTATAATTATCACTGTTACCCGTTTTTGGGATAATGTTGTCCACAGATATTAGAGTGAATTTTGCGTCTTTTATCCAATTATTTCTTTTATCTTCATCATGCATTTCCAGTTTTAATTTTCCCATTCTTCCAGGTGGTGTAGGTACCCTCTTGATTTGTTTAATGTCTGTTACGTCTTTGTGTAATTTTTTTGCTATGGCGTTCGATATTTCCTTTAGGTTTTCATTCTCTAAATAAGGTATTCCAGCTACTTCAATGTTTTTATTTAATTCTTTTTGTTCATATTCATTTAAGCGTTGTTCTAAAGCACCGATTTTATTTTCCATACACTTGTTTTTGTTGTCTAAAACTATATTTTTCTTTTCTATTTGTTTTATTTTATCCTTGAATGCTTCCATGCACTCGAGAAATTCATCTACTTTATCACTGCAGTACTGGAGAGCTGTATTTGTTTCCCTTAGTTCCTTCTTTATAATTTTGTTTATTTCTGTCATTAGGTCATTTAATAATTTTTTCATGTCGAATGGATAATAAGTGTGATTCTGTACCTCCTCATCTTCTTCTGCTTCTTCTTGTGGAGTGATAAATGATCCTCTTAGAGGCGATTTGCGTGAGCAGTCACAGCACGTCCATTCTAGATTTTCAGCTGATCTCAAGGAGTTCAATTGTTTGGTTGTCAACCCTGAGCAAATTGCTGTAGCATGCACAATTACACTACACTTGTTACATTCTAATCCAGGATTCTTTTTGGATATTAATTTAGAACAGTGCACACACTCTGCCATATTTGTGCTTCTTTGTTCGCGATACGTTAAATTTTAAACGTCTAACCGTTACGAATGACAGATTAGGAATGAACCCCCCTCAAGTCATCAAGTCTAGATATAGAAATGCATGCATAGAAATCAAATGTGTGTTTAAAAGGGAATTACCCATATTTAATTCCATATGGCGTTATACGGGAATCGCACTATATAAATAAAGTCTTCGCACTTTTTTAACGTGTTGTATGAAATCGCGTTGTACAAACTCGCGTTATACGGGAGTCTACTGTATACCGATCCCTAGGGATGTATGACAACCTACAAGGAGTCTACGTCAGCGAAAAAAAATTTGGTGGTCCATGAAATAAAAAGGGGGTCAACGATAGTGGATCTCATCACGTACACTGATAGTACTTATTTACTTAAATCTTACTATCTTATAATATCAAAACACATACATTATTTATAAGAATACCTATAAAGTAAAAAAATATTATATATGTTTATAAAATCATGTAAGTTGTAGGATATTGGTATTCACTTTCTGGTCGCAATACATTTTGAACTTGTGTAAACTGAGAGTCGCAGTCGTAGTCGCAGTCTCAGAGCTTTGCTACCTTGCACTAACTTGTTTTATTCATCACTCTATAAATACGAATGTAGGACAAATACATTTATTCGTTTCCTGAATCTTGAAAAGTAAGTGTTAAAAACAACATACCCATATTGCTTATCCCGTATTATGGAATATAGCGAGAAACGTTTTAATTTCCTTTTCTCATACCATGTTGAAAGGGGTTCAGCGAACCCTAACGAAAAAAAACCGGTCAAGTGCGAGTTGAACTCGCGTGGAAAGGGTTCCGTACACAATATGGTGAAATACTTCCCCTGAAAACGTTTTTTCCCTAAAAACATTTTTTATCGAATTCACCATTTTATTTTCAACTTCTGAAATCCTTATAGGTTTTCCTGTAATCTACAAGCCATAAACTATATTCAGTAATTTTTTCAAATTTTTCGGCCCGGTAGTTTCGGAGATTAGGGAGGAGGAATGGTCAATTTTCGGCTTTTTTCATGAATATCATCGAAACTATTTATTTTAAAAAATTAAAAAAATATATTCGAGATACTGATAACAAGCCCTTTCATTTGATATATGACTCAGTAACGTTCGCAAAATTTTTTTTTAATTACTTAATTTATCCCCCGAAAATTATCCTTATTTCAAAAAAATATTTTTTAAGTTACACATCTGTATTCAGGTCAGGGCATTACACCATCCTGCCAAATTTCACCTGATTCGGTCAAGTAGATTCAGAGAAAATTGGCTGTGACAGACGAACGGACTGGAACACGAGTGATTCTGGATAAGGGTTCCGTTTTCTTATTTTTGTACGGAATCCTAAAAAAACATACTGGACATGATTAGCAGAGGAGATTTAAGATTAACCCTTACAAAATTAACGCCAAATGTTGATAATTTATTATGCATCATGCTTCTCACTAAAAATATTGACTTATTGCTTATGTTATTTAATTTGTAGTTTATTTTTTGTTTATTCAATGCTACGAATATTTTACATAACAGATACAAAATCTTATTTTGAGTAATTTTAATTTTAATTCAACTAATAAATGTATAAATCAACACATTTTACAGGAAATCAATATCAGGTAAGTAAGGGGTCTACCCAACACGGAAAAACATGGCAATGGGTCTATGACACTAAAAATGTTTGTGTGCACAGACTTCGTTTAATTCTTATTTCTTTGTATATTAAGTTTTTAATTTTTCCACATGATAAAAATAATACATGTAATAAAATAAGTGAAGAAATATATCTTAATCAAGCTGTCCAAAAACAAGAGCAGGTAATAAGTTGGAGCAATCTATTATAAGGAAATAATCTATAAGGGAGCTTATATATATATATATATATATATATATATATATATATATATATATATATATATATATATATATATATATATATATATATATATATATATATATATATATATATATATATATATATATATATATATATATATATATATGTTTGTGTGGGTGTGTATTGGTTTTTATATGTAGATGAAAATAGACACAGATAATGACAGATCACCCTTCGCGTAGCCTGTACAGAGTGAGGGAAAAAATGAAAAATGATGCTAGTATTAAAAATATTGAAACCAACCATTCGTGTACACAACGAATATTATGGACGCAACAATTCTTCAACCGCGACCACTCCCTTAGTTCGGGACCACTTACTTAGGAACATAATGACGCAGAAGAAGGAAAATCATCTCTAAATTACTTAACAATAAAAACCCTAATATTTTATTGCTGAAATCGTAGTTTAGAATATTCATTTTATTAATAGAATACTTTCATATTATGTTGTAGTAAAATAAATATATATTTAAGTGAAAAGTTTAAATAAAAAAGTATCAATATTTTTTAAAATAAAATTTCAACAAAAATATGCTTAATCTAATATAGTACAGAATATAAATATAATACATAATCTTATGATACAAATTTTCCTGTCAAATAAAATAAATTGATAAAAAATGTCTTTTGAATGTGTTAATTACCGTTAAATGTAAGGCACAAATGATATAATTTTCTTAGAAAAATATTTTTCATGATAGTAAATAGTGCTTGTTTTATATGAAAGGGAGCTGCTCAGAGAGAGACTATTTTATACTTATTTATATGTATAATATATGTTTATGAAGCAATAGTAGAGCATATTTATATGTGTAATAGAAAATCACAAATAAAATTTGTTAATACAATGCAACCTTTTTATATGAATAGGATACCAATAATAATATAAAATTTGACATTGACATATTAACTTCTGCTCTAGAGAGACAACTAATGTAATATAGTTAACATAACGATAAAGTATGTCTAGTGAGGTTCAAAAAAGCAAAGAAGACGTCAAAAATAAATATTTCGGCGACACTACATCGCCCATCTCATCTCCAGTCTTCAAATCGCGAAAGTCTATTGGTTTCTCAACAGGCACTTTTAGGCATTTACGTTTCGGTAGCGTTCTACGAACATGGACTGAAATTTCTAAAATTAATTTCTTATCCACAATTTCATTAGATGACTCACCTAAAGGTATTGTTTTTTATATTGAATTATAATTGAGAAAATAGTAATGATAAAATAATAAGGATATTGTAAATATATTATAATAAATAAAAATTGTATTTCCCTAATGGTTTTCGGGTACATTTAAACAGATTTATCCTTTTAAAGTTCCCTTTTACTCTTTTTAGACCAATTTTTACGAAGCTTGAGCGTGGTGCCAAGATTTGTAAGCATAACAAAAAGCACCAATGTATTGGCAAGTAGGAGCATTGACAGCATTATATCAGAACAAGTAAGATTGTGTATTTCATAATTTTTTCAATCGGCAGTCGTGATTCTTGCACATTTATGTATAAAGAAAATTACACGATATAATATGCTATAGCAGTAATATTTACTATATTTATAATTGTATGTATATTTTAATTGTATGTAACTAATTAAAATAAAAATGAAGAGTGAGTAAGAAAATATCTAATAGAATCAGGCTTTACTTCGCTGAAGTCCTTTCGAACTAAGAAAGAAATTTATATATAGCTACTTCCGCTTTACTGACAAGTGCTAAACATCTTCTTCTTCTTCTTCTTCTCTTTATTTATAGCGTTTTGAGCGTGCCAGTTGAGCACATTTCACTTCGCCAATGTCACATTGAATGGAGAACACACCAAATGCTTACTGCACGCGCATTTATCAGAGGCCGGGCGGGCGGTGCATTTAATTGCATAACTACTACTGCATAGCGGAAAAAGCTGCATATAAATTCCTTTCATAGTATGATAATAAACTGAAAAGTATTTTTAATAAAAAAAAGACAAGGTCAGTAGCTGACTATCTTAAATAAATAGCTTTACGCTACTATAAAGACAATCTGTTCTCTACTTTCCGCCTTTCAAAGCTTTGCTTGTTAAGTGCTATAGCTCAACGCCGCGGCTTATCTTGTTTGCAAAGTGAAACAATAAAATTAATAATAAATTTCTGAAGAGGAGTTTAACTCAAAACCTGAACTCTAACGCTGTTCCTTTGCCCCACTACGGCCTTACTGATTTTCTTTCTTTCTCTATCTTAATTTAAAAAAGTACCAATTATGATATGTTCTCATAAATATGATCTCGTTTACAGTTTTCAGCAGACGTAACATCTTTATTAAACGACGACCAACTCTGGGGTTGTTTTTATAACTTTCCGGAATTGTATGATGATATTTATTCACCAGTCGTTCGTATAAGAAATATTCATGATGTTCCTGAAATTACGGACGGTGTTCTTACAAGAGACATGGTTTCTGTTTGCCTTAGCTATTTAAAACGCACGCCAATTTTAGGAGATTATGTCTTTATTAAATTGAATGTATCATCTAAGGTGAGGAAATGGGTACTTTGAAATAATATATTACGAGGGTACAGAAAAGAGGTGACGATGTTGTCTAAATTAGTGGCTATATTTTGTTTAAATAGACTTAAAAAGGGCCTCTATGGTTGAAAATAAGTTATTTTTAATATTTGAACTTTATTTTACCTTTGGCCGCTAAGAAAAGTGAACACATGGCTGATTTTAAATACGTGAGGGTAACCTTTGATCGCAAGTACAGCGAAACATCAAAATGATTAACTGAGCTTTCAAAACAATTTTTTTTCTATTCGAACCCGTAATTCCAGAGATAAGCCCTTTCATGCAAACAATCTCTTTAGCTTGAAAATATTAGTATGATAATATAATATTGAGTTTCTATTTAATATGCTTCACGATACTCATTTATAGCTTTTAAAGAATATTGATGTACTAGAATATTTCAAATATTTAGTCTACCTCGATTTGTCATCGAATTTATTAACAGATATAAAGGTGCTTTCAAAGCTCTTATATTTGCAATACCTCTCTGTGGACTTCAATAAATTAAGTTCAGTTTTGGATTATGACACTGGTAAGTTATTTATTATATACAACATATATGTGTAATTAAAAGTTTAATATTAATAATGTTAGTTATTTAATCTGCTTTCATTTTGTAGCACAGTGGTTTTTAACCGAAGTTCATTATAGGTGCAATTCTGTACAATTTATTCGTGATATTAGTGATTTTTGGTCCATCACGATATTGGATTTATCACATAATAATATTAAAAATATAAGCGGCTTAGAAGGGTTAAGGTAAGATTATAACTTCTTTAAAAGTAAAATAGAGACACTTTATCTTAATTTCTCAACATATTTGGATTTGAGACATAGTGGCGAAGCGTCTTATTGTAAAGCAAAAGTTATAGATTCAAACTTCCCACGAGAAAGAAAATATTTTCAATTACCACGCTAGCATAAAAGATGTGGCGTTGAGTTCCATCTCATGTCACAAAGTTCTCCCTCTCCCTTATAAATTTAATTTAAATATATAAGTAGTCTGATATTTACGATATATCTGATGTATATACTATGTAAATTTAAAAAATAAACTATCGGATTTAGTAGAGCATGCTGCGAACTCAAGATCACTCTTTTACTGTTTTCTGTTTATAGAAATACTTATTTAATAACGCATTCGGAGCTTAAAACCTACGAGGGAAAATATATTTTAACTACCTGAATTATTTTATGTCCACCGTACTGCACTACGGCTCGTCTTAATTATGCCACGATGAGGCCGCATATATGTTTCTAGTTGAATTATTGTTATACATTCATTGTTACGAAATAGGACAAAATATGACTGTGAACACAACTGTTGTGGGTTCCACCCTTGCTTGGAATGAACTATTGTCATTTTCTCGATCAGGTTCATTTCCAGACGACGCACTGTGTTGAGGTTCGATATTCAATACACAATGTCTTAATTGGCTAGAAAGTAGAGAACATAGTGATTAAACACTAGGTTTTTTCTACCCACCTTGGAACACGAAAATTTAGGAATAATTGGAGCTTCAGCATTTTGCTTGTTCAAAGTTGACAGTACTATATCAATTTATCTTACATATAAAATATACTACGTACCATTACACATTACATCTTATGCCTTTATGGTCTTTGTACATCTTCTTAGATATACAATATCCAATTCGCAATTCTCTTTCAGATATCTACGAAAGCTTGATCTCTCTTACAATCACATCCAACGACTAGATAACCTTAATCACATGCGTCTCTTGTGGTTGGATGTATCTTATAATAACTTATCGAGCTTCGAATTTGGTCCAGACAGTGGACTTTGGACATTATTGCATCTGGAGTATTTAAATTTAAACGAAAATAATCTCGTTACTATGAAAATTTTTGCAGGGTGCAACAGGTATATTATATTTATATAATTTGTCACGTATAACATCTAATATTTTCATTTATTTTTTAATATTTGTCTATCGCAAAATCTTGATTTAACATCCTTATGTTTTGTCATTTTGTTTGTAAATTTTTAAAATTTTCACTTTTATTGTGTAATCTCAATCGTATTACCTAATAATCATTATGCTAGGCAATGGAATATTAACTTATTTTTTCACTATAAATGACCACATAACACACATGGATTGTGTAAAGTTTATATATATAAATTAAAAGTCTTAAAATAATTATTTAACCGTATAATACAATAATTTTCCAAAAATAACATTTATTAATCTATTTAATAATATCAACCCAATATTCACTTATAGTTCTTAAATATATGACTAAATATGTGAATTAAATGTAGATTGCGGGAGCTTCACGCAAGGAACAACGGCTTCAGTACGTTGCTAGAGATAGCGGTGTACATGAGGAACATGAGACGCTTGAACCTCCTTGACTTGCGATCCAATCCCGTCTGTAACGTCGTAGGCTATGAAGACGTGATTTATAATATATTCCCAGCAATCCTTAATCTTGATGCTAGAGAAATAGATCCGATAAGACAGGTAAAATTTGTTTATTTTTTTTAATATCCATAGGGTACTCGCATAGTAGATGTCTAATGTTGCCATTTGGGCCTAGAAGGCAACTCACTTATTATAAATATATGTTATTTTTTCTAGTATATAAAATGCGACATTCAGTTTCACAGATAATCATTTATTGTTTCGAGTTCAGAAGTAAAACGAAGGATAAATGTATATAGATATGTACATAGGATAGTGTCTTGAATACTACACCACTCTACGTTTTATCCGATATGTAATATATATGTATAAATCTTAGTAGTAATCAATACACCTCACCAGCAGTAGATAATTTGTAACCGCAATTTCTATGTACCGAACACTGTATTTATTAGGCCAACTGTACTGCATTTCGATGTCACTACTAAATTTTGAACCTAACCACAATATACGGGCATAAATCATTCTTCCTGAAAAATACTACTAGGTATACAATCAAACAAAAGAATAAATAATTAAAAAATCATACGTTTATATTCTGTTTTGCTTATTTTTACACTTCGTTACATACTTTTTCACAAAAATATCCAATGTAATGGCATTAAAAACAAAGTTACCAAATAAAAGAAACACAGTTAATTAAGTAATGCCTTACATCTAAATCATTTATTATTTTTGTTTAAAATGTAGTGATAACCTTAGTGTTTTTTTCAAATTTGAAGTAAATGAGTAAATATGACCACCAACTCAACTATATCAACTCTTATTAGTTGAATTTTATTAACCTAGAGTTATGAAATTTGACGTAAGAACTTATAAAATATAAAATGTACATACATAAAAAATACTGCATTTTTAAAATAATACTGTATTTTCCTAAGTTAAGCAAGGTCAAGGTCATACCTATTTCTTACTTATTTTTACATATACAGAATAGAATAGAATTCGAGAAATAACGTTTTAAGTGATAGATAGAACTCGATGCTGCACTTTATTTACCAGATTTGATATACCAGAGTGTGAATTAAACGATTGGAAACAAACCTACAATTGTCAGACGTTTTTAAACTGCTATACAATCACTTCTATTATGTAAAAGCGTTTGATTGCTTTTGATCGTTGTCTATAGAATTTTTAGTCTATTATTATGGCATATAAATTAAAAGGGGTGAATTAAGATTACATAAATGTTTATATTATCGAAAGTAATTAATCTTAATTTATGTACTTACGCAAAAATATTTCTAGAGAATCTCAAAAATGAATATGAAGCCAGATGTTACCACATTTGCTACACACCGTCTTCTGCGCTTGCTCTACATTCAACAGCTGTCACGATCTCGCGTTTCCGCGTACACACCTCCCGCTGATAATACCGATATCCCAATAGTAGTCATTGTTGGTTATGAAGGTGTTGGAAAAGGTATCAGAAATTCTACTAATATAAATTTCACGTTATTTATCGTCACGAAAATAAAAATATCAAAATGAAATGTTTATATCGATTTTTTATTTAATATTTATAATTGTAAAGAATATTGATATATCTACCGACTTGGATATAATTGAAAAATTTTAAAAAGTAAAGTATCGTAGGTACGTACGTACGTAAGTACGTACATATACCTTTGCGTCATAAAGTACTTTTAAGCCATCCGTGTAATGGGCACATCAACAAAACTATTCAATAAAACCTCTAGCTTTAAACCACTTCGCCATTAAGTGCGGGCACTAAATCGCCCATAATTTAGAAAACAAGATGGCTTCTAGTGCCAAGAGCCATTAGCAGCACGCCAAAACATTGAAGCTCTAACAATCCTATGCATAAAAAGTCCAGTTTCTATTGTTGCTTGGCTCAATGCCGAATTATGCATTGAAATTGTTTTCTATTGCTTTTTAAAGTAAGACAAGCCCTTACTTTTAACTCTTAAAACACAATATCCTCATTGTTTAAATGAAGTGCATATGGACTTTTTAAGCTGCCTCTCTAATTAGAACAGAAAAAATACCATTATAACGTGGTTTTGAGTTCACTGAATGAAGAATTAAAGATGTTTATGAGTTTTATATTAAGCTTACATTGCTTTAAATTTATTTGCGTTACGTAACCTAGAGTATAATATTTAAAAATAGGTAAGAAGTAGGGACGGACAACAGACCTTTTAAAAACTCTTCCTTCCTATGTCAAAGTAGAAAAATATTATCATTAAAACTATAAATATGTTACACAACACGCAATGCATCGGAAAAGGTGGAAATCGGGGACGGAGAAAGCAGGGACTAAGCAACGGAGTGTATTTACCCTAGGTCCCTACAGTTCCTTCTACCATCTTGGCAGGGTATGCCATGTGCGGGATAAAAGCGTGAAGCTAAAAAAAATTAAAGCTATCATATTTTCTTTTAATCCAATTTCTTAGGTGCGTTATCACGTCAGCTTGCTTTGGAGTGTTCCAACATTGAATTAGCGTTGCAACATACCACAGCTTTCTACCACTTCCCAAACCACTACAAAATTATAACGAGAAGGCAGTTTGACGACATGTTGTTAAACGGCGACATGTTAACGTACAGCGAAATGAACGGCGAATCTTATGGATTGAGTTAGTACATTAATAATATGACAAGATAGCGATACAAAATACAATTAGAACTTCTCAATTCACTTTAGTATTTACGTAGAAATAATAGTATGAAAATAAATATTATTGTTAAAAAGGAATCCTTGGTTCATTTTTAGCTTATAAATTTGTTCTAACATTGACCTTTAAAGTAGCATTTTATACGTAACAAACACACTTGAGTATTCCAGAAATCAGAGCTTTACAAAAATAAATATATTTTAGCCAGATCATTTGTTTTTATACATTATTTTTTCTTGGTAAATATATTTTAGGCCGAGAGGAAGCATTTGTAAAAGGTGGAAAAGTAAAAGTCGTTACAATGGATTTAGTCGGAGCTCTTATGTTGAGATTACGAGGGTATCGACCCTATTTGATATTGGCATTCTGTTTGGATAAGCAGGCTCTTGCTTATAGACAAGAGGAAAGAAAAGAGTAAGAAATAAATAATATATTTTTAATGATATGTTTCATTAATAAGTAAGTATAACAATTGAAATCGTTTAACAATAGTTTTGTTACTTGTTTTATTAGTTTTTATTTCATTCCTTCAATATTTAACTCTTAAAAACATAACCAGCGTATTAGAGCACTCCTACTTGTCCATTATCATTTGATAAGCATAGTATAGTAGTAAAAGTCGTTAAAAGTACACACTATATCATATAATATTACATATGTCATGTTATTTACATTTTATTATAAAAATGAAACTATTGTTTTGAATTATTTAAGCACATTATTTGTAATCATAATAAATATGTAAGGTTCAGAAATACTGCCTGTCAAAAGAAACAGTCCATGAATATGCCTATGGAAATATCAACCCTGCAAGTGTTGCTCTCTGGGCGGATAATTATAAGCGGCATTCTTAATGAGATTCTGCAGGTGACTCCTTCTATTGTGATAAAATGTATTAATATCTTTAAATTTGTTTTTATTAAGCGCGTCGCATAATTTAATTATTTTATTCTTACATAGTTAGAATGTTTAAATAAACATCTAACACCCAAGAGTTTAAGTCATTGCAACACAGCGGAATCTGACTATGAACGCGATGTTTGTGGGTTCGATTTCCAAATGGGGTAATGAATTTTCTATTAATCTCTAGGAACTCTTATTTAACTTATAATAAATATTAAGAAATATATTGCAATATTATTTTTTTTTTTTATTTTATAGGCTATACCAGATGACCTCAACTATTCTGAGTTCGAAATGGGCTCAAACTGTTCTCTGTTGCTGAATAGTGATGACAAGGGTGACAAAACCTCAATAAGAATTATAACACCGTCGTCTGTACGTATTTTTTGGCGAAAAAGTCGATTATGGCATTTTATTATTAATATACATTTTTTATATGTAGGTATTATATATGTAACATGTACATAACATGTACACATGATGATGCCACAAATTTAAGTGTCAACAAAAAATTACACATTTCTAAACATCGCAAAATATTACTGATATTAAAACGTTAATTTTTTATTAATTATAAGTGACCCGTTCGATTGCCTTTTTAGTTACTTTTTTATGAGAAATATTTATACATACTCGTTTTTTATTTTAGTTGTAGGCACACAAAAGAAAATTGTTATCATTTTATATATACTAAAAGCGTGGGTTTCAAGTTCCTTATATATATGCACCAGCGTATCTTTCTTGATTTTAATCACAATTATTGATCATGATAAAAATATCTATATTAAATACTTGAAATTATTAACTACACATTGAAAAAATAACTTTCAGAAACCAAACGCATACTCGTTTTATATAATTTCGTAATAACGTGAACATAATCGTCAGAGCTTTAAAAGCATTTCAAATTTTGTCATCTCTGTGAGAGTGCAATTCGCCAAGCAAAAGTGCATTAAAGTATCTATGTTACTTTCTGTGTAGAGTCCCGTGTCCCTCGATAGCAATAAAGAAGCGTACAAACACAATAGCGCAAACTCCAGCCTTTGCTCTCTTTATCAAGAACAAGAGAATACGGACGAGTATGTCAGCGATGTTTGTGGATTATCATCTAATCAAGTGAAGACTCAATTTAAAACGTAAAACTGTAATAATAGCATATCATATTAATACATAGTATAGTATAGTATAGTATAGTATAGTATAGTATAGTATAGTATAGTATAGTATAGTATAGTATAGTATAGTATAGTATAGTATAGTATAGTATAGTATAGTATAGTATAGTATAGTATAGTATAGTATAGTATAGTATAGTATAGTATAGTATAGTATAGTATAGTATAGTATAGTATAGTATAGTATAGTATAGTATAGTATAGTATAGTATAGTATAGTATAGTATAGTATAGTATAGTATAGTATAGTATAGTATAGTATAGTATAGTATAGTATAGTATAGTATAGTATAGTATAGTATAGTATAGTATAGTATAGTATAGTATAGTATAGTATAGTATAGTATAGTATAGTATAGTATAGTATAGTATAGTATAGTATAGTATAGTATAGTATAGTATAGTATAGTATAGTATAGTATAGTATAGTATAGTATAGTATAGTATAGTATAGTATAGTATAGTATAGTATAGTATAGTATAGTATAGTATAGTATAGTATAGTATAGTATAGTATAGTATAGTATAGTATAGTATAGTATAGTATAGTATAGTATAGTATAGTATAGTATAGTATAGTATAGTATAGTATAGTATAGTATAGTATAGTATAGTATAGTATAGTATAGTATAGTATAGTATAGTATAGTATAGTATAGTATAGTATAGTATAGTATAGTATAGTATAGTATAGTATAGTATAGTATAGTATAGTATAGTATAGTATAGTATAGTATAGTATAGTATAGTATAGTATAGTATAGTATAGTATAGTATAGTATAGTATAGTATAGTATAGTATAGTATAGTATATAATAACTGTATAATAATATAAGATTTGTTTTATCTAAGTTTTTATAAAGAAATATAGGCATTCAAATTGAAATATATTTATTGTTCAGCTAATGTGTATTCAGATGTTACAATGAAATTAGCGTAAATTTCAGACCTTCTAATAATGAAGTGTTACTTAAGAAGCACAGCCGAATCAGCGAAGTACCTAGAAGCACTGATTTTAAATATACATCTTCATCGTGGAAAGGTACTTTATATGCCACAAGTGTAAGTGTATACATATAGGTATACATAAATATACATATATATTCAAAAATCGATTCAAAACAACATATATTGTGATGGAGGCCTCTTTTTAAACAAACAAAGCTTGTTTTTAAAATTTGTTATTAAATTTCTACTAAACTCTAAGCTTTGCAAACAATCTAGATATTATTATATTCTGTTAAGTTATATAGAAATTATTATTTTATGTTAGAAATTATTTATATTTTATTTTTTAGTATAAATTTAAAAAATATATTTACAGGATTTGCGAACAGCAGAAAATCTTCAAAGTCAGTTACTTTCGTATCAACAGAGGTTACAAATGTGACCGATCAAGAAACTAGCTCCGATCCATCAGGGCTGATGATAGAGCCGCAATCACAAAAAGACTGTACCTATCATGATTTTGCTTCTGCATACACTAAAATAATAATTTTAGTTTGAATTTAAAAAGATTAACTAACAAAAACTAAAGCTGAATCTGTTTCGATTTCGATGTTTTTAGCACCCAATAGCTTGTTAATTGTTATCTTTCTACACATAAAATAAAGTAAAGTAATTTCGAAAAAGATCGTATAAAAAGTTACAATTACTATAGATAAAAATATATTATTTTACATAATATTTAATATTTAGTTTCGTCCACGTGTTTCATGTTGTAAACAATGTCGTCAACCTTCAGTATTATATGTAGTTTTTTTTAGTCACATATAGGAACATATAGGAACCGCAGGAAACGTGGAACATAATGAAAGGACAATCCGTTCTCTGATTTCCGCCTTCTATCTTTCTTTCACATTGTGTTGAGTAGCGTAACTCAACGTCGCACTTGATTAGATACCAGAGAAAAGAAAAGAAAATGAAATAATTCATTCTCCCCGAGTGGGAATTGAACCCTCCAACTATCGCGTCTCTACTTTACGACGGTCCTCTTGACGGACGGACGATGCGTATTTATAGATAGTATTCTACTTTTATTTAAATAAACCATAATTTATTAGATACGATACGATGATATAGTATTTAGATGATTAGAAAATTCAATTTGATTCCAGTGGAGACCTTATTAATGAAATCAATTAGCACGAAGGTGCCGTGGCCACACGCAGATGGCATCAAACCGCAGGACTCTGACCTGTGGCTGGCGTTTCTATTAGAAAATGGGTTGCTGCAAGCAAGTGAAACAAGCATACAAAACTGTAAGTATCTACCTACAGTATATTACTTGAGGTAAATGTCCCAAATTTGTATAGTATATTATTTCAATAGATTTGGTTCTAGTATATTACATATATAGTCGTTTTGTTTGTAAATAATAATAAAAAAATAATGTCGTTTAGCTGAACTCTACCACATTTTTTGAGTCATATTTTTTGTATAAAATTTGCCTTCCTTGCCTCAGAAACGTTATCCTGAAACAGACGCTACAAATTCACGAATTTACAAAGCACAGCAAAATTTTGTCACAAACTAAAGTTTAAATAAAAAATCCACAAATGAATACATATAAATGCGAAAACCTTTCTAAACTAAGTTTGTATATTATTGTACTATCGAATACTCATTTTAACGACACTAAAATTTACAAATTTATGTCACGTTAAATAAAACAGTATTTAAAATATATACAATTATTCAAAGGGTTCCTGGATTATTTAAAAAAAATGTTCCCGGTTGGTAGGACTATAATTGAATTATGTATGCTAAAATAAATCATTGGCTAATTTATAATAGATAGTGTCTCCATCCAGTTCACATTAGCACTTCCTCTCCATGAATGCCATATGGACCACAATATTACAATTAATATTGACAAAGCCATTGCCGCGCTCGTCCTATCCCTTTAAGAAACAGTGACAAGACACTCATGTACAACATATAATTAAACATGATTGTATACGAAGATGTACTAATTTCTGTTATTTATAAAGCCAAACATTTAGGCCTGCTTTATGAAAACTGTACATGACGTATTTCTGAAGGTATAATTTTCGAGGTACATACATGTGTACAACATATGTCGCTACATATACATAATTATATAAGTATATATGACGTAGGTATTGCATAAATAATGATATTTTTTAATCACTAAATTCCGAAAAAGCCGGCTCTAATTTTTTCTTGATGTCATTTGCATATTCATTATAATAAGAATATAATATTTTTATTTAATTTTCAAATATAGTCTTTATTTTTTTACAAAATTCTAAACTTAAACATAGAACTACAATATTTTTTGTATTTTCAGTAAATTTATTTCATGTTGAATCTAAACTGGATGACCCAAATTTTATTGTAAACCAGCTTGAACGTTATGAAGAGGTAAAATGATTTGTAATAATTTATTTATAATATAATTGCTACAGCGGCGCCGGTTTTAATCTAATATCATTTTATTTTATATGATTTTAAAAGTAAAAGAAATTAATTAAAAAAATTAAAAAAAAATAAATTATTATATAAAATATTGTTGGGTAAATTATAGTCTTTTATTATTAAAGCTACCACTAGAAAGCTTCACTACAAATATACGAGATGACTACGAAGAAATACATCGTAAATGCCCTGGCCTATTTTGGGACACTGTAAGACTATTATATTTTTTAATAAAAAAATTAACAAGTTAGCAGTATACATATTTTTTGTTGAGTTTTTTAACTTTTCTAACTTGTTTTATCTAATTTAAATGGAAAGATGGGATGGATAATGGAATGGAAAAATTAAAACCATAATTTTGTTTTTATGTTACATTAATGTTTGTTATGACATAGTCATGCATTTAAATTTTATATCTCAGACCATGCAAACCATTGTTAGCATTAGTCTACTTTAACATGTTTTTCCTTCTTCTTAAACATGTCTGTGAATTTTTTATCAATTGTACAATACTAAAATAACTAAAAAAATTATAATAATAATAACATTTTTTAGGTTTCCATGGATAACTTTGACGAAGCTCTAAAAAAAGTTAAAGGTATCATAAAAAATATTGTCCTATCTCAAAAACAGTTGAAGCCAGCATTCAATATAGATTTTGCAAACATGAAGCATGATATGATTGAAAGAAAATTAGCAAAAATTTGTAAAGAAATAGCCCCTCAAAGATTGTTTCACTAAAATAAATCTTTGTATAAAATTATTTAATTTTATTTTAGCAACTAATACAAAATTAATTACATAATACAAATGCTGTTTGTAAGGTTACAAAGGGAAATATGAGACTCAAATTTACAATTATTATTTTATTTCATCTTAAAACTGATATAAAACGCCACTCAATAATCATTTAAATACCATAGTGTCAAGCATAGCTCCGAGGTTCTGCACAATGTTGTTGGCCATCAATACATCCACTTTCTCTTCCAAATGTCTCTTAGGATCTTGTTTACCAACATTTTTAATTGCAAGTTGTTCAGGGGTCATCTTTTCTTCATCTTCAAGGGCTTTGTTATAATTTTTGGCTAATTCAAGCATGTCTGTTACTGTGGTTTCATTTATTACACAGTGTTCTTTATAATCTGATAATGTAAGTCCATCCATCCATGATTTTTTATGGAGATTAAGTAACATTTTTTGTTCCAACTCATTCTTTCTGTAATTAATGCTAATAGAATAATAGTGACGATTGAGACCATGAATCAATGCTTGAACTGAAGGTTTTTGTAAGTGTCCCAAGTTGGATGTAGTTTGACGAGGCTCTTGTCCTAGCACCATCATATTAGGATTAATGAGACGGAATGCATCTATTACAACTTTGCCTTTAACTGATTGAATAGGATCAACAACAACTGCTACAGCTCTCTCAGACAATGCTTCAAATGATTGTTGTGTATTAATATCAACACCAGACAGCCAACAACCAAATCCAGGATGTGAATGGTACCTGGATAAAGTAAGACAATAATGTAAGAACATAACAAAAATATTATACAAATATCAATTTCAACGACATTGTGTTTACTTACCAGCCCACAACCATTTCAGGTCGACCAGTTTGTTTTAGCATGTCTAACATTTTTGCTTGAAATACAGGATCAACCGCTTCTACTGATACTCCAGTACCAGTTTGGGGCATAGCAAATACATCAATAACACGAACTGTATAGTCGTCAACAAATTCACCTATAAATAAATACAGCATAATATTAATAAGCAGAATTAAAAAATAAAAATATTTATATAATATAAAGTAAATAAGTAGTTTACCCAACATAAGACCCATAACTTCCATGGGCACACCAGCACGACCATGTTTCAACATTTTAAGTAACGCCAATGACGATATATATACTTGTTCAGCGGTATCAACGACCGGAGCATCAGTAGGTGGAGGCGCTTGTGACAAGCCTGCCATGCCACCACCAAGACGTAATAGACGATCCATAATTAACAATTAGAAATTTTCTCACTGAAAACAACACAATGAAAAAATAAGAACACGGCGTTTTATTTATGAAGTTTAGTTTGGTCGTGTTTCTTGATTGATAAAAATTCACTTACCAGCAAGTAGATTTCCTATGTGAATTTATCGTTTTTAATTTTTTCTAATTAATTTGAAATTAAAGCCCTAACCAAAGCTTTATTTAATTTTAAAAGAGAAATGAACAAGATAACAATGTTATAATGATGACATGAACGACTCGGTTTAATTTTGACACCAAGCTGTCGAATATGCAACCTCATGAGAACAAGAATAATGTTGCTATAAAAAACTAACCTGACCGAATGTGGATTAGAAACCCAATTGTTAAATATTTTAATCAGGAGTCTATTTAGTATTCTATCGTTTTAAACAAGAAAGTATAATATAATATATCAGTAGTTATTGTTTTTTTGTTAACTCTAAATTGTTAATGATTTTATATTCTTAGTATGTTTTATGAAAATATAATACGTTATCTTTCCATTTCTAAATACCATGGATATTTTATTCTTAATCGTAATCCTTAATAATATACATTTTATTATCCTATGGAATTTATGAGAATAATTCAGTTATTTTACAAATTATATATATGAATGTGTATAACATATTAATAAGATACTATTTTTGAATTAAAAAATATAACCATATTAAAATAATAAGGCTTAATATTTTACAATTGCAGACTTGAATGACTTTTGTAGTTAAAAATAATCACAAACATTTTGAAGTTCGAACAGTAAGAGCTATACGATTTTGTCGATCTTTTCCAGGCTATTGAGTATACGTGAGAATTCATGAAGAAGTGAATGGTAGATTAAGTAATTATTAAAATGACCATAATATAAGAACAAGAAAAGTTCAGTTCAGTTAGACAAGAACGCGAGAGTAAATAGTGAAATAAAAAATTGCAAAACATTGTTGTGTTTGAAACCCTTATATATATATATATATATATATATATATATATATATATATATATATATATATATATATATATATATATATATATATATATATATATATATATATATATATATATATATATATATATATATATATATATATATATATATATATATATATATATATATATATATATATATATATATATATATATGTATATATGTATACACAGTATAAATTCTTTATTTATACTTTTTGAACCTACATTTATAAAAAAAAAACTAAATAGAAAAATAAAACTTTCAGCTTCATTATTTTTTATTATCTACATGTAACATATGTTACCATAAGTCAATGTCACTACTCACTAGTGACAGTAGTCAGTAGTGACATAAATTGTTCTTTATTTATTACAAGATATTACTGCAATTTTATTATATATTCTTCATTATCTTTATTTATTGTAAATGCTGTTTAAAATATGTCCGAAACATCGGTCTTGCCCAAAAAGTTCTCCGATGGTCCTCATGGCTTAGGTTAATATTAAAAAGTATATAAACTCAACATTGAAATACTTACCTTATAATATATATAAATAATAAAGTATAATTTTAGGAGACCCTGATGATAAGAGCTTAAGAAAAGTAGAAATTGAAGTTGTTATACCAAAACTTATTCGAGAAAAAGCCAAGGCTGAAAAATGTGTTAAAGAAGTTACAGAATTTCACAACTGTGCCAAGGAGTCATCAGTTTTCATGGTATTTAAATGTAGGAATGAAAATTCAATAATGAAAACATGTCTCGCAGATTGGTATAGAAATGAAGAATTTAAACAATTATGCACGGAACAATATTTAAAAGAAAGAAGTGAATACAGAAGGACAGGCATTAAAAAACCAATAAAAAGAGCATAGATTAGGTACATGTCTTGTTTAAACTAAATAGTATACAAAAATCGAGAAAATAAATTATGTTTTAGTCTTCTCTGCCATCTATTATTACAGGAAATTTTCTTGTTAATACCAATTCTCTTATCCTATATTCACATAGATTTTCTGGGAGTTTAATATTTTCTTGTTCTGGTTTGATTACTTCTGCTATCATAACTTCCTAAAATTTAATAAGATAACTTTATTTTATTGTTACTGTCCACTTGTATTAATCAAATTTGTTTTTAAATATTTACCTTTACAGTGGTTGTAGCCATTCTTACATGTCCCAACATTGAAACCCAATCAAAATTATCTCCTCCAAAATTTATCACAACTATATAATCAGCATGATTAATTCCAGGGCCTTCTCTATATAGCACTAGAAATAAAAATAAATAATATTAGCATTTTAACAATTATGTATTCATTACACTAAGTACATAAATTTAAAGTATGCCTTACAATAATCTCCTCCAAATTTAATGCCTGGTTTTACAACATATCCTTTTGACCTAAAATAATGATACACAACATACTTTTCAACAAACCGACTACTACTATCACTGAATATTTTCCAGCAATCATTTACACTAAGGAATTGGTCATTTTTATCTACTACTTGCAAACATCCTAGTCCAAAGAACAAAAAGAAAGCCTCCTCTAAAGTTAACATTAATTTTTCTTGTAAGATTATTTTGTTAATACAACATTTTGGTTTCATATTAGCAAAGTAATTGTCATCCTCAGAATCACTGTTGGGAACTATGACCACAATATTTTGCTCTCCTGACAAATTAAATTCATTTATATCACTTAAATTATCATTTTCCTCACTCTCATTCTCCTCACTTGACACTAAATCAATTATATCTTTTCCTGGCTTGTTTTTTGTGTCATTTACTACCTTTTTGATAAGAATATCAATTTCTTTAAAAAAGTTATCAGACACCAAAGCTTTCTCAGTTTTTCCAAATTTTTTATACCAAAAGTTTCTTTTTAAAAATTGTCTTTTACGCATTATATTAGGACTATTATTATTTTTAATAACTTTTGGTTTGGATCTAGATGCAGATCCTTTACCAAAACAACCCATATGGTGTAATATTGACATCTCCTCCAATGACCTAACTTCTACACCTACTCCATTATAATAACCAGTGAACACCATGCAGATTGAACCATCTAATGGTAAATGTAATGATTGTGCTTCCATAAACAATGATTTTTTTGAATCATTTTCATATTGATTTTCAAATTTGTTGCCTTCTTGCAAACTAACCATGACAAAATAACTGGCTGGTTCCCAAAATTTATTTTTAGCAGAATGTGTCACAAGTCCAAGCTTAAATTATTAATCTGTAACACAAAAAGTCAACTTCTTATACAAAAATAAGATATAATGTATCACGATACAAAATTTTAGAGTATACAAATCACAATATATTAGGTAAATAAATAATTCATTAATAAGGATCATGGATTCTAAGCCGAAACGTGATGATACCGAAAGGTTTAATCGTAAGTACTTCATATTAATATAACAAGGTACACAGACATACCTTTAAAATAGATCTGTCATATTTTAATTAATTGCTCTAAAATAATAAAATCCAACTATTTTAAACTTTTTCACGGTGATTTTCTTTGTATTTATCTAATCATTTTTTGTACGTATTCAATTGAAAGTAGCGTGTTTATTTGACTTGGACTAATAAAACGATTTTTAAAATATAAGGAGCATAAACATGCATAAATTGCTCATATCACTCGTTTCCGTAAATAGAGCGCAAAAAGGTTGACACTCGTCAATAAACAATAATACAAGCAGTTCTTAAATATTGGCTCTTTGCTGTTCCAAAAAGTTGACAATTGACGTTTTTCCACAGCTCGACAAGAAAGTTATTGTGATTTAAAAAAATAGATGGCGCTGCTTTAACCGATAGACATTTTAAATTAAACAGTTTCGACCATTTAGAACTAATAACGTACTGTTACAGGCTAATATTAAAAATAATAATGAGACAAAATTAATTAATATTAAATTTGTCAGGCATGACTTTTAATTTTTAGTAAACTACAGCAATGATTAATATCTCGTATCTTCTCTTTAATTTTTATTACATTTTATATTCGATTTAAATTTTTAATGAAAATAAAAAATTGAAGATGTTGTGATTAGAGTTAATCTGTATTTTAGCGTTTTGACAATTATTATATTGGCTATACTGCTTGATACAGTATCGACAGACATAGGATTTATATTGCTGTCTCTTTTTTTTTCAGCTAAAAAAGTCTACAATAGAGAAGGTAAGAAATATATTAGATAATTTACAGCTAACTTTACGTCGAGTAGTCACAAGACCTCTCAGCTGAGGTATCTGTCTAATAATTTTATATTTTCTGAGGGATAATTCTCTTCAAAAATTATCTTATTGTGAGTGTCTTTTTCGTTAATATTTAATGCCAAAATGGCTAACATCAATGAAGAGAACGTTAGCAAACTAATTCCGACACTTGGTGATGAAAAAATTGGTACGTATATACTTAAAGTTCATATTTTAATTTAGGTACATATGCAGAATTCTTACAAATCTTTCAAAATCTCTATTATTAAATAATTTTTGCAGATATGATCGCCGCTACAAGTGTTTTGCAAATCAGAGCAACGGAAATTCGTCAGACCCAGATAAACTGGCAATCTTATTTGCAGTAAGTATTGATTTAATAAGAAACACGCAAATGTTTTGTAAAAAAGTAATATGTGATTTTATATTAACAGATCGCAAATGATCACTCAACGTGATCACGACTTCATTGTGAATTTAGATCAACGAGGACAGAAAGATTTACCTGACAGAAACCCTGATACCTGTGCTGATGTATTCCTTAACTTGCTTACACATATAAGCAAAGATAACACCATCCAATATGTTCTTGTATTGATTGATGATATTCTTTCGGTAAGGACTTTATCATAATTAAAAAAAAATAGAAACAAAACAAGTATCCTAATTAAAAATAAAAAATACCAAGTCCATGATTTGAGAGTATTGCTATTGCCATTGAAATAATTTTATAATTCGTCACAAACTGTACATACCTTTTTTTATATAATAGAATTGAATGAAAAGGGAGTACCCCATTGACATAATTAGTTGATTTTAATTTTAACAATATATTGTCAATATAACTGAAGTATATTTCTATTGATATCATGTCTTTAATGACAATCACAAGATAAAGACAAATAGATAGAATTCAATAGTTCTTCTCTTCTGCTGATAAACAAATCCTCCTTTATGTTCCACATTCAGGCAAAACTAAATAAATAAAATATTATAAATTTAAAATATTATATATTTGTTTATAATTTTTATTTCAGGAAGACAAATCCCGTGTCAAAATATTCCGTAATGCCAAACATGGAAATGTTTGGCAGCCATTCCTGAATTTGCTTAACCGTCAAGATGAGTTTGTCCAACATATGACTGCTCGCATCATCGCCAAGTTAGCATGCTGGCACCCACAACTTATGGAGAAGAGTGATTTGCACTTCTACCTCTCCTGGTTAAAGGACCAGCTCAAGATGAATGTAAGTATTATGATTATCACAGGGCTTACTGAATATATAAACATGTTGATTTTATTTTTATATTATACTAGTATAGTATCATCTAATGAAGACTTATTTTAAAGAATTTGTTGTTTTTAGACATTAACAATGAATTTGATATTAACATTGTTTATAGTGTTTGACAAATTTTTGAACTTATCTCTTACTTGGTTTTTATATATATTAATATTGTGATTGATATATTTTTATTTTTGTTGATTTTATTTGCATGTTTCATTAAAGATTGCATGTTAAATTTCACAAAAAAAAACTAATATTTTCCAGACTATACTGCAATTAACATAATATACAATTTGCAATAAACAGCAGCAATAATTATTTTGTCTGCTCAGAAAATATTTATAATGTATATATTTAATGTAATTTTATATTATTTTTATCTCCTAATATAATATTAAACATAGATGAAATGACAGACACAAAATTTGTCATCTTTCGTTCAATTTTTAATAATGTATTTTGGCAAAGCTTAGCAGCAAAAAGTAATAAAAAGTTTTTTATATATTGATAGTGTTTGTATCCATTATAAAAGTTAACAATGTCTGTTAATTAATTTTATAATTAAAATTAATTTGAATAAATAATATTAATTTGAAAATATTACAACTTGATCATTACTTACTTATTTATATTCGTAGGCCTTTCACATTCTATTGATATGTTATATCAGCTGTTTAAAGCTTCTCAATTGTAGATTGTCATAATATATCTCAACATGTACTGTTTTTCTATACTAACTCATTATATATTGTTTATATTATGTATAATTTTGGTACATATCTCCATGTATTCATAACTACATATACATATAAGAATCCAAATTAAACTAAGGTATCATTCCTTCTACCATGGATCTACTCTTGAAACTAATTCAATTTTGTGAACATCATCATTTGTCTGTCACACCACGGAGCTCTGACCACACTCAGAGATTTGTTTTCTGGTAAGGCGGAGAAAGTGTCTGCCGAGTTAGAGCATGCTGAGCAGGTTATGTTGGAACATGAAAAACAACATTTCTCCGATAAGCATACAAAACAACACAAAGAGAAACACACAGCAGACAAGGACAAGGATCAGGAAAAATATTCGAGCCTTTATAGCTCTTTTGACGTTCTTAAGTCGCATGAGGACTACCCACCTGGCCTCCATAAGGTATTCCCTGTTGGCAACGCCTCGATGTTGCTCAATAATGTGGAATGTGTCTAATCTCCTTGTCTTAGTCTATTATAGTGATACTAAATGAAAAATTTTCACTAATAGCAATGTATCGGAATAAAGTCACATTTCAATAGGCTCATTTTACGGGAGGCCTTTCGTAAATGATCTTTATTCTGACTAAGGTACATATGTAAATTTTGCATGCTTTTACTAACCAAAATACCTAATATATGCACATTTTATACAAAATAATGGCTTAAAATATTGCGATATGTTTTAAAAATGCTTCTGGATATTGTACTAATAAATGCATAAAGTTGTTTTTATAAACGCTGCTAACTACTGCCAAAATGATTAATACACTGTTATATAGCAAATGACGCGGCTTCTAATAGATTTTCTGTTATATTAGGATATTTACGACGATAGAAATATTTTTAGTTTCGATTCAATTGAAACATAAATGAAATAAATATTAATATAAATAAATATTATTAAAAACTCTTTTTTCATTTAGTCATTTAAGTTACAATGTATAGGTGAAGTAGAAAATAAACACTAAAATAATAATTGTAGGTGCAATACAAAGGTACATTTTAAAACCTTATTTCGCAGACCAACGACTACATCCAATCTGTAGCGCGATGCCTGCAAATGATGCTGCGCGTGGACGAGTACCGCTTCGCCTTCCTCTCGGTCGATGGTATCTCTACACTGCTGTCGATTCTGGCTTCGAGGGTTAATTTCCAGGTAATTTATGTGTATGTCAAGTATAACAATAAAATATTTGAGTATTAAAACGTGAGATGTTGTATGTTTTGACCCTTGGTCGATATTAGCACTGTGGTCGATATTGACCCTGTTTAGCCTATTGTTAACAAAATTGTAATAAAACTTTTGTTTAAATGTAATAAATTTTTTTATTATTATACCTTTAATGTAATTCGTAGGTCCAATACCAGCTGGTGTTCTGCCTGTGGGTGCTAACGTTCAACCCGCTTCTGGCCGAGAAGATGAACAAGTTCAACGCCATTCCCATTTTAGCTGACATTCTGAGTGACTCTGTCAAAGAGAAGGTCACCCGCATTGTGCTCGCCGTCTTCCGCAACTTAATCGAGAAGCCAGAGGACCAACAGGTTAATAATATTCACTATAAAACTTTGCACATCCGTTGACAATAATATATTATTGTATCAATAACATAGTGTGTTTTGTTTTAGTCTCTTTGAATTATTTAACATTGAATTTTTACAACGATTTCTCTTTTTCCAAGTTTAATTAATTAAGTATTTATTAATTATCTTAAAAAAATCTATATTTTTTATATTTTTGTATCCGTACTAGGTTGCAAAGGAGCATTGCATCGCCATGGTGCAGTGCAAGGTGCTGAAACAACTTTCAATCCTGGAACAAAAACGTTCCGATGATGAAGACATCATGAACGACGTGGACTTCCTCAACGAGCGTCTGCAGGCCTCCGTGCAGGATCTCAGCTCATTTGATCAGTACGCCACTGAAGTTAAAAGTGGACGGTATGTAATTATATTTTGCTTAAAGTGTCTCAAATTGCTATAAGCTAGATTATTATGAAAATTATAAGGGCCGTCGTGGCGCAAAGGCGCAGCGGCTGCCTGTAAACGCGACGGTTGGAGGGTTCGATTCCCAGTTGAGAAAGATGTGTTATTCATTTCCATTTTCTTCGCTCTGGCAACTACCTAAGCGTGGCATTAATATCCGCCACTGAACTCAACGGTTTTATAATGTATATGAAAAATATTATATTTTTTTATGTTTTTAATTAGATTATTTACAACATATAAAAATTTGGATGGTTTACAAGAGGCGCGGGGTTTAAATTCCCGCTGCGTTTAAATTTTTATGTTTTCTTTAAGTATTTGATATAACATTTGTCTATGCACATGGACGCTGACAGAATGAAACTTCCCTGCTTATACTTAAAGATTCTATTCTGCTGATAACATATTATTATAGTTTTGTGAAGGATTTGACACATTATCTTATATGTCAGATAGCCCTCTGAGACATTGTCATTTACGTTTATATAAAAATCTACTTTTTCTAAAAAAACATCAACGTTTTTTTAAGAGGTCAGTAATGTAAAGTTGCCAACAAGCTTATACAATATGATACACCTTTTCATCTTACATTCTTGTAGTAAAATTCCTGTGTTATGTCTTATGAATTATCAATAGTTTATTCATATAAAATCTAAACTAGGAAATTATAGTTGATATTATTTATGCACAATTTCTAATCTTCATTTTCTTAATATTTGCTTTTGCAATAAGACCCAAGTGCGACTAAATAATAAATATTAATGAATCCTTCTAACAAACATTGTTGTGTATTATCTCAGCCTGGAGTGGTCTCCCGTGCACAAGTCGGCCAAGTTCTGGCGCGAGAACGCGGCGCGCCTGAACGAGCGCGGGCAGGAGCTGCTGCGCACGCTCGTGCACCTGCTGGAGAAGAGCCGCGACCCCGTCGTGCTCGCCGTCGCCTGCTACGACGTGGGCGAGTACGTGCGCCACTACCCGCGCGGCAAGCAGTGAGTACTACCGTCACACAAAGGCAACTAGGCCGTCGTGGCGCAGAAACGTAGCGTCTACCTGCAAACGCGACGGTTTGTGGGTTCGATTCCCATGAGGGAGATGGATTTTTTTATTTCCATGTTCTTTGCTCTGGTAACTAGGCAAAACGCGACGTTGAGTTCCACCACTCAATACGCAATGCTCGAGGCAAAGGGCGGAATGCGGAACGAAGAAAGCAAAGATTAAGCAACGGAGTGTCTTAACACTAGGTTCCACGGTTCCTGCAGTTCCCTCTGCCGACCCTGCTATGTGCGGAATAAAGCGTTGTGCTAGCATGAAGCTAAAAAAAAGCATAGTCACTAAAAGATGATTATTTTTAAATTGTGTGATTTAAGAAGTATTGAATGATGGAATTATATACGTACTGTGTAAGAATCTAGTATTTAATATTAATCTTATACACTCAATATACAGAAAAATCCCCAACATTATTCAATTATGTTTAATTGTAAAGTTTTATTTTCATAAGTTCAATGTCAAATGGTTATTGCTTCTTGTTAATAGCATTATCGAGCAACTCGGCGGTAAACAACGCGTCATGTACCTGCTCAGCCACGAAGACCCCAACGTACGCTACGAAGCCCTGCTTGCCGTAC
The DNA here is from genome assembly GCA_037178615.1 of Dione vanillae. Classification (NCBI taxonomy): domain Eukaryota; kingdom Metazoa; phylum Arthropoda; class Insecta; order Lepidoptera; family Nymphalidae; genus Dione; species Dione vanillae. The sequence continues at coordinate 127,616 of JAZFAU010000190.1, forward strand.
AGAAGTTGATGGTTCACAACTGGTTAGTGACAATAAAATACTTAAATAACTTACCGAATATACATATGTACAAAAACTTATGACTTACAATATTATTCAAAAGGAAATAAAATCTCTAGAACCTTCTCTTTAACCAGAATTTATATCCTAAGTAACTTGTTGTTTAAAGAGTGATGATAAACTACAACTCTTAAATGAACATATTATTTGAGAAGATTATGGTACAGTGTGACAGAGTGTGACTATGAAAGCAGTGGCTACGGGTTCGATCCCCATTCAGTTTGTATTATTAAAAAAATAATTAAAAAAATAAAGCTTTTTTGCAAAGCAGTGACTCTCTCTCTCTTCAAGCAAATGGAAAGTGCAAAATGAAGCTAAAAATTTTAATGAAACCAAAGAAAAAAGCTATATTATAATCTATATCATAATAATGTTATTATATCTTTATTACAGGGAGTATCTTGGCAAGCAATTAGAAAAGGAACAAATTGATAAGCAAGCTGGTGGCACTGCTGTCGGAGCTAAAGCTTAAAATGTTATTATGCATTATTAAATTGTTATTGTTGTCTTCTATAAACTATTGCAGTAAAGTAGCGGTATTCATTTGCCATTTGTCTTGAGTATTACAATATTGTAAATAGTGTAACACTGTTAAACCAATTTAATGCTGCAATAAACAAATAAAGAGCTTCTGGTGCTAAAACACTAGGAATATTTTGATGAATTGTAATTTATATGTTATGTTAATAATACAGAATGTAACATGTATTTATGAGTTATACAGTTATTTATTTTCAAAATATAAGTTATGTCATGCCACCAGCATTACATATGATACAAATTGTTCATAAATTTGAGAAAGCACATTCCTATAAGATTTATTATTGTTACATAAATTGAAATAAATATAATCATTATACAATTCTATATTATATTTATAAACGTAGAAATGGTAGAGATTTGAAGTGTGTACTGTCAAGTTGATCCATCAGTGAATAAACTTCATGAGTATTATTTAAGTGTTGTCTTATTTAGAATCCTACTTTTTGTTTTCATGCTGAATAAAGATTCTATTAAATTAAAGACAATCGACGTGGTTACTGCTGTAATTTGGTAATATAGAAAAGTCTAACTGCAAATGATGAATGAGTCAGTTCCTACACTGAATGAACTATTCTCATTAAGGTATTAGATAAAATTTTCTGGCAACAAGACATTAATCGAGCTTCCCCCCTCCCTCAATATACAATACATAGAAAAGACATACATGATATGACGCTATATTTTGAAAGTTGGACGAACAAGGGGAACAAAGTGCTTTGACATTACTTTGGCTGTACGTAAGAGTTTGTTTTTTATTTTATTTATTTAAGTCGTAGTGTTATAATACGAAATCAATAATTCATGGTGCAGTCATAAACTTATTCGAGTTTTACCGTGCACCAGTGTCGTTACACATTTATATGATTAAATCTTATAACAAAATTTATTCACCCGCACTAAGTCTAGACATAAACAAGTTTTATTAATAAATATGAAGGTAAATTTACAATAAATATTGTTTTTATACAATGGGCAAAAGACTGCAATCGCGATCACATACACAGGTTGATTTATAAGTAATATATTTAATTACAATTTTGTTTGCTCGAGCTCTGTTTCATTTTATCAGAGGGTTAATCTTATGTCTGGCAAAATATAACATTTTAATAAAATTCATATCTACTTAAAACTATTTATTTCTATTCATAATAGGAATTAAAAAATTAGAAAGTTTTTCCAAAAACAGTAATTAGAAATATAGTATTCTTACATTACAATTAATCTTCAGACTAGTTTATTTTTAATGAATCTAGCAATAACAAATATAAATTTTATTATATTTTATGAAAGTTTGCAGGACACTTCTTAAAGCAATATGCTTAAATAAACACCAGAAACAAAAAACTTTGACGTTTAAATTAACCTTGTTTATTTGACGTTTGTTATTAAAGGCAACATTTTTAAAAGTCACAACAACTGTTTATAAAGTAATATATTTTCCTGCCGGTACAACTTATAATTAAATAAAATGGAATTAGATAACATGGAAGATGTATTAGTTCTTAAAGATTACAAAACCGTGCCGGATATAATTCATGAATATGGGCCTACAATAAAATTTGGTCACATTCCTTTAGTTATTGATAATGGTAAGTAAGAATATGGTTTTGAAACTTTTAATTTGGCTTAATATTTAACATTTAACTATATATATTTACTAGGATCCTATCAATGCAGAGTAGGATGGTCAATACATGATGAGCCGTACTTGACATTCAAAAACTTAATAGCTAGACCTAGAAAAGATCGATGTAAAAAAGATGCTGAACCTCCTGTTACACCACCAATTCAAATAGGAAATGACATAATTAATATTGAAGCTGTTCGGTAAGATTTATATATTTATATTATACATTTAAAAATATAAAAAAATATTGATGACGAACATAATATAAAAAAAACGCTATGACTGTTGCTAATACAGGTTCCAGCTTAAAACACAATTTGACAAGAATGTAGTCACTCATTTTGAAGTTCAGGAGCAAGTGTGTGATTATATATTTTCTCACTTGGGAATTGACAGTGAAGGATGTGTACCACATCCAATTGTTATGACTGAGGCATTTGTTACACCCAACTATAGCAGACAATGTAAGTGTCTGTTCATAAAATTACTTACTATACTTTGTAATAGTTTTAGTAACTCGATTGTTTAAATCCTTTTTCAGTTATGTCAGAACTACTTTTTGAAGGCTATGGTGTTCCAGCTGTAAGCTATGGAGTAGATTCACTTTTCAGCCTCTACAAAAACAACATTGGGAACACTGCACTCATTGTTAATTGTGGATACCATACAATTCATATAATACCTGTCATTAGGGGACAAGTAATAGCAGAACATGCCAGAAGAATCAATTTAGGTATTAATTATGTTACAATAACAGAATTTTAGTATTTTTACTAAACAGTGCAATTTTTACTATTTTTGTGTTTACTTCAATTAATTATACTAATAATGTTTCCCAATTTTTGACACTTTTTACTGCTTACAACTTTTTACTGGTTGCATAAGTATTACACATAAGTCGACATTATACCTAATTCAAATTAAAATTTCAGGAGGTAGTGAAATTATTTCTTACATGCATAAACTGCTACAATTGAAATATCCAGTACATGTAAATGCGATAACTATGTCAAGGATTGAAGAAATTTTACATGAACACAGTTCCATAGCCCTAGGATTACCAGGAAGAGATCAGGAAATGGGCAAATCCAGACTATTATGAAGCAAATGTGAAAAGAGTACAGTTGCCATTTGTCCAGTCTTCAAGTTCTTCTGGCCTTACAGGTTTACTGTGCTTTATATAAAATTACTTGGTCTCTTTTGAATGAAATACTTAAAAATATATTGGCATTGTATCACAAGAAATTTTCTTTGTCATACTTGAAAATTAATTGTTATTCTATTTAGCAGCCAATTGGTTTGAAAATTTAACTTCTACATTAGAAATGAAATATATTTTATACATTAATATGCCAATATATCTTATTGTAAATCTAGCTGAACAACAAAAAGAAAGGAAAAAAGAAATGGCTCGCAGACTCTTAGAAATAAATGCAAGGAAGAGGGAAGAACGACTTGCAGAAGATGAAGAACAGTTGAACCAACTGCTTGCTTTGCAGGTAAATTGTATAGTATAACACTATCTAATTTTAGGTGCCTAGAATATAAATGATGTTATTATGAAATCATATCACATTCCTTTTTTGCATAGCCATTAAAAAATAGAATATGTTGGATTATTTCACTATAATATATATTATATTTAATGTAGCAACACCAACATGAAGGGCAGAGACACAAATCAGACTTTATCTGGGTATACACGCAATGTTGGGAGCCCATTTAGGCAAATTGCTTTTTTATTTCCTCCTTCCACAAAAAGTTAACTTAAGTCAGGTTTGGACAAAAAGTGGAGCACACAGTATCTTAACACTACTTTAGGTCAGCCGACTACATGAGAAAATGATACGATTTCATCTTAATTTCTACTATATTTACAGGAACTGATAGAAGATGGTGACACTGAAGAGTTCAACGAAGCAATAAAAGGATTTGAAATAAAAAATTATGCCGATCTACAGGTTAATAATAGTTATATTATAAAATATAATACTCCACATAAAAATATATCTGTGTATGCTTGACTTCAATCGTGATAGCAGTAATAAATGAAAATATTTGTTAAAAAATCAAGATATTATGTATATTTTTATGACGTAGGCATTATTAGTTTGTATTTACATAAATTAAGAAAAAAGTTATTTACCTAATTTAATAAAAATAATTATTTTTCAACATAATCTTATCAATTATTTAATCTCGATTAAACCATTTAAAGACATAGTACATACATACATATCGTCACGCTTTATCCCTAGCGGGGTAGTCAGAGAGAACGGAGCGCCAAACGCTGCGGTCCCTGCATACCTCGTCAACTGTCATTAGCTTTTCATATATGCTCTCCAGGGAGTCCCTTACCTCGCTTCCTACTTACTTTTGCTTTCCAAAAAAGCCATAGTAAATAAATATTATTAATATCCATATATTAAACGTTCACAGAGACAAATAACAAACTTAAATATGAAAATTGAGAAGAATAAGCAAAAAATAGCCGCGGCGGCCAACGCAGAGGAGCCTGTGGAGCCGCGACCCACTGGCCGTTTCCAACCGCCCTCCGACCCTGAGGCTTTTCAAGTGTGGCTTAACGAGACTCGTGCTAAGGTAAGCATGTTAATATGAAAATAAAATAACTTTTATTCTGTGGTACATAGTTATTTCTCACTTATATTAATAATCTCAGTATAACTAAGCTATGTATTGATAACATAGCTATACTTCTATACTAATATTATTTGTCGACGAAGTCTATTAGTGGTTAAGTGAGAAATACTGTGATACAAGACTGAAAAATAAAATCTATTCAATTGATTCAGAGACGCGAAGACTAACATAAAAAAAATTAAAATTATTGTTTTAATTTCTACTATATTGATAAAAACCCATTGGACGGTTTAATAGCTGTTTTTTAAACATATTTCATGTACAGACGGCAACAAGTTACATTTATTTATGTGTAAATATTAGTAGTTTATTAAGTATTATTTTTATTATGAAGACCGCCGTGGCGCAGAGGCGTAAGCGTCTGCCTGTAAATGCGATAGTTTTTAGGTTCGATTCCCACTTGGGGAAAATGGATTTTTCTATTTCCATTTTCTTCACTCTGGAAACTAGGCAAAGCGCGGCGTTGAGTTCCGCCACTCAACACGCAATGCCTCGAAAAAGGCGGAAAGCGGGGACGGAGAAAGCAGGGACTAAGCAACCGGGTGTCTTGACACTAGGTTCATATAATTCCTGCAGTTCCCTCTGCCTACCCTGCAATATGCGGGATGAAGCGTGAAGCTAAAAAAAAGTATTATTTCTATAGTTTTCTTCTGCTCCTAGTACCGCGACGTGCTGGCCCGGCGCGAGGCACGCCGCGCGCGCCGCGCCGCCATGGTGAAGCGGCGCACGGCGGCGGCGGCGGAGCGCATGCGCGCCATCTCGCGCCTCGCCGCCGCGGGGGACGACTTCGGCTACCGGGACTCGGATTGGGACGTCTATAAGAGGTAGCTTTTGAACATTTAGAAAGTTATATTCCACTAATGAAAATATTTTGTAGAAAACAAATAAAAAATTAAACATAAATGTTCGTAACATTTTGTAAACGATTCTCTGACTACTACGCCATACGTAAGCCATATTTATACTATTGTGTCATTGTTTTAGAGTAAGATTAAAATTAATACGCCAACTATAACGATCGCGCTTACAATTACATCTCGATCTTCAGCTTCAATGCTACGCTGTGTAATAGATATTAGCTATATCAAAAAGCGAGAATTCATTCAAATCTGATTAAGATGCTTTATTTAAAAATAATTAGAAATTTTTAATATACAATAGATAATTGGACATAGAAGCATACCTAAGTCCCTCCATAGAAAATTAATATGTAAGTTTACTTTCCAAATACACAGTATAAGCAGAGAAGCCGATTCAGATTCAGAAGCTGACGGCGAGCGTCTAGTGGAGCTGGAGGAAGTGCTGCGCGAGCACGAGCCGCCGCAGCCGCACCACCACCAGCACCAGCTGCATCTCGCTATTGAACCGTATAGGTACTTTATTTTTTTCTTTATCTAAGGAAAAATTTGCAACTCTCTCTTTTGACCATGTACTGTGTAGTGTATGTATATGTAACTTAGTCTCTGCAACCTTCCCTTGGCACACCAGCTCCATTAAATGTCTCATCTCTCCTCAGATGATTCATTTATATGCTTGGATTGGCAAGTGTTCACTTTCACAAGCGGGTAAATAGTCTCAAAGGCATGGCTTGTTTAGCTTTTTGCTGATATGAATAAAGTATGTACTTTTTATTTGATAAAATAAATATAATGTAGAAATACTGTGGTAAAGCATATAGCATATATGCTTTACTGCGCTTTAGATTCAATACAATAAAATAATTTATTGATAAATTTCTTATAGGGCTCCAGAATTAATGTTTCAACCATCAATGATGGGAAATTTGGAAGCTGGACTGGCGGAAACTATGGAGTACGTGTTTAAACACTTCAGTGAAGAAGACCAGCTGCTTTTAGCTAATAATGTATTTTTGACCGGTGGTTGCTCTCAATTTCCAGGTATAAATCTATTTCTTACTTATATACAAAAAAAATATTCAACATATAGTAATAATATTTTACGCTGTGTTGAGTGACGGCATAGATAAATTAAAACTCAAGTCGGGATCAAAACCTACAACCATCGCCCTTACGATTTCCTTCCTATTTAGTATCTTAATAACGGCTGTTTTCATTTACTTTAGGTCTCAAAGAAAGATTAGAAAGGGAATTATTAGAAATGCGTCCATTTCAATCTACACATAAAATAGTTATAGCCAAAAACCCTAGTCTCGATGCTTGGTATGGCGCCAGAGATTTTGCTGGAAGCAATGATTTTGAGAAAATGTGTATTTCCAAGGAAGAGTACTATGAAATGGGAGGCGAATATCTGAAAGAACATCACGCTAGTAACAGATACTACAAAAGTCCGGCGCCCATAATAGATAACACGATGGCCCCCGCCGGCGACGCCAACGTAGTAAAGGAGGAAATTGTCGTTGACTGCTAGTGCAAGCATTATTTTATTTATCAGGTATAAATAAATACTTATTGTATAATTTCTTTTTTATTCAAACTGTTTTATGAATTGAGTTATATTTTTAATGAAATGTATAAATTATTTTCCCCTCTTTTTATTATAATGTTAGTCTTAGTTTAAATAGTAATGTATCCTAATTGTATAATTATTAAATTTGATACAAAATCAAACTATTTAATTAATGGTAAGGTACCTATACTGTTACACAACAGTATAGGTACCTACCTAATACACGGTATGCCAGTAGCTGTCATGTCAATGAAGGTAGAAGGAACCTAGATTCTAGTTGTGATTAATGAAAACACTCAACTTTTTTAGTTATTAAAAAAAATCTATAGTTTCAAGACTTTAGCCCCTTAAGAAGGCGCGTCTCTCAAACTTACACCTACACCTTAGAGTAGGCGAACCTTAGCAAAATTTCTTTTAGATTTTTTAACTCAAATATTACTGTCGTCGTCGTTGTTTTTGTCGTTTTATCATCTATAACCATAAGTATGTTACTATATAATACTACTCGTGTGATTTGCAAATATTTTAAAGATCCTAATTGTGAATATATTGCAATTCTTGGAAATACCCAGTACAAAAATATATTTGCTTTCTCCGTTTGTGTAAATCTATTTTGATTTTCTATTTAATTCGAAATCTTTGTAGCATCAAATTTAGTTTGCAAGGAAAAAGTTATCATTTTTATGTAGTCTCTTACAGTCTTCTGTCATGTTCATATTTTATTAGGTTAAAAAAGAAATACATAGAAAGGAGCGCTTTTTTATTGAAATGGTTATTTAAACAAAAAAATCACATTGTTAAGTAACTAAATTTGTCTTGTTGAAACATGGGAAGGAATGTATAAATCAAACAATATGTATAGCCACAAATATCATGGCACGTTTATTTTTCTCGACTACATGGCGACCTCTAAAAGAATCGTGACTTGTTATTTTGCATTCATATAGTTTCTTTTAATAGACCTCTTCAAAAAGAGTACTAATAATTTTACAATGTATATTTTCCATAAAATTAAATAAACTCTGTATTTATTTTGATCTCAATATAAATCACTATGAACTTAAAAAAAAATTAAAAATCGCTTTGTTAGTTCGCTAATTATATCGATTGATGATACTATTATATAATAAAGAGTACATTTAAAAAATCACATTAAAGCATATACATAATGCTGACTACATAATGCCCTTACAGTCTCTTCACTGTTGAATAAGTGTATACTCTCAAAGAATTAACGATAAACAATATTAAGAATAAAATATAATAAGAATTATATTTAAGGTGTTGATAACACCTAAATCAACTACAGTAATTGTGTGACATAGAGTCAGTCTTGGAGATCCACGTATAATAAAATTTATAAAACGCCTAAAAACGTATACATTCATAGGAAAAATAACAATATAAAATATAGAAAGTACCAACGTGTCAGTTGACCGATAGGATAATCGCTTAGTGTTTATCACTAGTCGGTGTTAAGTGTTATCAGCCGCTTAATATTAAACTAATAATAATAATAATAAATTTATCACAATACATTCAGACTAAAGAAACGATGTCGTGCAAGAGGCTGTAAGGGTGATATCATATTCACGTGCAATGTAATACACCACAGTTAACAAATCTAACTTATTTAATATAATAAAATATAAACTAGCCTAAAAATTTTAACAATAAAAGAAAAAACAGCTGTAGTTAAAAATATTGGTCAATAAAACTCTGCAGAGCTATGACTAAATGACCGCTTGTAAAAAAATCATGCCATGATTTTTGCTCATCGACTTTCAATAAAATCGGAATCAAAGTTATGTAAAATACTCCAAAACGTCGAGTTCGGCTTAGAGCCATAATTCTTTAAAAACTACGAAGTGTAAAAACTCAGCGACTTAGAAATAGCTCTCAGTATATAAAAAAAAGTTAAAATCCTTAGGCTGTACTCTCGTAAGATTATGACGTAAGCAACGCAATAAGTCGGCAAAGCGGAAGTACGCGTAAATCTAACCATACCATACAACTAAACGTTATGTAGCTACACGCGCCACCTGCCCGGGACGAGGATATGTACGATTGCTACCCGACACGCGACTGCCGCTGGTTGGTCCGAACCACAACCGCTCCGACGTCTCAAAAATAAATACTAATTTTTAATTTTGCCAAAAAACGTTCTCGTGAGTATTCATATTCCAAGTCGTGGATCAATCGGCGATCAGTCTTTTCTACGGTTCAAAAAATATGTAGTGATCGGGTGGTACAACTCATAACACTGGCGATTACGTAATTAAATATATAGTTTATTATGATTACTCTCTAAGTATACATAGTAACTACCATCGCGGGCGCGCCCCGCCCCGGCGCCCGGGGGGTGTATACGGGGGCGCGCTCGGCGGACCCTCGGCTACGCTCGGAACTGATAACAACGCAAAATCGCTAATCCTATAAAAATATTGCTGGAGGAGTCGCCGCCGATCACAACGATATATATTTATATATGATATATTATATATGTACCTAGGTTGCTATGTTGGTGTCTCTATTCCCGTTCGCCGCGTCGCTACTGACTATTGGTAAATAATTTTTCTTCTCAGTGGCGATTTACATCTGGTAATTGAAGATTTACACTACGCTTTAAACCAAACTTCTAGTTTCTCTAAATAATACTGTTCTCAATGGCTTGGTAAGAAACTTAACAAAGAACATCTGTCTAAAACACTGTAAAATATTTTGTTGTCTCGTATCAATTTTATACTTTATTTATCTGGGAAACTAAATGCATCCGTCTTGTCACTCCATCTTACATTATCGTGTACATACATATTTATATTATATGTAAATGATAAATGAGATATTGGCCTATTTTCATGTCTCAAATACAGAACTATCAAAATATAAAAAAATATCGAGGACTATCAAACAACATCCATATGTATATATCATTATTATTTATATCTACGAGGAAATTTTGATTTCTTTACCCAAAAGTATACTTCTGCGCTAAATACTCTATGATTAATTCCATTTCTTTTTCATCAGTTCAATATACTCTATGATTGTAGAAGAAAAAAGATTCTACAAATCATAACATCTTACCTTAATTTTGAATCGTATTACTCCATATCGTTCGAATAAATAAATCCTACCAATATTTACAATTTCGACCCTCAGCTCATGGACACACCACGCCGTGGAAATAAAATAGTGTATAAAAACAATACAGAACAGAAAACGCAACGTACAATACAAGTAACGTAAAATAAGTAATAAAAACAAACGGGCGCATAACACTACGACAAGAGATGTACAATATTTTATTTCCAATCTACCCTGACCTGCAAACTTAACTAAACTTACTCTACCGCATCATTTACATAGAAATGGCACCAATCTATCTTTGATATCAATAATGGCAAACCATAAGGAACCCCGCAGCGGACATCTGCTCGCCTCACGCCTGACCGTCTCAAGGTTTGGAAGACTACTGCGCTATACTATACGTTATTACTATTATTCGAATACAAGCAATGGAAACAACGACGCTACGCGCGCAGGTGTGCGATTACGAGCGATTCTAATCGATTCCAATAAAAATAAACGATTACAACACACGTGCGGCATGACTCCCCGACGAGCCGCAACTATATAAAGGCGCGTGGGTGAGTCTCTACGTCTGCATCCGCGCTCGCACACATGCACGTTCCAATAAAATATCCTAAATGGAAACGATATCGTAATGAATGGCGTATGACCTGAAATGAATACTAAGTCGCGAATAAAGGACCAACGAGTGAACAAAATGAAGCGATCATCGTCATCGATGGTGTTCGTCGTTTACGCCTAATGCTACCCGCTAGAAGGCACACAAAGTTTTAGTAAGAAGCTTGAACGACCCGCCGCCTCCGGTTCACTTATTGCCATATGCCACCGGTCGACTCGTGGCGATCACATTTTGAACACCGAACATATTTATTATGAACGAAATACGATTAAAAAATATTGCCAAATTTTTGTTGCAACAGGCACTTCTCTGGATTTCTCCAATAAACATCATATTAAATTTATCTTGTGAAGACTAATTTATTGCCTCTGAGGACTGCGACCGCGCCCGTGGACGGGCGGGGCCTGCCTACGGACCGGGGGAGGCGATGAAACGCTTCACGTCTCGGAAACACTTCTATAAAATTATTGAACTCCATTTACACCGACATCTAAGTTAAAGCATCGCAATAAGATATCGTTACGTTCCACTACAACTAATGATCGAGACACGGGACGATAGCGAGTGACAGATAAAAATTTAGAATTTGGAGTCGCGACCGCTAACGATTCCGAAAGTTATCACTAAGCAAATTAGAATATGAGATCAAAAATTTAGGCCTACGATCTACGATGAGAGTTAAGTATCGATTTATGTGTGCCACCACGCTACGCTAACAAACGGTGTGATGGTAGAGATAAATCACAGCTGTGGGTTGATCACAATGCGCACGACGGCCGCCGACCAAACAAACGGGGACTGATACGTGTAGCGCTCTCGCTCCTAGCTGCTCCGATGGCTGCCTGATGCTGCTCTACTATTGCACTCGGACTCGGACTGCTCGCTGATTATTCGAGAGCTATTAACATATCTGTAACAAATCATTTTAATTATGAATATAAACTTATTACAACAATATAATTTGAGTTTTTTAGTTTTAGGATAGGCAAAGACAGACCATACCCCCGTCATTCCGTGTTTTCTTTTTTTGATTTCGAGACCTTGGGCGTTGAGTGGCGGAACTTACATTTTTGCACGCGGATTTGGTTACTCGCCAGTTAAGAATATAATGAAATATAACTTACTTTCACAATTAAAGTATGTATGTATGTAAATTAACATACCAAGATTTAATCAATCAGCGAGACGCATCGACATCTGCGGCTGCGGCTGCGGCGTCGGCGTGTGCGGCGGCGGCGGAGATGCTGTAATCCGACGGCATTTCATTATAATCTTTATAGATAATATTCTAAGTAATGGTATTTATATAACATGTATTATAAATTTTAAATAAAACAATTTAAATAGATTAATCGCGTATATTGACATTTTTTGATAACCCAATATTATGAATATAGTATGTTTAGTAGTAGTTTAAATTGTTTTATTTAACCTGTTTAAAAATTACATCAATGAAAATCAATGATTTTATTATGTATTATAAAGTGAAATAGTATACATATGCATTTTACAGAGTAGGAAGAACTCTATCATGTCATTTGGAGAAGCGGTATTTGTCCTCATTCCCAAAAAAAACCGGGTAACAGATCCAAAGGATACTAGCCCGATTGCTCTTACGAATACTTTGTCTAAAATCTTTTTCTCAATATTTCAAACGAAAATGACCCATTTTATGATTAGCAATAGGTACTTCAGGCCGAACTACCAGAAAGGGTTCCTACCTGGAATTTCTGGATGCCTGGAGCATAATACTTTGTTAACCGAAAGCTTAAAAGACGCCAGAAAGTGTGAGAGGCAAATTACGGTATGTTGGATAGATTTAGAAAACGCGTTCGGATCAGTACAACACGGTCTATTGATATTTGCTTTAAAATGGTACAATTTTCCTACAATAGTAAGCAACATAATCGCGTCATATTATTCAAAATTAAAATTCGTTATAACCTCAAAAAACGGTAATTCAAAACCTTTAAGCTATAGAGTGGGTCTTTTTCAGGGTTGTTGTTTATCCCCAATAATATTTAATATCGTTATAAATATTTTAATAGATAATTTAATAAAACATGAGAGAAAATGGGGTTATCGGTTTAAGTTAAACAATAAATACACAGAATCCAATCTTGCTTTTGCGGACGATCTCGCGATACTTACTAGGAATCCAAAGCAATGTCAGCTGCTATAGGATGAAGTGGAAGAATTTTGTGCGTGGACGAAGGGAATGAGGACAAAACCTAGTAAGTGTCACTGCTTATGTCTGGGTAGACGAAACACTAAATATATCTCATACGATCCGGGACTTAAAATAGATGGTAAAAGCATTTCTATAGTTTCCGAAGCGGCACCTTTTAAATTTCTCGGCAAGAAAATAGATTATAAAGGCCGTACTCTATCTTTAGATGTACTAGTCGACAGCTTTTTGACAGATCTTGAAAAGGTAGAACATCAACCTATAAGTAATGTCAAAAAAGTTTGGATATACGACAATTTTCTAACATCACGTCTGAATTGGCCTTTCCTCGTATATGATTTTAATAAAACCCTCTTGGCTAAGCTAGATGCAAGCGTCATAAAGATACTGAAGTTTTGGCTTGGGCTAGCGCATTCGGCAGACACCTCAAACTTATTTAGGGAAAAAAATGATTTTAGGTTGAGATTAAAGAAACCATCGGAGCTCTATAAACATCTAAGAGTTGCCAAAACACATATTCTGGGAAAATCACGAGATGAGATTGTTACCTCACTTCCAAAAGACAGAAGTGTCCCAGAGCTCGAGTCAAGACTTCAGTTCCACAAAAAATTTATGATAGGAGCACAATCAAGTAGAGTAGGGTTAGGATCAAAGGAAAGTTTAAGATATAGACATAATAAAATCTTTTATTCGGCAAGATGAGAATGATAGGTATAAGGTGCACGCAATGGGCTTAGAAATGCAAAACGAGTGGCTAACTCTGGGAGAATTCTGTATCCCTTTAGCTTTAAAATGGCGCACCCTAATTCATGACTGGTCTCCAGCACTATTAAAATTCTATCTGAATGCGTTCCAAATGACTCTTCCAGATCAAAGTAATTTAATAAGATGGGGTAAAGCTACCGATAAATCTTGCTACATCTGTAAGGAGGCAGTGGGGACAGCTAAACATATGCTGGTGGGGTGTAGGGTACTCCTGGAAAGTGGTCAATACTCGCGGCGCCATGACAAGGTACTAGAAATTATACGTGAAGCCGTTAGTCTTTCAGTAGCAAGAGCACAGAGAAACATTACAACCAGCAAACGTTCAACAGAGTTTGTGAAAGAAGGTTCTGTTAAAAAACACACGCAAAAACCTTTCTCAATATTAGACCCCGCTCCTGATTGGACTCTTTTGATGGACACGTATGAGAAACAGTATAAAATCCCTGAGGACATTGGTGTTTCGTCATCCAGACCTGATATTTTTCTTTATTCTCGAAACCTAAAACGCGTAGTACTGGTAGAACTAACAGTTCCGTGGGAGACTAATATACCTAAAAGTCATAGCTTCAAGCTTAATAAATATTTCGAGCTTACTAACGAACTGACCAGGAATAGGTTTAGAGTAAATTCATACGCGGTAGAAGTAGGAGCGAGAGGTATAACAGCAAAATCTCTCTTTAGCTTGCTAAAAGATCTCGGCCTGTCTAGAACTATTACTAATACATTTCTAGAACGTACTTCAAAGGCGGCATTAGCAGAATCTTTTCGAATTTGGTTAGGTAGTGGGAGGAGCTCGGACAGTGAAGGTGAGCGTTAATGCATTTTAAAGGGGCCCCTTTAAACCTACACTTGGGTCGCAAGTCCCAAGCGCTGATCGGAGCTCCTCTTCCTACAAAGCGATGGGCCCGGCACCCTCACGGTGAATCCATGGAATGCTAAGCAGGTTCTTCTCATAACATCTCGATTTTTCTTGTTTATTTATATCATAAAATTAGAATAATAAAAAAGTAATATTCAATTTTAAATCAATGTGAGCTCATAATAACAACATATTAACAATATATAAATATATTCGTATATAATAATTGTAGGATGTGAAAACAAATACTAGACGGAGAAGCCGCGACTTACAAATAGATGCGATGGACTGCGGCGACATCGCCGACATCTTGCTCTGTGAGTCCTGCATGGACACCTGCGTGCCCTGCGTCATGTACCGGTTCACCATTGGCACGAAGCTGTTTAAACGTAAACATTAAAACTTAAATTATATTGTAAATATGTATTTTATTCGGTTATAACATAATCTATATTTATCGAAAATGTCTATAAAATGTATTAGATCACACCACATCACACATCAATATGTCACATTTCTTATATATAAGATTCTTATTTGACCACAAGGGAGAAGCCGCCGGTAAAAGCTAATATAATATAATTTTTTTACTAAATATAAAAAGTTTTGTGAAACTAATTCTAGACACAACTACAACCTTTTTTTTATAAGTTTAACAATATTACCAATAAATTATCACATAAAGATCAAAGTATAAATTATGTTTAAAATTCCAAAACAACCTGTACAAATATAATTTTAGTTATTCGTGCACTTTATGTATTAAATATAATATTTACTAAGAAAAAATATCGAAATGCTATGATTCTGATTTAAAAATAAAGCTTACATTGGAAACTGTCACATTAACAAAATTATCTTGTAATCATTTAAATGACCTAGAGATGATGTTTATGTAAATTATATCATTAATATATATATATATATATATATATATATATATATATATATATATATATATATATATATATATATATATATATATATATATATATATATATATATATATATATATATATATATATATATATATATATATATATATATATATATATATATATATATATATATATATATATATATATATATATATATATATATATATATATATATATATATATATATATATATATATATATATAAAAATTACCTTAAATCGCAAACGCCGGGGCTTTCAAAGCCGCCATTGTTGGTGTTGGTGGCGACACTGTTGATGGTGCCGATGCTGTTGGCGGACACGTTGCTGTGGTTCTCACGGTGCACGCGGTTGTGATGTCTGTTTTTGAAATTCGTTTTACTTTTAAGCATTACATATGTTCTAAGAATTAGGCTTATAAAGTAGATTACCTCATTATTGCAATCTAATATTAGATTTATTTTGAATTTAACTTTCATAATATATACACTCTTAAGATAAGATATACACACTTGTCAAAACCATAAGGTAGGAATTTATTTAATCAATACTGAACATGAAGTATTCAATCGGGTAAAGATCATGTGGAACAATGGATACTGAAGTAGAATTTAGTAATAATAATATATAACATCATATATTATTTATATGTTTTTGTATCCGATTCGTTTAAGTGTTAAGGTAAATAACTTTATCCTGTTGCTTATATCTTCAAATTTTGGGACAACAAAGATGCCTTTATCTTTAGCATAAATGTGTCATCATATCATATTTTATTCAGCCTTAATTTAGTGCAGGAAAAAGTTTAGGATGAGCGGAACCAAACCATCCGATTCGTTCGTACCGTTTGAGTAGGTAAACACTACTTCTTTTTTGTCCCAAAATTTGAAGATATAAGCAACAGGACAAAGTTATTTACCTTAACACTTAAATGGTACAATACGTAATAAATAATTTAAAGATAACTCTAGCTACTTAGTTAACAGTTATCTTCTCATAATTTGGCACGTTTAGTTACTTAACCATTTCAAAAGGCCAGGTAATAATCTCTATAAGATCGTATATACGTATATATAAGCAGCACAAACCGTATGAGGTAGCTGTCGCGCACGAAGGTGCGTCCGCACACGCTGCACTCGTAGCAGGGCCCGTTGGAGTGCGTGCGGATGTGCAGCGCGAACTGAGACTTCGACGTGAATGTCATTGAACACTGCTCGCAGTTCAGCGGCTTGTCTGCCACGTGGGACCATCTGTAGGAGTTTATACATGTATCAATTATATAACTAGATTTTCTACTTTCTATGAGAAAATAACAATCTTATATTGAATGCCAAGTTAGAAAATGAAAATATAATAGCAAAAACAACTTTATACATTTTCCTGTATCATTTCAATTCTAACCGTTCTGTTAAAATCATAAAAAAATGTAATAGATAGCTATTTTTATGGCATTTATTTTTGGCATTACTTATAGCAATTTATTAGAACCCTACGACAGAGTTGACATGATAAGTTTATTATAATCAAAGACCAAAGATAGGTTTATTATTTGTATGAAATATGTTATTTGCATATCATTTCGATGAAATGTTTAGTTAAGTAACTTGAAAGATAATTATTTCAATTACTCATGTCTGACGTTTCAGCAAGAGCTTTTGAAGAGCATGAAAAGTGATATTCCTACCAAAATATTATAATTGCTTTATGTAAAAAAATATAACGCATTTCTGTCATATTGTAATGTATCTTATATACATTACAATATGAGAGAAATGCGTTACATTTTATAGATGATGATAATCTTATTTACGCCATAACATATCGAAATTTACTGACCTGTGCGCTGTTACGTAGCTTTTTACAGCAAATCGTTTTTGGCAAATATCACATGCATATGGACGTTCCCCTGGAAAACAAGGAATTATTAAAATACAATAATATATTTCATAATTAGTATCTAATACTAAAAACTAAATTGAAAAGCAATATAAAATCAAAATAAAAAAGCAGTGTTAAAAAGACGGCAAGATGCAATTAGACAGTAGGATGAAGTCTGAAATTAATGAGTCGAAGCTAAGAAATCATAAAAAATATAGATATTGAAAATTGATGATGTAGCGAATGATAAAATGAAACATAATAAACACAGTTGTCGGTGCCACATCATTGGGTCAGGAATAAAATTGTACCTGTTATCGCAATTTGCCGTCTTCTATTGTATTTCTTCCAATCGCAGTGGTATATTCACACAATACAAAACAAAAACAAGAGTAACAATGTTGTGTGAATAGCTAATCCTGAGATCATTGCATTCGGACGATTCGCGTCACCATTATTTATTATCAAATAAATATAATAAATAATGATGTTATAATATATTTTTATGAAATAAACATAATTTCAAAAAATTCTGACTATCGCGCAAATCGTCCCAATGCTTGTCAAGCTAATAAATGTAACACGTCACGTCACAGAAGGCGTTAATACAGATTAAGGCCCTCATCGCGCGCCGCCTCACATCACGAGACTTCATACCGGTGTGGATGCGCTTGTGAACGTTGAGCGTAGATTTCTGCGTGAAGCGTTTGTAACACACATCGCACTCGAAGGGGCGCTCGCCGGTGTGCGTGCGCATGTGTATCTCCAGGTACGGCTTGCAAGTGAACGCCGCCGGGCATTCCGTGCACTGATACGGCCGCCCTTGCACTAACCACCGTACACATTAGTCACCGCCACTGACATGGCTCCCGATCTCGTCCGACGAGTGGCACCGACAACTTTCATGTCACAAATAATAAACAACAATGACACAGACAATAGAGGAGCGAGCGCGGTACCTGTGTGCGTTCGTTTGTGTATATTGAGTGTGGACTTTTGCGCGAATCTCTTGAGGCAGACGTCGCACTGGTAGGGGCGCTCGCCGGTGTGCGTGCGGTTGTGGATCTCGAGGTACTGCTTGCAGGTGAAGGCGGCCGGGCACTGCAGGCACTGGAACGGGCGGCCCTGCACTGTAAACACACGAGTGAATAGTCGCGGGCCCTCGCCCGGCCCTCCCCCGCTGTCCCCCTCCCGCCCCGCGACCCCAGAACGTACCCGAATGCGTCCGCTTGTGGATGTTCAGACTGGACTTCTGCGTGAAGCGCTTGAGGCAGATGTCACACTGATACGGGCGCTCGCCGGTGTGAGTGCGCGTGTGTATCTCCAGGTATTGCTTGCAGGTGAAGGCGGCGGGGCAGGACAGGCACTGGAACGGTCTGCCCTGGACTGGTGCCCAACACATACATTATAGCGACGGCGAGCGAGCAAGGACGCTAGCCGCCCTCGCACTATGGAGATCGCGGCGCGGACTGGTCGCCGCTCGCCGCTAGCTCCGCTCCGAATCTTTCGCGTTACACTTGTCAAAGTCAGGGTCGCGAAGCAGAATCGAAAGTGGACATTCAGAGATGAGGGCGGAGGTGGAGGGGGAGGGGCGGGCGGGGTATCCAGTCCGGCCCGGTCCGGCGTGTCACCCACCTGTGTGCGTCCGTCTATGTATATTGAGGCTGGACTTCTGCGTGAAGCGTTTGAGACACGCGTCGCACTGATATGGCCGCTCGCCTGTATGCGTGCGCACGTGAGTGTCCGAGTAGGGCCCGCACGTGTAAGGTCGCCCTTGCACTGCGCCCAGTGCACACACAAAAGCGAGTAACGCACGTCGCCGACGCTCGCGACTACACAATCTCTCGACTCTAAGCAACGCCCGCCCGCTGCCAATTCCCCGACCTCCCCAGACCCCGCGTCTCCCGCGGCAATTTAGATACACGGTCACGGTTGCGCACGAGCGCTTTAAATGCGTCTTCGAAGCGATTGCATTACCGCTTTTGTGAAAGAATTAATAATCATGAAGATATGAGTAAAGTAATGGTATATCTAATTTGAAATGGCTAATATGCGAGGGGTGAATCGTCCTGTTGCTCTAACAGAAAGGTAAATAAATCCCAAATGCAGAAGTACGTAAAAGCGCGCAAAGTTAACAGAAATCGAGATGTTAGTCGGAAGCAACGAGATGGAAGCTTTTGGGGCTAAAAACAACGGGTTAGGCAACGGAAAAACGGGAAAGAAGCATGACGCTAAATGAGATGGTACATGAGTGCGTGTCGTAAGTCGCTTGTCGTACTTATCGGATTTGGCTAAAGTGTAATGTGGGCTACTAACCCGTATGTATCTTTTCGTGTAAATTGAGCGCGCACTTCTGCGTGAAGGACTTGAGGCAGACGGTGCACTGGAAGGGCCGCTCGCCTGCGCCGCCACAGGGGACAGAAAACAAAACAAAACCACGATGGACAAATAATTCTCTAGCTATCTCACTACACCGACTCTATCCGCCCCCACCATGAGGGGATTGCGAACTTATTTGTCCATCAGACATTCTCACGCCTACGTTACGTACACATGCTTTACTGTTACGTGTTTGTGAATAGTTTTTGAGCGCGTTCAAACTATTTTGGAGAGCCCTTTTTCAATTTAAATAACTTTATAAAATTAAAAAACGAAAACATAAAAGCACACTAAAAACACTTCCAAATCGCTGTTATTTCAAAGATTGTATACGGGAGCCCTTAAACTATTCACAAAATGGGTGTCAAAGCCACAACAGAGATAAAAATTTAAAGAGAGTATTGGATAAAATTTATTGTGACTCGGAGACCATATGAACATAAAAGATATCAAGGGACCCACCAGTGTGTATACGTTTATGAGTGCCAAGGCTGGACTTCTGCGTGAACCACTTGTCGCAGATGTCGCATTGATAGGGGCGCACTTTGTTGATCAGCGATTGGATGTGCTCCTCTAGAAATATTAACAAAATTCAGCTACAAAACTGCTTTCGACGCACTCAGCAGTGACAGTGCCTAATTTACGTGAGCTCTAATTATATAATTCATTGACTACTTAAGGAGTTTAGGGCAAAATGCCTACCGGTGTGTATTTTTCCATGTCGGCCCAGGCTGGACTTCTGAGTGAAGCGCATAAAACAGATGTGGCACTGGTACGGCCGCACTTTCTCTAACAGGGCTCGTCTGTGCTCCTCTATAACGTTATACGATTTTCGATATAGCATCACTGCACTCTCTCAAGCTTTTTTAATTTTTCTTAACTGATCTCACTATACTTTCAAACATACACCCAGGGGGAGGTCGGTAAGGCAGAAATCGTTTTATTACTAAGACGTAAACAGCAGATTTTAGGGATATTTATTATAGTACCTACATAAGATAAGATAGCATGTGCTATAATCATTTAAAAACCCCTTAACAAAAACGTTTGAACAAAAGTTTTAATTAAAATCACAACTATCAGTAATCAAGTATACTAAGGGAGCTTGATATTGAAGTTTGAATATAGTAATATTAGGGCGGGAACCCACCCGTATGTATTTTCTTGTGTCTGTTGAGGCTGGAACTCTGCGTGAAGCGCATCTGACAGAGCTCACACTTGTAGGGACGCTCCTTCACCATCAGAGCCCGCATGTGCTCATCTAAAAGCGAGGCGACAATCCGAGATACTATACTCAAGCCACCTTACACCCAGTGTTGCCAAGTGACAAGAAACAAACTTTTTGTTTTGTATTTTTTTGATTTTGGATTGTTTTATTTGTGTTTTGTCCTCAACTTTGATGTCAGATATTGATCCAGCTCAATAGTAACGATAAATTTAATTTTAAATTTGCTAATGCAAATATTATTAAAATGCAATTCCGAAAAATATTAGGAACCTGGCAACACCGGCAGGAATCCACAATGGACTCCTATAAAAAAAAATTGATAGCCCAGAGCCCAAAGTGAATTCCGTACCTCCCCCTGTTTACCTCTCATCGACATCTTCCTCACGCCCTGATTTTATTTCATAAGTATAGATGACACAACTCAAAAACTATTCACATGGTCATGTTAAGCATATGTGTTGTCAATTTTGCCGTGAGCGAACTGTGACTCGCACCAGTGTCGTAACTTCGTTATGATCAATTGTATAATTTCATACATAATGCATAAGAAAAATATATAGGCTGTGTATGTATATAATTATAATATTTAATAAAATATGTTGTCCAGAGGCCATGTTGTTTTACTACTTTCTAATATATCTGTCTCCACAGTATGCCATTAATTAAATTGAATCCAGAAAACATAATTTAAAAAATAATAAAAAAATATGTATAACAAGCTAAAATAATTATTTGTATTTGAATATTACAGACAATAAATGTATATTTGTAATATAATAAATATTTAGTTTTAAAAGAAAAAAATTAATATCAGGGCGGCAAAAGAAGTTCATAAAATATATATATAAATATATATAAACATATATATTGGACAACGAAAAATAAAAAATATTATAAATTACACCGGTATCGAAACAGGAGGAGGTTGACTTGTCAATAACATAAAATTTCAGTTAATAATAAAAAACAATCCTCTCATGGTATTGTTACATGGGAGCGTCGGTTTAATTATATTATATTTTTACATATTATAAAAAAGAACTTTACATAATAATAATGTAACTTCCATAAAAAACCTCCATCCTTGCAAATGTTAATGTAAAGATTTATAATAACAGATAGTCATTAATATTATAATTTTTTTGGAAATGCAATAATTTAATAAAATACTAAAATAATATCTACAATCTTTAAAATATAAAATGCAATGAAACCTATGGAAATTACATTGACAGCCACATGAGATCAATGAGTTAGAGAGATGTTACATAAATGAATCTCACAAGTTACAAGACATTGATCTTATGTGCTAGTATGGTTATTTGTCAAACTAAAATTGACATTATCACAGTTGTGGAAGGTTCAAAGTTAAACAGACATTTACAGTTTACTATTGTACATTTACTATAGTAAACTTATTGGCTATGACTCAATGTACTTAGGTCATGAGTTTACTTGTAAAATCTTTTTCATGTGAAAATAGTTATATATTACAACTAATGACATTGCTGGTTATCATAATGTTATAATACTGAAAAAAAAGTTAATGACAATGACATTTTATATTTAATTATCTAAAAATATATTTATGTATAGTCAATTACTTCTTTATTATTATAGATAACATCCCAACCAGCATTGTACATATAAATAGAAGGAAAAAAAATACAAATACAACAACTAAGTAACTTACCAGTGTGGACACGTTTGTGCGTATTGAGACTTGACTTTTGCGTGAAGCGTTTAAGGCAGAGGTCGCATTGAAAGGGGCGTTCGCCGGTGTGCGTCCGCATGTGTACCTCTAGGTACGGCTTGCGGCAGAATGCTGCGTCGCACACCTGGTATAATGACAAAAAATAATATGATTCTTATATTTATATGCTTGGTGAGGCACAGTAAATCTAAACTTCATCATAGTCACGTTCTTTTTCTTCTTCTCTTAATTTATGGCGTTTCGAGTGTGCCAGTTGAGCACAATTCACTTCGCCCATGTCACGTTGAATGGAGAACACCATAGTCACGTTAAACGTCATCATTTGTAAGGTTTGACACATAAACACAAGCTAAACCACATCAGGTCAGCATCAAGCTCCTACAAGCTATTGTAAACCTAAGTCAAATAACCCGTGATTTTAACATTCCTCTGTGTTTATTATGACGCTTATCAAACATGCAACTGCATCTGTGTGCATTATAAAGTGATAACTATGCCTATCCCATAGAAATGTCAAGAAATTCTTAGTGCAACCCCCATTTACTTACAAACTTTCGTGCCAAATTTGCTTTATGTGCAAAATTGTTTAATATTTATGCAAAATATATATAGTTTTATATGTGCATTGTCTGTCAATTAGTCACTTAGGAAAGGAAGAATTTTATATACTTTGTGCTAGATATTAGTGTATTGAAGCTTTAATTTAACCACATTTTTTTTGTAAGGGACGGGATAAATTTTATATTTATAAAGATATATTTTCTTTATAAATATAAAATTTATCTTTTTTTATATAATTAAATATTATATTTTAAAATTTTATATTTATAAATATCATAATGGATTGATTTTATGAATGGAAGGTGTTTAGTTTTATTAATAATATTGTTAAAATATTTGTGTTTGTTTCACATTTGACATTTACTAACCGTGCATTGAAAGGGCTTATTTCCTGAATGCAACTTCATGTGCACATAATAAGATGAGGCAGATGAAAGGACTTTCCCACAAACCTGAAAATATCATAATTATGAATTAAAACAATCTGAAACCTGAAAATACCAATCTGAATTAAAATAATTTCTAATAAAGAAATTAATAAGAAACACTATATAAATTGTTAATGACATTCATGCATTAATTTCACATTTTAAAGCATTTTAAGACTACTTTTTTAAAAGAAAACTTAAAAGAAAATTAACAATATATATTATTTTACTACTATCACTGACAATAAAAACTATAAAAAACCACATTTCGTAAATATTGTACAGAAGTTTCTTACATAATAATGATCTGTTGTTGTTGCAGTATTAAATATTTTACATAAACTTTACACCACATTCAGTAGTACATATTTTTTTTATATTTTTAACATACCTTACAGGCTTGTGGTTTGGATCTTGGTACTTGACCACCATTGGCCATTTCCATTTTAGTTTGAACTGATCCCATGTCAACTCCCATACCCTGCCAGAGTAAATTATAAATTATTAAAAGTAAATATTTTTACTCCGTCCGGAGTAAGCAGGGACTAAGTAACGGAGTGTCTTAACACTAGGTTCTAATAGTTCCTGCAGTTCCCTCTGCCTACCCTGCCATGTGCGGGATAAAGTGTGAAGCTAATAAAAAAAAAAAAAAAAAAAAATATATATATTTTTAAAATTTTAAATCGTAACAAGATATATTAGTGAAGATACCTGAGGACAGCCACGGCCGTCCATATCCATTTCAACTCCTTCATCTTCCATTCCTTTGAAACTTAACTAAAATTTTAAAATAGACTATTAATATTTCATATTCAGTAACAAAAATAAATAATAAAAAAACAAATATAAAATAAGACTGACATTATCAACCTCATCTTCATTTAACTCTTCATGTTGGTGCTGTTCCAGCAGCTCTTGTTGGTGTTGTACTTGTTGTTGTACTATAAGACTATCTTTTGAATCTTCTGGATGGTGTTGGTTCATGTTAATTATACCATGGTTTGTATCTGAACGGATTATTGTAGGGGGGCCAGTATTTACATGGGGATGTGGGTAAAAGCTAAAAGAAAAAAGTATTTTTATAAGTTATATGTATAAATATATAATTTTCATTGTTACATCCTTGACTTAGTTTCTCACCTCATAGGCTCTGCTTTGATCTGTTGTTCAAACATAGATATCGTGGCGAGTAGGTCGCCGGGGGGCGGCACGGGGACCCCCACGCCCCGTGCCACACCCCCGACGCCCATGCCCCAATGTGCCGGGAAACTAATGGCGAACTGTTCCTTGCACCCCCATCATCAACTGCCACCTGCACAAAAAAATTCTATATTTAACTGTTTTTAAGCAAAAAGCCTAAAAAATTGTATCTATGACTGCTTAGTAAAAGTATTAAGT
Source organism: Dione vanillae (assembly GCA_037178615.1). Lineage (NCBI taxonomy): Eukaryota > Metazoa > Arthropoda > Insecta > Lepidoptera > Nymphalidae > Dione > Dione vanillae. Next base: position 152,960 of record JAZFAU010000190.1, read on the forward strand.
CTATGCTATAATTTATTACCAATTCATAGAAATTAGAACAAAATATAAAATCACTCAGAAAGAAAAAACTATTTAAGTAAACTTATTTTGGTCAAACATCAATTCATTTTTACAAGAATGGCATATTTATGATTCTTGCTATGTAAAATAAATCCTTCTGATATAAAATGTGAAATAAAATAAATAAAAGCTTACAAAAATACAACTAATAATTTGAGTAAACTATTGTATTACAGACATTATAAGATCTTAAAATTTCTTACTAATTCTTCTTCTTATTAATATTATTTTTTTGTACTTGTGAAAAAATTAGCAACAATTAAAGAATATGCAAAATTAATAATTGTTATCTATTTATTTTACAATAAGACCTATATCTTTATAAATATATAAAAAAGTAAAAACAAGAATGTTCATGTATATTTTATTTAACAAATTATAATAAAAATAATCTAACATATACAGTACCAAAATATTTTCTAATATACATAGTTATAACCTTGAAAAATAACCTATTCAGAAATTTCTTATTAGATTAACTCAGAACAACATAATGAGTAAATTTACAAACAATTCTGTTATGTTAATTTACAGAATTAAAAATTAATAATAACAGTAAAATAGGTTGGTTAGAATTATATTAATCCAACAAGATATCTCCAATATGAATCTTGGATCTTAAATAATCACTTAAAATTATCATAGTATAAGAACTTTACTGAAATTGTGCACATAGGGCATTGACTGAATACTATATCATAGAAACTATTATTATATAGAAATATTTTGTGTTTATATTCCTTATAAGTGCCGATATGCGCGCTTATCTTCACGATATGTAAGTATACGTTATAATATATCGAGTTTTGTTTATATGCATGTACAAAGTCAGTCATTTCAACACGGAATGTAAACAAGACATAAGAAATAGTGTTAAATGTATAAAAATTAAATGGCCGAAGCTTACCGACCGTCTCCACCCAACTTCCCCCCCTGCCATCAATAAAATGGCCAATTCGTTATTGAATTTTGTCCCCAACTTTAAGCCGAGGCTGCGCGACGCCGGTTGTTATGAGAAGCGTAATTAATGATCACTACAATTGTAATGTAAACAAAAACTAGTCTACAAAGCTGTAAATTGGTATTAGTAAGGAAAGTTATGTCATATCTCATGCCTTAATATGCAGAATGCATTTTTGCAATACGATCAATCGCCTACTTAAGAAATGTAAACACAAACAATGCTCGTAAATAAATACTTGCACTTGAAATAAACATTTATAATTTGTACTTTATGGAGGGAACGACATAATAATATTACAATAATGATTATTTCACTTAAATGCAAAATGATAAGTTTCGTTACGCTTATTGTCTATCTATATATATAGCAAAACCTTGTTTCTACTCACATAAGCAAAGAAACACCTAATAATAGTAGCGTGTACAGAAACACATAAATTAGAGCACTAATAACACAATTTTGTTAAGATTGGCCATTCGAATTATGTTTTTCTTAGCCACCGACATAAAATGGCTGCTACCTCATTGTTCTGCGCGTTCGTTCGTGCGCATAGAAGCCGTGAACGCTTGGGGACGACTTCTCCGCCAATTAAAATTGTGGCGCGAAATTTAAGGCCTAATAATATAACCATTAATAAGGCCATTACTTACGATAGTTTTAATGATTACGTATTAATTAAAAAAAGTGGATGACTATATAAAAAGTTATGAACGATGTAATAATCACTTGAATGAAAGCAAAAATATAAAATAGAAAGTTGGTTTGCTGTTCTCCCCGTATGTTATTGTTTTTGTTATTGTGTTTCGCCATCACTTTGTGCCGGTGTCCAATTCCCTCTAAATGTTGATTGAGTTGAATATAGGAATTTGTGAATATGTCACAAACTGAGCAATACCATCTACTATATTTTGCTGAATGAGTATTAGACGATTTATATCTTTGGGCTTCATCCATTTGTTTGTTAATGTAACGTTTTTAATTCACTTATATGAATTCCAGTTGGTTTGAAGTCACCTTTGCTAAAAATATGTAAATAACTTTAAATAAGAAAAGTATATTAATCGATAAAACTTTAAATGGTTTCCACAGAATATTGGAGGTAGTAACAATAATACTAATTAGTAGGAACTAATAGATCTTCAATCTATTACTTTAAATATTCTTCGAGGGTACTTTTAAGATTTTGAATCGTCAAATTTTACTATTGATATTCTAATCCAATATATAATGTAGTCGCGTCAAATGAATAACTGGTTTAAACACTATAAGAAAACGTATAAGTATAACAAATATCAATTTCAATTGGTTACGAGCGATGATCACCGACCGGTTAATAAACGGGAACGTGTAGTAGAGCAACTAAAGAGTACTTTTTTCTATATAAGCAAAGAAGGTAAACTTCCCTCGAAACTTAATAAGTATCGAGGTAATCGGGTACATACATATGCACACTAATAAATAAAATAAAAGTTAACAGTTTATTTATAGTTTGCATGGTCTTGTATAAAATTTTCAATAAAAATAAGACAAAATCAAGTCATTTTATTAACTAATGAAAACGATATTGAATTAAGTTAAATACGAATGACACAAAATAATGTAACAATAATTTGTATTTTACTTTATATTTATAACGCAAATAATAACGGCGGTAAATTGTATCGTTATCTCGTACCCGATGATCAAATAGGGTGGTAGTTAATACCTCATATGTTCTTACTTTTCATAAAATAAGTATAATTGGTTTACTAGAACACATATAAATAAGTGTACAATTTTTTTATAATGCTAATGTTAATATTTTATTAATGAAAAATATATAAAGATTATAACAGAATTTATATATTCATATAAAGTTTATAAATCTATCTTTGGTTTATTTAATTATAATAATCATTGTAAGATAAATCTTTTTAGGAAATTATAAGATTTTACCTGTAACCTCACAGTTATAATGAAACGAAAATTACCTACAAAAAGTGTTTGCTTTTGATTAATTGTTTTAAAACCTTGTAAATTGAGCAGTATCTCTGGTAGATCTATTAAGAATTAATTTAGTATGGAAATTAGTATAAGAAATGTGTGAAATTAATGCAGTTAAAGAAATATCATTAAAAAATTTAATAAAAATTTCCAGTTATCAGCTTGTGTGTATAAGTTATAAATAAACAAAACAAAATGACATTTAAATAATACCAATTACGGTTAAATGTTAAGTAAAGTTAAATGAAAAATGTTTTTTTTTATTTCGTTTAGCCTATATGGAATTACAAATTAGAAATTAGTAATGATTATTTACAGTAGTGTATGTCAAAGGATATAAAATATAACATTTGTACATTTATTATTATCAGTTTTTTTTAAATATTAATAGGTAACAAAAATTTACCTCTGTGTGGATATCGAGCTCTCAACCATCGAACTTAGGTAGTAGCCTGCGTCATTGCACCACGAGGGCAATAATTCGTTAAAGGATCTCTTAGTAAATGGGTTATCTATATAATATATCAAAATACCTCACTAAATTTGCCTTGGTTATTTCTTTGGTGAAGTTTATTTTGTTGTGTTCCTTCTCCTAACAATATTTAATTGTTAGAAAAAGGTTCTTATGAAAAAAAGGTATGTTTCACAACCGTATAACATAACATTATATTTGCTAGCAAAATAACATTATATTTGCATGCAAAATAACATTATATTTAAGAAATAAGTGAATATTTAAAAAAAAACATCTCTGCCCATCTTGTTGTTTGTTCGTACTAAGCTCCGCAAGCACCTATCGCAATCATTAAGCTGTCGCATGATGGGGGTTGTGGAGAAACATATGGACAAATTGTATTATAGAATCACCACAGGCCCAGCGATAAAAAAAGTGCCTTTATAGCGCGAGAGTGCCTTCCGTCAAGATATAAAATTACAGTACATATCGTATACAACATTACAAAAATGAAGTGCTTAGAAAGACATTTAAAAATTTATTAATACGTATTATATCATTCTAAGTACGGTTCCGCTAGTTAAAATCATTTAAGGAAATAGGTAGGTAGAGATATTGATTTCATTAGTTTTTCTAAATTATCATTTACAAATATAACATTACGTAGAATTTATGGAATTAGAAGCTTAAATTAATAAACCAATAATTATTTACAGCCATCACATATAATATCAACTACTAGTTTATATAAATAAAGTTTATTTGTATATTTGACATGTGAATATAGCAAATGATTTACTATTTTAGTTTAACAAAAAATATTCTTTTTATTTTTCTGTGGGTTCAATTCATGTTTAATAATTGAGCAAATAATGTTTTATTATTACTTGTGTTGTAAATACATAGTTTTGAAATATACACCTGTACAATAAAGTGTTATAATTAACTTATTACTATAAATACCATAATAAAATTTTTGTGCCTAATTAAAAACACTTCTATGGTGTCTTATAATAAATATTATTTATCTATAATATTAATAGTCTATGATCCCTGCATAGTCTATGGTGGAAATTATTGACGTTTAGTTTCTTTTAAAATTTTCTAATCATGGCGGTAGGTGTTTTATATTTGCCCGCAAATATTATCGATATTAATCAGTGTATAATACGCATTTTAAACAAGTTTTAACTAAATTTACACTTGACCGTACTACTATTGGCAATTATTTATGTTTATTTTTACTACATGCGTGCAAATTTTACTTTATAGTGTTAATATGCTCAACGGGTACTAGTTGTGTTAATTTTATTTCTGATATGTGCTTCATGACTGACATGATGGTTTTCAGCGTGTACCACCACCCGCTGTTAAAAAGGACAAGAAGGAGAAAAAGATTCCTAAAGACCATTCCAAAAATGTTATGCGGAATCTGCATATCAGGAAATTGTGTCTGAACATCTGTGTCGGCGAATCTGGTGACAGGCTAACACGTGCTGCTAAGGTAAGAAATATGAAATTATATTTCATACGATTCTGCACTTATGTTCGTTACTCACCGTATTGGATACTGGATAATTTTTAGGTTGTTTTGTACTACTAATAACTAGTAATCTATAGAAATCAATCTTAATAAGTATTAGTAGCATCTACTTCTTTACAAAAATTACTGTGATACATATACATGAGACGCCTTGTAAAATTTACTATTATTTTACAGCATGAATTTATTGATGAAACACAGCTACATTGTGTTATCTGTAGTAATTTGTGCAAAAGTATTATTTTGAATTGCAACTTCTAGGTACTATTTCCTTACTGCTTAGAATACTCAGAAAAATGACATGTAATAAGTAAAGATTATTTAAATAGTAAGTTTGTGTATGAATTATATTAATAAACAACATATTGTTTTTAGGTGTTGGAACAGCTAACTGGTCAACAGCCTGTATTCTCCAAGGCACGTTATACCGTCAGATCCTTTGGTATTCGTCGTAATGAAAAAATTGCAGTCCACTGCACTGTCCGTGGAGCCAAAGCTGAAGAAATTCTTGAGAGGGGATTAAAAGTGGGTGTTTTGAATGTTTTTAGTAATTTAAAAATAGTGTTGTTATTATTTGTACAGTGTATAAGTAGAATATGTCTTAAATGACTGCTATAAATTTTGAATTATCTATTTTTGTTTATACATGGTAATTTTTATAACAAGAATTTCCATTTTGCTTATAATATTGTGTGCACAAATTGTTCAAGAGATAACTGTTCATAGTTTTTTCTTTGTAATTGTGTGCTAGAGTAAAATTTCCAATTGCAACTTCTGGACACTTCTTTTTTACTGCCCAGAATACTCAGCGAAATAACATTTTATTCTAAAATTCAATATTAATAATCATAATTTAATAATGACAATGAAAAAAAATCATAATTTATAAACAAATAATATCTGATTTGAACCTAATATTTAGGTTTACTTTTAGGTCAGGGAATATGAATTGAGACGTGACAACTTCTCAGCAACTGGCAACTTTGGTTTTGGTATCCAAGAACACATTGATTTAGGTATCAAATATGATCCTTCAATTGGTATCTATGGTCTTGACTTCTACGTTGTACTTGGAAGGCCAGGTAAGATATGATTAATTAATTTTATTAAAATGGAAATCTTTTTTGTAGTTTATACAAGTAAATTTACTTTTTAAAATTTGATAAGCTAAATTTATAATAGCACATTTGTTCAAGAGGGAAAATATCAATTTTCACTCTGTAAATAATGTGCAAAAGTAAACTTCTCTCAACAGGAGGATAATTAAATAATTATTCTCTATAAAATATTAGGAACATTAGAGCTTACAAATTTTATGTATTTTTTGATGGAAAAACTATGCCTTGTATGCTATGTAGTGTATATAATAGGAATTGGTATTTAAATTTTTTGGATTGTTTGTAAAATAATAATTTTAAATAATTATATAGATAAGTTAAATAAATATAAAATGACATTAAAATAAATATATTCAATTCTTATATATAAGCAATAGTTCTATCTATCGTAAGCAAGAAAAAAAGTGCTAGATCATTTTACTACTGACATAAGATTAACACAAAAATATTCGTTTTTTAAATATATATTTTTTTTTTATTTCAGGATTCAATGTAGCTCACAGGCGACGCAAGACTGGTAAGGTTGGTTTCCAACACCGCTTGACAAAGGAAGATGCCATGAAGTGGTTCCAACAGAAATATGATGGTATCATCCTTAACAGCAAAGCAAAGTAATTTAAGTAATAAAATTGTTAACAAAATACAATCCATCTTTTATTTCTACAAATCATCAATACCTTTAAGTAAAAAATAAAAATAAGCTATTTACTATTTTTATTTATTTATAAAAAAGAAAGTGAAGCCTCCTTCTTTATTTTGCACTAATGAGTATGTTTTTGTCCATCCAGCCATATTTTGATTTTGACAGACCATCTTTAAAATTGCCTACTTCTAGTTCTTTTGTGTCCTATAGGTGCTATAGTTTTCCAATTTTACAAATTTCACTCCTGATAGTATGTTCAGCCAATGCTTTAGTTTTCTCTTATGCAATATTACTAACCCCCTGTTTAGTTTCTTAAATTCTTGTAATTGTAGACTCTTCTCTTTAAGATGTGTAAACAAACAGTATATAATTTTATACTTAAGAAGTACAGTATGCTAAAATAAACAACCAATACTATTTACAGTGTTCATTCACTGTTGGATTTCTCTCATTAAATAAATTTTCTTTAAATAAATGTTCTTGAGTTACTGTCAATATTTTAAGTGCATCCACTTAAAATATTGACAGTAATATTAGGCCACCTATAAATAAGTAATAAAAATGTTTTTAAAAACTGGAGAATTAAAATGTTATTTGCATTAGTTAACGAACTACGAACTTCAGAGAGATAGAAGTTATTTGGCCACTCTTTAGAGATAACTGGACAGTAGGTAGGATTAATAAATTTGCAGTTACAACTTATTTAACCATTTGACAGAAGCTTTCTCCAAAACTTTAGGTAAATAAGTGATTGTCATGACAACTTCACAATTGTCAATGTGTTATTCCTGTGCTGTTTGATCAATTTTTATGTATATTTTATTTGAAAGACGTTTATTAATATTTTATTACAATTATAAGAAAAAATAAAATTTACCTGATATGTTTGGCAATGAAGAGGAAGATGTACTTGCACCAAAGGAACCACAGGTTTCATCACAGGATCCTGGTGAAAGGAAAGCAGCTAGAGCTTTGCGAATTAAACGTCGTCAGGAAGCTCTTAAAAGGTTAAAATAAAATTTGATGTACCAATATAATATAACTACTAAACTCATATTGTTAAAACTTAAAAGTTCCGAACAATAGGTTTATTAATAACTTTAAATCATAAAGTAGTAGTGTCTGTGGAGTATCATACTCCTCCTTGCTATCTGATTCCAATTACTTATTTACTGATTATTCATATATATTTAAAATTTTATCTGGACATTATAGTTCTTCATGAAATGTTCCAGGTATTGGGTTTTCATATCTATATCAACGAAAACTATTCATCACGCCTAATAAATTTTACTGAAGAGGTTTTTTTAATTTTTAATAATTAAGCAATTTGTTATTTAAATCAGATCAGATATAAAGGTTTTTGTGTACTAACAAACAAAAATAAATTAAAAATAAAATAGTTTCATATTCTATTATTGTTTTTACATTAATACTTAATGTACATTTAGTAGACACTAAACGCACTAACTGCGCGTTTATAAGATTCTTTGCGTTATATTATGGTAAGCTTCATTTAAAGTTTTATTTTATTTTATTTCAGGCGAGTTAAAAATGAAAAAGTTACATAAAGTGATAAATACATTCAGAGTATATGTATTTGAATTTAAGAATTCATAATTGCACATATAATGCTGAAAAAAAAACAGTCTTCTATCTTGAAATAAAATTATATTTGCCACTCTGTTAAATATAAACTATTAGATAAACAAATATGGTTTCTTATATTTTAACATCCTTTCATTTCGTATAAATACATAAATTTTACGTTTTATGCCTATCCGAACGACAAACGCTGCGGTCAATGCATACCTTTTTTGCCTTGTCCACTTTAACCTGTTCATAAATGCTCTTCAAAGAGTCCTCGTGTTTTTTACATACTTTCCTCCAGTTAAATATGTGAGCACGTTGTTCTCACTGTAACATCCTCGCTGCCTTTTTTTCTGACCTGCAATGCCCACGTTTCACCCCTAGGTAACAGAGTCGACGCACTGTCTTCCTATCGTCTCATCTAAGCAAAACCGTGTAAATATTACTATAGGTACTAAGTATGAAAGTAAATGTTATAACATATAGGTACATATATTTATATAGTTCAACATAATATATTTATAAAGGTATTGAAAATTGAATTTTAAAGTTATAAAAATTGTTTTAATATCATCTATATCAATAAATTCATCAAAATTTTAAATGTTCATTAACATTTAGAGCTGATCAACCATCAGAAGACATACTTAAGGAAGAAGAACCGGGACCAATAGAGCAGGCGACAGCTACTGCTGCAGAGGAATTACAGCGTTTATCATTAGATGGAGCTGCTAAAGTTACTAACGTTAAAGTCACTACAGACGAGCGGGAAGTTATACGCCGGTCATTATTTTCGGAAAAAATGAAAGGTAAATAATAGTTATTAACGATTTAACCAAGGCTTTCGAAAAACTTTCGCACGATATTTTACTCTTAAAACTAAGTAACTACGGATTCAATGGTAAAATACTTGAGTGGTTCAAATCATATTTATGCAATAGACAACAATTTGTTGTCTTAAAAGGTTTTAGCTCGAGTCTATATAGGGCCTGCTCTGGGGTTCCTCAAGGGTCACATTTTGGACCTTGGCTCTTTAATATCTTCATTAATGACATTTGCGATAAGGTACATTATAGTAGAGACGTATTTTTATTTGCGGACGATTTAAAATTAACAAAAGTAATTAATAACTCAGCTGACTCAGAGCTCTTGCAAGTGGATATCAATGCTGTATATAATTGGTGTAAAAATAATAAAATGGAATTAAACGTATTTTATAAATTGACAACATCTCGTTGGAGGAAGTTTTTGAAATGAGTGATTTAGGTGTCATTTTTGATGACAAGCTTACTTTTGTCCCGCACTTCAATAAAATAATTGCGAAAAGTTCCAAAACGTTAGGATTTTTGATGAGAAACGGTAAACACTTCACGATTAACACGAAAAAATTAATCTATAACTCTTACGTGCGTAGTTTACTGGAGTACGGTAGTGTAGTGTGGAATCTTTGTTACAGTGTACATCGTCTGCGTATAGAGAGAATACAAAAGCGATTTGTATATCATCTATCCAGGAACAAAAATTCTCATACAATAAATGTCATAAAAATTACAGTAATCTCTTGAAAGATTTTAATAAGGATAGTCTCTCTGTAGGCAAACAATTATTAGATCTTTCTTTCCTATTTAAGATAGTTCGTAACGAGATCGACTATACTCACTTACTTGAAAATCTATATTATCGCATTCCAAGGCGTAATGCTCGTAGTTTTCTGGGTACTTTTGATGTCAGAATATCAAAAACAACACTAGGATATAATGCACCAATACCTAGATCATCTCGGTTGCACAATGGTTTTAGTCAAGGTCTAGATATTTTTAATGACTCTGCCATGATTTATCGTAAACGTGCTCTAGAAGTGTTGAGAGATGCAAATAAATAATAAAGGAATAATAAATAATCTTTAATAGCTATTTTTTGTTGTATTCTCTTAATTTCATTTTATATTGATTTGTATATTTTTAGTGATTTTTTGTAATGTAAACTTTGCATGAATTTATTTATAAATTTATTTAATTTTAATTTTAATTTGTACCTATATCAATTCAAGTTATTTGTGTTTTTAATTTTAATTTTATCAAGTGCATGTATAATTTTTGTTATATCTTTGATTTTTATCAGTTTTAACTATTTTTTTTTAAATTATTATACTCATGTTGCTATAATTACGTGTTAATGTATTTTTAAAACAAATATTGTAATTGTTGTGGCTACTTTAAAAAGCTTCACATGTTAACTATTTTTATTTAGGTAATTGTATAACATTTGTTATTAAAACATGTAGTAGCTACTTGTGGTCCTTAAATAAATAAATAAATAAATAAATTATTAAAAGATTTTTGGTGAGAAATCGAACCCTTGTTTACAATTATCAATGTAGGCAGCTATAGATGTACAGTCTTAATGTATTGACATGTGCATTATAGCCTACAGTATACCCGACTTTCAGAGTCACTTTGAGCGAGCTTAAGTGAGCTACATATTTTAATATAGCTTTGGTAGAACTGGGTGCAGAGGAACTACTAGTATCGTATTATTTGTGTTGATACGATCAAAATTCGCAGCTACCCACTACTACTAATACCTTCTTTATATCCCCTAATACCCACTTATACCCATATAAATAATAAATAAATAACTAATCCCCACTCAAGGATTAAGGTAACTGAATGTGTCGTATGCATTGTCAAAGTTTCATGATGAAATTTCTTTTCGTCTAGATTCCATGTCTAAAATAGAATCAGAAGCAGAGGAAGCTCAAACACAATACGATGTAATAAGTGCAAATTGGGACACGATGCTATCATTAAAAGATCCTTTGGACATAGATGCTTCTATAAAAGAACAAAATGAAAAATGTCAAAATTTGCTACAACAAAAAGACAATTTGATAAATGAATTAAAACAGGATTTGTGTCGAATGGATATTGCTTATTATGAGGATTTGGAAAAGCAGGTCCGTAAATTGATATATTTTAACTTAATTTATTTAATGTGAATTTGGTCATATCATCATTTATACTGTACTTTTCTTTAAATTTAAAACGTTTGTCGTTTTCAGGACCAAGATATCAAAGAGCTCTCAGATAGAATCGAGAAACAAATAACAATAATGCAAAGAGCATATGAAAAGCAATTGTTTCTAATAGAACAAGCTATTAATATTGAACGCGAAGCAATGGTAGATCACAACAATAAACGTTGGGAGGCCCTATATAAACAGCGAGACAAGGAAGAAGTGGCTCATATGGAGTATAAATCCCAACAGGTGATATGTAATTATTTATTAAAGGTATTCAGAGTTAAAATAAATTATTTTTAGTTTATTTTGATGTTGTAATCACATCGAAATCGACTCATAGTTCATATGGTGTTTAAACTGATTCTGTAAGTTGTGGCTTAAGAGCGGACCATTACATATTGCCATCTCAAGTTCGTGTAGATAAAACGACTAATTTTATTATGATCTTTACTTTGGATTTCTGTCCAAAACAATACAAGTGTAAAAAGAAAATCTTCAAAAATCCTTGGATTTTTTTCAAATACGAACGCTTAAAAGTAAAGAACTATCCACAATCTATAAGACATTAGGTCGCATTTTCATTGGTCGATAGGGCCCGCATTCGGGATGCGGTAGATTTCTGTAACGCATGCCATAGGGCCCGCAAAGTGTTTATCGTTTTCACTGGCCGTCAGGGCCCGCATACGGGGTGCGGGTGATTCCTATAATGCATGCGATAAGGTCGTTATTCCGAATGTGGATATCACCCGCACACGTTTAATCGACCGAGTTATCGACCAGTGGATTTCATTGGTTGTTAGCTCGCATGCGGGTACTCCGCGCATTCGGGCTAACTACCGACTTATCGAACAATGAAAATGCGCCCTTAGTTAAACTGTGGTTTGTCTTATCTGACCTTGCTTTCAACTTAATTTCGCTGTGTAAACTATGAGGACCGTCGTGGCGCAGAGGCGCAACGTCTGCCTGTAACGCGACGGTTTCTGGGTTCGATTTCCAGACGGGGAAGATTGATTTTTATATTTCCGTTTTCTTCGCTCTGGAAACTAGGCAAAGCGCGGCGTTGAATTCCGCCACTCAACAAAAAAATCCTTAAATATAAGTACTTAAATATAATTTGATATATTTGTAATTTTTTGCCGTTCAATCTCATTCATGCGTACTCCATATAAATTAACATGGATGCTGTGTTTTGAGTACAGGCACGCTCTGAATGCCACAGTCAAAATATTTCAAATTAATTCATAAGTATTCGTATTTATTCTTAATAATTTATTCAGTAGATAAATTCTAATATTTACTTCCACATTCTACTTTTTTTATTATTAGCTAGAAGAACATAAAGAGGAAATGGAATCTATAATGTGGGACCATCATGCAAAGTATCGTGAAGCCAAAATTGAACTCGAAACATTGATTCAAGAACTACAGAAAGAATTAGAAAAATTAAAAGCTACATGCATCATAAATACTGAAAAAATTGGATATAATTACCAAGTTAGTGAAGATTATTTTTATTTTATCTTAATGTTACGGTGGCGATTTCTTTCCGGTAATAAAATTATGGAGTTTCAAATTCATTCAAAATATATATGAATAAATTATAAAAGAGAAAAATGAATATTCAAACAATCGCGTAAAACTTTTATTTATTGTCAGTACATAAATTCATCCCCTTTTTGCCGTAATTATTTGGGCACTGATAGGTAAGTGTATTTTTTTTTAATTATAAAAAAAAGATAGTAAAATATCTCTGGTTTTGTATTACAGGTGTTAAAGAAGAGGGAAGAAGAAAATGTTTTTGTCCGATCGCAGCAAAAGCGTAAACTTAACAAAATGTCAGATATGGCGAATACATTGCGGGCTAAAATCCGAAAAGCCGCCGAGGACGGCGCTATCGAAGAAATTAAAGCGGATGCGGAAATTGTTAAGCTTATGCAGGCCATGGACGACTTAGAAAAAAAATGTAAACATTTTTCCCACGTTAATAATTACAAGTTTTGCCAGGTTAGTACTGATGAAGCAGATACTTATCTATTTTTGTTTTTATATATTGGTATGTTTACATATCTTGTAAAAGGTATAACAGTTTTAATTGAAATTATTAAGCTATTTAATATTTATGTGTAGCTATCTCTTGATTATTTAGGTTTGGCGAATGTCATCGGCGCGTTGTCATGAATTAGCGCAATCTGTGCGACATGCAGAGGTGGCGCTGCATGCCCATATTCTTGCAGAGCCTCCGCCTCCGCCTCCACCAGCGCCTCCCAAGAATCCCATATCGAAATACGGTAATTATAATACCATATTCATTTTATCAAGAAAGATTATCGTAATTATAAGTTAATTGATTAGAGATTCAGAAGTTACAAATCCGCAATTTAACCACCGATAATATCATTTTTACAGAATCAAAGAGTTCTGTCCTCAAAAAAGCTTTAGATGGCACGGATTTAATTGATCCAAAAAATGCAGCTGCAAATGAAGCTAAAGATAAATTGGTGAATTTCCTAATTTATATATAACTATTGATATTATGTTTAAAATAAAAGAAGCTTACTAAATATTTGTTTAAGGTCCGTCATATTCTACAACTAGTTGCCGATAACACAGGATTTTTGATAGAAGATCGATTGTTGAAACTTATCGATAAATATCCATTAACTTCAAGGAAGCTATGTACTTTAGATTCTATTTTTATGGTAAATTAATAATAGTGCATTGTGGTATTTGGTTTAATATTTATTTTATTATTTTGATAATTTTAAATATTTTTTTTAGGCTTTGGAAATACAATCGGAAGAACATATAGATTTATTGTGTAAAATATTTCTAAACTACGCTTTTTGTCCGATATGTGTGGGACTAGAAGCAGTATCTGATTTAATAGAACCTTCAGCTACGGCGGTATTTGACTATTTTTTTATTAATAATATGACATATCATAGTTATACGTAAACCTTGCCGTTGGGACTCAAAGTAGCAAAGGACGTCTGTAAACTGTAACGCTATGGTTTTGAGCCCTTTAATAATAATTTTCATATAAACAATTCTCGCACATCGCATTTGTTCAAAGTAAAATGTGATCAGGGCGATCGTAAATTAAACTATGCTGTTGTGTTGTATTAATAAGAAGATAAAAACATTAAAAATAAGACCACTAATTGTATATATTTTACACATTATTTATTTTGTTTAGATGACATCTCTAGAAGATTCCCATCATGTCAGTATAAGTGCAAAGGCTATAAGAGGTAATTTTATTTTATCACATTAATTTATATATCGTTTAATAATTAGGTAATTATATAATCTTGTAGTTCAATGAGTTATAATGTTGTAATTTGTTACATAATTTAAGGAGAGAGATCATCGACAAGGATCCGCTCAAGCGTGGGCAGAAGCATATCCGCAAGCACGTCGCGGTCCATTCATGTCGGCTTCAAGTAACGTTTCTGATGTTATGTTATATTAGATTTTATTATCTTATGTATTTTAGAAAAACTGCGCTTAAAATTAAATATCTTTCTTTTTATTCCATTTGTTCTTGTACCGTATTATTAAAATTAGATATTTTTTAAATAGCTAAAATGAGTGTACTGTATGTTATTTTATATATGTATTAAAAATAGAAACTTAGATATTCTTTCATCGTAATTCAGTTATAATATACAAAGTATATTTATACAGAAAATATTAGTACTTTTTTTTTACCGAGGACCGCAGTGGCGTAAGCATCTGCCTTTAAACGCGACGGTTTTTGGGTTCGATTCCCAGTCGAGGAAGATGGATTTTTCTATATCCATTTTCTTCGCTCTGGTAACTAGGCAAAGCGCGGCGTTGAGTTCCGCCACTCAACACGCAATGCCTCGAAAAAGGTGGAAAGAGGGGACGGATAAAAAGCAGGGACTAAGCAACGGAGTGTCTTAACACTAGCTTCGTATGGTTCCTGCAGTTTCCTCTGCCTACCCTGCCATGTGCGGGATAAAGCGTGAAGCTATAAAAATATTAGTACTTAAATGTTGTATTTATTTTTATAGATCACAGGATTTATCCCCCGCCGATCAGTTACTCGTTGCGGAAGCTGATGAAATATTACTTAAATGTGGTGATCCTAAAGGTACAAATAACATGAAACACATATGTATTATAAAACTACACATTTTGTCCTGAATGGTAGGTTAGGAAGAGAAAAGCGAGTGGGAAGTTAATAATCTATTTATATATTTCTCAATATATCTAGAAGTTCTTATTTTAAAGCCTCGAAGAACATCTGAAAGTCTGATAGATAGTAGACGGAGAAAACTAAATTATATTATTAACGTTTTATCCACATTTCCTCGTGTGGAAACCGAAGCACGAAATTTCCTTACACGATACTGTTAAGTTTCTCCACAACTGCACCTTCATACCCTAGCAATAAAAGCAAGCTTGAATATTTCAATGAATATATCTGAAATCTAATGTTATTATATTTTAATAATGTTTCATAACTTTTCATGTGTAAGTGACAATGTCTATCACGGAGACCGCCTCGGAGATGTCGGTACGGCGTGGACGCGGCGTCACCGTGTCATCGCAGCCTACTCTCGTCGCAACTAAGAAAGCTAACCCGTTTTTGTGCCCAAGTTAGTAACATATATTTTTTATTCTATATTTTATACAAATTCTTTACATAAATAATTTATGCTTGCCTAAACTAGAGTAGATAGATAAATATTAGAAGAATATTGAGATAGGTCTGTCCAATCTGAAAAATAAAATGTCCTTCTATCTATCATAAGTACATAAATCTGATAGACCACAATTCATCACAATAAATATGTGATGGGTTATAAAATTGGACTTGGGACTTGCAAAGTTAATTTAAGATAACATACAAGTGTTTGTTACCATTACGACTGAATAGTAACTGACTGAATTATTTGCAGGTATTATTTTTTGTTTTATACTAAAGTCGAAGCTTTACACATTATTACAGTTAACTATTTATTAAATTCATATTTAAATTTGAGCTGAAGATGGCCTTCTCTCTGTGTCTTTATTTCACACATAAAGACAGTGTTACTTGTTACGTTCGCTAACCTTTTTTAGAAAAATATTGGCTAATATTTCAGTTGGACATCATTTAGAAATAGAATCTATGCAAGTATTGACAGCACTTAATGAATTTATGGCAGTGTTTGTTCCGCCCGAAAAAAAGAAGCTCTATGATATATTGTAAGTATGGCGACATATATTTCATGTTAACATAGTAATTTAAATATTAACTCATATCATTTTATCCTATAGAGATAGTGTGAAGCCGCCAGATTTCACGACGCCTTCCCGGCAATTAATGAGTGAAGAAATAGAACAATACTGGTCACAGTGGAAACACTTGTTTTCATCTGATAAAGATCTATTTTGGGATGGATTGCTCGCCGGTCTTAATAATTATTTACAAATATTACAGGGTACGTGATGTGATAATGTCATTTCTTGTATAATATTTTTATATTTTAATATTTTATATTGTATTTGTTTATGGAAGCAGAACGGGAGCGCATACATGACGATGTAACACGTTTACGCCAACGCAACGCCGCGCTGCGTCGTCTAGTTAGAGGCGCGCTACCAGACTTGCCGGCACAGCGCTATTCCCGGTCGCAGCCTGCTTTTACCGCGCCTGTACCTGACCTAGCTCCACAACCCTTTGCAAAGTTACCGCCTATATAAAAATAAAACTTTGAAATTTTATACTAATGTGGTGTGTGATTTTTGTTTTTCATCATAAAATCAAGCATATAATTACGTATATCATTTATATATACTATTTAATTTTTTTTATTTTCATGATATGCTGGTATATAATATGGTTATATTTTTTATTTAAATATTTGGTGACTACACATATTATCATACAAACATATACGTATATCGTATCATTGGTCGATAAATTGTTTAATCACTTACTACTATCATTAAATCATAATTCATTGTTATATTGTCAAATATAAAATATTTTATTTAAGGTCGTTGTTTTTTTCGATGTGCTTCCTGATACTTACTTGATTAGAAATAGAGCTGATTATTTCCCTTTTACAATAAAATGAAATCATTTTTCATAACATATAACACTGTTTTCACTATGATTTTAAATAATAATTTTTAAAGTGCAAAGATCACGATAAGTATACTTATCGTGATAAAATATTATATAAAAGAAATTAGTTATTATAATAACTAATTTCTTTTTTTTAAATTATACTGCTGACAAAAAGCACTTCAATATTCATTAATAAAATTATATTAAACATATACATATAACGAAATGAATGTATGGGTTCAACCGAGCTCGTCTCACTGTCAAATACCATTTATTAAAGAATACTGGGATATGAGAAAACATAGAATTAAATGTACTGTTTGTACACGTACCTATATCTATATCCGTAGACGGATTTAAATGCAATTTATTGTTGTATAAAGCCTGGATAGGACATAGAGTATTATTGATTGTGAAGACTGGAAAGTCTTCAGACAAAGTGAAAATTTGACAAACCTTAACAAATACTATTTAGCTACATTCTTACATGATATGAAATATCTGGTGATGAACTATAATGTTTTAGCTAAATTATAATAAATTAATATTTGGAAAACCGTTCGTTAGATCAGAGCTGAGCTCTGATAATCTGAGGTATTCAAACTTCAGAGTGACTTCAGCGAGTCTTGTTACTTTTTTTAAGAAAAACTTTTAATTAAGGTTAAAGTTAAAGAAATATACAAAAATTAAAGAAATATACAAAAATTGTGTAAGAAAACAGATTTTTCGATAAAATGTTGTAAATTATTTAACCACATAATACTTGCTGCTCCTGATATGATCAACATACTTAATATTCAAATAGAATTAAGCCGCAATTTCAGCTTTTTTTTTTCCAATGAGTATTAATAAAATAAAAAAAGTCTAAAATTTTATTTTACTTGATCCATAACGTTAACATTAATAAAAAAAGATATTTGAGTTTGTCTTTAATTTCTATTTATTTCTATTATGAAATAGAAATAATCTGCATGACTGGTATTAAAATAATTGTAAAATGTAACTGTCAAATTTGACTGGTGTTTGACATGTCATTTCATATTCAATTTAATTGCAAAGTTGTAATAAAATTTGATATCTTTTATCTAAGAGATTAAATACAATAACTTCATTAATAAACCGTGTAGTTGTAGCAATTACCGTACTTTAGTGCATCGTATAATTACAGTGTGGTATTTGTTAAAAATCATTATATATATTTAATAAAAAGTTTAAATTATAAAATTACTGTAATTTTTTAAAACTAAAAATGTTGAAAGTTTTGTTCCACCTTACCTGTGCAATTCAATTCTTTATTGGTTGTTATTACGATTACGCTTATGTAAAAGTACCTAGCACAGCGACAACAGTAACCCCATTTGGCGGAAAATTAAAATATTTGACTTACATAAATGCGGTAAGCATTAAATATTTTGCTTTTAGAATATTTTAAAGTATATATTTGAAATATATTTTAATTTTATTTACAGTTGCTACAAACCATTTATTTCTCACTGGCTCTCATGAATGACCTCATTGGCACTAACGATACGGCGCCGTCTAATAAGCCTCTGATAACAAGGTGTAAGGATGTATTATTTAGTTCATTGGCATTCCCACTGTCATTATTTGTAGGTATAACTTTTTGGGGTATTTATGCTGTTGATCGGGAGCTTATATTGCCAAGAATGATGGACGCATATTTTCCTACATGGTTAAATCATGTAATGCACTCTAATATTGTAATATGTATTATTATAGAATTAGTTACTTCATTTAGAATGTACTCTCCCCGCAAGTTGGGGCTATCCATATTAAGCATTTTTATGCTATGCTATGTAGTGTGGATTCATGTTATTTATTTCAAAACAGGAAGTTGGGTGTATCCTATTCTTAGTGTTATTAACTGGCCTTTGAGAGTAATTTTTTATTTGTTTAGCCTTGGATTTGTATTTGCTTTGTACATATTAGGGGAGTCTTTGAACAGAGCAATATGGTCGAAAGAAGTTGAATCAACTGTGAAATCAGGAAAGAAAAAGGCTAAATAAATCATAAGCATAAAAATAATTAATTTTGAATAGTTTAATTGCAAAAGCATAAAATTGAAATTAAATATGATTAAATAACTTATTATTGTGTCCTGCTATTTTATTGGCAAATTTTTAAATTAGGTACATACATATAATGAGATACATAAATATGATAAATTGATAAAGTTTTATATTTTGCTTTGTTATTAGGTTATTTATTAAAAAATATATTTTTTAGTTTTTTGTTACTCAATAATTAGACTTACTTCTTATTTTACATTTGATATTATGGTAACTTGTTACATGTTTTTTTATAAAATATGCATTTAAGCCATTTGTCCACTTACAACAAGTAATTATTAGTAAAATATAATTTTTTACATTTAAATCCAAGTAATGTAGCTTTAAATTTTATAGACTGCTGAAGCAACAAAGCAATAATACTTATTACAATATTTTGTACACTATATAAGTTACAAGTTTGTAACTATGTATGTATGGCACTGCTATAATTATGTCAAGTAATGTATTACTTGTGGTATATTATTATTTATATATTCATTTGTTCATTATATGATTACATAATATTAATTATTATCTGTACATATGATATGTTCACAATTATTAATATCATGTAATAGTATATGAGCAAGGCTTCTGTAAAAATATATATTTCTTTATTTATGGTTGTTACCTTTCTAGATTTATGTACTTTTATATTGGTAAATATTATTTATTATACAACTATGTCGAAGCCCAAAGCTTATATTTAAATATTTATTGATGCTACTATCTATTCCACTCATAAGTGGCCTTAAGCATTTTAAGTAAATGCAATTTTGGAATTACATAAACCCAAGTGCTTATGTTAGATTTAGCTAAGGGAGTGGCACATCTAGAATAATAAAGGTGTTGGTGTATTCTGTAAAGTTATATGAATATTATGACACAATAAAATCTATTTTGGCAATTATGTAAGATCATAATACAATACAATTTATTTAATAAAATCACAGGAACTGTTCACTGCTTATAAGAACTCAATAAGCCAATTCTAGTTGTGCTATGGATTTGTCATGTTGCTTTAATTTTTCTGTAGTTTGTAGTCAATTGAGCAATATATAATAAAATAATCATTTTTCTTACATATGCTTTTTATTTCCATATCACACCACAAAATAAGAAAATGTAAGTATCTCGTCCACTTTAATATACTCAAACTTAATATTTAAACATTTACATTTATTTAAAATAGTGTAATAAACATGGAATCCATGTGATATAAAATATAAAATTGGGAATACTTCATGTATCACTATGTTTACGACTAGAACATTATGTCTTATAACAAAAAATATTACACTCGTTCTAATTAATACGCTTAAATATAAATATATCGACAGCAGCATTAAAATCTTAATGATGCTCTCGGTGCCTGTAGTAACATTAAGTACTTAGGTGGAAATTTTAATATACCAGTGTAATTATTGTGGTTAGGCATACATAGTGTTTATGAAAAATACACTTCAAGAACCTATTAATACCTGAACATGACTTTGATGATGATTATGATGGAAGTTTATCGTTAAACACCTATTCAAATATGTCAAACGGAATGCATATTAAGATAATCGTTATAAATGTGTTTATTACAAATGTATATCAAAGCCTACAATAATTAAAATAGTATAATCAATTATTTTCAGAAATACCATATAATGCTGTTTAATACTAATTTATATTTTATTATGTTGAACTCATAAGTAACACATTTACAGTCACTTGGGCTTGTACCACGACGGCAATATTTGATTTATTTCTCTTCAAATTGTATGTTGTAAACCTTACGCAAAGTTAACGTAATAGTTAATATGCAGAATAATGTACATATAAATGTTAATAATTTGTTACTAAATGTAATGACTTTTCTTTTATATTAAAATTTTTACAGTATTTTATATTAATAGCTGAGCATAAACCCAGTTAAGGTATTTCTACTTTATTCAATTGTAATATGTAAAAAAAAAAAATAGAATGAAAACACAATATAGTAAGTGTAATTAATTAATTATAAAGTAATTATTTATTATTATTTTATTATTGTTTAAAATGTTATTATGCAGTACTTGAATATTTTAATAAAGTATAATTAATAAGATAAAATGCTGAAAACATCAAAAAACAGAAAACAAATTGTTTGTCATGTTATTTTTGGTCACAGAGCCTTATCTACTGATAGAACTAAAATTAGTCATTATTTGTGCAAATATGTAGTAGTATTTGTGTCAATACATAAAAGTTAGTACAGAGGTAATGTTATATTGTTAATAGAAAACGTCAATGACATAAAATGCTTATACAATACCAGAAATTTGCTTCGTTTTGACCATTTAATAACATTTATGCAGAAGTGTTTAATTAAATTAATAAGATATTATCACTTGCAAACATAGAAAAAATTTGAAAATGAAAGCATAAGTGTGTTAGCATAGAGTAAAAATAATCTACAACAATATTATAAAATTAGCAATATTTCTTATTTTATTTTAATGAATATTTACTAGATTATTTATTTTAATGTTATACTAAGGAAAATTCACTGATACTTGTGTGTTATGACTAAATGTGCTGCATAAATTAATAATATTTGAAGCTGTCAAGCTGTCATAAAATGATTAAGATATTTGGCATAAATTTAATGCAAGTAATTTATTAGCGTTCTTTATATAGAATGGCTGTAATTGTTAGGTTTTTGATATTATAACTTTAGTCAGAAGTCGAAGAAGATCGCTTGCTTAAAGAAATTCGTTGACACTTTTGTTATATGTATGTATATTTACAACATTTTGTGCTTTAGCTTAAGTTCCTTTAATATTATAATTTTTGAACGCATCTAACTTAATCTAAGTAACAGGTCAATTACACATACTTTAAACGATATATTTTATATATTTATGACGCAATACAAATCATTATTATATATGTATTTTTGTTCATTACATAAGCATACATACATACATATTAATGTTACATACGATTTGTTACATTATATTTACTTTGTGAAAAAAATATGACACAAAATTATATTAAATCAAACTTACTATAGAAACAAGAGCATCCGCTGACAGCTTCATATGTTACACTATCACATGGTTTTCAGTTATAATATTATTGTAGACATTACCGTGTCCACGTCGTGTTCGAGCTACGTCTTGATCTTTCTAGAAGTTTTGGCGTGACCATTCTTCCAGTTGTTCACTTCTCCATTCATAGAACGAGCACCGAACGACGTCATCTTGCTCTTAGTCTCGTACAGCACGTCCGAGTCGGTGTCGGTCTCTGATATATCTTTGTTAGCGACTGTAATAAATAGTTATAATTAATGTAAATAGAGATTTTACTACCATTATATTATGATGATAAATGTTGGTAACAGTTAATAGTTTATTTTGTATAAACCCTACTCCCTATTTCTTAACGAAATAACATAAATGACACAACTTTCGTTGAGGAAGGAGGTTACGGAAGGAACAAAATAAAAAAATCAAAACACTTGTTCTTAATATTATTCGTAATATACGAATAATATTAAGAACAAGTGTTAAATAATTCTTAAAGGGGGAACACAGAATAGAAAACTATTTAAAGAAAACATGTAAATATTTTGAACCTGAACGTGACGCGGGTTCAAATCCCGATGATGTGAACCCACGTCCTCTTACGGACCGTGCTTATTTTTTTTTATGTTCTCACGCTATCCCGCATAAGCAGGGTAGGCAGACGGAGCTGCAGGGACCATAGAAACCTAGTGTTAAGACGGAGTGTCTTAACACTAGGTTGCCTAGTCCCTGCTTTCCGCCTAATTCGAGGCATTGCATGTAGAGTCGCGAAACTCAACGACGCGCTTTGTCTAGTTTCCAGAGCGAATAAATGAAAATAGAAAAATCCATCTTCCCCTCATGGGAATCGAGCCCACAAACCGTCACGTTTACAGTTAGACGCTACTCCTTTGCGCCACATCATATTCCACACTCGTACGTACACGGCTTCTCCTCGTGGTCGGTGAAGGGCAGCAGGCGGTAGTTGGGGCGCTGCGGGCGGCGGCGCGGCGCGCACAGGCGGCGCAGCGCGCGCGCGCACGCGTACGCGCCGCCGCACGCCGCGCACAGCGCCGCCACGCCGCACACGCTCGCGTACACCACGGACCAGTCTGCGGGCGCATCACTTTATTGTTAGAAAGATTTTACTATTGAAATTAATGTTTAATTGTTCAAATCAGTAAATCCTATTTGTAAAGTAAAGTTGTGTGTGTGTGTGTGTGTCTGTTGTGAGATAATTTTCGAATATAGAACATAAAAATTATTAACATAACATTTTTTTAAGAATATTAAACTAAAAAATATACAATAGGTAATTCTTAAAACAATTTAAAAACAGTAATGATCGAAAAATACTAATATTATCGTGAAAAAGCGTGAGGCGCTTTGTGTCACATTTTTCGTATATTAAGCAACTGAAATTATATTGTGCATATTATATAGAGATTGAAAAAGGAATGACCAACTCAATAGGAAAATAGAGACCCCTACGATACTTGTATATACTGACAACTTATATAAGCAACGGTCTCTCAGTCCAAGGAGAGTTACTCAGATAAAAGTGAAACTAATAAAAGCGTATTAAAAAATAAAAAAATTACGATGTTTTTAAAATCGAAATCAGTTAATTTTTTTTATTTTTTATACAAAAAACAGTAACCTGACCTCAATCACATAAATTTTTATTATATCTTATGAAACATGCTTGCATGCATATTTTTTCATGCAATATAAACAAGCAAACACATTCTCTCTATCTTCTAAAAAAAGTTTTATCACTTATTACTTTAGGTTTTTAATGTTATATAAACATCTATTTCAACAAAAATAAAAAAAAAAATGAAACAAATACACTATTCTCTTACAATAATATATAGATATAATTTTTTTTCTAAGTTTAAAGAATAATAAGTGACAACGGACGGTTCATCCAGTGCTATCTTGCCGTAAATAATTGGCGCCAAATTTAATAGAATTGCTGAATATTCGCATTCACATTCGCGAATGAAGATAGCATTCGTATTCGCGTATGTTAAAAAAATGACATTCGTTACATCACTAGTATATACATGCGTGTATCTCACCGCAATCGGGCTGCGCGTCGGGCTGCAGCAGCGTGAGCAGGCTCTGCATCCAGAAGGCGTCGCAGCGGCAGGTGCGCGTGGCCTGGTCGCAGGCGCCGCGCCCCGAGCACGCGGACAGGCAGCGCCGCGAGCGCACGCGCGCCGCGCCCGCGCTCAGCGCCGCGCCGCGCGCCTGCGCCAGCGCCGCTATGCCGTCCATGGCCGACGACTGTACGAGACGAGACGAGATAAGAGTTTTGTTTAGTCGCACGCACTACCTAATCTTGGAATTTTATTATTATTTTCTCGTTATAAAGTTTGTGTCAATGAAGAATATGTTTAGGCTAGGCTATGCTTACTTAATTATTTTATTTATAGTTTTATTATTCGATTTACATTATGCCTATACTTTTACTAATACGAATATATATTATTATATAATATAAAAATCAATGTAATCTAATCTAATTCTCACTCGAGGAGAATGAATTATATTTTCATTATCTTCGCTATGGCAACAAAGCAAAATGCGCGGCGTTGAGTTCCGCCACTTAGCACGCAAAGCCTTGATAGGCGGAAAATGGAGAAGGGAGTGTCTTAACACTAGGTAGTTTTACTTATGATAAAAAAGGAATAGATTCCTCATAAAAAATTACCTTTTCAGATAAAAAGAAGACAATCAAAGTATTGCCTGTATCCACTTCCCCGTGTATTTCTGTTACGTTCACCGTTATACCGTCTTTAAGAAGCAATGTCATCTTTTGTACGAAAGAATCAAGTTGACTTTTTGTAAATGTTGAGATTGGTATATTTAAAGTCATTTCCAGAAGCTTCATGTCGAGAGGATCTGGTTTCACTTGTACACTAACTGTATCTCTGGCAGATTCACCCTGGTCGTCGGTTACTGTGAGTTCGAATACGTATCTACCTGCTTCTATGTTGGTTAGCTTAAAATAAAATAACAAATATTATAATTAAACAATAATAATTACTAAGAACCAAAAATATTTCAATACAACGCATTGATTGACAAAATATTTAAAGTTACACTTAATATTTGTGATTTCCAAAGAGACATTTATGAGGGAAAGTGGAAGGGGAATGGATGGGTGTTTCCACACTTGGCTTGGGCTTGGTAAGCTTCGACAAACAAGAGCGAGTAAACGAGGATTGGGAGAGGGTACAAGAGCTAGTTACTAACACAAGTCAGAGTTGGATTTTAAAATAAATGAAAAGAAGCTTCCTGTAAACGCTTGAAACGTGTTTACACGTTGTTGCGTATTCTGTCTTGCTCATTTACATATCGATAAATGTAAGATAGATGTGAAACGGAGTGAACATAAAAAATAAAGCTAGTTAAAACCTAAAACGATAGTTTTGTTACAACCACTATGTTCTCTGAGGATCAATTCGATTTCGTTGTTTGTTTTATATATAATTCAGTAGAAATTGCGATATGTTTGCCTTTTTGGGACACACTAACACGTGAGCGTGTTAATTGCATTCAAGCGCTTGTACAGACTTGGACCTTGTGACTTGCCGAGCTATGTCCAGCACCATCATAGTAAAGTTACAAATGGCTTACATAAAATAACAAAAATATTTATGATATCTTACCATAAGTACAGGTTTTGTGTCAGAATTCAATATAACAGTTCCGGCGGCTAAGCCAGACCCGGACCGCGTCCATTTCCACGTCACAATACGAAAATCGTCCGACGACTTTGATCCGTTTAGAATGAGCACAGCTAATGGAAGATTTAACACTTGGTCACCTCCAGCGTCGGCTTTGGGTGGACTGTTTTTATCTGTGGTGTTTTGAAGTTTATTACTAATATACAATACTATTTTACTATATTTTTATTTTTTTATTGGTAATTAGTATTTAGTCAAGTATTTGTAATTGAAAGCTTAACATTTGTAGTGTGTTAGAAAAATAATACATGTTTACGAAATCTAACAATGAAATAAATATTAATTGCCTTATTGAATGAAACAATTTTATCATGCAAGTTACACGGTGTTTTAGTTACATAGTTAATGTAATTTAATTAAATGAAATAAGGCGAGTATAAGTCCTATAGATGAGCTTTGGATTTGTTATTCGCCATTTTTCTGTTTATTATATCTTATAATATACAATTTTTTCTTAATTTTGTATGCAGTATGAGAAATTGTATAACGTACATGACGTTTGTATGAATTAAAATATTAATAAGATGGTGAGGATGGTTTTTGGTAAAAAAATATATGAAACACTATATATATCTTAAGGAATCAATTAAGCTCAATCTAAAATATTAAACAACTAATATAACATAAAAGAAATTAGAAAGAAAGATCACAAAGTATGTATATATGGATATTGATATCTATATTTACAATGTTCTTATATACTTTTACGATGCTTTTATTTAAAGATGTGATTAATAACTTTAACTATTATTTGGTTTATATCATTACATTTTAACCCTGTCACATGTTCACACTATCCCTATCACGCGTTGAGTATTTTAATATATCGTATTTATCTATATTTTTTTAAACTTACTTTGTGTAACTGTAACAGTAACATTATCAGTCGCTGAATTTCCATTGTCATCAAGAACGGTAAGCGAAAACACGTACTGTCCCTTAGTAAGGGCGGTCGCGTTCGCTACGGACTCGTTAAACTCGACAATGTTAGAGTTAGTGGGGCCGGATAGACACCGCCACGTGTACGCGACTATCCTGTGGTCGTCGTGTGACGCGGAACCGTTGAGGGTTATCCAGGTTTGTGGTAGCGATATAAACTGCAATGTACATAATATCCCTCATGCTGAATTGTGTACGTTAGGAAAATGTGCATTTTCATTATTTACAGTGGATTTTATTATGGTAACAATGTACTCGACATTCGTCTTGTGTAAATTTATTGAAATTCTGTATATTTATAGATATTTATTAAGTTTCTTGTATTTATAATATTTTAGTTCTCAAATTTAATTGACAAGACAAATACCCAAGTAACTTCATGCTGTTATTCACCATAAGAATATTTATACAAGTTAACATGTCACCTAACATATACATATATACACAACAGTTAAAATATATTCATTACGCACAACTGGGAAAAAAACAAAAAAAACCACATGTCATTCACAGTTTTAAGTACAAGAGACAACCTAGAAATACAAAATACGTACACATATAAAAAATTTTTAAAGCATAATAATTTTTAAATATTTAAAATAAAAAAATTAAACAGGATTAATCAAGATGCATGAATATCAACCGACAGAATATCACCTCAGTCTACCGTACTACTAATCGTGACGTCGGATTGCAGTGTTCGAAAAGTCCACTTTCAAAGAAACTTCCGTGTAATCTGGTTAAATATTTTATTTAAAATATAAATCTCACCCCGAGTGAAATTTGAATCTGCGGATCACTACTATCAATTGCAACCTCTCATTCGTATTTGCTATACCCCTTTTTACAGCAATTTTTAATGCTTTTGCCCATTGTCGTGAGAATTTACAAAAACTCAACTTTAACGATCTCCACTACTGCTAAAGTTACCAATATAGTATTTTATATCGTATTTTAGCTCTATATTCGAGTTTTACTAACACAATAAAGAAATAATTTAAACACATCCTGCAAACTTGCGTAAATTCAATCGTCTTGTCATTTAAAACGATACGACCTATATGTTTTAATTATTTTATTTATTGTCATTGTACAATTAGGTATATTACTATAGTATATAGAACCGAACTGGTTTGAGTTGATGTTATATTCAATCACATTGCATGCTGTTTGTAAAGAAATGTATGTGAGTACATACTCACATGTATTGCATATACATAGTCATATATATCAGTCAGTCAGTACTCACGGCGTCGGCGCCCGCGTCGGCGACGGGCGGCGTGTTGGTGGGCGGCTTCACGAACACGTGCACCTCCGCCGTGGACGTCTGCCCCGACGAGTCCGTCACCTTCAGCACGAACGTGTACACGCCTTCGGATAAGTTCGACAGCTGGCAAACACAGTTGTTTGATTAATGTTTGTTTATAAAATATTAATTTTTCCTATAAACGTGACGGTTTGCGGGTTCAATTTCCACTCGGGGAAGACGGATTTTTCCATTACCATTTTCTTCGGTCTGGCATCTAGGCAAAGCGCCGCGTTGAGTTCCTCCACTCAACACGCAATGTCTCGAAAAAGGGGGAAATCAGGGACGGAGAAAGCAGGGACTGAGCAATGGAGTGTCGTAACACTAAATTTCTATGGTTCCTGCAGTTCCCTCTGCCTACCCTGCAATGTGCGGGATAAAACGTTAAATAATTATAATTTTATTTATCTATGTGTTAATAAAATTTATATATAATCCTATTAAGGTTGTTGTTTTGTATATTATTATTATGTTTTATTTATTATGATTCAATTGACACATTCATACCGTGGCGTGGAAAGTGGCGCATTTCACAATCGCTTTGGCCCCCTTCCATGTGGGGATCGGATCCATGACCATCGTATTTACAATTTTTTTTTTTTTAGCTTCACGCTTTATCCCGTAGTCCCTGCTTACTCCGTCCCCACTTTCCGCCGTTTTCGAGGCATTGCGTGTTGAGTGGCGGAACTCAACGCCGCGCTTTTGCTTTAGTTGCCAGAGCGAAGAAAATGGAAATAGAAAAATCCATCTTCCCCGACTGGGGATCGAACCCAGAAACCGTCGCGTTAGCCGCGTTACAGGCAGACATTGCGCCTCTGCGCCACGACGGTCCTATTTACAATCAAAGCTTTTTATTACGAATCTTGATAACTTGACTAATATTATAATAACTTATTCTGTTATTTTTAACTTATAGTATCAAAATGAATAATTTTGAAAAAGAATCATAAGTAGGTCGCACGTGACAATTGCTATTTGCTATTTTTAAAAATTAATTAACATTAAATATAGTTATATAACTAAGAACATTTATAGGACACGAAAGGGTAAATGTTATCTGCTACAGAAATAAAAAAAAACCGATTTCTTAGACCTCAAACGTTTGCAATCGTTTCAATTACTTCGACAAAATTTCAAAAAAGAGCTACATAAATTAATGCATACTTGCAAATATGGTGAATGAGTATTTTGCATATCAACAGCTTTATTTTCATCTTCCGTAGACTTCGTCCATTCCCATGATGTAATCTCATGATCGTCCGTGGAAAGGCTACCGTTGAGTGTAAGGTTGTTATTCGGTAGGTATATTATGACATCTTGACCTACAATAAATTATTCATAATTAAAGCTTAATTAATTAAACAGATATTTAATATATTCATATTAAATATAATATTTAAATAAATTCCACTCGTTTAAATATTATTCTTGACAATAAGAAAAACGCGACGCCATATTACTAAATCTGAAAGCGGCATCATCAAAGACAATATATATTTCAAAAAAGTTAGTAATCTATATTATATATATATATACATATATAAACCATCCTTTTGTAATCCCCCACGATTAGTGAAGACCTATTAGTGAATATCTAAGCGTTAAATTGGCGAAACATGACTTTATATATACATTATATTTACTACACAAAAATTAAGAACTATATGATATTACAGTAAAAAGAAATCTAATATATTACCAGCATTTGCTTCTGGCGGGTAGTCAGTGTGATTTAATACAGTTATATTTGCTGTAGTAGAATTTTTCACGTGATCAGAGTCTTCTACGGTAAGTTTGAATGTATAATTTCCTGGTTGTTTTAGATCTTTTAACACTAATGTGGGTCGGTCTTCTAAAGGCGGTTGGTATCCTATTGGACCCGCAGAAAGTTCCCAATGCCAAGATATTATTGCATCATCATCCTAAAAATATAATTTGTATGTAATTTGTTGCTGTCCACTAAAGTACCAATTGCAAGACTTTAAGACAATCATAGCTGAATAAAGACAGGTTTCTTTTTTTAAATTGTTTATTTAACTAATAAGATAAAGAAAAGTGAATAAATGTTTTTTATATTTTTTACTGTTATAGTATGGTTTCTTTACAACAATATGGTAAATCAAAAGGAAACTCATTAAAAATCATAGCTTATCTCATAGCAAGAAATTTCAGAAAAACATGCCACAATATAAAAATATATATGTTATGTTTATACTTACTTTACTTGCACTTCCATCCAAAACTGCACCGGAATTTGGCAACTTAACAGTTTGAGATTGAGGCGTAATCAAAACCAATGGTGGGGTATTGATTCTCTTTGGCGGCAACACTGTTACATTTGCAAAGGCCTCGCCATACGAATTTGTTCCATTAACTGTCACTTTGAATCGATACTGACCTTCTGTTAGGTCTTTCAATGTCATGGTTCCGCCATTTTGAATCATATTACCTTGAGAGTTATCGGATAATGGTTATTTTTTATTACACACTCCCTTCTATACCATTTTTCTAACAGTGTAATTCTCTATTGTTTATAAAAATGTTTTTTGGCATTTTTTTTATATAAATATAATATTAATTAATTATAGATTAATTGCGCATAGCCATCGTTTCGCAGTAGATTATTACAGTACTTGTAAATGAGATGGTTGTGGGTTGGATCGCGAGTTTGGGGAATTAATAATTATCATTTTTCCACGCTGGCAAGACAAAGAGTAGCGGTAACTGTTCGGTACTCTTCACGGAATTCGGACGAAAAGCGAAAGACAAGAAGACAAGAAATGTAACTCACCTCTACCTACGTTAGATTCTCTCTAACTGCCTTCTTTTATGAGGCATAAAGTGTTAAGTTTAAATAATAAAATTATTTTGAAAATAAAATAGTCCATAACTTATTTTTGTAGATAAATTATAAAGGGATAACTTACAAATAATATGATACGACTTTTCGTAGCATAGACATGGCACATTTGAACATGGTCAATGGGGATGGTATTTTACCTGTAAATCCATCCTTTGGTTGATCTACTAGAGTCCAAGCATAATTATAATGAGTCATTGTAGATTTTTCATCAGGTATAGTATATGCAGCTAGAGTTACTTCATTGTCTGGAAGTTGCACCTATAAATATATATAGAGGTATTGTTTAGAAAATAGAACATAGAGGGCCATATAATTGCAACACAGTTGCATTACCAATATAAGAAGTGACTACATACTTCTTTAGATGAAATTGAAACAGTCAAGTTTTGTGTTGGAAGAGGTTTATCTGTATTCAATTCATCAGATTTTGTATCTGAACCTAAATTACTATTTTTTTCTACAGACTCTATCGGTAAAGTTGGGCCTTTTGAAAATGGTCTTCTTGGAACACATGCACCTTGGGCATTTTCTTCTGTGCCCATTATACATTTACAAATGCCATTTCTTGTTTTTAGTCCTAGTGGTATACATTCCGCATTAAAGGGACAATCATCAGCCCCAACTTCACAAGAATTTTTCTCAAGAAACCTTGATGCTAACATCATCTCATTGTCACTACTATCAGTATATTTATCATAGTTTTGCTGTTCATCATCATCAATGTTGGGTAAATTGTTTATAAAATGTGTTAGAAAATTTGATTCATCATCATCAGCTAAGTCATTGTGATGATTCGAATAAGAATATATTGTCTCTTCTTCAGGTGAAAAGTTATTATTTAATTCTCTGAAATTCGATTGATCTAAAATTTCTGACCAAATCTCTGGAAAATAGATTCAAATAAAATAATAATTGCATTAATATAATTATAGCATGGTCATGGTCACGGGAATGGCATTTGAACTTGTGTCAAAGTAATATTTAATGGTATAATATTAGATCAATTAAAGTATTTTATATACATATGCATGTAAGCAAGGAATGACAAAGAAACTTTATACAAAATCAATTGGGTATGCTTAAAAATCAAATACAATTTTATGAGAATTATTTGAGTTTAATAGAAGAAAAGTGATGTCTTAGTTTGGAATATACATACATACATACATACACTTACCATTAGGCAAAACTGGCTTAACAAGAATCATTGATACATGAGTGTCCCATTTTCTTTCACCTACTCTTGGCAATGGCAAACATAGTTCATCACTGACACATTTTACATGGAAACATCTAGATTCCACTATGAATACAATATTGCAGGAATCAGCAAGGCAGCATGCCATAACACATTGTCTTAGACCCTTTAAATCTGTTTTCTCAGTAAAATTGCCAGCAGTTAAGTTTCCTAAAAAAATGTTTGTTATGTAAAATGGTAATACTTTGCATTTCTTGCATGGAGGGTGACATTATTTTGATGTAAGGATAAACGAAAAATAAAATACAGCAAATAAAAAAAATATGATTTGAATCACACTTACCTACTGGCATATGGTTATCAAAATTTTTGGGATAGAGTTTGGGACATTTATTTTTCTCATAGTTATTATTCCAATTTTTGCTATAAAGTGATAAAGCTACCTTTATATTAATACAAAGTAGCAGCATAAGAAGTCTTATGATCTTATACTTCATTATTACTATAAATTAAAAAAAACACCAACTAAAACGATTCTGAACTGCTAAATCGTTTCAAACATAGTATAAAATATAATTATCTGAGCCAGAGGAAGTAGAAGGTTAGAGATCTGTAATTTTTGCGTAGGCGAATAGATAATACGATTTGTTATTCGAATATTTATTATTTACATTAAACAAATATTGCATTTCACAAAATGTAGACTTTTGTCAACTTCACTTTGGCAGTTCTATGCACAGAGCACATTATACTAGTGTCAGTGGTGTCCGTTGTCTTCTGACTAGTATTATAATCTGTTGATAGTTTCGTGCTGTAACCACTTATTACCAATTAAAAAAGTTAATGATTTGTATTCCAATTAGGTAAAAATATATTATATATTGTACAAATTATTCTTAATTTTTAAGTGCTATAAATAATTCTTAATTTTTGTAATTCGTTTTTTTTTATATTGTAGTCAATGTTGCAAGTAGGTCTAGACGTGTATAAATTTACACTTGTACAGTATACGTTTAAAACGTGAGCTTCTAAACTTTTTATCAATCTAAATACTATGTTTATTAGTGAATATGACAAAGAAAATGAATTTATACCTTGATAAAAAAATGTCTGACGCAGCGGTTTTGGAGCTAAAAATCGATAATGGCAGCATTATCTAACTTGTCAGTTACTAGGCCGAGAAACTGATACCTTAGCATTGGGACATCCCAAAAATTAAAAATAATCATTTCTGTATTTTTTGTAATCAATAACAATTTTGAAAAATGTAAAGTTCAATAAACATTATATTTTCATTAAATGTGTCTATTAGTTACCGCAAACAGAATAAGTAGGATATTTATAAATTCATGAATCTGCATGTTAACACTTTCGTCATCCATGTATATTCATATTTTACTATGTATTTAATTTTTTTATAGCTTCAGGTTCGTTCTGTTACCCGCTTTACACTTATCGAGACATTGGCATTTGATTGGTGGAACTCAACGTAGCGTTTGTAAGAATTGACCTCACAACCATCGTGTCAGAGTGTGTACCGCTCCACCATAACGGCCTTTATGTATTTCAATTTAATAAACTGTTGAAATAATTTTTAATTAAGCATGTTTTGATTTTACTGCTATAATGAAATTGGCCTGTGAACGCAGTTTATTTCTGTTTAATTTTGTTACTTTATATGTAGCGTACATTTGTTTCCAATATGGGTGCAGGTCAAATTGGAGGAATAGCAACAATGTGTAAATATTATATTTAATATTTTTAACCTTTTTAAAAATAAAATTATGCCGATGTATCCCAGTTAAACAACATGCGACATTTTCAACATAATTAGATCGTAAAATAAAGGTACAAAAGGTAGTTCACGCTTAGGCAAATATATAACTATTAACATAATACTATTTAATTTATTAAACCTTAAAAATAAACATTTACCTACCACCTAATTATCTGTTTATCCAATAAATTTGAAATGCTTTTGGTTGTTGGGACATTTCCGTAATTACTATGGTCGTTTATTTCTTTCAAAACATTTTCTTAGATTATAACTAGAAAATTCGTAAGGAATACATACATACATTCTGAAGATACACATGAGTTTATAGATGATATTCTTAAAGATATGTTGATGTTATGTTCTTAATCTATACTATACTATATTATATATTTTTTAAATTATATTTTAGTGGATATAGATTTTAATAATGCTGCTGGTTTTCAAGGAGTACCTGCGAAAGTGACAGAAGGTCAATTTATAGTGAGTTCTATAGCTAGTATAATTACAATTTAATTTAAAATATATATTTTCTTTCTCAAAATACACCTATAAACAAATAAATATACTTTCTTAAAATATATGTTACGTTTTAACAGGTACATTATCTGTCTCATGCTATGCTGTTCTGTGTCGGGGCACTCATAGAAGCGCATGTTGTTATAACACCAGCTATATGTGTTTTTGGTGAAAGGTATAAGTTTAGAGTGTTCGGCGGTACTCATAGATTTCTGGAAAATACAGGAACAGATCGGCTAGTTCATCACCTCTGTATACATAAAGGTAAAAAATGTAGTAAAGGAATAAAAAATATATATTTAATTTACAAAGATCGATATTAAATATTCTCTGTGTAAAATTAAACAGCTTGTGATTCTAATATTTATAATTATTTACACGTTAATGTACATTCACTCCAATATTTCTTGTATATCCGTCTGTCTTTTCGTTGGTGAGGGCAGAACCTTCACTGGACGTTCACGTTCTCTAACGTTCTGGAACAAAGTCCCAATTCCGAATCCGCGACATTTCTGGAATAAAAAGTAGGCTATATTTTTTATTTAAGAATTGCTGCGGAATCGGGATTCATGCGCGTTTAGCGCGCACGAGCATCATCTGATTCATATATTTCTAAATATTTTACTATTTTAAATATTTACTTTATTATTTTAACTTTTATTTTTTTTGAACAAAGTGATTCAACACTGTAAGCTAAAATCAGTTATATGTACAATATACATTAAAATAAATGAAAGAACATCTTTAATATGTGTAGATAAGCTAACGATTTTCTTGATTGTACAAATCCTTAATGATTAAATATATTTTAATTAATATTTTTTTCTTTTTATATATTGCTTATAGTTCAAATCAAAATTAATATAAATTATAATTATTTTTATTTTAGGATATAATCACACTTTAAGATTCAAAGAATGCTCACCAGATAATTTAGCTCTATTGGTACTTAACCAGCAATTTTCTTTCCACAAACGAGAACCAAACACTGAATATATAATAAATAGAGTTCGTTATGGTGTTATAAGTGACCCGAATAAACGGATTAGTGATCCTACGTGCCGTTTTTATGGATGGGGTAGTAGACGCAACGTAAGCCTGGATATTTATTTATTCATAAGCTGTACTACAAATTTTAATTAATTTTAATGTTAGAACGACAAATTTAGTCCATCCATCCATCCATAGCTTCACGCTCTATCCCTAGCGGGGTAGTCAGAGAGAACGGAGCGCCAAACGCTGCGGTCCCTGCATACCTCTTTCGCCTCGTCCACTGTCATTAACCTCTTCATGCATGCTCTCCGGGGAGTCCTCATGCTTTTTACGTGACCTTCCTCCAGTATCTTCGATACTGTGTTTTCGAAAGTCAACCGAGGTCTCCCCTTACCTCTCTTACCACTCACTTTTCCATCATATATCTTTTTTACCATTCTTTCGTCACTCATTCTTTCTACGTGCCCAAACCATCTGAGCACGTTCTTCTTCATTCTTACTGTGACATCCTCGCTGGTACCTACCATCCTGTGTACCTCTTCGTTGCGGATTCGGTCAGCTAAGCTGACTCCGCATATCCTTCGAAGAGATCGCATCTCCACAGCATTCATCTTTCTTTCATTCTTCTTCTGTAATACCCACGTTTCACTGCCATATAACAGCGTCGGAACCAAAACTGCATTGTGTACGGCCAAACGTGCAGCGACGCTGACGTTCTGCCGTCTCAACAACGCAGCTAAGGCACCGTTCATTCTGTTACCGGCAGCAACACGTCTTTCCACATCCATTTCGTATCTACCATCTCTACTTAACATACTTCCCAAGTATACTACTTCGTTCACTTGTTCCAATAATTTTCCATTCACGACAATCTTGCATTCTGTTCTTTCCTCGTCTCTTTCAAATACCAGAACCTTTGTCTTACTTGCATTCAGGCTTAGACCATTGGTTTCACACCCGTCTTTCAGAATGGTGACCAATGCCTGCAACTCGCTTTCTGATGATGCAATAAGCACTGCATCATCTGCGTACAACAAGCAATTTACCTTCAAGTCACCCACTTTTACACCCATGTCACTTTCTTTCAGTCCTTGGAGACAGCTATCCAAATACAAATTGAACAACCAAGCCGACATGGCACAACCCTGTTTGACACCCGATTGGATGCCAAACCGAGGCGACATGTCGGCTCCTACTCGCACACAGGCTGAGTGATCTCTATAAAGAGATTTTACAGCCTGCAGCAAGGGTCCGTTCACATTGTACCGGGGTAGTATCTCCCACAACTTCTTTCTCACAACCCTGTCAAACGCCTTCTCCAAGTCCACAAAAGCACAGAAAACCTTTTGGTTTACAGCCAAAAACTTCTCTGTGATCATACGGATGGAAAAGATCTGATCCATGCATCCTCTTCCAGGTCTAAAACCTCCTTGGGCCTCCCACAGTAGCCTTTCGGATCTGTCTTGCATTCTTCTCGCTAAAATTTTTGCATATACT
The DNA here is from genome assembly GCA_037178615.1 of Dione vanillae. Lineage (NCBI taxonomy): Eukaryota > Metazoa > Arthropoda > Insecta > Lepidoptera > Nymphalidae > Dione > Dione vanillae. Next base: position 190,376 of record JAZFAU010000190.1, read on the forward strand.
TTACCACCTAAGCTAATCAAACTGATTGCCCTATAGCTTGCACAGTCTATCTGTGAACCTTTGCCTTTATACAAAGGCACGATGACTGCACTTTGCCAATCATCTGGGACCTCCCCCGATTTCCAGCATAAATTGCACAGAAACCAGAACAAGTCCAAGATGCGAGGTCCACCATATTTGATCATCTCGGCAGTAACTCCATCCGCTCCCGCTGACTTACCACATTTCAAGCTTCTTATTGCACTCTCAACTTCTTTTATACTGATTTCGCCATCTGCTACATCAAGACTCAGCTTGTCGCTGTCACTTGAGGCAGAAGCGTCATCACATTCATACATCTCCTTGTAGAATTCCGCCCATCGCTGCAAAACGTGTGATCTGTTTGTAAGTATCTCACCGTCCTTAGAAAGCACCCCTTCCATTTTAAAGGTTGACGAACAACTCCGTGAATCACTAACTTCTCGCCAGAAAAGCTTCGTATTATCCCGGAAGTTGCTCGCCAACCTTTCATCTCTTTTACTCTCGGTTCTTTCACGCTTCATCTTTATCAGTGCTTTCGTTTGGAGCTTTTGCAGCTTATACTCTTTCTTTTTAATCTCTCTCATACTTTTATTCTTACTCGAGGCTTTATAATCCTGCCATGCCTTCTTCTTTCTTTCTACAGCATCTTTCACTTCATCATCCCACCATTCGTCACGCTTTTTACTAAAGCCTCTTTTCTTTGTACCACATACCTCTGTCGCAGCTTCCACCATGCAGTTCCTAAGGTTCTGCCAACATACTTCAACACTTTCATTTCCTATTTCACAACTGTCAAGCTTTTCGGAAACCCTTTCTATATATTCCTCTCTGATCGGTGGATCTTGAAGCTTCCAGCTTCTTATGCGATAATTCGATTCCAAGTATGAACACCTTGTGCGGTTACGCCATCCTACGAACAAACCCCTAAATCTAGCAATTACTAGATAGTGGTCCGTTCCCAAGTCGGCACCCCTAAACACACGTGTGTCCATCACTTGTTTTCGAATCCGCTGATCCACTAGGAATAAGTCAATCATACTTTTCTCTCCCATGCGCTCCCACGTATACATGTGAATTTGTTTGTGGTCAAACATCGTGTTTGCCACAAACAAATTCCTTTCCTTGCAAAGTTCCAAAGTGAGCTGTCCAGCCTCATTCACTCTTCTGTCACCATAATGACCTAACACACCTTCGTAACCACTTCTCGCGGTTCCGACCCATCCATTCATGTCTCCACATAATATTAATTTTTCATTTCCTCTAACACTGCCTAGAACATCCCTGACACTCTCCCAAAACCCCTCAAGTTCGCTTAATGAAGCTGAGGATACCGGCGCATATGCCACCAACAAGAATATTCTTGTAATCCCCAGCTTGAAGCGAACCCAAAGCAGTCTAGGGTTGATCGCCTCGTACTCTACCACTGCACTAACCAATCGAGAGGACAATAACACACCTACACCTTGACACCCGCGTTCGCTCTCTGGAACGCCGGCCCAGAGAGCGACGCGGCTGCCCGGCAAATCGGTTGCATTATTACCCTTTCGCTTGGTCTCAGTCATACAAATGACATCCAAATCTCGCTCATCCATCACATCTAATAGCTCATTCATCTTCTGGTCCATCCCTCCTCTTACATTCCACGCAGCTATTTGTAGCTCCGTCCTCCACTTCCCGCCGTTCCGGACATGGCGTGCTGGGTGGCGGTCCCCAACGCCGCATTTGTCTCCACTTTTCACACCAGCGGGGACGCACTGGTGCGCGTCGCCTCGGGGGGACGCCCTAGCATTGTGCTCCCGTATGGTGCTCGTGGCTGATGGAATGTTGCAGCCCTAGGTAGGGCTGGCAGGGGTCGCTGCGTGCAAGCCTTCCATCTTCGACCCCCACCCCAAATTTAGTGATATTTCGATTGCGCTGAGTTTAAAAAAATACTATTTTTATTGTTGTTTTTATAAAGCATTGTTTTTATTGTTTCTTCGTACTTTTTCTGTATAACAAGGCAGGCGGAGTGAACTTAGTGTAACATTCTGTATTCATCTGAATTGTTTTGTAGTTTTACGCTTTATCCCGCAAATTTTAGGGTATACAGAGCGAATTATGGGCAAGGAACTTAGTGTTAAGAAAAACGGAGTACGTTGTCGGTATGTGTTTGAGGCGTTGTATATTGAGTGACGAATCCTAATATAGCGAAACTTAATATGGCGCTTTGTTGTCAAAGCGAAGAACATCTTTTATAATTATCTTCTCAAATGAGTGCGATACTTATTTGGGAAGATAATCCAGAAACCAAAAACCACCTCCAGAAACCGTCACGTTTACAGGTAGACGAGTGGCTACGACGGTTTTTCTTTCAACGAAATGTGTAGGCTCTAATTTTCTAAAATGTGACTTTTAAATATAGAACAGTTATGCTTTCTAGGGCTATCTAATTCCACTGCTAATACGTCTATATCGGATGGATGTATCTATTTTACCTTCAGACCGATGTTACAAAATGTGGAACAATAAAAATAAATATCTTTGTATACAACAACCAAAGTGTAAGGTAATCACAACAAAATAATAATAATTTAAATAATTTAACTTTACTTTAGTGGTACAGTTTTTTGTAAATTGTTACTAACTGTGACTCCTTCAAGATTTCGCTAGCGTGATCAATGTTCTTAAATATGAGTACTCTCATATGGACCTTTTGCACACACAAGTTTAGTACGCATTCCCTTTAAATTATTTTGTTTAAGGAAAATATAAAAAATTAAATATTTGAACACATCATTATCATTTTATAAGTGCTCTAGAGGAAGGTAGAAACACGCGGTATAAGCGGCTTTTTTCACGAAAATCCTAATTCCTCGGGGATCCTGAGATAAAATGTAGACGTGTTCCATAAAAATCGGTTAAGCTATTCCGAAGATGAAGATGACTTTGGAGAATTTCAATTCTAAATTTCTAAATTTTTCTCTGAAAATAAGGACATTATTTTTTTTCTTCTTCAACCATTTTATCCATGGTATAAAGTATAATTTTAGTACAAGGAACTTTACAATTTTCTTATTCAGAACAAATTTTCAATGATTTAAAATTTACTTAAGTGACATCATATCGACGTATTTTAACATACATGGACGATTGAAACATAGTACATATGTACATAAGTTTTGTAAAGCTAAGTAAGGTTGTCTTTAATAAATATTTATTTTTCCTACAGTCTGAAAAGCATGGAGCATTATGTCCAGTAAGTTTTGTTTATTCACTTCATCACCCAGCCATATAATGTTCGTAACTATATTTGTTATTTGAGCTGTATTTGCTGTAAGGTTGAAGTAGCGTGACAGTACTACGCTACGATTTCCTATTGCGTATCGTAAATATAAATATTTAATTGCTTGTTACATAAGATATGACAATTGTACAGTTTATTTTTCAACAAACGTTGTACTCATAATTTAACCTAAGCGTGTTTGTTTAGTTAAAGAAATCAATAACGATTCCTTTAAATACACAAAAACATTAGTCAAAGTAAAGATTTAATGTACATAATCCATGTAGTTAACTAGGTACAACCTAAGCCTGTTTAACTTTCAAAATTGTCATGGAGTTTCATTTTAAGATTAAGATGACCACCGAAATGATTATTTGGAAAAATATTTGTCAAGATACTTAATTAATCGAAAATATAATAAGTTATTTTACTCCACAGGATGATTTGGGAACCGTTCTCGTATGTTCTGGCTACGTGCAAGGTATAATGACATCACGGCTGATCGACCGTCCTTGTGGGGTTGGTTTCCTTGATCTTAACCAATATAACAAGTTCCTTACATGTGGTGTGGATGATTCTCGTGACGTCATAGACCACGAAGATATTCTATCGTTCGATTTTAGCACAGAAAAGGCATTACCCACTCCTGCCTTGGTGACAGCAGATCAGAATGCTACAACTGAAGCTACAGAATAAATATAATTATAAAACATCGTTTTTATGTTATTATTTATTTCCTTAAAATTTACAACTCAACATATATGGTCGACTGTGAAATATAAAATATTTATAGGTATTTTTAATTAGTAATTGTTAATGTTTCGCCTCGTCACTTTTATTTGATGACCTTTGACAGGGAACAAAATCATTTCGACTTTGAGAGGTCCCACTTCATGAGCTCTTATTTTAAATGATCTCACAATGCTTGAAATTACACTTTTTATAATTATCATGCCGAAGTTCCTTCCTGTAAAAATGAAACAAATAGAATAAAATATATTTTAAGTAAGTATAGAGCTATAGAGTTTTCGTGTTTTTCAAAGGAATGAAGGATTAAGTTGTACATCGCATTTTGCATATCGTTTTAAAGAATATTATATCATAAAGAAAAAAGAGTTCTTTGTTTTATTTTAATTTCATCTTTTGATTCCAATTTTATAAACCAAATCAAAATATATACTTCTGTTTCTAGATCCCGTTGTACTAAATATGAAATAATTTTTTTTTAAATAACAGTTGCCTATGAATATTTTCAAGCTGTATTTCGAAAAGACATTTTACCAGAAGTGTATTTGAAAAAAATAACCAATATTTACCTATGCAATTTCTAGAGCCGTGGCTGAAAGGTATAAAAGCAGCGGGATGTCTATTAATAGAGCGCTCTGGAAGAAATCTGTCCGGATCGAATTCTTCAGCATTAGGACCCCATATAGCTTTTGAGCGGTGCATCGCAAAAGAGCCAATCACGGCCCCTACACCTGCTGGTACCGTTACCTTGGAGTTAGCTGGTAAATGAAAGGACAAATATAAATACTCTTACAGTCAGTTGAGCCCTCTTGACATACATCTTTAATTTTGACAAGTGCGTTGCCCTTAAAATTGGATTTATTTAACTAATTGTTACGCTGTAGTAGGTTCGCACGGTTTTAATTCATTTTCATAATTTCATTTGTAGCTCAGTTCTCTCACCGGCCAGTAAAATTAATATTCACTTAAAGAAGAGCTCTAGATCTCTTCAAAATGAGACTATATCGTATCTTATACGTGCAGTTATCTTTCTATAATCATAAATTAGCTTACACTATTGATATAAGTATAAGATGTATGTACATACGTAAGTATATTTGTTTGTCAATATTTCTCGCTATTATTGGAACAACTGTGTAGAGGCGCATACTCTCTTTTATCACTCTTTCTAAATAATTCATTTTATGAATATCTTCTTTAGTAGCTCCAGACTTGGAGTCACCAAAAATATTTTTTTGTCTAAAAGTTTAATAAAATTATTAATGTCTATTTTAATTCATATTATATGAATATATTTTAAGATATTTTTTAGTTGTAGGTAGGTAGGCATATACATTTTTTTAATTGATTGACATATGAAAAAGGTTTGTTTTTTTAAGTTCATAAAGTATAAATTTTGAAGAAAGGGGTATGTTGATTTTCACAATGACACTCCCAATGTTTACGATTTTGACGGAAGTCGGACAACAAAGTGTTTCACACAATATTTATTACTAATAATTTAATTTAATAAGCAATAAGTACTTATTAAATACTTACTCTTCAAATACTCTTTCTTGTTCATCTTGGTGTATACCAAGTAAGACCAATGTATAAGCGATGACTAAAGCAGTAGTATCATTGCCAGCTATTGTGATAGAGTCTATATGCTCTCGTAACTCTTCATCAGTAAATTCAATTTCTCGCCCGAATAACTTATCAAGAACCGCTTTAAAGTTTTCATCTGTTAAAATTAAATTTATTTTTTATTATATTTTATTTAATTTAAGAGTTTTCAATAGATAATAAATAAATTAATAATCTGTTAAAAATGTTTTTATATACTTGTGATATTTTAGAGAATTGTATATATAACGTTATATAATAGGTATATTCCATCATCATATAGTATATGTACGCCGTCATACAGTGAAGATAAATAAAAAGAATTAAAATTTAAAATGATATGTATTGCTAATTGCAAAATAAACATAATATGAATAGATACATAGTCTTTACTTTTAGGATTCCGTATATTACGAAATCCCACTGTAAACCCACTATTTTCGTAACGTAATCAAAATTTCACTACATCAAAACTTCACAATTATATGTTACACACTCACCTGGGTACCTCGCGTTCTATGCAGCTAGAAACCATAATTAGCGGCTATTTTTGGATTATCATCATATAAAAAAATGATTTAATTTAATATAAAAAATATAAATACAAATACGCCAGATATTACCTGTTGATTATAGTATCCATGGATTTTAGAATTATTTATATACATTGCTGTGCTATGTGGATTATTTTATGTTTAGAAAAACAACAGACTAAAATTATTTTTGGAAAATAATTTACCCATTATTTAATAAAAACTACCTACTTAAGGAAAGTTTTTGACTGGCATAGTGTATTTGCCTAAACGTATGTAAAAATGTAAGTTTAATTACCTACGTGATGAACGTACATGTAGTACCCTAAGAGTCGAAAACGGAACCCTAATAATCACTTTACTGCGTCGGTGTGTACGTTTGTCTGTGAAGTTCATTTTTACAAATAACGCGTGTAGCGAGAACCAAGATTATACCAGCCTTGACAATAATGAAATTACGGGAGATTTGGGAGCCTCGGGGCGGTAGTCCAACTAATAAGTGTATTAGATCGATAGTGTTCTTAGTTCATCACAATAGTAAATAAGAAGTAAGCTAACGTGCAGAACGTTGTTGAATCATAAAATTATATTGTACATACACACTTGTAATAAAAAGTTAACAATTATAGAGGAAACACAGTATGTAAAATTAATTGTATGTTATTAATTTTTAGTCTCGTACATACAAAATATCATAGATAATTTTTAAAAAGAAGTTTAATGTGTTAGGGTACACCAAACATTAATGTAATGTAAACAATGAATTACACTTATTGGAGCTATTCGTTATAAGGCCACTTAAGGTTTAAATTTGTAGGTTATTATATAATTTTAATTTATTTTATTATTTTAAGAGAGTTTTTAGCAAAGTACTTCAAAGTATAAGATAAAGGTACATTGTAAAAGAGAGTCCTTACATCCGAAATGCAGAGATTGGCTTTTTAAAAATACTTTTGTACGTGTATGTCTTAGAACTATGTGATCAAAAATATTTTTTACTAACTTTTAGTTTTAATTCTTTATTTTCTGTACTAGCTGTTACATTGTTGTATGTAGTAAAATCTAGTTATAGAGTTTGCTCAGTAAATATTTCTGTATTCAAGGCATCCATTGTTCAAAGTCTTTATGGATTATGATGACCGCAAATTGCAAACAAGATGTGTATTTACTTAACATTTAAATAAAACAAGCAAACGCATAAAATTTTCAAACATAAAGCAACAGTATTTTTCGATATTTAAGTAGAAGCATTGAAAATGTCCATGAATTATATGTTGTGTAATGTTTAAAAAATTACCATATTTTATGTTTTTATTCTTTTTACTTCTTTGCGCTTCGTATTCTAGTCTTCTTTTTCGAACTACCTGTATGAAAAATATTATATTTTTAAAACATATCATTTATTATAATGTTTAAGAAAAGAACATACCATGAAGAAATTAGCTTTCTTCACGGTTTAATAAAATATATTAACAAATATTTTTGTTAATAAAGAGATATAAATATGTAGATATGTACATTATAAAATTAGTGAATTTTAAATTTTTAAATAAGAACAAGAACTGCATTTTTCTACATACCTCATCGGTGAATTTATGGGTAAGATTGATATTATCCTTTTGCTGTTGGGCGTCAGACGTAAGGTTGAAGAGAAAGTCGGGTTGCAACCATATTTTAAATAGGCGTTTATTGAGTATTGTCATGACTGTATGACGTGCCTTAAGATATGGAGTATCTGGAGTGTGCTGAACGTCCATTTTCTCACCCATAGCAGTTTCTAAATAAAATTAAAATTAGAGTTAATATGATAATAAATTAACTAACCGAAAGTAAGTTTTAAAAGTCCTTACCAAATACAATATCCAATGTACAAGCAGATATGTAGCTTAGGACATCAAATTCCTCTTTACCTGATTTTTCACCTAAACGTTCAACGAGTACGTCTGCCTGTTTCGATATAACACCTAGGTATTCATCGACAACTTTGTTGTGAAATATAGGCAACAAAATTTTTCTATGAGCTTTCCATATGCTTACTACAAGAATGTAAATATATAAATGTTATAAATTATATAATATGTTGCAAATTTACACCACATATTTATACTTAGTCATCTAAAAATGACAATTATATAAATAGTTATTAAATAAGTTTTAATGAAATGTATTTAGGTCAAAGCTTCCATACACATTTTACCTCTGTTTAATCTCTTTGTTTTGCATGATTGTACTCAAAAGAAAACAGGAATTTAATTAATAAAGTCAGATTATATTAGGAGATTAGAAAATAGAAAAAGTTGAGACTCAAATAAAAAAAACTGCTTCCCGTTGTCCAAGAATAAAATATGACCTAATGCAACTTTATTTTTATAATTTATCCAAAAACTGTGAATTAACCACGGAAAAAGCCATTACAATCGTTATGTGTAGTTTTTATATACATTGAGTGCATACTGTAAATTTAAGTATATCAACATTATAAGTTATTTCTTGGGTTCCTTTCTATACAAATCAAAAGATAAAAACGGAACCCTTATGGGATTACTCTGTTGTCTGTCTGTACTTGATTATCTGCCTGTTTGCCAAAACTATTTACTCCAATTGACGTGAACAATCAAGCTGATGATTAAAATAAAATATCCAAATCGATAATCTCTTAATTCACAGTAAAAATTAATTCAATGCACTTCAATGCAATCTCAAGATACGAGCGTTTATTTCAATTTCATATAAATGTCAATGCATAATCAAAACTTATAGGAGGCTTCCCGTTGACCTAGAGCTTTGAAATTTAGCAATAATCTAGGAGTTATAGTAAAAGTAAAGGGAAATTAAAAAAGTTGTAGACATACCACAGAAAAAAACTATTACAACTTATGCTGTACTTAATTTCTTATAAAATGTACGCATATGACCGCAAACTTTAACAAACAAGTTGATCGACTTTCATAAGGTGTATTTCATCCACCTAGACTTATGAAGTTACTATATATATAAAAATCTCAAAACCAATAATTTATTAGCTAATGACAGGAAAAATCTAACTTAAACATATTTGTAGTTTATTTCATACAAAATGAATGGAAACAACAAGTTTGTTTGCTTGTACGCAGTTTTAGCCCTAATGAACCCTAAGAAATGCGGAACCGAGCACGAGCACCGAGGGTTCCGCATTTCTTACGGCAATTGCAATTGTTTAGGCTGACTTACAACCATAAAATTAGTCCGAAACCCTAGGTACGCGAATATATCTCGATCTTTACCGATATATTTTGAGTAAAAATAAATATTGGCATATTGTAATGATTCTCTGAATCAAAACGTTACTTACTAACAGTATTGTCACACACAAACGTAATAATCTGGCCTACGTGACTTTATAATCTCGTATATTAGCATGATTAAGAATAGGCGTCTTACTCGTAAATCAATAAATAATGTTTCTTAGATATATCGTGCATATTGGACATTGAATGTAAAATCTGTTGGTGGTTTCCTTAGAAACAATATAAATCGGTACCATCAAATTCTGTAGGTACGTGGTACATATGAGTATTTGTATATATTATGTACAAACATACTTTTAATTAAATTGTCACTAAAACCAATAACATGACACGAGTTTATATTAAAGTTATTACCTTAATTGTTATATGTGACGGTCTTCGATTATTATTAAATATATATATGTTATTATAGTAATAAAAATATCGTTTCATACAAGAATGTCGTAGCTTTTAGTAGTTACGTAATTAATAACACTTTGTATTTCTATGATTTTAGTATATTCAAAAAGAATTGAACAATTGAGTCAAGAATAAAGAATACTTACAAGGAGCAATAAATAATCCATTACCGAGCCAAGGTCGCAGAAATCGATAAACGACATCTTTATCAAGACAATTCTCTAATACAGTTTGAGCATCTTCAGGATTTGCAATAGCTGTAATAATATATTTAGTTAATTTCACACTAATAGGTAGTAACGTAAGCTTAATGTTCAAGTGTGTATACACACTTGAACACTTAGCTTACGTTTCATATATGAAAAGCAAAAACTAAACATTGTAAAATATATAAAAAAGTAGCCTCGTATATTATAAATATACCTTACGTCAAAATTAAAAGTCCTGTATTCAACTTAAACTCTGTATCCAAACACTGTATTTAAATTTGAAGGAAATTATAAATAGGGTATATTTTTTAGCTTTGAAAAAGGCAAAGAATTGTCTTCTACGAGAGGCTTTCAGTGGTAGCAAAATTATTATACACATATTTTAGGTAAAATAAAAAATAAATCAAATTGTACTCACCAATATATAATTTAGGACCAAGCCAAAGCTTTACTACACCGCTGTTTTTGTATGCTAAATCAGCAACATCCTGAAGGTTTTGTAAAATTTCTGTAATATAATATAATACAATTACAAGACATTTGAACATAAATATCGATAAAAGATTAATTTGTTACGTTATTCAATATTAGTGCTGAAATTGTTAGTAACCATAAAGAAGATAGTATATATTTTTAACCGAACTACTATTATTTTATTTTACAGACTGTAGTTTGAACAGATTACTATTATGCTCTGGAGATACTCTAATTTGTGTGTAATAGGTACCAGAAAATAATAGTTCATATACATTTTCGAGTACGAAAGATTTTAATATGACGTGTCAGCCTCATTTCATTCTATTTCATCGTTAATTTGTTTCTTAGAAATGTTAACCTGATAATACTTGGTGACTATGGAAAATATAATTAAAATATGATAGTGAAATTAAATTTGTATAGAGTGGTTACTGTAATATTCAATGAGATTACGAATGTCCGCCTTTGTAAAAGTTTCAATTAATTAGTTGTTAGGTGACTTTCATCTCACTAAAAGAGCAATAAAAAGGTGTACTGCGTTAAGCAGGACATCGGCGTGGTCATTAAATGGTGTCTGATAGTGATTTGTAGAAAATCGTTTTCCCTTCTTTTTGTAAAATGTATAAAAAACTTATGAAGCAATAAAGAATTTTTTGTTATTTTTTGCCTACGGCTTCTTTAATTTTAATATATCGCGCAAAAAGTGTTTTCACCTTTTTCCAAGATGCTTAAGCTTCTTATGCTTATACATGTACCATAAGCAAAATTGCGTCCTCTAAAAATTCAATGTTCCTTAAATTATAACATTTCAATGGATACTTATTTTTATTTATAAATTGAATGATATAATTTTGCGTTGACTACATTGATTTAACCATTTGGTTAGCAAGCATGCAATGCGATGGTCGGACGTCTTTATAAGTATTTGTAATTGTTACTGAACAAATTACTTGAAATATAATTTAAAATGTAAGCTTGGGATCAATTAAACACGTCTTGTTGGTACCAGGTTCTCTTACAAAAATAACTTTAGAGATAATTTATAAATATTATTTCTCTTGGGCTTGAAATAGAATAAATATGTATAATTTATTAATTAAAGCTTTTAAAGCATATTTTATATTAAAATATATATAATATTTTGAATTTTTATACAAAGTAAAAACTATCTTACTTAACCATCATCATCACCAACGTGTGCATTCCAGCCCTATGGTGCTCAATACTATTCATTATATTTATACCTATAAGCGATAGTAATAAATTAAAAATAAATAAAATAAACCTCACTTTCTGAATCTCCTATAAAAAGCATAGCGTTCCCTATGACAGGCAGAGCTGGTGGCATTGGTAGTGAAGCTGTTGCCTTATCTAGTCTCTTGATATCTGCCGTCAAATAAATCCAACAGCAGCAGATAATGATCAAAATAAACACCACAATAAACATGTTTCAGATGAATAAATAAGATGTTCAGGACACTGAAAGGTTCCAAATAATAATGTCTTAACATTCTTTGAATTTTATAACTTTTAAGGTATTTTAGAACATACATTAATTAAGTGAAATCTTAATCGTCCATCTACGCCGTTTCGACTCCCGCGTGTTAAAATTTTATACATCTAAATATTTAAAATTGTTAAATATTTATGTATAAAAATAATATTGGCTATTAAAAAAGAGATAATACTCAATATTTGTTTATTTTATCCGTTAAAAGCTTCAAGTTGAAAACCTAAAGGTTGTTAAGTAAATTTAATTTTAAAATTTTGCACTTACCTGCACCTGTTTGTGTTTACGAAGACTTAACGAAAGTTACACATATATAATAGAGACACGTTAACGACTTCATACAACATATGCTTAGAATAGGATCATTAAGAATGGACGATGAAGTTGGGAGGACTGAGTGGAACTTAATTTATAGCGCAATTGCCAACCACTGTTGTCCGTTTAAGTTTACACGTCTAACAAATATTTGTTAAAATACCGACTATAGCTAGTTTTGCTATAACTATATTGTCAAAATCTTACTACTTAAATTTTGGATTACAAATATCTGTTTTAATTATTTATACTATAGCTAATTTAATTCTATCAACGATATCCGAAAGGAATAAACATTAAATTGACAAATTATAAATACATGTTTAATTCTCTTCAATTTAATTTTTTAAATATCAATTTTACCAAAACTAATAACTAATTCGTTTCGAATGAAATTAAAAAAATTATAAGTTAAAAAAATCTGTTAAGTTCAGGTAATATCTAATCGTGCACAGAGCGTTTCGTACCAATTTCATGATTTTAATTCGCGGTTCACATAAATGCAGATTTTTTTCTTTTTTTTTGTACTAGAACGTGAAACATATAGCTGATTTCAGAAATTTATTTTAAAATTAAGTTCCCTATAGGTTATGATTACCTTGCAATTTTTTTACAAACGCGGCAAAAACCAAGCATAATAAATGCTTTAGATTAGTGCTCCCTTTTTATGTCATAGACCTCTTGCCATGTTTTTCCGGGTTGGGTAGACCCCCTGCATGCTGATATTGATTTCCTGTAAATTTCTAATTGTAATGAAGTTTAGTGTTGTTTTACACTATTTTACAAACATATATAATAAATTTCTTACTTCATAGGTACTTTTATAAATATTGTATATGTTTTGATATTATAAGATAGTATGATGTAAGTAAAAAGGGTACTATGTATGTGTTGAGATCCACTATCGTGGACCACCGCTTTCATTTCATGGACTCTCAAATTTGTTTTCGCTGATGTAGACCCCTTACAGGTTGTCACTAGAGGTCGATATAGACCACTTTTCGGAATCTCTGCTTCGAATACTGAATTGAAAAAATACTTAAAGATACATGAAAACTTGAATGCAGCGGAAATATTATTTTTATAAACGTATTTCAACAATGTAGTGAATGTACTTTAGCATATTAGTTTTGAACTTCAGTATATAAACCTTATATTAGATATATTATCTTATCAAATTAGGCCTAGAACCTTAATTGTAATAATTATATGGTAAATGTACTATTACAGCTTACAAGTGGTACCTAATCGTTGCATTTGCGGTATATCAGAACACAGAGAATGTGAAAATTGACAGGATTAGGTCATGGGTAAATCATAAGCTAGTATTATGGTAAAATTCCGCCGGTATTTTTACTATAAGAGAATTGGTTCATTGGTTTCGCTAGAATTCTATTTTGCTGGAATCATAAATAAGATATTTCAAAAATTCTAGTCTTAAATATCCTAATCAATGTATTTGGATCCTATCCCGGGTGTACAAAATGAGACTTTTTATTACCTTTGATTTTTTTTTCTTTCCTCCGTTTTCAATTGATAAAAAACGTTAAACCACATATAAATACTAACTACATAGAAATGTTTTATACCTACTAGTTTTATAATAATGCTACAATAACATAATTAATATAATTTCCATCTAAATGATTAATAAAAATCTTTGTTTTTCACGCAGCAACTAAAACCAAAGATTTAGGAAAATCATTTTAATTAAAGTATATAATAATTAGGTACATGAAATAACTAAAATTGTACATGGGTGTTTTACTGTAAACGTGATATATATTCATTACCTCTCTGAGTACTCCCTCTGGTGCGTGGCATTGAGTTCCGCCCCTCAAAATCCAAAAAAAATTAAAAAATTGGAGTGCCCTAACACTAAGTTCCTTCTCTCTGATGTGATGTATGGGGGATATAGCATAAACCTATATATAATATATATGTGTAAAAGATAAGGAGGTGGAAAAGTATAAATATATTGAATAATTAAATTTAGAGGACCGTCGTGGCGCAGAGGCGCAACGTCTGCCTGTAACGCGACGGTTACTAGGTTCGATCCCCAGTCGGAGAAGATGGATTTTTCTATTTCCATTTTCTTCGCTCTGGCATCTAAGGCAAAGCGCGGCGTTGAGTTCCGCCACTCAACACGCAATGCCTCAAAAACGGCGGAAAGTGGGGACGGAGTAAGCAGGGACTAAGTAACGGAGTGTCTTAACACTAGGTTCCCACGGTCCCTGCAGTTCCCTCTGCCTACCCTGCCATGTGCGGGATAAAGCGTGAAGCTAAAAAAAAAAAAAAAAAAAAAATTAAATTTATATTTAAGTGAAAAATCTCTCGCAGTCACTAAATAAATAGTAACCAACGTTATATATTTTTTTTAACCAATAATTTAATGTACAGATATATTTCTCCCTTTATTTACTTATTCCATTAGTTACTTCTACGCAGAATGGATAATGTTCTATGATATACTCTCATAAAATATACATGTTTTTAATCGCATTAATATTGATTACGCAGAAGTTTGAAGAAAAAGTTTCGAATTCCAAGAGAAGTTCCTTAAGAACTAATCAGAAAATGGTACATTCAACCTTCTTATTTATTAAGTGTACATAAGAAGTATTTCATATTTATAGACTATTCAAGTAATCTCGTAATATAAACTCTCGTAATATAACTGTCTCTTAATACGGAACATTTGTAGGTACGCGCGCTTCTGAACAACTGAACGGCTTAAAAACCTTTTTTTATTGTAAATAACAATTAGGCCCGGGAAAACAAGGCAAGGACACATGACGATGACAATGTTAGTAGTAAGGCCAGCTAAAATATAAAAAATAATGAAGTACTCCTCCTTATTGGATTTTGTTTTGTGTATTTAGCACTTACTAAAGACAAAAGAAAATTTAATATTATGTAGTTCCAAGCACTTGCGTGTTTAGCACTAATCGGTCAAACATCTCCTAGATAGCTAGATATTAGTTGATTTCTTAGTTAGAAAATTTAATGTCTGGATCGGCGTCTTAGTAAATTTCAAATCTGAAACATTTTATTGGAAATCTCATCATAGCCAGTTTTCAATTATGAACCTTCAATATTAAAAATTGATTATGCCATTATGCCGATTTAATTGCATCGGTACCGACTACCGATACCATACCATATTCACATGTATTATTAATTAATTTTGTCACTAATCATATGCAGAGGTAAATTCCTAATAGAATATTTAATAACGAAATTAGAGACTATGTAAACAACTTCTTATTATCGTTGCACGAAACCGAGTGGCTTTACCTTATTCTTAGATTTTATTTTTGTAATTGGCATTTTTGGCGTATGAAAAATGTGCAGTAAATTTTATGCCTTCCGCTATTTATTGACAAGGAAACAAATTATCATATAATTCTAAGTAGCTTTTCAAATTACGTTAAAACGCACAAAAGGTGCTCGGTTATGCTAACTTAATACTATTTTTATTGTATTAAATATGAAATTAATAGTAATTAATTACCAAATATCCAGTTAAAACTTTTCTTTTTAATCGGCTATATTTATTAAAACGACTTCACAAATTTCCCCGCGTATAAGAAGATGTTCGTTGTCAAAACCTTTCCAGACTTTTCAACTAAAATTTCCCTTTACTATTATTTTACAATTTATATATATATATATATATATATATATATATATATATATATATATATATATATATATATATATATATATATATATATATATATATATATATATATATATATATATATATACTTTTTAAGTAAGATTTTGAGTATCAATTTGTTTTCTTGTACATAAATAAAGTATATAATTATAATATACTTGTTATCTTAAATGTATAAATTCACTACAAAATATGACGGAATAATTTAAAAGAAGGGTAAGCCAAATTGTTATATGAAGATCAATGTTTATTTTGATAGCTATCAATGTTTATTTTGATATAAAATAAACAACAAAATAACTAAAAACCAGTAAGTAGATATAAAATGAACTACAATAGCTATATTTTATTATCTGTATACCTGTAATAAAATAAACTTTGCAGTATGATGTTAATATATCCACATTAAGTATTCTTCTGCCTACCAGTATACTCGCAGATTTGGTATCGACAATTTAAATTGTTCATTTATTAAACACTCGTTGAATAATCGATATTTATCATTATATTTAAAGTGCAAAATGTTTGTCGCAGTGATAATATTCTCGCTTTGTTGTATATATTACCTATACTTTCGACGGATGAGAAAACCTTTATATGAATTTAGTAAAACTATACCGACAGTGGGATGTCTACCAGTGGTTGGGCATAGCCATTGGTTTATTGGAGGATCTGAAAGTAAGACTTTATATTATTTACTTGTTTAATTTTGTTCATGTTCATGTTCAAATTGACTTATGAAACTGTGATTTAATTGTAATTGTGTGTATACATTGCTTGTAATGTTATTTCTATGAAATATTTTTTCAGTATACTTTTAATATTATTTTTATTTTCTTTCTAATTTTTTTTTATATAACCTACAAGAAAAAATCTTTATTTTATAACTTTCATTTGAATTGACTTGAATACAAATTCTATATTTAATTAATATTGTATTTTAGGTACTTTGGATCTAATTACATTAAAACCATGTATCTTAAAGAGAAAATACAAGCTTGCAATTATTTTGCTCTACCGATAGGCCTATATACATCGATATAGGTCGATAATATTGGTATAGGCCGTAAATTAATCGTATGTAGACGATATACGATAAATTTACTTTTGGATGTTTTTTGTTTTAACTTTAGTATAAGTTTTAATGTAAATAAATAATAAATTTAATAGGAGAAATTATTTAGGAGAAAGAAATTTATTTAGGTTTTGAATAACGGGGCAATTCTATAAAACGTGGCAAAAACAATAAAACTACACGTGCGTATCTTTTGTGTTAAAGTTTGTTTTTTTCCCATACCATTTTAAAAACAGGTTGACAGTAAAATTTTATAATAGTTTAGTTTATTCCTTTTGAAGTACGGAATCCTAGAAATTAAAAAAAAATATATTGATTTTTACTCATGTATCATGAAAAAAATTTATTCATGTATCATGTCTTTACCGTATAAAACAAAAATTTAAATTTATTGAAAGCACCGTCATATTTGCGGTATTTATTTTATATCTATCAATATTTTATATTCTAAATAGTACTAAGTAAGGTTGACTTCCTTGATAATTTTACATATCCGCTGAAGTCTACAAAGGACTAATAATGATATTATTCCAGGAATCCTAAAAAACATTCAAACACTTGCGCATATGATAGAAGATTCCGGTGGTATGTGTAGCGTTTGGCTTGGTCCGAGTTTGTATGTTGGTATGTTAATTTTATATTATTTTGTATATTTTTATGTGATTTTCGAAAGTAACAAAAGAAAATTAAATTAATAAAAACATAGACAAATAAAAAGTTAATGCGAGACTTGAACTCGCATCTCTTCGGTACCGCTTTAAAGTATCGCTTAAGCATATATGTATATAAGAGTGAAAAGCTCTACGTTGTTACACTTCTTTTTTAGTTTAGTGATTTTTTTTTCTCATTTCTATCAGTAGCAAGTTATAACTAACGGAAATAATATAGTAAATTGTGAATTGTTTTAGTATCGCTAAATCCAGACGACGTGCAAAAAATTTTAGAGAATAGCCTTCAAAAAGACTTCTCGTACAAATTTCTTCAAGAATGGCTTGGGAATGGTCTGTTTGTTGCACCAGGTATGATTCGTGTTCTTTGTATTTTTTCTTTAACCTTTTCCATTTAGCAAATCTAATAGTTTGAATAACGTTTTTACGATTTATCTCTGAAATGAAAAACATAAACCCGACATGATATATCAGAGTGGCTCAAATATAAAACTTCTGATATCCTCATTAAGGGAATTTTATAATACATATGTGATATATGTGATAACTATAAAAAGTTTATCTCAGCATATTCTCAAGATAAGTTGTTTAAATAGAAAATAATTTAGATCTACACGTTTTTACTATGTACAATACTCACGTTAAGAATATCTAATTACAATTTGTATACATCATTTATAAGTAAATTCATATTCAGTGGACCTATGGAAAGTACATCGTCGACTTCTTCTACCCGTATTCCACAATCGCATCATCGAAGATTACATTGATGTATTTGGAGAGCAAGGATCCATATTGGTAAAGCGCATGGAAGAGCAAATTGGCCAATCTGATTTCGATGTATTCCCATATATCACTTCGTGCATGTTGGATATTGTATTTGGTATGTAAATAAATAAATAAATAAGCAAAATATGTAGATAGCTGTGCACTGTATCCCATATCCATATAGCGGGGTACGCAGAGGGGACTTAGGGGCTAAAAACGCATATAATTATTTACCCCAAGTGGGAATCCAACCTATTGCACCAATCCGGTTCTTTTTGAAGTCGCTCTCGGGGCAATATAGCCTATTTTGCTGTTTGTATTATAGTAGTAGTTTTTAAGCCAAATATTTAGTTAATATGGCAAAAGGAAGAAAGTATTTTTATCCTATTATTCCGCAGTAAAGGGGCGCCTGAGTAATACTTTTATAGTGTGTTTAAAACTCAATTTTTGTAACGAAATGTGTAATTAATTTACATTTTATGTTGGTTCTAGAAATACTAAATCAGTAAAAGACAAAATTTCGTTATTCCTGTTAGTATGATAATATGAAAAGATAATGATCATTTAACTTACTTTATATAAATATAAAGAGCAAAAAATACATAAGCATTAAAGCTCAATTACTATTGACATTGTTTCAACAAGGCTTTTTCCATTAAAATGATGGTTAACATGTGAATAATGTATATAGAAACGGCGATGGGAGAAAAAATGGATGTCCAGCATAACCCTGACACACCGTACTTGCGTGCGCGCAATACTGTCATATCCATCATCGGCATGCGGTTTTTCAAGGCGTGGATGCAACCGGATGCCCTTTTTAAGCTTACATCATATTCAAAATTACAAAAGAAAAATATAGAGTTAACTCATAAATTTACGGACGAGGTAAGCACACAGGACGTTTGAATTACTCATTTTTTTGGATAAACATCATGTTGATTCGCACCTCTACTTGTACACGGTAAATTTATAGAGTTACCTAACTAAGTAAAGATACAGTTCATGACGGAACTAGTGTTATTTTATTATTTGCTCATAAAATGTAATCCAAAAACATATTTTTTTTTAAACAGGTGTATGGTAATTTGAAGGCCTAAATATTATGTATTGTAATGACGAATAATTATATTTATTAAAAAGCCAATAATGGGACATTGTTTGTAAATATAATTTCAGTAATATTATTATTCAATTGTTATAGGTTGTTAAGAAAAAGAGAGCATTACTTGAAAATCAGGAAAATAATATTAAAGGGGGTTTGTATTAACTTATTATTTAAGCAGAATGGTCACATTTTTACAATAGATATATTTATAAATTTATTATATTTTAAGGCCGACAAGATCTCTTGGAATTATTATTAAATAAAGAGATGAAGTTTACTAATGAGGAACTACGTGAGCATATAGATTCTATTACAATTGCCGGTAACGATACTACTGCCCTAGTAATATCATACACATTGCAATTGCTCGGGAGTCATACAGAAGTACAGAATAAAGTATATCAGGAGTAAGTTATATTGCAGTTTTTTAATTTACTTACTTTCAATAAATTTGGAATATAAGCTTCACGCTTTTATCCCGCCCATGGCAGGGTAGGCAGAGGGAACTGCAGGGACCGTGGGAACCTAGTGTTAAGACACTCCGTTCTTAGTCCCTGCTTTCTCCGCCCCCGCTTTCCGCCTTTTTCGAGGCATTGTGTGTTGAGTGGCGGATCTCAACGCCGCGCTTTGCCTAATTTGCCAGAGCGAATAAAATGGAAATATTAAAATCCATCTTCCCCGACTGGGGATCAAACCCAGAAACCGTCGTGTTACAGGCACACGTTGCGCCTCTGCGCCACGACGGTCCTAGCAAATATAAGATAAAAATATCTTGTCTTATTCTTATTTTCTATGTGATATAAAATATAATTCTTATATAGGTATATATCTGTATCGTTTGACATTAATTAAACTTGATTTGACTTGATTTGTTTACAGATTAAAAAATATTTTCGGAGATTCAGATCGTATACCTACGAAGGATGACATGAATAAAATGGACTTACTCGAAAGAGTTATTAAAGAGGCTATGAGATTGTACACTGTTGTACCAATTATTGCAAGAATGACTCAAAAAGAAATGAAACTTTGTAAGAAAGTTTATTTCTCACTACTTTCGCACATATTTATTGTCCTTTATTGGCATATGTTTATAGACGTATTGTTTTTAGATATATGTTTTTAGACATAATAATTGTTAAGTAATTGAAAATAGTTAGTGTTTATAACACAGAGTAAAATATTTTATTTATATTCTATAATGGCGTAGTCATATGGAAAAAATTCCGCGAGGTTCCTGGCTTCAGATCACCGAAACTATTAAGACTAATGTTGACTTATTACCCTGTTCTAAATAGTATATATTAATTTATATAACATAATACCTATAATATCCTACAATAAGTGGACTGTATAGTACAATAAAGCAATAAAACTTATTTTAGCTTTATAAATCAAGGAAGATAGTAGAAAATTGTTTATACAAGTATTATCTTTAATGTATCACCATTCATCAAATAAAATCACTAACAAGGTTGTTGATGAAGTTTTTGGTTTCTCTTACATGGTTTATGTTTCAGCAAATTGTACGGTACCAGCTGGTGTAGGCTGTGCAATTTTACCTTCTATAATGCATAGATCCAAAAAAATATGGGGCCCTGATGCGGACAGCTTCAATCCTGACAGATTCTTGCCGGATAACAATTCTCAGAGACATCCTTGTGCTTATATTCCATTTAGTCACGGGGCCAGAAATTGTATAGGTAATATTATTTTTATTGTCCTTTTTAGCATATTTTTATAGCCGGCATTTTATACCTTACATAGAATGTAGTTATTGAAATAAATGAACATCATCATTGTAAGAAATAAAAAGCGTATATTCTGTTATTTTATGATTTCTAATACATAAACTTTGACATTAACAATAATAAAATATACAGAAATAAGATTGTTTATACATTTTTGAGAAATAAAAAGTATGAATTACATATTCATACAATAAAAACCTTTTTATACATACTACTATACAACATTCTAAACGGAAACAAAAATTTAATTAAATTAAAATGCACAGCCTTAGATGAAACCTGTAACAATTACACCTATCATTTACTACTAAACGTTATATAGCGCTAGAAGTCGTAGTTCGTCTTCTGCCATAAAACATATAATTCCCAACAAATAATATACCAATCTCTGTATATAGGTAATAGATATTATATTTGTCAAGCAATTCTTTTTGAAAAAAAACACCATATAATATTTTAATTTTTCTTTTATTTTAATGATACTAGTCTTAAATGTCTTACAGGACGTCATTTCGGCATGTTATCAATGAAAAGCATCCTTGCGAACATTTTAAGGGTATATAAAATAAAATCAACAATGAATGATCGTTTGAAGATTGAAGTTCTTCTATTCCCAGTTTCCGGACATCCGATTTCAATTGAGAGAAGATCGGAAAATGAATATTCAATGTAATAATAATGATCTAGTTATAACTTATAAGTTAGGTTAATTTTTAGTAAAATATTTTTTCTGTATTCTTTTTTTATAATTATTAACATAACTACTAGATACAAAGACCCTTTACAATAAACGCAGTTCTTCAGGACATATGGCTTAGTGGGCAGAGCACAGCGCTTCCACGGTTTACATGACGCGCGGATTCAAATCCATGCGATCATATTTCATTTTTTCTTTAAGTACTTTATTGTCCGTAGTGTGGTTTAACACTTTAAAAATAAACAGTAATACATTTTACATATTATTTTAAACCCATTATTCACGTATATTTTTGAAAACCCGACGTTTCCAACACATTGCAGAAGACTCAGTCTACCTGTGACCAAAAACCATGAAAAATGTAAATTTAATCATTTATTTTTTTAGTTTTATTTAAAATGTATAAACATTGCGAAAATCAAATTTCGCAATGTTTATTATCTTACATATTATATTCATAACAGAACTCAAAGCTGCTCCTCTTGTTTATGTCTGTTTAAATAATCATACAACAAGCTGCATAGAAATTCATATTCGCTTATATAAATGTACTTTTGTATCTTCAAAACTTTTTTCTATATTTTTATAAAAACAGCTATATCTATACTTCTATATCTATACTTCTATATCTATACTTCTATACTATTATATAAAGAGGTAAAGTTTGTGTGTTTGTAAATTGTAAGGGGTAATCTCGGGATCTACTGAACCGATTTTAAAAATTCTTTCACCAATAGAAAGCTCCATTATTGCTGAGTGTCATAGGCTATATAAAAAATCAAAATCTGGTGATGGGATCCTGGAAACGAGGGAACTCCTTAAATTTTATAGGCACACCTATAGTGATTTCGGTTTTTTTCAAAGAATCTTGGTCATTTTCTCACGAAAAATAACATTTGATGAAGTGGAACTGTTGATGAAGACCACAAATGGTCATGAGAACTTAATAATAAGTAACTGTTTTACGGGTTTGGTTCTATTTCTTTAACATAGTCGCTAAGCAATTGATATTAGTCAACATGCATATGATGAAGTCTAGCTGATGATGGAGTTCCAGAACAACTCCTCAACGACTAACGCCCTTGCATCGGGAAAAACGATACTTTCTAATTGGTCATGAGTAGTTGATAATAGGCCATTGTAACTTAGGGAAAAGGTAATGTAAGTTGTAGTCCACAACGTGCTAAACAGGAGTTGACTTATATTTAGAGTTGGAGGCCGTATAATGGAGTGAAACATGTGTATTCTCTTATGTATTCCTATTAATTATTATATACCCATGATTCCCACTGATTTACCCATACCGTATAAAGGGTACAGTTTTTAGTGAAGATCTCTTTTGCCCTCACTATTAACAAGTCCCAAGGTCAAACATTCTCTTGGTGGTGGGCATTGACATGAGAAAGCCGTGTCTTTCCCATGGACAGTTATATGTTGGGTTATCTCGGGTTGAATCTCCTGATAGACAATATATTTTACTTCCAAATGGTAACATTACAACCAATACAGTTTACAGAGAAGTTTTGAACAATTAAAATTACCATAACCAGAGTAATTTTTCCCATCACTTGGTACTCATGGAATTCGTTTATTGCAAATCCCGCAGAAAAGGTGTTTTTTTTCTTTCGGACAGAGTTACTTTCGAATTTTGTATTAGCATGCAAATACAAACTATACCTACGTATAACTCACCTTTTGGCAGTTAGAAATTAAAACATAACACTCTGTACTAAAAAATGATTTTATTAAGATTATGCCCAACGAAGTGGGCACGGGTCAGCTAGTATTTTTATAAAAACAGCTATACAAAACTCGATAACTGTATGTCATGTAGATGCCGGCGCAAATGAAAAAGTTCGCCAGACAACGAATGTAATTATTCTATTCCGTTCCAATAAGCCAAGCAATCACAAACCACATTGTCTTCTAATAAAATAATTTTGTATGATAAAACAATATAGTTATGCTGATTTTTGCAACTAAATAATAATAATAATAATTCTTTATTGCACATATAACATAGAGTGTAAGAGAAAAGGTAAATCGGTATAAGTGTATCATATGTCATTCATTTTTTTTCTTCCCACCGTATCCGGCGACGGCCACTCCACGCATATTAAGTGTTATTTATGGTGCGCTCTAATATGACTCGCAAACCCGAACTTGCTTTTAAACACTCGATCGCAAGAGGCACAGTAAAGCTGGCCAGCTGGGTTGTAATTATATTTATAGGAGGGCTTTGATTTAGTTTTCCGTAATTGACGCCGTTTGTCAAGATCTTCGAGACGTCGCTTTTCAAATTCTTCTGTATTTTTATGAACAGTACGGCGCCATTCGGGTCTGAGATGAGCTAGTTCCTCCCATCTATCACTCGGTATGCCACATGCCGTCAGATGGCGTTTGAAGACGTCCTTGAAGCGAAGATACTGTCCACCTTGCTTGCGTCTTCCGTTTGACAATTCGGAATAGAAGACTGCCTTCGGTAGTCTTTGATCTTCCATGCGCACGACATGCCCACACCATCTTAGCTGGCGTCTCATGATAAGCGCCTCTATACCAAAAAGGCCAGTGCGCCGCAAAACTTCTGTGTTTGGAATACGGTCCTGCCACTTAATACGAAGAATCGATCTTAGACACTTCAGATGAAAAGAGTCTAGTTTCTTAATGTCTGCTTTATAGCAGCACCAAGTCTCCGAGGCGTACAGTAATATGGGCAGGACAATGGAATTGTATACTAATATTTTAGTTTGCAGTTTTAGATCATGTGAATTCCAGACACGAGTTTTGAGTTTGCCAAAAGCTGCTGCAGCACCAGCTATTCGGGCCGGTATCTCCGATGCCAAGGTATTATTGTGACACAATCTGCTGCCCAGGTATCTGAAGTGGGAAACTTCTTGCAGCGCAGTGCCATTCAGATTAATATTTGATTGGTCACTTTGATAACCTCTCGGTGGTTGCTTCATAATTTGGGTTTTACATGTGCTTATAATCAAACCAAATTTTTGGCACGAAGAATGTAAGGAGTTCAGGTATATTTGTAGGGACTCCATTGAATCGGCCATAAGGCAAACATCGTCAGCGTATAAGACTTCCTGAATAGTAAATCTTGCCACTTGCCGTTTTGCCCTGAAGCGGGAAAGATCAAAAACACTTTTATCAGTTCTCGAGTTTAACATAATCAGCCCATTACAAGTTTTAATAGCATCCTGCAAGACAAAGGAGAAGTATAAGGAGAACAAAGTGGGAGCCAAGACACAACCCTGTTTAACGCCTGTAGTCACTGGTATTTGGTCTGAAAAGTCGTTTTCATGTCGAACTTTCACCATCATGTTGTCATGAAATTGGCGTATTAAGTTTACCAACTTTTCAGGACATCCTATTTTTTTCAGAACGGTCCACAGGGCATTACGTGGGACCCTGTCAAAGGCTTTCTCTAAATCAACAAAGCACATGTATAGAGGACGATACTGTTCCAAACTTTTTTCTTGAATCTGTCTGACAATAAAGATGGCATCAGTCGTTCCTCTGCCTGGGCGAAAACCATACTGAGTCTCCGGTAGTATGGTTTCAGCATGTCGTGAGAGACGGTTGTTTATAACATGGGCTAAAATTTTCCCAGCGGTTGAGAGAAGAGAGATACCCCTGTACGAACTACAATCAGCTATATCGCCTTTTCCCTTATACAACTTACAGATGGAAGCATCCTTCCAATCTTGAGGGACGACTTCGGTTTCCCATACTTTCAGGTGAAGTTGATAAAGCCTATTTATTATGGTGGGTCCGCTGAATTTATAGATTTCGGCTAGGTTTTGTCGTTTTTCATTCTCCTTAACGCATCAGTAAACTCATCGAACGATGGAGGTTGTGCCAGATGTTCTATTGTCGGTAGATTTTCCAAGTTGTTGATATATAACAGGTCAGTTGTCACAGCAGTAGGATTTAGAACACTACTGAAGTGCTGTGCCCAACGGTCTAATATATCTTTTTGTACCGTTAGTCGCTCAGTCTTATCTTTGTTATATATTGGTGTCAACTTCTTAGTTCTTGGACCAAAAACAGTTTTTAGGCAATCGAAAAACCTACCAGTCTGATTGGTATCAGCGTAAAGCTGAGCTTCTTTGGCTTTATCCACCCACCATTGGTCTTTTAGGGCTCGCAGCTTAAACTTGAGGCTGCGATGTTCATCACTCCGCTGAGAAAGAACCATGCGTCTGTGATCCTCTATGAGCTTCTTGATTTCCACTTCGGATTCGTCGAACCAATCTTGGTTTTTCCGCTTTGGTTTACCAACAACTCGTGAGGCACAGTTGTAGAGAGTCTCCGCATATACGCGCCACTCCTCATCAACAGACACGTTTTCTGGTGGATTTGGAATGCTATCGGAGAAGGCATCATCTAGTTCTTTTCCCAGGTTCCTGTTACGCAACAATTTCTTGCAGTCTATTTTTGCTGGGATTTTGTATGGTGCACGACGTGGTGCTTTTATTTGTATACGTAATTTACTACGGACAAGTCGATGGTCGGTCCAGCCCTGAGCACCACGCATCGCTCGAGTAATTAGTACTTTACTGAGATCTTTTTTCGTACTATTACATAATCCAGAAGATGCCAATGCTTAGATCTTGGGTGCATCCACGTGGTCTTAAATTTATCAGGTAGTCGAAAGCAGGTGTTGGTAATTACTAGGTTAAATTCAGCGCAAAGAGTAAGGAGATCAAGTCCATTGGCATTACAATTGCCAACACCATGACGCCCTAAAACTCCGCCCCATGCTTCGTTATCGTTGCCTACCCGAGCATTGAAATCGCCAAGCAAAACAATTTTGTCGCAAACAGGTATTTTGGTTATCACTCGATTAAGCTCCTGATAAAATTTAGCTTTATCTTCGTCTGGAGATGGCAGCGTAGGTGCATATACACTAATTAAATGTAAGTACTTGTTATTGGCAAGATGAAGTTTCAATGTTATTATTCTATCACTTATGCCCTTGGGTAGTTCAGGCAGTGATTTCGCTAGCTGATTTCGCAAGGCAAAGCCAACTCCACTAGCTGCCCTCTCGTTACTTGGCTTCCCGCTCCAGTAATAGGTATATCCTCCAGCCTGCTCACAGAGCTCACCACATTCGCTCAAATGCGTTTCGCTTATGGCGGCAATGTCAATCTTGTATCTGGCCAGTTCTCTCGCAATCAGAGCGGTCTTTCTCTCGGGGCACAAATTTATGTTACTACCCAAGAGTGTTCGTACATTCCATGTACCTAGTACTAGGTGCTGTTTATATAATTTATGCTTCTGTTTTTGACCGCTTTAAATGGTGAACAGATGACCGCGGCTCCCATCTGCTTCGTAGTGAGACAAACTATGTTTAGGCCACCTTTTCTAGGCCCCTCCCCGGATTGGGGAAAGCAGAGCGCTCCCTAAATAGGGCTGCTTTGTCGTTAACTGAGCTGCCGAACTGGCCCCTTGTCTCAGTCGGGACGCAGAGCGACCATCACCAGAAAACCTCCTACGTGCAGATGCTAACTAAGGTTTAGACACACTGATCCTCCCCCCATCATCAGCGTTCCATCGCCGTAGGACTTTAGCTCGAAAAACCTCTTTTCCTGCTGGAGTCATCTGCGCGTGAATATATTATAGTGGGCCAGCAGTTGCGCAGGTACTAGCCCACTCTCTCCTCCCTTGCTTCTCGGTGCCAGTGGACCGAAAGGTTGGTACGACTAGCGAAAAGCAGAGGTCGCAGGTGGATGGCGACACCTCTCTTATGGATCCAGAGGTATGGCCTTAAAGGCACTTCCCCTTGTGCCTTGCCTGACCGCCACACGAGCCGGGTACGCTTGCCTATCGACATTGTCCGCCTCATGACACCGGTGAGGACTTGGAGGACGTGGTGGATCACCTGTAGACTGACTGCACTGCAGAGTAAGAGCTGCAGTGGGCGATGGGGTCGTCACATCCCTACGCCAGATAAGTGTATCATATGTACAACGGCGGTCTTATCACTGCAAGTGATCTCTTACAGGCAACCATTTAAAGACAGTAAGACAGTAAAGGACACGGAAGAGTGCAAAAAGTAATCGATAAAATAATTTGAATATACATACACGTACATATCAATACATACATACTACCATACATAAATACATACATGTATACATACATACATACATACATACATACATACAAATGAAATTCATACATACAGGAGACTACTGTCTTCTATCGTCTTAGATTTTATAATTTCCTCCGGCAACACATTCCAGAGTTTTACAGTTTTGATGGTAAAAGAGTCTCCATAGTATTTAGTGTGGGAAAGAGGAATTTCTAGAAGATTGTTGTTGCGGAAACGGAGATGCTGGGAATGAAGGGTGCCCGACCCCAAGAACTTAAATCGTTCTTTGAGGTACAACGGAGTGACAGGATGGTATAGGATACTGTAAAGGAGAGTAAGTGAATGTAGATTCCGCCGGTCTTTAACGGTTAAGTGAAACCACGCCCAGTAGCTAGTATAATATAATACAATGATAAATATTATTTCTTTATTTGTACAAAATTTCACCATGCATATACATAAAAAAGAAATTCAAAAATGTAGCTACTATGTAAAATATGTAGAGTAATATTATGTTTTAATAAGCATAACTTCCGCTGGGCTTTCCGACAGTTTTGAGTTTTATTTTTGTATTACACGTAAACTCACTTGTGTAAAAATACTACACAACTCACGTGTGTAAATATAAGTAAAATATAATACAAATAAATGTCGTTCAGAATAAAGAACATTTTTTGTTGACAAAAGGAAATCCAAGATATGAAACATTAGCCTTCTTGATGAGCACGAAGTTTAATTAAAAAAATAAAAATTTTGAATTAGTTAGAATTTGTTATTTCTATACGTTTGTTTTGTAAATTTTTTTGTCATATTAAAATGAAGTGAGATAAAGAGACCTGAACCGAATTCAATATTACTTTTAAGTATCTGACTAAGCTGAAATATGCACTATTTCTAAAAAAAAGAAAGGTTTTCGATAAAAATGCATTTTAATTTTTTAACATTTTAATAGTGCCAAAATGACAATTTGCTTGTCACGTTCTTTCTATGACACTAAAACCAATTCAACACTTGTGTAAATGTATTCTGTGGGCACTAAACTTATACATTAGTATAAATATTTTTATTATATTGTAGTCAAAACTATAAATATTTTTTATTTAATTTTTATTAAAACTTAAATGATGTGTTGTTCTTCAGTCCGATAATAACAAGCCCAAACTAAACTAATCAAAATGTATCAACCCAACACAATGTAATAATAATAAACGTTAAGTACAATAAAAAATATTTTTTTTAAACATATTAACTTAGCAAAAGTTATTTGTCGTGATGGACATGTTTTATTGATAATCTGGAAAATCCAATAAGGAAATAAGGAAGTATAAAAATAAAATTTTATAACATTTACCAATTTTATTTTTATACGTAGCAATCATTCTAATGCTAGCTTGTCAGCATCTACTTAATTTAATGACAAACTGATATTTTATAAATTTGTGAAAATTAATAAAATATCGAATATTTTTATTCCATATAAATTAACAGAGAAAAATTGTACTTTGATAAATTATTATTTCAGTTTTCCATTACTCATTGTTAGTAGTCAGTAGTTGTTCAATATTTTTTTTACTTCATTTTTTTACTTAATGATAGTTAAGCAAATTTTATTTGCAGATTAAATATAAGACTAGGTCATAAACTACCAATGTTATTGGTAATTTATATATTAACTTTCGCTAAATCTAAACTAGATTGTAAAGTTGTTTATGACGCCAAATTTTATACATATATAATCTGTAAATAATGTTTATAACTTATGTTTTTTATTTTTATCTATGGAAATAAACATGGCTGGCTTGGTTTGTTGGCTGTCTAATTTTCGGTAGCATTCCGCTATTCTATATTGTTTAGGTTATTTAGTTTGTGTTTCTTTTTTTCAAATAGTTTATTATTTGTGAAAAAATATTATAACTGTGAATAAGACCCAGAAACGTATAATGTCACATTGCAGTCATTAAAAACAAGGTAAGCCAAATATGGATGCTTTGCAATATAATGGGCAAAATAGACTTTTGCAGTATTAATCGAATATAACTAAACTATTTCTCTAATTAGGTATCGAAGTCTTAATCATGGATTTTGGACACCCTCCTCCAAATATGGGAATGCCTCCACCCGGCATGGGTGTGCCGATGGGCCCCATGGGCCCGGCGGGTCGAAATATGATTCGCCATAACTTTAGACCTTTCAACTATCAAATGCGTTTTCCACCACAAGGCCCTCTGAATATGACTCAAGATGATTTTGATGGTAAACGTTTACGTAAATCGGTTATGCGAAAGACTGTAGACTATAATTCTTCGATAATTAAAGCTTTAGAATGTCGTGTATGGCAGAGAGATTGGCGTGATAGGCATGCGTTACAACCAGATGCAATGTACACACCTGATCTATTACCACCACCTTCATATCCTGATAACCCAATAAATGCTGTAACTACTCGTTTTGTTAAGACAGCTACTAATAAAATGAGATGTCCTATTTTTGCTGTTGCCTGGACGCCTGAAGGCCGAAGACTTATTACCGGCGCATCATCTGGTGAATTTACATTATGGAATGGCTTAACATTTAACTTTGAAACTATCTTACAAGCCCATGATTCTCCTGTAAGGTCTATGGTGTGGTCCCATGGTGAAGGCTGGATGGTGACTGGAGACCATTCTGGTTTTATCAAGTATTGGCAAAGTAATATGAACAATGTCAAAATGTACCAAGCCCATAAGGAAGCTGTAAGAGGGATAAGTTTTAGCCCTAGTGACTCTAAAATTGTTACATGTTCTGATGATGGTACTTTGCGCATATTTGACTTTTATAGATGTCAAGAGGAAAGAATTTTGAGAGGACATGGTGCTGATGTGAAATGTGTGCAATGGCACCCTACTAAAGCCCTTATTGTATCTGGTAGTAAAGATAACCAGCAACCTATTAAGTTATGGGATCCAAAATCAGGCACTGCATTGTCTACACTCCATGCTCACAAATCTACTGTTATGGATCTTAAATGGAATGACAATGGAAATTGGTTAATAACTGCATCTCGAGATCATCTTTTAAAATTATTTGACATTCGTAAACTTGGAACGGAACTTCAGATTTTTAGGGGACACAAAAAAGAAGCTTCTAGTGTTGTATGGCATCCAAATCATGAAGGATTATTTTGCTCAGGGGGATCAGATGGATCAATACTATTTTGGAATGTAGGTACTGATAAAGAAGTTGGTTGCATAGAGGGAGCTCATGAATCAATAGTTTGGACCATGGCATGGCACCCGCTAGGCCACATTTTGTGTTCTGGTTCTAATGATCATACTTCAAAGTTTTGGACCAGAAATCGTCCTGGTGATCAAATGAGGGATAAATATAATCTGAATACATTGCCACCTGGTGTTCAAGATGATAATGAACTGGAAGAACCAGCAGCCATTCCCGGCATGGGTCCTGAAGATAAAGTGGAAATATTCTCATCAGATACAGATAAAGTTATTCCTGGTTTAGATTTGGATACCACATTTATACCAATGGATTTTGAAAAGAAAGTTAAGAAAGTTCCTTACAGCAAACCTATACCTAGAAATTTCCAGGTTCAATGGAATCATGGTCCAACAGTGGATGATGCTGCCACTGAAGCATTAACACAAGCTTTAATAGAATCTGTTCCTGGTGCTGTACCACTACAACAACTCAGTCCAACAGCTATTTTTATCTATGGTAAGTTGATACCTGTAGAACCTGGATCAAAGTTAGAAAAGGCAATATCTGATGGACCTATAGCATTAAAGAGATATATAGCCACAGGAGAAATAGAAGAGCTTGATGATATGATGCCACATTTAGAAGAAGATGCTGATGATGAAAATTTCCCTCCCTTTGAGTATCCCACTCCAGAAGCTACTAATGAAGATGAAAATGACACCTCTGAGAAAGAAGAAAAGAAAGACAAGGAAAATTCTGAAAAGGATGAGTACTATGATAATGAAATGGAAACTAATGAACAAAACCAAGAAGAATACACTAATTATGACAATAATTCAGAAATGAATAATATGATGCCAATGGGACCAATGCCACCAATGGGCTTATTGAGACCTCCAATGAATATGGGAGTCATGAGGCCCCCTATGGGCCCTCCCCCTCTACATTCTATGCATATACCACCCCCTGGAATGCCACCACTAGGTGTTATGCCGCCAATGGGTGGGATGCCCCATATGGGTCCTCCTATGGGTAATATGCCACCAATGCCCCAAAGACCACCATTTACAGATAATGGTTTTAATAAGGGCCATTATGAGAGTGGCTATGGTAGCAGTCAATCATATTCTACGGAAAATGATGATTATAATGAAGAAGAGTCTTATGATCAGAGTTATGACGATGATAATTATAATGGAGAAGAAGATGGAGACAGTGAAAATTATTCAAGAAACCAAATGTGGAATAGTGGTTTTCGAGGAAGAGGCCATGATCGTGGACGAGGCATGGACAGAGGGAGAGGGGTAGATAGAGGGAGAGGCATGGATCGAGGCCGAGGAAGGGGTATGAACGGTTTTGGTGGGCGTAATATGCGTAGAGGTGGGCCTCCTAGAGGTTCTACATGGACTCGTCGCGGCACAGGTGCCAATAGAATGTTCAGAAGAGGAGGAAAACCTATGAATTAAAAAGTTTCGAAATGCATGCAACATAGACTTTATATGCTAATTGGAACTATTAAGTTATGTGTTAAGTGTAAAAGATTAAAACGTGTTGGCGAATTAAAGGTTGTACATAATTTTTACTTACAGCTTGTATTTTATTTTTCGGATTTAAAATAAAAGAAGTCTTCATTTAATTTGCAAAAAAATTATTAGTTACTTTATACAGGTCCCTTATCATCTTGCTGCTTTAACTGGTGAGTTGATTAGTTCTAATAGTGGAATAATAACATTTTATAGAAAAATAAATATATTTTTTATTTCAATCTCAGGTAATTGTAAGATGTGAAGGAAAAGTTACTCAAGATGGAAGAGATTGAATGTTAAACTGAAGGCTGTATTTTGAAGACTTCAAAGAGGTGCCTGTCATCTTTTATCATCATATTTATAGTAAGATTTTGGTAATTTTTGATTCATGTTTAAAAATAAAGATATTTTGAGCAAATAAAATATTTCCATATTTAGTAAGAAACTTGTTTATGTGGGATGAAATAAATGTTGAAATAAAGTATAGTGATGTCCAGGATAAATCCTTCCTTCCAACCTCTGCGATAAGTCAGTACAGTAAGATGATATTTTAGAGTATTTAGCATTATTGTTTATATTTAATTAATTCCAAGATTTTTAATCATTGATCTATCTATAACTAAGATATATAATTTTAAATATATATCTATATTGTATACAACAGTGTGTTGCATCCTGCCTTTGTTACTTTAAAACACTCATATTAATTGTAAAGTCTTTCCCATAGTGATTAAAATTAAATTAAATTAAATAGCTTCACGCTTTATCTCGCATATTGCAGGGTAGGCAGAGGGAACTGCAGGAACCATATGAACCTAGTGTTAAGACACTCCGTTGCTTAGTCCCTGCTTTCTCCGTCCCTACTCCCATAGTGATATGGGTTTGATATGCATATTTTTATCATCTGAGCTCGAAAAGTTAGATTAAAATAAATATTGAATATGACAATCATGACAGTATATTACATAGTTTTTATTTTTCAAAAAATATTGTATCTCATATACAAATTGAATCAATTATTTTACATCCTTTTTTTTAGAATATATACTCGACTTCAAGAACTAATCTTCCTGTCTTTTGAATTTTCTTTGGCAGACTGGCATACATAGACATAGTTTATCAAGACAATACAACAACATGTACATATCATGTAAAATTGTAACAAAACAATTAAAATAGAAGAAATAAAATAGTAGGGCATAAAAATTGTTTCAGCGTTTTATCCTTTTAGGATTTCATCTTGTACTGACTTAATAGCTACCTTTACCTTTACCTTTTTATCTGGGACAGCTAACCGAAATATTTTGTAATAATTTTTTTTGAAAAAATATTAAAAAATAACAAAAAAATTTGTGGAGCAATAAAATTATGAAAATTTACAGGGTTTCATTTGCTATCGCCCTTTACCTACATAAATAAAGATTAATTGAGAAATGAAATGTAGTTTTAATTTATTTTACTTTTTTTTCCCTGAAAGCTTTTTGAGATGTGTTATTTATCACGTTTTTTCTATTGTTTCAGATGAAGCTAGCCCGATGGGTGTGTCGACTTGTAACAATATCGGTATGTTTGGCGAGCCAATATGATAATGGAGGCGATAAAAATGCTTTGGCAGCATCAGTTTCAGCTGAAAATACCACGATGCGTCTCGAACCTATCGAGGGAACTCCTAATTACAGATTAATAAAGTCAGAAAAAGGTACCCAATGGTTTCCAGAGCGAGAAATAAAACTAGACAGCTGTGTTAGACGAGCTCAGTGTGAACCACTCAATAAAACTACATGCCTAGGAGCGAAACTGCCGTACAATAGCACAAGCGTCCGCCTAACCTTTTACGATAGTCAGTATAAAATACAGAACCAGCTAGAATTGTACAGGGAGTTGATTAACGTGCCAAAATGTTGGGCCGTCATACAGCCACTGCTCTGCGCCACGTTAATGCCGAATTGTGAAAGGATTCTGGGCCACGATATGGTTTATTTACCGTCTTATGAAATGTGCAAAATAACAATGGAACCGTGTGCTATTTTATATAATACTTCATATTTTCCATCCTTTCTAAAATGTAACGTAACTTTGTTCCCGCCAAAATGCGAGAACGCTGCAAGGGAAATGAAGTTCAACACCACAGGCAAATGTTTAGCGCCTCTAATTCACACTGATAAAAAGCTGCACTTTTATGAAGGTATCCCTTTGCAATACATTATATTTTTTACGTGTTTTTTTTTTCAAGCTATTAAAGTATATACTTTTTATTTCCATTAAATATGTTATATTTCTACATCACTATATATCTATATATTGTACTTTTCTTTTTAGGTATATCTGGTTGCGGTTTACCGTGTCGAGATCCCTTGTATACGGAAGACGAGCACCAACAAATACATAGACTAGTAGCATGGGGAGCAGGAGTGTGCCTCGCTTTAAACTTGCTCACAGTGGCAACGTTTCTTATAGATTGGCGAAGTGCTAACAAATATCCTGCGCTGGTCATTTTCTATATAAACGTGTGTTTTGCGGTTGCTTCCATGGGGTAAGTGATATTGTACACAGTTATATATAGATTACTTTTTTGACTAAAAACATCAAGGTATATTATTGTAAATTTTCTTTATCTATTTTGCTACGCTATTTATATTTTATGCACTTAAAACGTATTATTGCAGGTGGCTCGTACAATTTGGGGTTGGGTCAAGAGACGATATAGTGTGTTCTAAAGATGGCACCAGAAGACAGGGCGAACCGTCCGCCGAAGAAAATTTATCCTGTGTTGTAGTTTTTGTTTTGGTACATATATTTATCATTTTAACTTGAAATATAGTATTTTTTTTAAGAATATATGAAAATAAAGATTTCGGTTACAGGTGTACTACTTTATGATGGCTGCATGCGTATGGTTTGTGATATTTACTTACGCGTGGCACATGAGCTTCAGAGCGTTAGGTAAGTTGAACTAATTTAAATGGTTTTTGAATTGAAAAACTAAATCAACATAATTTACAAAATGTAACTTATTACAGATGTTATATAATAAACGGTTAAGTAAAATAAAATATCTCATTTTGTCTTCTCTTTCTAAAGTGCTTAAGTTTATTTAGCACAACTTGTTACATCTTTCTAAAGCAATAGAAAACATAAAGCTTTTTTTATAATTTTGAAATTTATTAAATAAATCTTTCATATTTGGTTTAGGCAAAATCCAAGATCGAATAGACAAGAAAGCGGCTTACTTTCACTTAGTTGCGTGGTCCCTGCCTTTAATACTAACAATCACAACGATGGCCTTTGGTGAAGTAGATGGTAACAGTGTGACTGGGGTGTGCTTTGTAGGTTACGTCAACCATCCTATGAGAGCTGGGTTATTGTTAGCGCCCCTGTCTATTGTTTTGGTACTGGGAGGATACTTCTTGCTTAGAGGTAAGGATTTTATTTTATATGCGATTAAAAAGTAAATTTACTAGTGTTTACAATAATTAGGCCATAGATTCAAAAAGTATAAGATGCTAATATTGTGGCAGGAGTTTAACGGTTACATCAATCTAAGTAAAATATCTAAAAATGATCTAAGAGACCTAGAATATTGTTGGCCAGTATATCTATTTCTTGTAATACTGTGTGTAAGTGAATTATCAAATTATTGTGCATAAAATGTAACATTGTATTTCCTTTTTAGACAGTTTTGGAGTTTAAATTTTTATTTTGTAAATAAAAATCTAAACAGCCAGAAATTGAATCGAAACTCAATAGTCTTAAATTAGACAAATCAGGCTGTATTCTGTACATTTTAAATGAAAAAAAAAAACAACAATGTAATTATAATTATTATTTCCTAAATATGAGTTAAATTCTCTTCTTCAATAATAACATTGACAAACATTTTTTTATACTTATATGAATTTAATATTTATAACCTTTTTCTAGGTGTATTTTCCCTAATAGCAGTGCGCGTCTCTAGTAAAGATGTAATATCACCACGAGCTGCAAACAAGATACGGCAAACGATAACGCGATGTTCACTCACTGCGGCTCTAGTGGCGGTCTTCATTTGTGTCACTTTTGCTTGCCACGTGTATGAGTTCCGAAACGCTGACGCGTGGAAGGAGGCCTTCAAAAAAAACATCATGTGAGTGTTTTTAATTTTATTACTTGTTAAATTTGTAATATGTTGTTTTATTTAATAATATTTTAGAGCTACTTTTAATTATTAAAATTCAGTTATTTTTTCTTGTCATGATTTGACATTACAAGGTATATGTTATTTGTAAAAGTTACGTACTGGATTAAGATATATATAAAATAATATAGAGGTGTTTATTTAACAAAAAAGAAATTATAACATTTTTTATACCATAAATATACCTATTTTGAAAGAGACGAGGAAAGGACAGATTGCAAGATTTTCGTGAATGGAAATTTATTAGAACAAGTGAATGAAGTAGTATACTTGGGAAGTATGTTAAGTAGAGATGGTAGATACGAAATGGATGTGGAAAGACGTGTTGCTGCCAGTAACAGAATGAACGGTGCCTTAGCTGCCTTGTTGAGACGGCAGAACGTCAGCGTCGCTGCACGTTTGGCCGTACACAATGCAGTTTTGGTTCCGACGCTGTTATATGGCAGTGAAACGTGGGTATTACAGAAGAAGAATGAAAGAAAGATGAATGCTGTGGAGATGCGATCTCTTCGAAGGATATGCGGAGTCAGCTTAGCTGACCGAATCCGCAACGAAGAGGTACACAGGATGGTAGGTACCAGCGAGGATGTCACAGTAAGAATGAAGAAGAACGTGCTCAGGTGGTTTGGGCACGTTGAAAGAATGAGTGACGAAAGAATGGTAAAAAAGATATACGATGAAAAGTGTGTGGTAAGAGAGGTAAGGGGAGACCTCGGTTGACTTTCGAAAACACAGTATCGAAGATACTGGAGGAAGGTCACGTAAAAAGCATGAGGACTCCCCGGAGAGCATGCATGAAGAGGTTAATGACAGTGGACGAGGCGAAAGAGGTATGCAGGGACCGCAGCGTTTGGCG
The DNA here is from genome assembly GCA_037178615.1 of Dione vanillae. Classification (NCBI taxonomy): domain Eukaryota; kingdom Metazoa; phylum Arthropoda; class Insecta; order Lepidoptera; family Nymphalidae; genus Dione; species Dione vanillae. Next base: position 228,347 of record JAZFAU010000190.1, read on the forward strand.
CTCCGTTCTCTCTGACTACCCCGCTAGAGATAGAGCGTGAAGATATGTATGTATGTATGTATGTAAATATACCTATTTTTATTAGCAAATTTTTTAATACTTTTTAAGCAATTTAACTTTATGTATAATATACCACTAAATGATTGGTTTCGTCTCGTCAACAGCTGTCGCCTAGAAGGCCTGAAGGAAGGCAGCCCGCGCGAGTGCGGCGCCGGCGCGCGCCCCTCCGTGTCGGTGCTGCAGCTGCGCCTCTTGTGCTGCTTCGCGGCCGGCGCGCTCATGGCCTCCTGGACCTGGACCCCGGCCGCGGCCGCCGCCTGGAGACGATACATGGCCAAGTGGGTGTCTTAACATTTGCTTAAGGACATAATTTATATTACTTGAGGCCAGTGGCATTAAATGCTAGGTCATATGCTGGGTTAGGCCTATTTGGCGGAAAGCAGGAATGACATATCTCAAGGTCAAAACATTGAGTACTTTCTACATACATTGTTCAATAAAATTATACAATATAAAAGAAATATTAGTAAAATATGTTTTATGAAAGATAAATATTTTGATATGTGAATTTCAATATTGTTTATAAATGAAAAAGGTGATTTAATGTAACACAATTAATTACTTTGTAAATGTAACCGCGACATTTTATATATTGCACACACTGAACTGAATATATTAATGTAAACAGGAAATGCGGGTGTTCGGTGGAGGCGGAGATGACGCGGCGCGCGCGCAAGCACGAGCTGATCGCGCGCGCGTACCGGCGGCGCAACGAGTTCATCACGCGCGGCCGCCTGTCCATCTCGCTGGGCGGCTCGCGGCAGGACCCCGTGGCCTTCTGCCTCGACCACACCGCGCCCGCCGACTACCCCGACGACGGCAAGCATGAGAGGTGTGCAGCCGTGCGATGGTGCTTTTACTACGTTGTTTATGTTTATTAACGATGCTGTTAAGTCGAGGATTAAGTTCCATTTCCCACTCGGGGAAGATGAATTTTTACATTTCCATTTTCTTTGCTCTGATCACTAGGCAAAGCGCGTTGAGTTTTTACACGAAATAGCTCCAAAAAGGCGGAAAGCAGCAACAGAGAAATCAGGGACTAAGCAAAAGAGTGCCTTAACACTAGGTTCCTATGGTTCCTGCAGTTCCATCTGCCTACCCTGCCATGTGCGGGATAAGCGTGAAGGCATTATTAAAGTCACTATGTCGTTATGACGCGCACGAATGCGATAGTTTGTTAGGTCTCCACTTAGGTGAATGATTATTTTTATGTATATATTAATCATTTTGTCAATCTGGTGAGACAAATAATTGATTCTCTCTGAGTTCTTATTATGCGTTTTGCGGGGGTTGTAAATATATTAACTATTTTGTAAGATTTACACATCTTTTTAATTCTCACTTATATAAAAAATTGTTAAATTTACAGATATATGAAAACCCAGGCTCAGAAAAGATAAACATAACTAAATATCTGTCTTAATCAAGACTAGACAATGTCATTGCAATTGTGCAAAACCTGAAACGTATGATTTCGATGTCCAAATAATAACGAAATCAGTATATTAAAGACGCTTACTATTTCTTTATGACACCTTTTTATTAGAGAATAAGTCACACATTCTTTTAATTCGTATTAACATATTAGCTGCATTAATAAAAGCATTAATGAAGCGTTTCGTGTGTCAGTGCGGAGCTGTCGTCGTCGTGGGCGGCCAACCTGCCGCGCTTCGTGCGGCGCCGCGACGCGCTGGTGCTGCCCGCGCACCACCACTCGCTCAGCTCCACGCCCGACCGACGCAACTCGCAGGTACACCCTTTTTTATTTATTTACATTTTCTAGTCATATAGGCAGCATTTAAGTAATAATTGAGTAGAACACCTATATATTGTAGATTTGGTCTAGTTGAAATTTTTTTTTACCTTCACCTTTAGGGTACCGGCAGGGTAGGCAGAGGGAACTGCAGGAACCCTACGAACCTAGTGTTAAGATACTCCGTTGCTTAGTTCGTGCTTTCTCCGTCCCCGATTTCCGTTTTCGAGGCATTGCGTGTTGAGTGGCGGAACTCAACGCCGCGCTTTGCCTTGTTTCCAGAGCGAGGAAAATGGAAATAGAAAAATCCATCCTCCTCGAGCGGGAATCGAACCCACAAACCGTCGCGTTTACAGGCAGACGCGACGCCTCTGCGCCACGGCGGTGTAATTATGTAATTTCTCTTAGCCTTGTGTTTCTTTAATCGGTTCGTAATAAAAATATATCTAAGAAAAATGTATTATAAGATGAAGTTACTGACTGTATTACTAAAACAATTAAGCATTGCATAGTACAGACATATATTATTTCTTGTAAAGCTAAGACTGCTAACAATGCACCATAAAAAACACAATATAAACATAATATAAAGTTGTGTTTTTCTTTAGTACATCATTAATATTGGTAACTTAAAATAAATAAAAAAAGTATTACAAGTTATTACATATGTAAAAAAAATAACAGAATCAATAGAATAAAGAATATATTATAGTATTATCAGAACTAATAAATAGGATTTTTTGCCAATTTTAAAACTTTTCTATATCTAATATTGTATTTTTTATTTTTTTTACTATATATATAAATATGACTTAACACATATATGTTTTACATATATGTAAAAAAAACTTCCAATTTTGCCTTAAATGTAATTTGTCTTATATATTATTGGTGACTGTATTTGCCCATAATTTTGTGACTAAGTTATAATCTGCCACTGACTCTAAATAAATTGATAAAAATTAGTGTTTTAAAAAAGAACTTGAATAGCTGTCTACTAGCATATAAGATAAATATAAATAAATTTAAAAATAATATAATAATATTAAATACAAATTTTCTATTTATACAATAATTAATATATTGTTATCATATATATATAAATTGCATCATAGGATTCCCAAATAAGCATCAGTCTACGTCACGTGTCAGTGGAGTCACGTCGCAACTCGCTCGACAGCCAGCTCTCGGTTAAAATAGCAGAAATGAAAACGAAAGTGGGACGTCGACGAACAAAACACAATAAAGCAAAGCGTAAACGAGCATCACGGAAGGAAAGTACACCGTCCATTGAAAGTCAAATCAGTAGATACTGGTTACAAGCTGTAGCTGCCAACAACGATCCGTCCCGCGAAGAAGTTAAATTTAGTTTTGATTAATTTTGATACTAAAATTTTCACTTTATTTATTCGTGGACTGGAATATGTTGTTGAAATTAACATATTCCAGAAGTTCAAAATGAATTAATTTTTGCTATTACTTATTTTTGTATCGATACACAAAAACAGACAGAGAAATACGTCGATACTAGAAACTTTTTTGAATTACGTCACATTCTTAACCGATTCTTAAAGGTTCAGAGACGACAACAATTTTAATACATATATTGTAAGTAATTCTATTATACATGCAAAATCGATTTTATTTGTCAAATATTTATGATGCCAATATCGATTAGAAGATAATTTTATAAGTAATCTATTTTTAGGGTTTACATACGTTTATAAAGCAGCGGTATAGAATGTATGTGTTGACTAATTATGACATATCTCTTTTAGTGATCTCGATTTTTGAATATTTTTTCTAAAATTTGATATTAAAGAAAGGAAGTAACAATGATCAATAATTACAAGAAATGATAATCACATGCTATAAATATGTATTGGTTCATATTTTAGATAGTAATACAGAATTTTTACAAATAGTTTGTAGATAATTAATGAGTGAGCTTAAGTAAATAAGAGTTCAAAGATGAATTTGCATCAACCCAAAGGTTTCCAGTGACTTTAAAGTTACTTAGTCTAGTTTAACGCGTCCTTACTTTACTGTACTATTAGGTTATTACTGATTTATACATTATACACTGTACATAAAATAAGACTGATTGGAATCTCTATATATAAACTGATCTGAAACCATGACATTTATTATATTATGCTTTTTAATAGAATACTTTTGTATTGCTAATAAATGTAGAGACAGTGCCATATCAATTTTTGTACCATCTGTTATGTATACATATATACATGTTATTGTAATGCTACAATCATCTTTTATAAGAAATAGATTTGTGATTAATATTTTTATAATTGCATTGACAGAAATATTTCTAATGCATTAAATTGTAAGCTTTGTAGCAATAATGTATGTAAATAAGGTTTTTTATTATCAACAGTGTACTGTATGTAGTACAAATTGTGGTTGTGATACCATTGTCTTTGTCTTTTTAAGTATAATTATATACACATTGTTTTTATTGTTAACTGTAACACTATTATAAAGGGGTTTGCTGCATATTATGAGTGTTTTGATAATTTGGTTTGTTCCATTATATCTATCTATGATTAGGCTATGTTTAATTAATTTTTGAATGGCATTTATTTTTTATTTTATACTGTATTTTTTACTACTTTGCTGCATAGTATAAAATTTTGAATTTAAATGATTTCATATTAATTTTTTATCACATTTTTTTAAATCCGTTATATACATATAAGTTTTATGCTTTTTTTTAAACCAACATAGTTTCGTATTAAGTATATATTTAATTTTTTTTTGGATATGTGAGGCTTTATAGTAAGTATATGTATTGTACAGTTCATATTTCTTTTCTTTATTTTATTATTCGTTACGAATGTGATTTAATGTAACATAATTACAACAAAGATAGTAAAACAACGATTATACTGTGTAGTATAAAGTATTTTGTGATATTTCAATGATAGTGATGGAATTCCGTACATTTAAATAAGTATATTTTTGCCAAGTTAATTTGCTGTCTTCCAATGGTATGCAGATTTGCTATCTCGTCTATCCCACTTTCATAATAAAATGAATAAAAGCCACAACCTACTGTATGATATTGATATATCTGATTTCGTAGGTCTGTTATTATTATTTTAATATATTATATATTGTAATAATATTTTTAATTATACAATGATTTGATATTATGTGATGTTCAATGTTTTAATGGTTACAAAACATTTTTTTAATCTTCAACAACAGTATTGAATCAAATGCTTTAAAAAACAGAGCGGCTAGGTTAATATTTTCATATGTCTAAATGGAGATAGCATATCTGCATGAAACTCGAATGTGAAATATATAAAATATTTATAAATATTGTGTAAGTCTGTTCTAGCTTTAAATTCATTTTTACGCGCGTGTATTTTACCAATAATTTACATTTACTTATTAGGATAAGAAATAAATATTTAATAATGAAATAATGACGTTTTTATTATTATTATGTTCTCAAGGTATCAAAGGAAATGTGATCATATTTTTGTGTGTGAATATTTTTCCTATTCATGTTGAATCTGATGTATAGGCCAACGGCGTTATGTAGGTATAAATAATATTTTAGTTACAATGATTACTTTGTAATCGCGATAAAAATAAGAATACATATTGCAAAATAAGTATGAATTAAAATGTATATCGTAAACAGTTGTATTGTTAAACAAAAGTTATTACTAATTGTGCTATATTATACATGAAATTATTTAACAGTATTCCTATTGATCTAAAATTTAGTGTTGGGATAGTTGTCTAGTGTCAATGTAAAAATAAAACGCATTTTAAATTCACTGTTTATTGAAAACAAAAGATAATAGCTGTCAGTGTGAAAATGTCACAACTCTATTTTCTTATACAATAGAAGTATATACCATTCGAGCGGGTACATAAAGATATTATTATTATTATTATTTATTATGCAAAATCACAAATTTCCATCCCATAAATAAGTTTCTTAATATCATCCCCAATTTGACACTCGCAGAATCATTTATTATTTAATCAGAGCAAATAATATAAATTAAACTTGCTATGATGATAGTTTAAAATATTGTGGTGCGATGCTTAAGTAATTAGCTTCGTTACTAGCCATACTAAACAACTAACGCTTAAAGGCAATGCCTTAAAATATAATAACTTATTAAATAATGTTTATTTTAAACTTAGCTTCTAGTTTCTGGGAATTTCAAATTGAGAAGAGTATTTTTTTAAATATTTGGACTACTTGGATGGATCTATAAAGCATGATTTTATTATGCAACATTTAATAAATACGCTAATCACAGATGCAGCTTATAAGGCAAGAAAATGTCGATAAAACTTATAAAAATACTCGTAGAGCTTAATAGCTATAGAAGATCAATTTTATTGTAACCTGAGACCGGTGTTTCAATGAAATGTTATAGGTGTAAATACATAAAATTAATCTTCCAAGTTATCAGGTCGCAGCCAACAATCAAATTCTTTAAATAAACATTAAAACTTATCACATGCGGAAATAACAAAAAATAAGAATAAAAACAAAAGTAAAAAGGAACAAAATATGTAAATAGCGCCTAAAAATTGTCATTAAAAACATTTCACTTATATTTACTTATAAATAGAGGTCAAGATTGCACAACTTATTAAAGGAAAGGAATGTTTTTCTTTGGCCCTTAAAAACTATTAAAAAATCACAATAAACATAAAAAATAAATTCGACAATAGGAAAAACAACCACCAGGATTTAAAATATTATTAAGACAAATAATAGTTAACCCATATTAAGTACAGTACGAGTATCGTAAAGCGACGCGACGTGCAGCCATATTTACTTACGATATACATAATATCTAACTAGTATCAATGGTCATGCAATAATTCTATCTAACTAAGTGGCCATCACTTGCAGTCTATGTGAGTCTGGCCTTGCGTATATTCTTTTTTTCAGCTTCAGTGAATCCTAAAATATTTTCTATGGCGTTGAGGTGTCCTTGATGGTTTTCTGGGTCTGTTAAGAAATAATAAATGGCGGATTTCAAAAATTGCAACGTCACTTCTGGATCTACGTTCGCTTTGCTGCCTTTCTGCGATTCCACTATGCGACGATACATGGCCTGTAACAGATTAAGTTATATTAAAGTAGGTTATAAATCGTTTATAAATATTTAATAATCTATAGAAAATTCTAATGAAAATAAAAATATTTAACATATACTACAGAACTAAGTAACTACTTGATTAAAACATAAACATGTTATGTAAATAATTCCCAAAATAAACAAAAGAACTAAACATTTGTACCAATATAATGTTAACCAATAATGAAATTTATAAAATGGCAACATTAGATGTACTCCTTAAATGATCTGTCCATTTAAAGCTACTAACCAAAGTTAGAGTTAATTTTAAAATTAAAAAAAAATTCAAAATTAAAAGAAAAACAATGTTACTTTTATATTACATAATATTTTCACTTAAATTATGAATAAATATACAATTGAATACTTATACATATTATTGAAAAAATAATGTACTAAAATCTGTGTTAAATGTAAAAAATATAATAAACAAGTGCCTATTCAACATTTGTTAACTTAAAATATACCTCAAAATATTATTATCCAAGTACTTCCACCAAAATAACCAAAAGAGGCTGTTTCAAAAAATAGCATGCAAAGCTTATAAGCGCAGGTTAGGTTTACTAAATACTAGTCTAGTTTTTATAACTGTACACTAGGGGGTAAATAAATTATATACAAAATATATATATTAAGAATTACTTATACGAAATAAACTGAAATGATGAAAGCAATATAAAAAAAATAAATATAATTAATATGATTTTATACACTAATGGCATATTTTATATAAAAAGCAGTGAAAATATATATAATGGAACAGAATGTATATGAATAATACATAAATAGAAATTCTTCATATATTTAATAGGAATTTATAAAAAATATAAATGATATATTTATGTATGTGACATATCTAATGTTAGCCCATATTGAATTCACCCATCTTTACCAACTATGCCTAGAATATTTATAATCAAACAAAATGTTCTTCATTATGACAGCTGAGGTCATAAAAAGTTCATACTTGATTTTAGAAATTACAAGTAAAAAATCATCAATTTTCAGTGTATGCAATAACACAAATCTGCAATGTAACAAAACATGTTCCACGAATAATTTTGAATTAATTTAACAGATAAATTATTTAATTAAAATTACTAATTAAAATATAAATAATAGGCAGGATGAAAAAAATATATACTTATTCATACTTTGTGCAAAATTTAGTAAAGAAAAAGAGAAAACCTAGAGTAAAGACATTGTAAATGCTATTTTCTAAACCTACTAATTAAGCTACAAAATATACTATCAGAATACAGTCTCAAAATCAATTTAGGACCGCAACTGTCAAAATATTGAATGATATCATAAGACCGGTGCACTAAAGCAATGTGTACATGAAAGAAAAAAACTATTTTTGAATTTGTTGGGTGTACTCCAACCTTTCGAGCTCCTAGGACCCATAAAGAAACAGCCTCCTTTGCACTTAGAAGTACTTGTGACTTTGTAGTTCGGTCCTCTGTGAATGCCGTGTCCTGTAATTCACTACACGTTAAAGCGATTGTTAATTGCGACTACTTGCACACTACTGTCGCAGCTGAATTAACAAATATATTTAATAATTGATTGTTATGGGAAACCTATATTTAGTAATTATATTGCATGATGATGCATAACTATTTTATTTTACTTTTATTATATTATTATAAATTTTATTATTTGCTTTAAATTAAGAACTTAAATTTAAATTAAATGATTGAAAAAAACTTAGTTCTTTATTAAAAGTTTATATAATAAAATAGCTATCACACCATTATCATATTATGGTAACAAATAGTTTTATATGTTATCACCAGTGAATATTCTATTGGTTTTAAATTTAAAAAGTGGAAAAAAAAATGATTTATTAAGTAGGCATTTAGTATGCATTAAAGACTAGAATATTTGCTATAGAATAACATCCTCTATGAATACTATAAGAGTTTAACACCACACAGTAAATGTTAGCTTTTAATAATTTGAAATCAACTTCAAATAAATCTAATAATGATTTCTGTTAAAAATGTAGCATTCGATATTGCTAGAAATGGTAAGCTGGGTCATATACAGATTCAATATTTTTATAACTTACTCGGACATTCTCAAGCTCTGTCTGGGTGATTTGTAGTTGTTCCAACAATTCTTCAACAGATACTCTGCCAAGTTGGCTGGTGCTTGGCTCCAGCTCAACCCCCTGAAAATAATAAACAATAATTTTAATTTTTTTGTTTCTTTATCTGTGCATACATACATAAACAGAAAAGTTCAAATTCAAACAAAATTCCCTACAAAATTACAATTTATTAAAATGGTTGACTCTTATACTTTACTTTTACATTTAGACAAAGTTGTGGTCACAGCTTGTAAGTCACATTAATTTATTTGTAAAAAACATTAAATATATTTATGAGCTATAAGTACCTTATCTGCTTCAAACTTGGCTGCTTCTTTCCCCTTGTTGTACATTTGTAAATAAATAGACTTATGTCTACTTTCTTCATCTTCCAACTGATTGCTAGCCTCTTCCAACTGTTTCTCTAGTACATGTATCCTTTCTTTAGCTTGCTCATAGTTTGGTAATAATTCACAATATCTAGTATTGACATCCGCAAGTTTCTGCAATAATGATTCAACTTTATCATTATGAGCTTTTTTCATTTCCTGTGTTTCACCAACATGAGCTCTCATAACATCCTCTATTTTCTTTTCATAATAAGATATCAGGCTACGGCGTTCTTCATCACTGTCACCAATATCTGTCATGCAGCAGGCATCATGTGTCAACATGTGTACAGATTCTTTTGAATGTAAAGAAGAATTTGTAAGATCATCAAAATGTCCTGAGTCTGTAAATGACCCCTGCATCTCATTTCGACAACGAGTTGGTGTCTGACCTTTAAAAAGTGGACTGTCAGTAATATCATAGGATCTGTCTTTACATATTTTAATACTTTCATCTCCAATTAAATGTTCTTCATTATTTTCTCTTATAGTTACAATTTCACTAGAGTTAGATTTTTCATCTGGGGAAAATATTGATGCTTTGTACAATCTCAACTCAACAACTTCTTTTGTGAGCTGGAATATTTCACTGTCTTTCTTTTCCAAATCCTTCTTGGCTTGGCTTAATAGGTTTTTTAAGCGACGGATTTGTTTCTGAGCGCGTTGTGTTGGCGTTAAATATTCCTCTCCTGCTAAGCCAGCATGTGAAGAACAATGCAGCACATAGCGCATGGAGCGTCCACTAAAAGTGGTGCCATTAAAAGGCGCATATCCAGCGTCAATTGACGCAGCAGTCGCAGCACTGCCGTAACTGTGAAGGGACTCATCGTCAGGCAAATCCTCAGGTGAACCAGGTGGCGTGTGAGCCGAGTCAGTCATGCTTAGATGTCTATCTATGCACGGTTCTTGTATTTTCAAACAAGATTTCTTTGGTTTATTTTGTGTGTTTGAATTAAATGACTGAAATAAAAGTAATTAACAATTAACTAATTGCAACTTTTTGTACATCTATTGTAGATATTTGAAGTAATGAAATGTCGTAATAATACTTAGGCTGTTTTGAAATTAGTTTATGAAATGACTATCCACATAGTAGCCGTGGCAACATAAAAAGCTACATATTAAAAATGCAGACTACCACTTACTTGGCTGCGAGGTCGATGGCTTGGCTCCGGGAGACGAGAGCCATCGCTTCTTTGTTTTAGGTTTGTATTTTCCGTGATTATTGGGATATATTTTCTAGTTGTTAAAGGAGATCGTTGCACCATTTTTTCACCGCGCAGCCGCAGTGAAGATGAGCGGCGGAAATTTCCTGTGACATTTCCTGCGCAGTAGTGTTCATCTTGAAATTCAGCAAGTCTTCTTCCACAATTTCTATTCATTTTATTTATTTAAATCACATTGACGTAGCGCTCTGCAAAAATAGAACAGATGGGTGAAATTGAAATATAATGCAAACAAAATTCATAATATATTGTCACAGATTATTAATGTTTTTAGTTATTTGTTTACAGATTAAACCTTGTTTTATGTTAACTTTAATTTTAACACTGTTTTATACGAAACTGTTAAATTTTAATCTTCTAAATTATATTCAGTTCAACTCAGTGTACAAAATAATGAAACTGCCTTTATAAAAATAATAAAGTTTATTAACCCTTGTTCTGTTTGAAAATAAGTTGTGCCTGCAGAACGGACTTGCATTATTGAGTTGAAGAAAAGAATAAATTTTATATAATTTTCCGAAATGAATTTTAGCTAAATAAAATTGATAATACTGTGCATAATATTTAAATTTAATAACCCCATGGAATAGTATATATATATTTCACTGTACGGATGATAATAAAAAATGCAATTTCAATTGAACTAATACACTATACCATAGTAAAAGAGTTCAAAAAAATTGTTTGTGTACATAGAATATTTTTTATTAAGAAGAGGGTTTTTACTTTTCACATACAAGTCGTATGTGTGTGAAAAGTAAAACCTCTTACAAAATATAAAATTATAATCTTTATCCGTTTGTTCTAAGGCCAGATTGGAATCAAATTTTTGTCATATTATTGTTAGGTTTGGGTCCAGCCGTCACCAAACGGTTATGCAACAAGTTTAGTCTAGGTTAAAATTTACTTTGAAGACGTGCACACTTGATGTGAAACCATAGAAGTCTAGCTGAACAAAAATGATGGAATGTAATAAACAAAAACAATTTCTACTCATATATAACCATTAGAGACTTAGAATACCTAATATAGAACTACAAACTCATAGATCATATAATAATGAGAGTTAAGAAAATGGTTCTTAAGAAAATGTTTCTCTGTATGACGAAAACGTTTTTTTAACAACCTAAAATCCAAGATTTAAAACATTGTACGTCATATACATTTTTCATTGATATTTTTATATATAAAATTCAAGGACCTAGAATAATGCAAAGATTAATACCTAACTAAAAAAATATTGATGATCAGTTACGAAGTTGTAGGAATTTATATATAGGTATAACAATGAAAAATGTTTATTTCATATGTTAGCCACACTCTGTAAAATTTAATTCCACAAAACAAATTTAGTAGTCAATAAATACAAAAGGATTTTTTGGGAAAGGGTTGCTATAAATATAAAAGGTGTTTATATTATATAAAAAGAATTGAAATTTAGGAAACAAGTGATAGTAAAAGTTACGTTCACAATATGAGTCCATCAATGTTCACATTTAATGATAAATTAGGTCGAGTCACGCAAAGCTGAGACAGCGAGAAAATTAATTGCATGATTGCAAGATAAATATAATGTAAATAAGCAGCAGAAGATTGTAAAGCAGCAGTGAATAATTGAAAAGAAATACGTTGTGGAAATCAAGAAACGATTCCATATTTCTGTATTTTCGTTTCAGAAAATATCAAGTATTAGTAGCAAAAATAAATAGTTGATTAAAAGCAAAAATTCCAATGTAACAACGAATACTAGGTCACGCTCATATTGTATAAATAAAATTGTAAGTTTTGTGGTTACCGCTAAGCAGCATGAAGTTACAACACTGATGTTGTAAAACCAGTAAGAACGTTTCTCAGAGAATATTGCAAGAATGAACAATCGACTTCACAACACTTATTTGTGCAATTAGGTATTGTTTTCGTTATACTATTAAACATAATAATTTTCAAAATATTTTTTAGATGTAGGAGAATGATATGTAAACTTGAAATAAATTAAAAATATATAACTTAATTACTACATAGTTTTGATCGTAAACGATGCAGTAATTAAATGTAGTCGTATATTAATTAGCTACTAGTACTTATGCTAACAGCTTTCGCAACGATTTCACTTGCTTAGAACGTAATCTTTTTTATCAACAACAACACTTCACAACAAACCATGCGGATCGCAATTTAGTTATAGGTTCGTAACGAAAGACCTCAATTTCTGTCGTTAGCTATGGGCGATTACCGTTTTTAATCAAAAAGCAAAATTGAAAAGTTCTCTTGGAATTTTTTGTTGGCATTTATAATCGATTTTTCTAGTAAATTTAATTTTTAATAAAAGAATATATTTTTTTTAATTTTAAGGACTTAAACACTGAAAGATGTTCAATGTTTAGGCATAATAAAAGTTATTGGGTACTAAGTAGTTTTTATGAATAATAAAATGGTAATTGAATAATTTGCCACTATTATTTTTATAGCCAAGGTCGTGAAAGATAACAGAAAATGTACATAATTTGCTACAGACCTTGAAGTCGGGTTCATATGGCTGCTAGCCAAAGTTTGAAATAGGAATGTAACAATGGTAGGCAGTAGGCATGGTATATGGCATATTATTTTTTTAATTAATCATGATTAAGTATAAGTATAAAATAACAAAGTATAAGTATAAAATATCATATTAAGTATAAGTATAAAATAACAATAAAGTAGGAAATAATAGGATGTATTGTGGGTAATGGGGAGAAGAAATAGATATAAGATATACTGGATGTCGTAAAAAAAATTAAAAAAATACTTCTTTCCTCACTTATATATTTTTTATAGTAGAGTAGACAAAGGACTCAGGTAAAACGTTTTATAAATTAACTATTTATTTAGTAACATAATATATGGTAGTTGTTGTAATAAGAAATCTTAAGCACTTATTATAAGTATACTTACCTACAAGTTTAACAATCAACATCGACCATGAACCGTAATTAATTGCATTTAATGTTAAAATATATTATAATTGACTTCAAACCAACTAGATTCATATCATCAAGGATAAGGCTATATTAAAAATCTAAGAAATAATTTTTAGGTATTTCTTTCGATAATACATGATATTTAAGTAAATGTAATATTAAAAATAATATGAAGATTATACGTAAAATACAACAAAATATATACTTACTTATATTGTTGACTTGCACAAATAGATCCAACATTCTCTTTAAATCCGCGAAAACTTTATTGTAAACATGAAAAACACACATAATCACAGATAGTCTTCATAATCATATATATCGTATTTTCGTTATGTCGTTCGCACAGTATTGTTCGATTAGGGAACTTAGAACTCAACTCAGTCTTCGCAAATTACATAGAGTAAACCATCCACGTTAACTTTTACGCTAAGAATGTTGCGGCAAGTTGTCGGAGTGCGGTGCTTGGTCAATGCTTGTTCGCGCTAGTAGCTGCCGTCGCTAACGCCCCTTCTCGGCTACGACAGCGCAACTGCACAGCTAAATTTCGTAAAAAGTGAACTCTATTGTCAAATATATCAATATTACCCAATATATCACGTTACTATTATATAACAAAACATTTATTACCTCAGGCACAGCAAATAGTTTGACTCTCGCTGATGAAAAAGCGCAGTGAACGGCCGAGGAGATTGCTGCCACGCTGCCATCTAGTGTTAAATGGGAAAATTTTGCGTTTTTTCCAAAATTTTTTGTTCAATACAATTGTGAATTGAATCACTCAACTGGATCGTTCGCAAATCGAAATACGTCGAATTTTGTTTTTACTTTGTAACTTTTATTGCTTTGTACTTAACTTGCCTAAGTTACGTGGGCGGTACTTACTTTAATATTATTTTACATCTAATGTAATACTATTCATATAGGCATGATGATAGAACAGTGCCGCTATTGTTTGGTAACAATCGACCAATAGAAATTGACCTGCAAGTTGCAATGCGGATGGAAATGGCGGCAGTAGTTTTTTCCAACGGCTGCAATTATTACGACGTAGTCTGATAACGATGAAAACATGCTTAACAAGCGTTTGTAGCGCCGTTTTCTACTTAATTTTTGATTATTATCAGAAAACTAATTTTTATAGTTTCACTTACGAGTAAATAAATAATAAATAAACTTTTAGTACCTTTAATTTTATATTCTTATGTATTTATAATTTTAATATACAGAAGTGAACTCAATTTAAAACGAACAAAGCACTTTAACTGCAAACATTAAGATTCTTATTATTTTTCCCTGTTCAATTAAAATCTTTGTACAACATATTGCCTCGCTGAGGAATTAAATGAAATTCATTTCTATTACGTATTTCAGTATCTAATTAACACACTTCCTCTGTAATCGTTACGTAGGTACTCGCACATGCGGGTGTAAATTTCAACGGGTTACAGGACAAAAATTTTGGTGCATGATCTGACATATATGTATATATATATATATATCTATGTAATTATAAATCGCCTTGATAATAAATGCTGGTTAATTCACTCGAAGTGAAGAAAATACAGAAATTTATGGCTAAATATAAATATATAACTCTCTGTTACGTTTTTCAAAATTTAATTTAGTTTGAATGGATATTCGTTAAAATGCATATAAAAAAATGTAACAAAAATTTACTAAATACACTATTACCGCTATATTATATTGAATTGTTTTATATTACATTTTATCTTCATTTTGAGGCCAACGTACTTACTGTAATGGTACAGTGTTTTGGGTTCGATCCCCAATGGTATTACCAGAACCTAAAGAACCTAAACGGCGGCGTGGAATTACAGCACTAAAAACGCAGGTATCCCAAATTTGACAGAAAATGGAGAACGAAGTGTCTGAACGCAATGTCTTGAAGCTCTATTCAAAGGATTAATTATATCAGTGCAAACCGTATTGTTTTACTCGAATAACCTACTGATTTAGACGCTACGTTTAACATTTCATTTGAAGGTTGTTTATTCAATAATGTAATCTAATTAAAATAGGATTAACATTGTTAAGGATTCTTAAATTACAAAATTTGCTAGTTTATAAGTATAATTATCTATTATCTACAGAATTTCAAAAGATTTTCGTTTTAAAACAAGTTTTTAAATGTTCAAGTTTAAAAGTGACTTAACAACTTTTATGTAGCGAGGTTCTTTTTTGTGTTCTGATTTAAATTGGTGACATTGTACGTACGTATATACAGGCTTGAAACCAGTTATCGTTATTGGAAGTAAATAAAATAGTTTATATATAATTTAAATTTTATATTTATATGTGTTGTTTTTGTATAGTGGAAGTAAATTTTTTCTTATAATTTTTTAAGTAAACAAAATATTTACATTATACATTAAACAACTAAAATGCTTATTGCTCGACAAGTTAAATATCATACATATCTCATATGCCGAAGGTGAAGCTGCGAATATAATACAAGTTCTTTATATACGATGATGTTACCAAAATATAAAAAATTAACAAAATTGTATTAACTCCTCTACCACGACGACAACGAAACGTGACGCACGATTTTCCTTAAATTGACGTATCGTAATATGCAATAACGTAAGATATATATTTAAGTGAAAATATAATCTATTACATTTTAGTAAGACATATTTTGAATTCATGTTAAATGTTACAATTGTGCCGAACAAATTGAAAGGTAAAAAAATTGTTTCATAAATAGTTTAGGATACAATTAGAAAATAAATTTATTTGAAATCAAATAAAAATAACTTGTACTAAGTAGAGTTTCTATATAACATAAGATTTAAAATGTCGTAAACATTTAAGTTTTGTGGAAAGTGTTTGTCATAAAATAACTGAAGCATAATGATTATTCACTTAGCAATTGTGTATTGTATTGACGTAGATGTAACGTAAAACTTGACTTAACACGCTTCAATGCTCTCGCTCTCTCCAGATTTCTCGAACGGTATGAACATTTTATTTGCATGCAAGTGCATACAAAACCAATTATAATTATGTACATCAGATAAGGTCCCGGAGCGATTATAAGAAACGGTATCGAATATTTTATTATTTTAAAAATTTAAGATAATGATTTACCGTAAAATATTTATATGCTACTGTTTTACTTGAATTAATTGCAGTTATGCTTTCAATATAATATAAAAAATAAGAAGTGTAACAAAATACAAATGCAATTTTCCTGTAGTTTCTAAAAGCATACCATTTGAATGAAAAAAATTATCATTTCTAGAGTGGCATGTACTGCTACTCTTATTTCTATTTTAAGCTTATACTTATATATATATATACTATATATACATACTTTAACCATAAGAACCTGGTGTCAGGACACTCCATTGCTTAGTCCCTGCTTTCTCCGTCCCTGCTTTCCGCCTTTTTCGGACGTCGGTTCTCAAAGATTTAAGTAGAGAGTACTAAATATTTTTGGTTACCTTGTACACAAACACCAAGATATAAAAAAAATATGGAATTTATGAAATAGTTGTAAAACAAATTAAAAACCATAGACCAGTCAAAATGGCGTGTGGTAACCAAAAATAGTTTGGTTGAAGCTATAATGATTTTGTATTCGATGCCCACTTTTATAATATACTCTGCTTTATGCGGATTACAGTTCAACTACAAATGATCATCGTAATTGTAAAATAAATGGGTTGAAAAGAATATCTCCTCATATGCCATCAGACAGAACGTCAACAACTTTCCTTTAAAAGAAACCTATACACAGCTGCCACATTGTTTCATAAATAAAGTAAAACCTCATTAATTCAAGTGAACTTTTAATTATTTTCTTATGTAATCTTCTTCGATTTGAATACTGTTCAAACATACAATTATGTATATACCTTTATGCGTTTTGCTAGGATTTGATTATTTTATTTACAAAAAGATAAGTTGCAGGGCTCGTATATAATTGATTACAATATAAATCACGTTAATAATTTATTATCACCCGGAAATTCTTCACTTTTCAACGACAAAAAAATGATAAAATATAACTAAATGTTATCTAATTCAACAAAATATTTAAAATACTATACGTCTGTAGATACGAAACGTTAAAGGCAGACTTATAGCCTTAAAGGTTGGAAGAACAAAATTCATTTTCTTCGCTCTGGCAACAAGGAAAGCGCCGCGTAAAGCTAGTGGGAAATTTAGTGACTTAACAGTAGTTTTCTTCGCCTATAGTTACCTCTGCCTCCTACTATGTGCGGGATACAGAGTGAAGCTAAAAAATATATATTTTCTTATCATAAAGTACCTAAATAACTATTAAAATAAACTAAATTATATTTAAGAATTAAAAAAAACTAGAGGACCGTCGTGGCGCAGATGCGCAAAGTGTGCCTGTAACGCGACGGTTTCTGAGTTCGATCCCCAGTCGTAGAAGATGGATTTTTTATTTCCATTTTCTTCGCTCTGGCAAACTAGGCAAAGCGTGGCGTTGAGTTCCGCCACTAAACAAGCAATGCCTCGAAAAAGGCAGAAAGCGGGGACGGAGAAAGCAGGGACTAAGCAACGGAGTGTTTTAACACTAGGGTCCCACGGTCCCTCCAGTTCACCTCTGCCTACTCTGCCATGTGCGGGATAAAGCGTGAAGCTAAAAAAAAATACTATATACAAAATAACCTTACAAATTGCCAACAATAGGTGCCATACAAAAAAATGAATTTAGTACCTATTACTGTTTTACTGGTACTTTGACATAAGTTATTTCAGTAATTTCAATTTAAATGTTGTACTTAATAATGTACTTAATTCATACTTGAAATTATGATAAAATTATTTAAAAATTGCTTAAGTTAATTATTTTTTTTAAATTAATTCTTTTTTTTTTCATTTATTCATTTTTCATTCTTGTTTTAAAGTCGGGCATAAGAGAGATTAATTTACCACTAGGTATAGTATAACCAAAACTGTACTATGTTTTGTAGACAACAAAAAGCCATTTAGTTTTAATAATTTTCTCAAACGGGAGTTAAGCCTCCCAACATCGGGTTAGTAGTAAAATTTAGACACTTCGCTATCAGGTCTGGATGATTAACTCATACGTCTCTATCATACGAGTTCAACGAGGAGCCTATTCTTAAATTGAGAAAGGTGTACATGTGAGTTTTTCATAAGAGCTTCTTTGAAAGCTAAGCTATTGATCTTTTGCTGTTTTTTTGTTTCTCTCTTGGCTCAGGCTTATATCAACAGCACTGAAATTTACCTAGTACTTATACAAGAAAAATATATTGAATTTATTTTGTATAAAACATAATATATAAATTAGATAATTATTAACCTAATATTTCACCTAAAATATGCAAAACAACGGGGGCGACGCATGTAGTATATTATGTAAAATATTTTTTTTACCTTCACGCTTTATCCCGCATATCGCAGGGTAGGCAGAGAGAACTGCAGGGACCATATAAACCTAGTGTTAAGACACTCCGTTGCTTAGTCCCTGCTTTCTCCGTCCCCACCGCCTTTTTCGAGGAATTGCGTGTTGAGTGGCGAAACTCAACGTCGCGCTTTGCCTAGTTTCCAGAGCAAAGAAAATGTAAATAGAAAAATCCATCTTCCCCGTGTGGGAATCGAACCCTCAAACAACACACTTGTTAGAGCAATCATCATTTTCTGTAATTTATTACTTTCTTTTCATACCTTTACAAAACAGACATTTTATTTTAACTTCAAATATTTTTGAAAACAAAGCAAACGTGCTACTTATACTAATTTCTTATCTTACTTTATACTTAAGTGAAGGTTATCAATTAAAAATTGGTAACAAAAATTTCAAGGCTCAAAGCCGTTACACAAGACCGTAATGAAACATAAGGAGGCTATATTTGGTATTCATAATGAATTAAAAGTAAAATTTTATATTTCACAATTCAATTTTTCTAAAATAAATCTGTTCATTGTTCATTGTGCTTGTTTTATTTTTAATCACGTTAAGGTAAATACACGTTCACATGTTCGAAGTCATCGCGGGTGCGTGATCGTATAGAGGAATACCTCTTACATATTGACTCTGTTCTAACTTTGCTGACGATAAAGTGGCCAACTTGTCTATGGTATAGTTAAGTTCATGAGGACTTGAAAATTGTGGTTGATTTTATAAATATAGTCTGTCTTTTAAAATATCTGTGCTTTCATTTACTAGATTCGGTCTTATATAACTGAAACCAATGTCAATATACGTCTATAGTACCTTTTAGTAGCTGGAACGGACGCAGTATTGCCGTCATTAATACTGTTATTCTAAATAATGATAATATCATAATATGTTCCAAACTGTCCAAGAACTTTCTTAATATAGAGGTCACTAAGGGCCTGGACAGTGATTTTGTTAATGTTAGAAATACTTTATTTAGTACAAAAAAAATAAAGTAATATTGAAACTCCTCGCAAAAGAACTACAACAAATAAAAAATAACAGGAATATGATATTTTGAGAAATTAATACGAAATCTGGCCTCAAAAATCCAAGCCATTTAGAAACTTACGGGTCCTCTTATGCAATCAAATGTAGTTATGGTCTGGCCATAAGTATAATAATCACCTACTTTTATGCCACCAATGTTATTTTATACTAATTAAACAAAATTAATTGTTTTTTTTACAAAAAAAACATGCAAATTCTTTGGTTAGTTTTATTATTATCATCCTTATATATTGCTTTGTAGTGTAATGAAACAAACCAGGTTCCTTCTTCAATTACATTTATTAATACTGAGTACAATTCAGATACCAAAAGGTACAGCATGACTGCTTAAAGTTCTCTTCAGAATGTTCTTCCCAAGAATGGTCGATCAAATATTTATACTAGTTCATTTATACCCCCACACAGTTGACCACTTCCGATACAATTTAATGTTGCCAACTACACTATTATAATTTAATTTTCGAAATACAATTCCATAATAAAATATATAATCAATTATAACAATTAATAAATTATTATAACATCGGATATTACAAATGTTAAAATTAATTGATAGACAAATAACGAGTGACATTCAAGACAATATCTTATTTCTTTATACAAATAATAATAAAATATCGATAAATTACAGTACAATTAAGTGATAAAATAACAAATCACAACACTCGGCCATCCGAACGCGTGCTCTCTCCGGAGCACGCACTAACAAATCACAACACTCGGTTAAGATATATTTACTATGTATACAGAACAATTTTTTTAAAATTCAATTCCAAATTATTAAGAAAACAAATTTATTTACAAACAAAAGTGAATAAAAATTACAATAATACATAACTATACTTAACACATTTGCACTTGTTATTATATATCCATATATTCTATGAGTTATTTTATTTATATAGGTTGACCAGTGGTACTTGGAAAATATAATAATAATCACTATTTTCTGCCAAGTTCACTATGTTATTTCGTATTACTCATACTCGTTTTCATTGTTTCGATCGTCCCCCACCTTAGTCAAGAGGTCCAGTCCAGCAGGGTCTCACAGTGGGGTAGATTTTGTTTTTCCATCGTCCTATTTCTAGTCCCTTCCCTTGGATACCACAGATCGACCTGCTTACTCTGCTTTTTTTCTGGTGCAACGCAGCTTGTGGCCTGTCCAGCCCCATTTCAAATGGTTTTGTTTCTAATATGATAATTCCTTGAGTTGTCTAAAATTTTGTTTCTCAGCATACTTTTCCCAATTACAATATATAACAATAATAAATTTTTAACTAAGTTTCCATAAACAAATACATTTCAAGGTGAATACTGCATGCAACAATTGATAGGCATCAACTTTTTTCACAAATGATAACACAAAAAAATAAAAGAAATGACAATGATATAACACAAGTTACTTTATAATGTCGTACAATAAATTCTTAATATATTAATAAAAAAACAATAAACATAATAAAGACAATATCATAATGCTGATATCCTAGACGTTTGGTTTTGCGATATTTACGTAAACAGGTTTTTACATACAAATTCAGTAAAAATAAATAAACTAAGCTTCTAAATTATTACTTGTATTATAAAAATACCTAACCTTTTCATTATTTTCAGTATCACTTCAAACAAAGCTACAGCAATTTCACAGCAAAGAGAATATTCACGTATCCAAGGTCTAATTCTATCAGATGCTATTCTTACACGTCTGTTAGTGCAATATAAACAACAATTAAATCAAGATTTTCATTACCTAACCATTTAGCAGCATAATAATTTGTTTTTGATACTTCTCCACTAGATCTCTTGAAGAAAGGATTGCAAGAGATCTTTTGAATCGTTGTATTCTTTTGCCGCGTTTGAGGAGCATAACGTAATGGCGATTATATTTAATAATTCTGTATTAAGCATTTTGCATTTTGACACAATCTGAAATAAATTAGTAGAGAAATAAATTTAAACATTTTAAAATAAATGGCAATGTTAAGAAACCTTAATGACGAATAATAAACACGAGAAATAAATCTTTTTGTCCCAATGTTTATTAAACATATTTAATTGAAAATAAAAAAATATATATCTTACGAAATATATAAGTCAATCAATTTTGAATAAATATACTAGCCACAACAATCTGCCGTTACACAAATAGCAAATAACAATGCGTTATGTCAGCTTCAGAATTGGTATTTTAGCACGATTTTAATTTACTAAATTTTCATAATTATGCAAATTATTACAAATATATATTTCAAAAAAAGAATAATATAATTTCCACTTAAATCATCATATAACAACATATAATATGAATGATACGGCCGTAGCGTTAGGTACATTAATAGAACGATTCGCTGGGATATGTTATCACAAGATATCAAATATGTGTTTGGCTAAATTATCGTTACTATACTTTTATATTGTAACGGAGGTCGCAGAAAATTAAAGTTGTAGGAAATCTCTGGTATACTCAAGTTTAACTTTTAACACGTTATTGAGACCGGCAGTTAATAAAATTTTTTCTAATATTACTATAGGGTCGTGCGAAAAAGAATCTTTAAAATTAACCTTTAGAACATTCAAATTAATATTAGTTGTGTAAACTAATAATATAGGAATCACTTTTCTCACTATAAATGGTAAGGTTAATGATATTACTACTGAATAGTTTTCAAAATTATCACCCGGTAAAAATAAATTTAGTACTTCCATTTTAATTGTAGTTAAATTTTAGTACTTTATTAAATTATTAGCTAAAATAAAATTAGCTCATTGTGACCAAAACTTTCAATTTCTACAGATATTTACTAACTACAGATATTTTTAGAACACTTCATTAGATTGCAATCGCTGCCAAAGTGTATGAATTCAAATTTGAAATATTTATTACCAGTATCAAATAATTCAAATAACTTATTTGAACACACACTTAACGAACGGTTCAATTAGTTAAATTTAACTACTTGATATGTACGTACATGGTATGATACAAGGGGTTTTAGTTTTAAATAATTATCAAGGTGACGATCTTACCCATTTAGTGCACTTTACAATTGGTCTTTTACAATAATTAGAAGTTCAGTTAAAAGTTTAATGAGAATTTGTTATAAATTATAGGTCCATTCTACTGTCGGGTCTTTTAAAATCTGGAATAACACTAAAATATTTTTAATAATCATCTTTGTTTATTACCGATTACATTGTTTATTAAACTTTAGTGCTTGTATCTTATTACGTATCTGCTGCGAGTATGAAAACTTTTTCTTCACTTATCCACGATCTACTAAGAATATCTTCAAAGAATTATCATCTTGACAGCAAATTTAAAAAAAATATATTTATACTCTTACTTGGATTTTATCGGCCCTTACTTGGTTCAGCTGTCGTCACATAACACAACAATTGTTTCAATTGGTTGGTATTTCAACTTCTTTCATGACTGTGGAAGACATATCTTTTCAATTGTGCCTTTCTGGAATGAAACCTTTCTCGTCACCTGAAAAACTATTTTACGAAGCTTCACAATCCTTTATAAATTTTAAACTTGTCTTGCTTTTTTTTCTTTGGGGCCAACATTAAAGATACAGATGTAGCACAAGCTCAAAAGATTTGAATACCTTAACTGAGTGGTTTAATTGTACTTACTGACAATGTAATATTTAAACAAAAAAATTAAAAATATTTCATCTCATAACCCACTAGTAGTTAATGTGATTATCGAACAAACTTCTAATAAAAAATAACTGGGTCTGAGGTCAGACATTCATCTCTCGTAGACATACCAAATTGAACACATCAAAACAAACTTTCATCCATTGTGGATTCGCTACGTAATATCTTCCAGTGTATCCTCAAGAAATTAAAATACAATATCTATAATTTGGTAGTAAAATCACACCTAAACTACCTAATCGAGATTTGGGGAAATGTGCCCAAAACAAAACTGCGTGACTGACTTGACAAGTTAAACAGAATAAATTAGTAAAATTATTATTTCATTATCACCACCTTACTTCAACAAAACTATATTTACTGAACTAGGAATAATGAATATAAAACAACTCCACTCTTACAATACTTATAACTTTTACACAAATGTTTTAGCAAAACTCACAAATATACAAACGAAGTACACACCGGGGGAGCTTGCTTGTCATACCGAAAGTTCGAACAAAATTTGCTATGAAAAATGTAACATACGACGGAGCACAATGTATGTATGTAACTACCCACCGACATAAGAAATGTAAGCTCGTACAATGTTTTTAAGTCAAAATTAAGGAAACATATTTTTAGAAATTATTCCAAATATTTATAATACTATTAAAATATTTAAATAAATATCTCATTGTGACTACAACTTTACTGGCAAAATATTCATCCTACCCGCCTATTTTTTTATTTTATAAAACTTTGTACTTTTTTCAAATCAAACCTTTGAATTATTGTATTATTCATGTTATTTTCCTTTTTTTGTTTATTCTAGTAGGTAAAAAACGAATATTATGCGAATATAACGAGTGATTGTAAAATTATAGTTATTAACAAACTAGATTATGTTCTCATGTAAATTACCATATTGTCTTTTTGAGAAATAAATATCTTTAAACAAGTCTTTAAACCATATGTATACTAGTATTAAGCTTAGCTTAAGCTATTTCACATCAACGTATCAAGCATCTATTACCGTTTCATTTCAAAAAATCTCACGTAATTTGATTATAAATACTAAAACGGCTTTAGAAAAATCTTAGTTAACATGAAATTATTCGTAATTCCAAAGTTACTGTTTGACTAACTGCGTTACAGCTGTATAGCTGAATTATCTTACTGCAATTGATAACTTGAGTTCAGCTATATGACCAACATAACAAATCTATAAGCTTAGCTCATTCATATAGGTCTAGCACAACAATATTTCTTTTACGTTCTTCAATATTCTTACTAAGAGACTATGTAATACGCAACCTCATGTCTGTTATCTCAAACCACTTTCATGGTTGTATCTCACACTACATGGTTGCAACAATTACCAATATGGCTGTTCCTCACGCAAGTCTGTATCTCAAGTAGTGATGTAACCAATATTTCCATTCGCGCATTTTTACATATTGGTATTCTCTCACATTCTCAAAATTTTCTGCGAGTTATTGTCAGAAAAATTAAAATTTGACGACAATACGTTATTAAATCGAAATCTATTTACTTTTTGTGTTTCTTTTTAAACAAAAAAAAATATTAACTTAACCTCGAAATTACATTATCAGCCTTCATTGTTTCTTATGAAACAATTTCTATTTTGCACTATAAACAAACAAACAAATTCTCGCTTCTAAAAAAAAAAAGTCTTATCAGTTATTACTTAGGTTTTCAGTATTATATAATCATTTACAAAACTGAATATTCGTATTGTAGCATTTGCGAATATCGATAGCATATATCCGCATTCATATTCATGAATGTTTAAAAAATTACATTCGTTACATCACTAATCTCAAGCCACTTACATATTTTTCAAGTCAAGTCAATTACGTCACATTACATATTTTTCAAGTCAAGTCAATTACGTCACATTCAAACTCACATTTACATAATTCAAGCCACCTACATGGTGGTAGATCATTTCAAACATCTATTATTCAAGCCACCTTCCTGGTGGTAGATCACAATTCTACAATTCAAGCCACCTTCCTGGTGGTAGATCACAATTCTACAATTCAAGCCACCTTCCTGGTGGTAGATCACAATTCTACAATTCAAGCCACCTTCCTGGTGGTAGATCACAATTCGACAATTCAAGCCACCTTCCTGGTGGTAGATCACAATTCTACAATTCAAGCCACCTTCCTGGTGGTAGATCACAATTCTACAATTCAAGCCACCTACCTGGTGGTAGATCACAATTACATAGTTCAAGCCAATTTCAATTCAATTCAATCTATAATTCAACAATTCAATCTATAATTCAACAATTCAATCTATAATTCAACAATTCAATATACAATTCAACAATTCAATATACAATTCAACAATTCAATATACAATTCAACAATTCAATATACAATTCAACAATTCAATATACAATTCAACAATTCAATCTATAATTCAACAATTCAATCTATAATTCAACAATTCAATCTATAATTCAACAATTCAATATATAATTCAACAATTCAATATATAATTCAACAACTCAATATATAATTCAACAACTCAATATATAATTCAACAATTCAATATATAATTCAACAATTCAATATATAATTCAACAATTCAATATATAATTCAACAATTCAATATATAATTCAACAATTCAATATATAATTCAACAATTCAATCTATAATTCAACAATTCAATCTATAATTCAAGCCACCTACACGGTGGTATATCGTATTCATAAATCTATAATTTAATACACCTACTTGGGGGTAGATCGCATTCACAAATCTATAATTCAATACACCTGCATGGTACTAGATAGCATTAATAAATCTATAATTCGAGCTAAATATACAAAATTCACAATACTTAAATGAACTCGCATATTCATCATAAATAACTATTATTATAGGACTAAATTCCTGTTTCATATAGTTCCAACGTTTCATATAGTAGTAACGTACATGCGTATCAGAAATATTTTTCTACCGTCATACAACAAAACTTGCATGGAGGGTACTTATTCACTATACGAAAAATAAACTCACGATGTTAAACCACATTATCAGGTTGATAATTCTTTCATACGACAATTAGTCTTCGAAAATAAAGAACCAAAATAAAATATTTTCATTTCTGTTACTTACATAAATTTCTCCTCTCCAGGGCGCGTGAACTTTACACTTCTGATATGTAATGAAACAAACCAGGTTCCTTCTTCAATTACATTTATTAATACTGAGTACAATTCAGATACCAAAAGGTACAGCATGACTGCTTAAAGTTCTCTTCAGAATGTTCTTCCCAAGAATGGTCGATCAAATATTTATACTAGTTCATTTATACCCCCACACAGTTGACCACTTCCGATACAATTTAATGTTGCCAACTACACTATTATAATTTAATTTTCGAAATACAATTCCATAATAAAATATATAATCAATTATAACAATTAATAAATTATTATAACATCGGATATTACAAATGTTAAAATTAATTGATAGACAAATAACGAGTGACATTCAAGACAATATCTTATTTCTTTATACAAATAATAATAAAATATCGATAAATTACAGTACAATTAAGTGATAAAATAACAAATCACAACAGTAGGTAGAGAAAGTTTAGTGGTATGTCAGTTCGTTCTTAGTTCCTTTAGAGATATACTGTAAATTGTGACTGAACCAACCAACCAAAGTAATGTATTGTCTAACCAGCGTCAAGAAATAGGTAATTTATTTAACTGATACCCACATAGCGTTCTGTGAAATATTTGTCAACGTGGTATTTTAAATGTTTTTTTTTATACTACAATATTTTAAATATTTCCCATTTTAAACTAGATTAATAAACAAAATGTCATAAAACGTTTTAATTTAAACATACTCGTATACGATAAACGGTCAAAAGGAAGTCGTTCCACGGGGTGCAGCTGCTCAGTCGATTGTGCCAATACGAGCCAGGTGTGTTTATATTAAAAAAAAACAATTAAATAATATGACGAGAGTTTGAAATTTTGTATTTTATTCAGGTACTTGTTTGATTCAAATATCATGAATTCACTCTCACACAGCTTAAAAAAACGTCGATTATGGAAAATATTAAAAAGAAACAGTTTGCAAATATTTTTATACGATGTATAGCATTAGTATGTGAGTTGACTAGGAAATCCTGATGACGAAATTCTCCGCTTTTCATAATCATCACATGCAGTCAGAGTCTGTATTACCGCACTGCGACGGTCACAGTATTTTTTAATTATAACTTGTATTATAGT
Organism: Dione vanillae; assembly: GCA_037178615.1. Classification (NCBI taxonomy): domain Eukaryota; kingdom Metazoa; phylum Arthropoda; class Insecta; order Lepidoptera; family Nymphalidae; genus Dione; species Dione vanillae. The sequence continues at coordinate 256,380 of JAZFAU010000190.1, forward strand.
ACAACAGAAATATCGGTAAAGTAATAGATATTTAATGTAAAGGTCTCACCATTCTTCAGTGATTATATAATATTCTGCGAGTCATGGTGTACTTGTATCAATATCGCATATTTTGATAAGTTATCAATAACATTTATCTATGGATATCGATTGATACGTCCCAATAGCCCTAGTTTTGTTTTCGCATTTGAATCTCATAATAATGATTATTATGTCGTTAGAAACTAATTGTTATAACTAGTTTTTAATATTTAACATTTTATCGCGGCATAAAACGAAATTAAAATTACAATAGAAAAACTTACAGCTTAGTATACATGTAATTTGGGTGAAATTTTATCTTTTGTCAGGTCACTGTGAATAATATCAGTTAATTAATTATTTTATTATTCTTCTAAATTATTTATTTTAAAATTTTACCATACGTCTATGATATGGTATAGGAAATAAGGATAGAACAAGAATAAAACAGAAAAATCACTATACACAATCACGGTGTGTATTGCATGATGTGAATAGCAAAGATGTGATTTATCATGTTTTTGCAGGCAAGTTGAGAATTCAACGATGCATCACCATTTGTGTAGGCACACTAAGGTGGTATGCTCATGTAGGGCTAATCTTCGCATCTCAGGGCGTTGAGTAAATCTATTTTTACTCTACCTCGAACCTAGCCAGTGCACGGCTTCGAGTCAACGACCACACGATGCAACGCCACAGTTAATTTTTTAGAAGTCATTGCCCTTGTAACGTACATCACGATTGATGAACATTTATGTTCACTTAATGTGTCAGCAACGAGCGATACCTAGCTTGATAAATGTACTTTTAACGTCGATAAAACCCGGAAGAATTTTACTTATTCTCCCCCCGTCTCTAATCCAAATATGAGGAGGCCTACTTTACAAAGAGAAAGTGAACCCTGAGGAATACAACATATAGTCGTACCTAGATAGGTATTCTATGTTATTGTACGCTTGCGTTCGTTGATGTCTAACGTAGGATGTGACGTATGTATATAAATATAAAATTCGCTGCGCTTGTATATATGCATAGGTTCGTCTGTGTAACGTACTTTTTAATATTTATAACATTTTTGTATATTATACCATAAGATTAATAAAAAAATATTGTATTAAGATGAAGTATGATATCATACCAATTGTGCATGTCGTTATATTGATTTGTATCGTATTCTAATTTGTCTACTAGAGTATGAATATGGAATGGCGTTTATAAATGCCACACGAGTAATGAGTTACCGGTTACGGTTACGAAAACGATATAGTGAACAAAGCGCGGACGTTATACGATTTTCGGCCATCCGTTTATACTTTGCTTATAAGGCTTCATCGAAATAATGGCGTACGAGTGCACAATGTAGAGCGGCGTCTCGCTCGCTCCGCGTGCCGGTCACTCACGCACGCGCAGCCGACGTCATCGCAGAAACCAGCCAGCCAATTGACCGGTATATAGTCAACCTTCAGTTTTTCTTTTATTTATAACTCGCTTTGCCTGGGTAAGTTATGATTCGTTTAGACTGTAGTAAGTTAACAACTTGCCCAGATTTTTTTGTAAGATTAAAAATTTAGTTACCTTTAAGTTTTATAATTCCATATTCAAATTATATAATAGGATACATGTACTTTGTAATACTTTTAGTATTTGTATGTAATACAAATAATTATATGCTGATTTTGTATATCAAAGCCAGTCAAGTAAAATGATTATAAGGAAGGTAACAAGGGTAATAATATTAAAGTTATAATACATTATTATTATAATTACATTTATTATTATAATTACAATGCAACATTTATTATCTTACAGAGGAGACCTTTGTGATTGAACACATACCTAATACATATACGTACAAGCATTGCTAATGTTGCATTGTTCAATCGTTCAGGCGAGTAACTGGCACGTTTCATGATTGTAAAGGCAGCACTATGCGGTTTAATGAACGAATCGTAATGGCGGCGGCGCGCGGAGCGAACACAGCGCGCAGTCGGCCTCGAGCTCTAGGCGGCGCGCGCGCAGTATACGCCGCACCGGTGAAAGGACGCATGACTCATATCCACACTGAACATGAACGAATACGTCGAGTACGACTGGAGGCTGCGCCAGCTGCAAAACGAACGTCTTTGTGACGTGTCTAGGAAGAAACTCACCGATGGAGACAGACAACGTGCACTGGCCGGCCTCAAAGACGCCGTCGATTCAAGCCTCAACTTGGCCCTTCGCGACAAAAGTCGATGTCAAGACGACAATTTTCTACGGCGTTTTTTATACGCGCGCAAACATGATGTACAACAAAGTTTTGAGTTACTGATTCGTTATCACCAGCATCGTCGTGAACATCCTGAGTTATGGGCGCCCGCAGACGGCGGGGTGTTACGAGCTCTCGGTGATGGCCTTCCCGGCGTGTTGGCGCAACGAGACCGGCTCGGTCGCTGTGTGCTCCTCATGTTTGCCTCTAATTGGACTCCGCATGCTTGCCCGCTCCTGTCAGTGTTTAGAGCTTTACTTCTCACCTTGGAACGGACTCTCACCGAATCACAAAATCAAGCTAATGGATATGTAATTATAGTTGATTGGACTGAGTTCACGTTTAAACAATCGTGTAGTTTACAAGCAAAAGTTTTGAAAATGATGATCGATTGCTTGCAGGATTGTATGCCAGTGAGATTTAAAAGTATACATTTTATAGGACAGCCGTGGTATGTTGAAACTGCGCTCGCAGTGATAAAGCCGTATCTTAAGGCTAAGACACGGGAACGAATAGTACTTCATGGAAATAATCTATCCACTTTACATGACTCACTACCACTGGACATTTTACCTGCGGAATTGGGTGGAGAAGGACCTTCTTATAATGCCGAACGTTGGTTGCAAGAATTCTGCCGTTGCGAAAATATAGATCCGAAACCGATATCGATAGTAACACCAGCTCCGCCTGCTGATAACGATCTCCCCGCTGCCAAACTTGATAAAGCCTATAAACAAAGGGATAGTGCGAACTTTTCATTTCATGGTAACGAAAAAGGTGCTAAATCTGAATTGCTTCGGGACAAAGATTGAATATATTGTGTTGCGTGTTCCAACATGGACGCATTGGACAGCTACGTTTGGCCGCCATCAGGGCGTGTCGGTTCGTTCTATGCTACGTGCATGCATTTTGTGATATCATGTGAATTATTTATTATTTTTTACTCGTTATGTAGATGACGATAATTCAAAAGTGTCAAATAAATTCGATTTTTAGTTGTAAGTTTTTAAGTATGAAAATTAAAATAATAGAAATAAAAATACACAAAAGAGATTGTAACTGTAACCCAATTATAATGTAGACCTCGCAATGTCCTTTCAATTATGATTCAGGTTTCTTTCGTAAGCGGGTTGGCTCATCATTTGTACTCTTAAATTTTTGGTTGGTAAAACTCAAAAGCGATGATTAAAATAGAAATTTACTTTTAGTTATTTAATAACAATATATTGTACTTACGTCCATTCACTTTCTATTTATAAGACAATTATGATCAAACGTAAAATCATGACGAATAATATTATGGATGTTACATACATATTTCCTTTTCAATGTAAATAATGCTATGACTGATTTCAAATTTCAAAATTCTTAGATAGGTAGGTAATTTGCTTTCATAATTCCTGCGAGGCTTGTAGCGCATTTATTATTACTTAAGCTTAAGTTTGGGTGTAACTTGTAAAATACTTATTATTCCTACTTGTATTTTAATATCATGGTGCATGTTTGAAGACAGTATTATAAAATAAATAGTATAAAAAAACATTTAAACCACATATTTTAACTCTCATTGTGTTTATATCTAGCTCTCATCCTGTAAATGCTCTCTTATTGTTGTGCAATCAATTTTAAATTGAAATAATCCGATAAATGTGCTTGTTACATTATTTAGATAATATTGACGACACCTGTGTACCTTATTTTAATATTTTCTACATATTATGTATACATATTTAAAATGTGAACGCGATCTGATATTATCAACTTAATAAATATATTGCATATAAGACAGATTTATTGTTTTAATTTTTTATGATTCACTTGCATTGAGCCAATTATTGACTTGACAAGGCAAGAAACGTTCAAATTCAAAGTAATTATATTTTTTATCGAATTAAATTTAACATATACTAACTTTAACGATTGAGTGCGATAAAGATAAATAAACTAATGGGACTTTAAAAACTCCATTTCTAGTCAACGTACTTATTATACTACAGCATTGTTATTTAACAACGTCTGTAATTCAAGATCATCTTTCATAATAATTTTCAATTAATTATAATTATTCATTTCATCAATTATTTGCGAAATATATTCTACACAGTCTATAAACTTACATGCATATAATATTTAGTTAACGTCTACTCTAAGAATACATTTACATTAGATTAATGTTAAAGACCTTAAAGACATTAAAAATATAACACGATTTGGTATAGCTTATACAGTTATTTACATTAACTTTCACAAATGTAGACTAATTCTAAAGCTATTAAAATATTATAAAAAAGTTCGGCAGAAAATACACGTAAACTTTAATGTACAAAGTGGTGTTTCTTAATCATTTATTTAGTAAATTACATTGCTTAAAAATATTGGAGTTAAACCAAAATAAAATTGTTGTGTTTCAAAATAGCATTGTTTAATTTATTCTATTCATTGCAATTTTCCTTTTATGACACTAATAATAATAGTGTTTTGAATGACATCGTTATTATATTGTGCAAAATGTCAGTTACAGCCTAGTGTACTCGTATGATGGGCGCGGGAGACAATGGACAGTTGTTCTTGTTAGGGCCACCATGCTGTTAAATTGAAGATAATAAAATTAAAAAAAAATAACTTCAGTTTGAATAGTCGTAATAAAATGCTTGTATAATATTAATATTATGTAAATACTATAGCGAATCCATATTGACTTAGTCCATATACGTATAGTTTTTGCATTTCGTTACATTGCTCTTATGCGTTCAGACATGACTAGTTACTGGGGCGTTACACTTGAGTAACCATCTAAAGTCTCTCAATCATCAAGATCAGTGCCGATTTCATCTTCCTTATTACATTAGCACTTGACCCAATTATCAACTATAATGCTTGCGTTCTTACCTATCGAAATTATACACTTTAATACAACATTAGAGGATTAAATTCCAATATTCTGGACTGAAGACTTAAAATATGCACATTATTACCATTTATAAATGTACATTTGTAACATATTATGTATTGTATATTTTTTCATTCGTCAGAGTATTTTTATAGATGACATTACGAAAATTAGCAATGTGTCCTATAACAATAAATAAAGACTGTCTGAACAGAGCGATAAGTGAACATATTCAATATCTATTCTAAAAGTCTAAAAAAGCGTTGATAACAATTATAATGTTCATGCATCGGAAGAATATGTTATAGTCTTATTAATTTTTTTTTAAATTTAATTTTATTAGAGTCCGATGGACTGTAAAAAGCTTGTACGTTCTACACGCACCTCATGTGAGTCACGAGGCGCGTTTCCGTTGCGCGCCCAGCGGAAGGCACCTACCTATTGACACTCGACACTTATTATTTTAATCCGCACAGCCTTGTAATAGCCTGCTAATGTTATTCAATACGAGTAGTGATTAAAAGTCCTTATGTTTTTTTGGTCACCGGATAGATAGTGTGTTAAACTTTTATGTAAATAGTTTAAATTCATGTCAAGTTTCTAAACTATTGCATTTAGCATTAAGGCTAATAAACCTGTGCAATAAGTAGCAATAAGACATACTTGAAATAATATAATTAAAATGAGTTCTTTTTGAACTGTCATTAAATATTCCACGCATATTATTATTTCAAAATCTGCTAAAAATTTGAAATAATAATATAACAACATTGTTGTTATATTATTATTTAAAATTTTTAGCAGTAAAGTTACAACACGGATAAAATACTCACATTCATTTACAATGATAAAATGTTTTTGTTAGTATGTCTCAAGATATTCTTAATTAATTTATGAAGGATTAATAATGTTTTAAAATTATAAAACGCATCAAAAACAGTTACTAGGCAACAGTCTTCGGACTACACGTATGTATAATACATTAAACGGGGTGATCGGACCCGGAAAATCAGGTAGAGCAGCAGGTGGTCGTCCAAACAGATGCATTCTTGTAAATGACTATAGTTAAACTTAATTTATTGACATTTAAAATTTACACAAATGTTTATTTAAATTAACCGATATACACTTTTATAGAGCGTTTCAACGTATCAAGACCAAGTTTATACATTTAAGTAGTAAAAATGTAAACAACAATAAAATAACACGTTCGCTATTTTTTTATTTTTTATAAGTAATATTATAGAAAGATTATATTTTACATTGAAGTGTATTAATCTTGGATTGTGATTGCGTAAGAAGAACAAATATGAAGCGGGTTGTGGTCAAGCTGTAGGACATATCGAATTAAACAATACCACAAAATATCATATTAACGAAGCCTAACTGTATAAGCTAGACAGATACATGAGTAATAAATATTATGTAATGAATCTATTTCCTATAAAACACATACCAACTTACATATTACATGCAAAAATAGATGAGGACCGTCGTGGCGCAGAGGCGTAAGCGTCTGCCTGTAAACGCGACGGTTCGAGGGTTCGATTCCCACTTGGGGAAGATGGATTTTACTATTCCCATTTTCTTCGCTCTGGCAACTAGGCAAAGTGCGGCGTTGAGTTCCGCCACTCAACATGCAATGCCTCGAAAAAGACGGAAAGTGGGGACGGAGAAAGCAGGAACTAAGCAACGGAGTGTCTTAACACTAGGTTCAAATGGTTCCTGCAGTTCCCTCTGCCTACCCTGCAATATGCGGGATAAAGCGTGAAGCTAGTAAAAAAAAAATAGATAACATTTTTGGAGTTTACCTTTAAGTAGTTGTTGCACTTGTACCCTAAATTATTATAAATACCTATTTTACATTGTATTAGTGTAAACAATTGTTGGTAAACCTATTAAAATAAATAAAAAAAAATAACATGAGTCTTAGTTTACATGTTGTATTGAACGAATTGAAACTTGCAATAATAATAGGGTATGAAAAGAGAATCATTGCATTTACAGTCAGATGTTATACAGATTTAATAGGTACGTTAAAAATTTTACATTGAAATAGATTTTTGTTTTAAAGATGCATAGTAGCTAATTTTTACTTTAATTTGTTACGGTCGCTTTTAAAAAATAGCGATGTAGTTTTAAATTAATAATTAACTACTAGATTATTTTACTTAATAAATAAGTTATTAATTTATTTATTAATTTTTATTAAGTTTCATGAGATGAAAGATTTTCGTTACGAGACAGTATTAGTTGGAGAAATTTAAAAAAAACTCTAAATAGAATGAGGATCCTCACTAGAGATTGGGGTGGCAATCATGACTTATAGACACGTTATCTTATTTTGTTTTACTCCTTTCAAATAAGATAAATAACTTCTGTCTGTCTATTTTATATTATTTTCTCTTATTATTTATAATATTTTTATTTATTAGCAAGCTTTTAGCATTCTTCTTAGTGTTCTCAATTTTAAGTCCCGTATTATAATGGTTTATTGTAAGTGATCACTTAAGGCCGCGATTACACATAATATGCCGTTCTAATTGTTTTATTTCTCATATGTTAATTTGCATTTTGTATTGTACAGTAAAATGTAATTATTATATTAATTTATATATGTATAATAATTACAATATTAATTATTATTATTTAATTATTATATAATATTTATAATAATTATGGACCGACGTTATGACAATCTACGTATTTGACAAGGAAGAAATCAGGTACATTCGCTAATAGTTTGCTTGACTTCATGTATATGTGCAAGGTCTTTGCTTTATGTATAGACTCTATGTACAGGTTCAAGGTAGCTACACTACGTGATAACAATCATACTGTGGTTACAATAGATCGGTTCTCGAATAAATAAAATATATTTTTTAACCTCCTGTTTTGTTAAGTTGGCGTCATTGATAAATACAATAATAATTGATTTATAATTGGTTAACTAACTACAAAAACTTATTTTCAAATAAAGAGCTGCTTACTCACTGGAACTCTATGTTTAATTTAAAATTCTTTATATTTATTAAGATAACTTAAAGATAAGTTATCTTCATTATTAAAATGACTAATATTATAATTAAACACAAATTGTGTTACATGTCCATTTTTCCTCAGAGACAACAAAATCTTGGTGATACAACTTTTCCTTTGTCCAATTTCGATAAGATAAATCGTTTCGTAAAAGATATGATTCATCACTTACAAAACAAGAATGCACAGCACCACTCCCACGTGGTCACGCGGAAAAGAGCATATACCATTGTTGTAAAGTTTATTAGTTGAATAAAAATAAGACTGATCATAAAAACTAATGACGCATTGTGGAGAAGTATTCGAACTGACATTAAGTGGGACTTGAATTTCTGTTTTTGTTTTATAACATTATTTTGGATACCTACTAGTTCATGTTTCTGTTATAATTTCGGCAAGTATTGTTTGGCAATAATATAGGTCGCTGATTACAGCAACTATTGAAAAATTAAGAAAAAGAAATCTTTCGTAAAGATGTAAGGATAAGTTTTATTTTCTTAATAGTATAATTACTTGTTTTACTAAATTGACTATTTAATATATTTTTGGCCCAACTGATTTGTACAAAAATTTTAACACAATATTACCTGTCTTCAAATATTACCTACCTTTGCGAGTGAGGTTTACAATGTAAAATTTGATGATATCTACATTAACAAGTATCAGTAATACGAAAATTAAATTATAATTGTCTGTAAAAATTGAAACGATATAACTACTTAAGACAAGTGAAAGGAATTAAGTATTGATTTTCTTTATTTATTAAAATATACGAGAAATGTGACAAAAAATACACTTTAAAACATTTTCGAGTTGAAGCCTTATGTACGTACCTAGATAGGTATAAATATTAATATTTAATTAAAAATATTTTACTTTTGTGTAATCATCTAATTTTACTTCTACGATACCATTGTCAAATGGTATCGTATAATATGCTTTGTTAAATTTTAAAATGCTTAGCCCAACGTACTAAAACATTTTCTCAGCCTTCTACAAACACAACATTATCTATTTTATCAATGATAATATTTGATGTAAGATTTTTGGGAAGATATTTTCAGCACCAGCCTGTTTCGATAACAGATTACTTGCCTAATCTAGCTGATTTAAAGGTATTCTTAATCTGGAACACAAAAATCCTTAATAAACTGTACAAATATATATATTTTTAGTGGTAATTAAGATACTTACGTGTTGCTCAATTTTTCCAATGTTTATAATGAAGCCGTAAATAAATAATAAAATAAAATATTTAATTAATTGAAATTTTTATATCATATAAAGTATCTACCGCAGCGTTTGGCGCTCCGTTCTCTCTGACTACCCCGCTAGGGACAGAGCGTGAAGATATGTATGTATGTATGTATGTATAAAGTATCTAACATTATAGTATAATTATAAAATCTATAGTGTAGTGGACAGCATAGTGAAGTAATATGAACAGGTGCAGACTAATCATCGTAAAAACAATGGATAATAGTTGAAAACATGTTATAGTATAGCATGTGAGATTTAAAATAAATAATAATATAATGTTTTTTTTACATCTTAATTTATTTTATTTGAATACTTGTCGTTTCTTTAGTTAGTTGCTTGATTTGTGGCATTACAAAGCTCGCTAGCTTTAATAATTAAAACTAACGAACAGTATATAAAGCAAAGCAAAGCAAAGCAATTTATTAATAATCAAAAGTCATTTAAGATAACAATTTACACATCTATGGCACAGGTGGGATCTATCTGTGAACGATAATTCCGAACATGTGTGGAAATTTTACCTAAATCAAACCGGATTGTAAAAATTGAGCTGGAATTCTTTTTATATTGTTAATATGATAGATAGATAAGAATGTTCTTAATTTTTTCGAATGCCCTGTGCCCTGGGCAGGAGGGTCCGTCGCGTTGTATAGAGAGTAACGCGAAGAGGTGTTTTAACACAATATGTAGCGTAAAATCAGCTTTTCTAAACAATGTAATAAAACTCTAATAAATGTCATAATACTCATTTCGTTTTAATTATTTTATTTTCTTAAAATATTTAAAAACATTATAACTGTTTGATGTAAATATGTTAATCGTCTTTATATATTTAGGTACAATATTGGTTTAAACTATTTAGGAAAGTGTTCAAAACTTTTTAATACGTTTTACTGGATATTCTCAACATTTTACAAGCAAAATGTAATAAGTCTTGTGCTCCTATAATTAACTAACGGTGCATTCTAGATTATACCGTTTGCTATAATCGTACATCACTTTTCTGTGCAGTTTGCACTACACAATGTCAATTTGAAGTCTATTTAACTAAAATTTAGATGCAAAATTTCTTATTTAGTGTATGTTATAAACAATTAATAATTAAAAATTAAATATTATTTTAAGTTTTAAGTTTTATTCCGCATATAGCAGCACACAGGAGGAAAAAAGTATAAAAAACTCCATATTTCGAACTGCCGCTGTAGTGGTGCAGTAGTACTTCGCTGTTAACTGGACAAATGTCTGCAACAACTCTCGTCTTAGAAAAAACACATTATTTTCCTGTTCCTCATTACTATCTTACTAATATCGATATCTATTTTGATCGATAGAGATCGGAAGCAAGATGAAATGCGGCGTTGAGTTCTGCCATTCAACATAGAATTATCTCGACTAGTGGAAAGCTATTTTATGAAGTCTTCTAAAACATCAAAATTAAGATGTAATATAATGTATGCAAAGCGTAAAAACTGGTAGAAAATAAAAATGTAATCTCTAAGTACCTATACCTATTTCTATAAAACTTTATTTTTCTTTATCGGAACATCACATGTGAACGGTTCAATCAATCTCTTTATTGTGTCAATTATTATTAAAAGGTTCTCATGAAATTATAAAGCAAAAATCTATCATAAATTTACTTTATACAAAGGGAGGGTCAAATTTAATTTATTTGTATCCATGGACGAGTGTTTTCTCATATATAAAATTACAAGATAATGCAATAAAACAATAATAATATGTATTGCATCCGTACATTGAATTTTTGTATGTTAACCCATATGCGATGTTAACACTAACAGAATATGACCTTGTGATTAGAAAAATTGTCTGTACGCTCCGCTTCGCCCCTAGACGGATTTGAATTAAAATTTTTCTGCTCTAGGAGGAATGCGGGAACGATGGAATCTAGTGTTTAGACACTCCGTTGCTTAGTCCCTGCTTTCTCCGTCCCCGCAAAATTATTGACTTGAGCAAATCTATAGAGTTTATAAAAATCAAGGATCTGGAACACTTGGTTTAGAACCACAATAGTATAAGAAACCAGAAAAATGTTTTATTAAAAAATTAATGAGCGTTATTATCATTTTTCATTGAATTATGAAAATTCAAGATCTGAGACACCACATGAAACTTCATTATGTCTTAAATTTTGTATAGTCATATTTATATCTACTGCAAAAGATGCTAACAGTTTACCGACCAGTATGCTACCCATGAATACCCATTTACTAAGTCTTAAAACAATATTTTAACCAAAATTACAGTATTCTATTTTACTAATGATAAAATACTTTACTTTTAAATAAATCTCATAAAAGTAAGGCTCTTGGTGATCTGTGACCTGTGTGTTTAGCACTCAATATTGACCATGAAGCTGAACCATTACATTAATATCGGATGGGCACTCAATCTCTGACTCTTTATTTGTTAACTGGGTGATGTTGTGATTGATGTGAATGTCAACATCTCCAACATTATTAGCCTTTTTTTTCTTCGTTTTCGAGGTTAACTGCTGTTAGCCCTACAAATCTTAAAAGTGCCACCTAACGTAGAGTTATTAATTTAAGAATTTATAAATGTAATACTTTAAATGATTGCAATAGGGTTTAGTCTATCAGTGTAACTCATACACAATTGTACGAGTAAATGTGTAATTTGCCAAATAGAAAAAAATGAAGAAGGCCCACTGATTTAAGATGAGAATGAGCGCCGGTTCGTCTCTTGTATGAACTATTTATTTTAATATATCGGTGGCTCAACATATGAACAAAAATATGAAATAATTCAATTTATGAAAATAAAGCAGCTATCTTCTTTTATTAATAAAATTAAATGAAATAAAGCGAACTTAAAAAAATGATACTTTTATTTTGTTATTTGCTTTTATTTCATAAAAACTTAATAAGCAAATTATTTAATTTATCAAACTATTTACGTATAAACGTCAAAATTTGGTTTGTCATTGTAATAAATATATACGCAACGTTGACAATGACAAACCAATGTCAGTGATGTCAATGTCTTTGTTTGTCAAAATTCCAGTTTTTTATTAATGGGTTCATTTGCAAGCAGACTTGTACGTACATCTAAAATGGCGAGCTCTACAGAAATTCAACAATTTATTAAGGATGCTGTTTCCCAGGAAAAAGTTGTGGTGTTTTCAAAATCATATTGCCCTTATTGCAAATTAGCTAAAGAAGTAAGTGAAGTTTATATAGGTTATTTTTTTAAATTTGAAGACTATAAATTTTGTGACTAATGTATGGATGTAAAATTATTTAATTATTTGAGTAATAAATGGTTGCTTATGACATTTTACAGGTTTTTCAACAGGTTAAACAACCCATTAAGGTATATGAACTTGATGAACGCAATGATGGAGCTGCTATTCAGGATAACTTAGCAGAAATTACCGGTTTCAGGACAGTAAGTAATTAATAATTGATTTAGAATATAAGGAAAACACAAAATTAATGTTTAAATTTAACTTTTTAAACTATAGAAACTGTAAAATACTGAATAAGTTTCTGTAATTACAATTGAGGAAAATACATTCATATTTACATTGTTTTGATGATGTCATTTTTTGTAACATTCAGCAAAATGATTAGTATAATTATTAACATACTTATTTCTTATATATAGTGGTTTGCTGTTTCAAAATATGACAATTTATTACAAAAAATGTATTTCCACAATGTTACACCTTTACTTTGTCCGACATAATGTCTTGCATAGTTGTAATACTTAATTTGTGATATAACCACCAATGTGTTACCAACCAGAGCTTAGAAACTAGAACTGAAAGTACTATAAGATGTGGCATTTAGTATACAATAATAAATTAATATTAATAATAAAGGTTATTAATATGTATGTCTATTAAGCACCTTTAATATTTTATTAATAATTATTGTTTAAATCAAATATAAATTTCACATTATTGCATAATATTTCTTATTTTCTTTTAAAGTAACAGTGTTATGATGCAAAATGAAAGTTCAAGGTGCAATCACAAACTTATTTAAGATTTACTGTGTACCAATGTTGTTACATATTTATATTGATTAAAGTTATAACAAATCTGAAGGTAGATTTACATTAAACTGTCTACTTATACAATAAACAAAAGACAATTATTTTGTTCAACTGGCACACTCAAAAACCATTCCCGTAGAAAAGAACAGACAATGACAGTCTTCATAAAAAGATTGATTCATTAATTAAAATTAATAATTATTCAAATTAAATAATTATTATTTTAAATAATTTGCAAAGTAATATATTTATATTAATTATTTATTTTAATAATTATTATTAATAATATATTTATATTTATTAATTTACAATTTTATATATATATATATATTTAAAATTTTTGTATGTATTGTGTTTTACACTGATAATGAAAGCTAATTAATTAGTTTATTTGTGACATTTTTAATGATTTTATTTTTTTATGACCTTTTGCTATACAAGTTGGAATGTTATCTTATCAGGACTTAATTTTGCTAAACATAAAGAACTTTTGATAAATATGAAAGAGGAAAGATTTCTTTATATTGATTTTCTAATATAAAGTGTATAAAGTAATAACAAATAAACATTACAAAGGATTTTTATCCAAATTTATTCAAATTATTTTTATCATTTTTTTTAATTTTGACTAATTTTAAATATTTGTACATTTGTATATATGTATATATGCATTACATTCACATGTTATCAACTTATCTATGATATGACCACAAACACTATAGTGGTAGTAACAGGATGTAGAAGATAACAGTATTATTTTAAAAATTATATACATATTTTTAATATTTTGATATTATATTATTATTTTAAGGTACCACAAGTATTTATCAATGGCAACTGCGTTGGAGGTGGTTCTGATGTTAAGAACTTGTACGAATCTGGAAAATTGCAGCCATTGCTTATTGGATAATTTTTGTGTCAAATTATAAAATTAAATAAAGTACTTCTGATTCATTAAATTTGTTGTATATTTGTATGTTAATTGCTATTGGAAATTTAAAGTAAAAAATGTAAGCATATTAAACTGTTCACAAAATTCATCTGTTGTATTTTATACTAGCTGTGTTACTTTAAATTACAGTATAAATATTTATTCAATTTAAACATAATTTATTGTTTTTTTTTATTTTACAATTTTACAATAAAGATTTATTATATTTTTTATGATTTATTTATTATTTTATTCTTTTACTTTTTTATTTCTAAAAATAACGACCATCTTATTTCCCACCCTCAATTATTTTGAAAAAATATAATTATTCAAATCATTGCAACGTGTTCGTAATAATTATGTAAATAGTGCCAAGTCTGCTAACATCTCCCCTTGACAGCCGTGAGGGCTAAAATCAGTCCGAATTAATTCTCGAGACTGCGCCATAAATCCTTCAGAGGAAGTCGCCTGTCCCCTCCCTAAACGCTTTATTACGCACACGGGATGAAAACATCAGGCTTGCTCAAGGCCACTACGCGCAGGCGAGGGGTTCGAATACACTACGCAGGATGCCTTACGTATCTCCTATGTCATTGATAAAAGCGCCCTTTTTGCGTAACGCGTTGATCTCGACCTTTTGAGGTGTATGCGTGGGAGCGGGACGCCAATACCCTCGACCCTAGCATTAGCCGCCCAAGCGCTTCGGCCGCCCGCCGCTAGTCGGCGCTCGTGCCCGCCCTAACAACACGCTTTAATATCTTATTTTGTATCCTGTGTAAACAAACAGTTGTGTATGAAATTGTTTTTATAAATGTGTTTATCGGTTTCGTAGTGCTTAAAATGATTGGTTTATTTCCCGGTTATTTGATAAACGTACTGTTTTGTATTACAAAACGAACTCGAGTAAGCTTAAGGTAAGTACAATGATACAATAACGTTCTAGTGATTGGCTATTTCAAGGAATACGCTACTACCATGTGCTTAAAATGTAGCGGGAAAATAGGCAACACTTTATTAAAAATGTAGATCCCCAGCAATTGTGGATCTTTCGTTAGTTTCTCAATGTTGATGAGGACTTGTACTTACAAAATATAGTGATACATGGACGCAAAGACTGAATATTTTTAATAACATTGAATAATTGTCTCAAGAAAATATCGATTCGGATGATGTGCGTAAGGAGGATAATATTAAAATATTAAGGTTTGTCTTAATACTTTAATATATTAATATGTATTGTGATTTGATTCTGCTAATTAGTTATTTACTTTTTTAAATTTAGACTTGATAAAAAAATAATTAAGTACATAAAAATTAAAATAAATAGATTCCGCATGTGTGTTAAATCATTCAATTCTACTAACTGCGATTCTACAATTTTCGTGTTGAGTGGCGGTACTCATCGCCACATAAGTACTAATAAATTTCCATTTACTAATAAGCCAGTAACTAGCTAATTCGAAATATGTTATAATTCTAAATATATTAATATTCGAAATAAGTTCTAACTAGCTAATTCGAAATATATTTTAAAACATTAGGATAAAATTAACAAGATACCATTCCATTAGACTATATTTAAGTATAAAAATATGTGAAAATATTTTATGCTTTGCCCCTCTAAAATCTCAATAGCTATTTAATTTGTCCATGTCCCTGTTGATAATAAGAAATGACGCTGCAATATCTATCATCTTATTCATGAAATACTTATATTCAATTTGTATTACAAAAGAAAGAATTGGAATGCAATTGGGATAGTCTAGGGGGGTTTGGCGGGAAAGGCGTCTGCAAGGGGTACAGGCGAGCAATATAAGGCGGGCGGCGTATAGCAAAGTGTCAGAGCGCCTACAGCGGCCGTAGAGGCAACGTAGCAACGCCGCGTTACGTGCTACGATAAACTAAACTTCGAAAGAATATCTCGATGCTTAGTGATTAGATCTTAGTGTTGGACCATACTTAACATAGGTGGCGAATAGATTTGTTACTTGTCTGTTGGTAAGAATAGTTAGCCAGCCTTTTGTTTACTTTTTTATTACTAAAATATTAAATTATGACATTTATTGTACGATTAGGATTTTATATTGTTATATTTTAATTAGACATTATTGCTTTTACTAAATATTATGCTAAACCATTACATAATAATATGTATTAATTGTTAGTCTTCATAAGAAAATCGAGAAATGAGTTTATATCAACAGACATGAAAAATGTGATACAATTTTCTTCTTAATATTTTTGCAACATTTATATATTTATTATAAGACGGAGCATTCATTACTCTGTCATACATTTTTTCATCAACATAAATCATTCCGGCGCAATTATTTTCCGTGTCACATGTTGCTATATAATGTGCTTTATTGAAACCTCATATGATATTATAAGAAAATATTATGTTAGAATTTATAACATTTGAGATTGTATCTAAAATAATCTTTACACGTATTTTGTAACTATCAATATCAATTTAAATTATTATTAATCGATATTTAAGTCACTAGTCGTTGAATAATCATCTTTGATCTATTATTTATCAAATTTAAATTGCTTTATTGCGTATAATTTTAAAACAGTTAGTAAGTTATAGCTCTATAGAAAAATGCTTTAACTTCAACTTCATAATTTATACTAAACGTCGAGCCCGCATGTTCCACGCTGTTTGTCGTAAAATTTAAAATATACCTGATTTTTACAAAGTAGAGTGGCTTATACGCCGGCAAAGTCGAGACGTAGCTTGACAAAAAAATAACAAGCCGCTTATTCTCTTACATGTCAACAAACTTTGCTGTAAGTAGACGGCTCTCGAGTTCCTATGTGCTTGTTAATAAGGTTGAATTATAACGTTATTTCACCCGAATACAGGGGCCGAGCGAGCCTTATTACCTATCAGTAATGAAATGTTTGTGTATAATATATTGTTTTTCCGCTTAAAATACTTTTAATATTATTATATTAAAAATATTTTAAGCGGAAAAACAATATATGTTCATCCTTTACTTACCCTTACTCGTGCAGTTTAAGTTATATATGGATAACAAAAATTTCGAACTAGTGAAACATGAAATATTTTATAACAATTATCTTGTAAGGAAAAGTTTTCAATCTCGTCAACAGATTATTAATCTAACACATATTCGTGTCAATTTATGTGTACGTGTAAGATAATTCCTCCTCGACATTTCAAACTCATTTATTAATCCAATCTCGTTAATTTAAACTTGTTAATAAACCATTTCGACAAGCCTTTGCTTAAATCCAAAGTATTATGGAATTACAAAGTTTTGATGGAAAAATGTATTAATTAAACGCCGCGAATATGTCTGAGAGACGCTCATCAAAAATGTATAGAATTCGTATGATTTGCATAAAAGTCATTTTATTGCCTCGAAAGACAAACAGAATGGTATATTAGCTGGAATGAATCCAGCGACGCGGTACTGCGGTACCTGCGAGCGCGGTCCGACAGCTCCCTTACTCTTGGCAAACTTGACAGTTGACGATTATTGCTCATAATATTATTCATTGGGTATCTTCAGCAGAGATAAATTTCCATTTCTTAATATTAAAAGCGGACTAAGATAAGGCTGTACGACCTGGAACGAACTATTATAGGATGACTCTTGTGTAATCAGAGACGTTTTGTTAAAAGTATTTAAACTGGGAATATTTTATAATAAAGTACAACCAAAAAGCATATATAAATACCGTCATGGTGTAATGGAACAGCGTTCCACTTTAAAAAAGCTTTCGATAGAGAAATCATCGATTATATTCCAATTATTTTTCAACCGACACAAACTTGCCAACTAACACAATATTGAGTTTTATCTGCCATTTCACGCGGAATATCGCGAATGTCTATATATCAAATATTAGAGTATAAAATAAATAATATCCTAATAACAAAATAACAACAAATGAAGAGAAACTATTTTATTATTCATCATCTTAATTATGTTTGTCGTCCGTCTAAAGAATATTGAATGACGCGATGAAGTGTTCGAAAAGAATTCAATGAACTCGCGATAATTATGTAGAGTAACTTCGTGGTATTCGTTAATTCCTCGTTAAATATTCATTAGACTTGCAAATGATTTATTTAACTCAAAAGCATTTTTAACTAATTATTGATTTTTTTCTGTTTCAGATGTTAAAACGGACGTTCAAACTCACTGTAGAGATTAGCTAGCTTACACTTAGGCTTAGCTGTAATAGTATAACTTATCGAAATCATCATTTTAGGAAATAGCTTTATAGGTAGTTTTTAGGAGTAGAGAACTCATAAAATAAAACAGATTTTTGCAAACAGGCTATAAATTAGAGTGAGATAGTGTTATCCTAGTGAGTTTTATAGGAGAAAACAATGCCAGAGGTTCTCATAAAGCATCGATATCTCGGCATTGAGTGTTGGGTAGCGTAGACAAGGGGGTCAAATTGTAGTGGTAATGTGTGAAGATAAGGAAGAGGCTAGAAGTGAGGCGGCGGCGGCGGTCACTCCTAAACGTCTTTGCTGGCCAAAGAGACCCCCCGCTCCCCTTCCTGATACGAGGGGGCTTTGTTGTGCTAAACTTCTAAGAAAAAATGGAAAGGCGAAAAAGGTAAGTGTTATATTTCAGTAGAATGTAAACTGTATATATCTATACATCACTAGTCTGATTAGGTAATTTATCACAGTCAAGGATTTACGAGATCTGCGCATATTAGACTAGAGTCCTCCATATTTCAAGGTAGAGCGCGTTTAAGCCTTATAATCAAAGTTTAAACTGAAATTCGGTCACGGTGGTTAACTAACCGTACTTAAGGAATTGACTTCAATACCTGACTATAATATATATCAACTTTATAAACGAAATGTAAGAACGGAACAACTAATTAATAAGTTAGTGTTAGATTAGACGTAGATATGCAGAGGCTTTCACACATATAAGTAAACTTTAGTAAATGGGTAAAATAATACAATGTATATTGCGTTAAAGATCATAACTAGTAGTGCAAATAACTTTCTTGGAACTTTTGATCGAATTAGTTTGTGCTGACATCGCGTGCGGCTTCAACTTTGATTAACCGCCCTGAGCAAAACAAATGAGCGCACACCAGTGACTAGACTCGTCAATGTTACCTCAATAATATAATTTACTATGTATTTCTGAGTTTCAAAAAATATTTAATGCTTAGATTCAAAAATGTAGAATTAACTGACATGAATTTAATCTTAGTTGTAAAATGTCTTGACCTCGGTAGACACGTAAGGGCGACGAACTAGCGAGTCTAGGAATAAATTGAATTTAGTATGACACTTGTAAAAAAAGTATTTTCTTTGAATCAAACAGCATCCCCGAGTGGGTGCACTGTTTTGCAATTCTAACCACCAAAGAGGTTTCAATCTTGCTAATGTGTCTGAGATATATGTGAGACTATCTAGGTTATATCTGCTTGAAATTCGAAATGCATTAGGCGCCCTGTCGATATTTATTTAGGGTTGTTTCCAAGTTACAGTTTCCATTTTCACCCTCTGTGTACAGCAGTGCCTGCTGCTTCTACCGATTTATCTCAAATTATAGACACGTTTCATTTCGATAATAGAAAAATCGAGGTCACGATAAAATATGAAGGAGAAATCCAGCAGTGCACCCTGGTTTATCTTGTAATTTGTAATATATACGTATACAATGTTCTTTGTATTAATAATATACTTATATATTATTTTATATGTTAGCTACTTTAGTATTAAAAAAGATAAATTCATAAATAAGAATATTTATTAAAGTATATATAATTCTTGTCGATTATTTATAAAATTCAATATTTTTTAGTTTAGAAGAATTAATAATAAAGTTAATTATTTTATAAAATACTATACATATATATATATTTATATATGGATGTTCAAAGAACGTGCTTATTAGGTTTTTCCAACTTAAAATGGTTTGTTTTCATGAAATTTATAAAGCTAACTCTTACTTTGGTCTCTCTAAAGAGCTGAATTCACTCCAATTATGCTCTTGTAAAGAAAATATATTAGCATTAACGTCACCCTAATTTTCCTTTTGAAACGCCGCGACCTTTGAAGGCTTTTTAGCTCGACTTGTGCCACAAATTGGTAACAAAATTCATCTTTATAATATTAAGCATATAAATTGTTTAGGTTGTAAAGTTATTTAAAAAATATTATTTTACTTTGATTTTAAAAATTCATTTCATTTCATTGGTAACATAGATACTAATTTTCAATTACTGTTCAAATAAATATATGTATTTATTAATTTTATTTTGTTATTATATAAGTGTCTTAAAAAAATAAAATTGTCCGCCATCTTAAAAAAGTTCAGAATGTGCTAATGTTATCACTGCTTTCTCTGCTATGCACTCATATACAAGTAGGTACATACTATATAATCAATATCATAACTTACTAAGAAAGGTATTGATTTATTATTTATTTATACTTGTTTTTCTTTGTTTATGTTTATTTATTTAATTATAATGTTTAAAAAATCAAAAATCTGATAAAATTTTTCACTTTTAATAAACATTTTATCTATCAAGATTCAAACTCGCACATCTTGAAAACTATTTAAACAGTTACAGGTTCTTTTAGAACATGCAAAATAAAATAATGGATTCTGTGAGATAGCGTGATATTTTTTTAATTCCTATATTATTTCCATATTTTAACAAGTAACCCGATACGTAGATTGTCATTCATCACAAAAACAAATTCTCAAGTACATCATTTTCAAATTTAACTTTTCAAACAAATCACGTGAATTCAGTGGGCTTCAAAATTTACCGTTTGTTAATGAAGCTTTGCATAATAATGGATACTAGAAATTTGATTGGGCCACTCAAAAAGTGCCGCGTTTCTAATTTGTAATTAAAAGTATTCGGAATCCTTTGTTTTAAGTCAGTGCTCGCAATTCTTTTAAATGTATTTTCTTTTATCTATTCTAGGGCTGTGTTAAAAAAGAGGCCTTGCTGCCAATTAAGTACGAATGGGAAAATATTGCTCGTCTCGGATGTAATCAATTGTGTACCACTTATTTGATCAAGCGATTTTATTGTTGGGTAGTCAGAAGTAGCAGATATTTTTTAGTTAATTAATATTTTTATTACTTTTCCACAGGAATGAAGTAAAAAAATATTAATTAATTAAATTATATATTTCAAATGTCCTCTGCATAAGTTGTACTAATTAAAGTTAAAAACGAAAAATTTAAAACGTAAAACAGATGCAAAGTCACAAAGTTCGCAATGTTTAAAGTTGTGTACTTTAAAAGAAAAAAATGTAACCCTCTTAGGACTACTTTGTTGTCCGTCTCTCTCTCAAGATCGAATGGAAGTATCAAATTGAAATTATTATAAATTCTAGAATTCTTCATAAAACTTCTAAGTCAACGCAACAAAAGATACAATATATGGGCTTCTTTTTTGCCATATTTTGCATGAATTAATTCATTATGATTATGAGGATTATATGACAGAATATAATCGTCTTAAACTAAAATTATTATTTCAAATAATCATTTCATATAATCAGTGCATACGCCAAATGAGATTTCAATATGAGATTTTTCAGAGGACATATGTAGCTATACTACTTGACACTCCGTTCTCTCTGACTGCTTCGAAAGGTATCAAGACATAAAGACATACTAAGACTACACTATATATTTTATTTCTTTTTACTGTACTCTACTACTGTACTCGAAATACCGTAAGTAATATTAAATGTGCCAAGCAAGTTATGGTAGTAATAAAATTCCTAAACAAAATGTAAACTAATTAAGAAATAACTTTATCTACATCTTTAAACTAGTCGAAACGATGCAATGGTGCAACATAGTGGTAATAGCAATAAAAAATATTCTGATAATAATCTATTGTTTACATAACGAGGTGTAGTAGCACAGTGTCTAATTAAAAACGCGAGGGTTGTGAGTTCGATTCGCATTCGAGGAAATTACTTATTTTCCTCAAGGCCTTGGGTTCCGTTATCTTCACTAAGTATCCAGAATGGAGTCAACACTTTGTTATCTTTGCATTCCTTTAAGGAAATATGAAAATTAATATTGAAATTCAATATTTTATTATTTTCATCAAAAATATATTTGAAATATAAAATATCTGCTTCTACCTTATCAGGAGGGCAACATAATTTACTCGTCTATAAATCAATTCAAATAAAAAATCTACTGAGCTTTATACCTTTTTATCAGTCATATTTTAAATGTTGACTAAATAATTCTGGCATAATGTTGTCATTTACGACGCCTATATAAAATGTACCATACAAAAGCTATCTTATTAGCATACTTTTCACTTTGAATTATTTCAAGCTTCATACACTTTTCGTAGTAAATAAAATAGACGTCTCGTATAAGTAGTGACACATTAACATAATCATGAGATTAAAGCTTTTTCATGCTTATTTATACTCCACTTAAATATTATATTTACCATTTCTAAAGCAAATATTTTTTTTTATTTCAAAGAAAACATTACGGTCTCATTACTGTAGTATTCTGCCCGCGTTTTAGTTCATAATTTGTTATAAAAATCAAACATTAAAATGTAAAAATGTTTTAACAATTAAAAAAGTAACCATCGTGGCGCAAAGACATAGCATCTAGCTGTTAACGCGATGTTTTCGGGTTCGATTCCCATTCAAGGAAGATAATTTTTTTCATTTCCATTTTGTTTGCTCAGGCATTTATTGTGTGATGAGTTTCGCCACTCAACACGCAGTGTCTCAAAAAGGCGGAAAGCGGAGAAAGTAGTGTCTGTTGTGTGAGCGGAGAGATGTGCGAGCTAAGGCATGAAGCTATAAAACATGTCTAAAATATATCTTTATAAATAATCTAGTTAAAGTTACAGTATTTAAAAGTTTTGAATCGAACTCTTTTATCGGATCAATTGAGTATATTTCAATTTATATTTTACTTATATTTTAATTTTTAGAAACTCAATGCTTCGAACACTTTGCAGTAGTACGTGTCCACCGGTAAGGTTGACTTCATTTGTATTCAATATTTACAATTATTATATCAAACTAAAGCCAATGATTTTTCAATTGCCTCGCATACTGCCCTGGGTTCAAAATGACTTTATATTGTCCTGGTTTGGAGAGTAAGAGACTTAAAATTTTTATAAGTACGTCCTAAATGATAAAAAGTCAAACGAAATTTGATATTTTTTTTATTTTAGTAACCTCATCGATTTGTCTAGAAATGTAGCAGTATTCCCTAGCGAGAATATAAGATTTATCAAACTTTTTAGCGTCAATGTACTTCAATATAGTTTGTACCCGCCTGTTCACACCACAGAGGAATATAACATTAATTTCAGGTTTCCTAAAGATTTTTCTCATTTTTATAAATCGTTAAGTATAGTAAAAATTATTTGTAGACTGAAGCGATAAACTCTATATACACCATTTTTTTAGTAGAAATGCCTAAGAAAACATAAGCACGGTACCCAGATAAGCTAAAACAATTTTTTTTTACGAGCTTCTCCTGGTAATGTAACTAAGTATCTATATAGGTATTAAATAAAAATATAACACTATAGCTCTTTACGCTCATTACTTTAAATGTAGCTGAATAGAGTATTCAAATAAAAAGTATTTTATAAGAGGATATTCACATTCATTTGCTTTGCTCAAAAACTTTTCAAACAATTTTGAAAATGTTAAGAGTTGAAAACAGTAGGTACAATAGTAACGTACGTGAAATAAATTTACTTTCACAAAAGATGCGGGTAATTTTAATAGAACTTTCTATTTGTATACGCTTTAATAGGTAGGTCTCCTATGCATTCATATCTATCATCTATAAATGATCTGGATTTTTAAGCCATTTATGAGATTAACATTGATAAACAAACATAAAATTAAAAATCATTGTTTTAGGTTCTATAATATGCCCATAATAATGTTTTTTTGTATAACTCTGCAATTATTTATACTAGAAGAGCTATTGACGCGTAAAATGCACGTTGCCGTATATGTCACGATATATATACAAGATGTACAAATTGTCAACCATATGGTCGTGTGTGCTATCTCTTTTTTTAATTCAATTGTTTTTAACTTAAAAAAGTCATACTTAACAAAATATTGGTTATTGTGTTCTTTTACCATACAAAGTTTTATTAATATAATATTTATTAAAAGTAATCCAAAGCTTTTCTTTCACAAAATATACAAGTATAAATAAATATCCAACTTACTTCGGATAGTAAAGAAATGAAGTATTGCCCGTAAGTATAACTTTGTGAATACAGAAAATTTTAAAGGATTGATTAATAATTATAATGGAATGATAATAAAAAATAAGTGAAAGTATAATTGTAATAAATATGTTCTTACAGTTACATGATTATGTTTTTTACTTTGTGATTACAAAAACAATACAACTTGGCCACTGTTAGACATCCCATTACAATTTAATTTTATGTGCGATCATAAAAAGACATTCCTTGTGGAATTTAATACATATTTCATTATTAAATGAAATATAAAAACTTATATTATTTTTTAAATCATAGTATACAATATGTATGCTTTAAAATATATGTATTTTTTAAAAATCTTGTACCTCAATTTTAAAAATAACATAATTTGCTGAGAATTAAAAACACGGCTACCCTCCATCTTGTTACCTAACCTTATTCCAAAGTAATACAAGAGCTGTATTTACCAGACAGTAAATTGCGGAGAAACAGCAGCGGTGAGAGTAATAATTTAAGCTCCGTAGTGGCGTTCGAGCGATCTTCCCTGGTTATACATCTAAAGACTAAATGGTGTTAATTCGCCCACTTTCTTCTTATAAAGTGCCTTCACAGGTATAAACGTTCACTTAGATATATTTTTTAATTTGTCTTATTTTGTTAAAATAGTCTTTATTCAACAGTTATAAAGCTTTATTCAACATTTTTAAGTAACAAAATAAATATATTTATTATGGTGTAATTAGAAAAATCCTTTTGGTACGGAATTATTTAAGAAACCTTAATAATAACAATAAACCTATAAAGTAACTATTGTGTGTAGGACAAAACATGTAGTGCTCAGTTTTCCTCCATTGTAAAATAAAATTACATGAAAATTTTAGGTAGACTAAAAGTCTAGATATTATTAAGATATCCACACGTCGCTTTCCTCCACAAACTTTGTTGGTAATGTTTTGCATAAAACTGATTAAAAACGTTCCCATTTTCCTTTTTAAATGAGCAACTTTTCATCTTTTCAGCTACACTCATAACGACGACACAATCCGCGATTATTATAAAGAAAATAATTTGAATACACATTTAATAAAATGTACGTTTGGCCTATATTTTTATGAAATTTGTTTACGTATCTATTTTAGGTTAGGTTTTTGGGGCGTTATTTTAAATTTACGCTATAGCGTAATAAATCTAATGTATGTGTAAAAGTAATGTTAAGTAAATTATAGTAAACTGTCTCTTGAGTCTTGACTGTCTTTTCTTGTTGAATAAAGCGCATAACATACAGAAAGGCGTTTGTATTATTTCAGTTTTTTTTACCAAAATTTTCGAAAATAGTAATATTATGCGTATGTGTTTTAGTTTTTGATTCAAAATTAAAGCGTTTATTAAAAATAGAAAGAACTTGTATCGTCTAGTTACGGCAATCGAAAAATATTGTTCTATAAATATTATAAAGCTATTTTATTGTAAACATAAAACTTTCAAATATATTCGTTACCTATGTATTGTTTCGTGCTCGCATATTGATAAGAACATAAATCTTATAAGTTGTCTATGTATCGATATTTTTAAAATTTTGAAAACTTATGTTAGTTTTAAAAGATTGATGACTGCTGTGCTGTCTGTACTTCAGTACAATCAAATTTATTGCTTATCACAAACTTATTGGACGGTATGATAATTTCAGGCTAAAAATCCCTAATTGTGTTTATAAAAAATCGTTTCATCGAATGGCGATTATACCAAAATTGTTAACAACGCTACGGTAGCAATAGAAAAATTGAATAAATAACTTTATGACATTATATAACTATATTTTAAATTATTACTTGAAGGTTGAGTGGTAACCTAATCAATCTGTACTATTTCTTAGAGAGCATTGTCTATCTTAAGAGAACGATACCTTTCAACTGCTAACAAGCAAGCTTTTGTTAGGCTAGATTAGCTCGCTCTTGTATACCTTAGTTGTCTTGATAATATTGTTGATATACAAAATAATAAAATTAACTGTATGTATTGTTTATCTAGTTAGATCTAATAGTAATTTTTAATAGTTATGAAAAATAAAAAATGTGTTAAAAAGTGCGAGCAGTTTCAATTTTGTCTACTCAGATACTTGACATTAATTTCAGCGTCATTCTTTTTTTTTCGAAGTACGGAGCCATAAAAAGAACTATTGTTTAACAACTATTGTACATATGCCATTGACGGTGTTTGTTAGGTTTGAACGAATACTACTTCTACTTAATATTAAAAAAATAATATTCGTTTTTAAAACTGCGATATTAGCTTTCCTTACATACTAGAAAAGAGATAAATCTTCTGTATATTGACTAATATTACAAGCGGTTTGTCATCTTTCCAGTTTCCACAAAAGCCAATAAAACAATGAAATTTATTCTCTAGTTCTTTGATCATTTCGCACCCAACCAGGGACGTCTCAGACTCGAGTAAGCCTCTTTCAAAATTGAAATCGCCGGCTCACTACGTGACTGTAAAACCGATAGCTCTACTAGCAAAGCTTAAAATAATATTTACTTTATCACCCTAATTCTTGATTCACTACTGATTTGTTTTTGTTTGATAATTTTACAATAGAATGTGTAATTTTATAATATAGTACTTATGTATTTTTTTCGTATCATTAGTTATGGCACCGAAATAAGACACTGACACTACATTTTTAACAGCCAAGGTCCGACAATGTAGCTTTTATTTACCTACAATCTAGCATACATTTCAAAAGAACTACAACAAGCGTTAAACAATAAGTCCTTCAAACCCTCATGTCCCTATTGTCTACTTAACATATTCTTTACCTCTCTACTAACAATGAGATACAATTTACATACTTTTCCGCTTTCACGAAACTAGTAACTTTTATTTAAAAAGACTTTGCTTTAATTTTCAAATGTCAAATAAATATTGTGTATTTTTAAAAATATATCTTTAGTTTTATAACTATTTTTTATCAACAGATGTGTTAGTAATTTGTTTTAAAATATGTTAAGTCCAGTAACGATTCTGCTTTTCTCTCTCTCTTATTATTTAGCAATTTTATACTTCTTTAATTAATTAGAGGTTGTCATGATGAACTAGGGCAGCGTGTGACAGTAAATGTCATGATTTGATCCTGAAGAATGATTTCAATTCCTTGCTGCTATTGAGTTCTGCCACTCACAATAACACTCAATGTCTCGAAATTAGACAGAAGGTTTTTATTTTAACACAAGTTTCCTTCAGTTTACCCATCAGAATGGGGAAAATAATGTGAAACTATTTACTTATTTTATTTGTAAATAATAAAAAAATACAAATGAAATAAGTTAATAATTTTACAATTGTTTATGAATTGTGTATCAATCTTATGATGCACTGAGAGATTAATTAACAAAGAATGCACTGCCAAAATTATTATTTGAAAAAGGTAAGTAAGGGAGCGCTAACATACTTCTTACATTTTTTAATTATATATTAACATTTTTATAAACAATTTAAATCCTGTCCTACTTCTTTATAAATTCACAGTTGACAAATATACTATTCATTGAATATAGCAAGTTAATATCTCAACCACATTATCGTACCTAAGCCGATGGGGTCTATGCAAACACTTTGCAAGCACCTCGAGTCTGAAACACTATAAATGCAGTAGCCTATACTTATATGTATATAGGTCTAAGTGCTTACTAAAATATTAATAAGCTTAGTTTACATACTTTTTAAAATTTTATCACCTACGTGTCATTTAAGAGGATCCTTATATCGTCTATTGAGTGCACTTTTTACGTAACATAATCCTCGGTGACTGAATGTGCAATATATAGATTGAATTTAGTTTTAAATTGATTAATTTTTGATTTAAGAATTAAACTTAGTGTAAATAAACTATATACATACATACTGAACATATGTGTTCGTAACATATTTCCTAGTTTCTCAAATTATTTCTTAATATATAAAGTTAAATGAAAAAAAAAGTAAATTAAGCCTTTTTTTTCGGAAAATCTTAAAGTAATAAAACTAACAAATTATATACCATTTCCAAGATAATATTATGCGGTAAACGTTTTCGGCGTCTGTCAAAAGTGGTCTGATTTTCATTCGTCTAGTGTCAATTCGAGAGCCACCCATTATCCCGGTAGATGTCAATAGGTGCCAAGTAAACACTTCGCTGGCACGCGTGGCTCCCTATAGTACAGTACTCAAGTACTCTCGTCTATACACCTGTATATTGCTTATCTATGTACAGTGTAGAGGTTTTTTCAGATCGGCACCGTATGTATATACTGGACTAAATACTGTTGTGTGTTAAGTAGAGTGTGGGGCAATGAACATAATTTATTGCTCTCAGTGGGAATCAAACATTTATCAATCGTGCTTGTAAGAACTATGACACAATGGTCTCAATGTTTCTTAATTATATAATTAATTAAGAGACATTGAGACCATTGGGTGCCAAGAGTTGGTAAAAATTGTAGTGAAATATCAAAATAATAAATATAAGTCCAAAATTCTGTTAGATATATGATCTGTATAAAAATGGGTAAGCATATGGTACTCTAGTATTAGGACATTTTCACTTTTTCCTTTTTCTTTCGATTCATTGCGTGTTACGTGACAAAACATCGTTCTCTCAGAATGGGAATCGAACTCACAATCGTCGTCAGTCACCGTGTAAAACTGTTTGCAGTCCGACACTGTGTACTTATTAAGATGAACATTATAATTAATACAAAGCATAAATTGTTTAGATTATACTGATTTAATTAACATTTTCTTCCAAAATATTAGTGTTTAGTATAAGTTAAACGTCCACGTGTAACATAATAATAAAAGTAGGTAATCACATTATATACGGTCACTTGTATAACAAGATGTAGTATTTTAGGGACAAATAATACTTAATTTGATATAATTATTTGGTACCAATATAGAATAACATACAAAAGTTAATTGTTTGACATCTAACAACAGCCTCTTTTCTATATAAATGTAAGATATATTGTTTAGTGAAGCAATTACAGTCCTTATTTGATAGCAAACTAAACATATTATAAGTTTTATTAATTGTGTTTAAGAACGACATATTTGATCTATTACATCCAGATTTAAAAAATACTCGCTAAATTATTAATATTTAATTTATTTAGCATTTTCTTGATCTGAAAACGTAGGACAGTATAAACATATCGTAATATCAAACTTAATCTTATTTAATGTAGCATTTTTAGATTATAATAATACTGACAGATTAATAAAGAAATAGTGATTATCAATATCCAGTGTTCTAATATGTTTAAATTCATACTTTTATGTAGATGATATTAATTTTATATATTTACAGTATATTTGTGCAGATATATCTAGTCATTTTGAATAAAAGTAATATACATAAAAAAACGGTCAAGTGAAAACTGGATTCACGCACCGAGGATTCTTTATCAATTTCATTGTTGTTTGTCATGGGGGAGAATATTTTCGCAAATTATTAAAATTAAATTTATGTTAACACGTTCCAGTTAAGATAATTGGCTTAAGCTGAAAATAGCAGTATTTGTCAAATTAAAATTATATAGAAAAATATTCTTCTCATATGGACGGATCATCAGACAGAGGGAGATTTCGTTTGTTTCCGCACGTTATTTCTAATGCATTGCTAACTTATTTAATTCTATTATTCCACTGTTACTACTGACTCTCCAATCCGTTTTTGCGAGACATTCAATTGGTATCCAATGATTGCGCTCTTCTTCGAAGTTCATTAATTTCTACCGCGACTAAAATAGAGAGACTTGACAAAGCAGTAATTAATTCCACGGAAAGCTGCAGATCAATCGACATAATGGATGTAACTTGCATTCAACCCTTTATTGCGATCGATATTGAACGTTTCGTTTGATATAATGTTATACAAAGCCATTTTAGGCAGATATTTCTTTGTATGACAATATTTGAGAAATATTAAATATTGCCGTACACAAATAAGTAGGTAAACTTGCTTAATTCGTACCTGCGCTTAAATCGTACCTCCTCTATATCTCGGCTTGGGTAATAGTTATTAGTGCCTTTAGTACCATAAAATATTAAGAACTGGCGGTCATATTGCCATATGACAAATACAAATCTGCTACGTTGTTCCCGACTAAAATATAAAGCAGGTAAGTTTATTCTTACTTTTTGAACAGTTCTTTCGCATATTTCACAAGAACTGTCTTATAAGTATATCGTTCTTAAGCTGTTTACCTTATTATAATATAATTATGCGTATATTTATGAATGTATTTCACAAAATAAAACTCCCTTGTTTGTTGACATTTTTTTTTGTAGCAGATTTGAAATTCAGTTGACACTTGTGCCTATTTCGTACTCGCAGCAACTTCTTAAATCGTACCGGTACGATTTTAGAAAACTATTTATAATTTCATTTTAATTATTAGTTATTTTTTGTATTTTATTTGTATCCAATTATTTTGT
The DNA here is from genome assembly GCA_037178615.1 of Dione vanillae. Taxonomy (NCBI): domain Eukaryota; kingdom Metazoa; phylum Arthropoda; class Insecta; order Lepidoptera; family Nymphalidae; genus Dione; species Dione vanillae. The sequence continues at coordinate 287,523 of JAZFAU010000190.1, forward strand.
TACTATTTTAGGGCTACCTGTCAAAAAAAATAGCAAGATCAATGTTTAAAAGGTAATATAGAAGAAAAATAACTACATTCTTTCTTCAAAGCTAATTCTAGAGACACTTGGAGTATTGTTGTCAATAAATTCACTTCTGGGACATTAAAACCAGTTAAAAGAAAAGCCAAAGGCACTCTTGTTATTACAGGAAGTCCATATAAACAAGAGCTTGAAGTTAAAGTAGAAGAAACCAAGAAGAAGACCATACCAAAGAAGCTAAATGTAAAGAAAAGGAAAATACCTAAAAAAACAAGAAATAGAAACAAGAACAAGATGAAAATGACTGTTGGATGATGATTACAACATTATTCAACAGAAACAAAGAAAACATGATTAAATGCAGTAATTGTGAATTATGGATACATAAGCTATGTGCAGGAACAACAAAAAAAAATTAAATGTTACTGTGATGACGGACAGGAATTGGCAGAAACCATTGGCTGTATTACTAAATACTAATGTACTAGCATTCAATACATTAGCTACTAAGATTTTTAATTTTAATATTGTAAACCAATGATAGGATCTCAAAGTACGATTTAAGAATATACTAGTACGATTTAAGACGAATGTTCTTAAATCGTACTTTTTTTAAGTTTTTGAAATTTGCTTATTTTTCAGAAATTTAAAAGATTTACGTTGTTTTATTTTGATATACTTATAGAACATTAGTTATAGTTAATAACTTTATATAAATAACTATGTATTTTTCCTTCTTTTCCAAAATATATGAGGTTCTCCTTAAGGGGTACGAATTAGGCAAGTTTACCTACATATTTAACAAAATAGAATAACAATTACGTAATAACAATTGTTATAACGTGAATTAATATTAAATACGAACATATACTAAAATGTATAATAATTAAATAACAGTTTAATAGCTTGTCTCTTTACAAGAAAACGAAATCATGATTTTGAATCAAATTTTGATGATAACTCAAAATTTAATGTCCATATAATAATGTAGCGCCATCGTGGCACAGTGGGACAGAGTATTACTATAAGCACGGCAGTTGCAGGTTCGAGGCGATGTTTTGAACACTATACTTGTCACTTTGAGAACTGCTGGACGTATCTGTACCTATTTTGGTTTCCCGCTTTGTACAGTGAAAGTGTTTTTCATTGCTTCGCTTCCCTGCGTGATAGATGTAGGGTCCTTTGTGTAACCGCGGCCGGCTCACTTGCTCACTGAATTTCTCGTTTTAGTTTCTTTTTGCATATCCATTGTGATACTGAAATCGTAGAATATGGATCAATAGCTAAAAGATTTTTTATTGTGCAATACTGGTTTTCGTACTTCAGTTCGGTTCGGATTTTTAGATGTTCTCTGATTACAGAAAAACATCAAACCAATCAATTACGAACGTATGTTAGTGGAATCTAATAATTTCTACAAAAAAGGTCCCGAAAACATTTTTTAATCTAATTTTTTTGTATATCACTATTTTGAAAAACCAAAAAGAAATATAACATTCAGGTTATATTTACAAAGTAGTTATTTTACTCTTCATCATTTCTTGTGAAAAGTAAATATTTAGAATAATTTTTAATTTCTTCACAAGATTGATGCAACTTTTATTGCAGAAAGGTACTTGAATTCTATAAGGAACTTCTGAATAAATTACAGGTCTCTTTGTTCATGTAAAGACAGCTTTGAAAGTATATATTCAGAAACCTCGAGGGAAAGTCAATGAAAGGTTTTTCAGTCAAGACGGGCAAGTGCCGGCGTGAATACATTGTCTTTGAATTTTTATCCAATCTATAAACTCGACAACTTATAATTCCACCCACGTGACGACCGCTAATGAAAGACTTACTTAAGTAACTACGCTGGCGAAGAGAATTAACAAGTTCGAAATACAATTCAGTCCTTAAACGAAGTTCATTTTAGCGTTGGCAAAGTGGAAAACTTCGACGCTCCTTTTTTTAGGGGAATCGATGCAAAGTTTTACAGCCTTTATGAAGACCATACCCTTGAAGCGGGTCAGTTATGACTAATTTTTCACATGGAACTGTAATTTATGCGATCCCAAAAGTTAAGCAAGCCAAGAGGCCTAGTGTCGTGAAAGGGGAAGAATATTATATATTTTAATTTCCTCGAGTCGTTAAACAAATAACAGTAAGTAATTTGCGCGGCAAGGGCTGCTGTAAAGCTTATCTGCGTGGCAATTAAGAAAAAATCTCGGAGGCAGTTTTTACAGTGAGTCGCGGTCGCCGACGGCTGATTACTAATTCCAGGACAAAGAACCCTATTACGTGGTTACTGTTATAAAACTAATGGATACTGTTCTTATAACTTTTTTATTTATATGGATAAGGACTAGTTACTTCCTATTATTTCGTATATGTGGGATTAACGCCTTGTAAATCTAGAATTACTTAAAGCATTATTGATGATCTGTAATGAAAGAAATAGGAAGTTTCTACTAAAGTGCCATTTTCATATTCTGTATAGCTAATATTATATTTATAAATTGTTTGTACAAATAATTTCAAAATATATTTTTTGTAAATGGGCAATAACTAAATAACAATAACTTTTGCAATTTACTTATTTATTTTATATTACCGGGATAGTTGCGTTTGTTCAGAGAAAACGATAATTAAAATTAACAGCATATTCAATTATTTTTGTTTTTATTGACAACATTTTATCAATTCTTAATGTATATTTGGGTTATTAATCTTTCCTTACGACATAAGGTGCACAGTGCATGGTATCAAAAATGAGCGGATGCAAATATTCTGTTTTTATTGTTTTATTATTTAACTTTGACTTGTAAGCCTTAAATAACAAATATTTTCTATTTCTAAATAAATAAGATATGCTCCAAATATTTGTAACGTCAAATATTTATATTATTAGCAAGTTCAGCTTTAACATTTATTTGTTCTCCAAGGAAATACAATGAGAGACGACGTATTACAAACCCCCGAGCTTAACAACTTAAATTGACTCAAGCCACGAATTTCGCGAACACAATAAATAGCTCAGTTTATTCACGGTATTCACAATCAGACATCGTGGACGACAATACAAATTTAGTACAATAATTTCAATTTGATTTCACGTGAATTTTGTACGAAAACAAATATCAAGTAAACATGTTTGTCCCTTTTCTTATAGCGGCTGACTTGAATATAAATTGTAATGCAATTCGATTGAGGAAAGGTACTGAAGTTCCGTCGCAGTAATAAAACATCTTTATGAAGAGCGCTCGATGACAAGGACCGTCGGATACTAAAAAGAGAATACGTATCTTTATGTAAAATAGAAGTGTAGCCGAGTGTTACCATAATAGTGATTGTCATTTGTTCCTGCCTCTCTGCCTCTGCTGTTGTCGAATGTCAGATGATTACTGTCCAACAATTTTGTTGATATTGAATAGAAAGACGTTCTTGTATATCGTTAAATACCAAATCCAAGTTTCTTTCTGTAGGTGATCTGAAAATGAGGCAAGAAGCACATTGACCTATATATCTGCCGCCTAGAAACCTAAGCCTAAGTTAGTCAGCTTGCTGATAAATGGCTATCTTTTATATAATAGAAAAATAATAAGGACAGGCCATTCAACAAATAATTATTTAAAAAAATATTATTTTAAAAAAGCTACAGACTTTAATAACAACGCAATGTTTCGAATTTACAAAGTATGGAACAGGATGTCTTATGAATAGATTCAAGTGACTTCTGTACACTCAAATAATAATAAATTGTGCAAAATAATTATGCATTTAAACGTAAAAAAATATTTTTAAACAAGAACCTAGAGACTGCATTTAAAAGATGTTAAATTGTAAGCTCCCACTTAAGTATAATTTATTTTGTATGGCAATGTTTTCTATGGTAATGTTCATTAGTACGTACAGAATAAAAAAATACACTTCGCTTATAGATATTGTAGCATTTGCACTTTTCACCTAAGAAAACATGATGAAAAAATTATTTTTAAACAATTATCATAGATACTATTTTTATATCTATATAATAGATATATATATATATATATATATATATATATATATATATATATATATATATATATATATATATATATATATATATATATATATATATATATATATATATATATATATATATATATATATATATATATATATATATATATATATATATATATATATATATATATATATATATATATATATATATATATATATATATATATATATATATATATATATATAAGTATCTATTATACTTCTGCAATCATATGTGACGATGTATATATATAATATAATATATTTCAAATATGTTTTAAAAAGTTCCCTTTAAAAAAAGCACATCGTCTAATAATTTATATTTTGATTTTTACAATATTCTTAAAGATTAAAATCTGTTTCTACATGGACCTTGTCTCATCAAAAAGCTCGCTATAATAAAACCTCTTTAGTCTTTCTTTTAAAAGAAACTAAAATCGATGATGATAGTATTTACTCTCAATTTACATTCCGTAAGGACAGCGGGTAAGGGACTAAATCGAATTCTTACCATTCCAGTATGGAAATGGTCGCGTGTTCCTTGACATATTTGCGTAAAACCTTTTCATTTTTATTATTTTTTTATTATTATTACTATATTACATATAGATAAGAATAATGATATTACACTATTTTTTTAGATTCTATTCTTAAATACTATTGACATACTTTTAGCAAAATTATATAAATTGCATTTTTATATTTTTAGCTACAGGCCACACTTTGCCATCTCGACTTTTGACTTTGTAATCAAAATTATAGATAGATATTATTAATATTTTAATATGTGTCGCGATACGAAGTTATAGTATACTATAGGTTTATTTTTAAAGATCCATCTAGATATATACTTGACATAATTAACAATGGTCGATATTAAAAATAAAAAGCACTCAAACGAACACTTAATGTAAAAAGTATAGACTATTTAATAGTACTAGTAATATAACCAATAATATACGTATTGGTAACGAAACACCAAGTCATGATGAAGTTAGCGAAAAAGAGAAAATACTGGTAAAATTTTTTTCTTCGTCGACAATGACTGATTTTGCTCATTTTGGTTCATTCCCGCTGCCCCATCTGGATTCCATTTCTTTGTATTACAATTCATTTTCTGTTCTGCGTTGCTTTTATCTAAAATTGAAAAAATAGCGAATCAGGACGATAAACTAAAGTAAAGCAAGGAATAAAATATATAATTTTAGTTTTTTTTTCCTTGTAATATATTGGATTTTGGTTTGCTATAAGAAAGTTTAGGTTTTTAAGTAAAATGTTTACTTATTTACTACATTACAGTGCGAGAAACCATATACTTTAAGTTTTTCAAAACTTAAAAGAGTAATCTAATAAATACTTCATTATGAGTTGGTTTAATGTGTGTTAAGATATATGTACCTACATGTATATTTTTCAGAAGAGGACCAGACCATAATCTTCAAGCAATATTTGAACTTTTACTTAATGATAATAATACATATTACATAGATTTATTGGAGTATTCATTAATAGTTTTGTACTTAAGTATAAACAACAAACTAAATTTCTATAAAATATTAAATTGTGAATAAACCTGTCTTTTACGCTATTCATTTTCTACATATTACGAAAATCTCTACAAAATATTTGTAGAGAGAAAATATTTGTAGAAGCTTCAAAAATAGAAGCTAGGTATTACATTAAAGGCTAAAACCACGCATTATTTCCCAGCGTGTCCCACTCGTTTACCAGAGCTCGGCTCGAGTCACAAAGGGCGGGATAAATCACATTACGAACGCGTGAATTGTAAATTGGACATTACTCGTTACACCTACCCCTGGGCCCGGGGCATGGACAACTAACGATGCTGCAGTATTATAGAAGCATAAATGTACAAAAATGGTATATATTTTAGTAGTAAATATTTACTACTAAAATATATATTTTTTAAACGAAATATTTTCATTTTTGTTATTTTATCAGAGTTCTCTCCGTTAAGAAAAGCAAGGTAAAAATATATTTTACGATCATTACTCCGGGGAGTGAGTACTTTTTGTTTACAAAAGGGAAAAAATGAAGAATAGTGTTTTGAAAGCTTCTAATGCTTACAATTAGACAACTTCGACTTTAATAATAATTAAATAATTATACTACAAACTATTTTTTTATAATTATATGAATAAAAAAGTATACATATTTTAAATTAAATCAATTTTGACATTTTCAATTTCAAGTAGAAAATAATGTAGAATTTTCAATGTGTGCCTCACATACAATTTTCCGCCCAAATCATACCAATACAGTTCTAATTGACGACCAATGGAACCCTAACGACTGTATTGTTCGTCCACGTTGAAAATATTCTCCCCTTATGCTTTATTTTCTAATTGAACTTTTATTAGATATCCATTAATACTGGATTCAAAATTCATTAACGATACACCGTACAAAATTATATTGAATTTGTCGACAATGTTGTGAAATTGTTGTGTACAAAATGATTAACGTCTTTTAGAGTTCGTTACAATTTTTTTATAACTACAATAAGAAAGTTTCATACTTTACTTTCACGTTTTACGTTTCATACTTATATGAGTCTTCTGATACTTCTAAAATAAACAAATAAAGTAAATTAAGTAATAAATAAAATTGCTAACTACAAAAGAATGTCCTGAACTATATAACATTTTAAAAATAATATTCGACAACGACGTGTACTTCATTTCCCGGTTCAGCCGGCACCAGGAAAGTTACACGTTGCCAATATTGCTGTCGCAGCTCCGTATCGGTACACGCTCAATCATCTCAAATTTTTGCTGTGATGACTGATATAATTATATTGTGTAGACGTGTATTGGGGGACAACTTGTGTGTGAAGTTATACGCGTCTAGACACTCATTCATTCGTATATTGTATCTTTTACAATATTGCAATAACATCAATCAAATCGTTTTGTATCTGACATTTTGTTATTTTAACCTGATAGACTTATATTAAGGCGACTCGTAAAGTTTATTTGATTCATTTTTCTTCTTTTGGTTTTTTAACAACGCATTGTCCCGCTCATAGCAGTCAAAACAGCGAGAACCGAAGGAACTGCGGGCACCTAGTGTTAAGACACTCCGTTCCCTTCTTTTCGCTTTATTTATTTTATTTATTATAATATTACAGATGTTATAATGTCAAAAAAGGACTTTAATTCAAAACTGTAGTGGCATTGAAAGTAAAAATGTAATCCAAGGACCATATGACTTTTTATTTATATGATTACGATTATGACTAATTACACAAGAGACAACAAACTGACGCGTGTTCAACGTTTGATGGATGCGCTTAAAATGCAATATGTTTTTAGCATAAAACCTGTTGTTGTACCTGCCTCTTGCCCGTTAATATAACTAAGATTTATATACAATACATAAACATTTTTAAATGTGTGATGTAGCACTGCGTAGAGCTTTCCTCCAAAAAAATAAAATAGCCATCATAAAAATTTATACCGAACTCTCTTTTTATTACAACAAATTAGTACGTAACGTGTATCCACACACACACACATACACACACACACACACACACACAATTTGATAAAATTTTCGATCTTTGTATAGTTATTCATATTTGCTTTGTAGACGGGTCTTATCGCGATAATCTTTACGTATTACAATACCTTTATTGCCCGACGTTTCGGTGAAGTTGCATTCACCGTTGTCACGAGCTGACTGGTTGTGACTGACTTTGTATAGTTACTTCGCAAGACAAAAAAAAAAGAAAATATTTCTCATTTTCCCGCTTCGGCAAAAAATGGCAAATCGTGGCGGCGAGATCTTCCACTCGAAATGAAAAACGGAGTGCCTTAACACAATATTTTCGTTGCCTACCTTACTATGAGGGAAAACTACAAATAAAAAGTTTTACCAAAAAAAATTTACACGCTTTATCAGAGAAAACGGAGCGCCAAACACTGCGGTCCCTGCAATATCTCTTTCGTCTCGTCGCCTGTTATTAGCCTCTTTTTACTTGCTATTTTCAGTGACCTTGCTCCAGTATCTTCGATACTGTATTTTTCAACAAAGCAGCTAAGGCATAGTTCACTCTGTTACCGACATCAATACGTCCTTCCACAATCATTTAGTATCTTCAATCTCTATTTAACATTCTTCTTCTTCTTATGATTTTCCATTTATAAGAATCCTGCATTCTGTCCTTTCCTCGTCTTTTACAAATAGGAGTCTTTTGTCTTTCTGGTATTCAGCCTCAGACAATTAGTTTCACCATAAAAAAAAAGAAAAAACAAAAACTATATATCACAAAAAAATTCAATGAAAACAAACAACACCAAGAGATAATCGTTTAAACAAATGAAAAATATGGAAGCATCGAGAGAGGGTAGAGCAATCGGAATATAGTTTCATAGGTCGGCAGGCCGGAACAATTGAATTATGTTCAGCTATTAAATTCAGCCCGACTCGAACCGAGTAAACTTTATGCCTTCACTAATCGCCGCTGGTTAGTGCACCGATTTATTCAATGCCACTGTTTGACCGCTACCATTTAACTATTCTAAGTCGAACTGTATATCATGATTTGCTTGAGTTATTCAATTTTATGTAAGGAATTAGAACACGTTTTTATGTATAGTTATTTTTATACCTTAAAATTACGTAGTTACTTACGTATACAGTGTTGTATTATTGAAAATTAGAGCTATTTTAAACAGTAGTATTTTGTTATCTATCTAGAATAATCAACATCTTTATAATGTTTTTAACCTTAATGTTATATTCATTTTTAAAAAGTAACTTGAGGTTTTTAATTTAAACCAATTTTCAAACGAATAGGTTAATTTATCACGTTTTTGTATGTATTAAATAGGTTAATGTATATAGGTTAATGTATCATGTATTGCGTTTTTTTAGTACTGTTATAAAAAATAGAGTAAGATAAAGGTGTATATGGAGTTTTCATGTTCTATCGACAGGTAGGCCTTGCACTCTCTGGCAGGCATCACAGCCACCGCAGGATTTGTCTTAAGCCACAAAATATATATAACGTTAAGAAGGCGACAAATGTGTTAAACACATGATAATTTATAATATAACATGATTTGTAAATTATTTACATTCTATACAATCTGAGACTTTATAACACAAACAAACTGGTAATGTCAGTAAACTCAAAACTTAATTACAGAACAGGGTCATTACAAATAAGTTTAACGCTGTTAAAATTTTAATAATAGTGAATAGTACTTTTTGTAAAGGCTAAAGTAATAAAAAAGCCTATAAAATTCAGTACAATGCGTATTTCTTGACTTCTATAAGTTTTAATGAAGTACAAACAAGACAAAAATAATAAATGTTAATTTTTTTTGTTATATTATTCAGAATCGACGCGAGGGCCTCTTAAAGAATAAAAGTTTCCTATATGTCAGAAAGGTATTCAAAAGCATTACAGCATTATACCTAAAAGTTTCCTCATACTCGTGTTACTTAAAATACGTGAAGTGTAACCCTAAACTCGTTGGAAGTTAGTTAAGAAAACCATAACGGAATACAGAGTAGAACGTCGCGAGACACTGCGTACCCCTCACAAGTTTATGCATACGGGATGAGTTGGTATTAGTTTGTAACACGCTGCCTCTACATTCGCTTTGTACTGTCATTACAATATCTCTGATATGTTGATGTGTTCACTAGTTTGATGTAAATGTAAATTATAATCGAAATGTTTCATTAAACTTATCTCAAGCGCAAATATTATACGAACCTCACTATCTACAGAATTGTTGTTGAATAAATCATGTACCTATATTTACGCATACTGGTACAAATATACAGTTAAAATAGTTTTTTTTATTGTTGGTAATATATAAATCTGTACAAAAACCATTGTATATATGGTTGGAATTATACTTGCACCATGCTAGCAAAGCTACAGGTATAAGATACTTACAAATATAAAGGAAATGCAATCAAAAATAATGTTAGGTGGACCTGTCGTCAATATTGCGTTGGCAGTCAATTATCTGATAAGCTTCGTCACCCTTCGTCTAAACGTTCAGAAATCACATGTTGTCTTCTCGTTACCATGGCGACGCTGCAAGAAAAATACCGGTACTCAATCGAAAATCGAACCACAAACTTAATTATGTCTTTCCATTTATTCTGCCCTTCCTCTCCCATTAAGTTCCGGTTGCCTAAAATTAATTTGTTGTCCCAATGTATTGCCTGTAATCTAATTGTCTCTCCTTCAACCTCGCAAGGTTTTAATTTCCTCGTACGTTACGCGCAGTGATAGCTTTTGTACTAATTATCTATTTAAATAATTTATGTTAAAATATTAAAATTAAAATATACAAAAGCCATGATTTAATTTATTTTTCACTCAATTTTTCATTAAAATTTCCCAATGTTACAAATTGCTATCCAGATATTGTTATGAAATGAAAGGGACTCAGGACCTTAACAAATCGTTGACGGTTTTGTCTCTAGAAATCCAGACTTGGTCATAAAAAAATATACATTGAAATGAATAGGTCAGGTCTTTGTGAGCAAATTGCTGGATACGGAATTGAGTTAGACCGGACGGAGAGCGTCCGCAGCCTCTGACCCTTTGTCGCATCATCAAACTACAAATTGGCAGTTTAGTTTCCGTCGCTACCGAAGCGCTGCGGGCGATCGTTACTGTACGGGACTCAGCAGAAAACAACAAAAACTAAATATTGTTCTACTGCAATTTCAAAGTAAACAATTCCTTAAGACCCTTTTAAATTTAGCAACTCAAAGGTAAATGCAAGCAGTAATACAAGTATGTATAATATACTCGCGATATTATTTATCACTAACTAGTTCTGTTGTTACTCTGAACACGCGTAATGCAAATTATCGCCATAGTTAATTTATCTAATTTTGTCAGTTTGCGTATTTAGACAACATGCTATTATAATATAATAATAATCTGTTATTATATATTTGGTTAAATATAGACAATAGCACTGTCACTCATTAAGTTTGTGAATATTCCGGGTAAAATAAAGAATTATTAGTTGATTTTGAAGGCAACTCCAATCACCATTAAGATATCTCAGAAAAGGTTAATGTTATAAAAGTTATGCCGATAATTTCTATAGATAATTATATAATCGACAAAAATAAAAAAAAACATCGATTGTCTTTTTAGCACACATAAAATCGATGAGGACTTTGGTATTTTATTCGTAATGGCAAAAAGTATTTTCAGAACTTCCTCTTTGTGCGTTATCCTTATAATTTGCTCACCAAAAGTCAAACCCAAGAAATTTCATAACTTTTAAGTGATAAAAAATAAATTTCAAGGTACCATGCCCTCATAGATTAAATTATCTAAACCTAGTTACGCTGCAAGAATTAAATAAAAGAGTTCTAAATAAAGATATATAAAATCTATGAGACCACTAAATTTACAAAGCTTACATTTCATAATTCGCAGTTTAGTTTCACTTCATCAAACAGTTTCAGGTGAGTTGTGGAATTACCTCGTATTTACCGGACTAGCAATCAAGGTGCGGGCTGAAAGCTGGCATACGCTAATGAAACGCAATGGAGCTCACGTCAGTATGCAGCGAGGTTAATTAAATTTTGACACCAGTTTGTATAAATACATCCAACTGCACGTCCTAGCCCTGTTATGGTCGATTTCATTTGGAAATTTGCAGGAATATGGGGATTACGTTGCGTTAATGTTGAATCAGATTAATTGATGTGATAGTTGTTGCTGAATGGTGCAAAATTTAAATAAAAGAAAAATCTTATAAGAAATTATAAAATGTATAAGATTTTACTAACCATACCTTATATATAAAAAAAATCTTATATAAAATAAAAAAAGATAGCTGGTTTGTTTATAAAAAAAAAATATAAAACGTTATACCAAATTCAATGTACTGTTTATAACAGTTATTCAATGTGCCATTATATTATTTTGAAAGATTAAGTATAAAGAGGCGTCCGGCAAACATGTCATCCATCGGTCAAGACACATCATAAATCTGTTTTACAAGAGTATCCTAAGCAAACGTCCTTAATCGAACAAACAATGAGAGTAATAAAAAGAAATGATAAGTCTACAAATCGCTATGGGGATTGAAAGATTGAATAAAATAAAGTATTTTTACACATTGATATATAGCACGACTGAATTATTATTATGATTAATTATAATGGTATACTAGAGACTCGTATGACGGTGAATGTGGTGTGGATTTGATCTCGTCTCGCAAGTAAGTAATGATTAATTTAAATTATTTTACATTTCGTGGTCTGAGCAGAAACGGAGTGTGTTGTATCATATAACAACGTGAGCGAATATAGTATACATTATATACATATATCTAGACGCTTACAACATCGTTAGCGTGGACTGAATGATTTTCATTTATCGATTTACCTATCGTTTCTTAATTTGTATAGTCATTGCATTCTTTATTGTCATCATTATTATCTTATAGTATATTTTCCATATACGTCCTTATAGTCTTATAGTTCAAGTGTCAGGCACCAGATTCCTCAATTTCAAATATAAAAGTCCATCACGCTGGACAACTTATACTAAGGTGACATGCTTATTTCATACAATTTAGCTGGATTATTATTACAAGAGATATTCCAACTCTATGATCTACGATTATCAATAAAATTTACTAAAGAATCATTCTTTTATATCTAATTGCTTTGATCATCTATCATAGCTCAACACTAGGTGTTCCAGGTCCTTGACTCCTTGATGTTTTACATAAATAAAGATTTATATAAAACAAAAAATTACTACCAAAGTAAAACGTTTCGTCGCGATTGACACTAAAATCTATTGAACCATAAATAAGTCATATTTGCAGTTGAAAATGATAATATAGGTCAAAGTGGAATGCAATTTTATCATACCATTTAAATCCAATGTCTTCGTGACACTGAAAATCCCTTAGGCGGTATTTGTTTGTAATCCTCACGTCGGATTCATAGTCCAGACGAAATCCATAATCCAATTAGGCTCCAGCCGAACTGCACTCGACTAGGACTTACCCCTGTCACACTGGATGTGACATTCAAGATAACACCGAATATTTTAAAGCTGTAAGTTTAATAAAGTTTAGATTACTCTCATCCTAATTCTTTTATTATTGAATTTTATATAATACAATATTAAAGCGATTTATTATATATGTAATTTTCTCTTGTGCAAAAATATATAAGTTATCCGTCGTTAACATTAATTTGTTCGTGATGTTTTAAAATTTCAAGCCTATATACATATTTTAATATTATATGTTTATATTTTATAATATATAATATAAGGAAAATAAGAAAATAATATAAGGACTTTCTTTTAATATATAATATATAAAGATGTAGTACCTTTCCAGTAGTGAATAAGAAGGCATTTGGTGGAGTGCGGCTGAACTCAACAGTCAAGTGTTGTCGAGCACCTGGACGTGACTATCGACTGCTGTAATCTGCGCTTGCCATTAAACAAGATATAGCTGTACATTTGATATTGTGTAGTATAACAAGTTGTAATGGAGAATTTATTTTATATTTATAAAAATATAAAATATTATCGCCGTTTTATGACAAATAAAGTAGTTTTGAAATAGCTGTTGAAAGCTCTTGAATAAAATTGTTTTCCTGTCAATCAAAGTACTTACGTGTCGGTTCACTTCACTTGCATTCACAATTAATTGATTGACGAGTGTTTACAAGAATGCTCCTTAATTGGACTCTGTCAGACACGGCGATAGGTTTGAAAAAAAGTGTCTACGACCGTGAGGGTTTTTGAATTTTAAACGGTATTCAAGTGGTCTGTCTGCTTTGAACCGTATCTGCGGCTGGTATATTTTATTTGGAAATATTCAAGTGTTTTATATAGTGGTTGTTTTTATTACTTATAAATTAGAAAAATGCATATTTTAGTTTTAATAGTGAATAATTTTAAATAGAAAAAATATTTAATAAATTTTGATAACTGTAAAGCTGTTATTGGATATTTTTTTTAATGTCAAAGACATATATTACTTAAAATATTATATATTTACCAATTGAATACTTGACACGTGCCAGGGAGATAATTAATAAATTGGTTATAAGTATGAAATCACAGTCAGCAACGTAGCCTTCGTGGTCTCTCAGTTAAAGATCGTTTACACTGTTCACGCTCACTCTCTTCTTCTCTATCTTTTTCTTTCCTAACACGCCATCCTACCTTAAAGAATGTATTGCTTTTTTAAGTTCCAATACCCGCCACCCACTGAGCTTTCGTTCGAAATCTGATAACATTCTTAAGATACCACTGCGCCGTACTTATTTCTACACTTATCTTTTATTGTTTAAGCAGTGAACCTATGTGGCGCTTTATCACGTTACATAAGACATTCTGTAAACATATTCAATTGTTAAATTAAGAAAGTAATTCTTATCTTAATATTTTATGTATAAGCATGTATGATACTTTAGTATTATGTATATAGTATTAAGTAATTTATAAACTCATGTAATGGAAGTAAAAGTTTATTTACTTACGATATTTTTTTATAGGTACTGTCTTTTTTTGTTTCCATGTTCCCTTTCTTCAAATACTTGTATTGGTTGCCTGGAAGAGGTCACTTTTATATTTGTTGTTATATGTTCTTTACAATATATTTTCTTTCGTGCAATAAAGGCTTTTTATGTCGTGTTATGGTAAGAAAGTTAAACTTATCTGTAAGTTGCAATATTATAATTTTAATTTTTTACTAAAATTAAATAACATAATTAGACCATTTTAGGCAGTAAGATAATATTTACAATTTGTATTAATTATTATAATTGATTGATCAGTGTAGCGTTAGTACGGACCGTCAAAATCCGTATCACATTCCCCGCAGGCATAGCAGCGAAACTTTTTAAAAGTTACTGTTGCCGTTTTGCTGAATTTCAAATCAATGACATTGAAAGGCTTTTAAGGCCATTAAACAATAGTGACGTTCGGTAAAGGGTCGACGGACGACACCGGGGCAACGTAGTTCCCGTGCGAGACGTCCCCGTGTCCGGAACACAATCATTAGTGTGTTCACTCGACTTGAAACCGATTTCATCCCCCACAAGTGCGCTTCTTTGAAACTGGCGCAATATTGTCGAAAGGAAAACTCCTTAAGAGAAAAAAATATTGCTCCAGTCGCGGCGAGGAAAATGAGAACGGTATGTCGGGAAGCAATCGGGCGTACGTCTTGCGAGCCAATATACTTCAGTTTACGTTATCGCTGACTATGCGAAAGGAAATACTTTGACTCCAAACGAAAACGCGAAGCGAACGGATTAGACTTCCACCGCCCGCGGTTGTAAACTCGAGCGCCTGAAACAACTTCGTTACATCTACGCTGTTTTGTTTCTGGCCGGTAATATTAGTTTTAGTCAAAAAGCTATTTTTCAACTCGCCGTCAGAAGGCTTCTAAAGTTTTCTAATTTAACAAATTCTCTCGCAATGTTTCATTAAGTGTTCGCTCCGGGCTTGATGAGAGGCTGAGAAGTTTTTCAGAAATTGATATCGAATGTTTATTTGCTGAAATTAATGTACTTCCATAGAACTTTTCATAAAAGTTATTTAAATCAGTTAGCTTTTACTTTACTTGATATAAAAAAATTCTAAGTTTTATATGAATGAAATTTGAATTTGAATAATATAAATTAATGAAATTAGTTTCTAAGTAAAACTTTCAGTTTCTAGAATAAAATTTCAGCTTATAAAATAAAAATAAAACTTATCAAAGTAAAATGTCTCAGTTTTAACCTCTTTTTCCCTTTTTTTAACCAGGTTTTACTGTTTCCTGAAGAAGGCTGGGCCCGAAGTGCTTCATCTTCATATTGGACTCTGCAGCCATGCTGGTGGCGTCGATCTCGTTGCAAAGTCGTTGAAGTTGCCGGGACTAGAAGGTTGTTTTTACTTTTATTA
This sequence comes from Dione vanillae, assembly GCA_037178615.1. Taxonomy (NCBI): domain Eukaryota; kingdom Metazoa; phylum Arthropoda; class Insecta; order Lepidoptera; family Nymphalidae; genus Dione; species Dione vanillae. The sequence continues at coordinate 303,511 of JAZFAU010000190.1, forward strand.
TATTTATGAATCCTTTGATAAACCAACCAGTCATCATATCTTAATAAGCAATCATTAGATATACGTATATTTTATGTAGACCTACCGAGATTTACTATATATAATTTAATTAAAAAAATGTATAAATAGTTTAAAATATGAAAAAATATTATTGGCTAACGTTGTTGTTTCACGTTACATAATTACACTGCTGTTAAATATTTTAATCAAAACTAATGAGGATGCTAAATATTTTGCCATCAACATTCCATTAACTAAGTATAAGAGGCAAAATTCAAGGAAACCTAATTTAACATAGGACGTAATAAACACCTTGTAGATAATTTAAAAAGAAATAATGTTTCCGAACTTGAGAGCGGAAGCAGTTTATCATGTTGAGCGTTGGACGTGCTTTTCGCAATTAACCGTACGCTCAGGTAAGCGAGGTAAGTGCCGTACCTTGGTTTGACAAACGACCTGAGGACGGCAAACACTATCTCAGGATCACAGTAGGGTACAACTTCATCGTAGCTAATGTATGTATACAGAAACAGCAATTCATATACATGAGTATCTCCTTTCAAGTGCAATGTACTTAATTTACGTACAGCGATAAGAGACTTGCAGCATCGCTTTTACCGAATATAAATATATATTAATGAATATATTAAGTATTTACTATTTATATACATGTAGTATATTTATTCTTAGAGATTGCTTGTTTTGGTCTTTTAATCTTAAAAGCCACATGTACGTATATTATTTTATATGAAGTATTATGTCATATACGCATAATATATAGCTGTAATTATGCATATTATCTGTAGCACTCGTTGACATAATCTGTACGTACAGAGAAAAGTGGAGGGAACGTGTCGTAAATAAAGATGGCGGCCGCGCCAAAGGGCTTAGCGGGAATGAGATACTATTTATTAGACACACCTCCGACGGGTTACAGAATACTTTAGCTCTGCTTTATTAGCTCGTGTTCAACATTCCGAGATATGAATATTTTACTATTATTCCCTTGTGAACGAATTTGGCTACAAAAATACCAAGCTTATAAATTTTGTGTAAAGTATATATTATGTTATGATTTATCACGTTCTTTTATATTGAGGTTGGACCTAAAAATAAGTTTAAGTAAAACATTTTTATTGTAACCTTACATTTTCATTTCGTTACATTAAAATAATACCTAACCGTTGATTCATAAAGTTATAAAGTTATCAGTGATGGCAAGAATAGTTTGACTTTAAGATAAGTTTTTCTTGCAAATTATTTTCTAAATTTTTAAAACTTGTTAAACTATGTAAACTTATCCAACGTTGTTTTTAATTTTTATTATCTTATTTTCAGTGTAAAATTCAATTTCATTTCGTACTCATGTTCTAACAGAGCTGATTTTCAAAAGATTCTCACCGTCGCGTTGTACAGGGAATTAAATGGTAACGGGACTGTTAGCGTTAACGATTATTGCCACCGACTATTTTGCCTAAACGACGCGTATTTCATGATAAAACTACCCTTAAGATCTCTTTATAGTTTCTACTATTTATGTTGGGCTAACGTTTTTTTCATATTATTGTTACATATAGATAGTATAATAACCCTATGGTTTACATTGTAACAACATGAGTAGATTCGTACCTAAAAAAATGTTTCGGATAAATTCATAGATTTTTCCGCATATACCACGGTAGACGGATAGGGTATAGGGTAGTCTTCAACCGAATTTTCAGACCACGCGTTTTGAATGGCAGAACTAAGCGCTGCTCTTTATCTACTTCCATATTTCATGCATCTAGTAGCAGCCAATGGTTATTTTTACACTCCATTATCTATTTTATTAAATTTCATGTCTGATTATTATAATATATAGTATATAGTTATATACATACCTAATATTTTAATATATGAGTATATTCTATGTCGATCAAGGCAATAAAGATGTTTAAGTGTTCTTTAAAATGTATCTCAGTATTTAGTATTTCCTCCAACAATATATTCAGCTTCAGTGTTCAAAAATTACATTGAAAATACGGCTTATGGCTACAGTGTACAGTCTACCGTCTTCCGCACAATACTCGTACTTTCCGAGAACATTTTAGTTTGAGCTGGTTCTGCCTTTGTTTCGTGTTGTGTTGCAACTTGTTACCAGATCTGCCAGACTTGCATGTAACAGGGCACCTAATTTCGCCGTCTTCCATTTCTATGAGTTTCGGCGAACTTTACGTTGGCAATAACGGGTGGAAAACATTGGGAAAGTGCGCGTAAAGGTTTTTAATTCTTTCGTGGGAAGTTGTAGGGCTTGTGCGATGTTGTGGGCTATTAAGCGGCCGGCTGCCATTACATCGGTTGTTAGGGCTGCGACGGACGTGTTGGATCTGCGCCCTAGTAACTGAGCTACGTGATCCGCATCGAGTATTCGCTACGCTATTTGCGTCCATGCTAGCGGAAAAAGAATACATTCTTAAATATTTCAAATTATTCAACCGTAAATTTCGAATCTTTTTCTGGTATAAAATAGCTGAACAGATTTCTTTAGAGAAAATATCATGAGTATGACTGAATATAACTTTTTCATATAGCTATAAGGCAATTAAGGCACAATAATACTATTTGAATCCTAAATTCTGATAACTGACTGAGTGACTGGTGCAAAGACGTGAAGCTAAAAGAAATCCTTTCTCACTACTCCAACAAAACCTACTATACATCGTTTTTACATAAAATATATCGTTTTTATTGTTGACTCGACAGTATTTTATATAGTAAAAATAACAAAGAATATTAATATAAGAAGTAAAATCACAATGCAAAAGATTTTATTTGTAAAATTATCGCAGTTGAAAAGAATATAATTTATTGTGTATGTCAATTTAACTATGTCAAAATTAGAGTTAAAGTCAAACAATTATAACAGAATAAAAAGATACAAGCTTTATTCTTAGAACCTCAAACATATGATGTTTATAGCTTTAATTTTACTGTAAACTTGCAATATTCATTTCTCCAATAGGAGTATAAAGAGGACAAAATTAACTATTTAATAATCAAATTTCTTTGCCAAATCTCTTTTTACGCTTTTCTCATATAGAAGGATGGACTCATTTACAGCCATTTATGTGTGGTGGTGGTATTTAACGCATCGCATTGTATAACTGGAGTGAGGAAATGAAAATAGTTCTCTGCGTCACGATGACCTCTCCAAGCTTCTGAATTATTTATTTAATTAATAATTTTACATTTTTAAATTTTCTATATGATTTTGTAACATATCTATATGATTTTGTAACAGACACAGCACTCATGCACGAATGGTAGTCAGTGGGGTTAACGCAGTGTACATTGTTGGCACATTTAAACATCTAGGGAGCGATGCTGATTTTAAGGTAAGAATAAAGCTGAAATTTCAAAAGCTTATAAGGTTTTGTATGGTAATATCTAATTTGATTTAAGCTCAAAGTTTTGCTTCTACTTTATTGCTATATAGAAAGAAAAATACGAATTGTGTCTTTGTGTTGCTAGCAGGTAAAACAGTGTATTTAGTATAAGTTGTAAACATAAACGTAATAAGAAATTTCTTTTATTTTAAAATGCCAAATTATTATGCCGTCGTGGCGCAGAGGCGCAACGTCTGCTTGTAACGCGGCTAACGCGACGGTTTCTGGGTTCGATCCCCAGTCGGGGAAGATGGATTTTTCTATTTCCATTTTCTTCGCTCTGGCAAACTAGGCAAAGCGCGGCGTTGAGTTCCGCCACTCAACACGCAATGCCTCGAAAACGGCGGAAAGTGGGGACGGAGTAAGCAGGGACTAAGTAACGGAGTGTCTTAACACTAGGTTCATATGGTTCCTGCAGTTCCCTCTGCCTACCCTGCCATGTGCGGGATAAAGCGTGAAGCTAAAAAAAAAATAATAAAAAAAAAAAAAAAATTATGTATTTATAAAATATTTAAAACCTATATGTCGAAAAATATTTTTTTTTTTATCATTATGTATTTACATTTACAGGTAAATTAAACTTAAAATGAGATAAAAATTCAAAACCAGTCAACCAACTTATTAAAATAGTACCTACTAAAAAAAATTATATATAAAAAATCTATTTTATTAAGGTAGAGATTTACGATTCAGTAATTAGGCTAATTAGTCTAGCTTTCTGTATCATTGGTATCATTAATCGCTCAAAATCACGAAAGAAAAAGGTGCCAATTTCAATTTTATTTTCCGTCCACAGCTATAAATAGTTAGGTCAAGTTAGCAATAAAAATTAAGGCGGCGAATAAAAGGGCCCTCCAGCCCCCTTTATCATCATTATACATATATAGATAATCTTTTTAGACAATTTGACAAATTGAATATCTTGAATTCACCTGTTTTTGATATATCTTATTGTATATAAGATAATATTTTATTATAAATTATATTTTTATTTGTGATTATATTATACTAAAAGTATTTTCAATTTTAGACACTTACAATGTTTATTATTTATAGTACAAATATTTATACTATAGACGTTATAACTAAGTAACATTAGATTATTGAGAAAGAAAGTCATAGAAAAATTTGGTAACAAAACTTGCTATTGGCCACTAAATACAATTACTTAAATTCATACCTTTTTTGTGTTTCTAAAGAAGCAAGTGCAGCAACCTTTTAATTCTTTTAGATAATGTAGTAACATTATTCACCCTTTAGAATACATAGTACATGAAGTATTTAATTTCATTAACCAATAAAGCTGTACATATACATATATATGCATACAGATATATACACGATATAACTCGTATTATCGTAAGCTACTAATACGAATCAGTTACCACAAAAGCCTCTCTTGGTAATTTAATATGTTTACATCTTGGATGAAAATGTACATGTATATATTATTATCGCATATAGTATGCAATGCTTTAATGAAGTCATATTGTTTTGTAATATACAAGATGAAATGAAACTAGTTATTTAAATTTAAACGCATGAGATTGTTTATTCATTAAGAATCATTTTATTGTGATTGTTTATTATTTTTTTTTCTAAGAAAAAGTCGTAAATCTTCGTAGATATAAAAGAGAAAAAGCTGTGTTATTAGATATTGTTATTATATGTTATATATAATAAATTCATTACCTGACTAATTTAGATTAGTATACATTATTATTGCACGAAGACTAATTGGTTTTATGAATAAACTGAAATTAAGTTTACCTGTTCTTTTTAATCTGTGCTGTTATTTTAGAAAGGAGTTTATAAACGTACTTTAGTTGTTTTTTTCCGATATAGAGTATACATTGACATAATGCACTAAGACAAGACTAAGCTAACATTATATAACCATATAAAAATTAAAATGAAAGTATTTAAACAAACATTAATAATAGTATTAATATGTAACAATACTGATACAATATTATAATTATAATTAATAACATTATTATTTTTGTATTTTTTTTCTAGTTGTACTTAACAACGAATGTAACTCAAGCGGATTTCAACATGGGGTATACGATGACGGGTACCCTTGAACGCGGGAGTCGATCCTTGAACACCTTCCAAGTGACCCACTTTGCTGTGCTCCGTCGTTGTGACCACGAAGCACACCATCTTAAATCCGCGTAAATGTCTTATAAATTTACTTAAGATTTAGTTGTCTGCGTTGACTTGGGTATTATTTTTTTAACTTAAAACAGCCAAAACTATTTTTTTTCATAATTATTGTGTAATATACCTATTATGTATCTTTTAATTTTTTATCTAAGAAATATTGCTGTATAGAATTAGATTCTGAATGATCTCATATAGATTTTCTAGTAGCCTTAAGAATATTGCCAAGCGATATTGTGATTTAGTTGGGCTAGAAATACTTGTCACTAGTTACTCCCTAAGGAAATCTAGTCTTAAGCGAAGTTACCGGTAGTAGAATAAATTTACATGCTTATTAAGTATTTAATTTATATACAGTAGCGGACTTGCTTTATAGATGTGTAGTTTGATAGAAACATTATTTTTATAATATTAATTAATTACTAAATTATTCAAAATAAAAGTCCATTCGTCTAGTTATAATAAGTACGTTTTAATCATTAATGTAATGTAATCTTTAAAATCCAGGAGTCGGAAGTACCTGCTAAAAGAAGCTAAAGAAGCTTAGACGTTAGGAATTTGGCTTATGGTGTAAATAGATATTTGTCGGTATTTCGAAAGATATTACGTGTTTGGTATTTGACAGGACATGGAGTGGACGATATTAAAGATGGCTGTGAACCATACATAGTCCTTACGACTTGACGGACGTTTAAATAGTTATGCTATCCAACCTAAATCCACAGATTCGCTAGACTAAAATGATTCAAAATAAAAATCTAAGCGTTATATCTTGAGAGTGAAATCGGTTAGAGGTCGACCTTAAAGATAGCCACGATAAAAATTACAGCCTATTTATTTACACCAGTTTTGTTTTAAGACTTTCAAAGTTAACTAATAAGATGTATTTCGTTTGCGTATTTTTTATTAGAATAACATATTTGTCATTTGTTTAAAAAATATTAACTTCGTAAATATATAATTTAGTAAGTATTCATAATTTTTTGTAATCGTCAAGATTTCATTGATGTAAAGTTTACTTTTGTAAGCACCAATTTTTTTATTAGGAAATTGGTCTAGGAAAACTTTTTCCTACACTTCAATAATGGTGTCTAGTTTGAATCTAGTATGTGCGACAAATGTAATTAAACGGAATTATGTTGTATTTAGGTTTTGTTGGATGTTATGTATTTATTATTATATTTATTTACGTTACGTTAGGACAGTTACTTCTTTTAAGCTTTTTAGTTATTATAAAAAAAATGTGTTATTTTCAAATAAAACTACTATAAATATAAAATCAACGCGGACAAAAGGCGTTGGATGTGTAAATTTGAGTAGAGGTGAATCTGTGTGACATTGAACTGCTTTGAACACGATTATGAGGTAGCGTTCGACTATTCTTTCTCTCGTGACTATCTTTCTTTATCTCGTGACTATCTTAACTAAATCTATTTAAATGTTTTAAGAAATAAAAAGCGTAGAATGTAGACGCTTAGATAATAAAGTGTCCGCTGTTTTATAATGTAGAACACTAATCTAATATAAGAGCTAAACGTCCAGTATCGCACTCCCTCCAGTGTTTTATACACGTCATTTTGTACAAAGCTCAAAGGAGTACTCAAACTCCATTTAGCTTTAAGTGATTAAAATTTTAATAAAAATAACAAAAATTAAATATTTCACATATATTATTAACCGAACGTATGAAATAAAACACCCAAAGTTTTTAAATGTATATTATTATAATCTTAAAATATCAATTACTTTCTGCTAAGTGAATATTAAATAAAAATCTTTCTAAGGAGGAATTGTTTTTTTTTTATATTAAAATAGAAATTGATGATCGATGTTTTATTACGTATTAATAATGGTTTATGACTTTCACTCGCGTATAAAATTTAATGACAAAAGTTTTTGAAATATACGCAGACAGCACAAGATCGTTTCCTCAATATTTCTGTGACGATATTACTGAAGATTATTGAATTTAATTTGACTTTGATAAAGTACATACATTTATCAAACAATTATATATCTTAAGCATATTGTAATAAAATATTACTTTATAATTGTTTATAATCCTCAAGTTAATATTTTCATCGTAAATCTTTCTGTTTTGAATACAAATTAATCGTGAAAGTAAAAAAAAATACTGCCACAGCTGTCTAATTTTAAGGTTTATTTTTTTGGATCTATGTTTTTTTGTTGAAACACCTCTTATAAATTTAATGGAATATATAATAATTATTAACTCTATTAAATAAATGTTTACGAAAATTGGTTGTGATATAAATAATTCATCGATTTTTTTATGTAGCATAACGTATTCTACTAAAGTAATGCATAATTTTTGTTCAGTAAGCGTTGTTGTATGTAATTGTATCCATAATTTAACTCCATAAATACTGACATATACGCATATTTTAAAAATAAAATCCTCTTATTTCACCTAAGTTAATATTGTTTTCGGATTAATATAAGTAAATATGGATAATTTAAATATAAGCAATGATGTAATATTATAAATCGATGAATAGCACTAAAATTAAACTTTTCGATTAGTCATAACTTAAGTATAATTTAAAAAATACTGACATTGTATTGCCATTGGACACGTGAAGAGTATCTTGATATAAATAGCATTACGATTTGTCTTACAAAAATTGGTGTTTTTGATGTTTCTAAACATAGACATAGACTATGTTTTGTTTTTAAACAAAATATAAACTATAAATGTATTTTGAATCGCAAAATTAACAAGGATTAACTAAATGGTGGAATTATTTATATATCTTACTTGTATATTATGCTTTATAATATGATAAAAACATAAGACTAAAATATCAAAAAGTGTCATCACACTGTGCCGGAGTTTAACCTACGTTTTCTAAATGGAAAATGCCAAAACGCTTTAAATAAATGAAAATGCGCGCGCTAAAATGCTAAAGCGGACACTTTACTAAAATTTTGTACAGGTAAAGTATAAAAATACCATAGCGTCGGTTCTATATTCAGCCGTGCATTGCTAAGAACGAGGCGCTCCATAATAACACACGACGGTCGTTCTGCAGTACTTTCTCTTACATGCTAATACATATACTTCCAATACTGTCAAATTAATTCTATATAAAACAAAGAAATGTTAAAACGATTTTTTTCTCAGTATGTTAAAATCTAATATATTTTAATCTTTAACCATAATTGTGTGAATATAATATACTCGATGCATATATTTTTGTAAACTGGCTCAAATAAGTTATATGAAATGAATGCTGTAAAGCAAGTGCCAAAACTTAGGGAGCTTTTACGGTAGGTCTCTTTAATGTGTTAAATATACCTAATGTAAATAGATTCGCTTCTTTTATGTCGTTATTTGCGTACTGACTTTATTAAACTGTATTAATGTGATCGTGTTTTTTTTATGCCCCTTAAAAGTCATATATCGTGATGATAAATCATGCAGTCCGAAGGTAAATGATACATTTATATATCATAGAAATGTAAACATGCACGAATTTCCGAGAGACGCGGGTTCAAATCCCGCTGCATTCAAGTTTTTGTATGCTTTTTTATGTATGTAAACATGATTCTAGATTTAATTTCCATATTAAAAAGTGAATATTTAACAATTATTTTTCATATTTCTCATAAGTACAAAGTAAGTACGTACACATTTTAATTCGCTACTCAACAACTGTCACATTTCGAATTTCAAATTAATTTTACAATACTAAGTGGCATGCATAATTTTTTACACCATAAAAAATCCTAAGGTGTGATGAGAATCCTAAACTGAGTGTGACCGTTTCTATTTTAAAGTTATTAGGCCTTTTATATAAGAATACCAAGTAAATAATTGTTCAAGATATAATATGGATGTATATAATATAAGATAGACAGTGAAGCTATATTTATTTAATCCATAATGGCTAGAACATGTTCGCGATAAAATTGGATTACAAGTAGAAGCCAAATATACATAAGAGTAGAAAACTGATAGGTATTAGACAGCTCATGTCTATTTTGTATATGGCAATTTTTTTTCTTAAAAACAACAGATAATTTTAATTGACTTATAGGAAAAAATGTATTATGTATTTTTATTCAGACTACTATTTAAGATGCACTATAAGAGAAAAATTAGGTTACTTTTACAAACGTAACTATATTGACGTTAGGAGACAGGTATATAATATTTAGTAGCTCTGTAATGTTAATATTTTTGTCATTTTCAAGTTACACCTCAAATAGCCATTAAGTAATTATCATTTCGTACTTATTACATTTTCTAACAAATATGAGAAAATAAATCATAACTTCGTTAAAAAATAATTAAAAATACTTAAGTAATGATTTTATTCATTACTAATCCATCGTAGCGCAGCATCTGATTTTAAGTCGTGGTGGGTTCGATTCCCACTCGGGGAAATTTATTTTTTTTATAGCTCTGATCTGAACAAGTCAAAGTGTGATGTTACACTTGCCAGTCAACAAAAATTTTAAAAATGTACATATACGTATGAACTATTGACACCAACAATACGTTTTTTCACCGAACACCTGATTCGTTATCTATCAGTAAGTAAAATAGACTAACAATATATAAACATCTTCTTTTATAGAAAAAATCAAAAATTTGTTCCTTTAAAATAGGTAAGAAAATGATTATATTTGTATTATAATAAATTTGCATAATTAATTATTATTTATTGTTGCAATATTTGTAAAAATATAACGTTTTTATTTTATTTCATGTAACATTAACAGTAATAAAACAACAATAAATATACTCCGAGACACGATTGCAAATAGTATTATTGTACTTTCGTGCAGTAACATTTAAAAAAAACGATGACAAAATATATTATAATTCTTTATAATTCTATTTTGTAATCTTATTAAATCTTCACTTAAATATTCATGTTTTTTAATATTTATAAAAAACATTAAAAAACACACACACACACACACACACACACACACACATTTTACAGTAATTGTTATTTGTTCGGTATCAATATTAAATCTATATAAATATTTTTTATTTAATATTAGCTTACTATAAACTAATAAAAAAGTGTGTATTATGCAAAAAAGAAACGATTTAGTAATTAAAATAGTTGAATAAATTATCTATTTCTGATAACTTTAAATTATGACACATCTGTATATTGATTGATCTATGACGCGTTTTGAGCGCTACCTATATATCAAGTTTGTCCTTTAATTGTTCAGTTAGTGTAGAACTCGCAATCACAATGGACTTCTCCGATAAAGTTGTCATTATAACAGGTGCTAGTGGAGGCATCGGTGCTACCTGCGCCCTTGACTTTGCCAAGCTAAACGCTAAGCTAACCATAGTCGGTCGTAATGCAGAAAAGCTTAGAAATGTCGCAGATCAATGCGAAAAGGCAAGTGGACAAAAACCACTCGCGGTCATTGCTGATATAAGCAAGGCAGAAGACGACACTCGCATCGTAAAAGAAACCCTTGATCTTTATGGGAAGCTGGACGTACTTGTTAACAACGCTGGAATCCTCATCTTTGCAGATATTATGGATGATATTGCAAACTACGATCGTATTGCGGCAACAAATGTTCGAGGTACATATATGCTAACGTTAGAAGCTCTTCCATATTTGGTCAAGAATAAGGGCAATATAGTTAATATATCTAGCATAGTTTCAACTGTACCAATACCGTCCATGATGCCGTACTGCATGACTAAAGCTGCTCTTGATATGTTTACGAAATGTTTGGCGATTGGCCTGGCTTCTAAAGGCGTAAGAGTGAATTCCGTTAATCCGGGACCAGTGGAAACTAATTTGTTTTCGGCCGCTGGGTTACCGGTAGAGACTAATAATGATTTATTCGCTCATATGGCATCTAAGACACCTTTACAAAAAGTGGCGAAAAGTGAAGATATCTCAAAAATGGTGTTATTTTTGGCCGATGAAAAGAGTGCAAGTTGTATTACGGGAAGTTGTCATATAATCGATTGTGGTCTACACCTCGGCGAGGCTACCGTGCCTAAGTAAATATTAAAAGGTAGTTATTTCATAATTACATATGTATTTCATTTAAATAAATGAAAATAAAAATATATATAAATAAATATTTTCTTTCTATATCTTGTATGCTTTCTTTAAAAATACCTAATCTTGAGCATTTTTTTTTAATTTGAAGGAAATAATTTTTACAAAAATCAAGCATTAAATATAAGGAAAAATAAAGTAAAGTAGGCAGCATTTATTATATACACATTTTGTAAAACCCTTTGATACTGTAAAAATATATTCTAGGAGTATTTTGTCTTACCAAAATATCTTTAATATTTCGACACTCTTTTCCTTGATAATAACTAATCTGGTAAAAAGAATGGGCCCCTCAAAATATGCTAAGAAACGTATCGAGATAAATAACAAAAGCAAAAGTGCGTAGACAAAGAAAGTGGTGCTTCTAGAGGTCCATTGAGGCTCATTTTGGATTTTCCAACGTTCTCACCTGAAAATACCTTTTAAGAAACCGTGTTAATACATCTGGTTATCTTCATCTTCCTTGCAGTTTGTGCCAACTGCGCTATCTGGCTTGGATATTATCGCTGCTAATGAATTTTTCGTTTCTGAGATTTGTATTATTCTAAATCATAAATTTATTGTAACCATTATTGTAAAATTTTGTACAAAATGAAGAAAACAATTGATTTTATGCTTTGTGTTTGATTTAATGCCATTCTCGAATAATTTAAATTTAGTTGATCCAACACAGAATTTTGTTTTCTTCTGGCATTATAGTTTGATAGTAAATTATAAGAATTAGTAAAAATAATAAATAAAATATTTTTTTGTTAATTAACTCGTATTTGGAAAAATTATAAATACAACAACTGTATTTGTACTATGTATAAGGAGAGTATAGTGACTGATATCTTATATAAATACCTACTTATCAATATATAAATACCTACTTTATTCAGAGACCATAAAGATTTTGCTACCAGGCCAACCAGATTGTTCTTGAGGACCCAATCCCATTACACTCAAGAACCAATGCAAGGCTCTTGGCCTACGAATATGGCAGAAGGTGACATTCTACTTCGTCACCTTGGCAGAAGGTGTCTATATATTACCAGTTAGGAACCGTAGGTACTAGACAATTTTAATATAACTCACGTATTTTTACTTACCTGTTGTCTTTAAGTAAATATATGTATATAAACTGGCTGTAACTTAATACCCATATTTATATTTATTTATACTACTTAACTCCCTACTCGGTTAATCCGCTAACTACTCAGCAAGGTTACAGGAACTCGCTACAAAATAAGTGACTATGTAAATATTTACTACGACGGTACTTTCAAGCATATTTAAAAAATATATATAGTTGATGATTAATTATTATAAAAACCACGTATATAGTTAACCATAAAACACTGCAAGGAAAATTTTACAAAATTTCTTAGTTATCTAATCTCTCTCTTAAATCAGTCTTTACATCGCGGAAGTCCATATTAACTAAGAAAGGAATTTATATGTAGCTGCTTCCGCTAATAAGACTGCTTTTTTACACTGTATTCGGGTCAAACTAATAAGAAACATGAACACACATGACATTAACCTTCTTGGTGTAAGTTAGTAGTAATTAAATTACTAAGTATACAATTGTAAGATGTAATTAATAAAATTCCAAACAAGTATCTGTTATGGAACTTGTATGTTGATTAAAAACTTTGGCAATAAATTTCAGCTTTCGCTTAATGCTTTCATTAGAAAATACATCCATTTTCGAGGAGTAACGTTAAGTGTGGTGTACGCCCGATTAATATAATTCCCTAATTTATACACGACAAACACGGCCACGCTTATTATTGAACTATATCTTTCAATTATATATGCCAGTAAGGGTTGCCGCTAAAGTTAGCTAACAGTTTAATTGCTAACCCGTAGATAAATATTACTTTTCTATTTGTAAATGTCGAATACAATAATGCAATAACTATAATAATGCAATAACTAAAATAAATCAAGTGTACTAAGAAGATAAATCAAGTGTTTAATGTGTCTTAAACGCGCGCCTCTTTTCAAATGTAAACGGGCTTTAACCAAATATCTCATGTATTTATTAAACATGATTTGATAACTCTGAAATATTATACAAAAATACATAAATAATCTAAAAAGCATATTCAAATCCCAATAATTTTAAGGTGTGTCTGCTTAGACACGTAATGGGTTGGTTAATTTTTGTATCTACATGTTACGAAATGTTGTACATGTAGTATGTAGAACATTTTTCATAACCAAAATATATATGTTTTATTCAAAATAAGATAGTTATATCTCATTGTGGTAGGTGAATTTACCTCTTAATCCACATTCTAATCTCCATTCTAATCATACCTCTATTGTTTATGTACAATTGGATTAGCTTTAAGTTAACCTTTGAAGCCGTCGAAGCGCAGCGGTAATGTATCTCCCACTCGGGGTGAGATTTTCCTCGTTCCAAGTATATATACATATATATACATATACATATATATATATATATATATATATATATATATATATATATATATATATATATATATATATATATATATATATATATATATATATATATGTATATGTATATATATATATATATATATATATATATATATATATATATATATATATATATATATATATATATATATATATATATATATATATATATATATATATATATATATATATATATATATATATTTATATATGTATGCTCAAACGTTCATTTTAATATTTTTTTTATCAAAAAGCTCTTATGTCTTGTAAATACATTCATAAATAAGTAGTTATATCAATGCAAAATACATTTAATAATTTACTCAGTCATTTACTCTGTAATGGATGTAAGATTTTGAACAAAAAATATCGGTCAAGGACTCGCACACGGAGGGTTCCGTACTTATTTCTTGATTGTAAGTACTCATTTTGTATAAAATGAACTTCAAATATAAGCTTGAAATTTTTTGGTAAACTAAATAATTATTAACTTCGAGACTTTAAATTTACTGCATGTTTTATTTTCAGCCAAATTTCATTAGGTTTTCATAGATCAATGAAGTAAAGCTAATGAGAGTTAACAAATTTAAATTTGCCGTGAAATACAATAAATGTTTGTAATAGTCATTTTGCGGGATATATCTATAAATTTCCAATTCTCGGATTTTTCGATATAAATTATAACTTATTGCCAAATTTCACAACTCTAGGGAGTGTATTCCATAGGTTTTGATTACATAGCGATTTTCAAACAAACTACAAAAAAATGATTTTATCATTTTAATTTTTTAATTGGTCATTAGACTTAATAACTTGATATTTAATTATTATTTCACTTTGAACATGGTCACTGATTTTTCTTGAACATGGTCAAGCCAGAACCGACAGACAGTCGGAAGGATGGACAACATAGCGATCCTTTAAGGGTTCCGTTTCTTCATTTTCAATTAAGGAAGCCTAATATAAATAAAATATAATATAGAGCCCTAATATTTACAATATAAATAAAATTATGATTAATGTACTACTGGAGTAGGTACTTATACAAGGTGAAACATTAGGAAAGATCATAAAACATTGTTTTAATGCGGCTATACTTAATATTATATGCCATTAGATAAGCGCAGAGTGGAAATATGAGCCGTAGTATTATAACGTTTCACGTGATTATTACCAATACTCGTTAATGTACAATCAGCATAAAAAATGAGCAGTACGTTTAGCAAATATAACTTTATGATCTTTTTTATAACTAAATTAAATGTCAATATGGACAAGTTTAAGATATATAAAAAATGTATATCAAGCAATCATTATTTAAAAATCTAAAACACTGTTTTATATATGAAGTATGTGTCGTAATTTCAAAGAAATTTTGCATTTTATTTAGTTTTCTTGTTATATAGAAATAATCTATTTGTTTTATTTAATATTTTGTTATTAGCATAATTAAAATTATATGAATCCGTCGTTGCGTAGGACTATGCAACAGTTATGGGTTCGGTTTCTATTCAGGGGACGTAATACTAATATCATTATTTTTTATTTTTAAAATTAAGCAGGCGACAGAGTAACTAATCATTGGATCTTCTGTCAGTTTTAGAAAAAAAATAAAAGGAGTATATTAAATAAATATTTACAACACAACAAGAAATTATAAATATATATTTACAACTTAAGCTGAAAACTCTACATTAAGACCGCTTTACACAAACTATAGGCACATTCTATATGAAGTACTTGCTCAAGAAGTTTGTATCAGTGCTCCTCGTACTAACCTTAACTCCTGTTAGTAGTTGCAAATTGGATGCTGTGGATACTTTATAGCTTTTATTACAGAACATGATTTTACATCTTAAGTGCTTCAATGAATTTAATAACTATTATAATATGATCAGCTTAACTACGATTTAAATTTATATTCCTAAGTTATGTTATTTTTTATAATTCATCTTTCAAAACAGTAATAAACATTGAAATATGTCAACCTTTTTACGTAAATATACTACTACTACAATCAAACAAATTAGAAAGGAAATCATAAAACCATTGACATCTATCTTTAATGCAAGTATCATAACTGAAAAATTTCCTGAGGATTGGAAAATAGCGGTTATCTGTCCTATCTATAAATCAGGACCAAAAGACATTCCTGGGAACTATCGTCCAATATAGCTTTTAGGTGTTTTTTTCCAAATTATTTGAAAAAATCATAAACAAAAGACTTGTGCTCTTCTTAAAATCTTTAAATATCTTCTCCAAACATCAATTTGGATTCAGAAAAAACAAGTCAGCTGATGATGCCACGTTACTACTAACTACTACAATTGCTAAACGTTTAACATAATGAATAAATAACGAGACGTCACTAATATTAAAATTCTCCGAACAGTATACATGTCATTGTGCCAGTCATTAATAACTTACTGTATATCTTCTTGGGGCAATGCAGCAAAAACTCTGCTGCTTGAACTTGAGAGAGCTTAAAGATCAGTACTAAAAAAGTTATGTTGAAAAAACCGTTCAGGTATCCTACATCTGCGCTCCATAAAGAAGCTGAAGTTTTATCAGTTCGGCAGTTATATATATAAAAAACATGTATAATAAAGCATGCTGAAGTATTCAGCGAACCGGATCGTAATGGGATTGTTACAAAAAGAGTTTACAAAGTACCACGTATCACTACTGCCTTTGCAAGACGCTTTCCTCCTTTTGTTCAAGCTCACGTATACAACAAAATATTAAAACACTGCGATTTAAAGTATCTAACAGTGAAAGAGGCCAAAATTAAAATAACATCCTGGCTCAAAACCCTCTCCTATGAAGACACTGAAAATCTACTAAATGTACCTAACCATTTAATTTTATCTATTATTTTTATTATGTATATATAAATATATTTATATGTATTATTATTTTTATATATTTATTTTTTATTACTATGTTTTATTTATTATTTAACTATTATAATATAATTTTTATCATACTAATATAAGTATTTGTTAAAGACATACATATAATTTATAATACTAACACGTTACACCAAACACAACTGCTATATAGAGATAGATATATCAGATTGGTGAATATTTAAGTCTTGGTCAGATGACTAGCATCAACCTATGAAATCAAGTGTTCGGGCCCCACGATACAGGTCTCTCTAGTGTGAGGTCCAAAGATAATCAAAAATTTTAAAATTGCTAAAACCATAATGCTCCTCAACCAATGGAAAACATTGTAATAGTTTAAGTTAAGTTTAAGAAGTTTAATTGTGTTATATGTTTTAATCTATTATGTAAGTATTGTGTTTTTTCAATAAAATTTATTATTATTATTATTATTATGATAATATACATATTGTCGTATAATATAATATAATATATAATGTGTATGTCAATTATATAGAGATAGAAACTGCCATAAATTACTAAACTAACGTAATGAACGAAATGCATATACTCGTACATATATTTTGTAATATAGACAGTTGTATTGCCCCAAAATGAATGTATATATGTATGATGGTTTAAGCATTATAGTAATGGCAATAAGACTACGTCCCATTCTACCGGCACGTGAGCGTCTTATATGTTGACAGTAATCACAAGGACTCACAGGATTTTGCCCTTGGAAATTTATTGGAACCGTTCGCTTGACCCTAGAGACTGGAGTGCACGCTTACTCGACACCTCGCAGCACGCACACAAAAATAAGCTTTATTCCACAGCATTGAAGCATGTTTTATTTTACATCTTAAAATTAGGAAATGACTTGCCCATCGAACGTGTATCTTATGCGACAATAGAAGATATTTCTCTACAATCGATGTTATACGTTTTTAGAATACACCTTAAACGTCTTTACTAGTTGTCAATATTAGGTTCTTATGTATTGTACATACACAGGCATAAAAGGCATATTTATGTTTTTTGAGTTAATGTACAGTAAGGATGGAATAAATATAAAAAAAAGTTATTATATATTTTTAAAATTAAAAGTTATGTAGTTATTATAAAAAACATATTTTATATTAGTATAAAATTTACAGATTTTCCTAATTCAGACAAACCTTTCAGATCAAATACGGCCTCGGTATCTATTCGAGTGTCTACTGTGGTTAGCCGCCGTTTGAACATAAATACTGTAAGACCTGATGTTATCTTGTAAACATATATATTTATTACATTACATACTATTTTTATTTACATAATTTGTTCTATTCATAAGACTGAAAAAATAAATTTATATTTGTATATAAAACTCATGAAATCTATAACAAAATTTGATGTTCTGTGTAATTGATACTAATGTTATTTTTTCTTTAATACTTATTTCATTTTAAGCAGCAGTCTTATAAAAAAATATTTTCAAAAAATTATTGGTAGTATTTGAAAACCCATAATTGAGAACTGAACTTAATAAAACAAATTTAATCACTACTATCATCTACTGTACTACGACCATATTATGGAGAAACAGGAGTAATGGATATTTAATACTTAATAATGAGCTGCTATAAATGTAAAAGTATATAAGAATACAGAAAGATTAAAAAATTCTTTGTTAACAATTTATGGATGAATTTATCGAAACTACGCAAATAAAGATTCAATATATTTAGTAATTCAAATTATACATTACCAGAGGAGAAAAAATAATTCAAAAGACGCTACTAAGCTGCGATTCACCTCGTATTCATCACACAAGTCTAGTCTAGTCTAGTCTAGATAATCATCCCAAACAGTCAAATGCTCACTGCGATACCATGGCCTCAATTAGTCAATTCAAGTCAATACTTTTTATTTGTCAATTTAAATTGCCTCAAATTGAAACCATACTGGAAAATAATTATTGCTATGACCTTCTTCGTCCTTATTTCTTATAATTTTGTGGACTATAAGTAGGTAGTTCTTCATTATGTTGCGTACATCAATCGAACATTATGCTCTTAACAAGTTGTATAAAAGCAGTTTTTCTTTATTTATTATAGCTTAAATATAAAATTCGAAGATATGAGTGAATAAGCTTAAAAATGTATAACAGACAAAACAAAAATATTTAAATTTATAGAACCTTCTATTTTTGTTATTTTGTTACAAATATAAGTATTTTTTTTAATTATTTATTAAAGTATAGGTTAGGAGAAAATAAAGTATAGAAAAATCAATACATAACATAAAATATATAAAAAATAATATTTGGGACGATTAGTCGATGTCTATTCTTTAGCTTTACGCTTTTATACCGTATATTGCAGGCAGAGGGAAATTCAGGAACCCTAGGAACCTAGTGTTAAGAACCTAGTGTTGCCTAGTCCCTGATTTCTCCGTCCCCGCTTTCCGATGCATTGCGTGTTGAGTGGCGGAACTCAACGCCGCGCTTAGCCTAGTTTCCAGAGTGAAGACAGTGGAAATAAAGAAAAATCCATCTTCCTCATGTGGGAATCGAACCCTCAAACCGTGGCGTTTAGAGGCAGATGCTTATGCCTTTGCGCCACGACGGTCTTAGTCGATGTCAATACAAGAATTTCGTTAGCGTACTAATTTACAATAATCATGAAAATATATTCTTTAAAAATTAAAGAATTTTCGTAAATTATAGCTTAAAGAGCAATAGCTTGGCTTAGATTAGAGTAACAATTTAACTCTTAGCTTAGCTTAACTCTGAACTACATTTATTAGTCTTTATCTTAGTTTTTGTAGCTTCCATAAAAAGATAAAAAAACAGTTACATTACAAAAACCAAAGGTAATTATTATAGAATATTCAGCGATAATAATAATATATATAAATTGTTTTTCAATTTAGTTATTTAATAGATATTTTTTAAAATACTAAAAATACAAGTACATCTGTATATATTATATATCTACCTATATACCCTATATCTACCTACGCTACTACTGACTATAAACAAAAATATAGAGCGTTTAATTTGTGATATCAAAATAACTTATTCAAATGGAATGTGTACGCTAACTGTTATTTACGCGTTACTAAACAAACAACATAATTTTAAATGTTGTCTACTTCTTTTTCGATTTATTTTATATAACTCTCACTGGAAGATAAAGTTATAGAGCAACATACAAAAAATTTTCGCGAGAAATGACATATGCTGCAAATATACATAATATTAATTTATCGATTAAATATATTTTTCATTATTTTCAGAAACAGAGCTCACTGGTTATTAATAATTATAAATAATAAGATCGTTTGTACATATTAGTTATATATTAAAAACAATATAAAAATACAAATTATTCTCATTTATTCCATAAAATATATATCTAATAAATAAATCAGATGAAATACTAATAATAATAATATAAAAATATTTCTTATAAGCAAATACAGAAATCCGTTTTTTTTTCCGGATAAATAATTTAATCTAAACATTTGTTCTTTTAACTTTTTATTAAATAAAGTAATTTTTAACAAAAAAGAACCGACTTCAAAAAGTAAAAAAGTTCTAGTCTAAAGCAAAAAAGTTAACTAAAAAGCAAAAAATAAATTTCGGCACAAAGTAATACGTTCGTATTTTTTCTTTGTTAAATTAAATTAATGATTACTTAAGTAAATAAAAAATATTTTATAATTTTGAAGTCGGCGCCAAGTAAATACTACAACAACCTTCTGTATTCTTACCGTATTAAAAATACTTTGATAGTTAGTAGCTACCGATTCATATATATTTTGTAATACTGTTAATAATATTGTGTGTTTGAAATTTGAATTTGTGTACTTAGTAATTTGATATTGTAGTAAGGTTGTTGTAGTATTTACTTGGCGCCGACTTCAAAATTATAAAATATTTTTTATTTACTTAAGTAATCATTAATTTAATTTAACAAAGAAAAAATACGAACGTATTACTTTGTGCCGAAATTTATTTTTTGCTTTTTAGTTAACTTTTTTGCTTTAGACTAGAACTTTTTTACTTTTTGAAGTCGGTTCTTTTTTGTTAAAAATTACTTTATTTAACGATTTTGAGTGATGGATAGACCGAGCAAAGATGCCTCTCAAATGAAGAAACGACCGTACGACCGTAGTCGGTGTTTTTAAGAACGACACAGCTATCCGCGAATAGACATAATAAATGTTTGTATTGATATTTGTTTTTGTTAATTATCTCCAAAAGTGCTGAACCAATTTCGATAAAATTTTAATGGAACAACGTATGATGTAAGACCTACGAAATACAATAATAATCATCCAAATCAGTTCATAAACGACACAGTTATTCGCGAACACAAATAGTAAATGTTTGTGTCGATATTTGTTTTTGTTGATTATCTCCAAAAGGACTCAATCAATTTTGATAAAAGTTTAATGGGACCACCTCTGGTATAAGACCTACCAAATGCAAAAAGAATTATCAAAATCAGTTCATAAATGACACAGTTATTCGCGGACAGAAATAATAAATGTTTGTGTCGATATTTGTTTTTGTTGATTATCTCCAAAAGGACTCAATCAATTTTAATAAAATTTTAATGGGACCACCTTTGGTATAAGACCTACCAAATACAAGAAGAATCATCAAAATCGGTTCATAAACGACACAGTTATTCGCAAACAGAAATAGTAAATGTTTGTGTCGATATTTGTTTTTGTTGATTATCTCCAAAAGGACTCAATCAATTTTGATAAAAGTTTAATGGGACCACCTCTGGTATAAGACCTACCAAATACAAAAAGAATCATCGAAATCGGTTCATAAACGACACAGTTATTCGCGAAAAGAAATAGTAAATCTTTGTGTCGATATTTGTTTTTGTTGATTATCTCCAAAAGGACTCAATCAATTTTGATAAAATTTTAATGGGACCACCTTTGGTATAAGACCTACCAAATACAAAAAGAATCATCAAAATCGGTTCATAAACGACAAAGTTATCCGCGAAGAAACATAAAAAAAAAAAAGCATATATACAGGTCGAATTGAGAACCTCCTCCTTTTTTCGAAGTCGGTTAAAAACCTTATAAAATTTAAAGTTTTTTGTTTATTGATTAAATTAAAAAAAAAAAATTATAAAAATATAATTATGATAATTATGGTACAATAAATATTTATGTTCAAATTATTCCTTATCATGTTTTCTATCTCGAAACATTTCAAAAGATATTTTTTAAGCTTTATGTTGCAGGGTTATGGGCAGAGAGAACTGGAGGAAAAGACCATCCGTCCCCTACTTTCTGTTGCGGAATTCAACCCCGCACTTGCCTAGTTTCCAAAGCAAGAAATGGAAATGAAATAATCCATCCTCACCGAGTAGGAATCGAATCCACTAACCGTCGCGTTCACAGACAGACGTACTATACCTCAACATTTATTTAGGCTACTTACAATAAAATTTTAAATGAGTATATTGCAAATGGCTCTTTAGAACAACGCACGGGATAGATATATGTATAAATGTCCTTAAATATATTAATAAATAACAAAACAAGCACAAATATATATAGAAATGTTCAAAATAACTATAAAACAATCAAAAATCTTACAAAAATGAAATTCCAATCCGTGAAAACCAAACGGCATAGCTAGAGTAGGTATGGTACCTTGTATAGAAAATATTGTTGAAATTATTATAACATAGATAATGAGATTTTTTGTAATGCAAAAATCTACTATTATTTATATACAACAAAGCAATTGCATGAGTATTAATTATTTATAATAAAATATTCTTGTATAATTAATTAATATAAAAAATCCTGAAGATAGATTAACGATTTAGTTTGATCTCTGATAATTCCAGTTCTAGCGATCCTAACGCCGGTTTTTAGAACGAGTGAGTAGTAAAAATATCACACACAATCATATTTTATCGGCGAAGCTATTTTTCGCAAGCGGATCTTTCCTTCCGCAGGGCTTACACTTTTTTACCGAATGCCTCAATATACCCCCAGATACATAAAACGGCGTGTTAACAATAAGAGAATCGAGATACTTTATTGAGATAACTTTAGTTATGAACACATCGAGTGATTTATCGAGGGTAGTCTGAACTTCACTCGGGAAAATTTTATGTTATTATACAATAAGAAACTTGAATTTTCTTCAAGTGACGAATGAATTATGTGATTTTATTATATAAGTATGCATTGTGAATATTATATATTATTTTTATATAATATTTTTTATCATCATGTCGTTCTGCATAAAGACTATGCAATATACCGACCACGGCCTTATTAGGACACAACGTTCTCTGTTTTGTTCCTGAATACTCATTGATTGGCAGATCTCAACGCCACTTCGTACCAGAACCGGTAAATATAATATATGCAACCAGCAACCATCGCGGTAGATCCGGCGCTGTATATATAACCCTATGAGAATAAGTTGATAACAAGAAATAATTAAATTTTAATATTCATTAATATTTAAAAGGGAATTTACAAAAAAGTTTACAAAAACGTGGCGCAGAGGCGCAACGTCTGCCTGTAACGCGACGGTCACTGGGTTCGATTCCCAGTCGGGGAAGATGGATTTTTCTATTTCCATTTTCTTCGCTCTGGCATCTAAGGTAAAGCGCGGCGTTGAGCTCCGCCACTCAACACGCAATGCCTCGAAAACGGCGGCTTTTTAACTTTATGTTAATCTTAATCAGTTAAAAGAAAATTGCGTTTAAATTGCATCATTTATCATGTAAACGTTAAGAGAGATTTTATAAGACTATATAATGTTCACAACATTTATTATTCGCGTATTATGTTATAAATTTTCCGCTACAAATTTATTATGTATACAATATCAGAGAATTTAGAGGGAACGTGACCTCACACCTCGGGAACAGGTAGCAACACAAGCAATAATTCAATCAAATGTGGCTTAACCGACCTCTCTCTATGTTTACCAAACACCCACCTCGCCGTGCAAAGGCTCACTCACGTCTTAATTATAGAGCTACCGTTCGATTATAACCTCTACAAATAGTAAGTTTCGATATACTTTTCGGTTTTCATTTGTGTTCATTGAAAATTCTCATACGACATCAGTTTGAGAAGCCTTAAATATGAGTACAAACGCATCGTTGGTGGTTGCAATTTTAATTGTTAAAATAATATCATGTAGAGATGAGGATAAAATTTCCAAAGGTATTTTGTTTTCCTTTTATATAAAATAGATAATGTCGTAAGCAAATAATAAAATAAAGGAGTACTTGAAAGCAATGGTACTTTTTTATTTTTATAAGTGGAAAGTATAAAGTTAGATATCATGTAGTCTATCAGTAGACCCCTGGGACTCGTAATGGACCTGTGAAAACCATTAAAGAACTAAAGAAAGCTTGTGTCTATTGTCAGATTTATTTCTAAAAGAGTTTTACGCTAAGTACATCTAAATTATTTGAGAGCAGAATTTACTTGCGAATGTATGTGTCTAAATATTAGATGAAAATGTGTTATGTGCCTTGTGATTCAAGGCACATAACACATCTTCAAGGCTTATAAAATACTTGCCAAACGTCATTTTTTTCACACCATACTTTTACCTTAGTATTTTCTCATATTCTTTGTGAATGAGTACTTAAGGGTAGGATTTATCATCTACCATACGTAAACTAATTAGTAAAAAATACTATTAATGAATCAATTTGTAAAAGTGAAAACTTAACATATGATTGTATATGTTTATAGCTTGTTATTGGCCTAATGAGATATACGAGCCATGTTTTGGAGGATGCGCAGAGATTTCTTGTGATAATCCACGTAATCATCTTCGACCCTGTTACCCTTATTGTGAGCCTGGCTGTGTCTGTGAAGAACCATACGTCAGAGACGACCGCACTCACCAGTGCGTTTTACCTCAAGACTGTTCACCGTAAGTAATAAAAATTTTAAAGTAGAAAAATTCACAAATTCACAACTACTAAATTGAAAAAACAATGAATAGATAACAAAATAAACAATTATAACAAATATGTACAAATAAATAAATGTACTTTTTATCTTTGTTAATAAATAACATACTATGACCAGATTAAGAACTGAAACCTAATATCTATTTCGGTAGGTTATATACCCACTAAATATTTAAAATAAAATATAACAGAATACAACGAAATGTCTTAAAACGTTAGGTTCCTACGATCCCCACTGTTTCCTCTGCCTACCCTGCTGTGTGCGGAATACAGCGTGAAGATACTAAAAACTATAGCAATTTGTTAAAAACTTGTTATGTATTTTTCTTATAGGACTCAAATGGGTATTCCAGTTCCAAGCATAAGAACTGCAACTCATAAAGAGGATTTGAAAACTGTGGAAAGAAGACACAAAAGTCACGTTAAGCGGGAAGAAGATCCAACATTAAATGATAATAATTCTCCTCCCAATCGCGTGGACGAGGCGCAACGCGGGGATGTTTCTAGAATGGGCAATTATTTTAACATAGTCATTGCGCCGCCCCCTATCAGGGCAATTCAACCGCGGAAAACATTTCATAACGAACTTAAAGGAATATCTGTAAAACGAGTCTAGAAGAAACGTACCGATATACTACAATTATATTTTTTTTGTATTTCTTATTGTGTATATTTTTGTACTTGTATATAAAATATAAAATGTTTATCTTTATAAATGCATTTTTTTTTTATTAAATTATTAGATAAGTGTCTTAAAAATATGAATTCTACGCAAGCAATTATTATGATTTTAAATATTAAGTCCAACAATATATGTCACACGATTTAATGTTACAGTTAAATGAAATTTACTTCACATCATAAATAAAACAAAATTTCCAAATATAACGACTCAAGTGTTTTATGTCGGTTTACACTTATAAACAACTTTAGCGATTTCTCGTTCTTTTATTAAACAATCAAGCATGTGCACTTGATTAGTGGCTAATGCACAGTAATAAGAAACGGAAAACCAAAATTATCGATAAACGTTATGAGTTAATTCGAATTAAATGACAGGATGAGATATTTGTTGATCTTGGCTCTACTGCTGTGTGAGTGTTTTTAGTTAATAAGATAAATATAAATCATATTTCATAGAAAAGATATATTCACATAATATATATTTCAGACGATATTGCGGATGCTACAAGAGCAAATATTTACGATTACGATGACCCAGATAGTATAAAGCCGCATTCCTTAGTTGATGAAAGGCGGAATTGGAGAAAGAAAGCATTATTAAAACCATTTGAAGTTGAACACAAAGAGTGGGACGACAGACGATATGAACACGACATTCCGAGATATTCGGATGACTTGGAAACTAAACGCTATGTAGGGAGTGATAGGCGACGAGAGATGGATCCCGAAACAATTTATAAGCAAGAGAGGCGCTACGAAGACGGCGATAATGTAAACAACCTGCAGAGAACAAAAGATGAAGTAGGACATAATGCTGCGCTTCTGTAAATATTTATAACTGAATTTTTTGTTCTGAGGATTTTCTTATTGAGGTATTAAATAGCTATATTTAAATTATTGTTGCAGATCAAATGAGAACGAAAAAAACGCACCTTTCGTAATGACGTGTGACAAAACAAATGAAAGGTAATATCTTATTAATATAGTGAACAATATATTATTTCTTTACGTTTCTTCACTTGAAAAGTGAATTAAAGTGATACTTTCACAATATCCTTGTGCCTTCCACTTTAATAGATACGAGCCATGTTTCGGGGGGTGCGCTGCGGTCTCATGTGACAACCCTCGCGAGAGGCTTCGACCTTGCTACCCCTTCTGCGAGCCTGGGTGCGTCTGCGTACACCCCTATGTTCGGGACGACCGAACTCACAAATGCGTCCAACCCGAAGAATGCACAAAGTAATTGACATATACATAGTTTAAATGTGAAAGTATAGTTTCAACACACAATTAATAAGATAAAAATGTACGTTTTGGGCACTTATACTTTTAAAATTTAAATTATCGGCAAATGAAAACGTACTGAAATATCCACACAAAATTAGAGAATCAAAATAGACATTTAATAACCTCCAAGTGCGAATAATACTTACATGTTAAGAATTCCGTACGTTTTTTTATTCCTTTGACTTTTTTAGTCCGTCGAAAAAATAAAATTTTCTCAAATTTTAAACTTAACTTTTAAAATTTCCTACTTTCTTAAAAAAAAGCTAAAAAATTTAAGCATAAACACTATTACTTTTGATTGCGTTAAATTATAGTTGAATTATTGAATAGAAAAATAAACGCCTAACGATTAACTTTTTTCTGTGTTTCAAGAAGTCATTGGGCATTTTTTCACGTTATTTGGAGAAGAAAATGATTTTGACAGACAGACACATACAGACAGATAACAAAGTGATCTTATAATGGTTTGGATATTTTTTTTGAGATACGAAACCCTAGAACGTTCCATAGCTTTGACATAATTCTTAATTCTAATTAGGCAAATTAATAAATATGAACAAGTTATAGGGCCTCATCGTCGCTTAACATAATCGTATTTAAAACAGCTCCTTTTAGAAGGACAATGATCACAAACGATTGTGACCTTATGCTTGAAAAAAACTACTTTGTTAAAAAAAATATGTATTCAGTATCCACCACAATATCCAGTAAAAATGTTTACGTGTTCTTCACAGAGGCCTCAAAGGAATTCCCGACCTCGGCAGCGACACTTAGCGCTCACGTAGAAATGTCACTGAAGCAAACAATAGACAGCCTTCAGATCCTTGGTTACAATAAAGGGATCTTGTTACCGTGCAACAATTTAGATCTCTATTCTCATATTGTAATTAATTAAAATAACGTACCTGTGCTATGTGTTGTAATAATAATGGAATCATTTAAGGTATATATGTATTTGTATGTATACATATATAGGTACATTTCTACTCATGCCATTGTCGTATTAAGTTAATAGTTTTGTAATGTACAATGTACGGTTAATAATATCAAATATATTTTTACAGTCATGCTTCTCCCACGTTTTGTGTTTGTATACAGCTATTACATTTTATCCAATAATTTTAAATATTATAATTATCATTCAGAATGACCTTACTATGACTAAATGACTATGATTTATAATTTAGGATGGCTTTATTTGCATATAACAAAGGCAAACCAATGTTAACAGACTTTCAATTAAATTCTCCGCCTTGTTGTCTTTTTTGTCTTGCCCTAGTAGGTGAATTAAAATTCCTAAACCTTACGTGGTATTTATAAGGAATAATAACTATAAATTAATCATTATATTAAATATAATATTGCATAAATCAAAATACAACTTATATAAGTAACTGCATAAATAATAATAAAAATATACAAAGCATTTTTTTTATCCCTAGTTTACCTAAACAGAAACAAAGTGAATATTTCATCGATGCACATTACAACACACTATTGTTTAGAGTAGAGACCACTCGATTAGTATTAACATTGTTCATTTCGCTTATAGTTTCTAATTTGATTTCCTTTAAAGAGCTTAAGAGCGTCGGTGCTAATTAATGTATTATACTCTTATTATATTGAAACTAGTGCAATATTTTTAATCATTACACGAACTGTTATTGCAGAGAAACGGTAAATAATAACATTTTTATGACTTCCCAATATACACTAGCCCGTTTAGGAAACAGTTATGATGTATTCTATAGTTTTGTTTTTTAAATTTACATTAATTTCTTCCGCTGTGTTGAGCGAAAATACTTACGGTAAGTCATTTGTATTTTTTTGTATTTCAGTTAGTAATATCCAAAATTATATATTTTTATCAAAATTGATATATAGGAACAATTAACACTTAATATAATATTTTTTTTGTCTTCATGCTTTATCTCGCACTTGGCATGTTAGGCAGAGGTAGGATACCATAGGAACTCAGTATTAAGACACTCCGTTGCTTAGTCCCTGTTTTCACCGACCCTCCTTTCCGCCTTTTTTCGAGGCATTGAGTGGCGGAACTTAACGCTGCGCTTTGCCTAGTTTCCAGAGCGAAAAAAATGAAAAATCCAACCCACAAACTGTCGCGTTTACAGGCAGACGCTATGCCTCTGCGCCACGATACTACTCAACTGTTAATAGGACAAAATATGGACAATATAATTATACGACAATAGAATCTATATTTGCACAAACATAGTATAAAGAATACATATGAAAGTGAAAATAAATATATTTAGAACATTTTTATAATTGCAGAGTGTGGAGAACATGGCAGGTTTGAGTATTGTATAGATGAAATACCAGGTTGTGTGATTGGCTGCCATTGCCACCCTGGGTACTATTTTGACACCGACTCTAAAATATGTGAACCCAAGTATGTTTTATTATTTAAGTATTAAGCTCAATCTTTAATTTATATGTAATTTTAAATTATTTAAACAAATTACTGTGAAAAATTAAACAAAAATTATGTGAAAACATATTTTGCTCATATTGATATTGTTAATAATTCTATTCTTAATATTTATAATAAATCTCTTTGAAAATAAATTGTATGTTGTAGTGTAAAATTAATAGAGCATCATAGACGTCACTACACAGGCGAACCAACACGAATCTTAAATGCTGCAACTCCTAATATCATTAGTGAAACTGAATCTGATCTGAAAAGTAAATTTGACGATCATGTAGATGAAATTAGTAAAGATGCGAATGACTTAGGCGACTGGCTATATAATCAGTTCTTTAAAACAATTGAAAACCAAGTTATTAACAATACAAATGAGAAAGATATACCAACGCGCCGAAGCGGAACATCTGTTAAAAGACTAAACAGATCCAAAAAGAAATGGAGCAGGGATCGAAGAAGAAATAAAAAATCAAAACGAAAACAATTGAAAAATAAGTTACTTCGAATAACAGAAAATGATAGTCTGTTCGACCTATCATCCAAATCTAGTTCCGACTCAAGTGATTCGAGCTCCAGTTCAGTTTCATCTGCAGAACATACCCATAATGGTGATGGTGAACATGGACACAAGAAAATTGTCGTATATAATAAAAAACCGAAGCCACCATTGCCAAGCTTCATTTTTCTGCCAAATATGAATACACCATATTATCCTCCAATAGGTCTGCCTCCGCCCCCTGTGGTACCCATGTATCCTATAGTGCCTGTACCTCCAGTAATTCCATTTGATATTGGAGCAGGTTAGTCTATTGTTACTGTTATTTTTCCGACGTTTCTCGCTTTTAAATTGCTTTAAAAAAGATCTAATATAATCCTTTTAAAAAATGTAGCTATATACATATCATTATAGATTGTACTACCAAAGCCGCTGGAACCACGTCATCTCCTACCACAATTGCGGCCAGTAGTACTACGAGTGTTACTGATGGAACGAGTATCACTGAACAGCCAACAACACAAGCTGTTCCATCTGATTTGTAAGTAATCTATATGTCAATTTTAATAATATTTATATAACTTTATTTACAAAATATATCAGATATTCATACATCCGTTTTATAATACATATATATATTTTAATATGATAAAATACACATAGTACCTTCCTATAATTATTTTATAGACTATGTGAAATAATTGTAACTCTTTCTTTACCTTAACACCATCGATAATGATCATTTTTAAATTACTAGCTTAACCTAAAATGAAAAGAACTCTAATACAAAACTTTTCAAATATTACTACAGAGAAAAACTTTGATTTATATTTATTGCCAAGTAGATATAATAGATCTATTTCTTTTCAGACTTGACTTACACGCATCGTTGTAAATGTAACATATAAATTAAATTTAATAGTCTGAAATAAGTTACAACTTAGAATAAGTGCTAGGTTAAGAAAAAATATACATATATTACATTGCTACGCGATAGCCATTTAATTTCAATGCCCATACAATTTTACGCAAGCGCCCCATTGTGAGGCTGAGCCGCTAAATCTATCAGATGCGGCCCAGTGCTTCCAATGCTATAGTGCTATTTGTATGAAACTATTACAAGTCTGTTGTTTCGCTCCGATTCTTATGTGTCTTTTTATTTTTATTGTATTTAATAAAGTGCGGTATTTTTTCTACCTCCATAACACGTGACAGGTTACATTAAGTAATATAAGTCTTTGAACAGGAGTAGCCTTATTATCTAGTGTACTCATCCTGACCTTATTTCTGTGAAGTATTTAAAATGTTAATCCACACTAAGAATAGAAAAAATATTTAAAGAAAAACATAATTATTTGAATCCCCCTCGTTCAAAATTTTAAAAGTTTTCTTTAAATAATGTATATTCTTTAAAACTTAATCGTATCGTGCGTCTACTAGTATTCCGTTTACGGCTTTTTAAAGTATTACAGAGTTTAGTTATTACTAAATTTTATTACTTTACAATAATATAACATATTAATATATATTTTAAATTATTAGTAAAAGACCTAAAAGATCGATCGAGAAAGATGTCGCGATGGAGTTCAACAACATTATTATTATTACGATCTTAGTATATATTATTATTAGACATATATATATATATATATATATATATATATATATATATATATATATATATATATATATATATATATATATATATATATATATATATATATATATATATATATATATATATATATATATATATATATATATATATATATATATATATATATATATATATATATATATATATATATATATATATATATATACATATATATATATATATATATATATATATATATATATATATATATATATATATATATATATATATATATATATATATATATATGTAAATTATTCAGTGCGGTCTGATAACGTTTAATATGACAGTCATGATATGTACAACTAATAAATATTATAAAATATAACTTAAAACAGTTTATAGACTCGTGACAATTCCATTTTGTTATTGAAGGTTTTTACTGACTTGCTAGTCAAACTGAAACAACTTCATTGCAAAAGAACTATATTTAATTTCAGAAATATTCGTCAATCTGGGAAGAAAAGAAAAAAGAAAATGCCTAGAGTCCCCAAACAATTTAATGATTACGAAAATGATGATGGGTAATATTATTCTAAAATAAGATTATTTAAATATAAAATAATATTTATTAAATTAGGTTGTATTATCTTATATCTTATTTATATTTGTTGTTGTATATTTCTCCAAGGAACAAGATTTTGAACACAACGGTTGTATGTTTCACATCCTCAAAACGATTAAAATTTAGCTATTGAAAGTATATTTCATTTTTATTTAATAACGCTAGGTCTCTCTTTAGTAATTTAGTAATTATACCAGTTAAGATGCGATATATAATAAATTGTTGTATATTAGATAAAATTATTTGACTATACTCGTGCTAGATAAAATTATAATTATTCATATCATATACTACTAGAATTTATATTTTCCAGGCTGGGCAAACTACAACCCGGAAATCGGCAAAAATTAGTGAGAATATTTACTTTATTATACTATATCTTAGACACAGAGCAGTCAATCAAATTGAAAGCATATTATACTCATTGTTATTTTATGTACAATTATAAATAGTTTACTGTATTTTTCAGCTATCACGACTGAAAGAAAGAATGAATAATCCATCAGCAAAATATTTTATATCTCCCTGGAAAAGAAATAAAAAAATATTGATGAACACTCACCCTAAAGATGACGTTTTTGAAAGTCCATTAATTGAACATGACATTCCCGAAAATATTCTGAGAAATCCAAGCCAAGAAAAAATAACACAAAATGAGGGGCCTCCTGCAAATGTTGACTTCAAATATCTAACAGAACTGATTCATAGAGTAGATTTGGAAAATAAGACAAATGATTTACCACCTATAGAGTACAATCCTCTCGAAAGTGTCGAAATGTATACACCACCTATAGCCCAGAAACATGATTATTCTGATTTCATTGCTCCACCAAATACCCCTGATAGTCGTCGCTACGTTCGTCCTAGCAACAATAAATTAGACGATTTGTATTATACAAAACTAGGTAGAGAAATAGCATCAATGATACGCGGTATAGACGTACAAAATAGAGATGCAAATATTCAAATGCAGCAAAAACATGACTCACCAAAGGGTGATCTTTATTTTAATAACAATTCCC
This sequence comes from Dione vanillae, assembly GCA_037178615.1. NCBI lineage: Eukaryota > Metazoa > Arthropoda > Insecta > Lepidoptera > Nymphalidae > Dione > Dione vanillae. Next base: position 336,663 of record JAZFAU010000190.1, read on the forward strand.
CACGTTCGTATTGGGAACGATCTGTTCGATCTCCTTTGACATATTTAAATATGAATAAAAGCAAATTTGAATACTTAAAACGAAGCAACGAACTACTTTTTGACATTGAAAATAAAATACAAATTATTGCTTCTACGGTACCCACGTTGAGTTTACAAGAAATAGAAAATATGGTTCGCGTTATGGATGTCGCTAAGAAAGGAATAAAAGACAGAGAGACTGGTGTTAAGACCTTCTTACCAAATACACATAATTTTAATATTAACTTATGGCCTCCACACGAAAATATTATTGGCCATAAAGCACCATCACAAATTGATCAAAATTTTGGTACAAATAATGGCAAGCGAATTGATAAGCCAAGTCGGAAGCCGGGTGGTCCACGTATTCAAGTGCAACAAATCCAAAGACTGATGGCTTGGCAGAAGCCTCATAAAGTTGATAAACCTAATGCTCAGCAGACTAATAAGCAGTTCCAAACCAATGCAAATTTTAATCCGTACTTCCCAATTTCATTACATACAGCGAAACCACTATATGAAAATAAATCGAAAATTGCTGCCCTCCCGAAAAATAATTCGAAAGAGTCATTACTGGGATACGACATGAACTCTGTAATTATGAAACACAAAAAATATTTTAACAACGACAACAATTTTAACATTGACAAACCACCACCGTATGCCAGACCTGCCCACCCTTCGTACTTCCACCAGGAAATTAATCATTTTGATTATATAAACTAAAGTTAAACTACTTTTTTATTACTAGAATATTGTACCTCTAGATTACATAATATGGTCTTTATAAATAAATTATGTTTAATATATTATTGAATAAAATTATCATCTACTAATCTCTTAATCCTCCGAATCTTGTCTCATTTTATTCAAATTTAGTTTTACTAATAAAATTGTACATTACTTATTAAACTTAAAATTAACATCTTATTTTTTGGCATATATTTTTATAATCATTCTAAGAAGCTACCACCGGGTGTCACGGCTCGGACGATAGCTTCGAGTATTTATAGTCTAAGCTCGAAACAAGTAACAACAGAACCAAGAGAGTTGATTGAAAACGAAATGAAAGTTCAGTCAATACTCCAAGGTACTTGTAGTGGCATACTGAAGATAAAATTTGAGAAATAAAAGTTGTTCTTTCTATTCGCCTTATATATATATACATATCGTCCTATATTATACATAATATATACGTATATATACATATTGTTTTCCCGATTTTTTCTTTATTTTTTTTTCGCAACTTATATGAAGCAAAATGTTATTTGAATGTGTTCAGTAGGTAATTATAAAGCCTAATCGATTTGTTCAGTCACGAAGGCAAGTTTCTGTGATTCGATACAAATGGTGACTGTAAATAAACTCCTTAATGCGGGGACTAAAAGTAAATTAGTACGTCTGAAACAAGCAAGTCCAGGATGAATCTGCTCGAAGTTCAAAAGGCTCTGTGCGACAGTGGAATATTAAACTTGTGTCAATTTGCCTGTTATTTTCACAGCTAAAGTTATTAAAAAAGACGTACAGGAAACTACTGAATTTTAATATTTTTTAACTATCTAAAATTGATTCAAATGTTAAAAATTTATAAATTTTTTACACTTCAATTATAAACAGTATCTAAGTCCACTTTTTCGACTTACAAACTTATTTAAGACCAAAAAATAATCGAATACTATAACATTTAAAAAAAATTAAATATTAAAATGTTTTCCGAAAGATTAGGTCCAATCAGTAAAGCTATAAAAGCATAGTATACGTATATATTATATGTACGTATGTATTAGGTACTGGTAATATCGAAACGGGCTTACAAATAGGGCTGAAATTTATTTGGCTCGGTATCGGGAAAGCATTTCCAATTTTCATATTTCCCGCGATGGGACGCCGCGTTTCCTATCTAAACCTTAAATCTCTCCACGGTATTTTTGTGATATATAATTGATTGCACTACTCGTCTTATAAAAATATTGGATTTGTTACAATCTTTTTCATTTTACGATAGTATGATGTTTTTGTCTCGCAAGCTCGTTTTTTGGTTGATGCGGAAAAAGAAAAGATCGCGTCTAGGAACATTTAATCAGTAACGTAGTACAATAAAATAAAGAAAGATACTAAGCTGAATTTCTCAAGTTGCTTGCTCAGTGTCGACTATGGTAAGTGTTCTTCAAAGCGCAGATTGCGGAGAACTTTACGCCAACTAGGCACAAAACAGAGCCGATTGAAAAAAACATTTCTACTCCATTGAACATTCAACAACACCTTTGAAAAAAGTTTGCCTTACTATTTAACCAATGAAGTATAACTTTGTTTCTGTGCTATAATAAGGTTATTTCGCCGACATTGTTGCGGATTATATTAGCATTTATATCTACTGTGGTTCAACCCGCGAGATTTAATCTTCACCTTACAAACTTATATAAGAAATACAGAAATACACAATAATGTAAATGAAGTAACCACGATACTTCCTACAAACTTTCTTCAGGAAAGTCTTCAACTGATGGCTTCAAGTTCAAACAATTTTCATAACGGCAGTACCAGTTGCTACTTATAAAGACACTTGATGGAATAAAAGCGAATAAGGAGAAACAAAACCATTACTTCTGCCATTATGCTAAATATACGTTTATCATAACGATGTCGTTTAGTATTCAACATTGTAGGTATATGGTTATTTTATTTCAAACTTATTTTTTAAATTTCAAGTTGAAGTTGAGTAGAAATAAAAGCTCAAGTTAATTGCACACGTATAATTTGTAGATAGATCCATGTACTCGAAGTTTCGGAACGTATGGACTACTCGTATAGAGGTATGGCCGAACGGCTCCGGAACCCGCTCCCATTAATGAATTCGCTCTCGGATCAAATCCTCTAACAAATTAGGATTAGATGAGGGACCTACTGTGTTTTTAGGTCGAACCGTAAATGTTATTTCAATGGAAATCCGTATTTCCGTGCTTATTACTCAAGTAACGAAATTTTGTTTAGATAGTGTAATTTAATTTATAGAACAAAGAATATTATTTACGTTTACATATATAAGTTACTTCCTAATGATTATAAAAATATAATATATACAAGCACTTTATAATCGCAAATTGAAATTGAAAGAATATTTCACAGAGTGCTGCAGACCAATATCTACACTCTACATTCTGTTCGGGACATTCCATTTATCGCTTACTGCATTTGATAAACTCATATTTATTGTGTTCTTCGCAAACAAGATCTAGTAATATGTATCTATGAAATATTGATAAAGGAGAATAATTACATTATATTTACCTACATTTGACAAAATAACTTCTCACCTACAACACACTCATAAATAAAAGAATGCCGTAACAGAGGTACGATATCTGTCTACAGATCTTGACCACGTATGAAGCTAAATGTTATTTATATTTCCATTTACTCAAGGAAAGAGCAAAAGAAAAGGAAATATAAAGAATCTGACAAGTATATAATATTGTTAGTACGTTTTAGGTCATTGACATGCAGTCCCAGTGGGAAACCAAAAAATAGAACGCAACACAAATAACGTGACTGGTTTAACAGTGTGAATGGTACATACTGTTGTATATTTTTAATTTTTATGCCAAAATAAAGTTCAAAGAAATATTTCCTTGTAAATTTAAGGATAAGGTACTGTACATCCAGCGCTAAAACGGATTCTTATAGGATCACTTTGTTATTCGTCTGTTTCTCTGTCAGTCCGTATGTCAAGACTATTTTTCTCAAAATGGTTTCTAATGGTCTATTTTCTCATTGTGGTATGATATCAATATCAAATATCAAGATTTTTAGCTCGTGGAGCACATAAAATATAAAACTCTTAGTTATACCACAACTTTTATAACGTCGTCGTAACGTGTTTGTAATTTCATAATCAAACTCTTACTGACTAAAAAAAATTACTTGAAATTTGTATATTATAGAAAATAATACTAATTTACATTTGTATTTTCATTCATTCAATCGTGTCATACAATGTATACGCGTAATTTTAAGTTTCGGTTTTTTTATAAGTTTACTTGCAATCATAAAATTGAACATCTCATACAAGTTGGTCAACGAGTAAACGATATAATTTATGATTTAATAGATAGAAGATATCCTGATGTATCTATACTACCGAACAGTTAGCATTTCTGTTTATTCTTATTTCGTTACATTACAGTACAATCCACAAGAGACATTCGCGCCGTCGCCCACAATTTTCCTGAAAACGAAAGTTGCCTTCGGAATACGAAGCGACGAGATGAAACGTCGAATCGGAAAAACTGCTTATTTTATTACTGCTAGGATGGGATAGGCCTCGAGCGGAATTGCCACAAGTCCAATTAGAGCCGCACTTGAACACTTTCTATTACACGCGTCTGGTAACATCTGGAATATTTAAATGTGAATTTAATTTTATGTAGAAAATGATATAATATATATATATCGTGTAAAATATATATGTTACCAGTTACCTGTGAATGTAGTTCAAATATTACTGAATCATATAATACAATACTTTTATTTAAATAACATTTTGTTTAGTAATAAATTAAATAGTATATGCGAAGAAAACATATATGGTTGTAAAGTGAGGATAAGTTCATTTCGATAGATATTTTTATTAATAAATTTAACAAAATGTTGGTCTCGCGTCCATCCAGAGTTCTTTACTAACTTTTTGACTAGATATTTCAATGAGGGTAATATTGCGTGTAAAAAAGACAAGCTTAAATTTGTTGTCTTATCAATTTATTTTGTATGAATTGACTTTTTTCTTCATATATACTGTAAATTTTCACTCATTGTACATCATAAGTTCATGTCAAAACTAAACAAAAAAACAATAAGCTTAATTTGCGGCCGTTTGCATTTATTTTGCAGAAAATGTAGTCAGGAACATTTCTCTTTGTTTGTAATATAAAGTCTAATTGATGGCCAAATTTCATCAATCCCTCTAAATATAACGAAGACGCAATTAAAATCAAATGAAATACTGTTGTTACAACAACAACAATGTGTACAACATTACGAATGCTCAGTGTATAACCATGTCTATAATAGAGGTCCAGGAAAGATCAAATCACGTATCATGTACGATTTATCGCAGTGTCGTCCACCCCGGCCGGTCCCCGACGGCAATTTCGCAATTTTTGTACTATTACGCGAATATATACTTGATTCTTAAAGGTACTTTTCCAAAATAGCTTTCATTTTTATAATATTGATTTGTGTATCTGTATGTAAATTATAGTGTGAAAAAGTTTATTTTAATTAAAATTTTACTTTAAAAGAAAAGGCAAGCTTCGCTTCTGAATTTTGAAGTAAGTTGCAACAACTTCATAAATATAAGCCGCAACCTGTTGTTTTTAATATAGCAAATTAAGATGTTTCTACAGCCGAGACGATATGTATAACGGTAAACAACGTGCAATATGGATGGAAGGCATAAAGTAGACAAGAAAATACAATAACTTTAGTAGGCATTTTAAATTTCTCTATCCATTTCTGAGCTAAAAACAGAAAAAAAGCTCGTTGTTATTTATTCTTCAAATAAATCAACCTTTCTCGTGTAAATATTTTCATAATTTTAAAGTATGGTTAAAATTACTTATTAATAAAACTAATAAGTATAACATGTGCATTTTTTTTAGCTTCACGCTTTTATCCCGCACATGGCAGGGTAGGCAGAGGGAACTGCAGGAACCATAGGAACCAAGTGTTAAGACACTCCGTTGCTTAGTCCCTGTTTTCTCCGTCCCCACTTTCCGCCTTTTTTGAGGCATTGCGTGTTGAGTGGCGGAACTCAACGCCGCGCTTTGCCTAGTTTGCCAGAGCGAAGAAAATGGAAATAGAAAAATCCATCTTCTCCGACTGGGGATCGAACCCAGAAATCTTCGCGTTACAGGCACACGTTGCGCCTCTGCGCCACGACGGCCCTCTCATTTACTTTATTATATATATTTTTTTTCATATTTAGTTTATTATTTCAAAAATATTACCGTACCAAATCATAACCCAATGTGTAAAAATTTGACGTACAATAATAAAAAATTTATACAATATTAAATATTGCATTTACAACAAAAATAACTTTTTGATACCAAATTTTAATTTTATTTTTTGTGTTAATCTAATCTTTGTCCAAAAAATTTCCCTCCGTAGAGGTACGAGACAATTTTAATACCGGCAGATTACATTTTGAATAATTCAAATCAGCATTCAGACAGATATTTAACACATTCAACATATATTATGAATTTAAAACCGAATTACGGGATAGAGTACACATATCTCTTTAATAAAATAAAAGAATGATTTTATTTTAGAGACTTAAAAGTATAAAACAATTATTTATTTTTTATCCCAGATGACACTATAAAGATTCTGAACTCCATTTTGTCCTTTCTGGTTCTGAATTCAAAAAAAAAAGGTAAAATAAAAAATTCGAGAACTATCTCGAATTTTTTATTTTACCTTTACTTTAGAAAAGAAATAACTTTTCCAAAATGAATGGATCATTTTCAACGGGAATCGAATTTACAACCAATGGTTGCTATTACATATTTTCTTTTAAGTACTAAAGATAATATAAAACAAATTAACGCGCTCCAATTTATAACACATCATGTTTTAATAATATTGGTTTTGTGCGGAGTGAGGACCCTAGTGGCGCAGAGGCTCAGCGCTAGCCTATAAACACGAAAGTTTGGGGGTTCAATTCCCAATCAGGGAGAATGGATTATTTCATTGTCATTTTCGCCACTCTGGTAACTAAGCAAGCGCGGCGCTGAGTCGCAAAATGCCTGGAAAAGCCGAACGGAGTGTCTTAACACTAGATTTCCACGGTTCCTGACGGATAAAGCGTGAAGCTGAAAAAATATTAGTAAAATATTACGACAAATAATTTATAGAGCACTTCAAAGAATCCTAAAGTTATAGTACGAACAGTATTTACCATACATTTACGATATAAAACTCAGCTTATAGACCAATCAATGCCGTGAGACGTGAATGACTTTAGCTACGCTGCTTAAAATACTCGCAAGTACGCCGTCGACGCCTTTATTAATGGAACATCAGCTTGTTTAGCTAACGTTCGCGTATAACACAAGATATAGGAGAGGTATTAGTATCTAATACCTATGTACGTTTCATTGTTGTTATAATTATATGGAATGACTGGTATATTAGGTGGGCTCTCAATAAAAAACTTATTTATAACGTTTTCCGAAAAAAAATATTTGACTCGTACGCTTAAAATGATTATTTATTATTATTTTATTTTTTTAAAATAAATTTTGAGGCAACACCAACAAGCAACATATGAAAAATAAGTAACATATAAAATATACTATATTACTTACTCGATGCCTTCTATTTGAAGGCTATATCGTAGGTATACACAATGGCGATAGCGAAGAAATTATATAGATTTATGAGAAAATAAACTCAAGTTCGCAATACAGCTTGAATATGCATGTAACAGATGTTTCCGGCCGCACATAAATTAATATAAATACGCAATATATTTCGAAAATGTGTTTTCTGTATGAATAAACTATACCTACTGTTTGTTTCTCAAAATAAGTTATAGAAGAATAAAAGAAAGTAAAATGCTTTTAACGAATACCTAAATAAATAAAACAAGAAGGTCTTCCTTTTGCTTGTTTTAAAAAAGATTATTCTTTTCTTCTTTTAGACAATATACACAAACGCCTCGTCCACATAATAACAGATGATAAAGCTAAATTACCCCATAATTGTGAGTTATTGATAAAAACGCAATTTCTATGCACCGGCAGTTATTGCAGGCCGGTGCGAAACGTTTTAAAGTTTCCTCCGCGCGTCGGAGGTATCCGCAGGTATAGTGTAAAATTTGAATTTTTCCGCTGTTACCTGCTATTATAAATCAAGTGCAAAGTCGACCTAAGCTCTCCCGAAGCGTGTTCTCAAACATTTTAAAATTCAAATTATAGGTCCCTATGACTTATGAACGAACACAATATTATGGAGATTACATACTTTGAACTTGGAAACGATGTATCTACGGAGTAATAAACGTAAGCGGTTAGGCTGTAAAATTATGTAAGATAATACAAGTATGTTTGCTTATACATTTTACCTAAAGTTAAACATGTTGTCCACATAGTTATAAAGTAATTAATTGTATATCAGACTCTCTGCTCTCTGTTCTGAGCCTGTTGTTGGGTTAAAATAAATATGAGCAAATTATAAAACTTACAACATCCTGATTAATTCATCTTGCATTATATGCATTATATATAAAACGACTTAAGGTCAAAGTCAAGGTTATTAATACTCCTAAGGAACTTAAGTAATGGACAAATAAATACAGCCTTCATTTACAATCCCTTACTCTCCTTAACACCATCCTCTACCATCTCGTTACTCCATAGTACGTCAACGAACGTTTTGAGTTCTTGAGGTCAGACACCTCGACACAAATAGTCACAAAAATATATTTAAATAAATATATTATTGTAAATATTTGTGCATTAAAGCATTATTATATTATGTTAATTATTATAAATATAATCGTTCCAATAATTTTATTAAAAGTGAATTATTTGAACAGCGTCATCTATGTGGTTATAGTTGTATGAGGTAGACTTAGTAGTGTGGCAAAAAATATCTAGAGGGCGCTAGAATTAACTACGTCCTAGCTGATAACATGTAGATGGAATTACTATCTAAAAATGTTTTATGCAACGTTTTCAAAAAATGTAACATAACCAACGACATAGATGGCGTAGTTTTTAAAAAAAATAGTTTATATTTAAATGTATCTATAAATATTTAGTGTTTTTATCTGGTAATAAAGAATAAAATATATTAGCATCAATTTCTATTATTATTGCACATTTTATCTTTATTTATGCGAAAAGAGTAAAAATAAATAAATTGACACAAAAGCGGTTTTATCACGAATCTACCAGACAACCTTTGATTAGGAAATTTATATGACAAAATTTATATTCATCGTGTGGGTGTAAATAAACTTACCCAAGATATTTATATACATATCTTAAAACTGTATACTATTATTAAATACTAATGTACACATAATACTACAATTTAAAATAAGGAGTAACATGTTATATTGACGTTGACTCTTAAAACAACACATCAAAAAGGTACGAGCGTTTTTGACGCGTGCTGTGTGAAGTTTATGACGTAATCAAACCAACAAGGTTCTGCCACTTGACCTAGAATTACGAAATTTGACAAGAAGTTAGACCTTATATTGTTAACAAAGGAAAAAAACCTTAAAAGCAAGAAACTGTTGGCTGAGGGTGATATATAAAACTGTAATATGTCATTATTTTTTTTATAACTATAGTGTTGGTCAATTTTTTTATGTTATACTCATTCTGTGTGTGTGTATGTATGTGTAGGTTTCGATAAATATACAGTTACAGATGGATAAATAATAATCAATTATTACTTTGTAATTCAATGATCGTCTAAAAAACAAATAGATAGATTTTAAAAGGCATTAAAGGGATGAGACATGCAAATAACGTTAAAATAAGAATAAACATTTATAATTTTAATAGCGTATGTAGGTTTGTGATTGCGCAGTAGCTCTCGTTGGCGTCACAGTCAACCCTCTCGAGCTACCCCGAGCGCGCGTTGTGTCCGTCCGCCGACAATATTGTCAAAAACCTGTGTTTATATTGAATCCCTTGTCAATTACATCGTAAAAGGTAATCTAAAATTTATTACATTACTCACTATTTCATTTTAACTTAATTTATTATAGCTTATTATTGTAACTGTGAAAATCTTTGTAAATGAATAGTAGCTGGATAAAAATACAACTATACTCTACTAGCTCGATCTATATAATAAAACCATAAAATGTTAAATACTTTATTAGAAATATCGTAAATTAATATTTCGTTACGTAACAAAGGGTGGCCTGCGGCTCCGCACTGCGTACTAACCGTAACCCAACCGTAGCTTTACAGTTTACATTCTGAAGGATTCAGGTCGCTGACCCACGGAGTTCGGTCGATGGTGTACGTGGCCTGATTTTTAAGAGGATAACGTTACCTTTTGTTTCTCAGCCAGTAAACAATCGTTGGAAAACATAACATTTGATATTACAGCGTTACCCACCTGCATAACGATTTCATACAGAACTAGTAGACGCCCGCGACTCCGCCCGCGTAGGTGGTTTTAAATAAATAAAAAAAATAGTTGTTGTGCCTCACTCGACAATGTATACTGTGTCTCGACTATAGTGTATCGCGGACTTTTTTATAGATCTTTATAAGATCTACAATTAATTAAACATTTTATGGTTCTATCTTTTAGGGTTTAATACGCGAAATAAGTAACTTTCATTGTTGATTTTTACAGCATTTTCCCGAAAAAATCAAATATGTTACGGAGCCTCACTTTTTTCCAAAATAAAATATAGCCCATGTCAGTCGTGGATAGTGTAGCTTAAAAATGGTGAAAAAAATTTTAAAATCGGTCTAGTAGTTTTTGAATCTATTCATTACAACCAAACTAATTGTACCTCTTTATAATATTAGTATAGATAACAGACATAGCATAAGAGATTTTTTTTATTTTTTTAGTGTAAAGGGTCATAAATATTGAGTGAGTGAAATATTATATTTTTCGGAAATCAAACGTTTATTATAAAATCCGATTATTTTTCTTATATTGTTATTTTCATTTCCGTATTGTACCAAAAGATTTTCAGTTAGGTATGAACATTATATTTACGTAATTACATGACATAAAAATCTGTAAAACGTGATATTATCTTAAGCTGCTTAGCCAAGTTATATGTATGTGTATTTGTTGTTAGAAACATTTACAGCGCGAACTTCTAAAATAAAAGGTAGCATCAGTCTAAAAGCTATGACGAGTGTTGTTCAGTTTTAACTTCTAGTATCAAAGCTATATCGTGCGAACTGTGGCAGGGCACGGACGTGCGCCGCTCTATTTATATAAGTTCGACGAAGAAAATAATTAGTGATTTTTAGTTAATTTACAGCAACAACAAGATTAAAACAAGGTGAGCAATCTGCCAATAATCTATTTTTCAAGTGCTAATTAATATTAACTGTACTAATGAATCTGTAAGAGATATAATATTCGTAATACTTTTGTTGTCAAATTTATGCATTTATATATTTTTTATCAATTCTATAATAGCTTATGGTGAAATATCAATTATAGCTTCGGTTAGAGACTATTAGTAAAAAAATACTGACGAACTCATTAGCTAATATCTGTCCATTAAGTACTACTTCTAAAAAAATATTGCTAACTCTTAACAAAAACGTTTGTTTCTCCTGTCAATACTGAGCTCAAAGAATATTCTTAGATTGTAACTTATACTTAAATTATCTGAACGCCCACAGATCGTTGATGAGTGACGACACAAGTGTACGCAGGTACACATAACATGTCGCAAACATGTATAATAGTAAACGTTCCCTCATTCTCGTAATCCTCATAACGCTGGCTTACGTAACAATATTTACTCGCGGTTTGACCTGGCACAGTCTCTAATTAGTTACATGGGATCCGCTGCTGACATCGTGACCTCATAACATAAATTTTAATAATAATGTAGTATATTTAATAATATAGTAATTATGGAACAAAAATAAAGAGATGATATCAAATGTTATATGAAAAACTGAAACATAGAAAACAAATGGAACAATAAATTAATTGTGATCTCTATTTTTGTCAGTGTGTTATAGTTAAATGAATATAAATACTTACTTGGAACTTTTCAGTTTTGACATACATAATATGTGCCACTAACCTACTTGTAACTATTTAGTCTTTAGTTCAAAATTTTATTACAAGATTAAATTTTTCTATCCACATACACCTACTTCTTTCTCGCTGCTACTAGCGGTATCTAGAAAGAAGTAGGTATATGTGGAAATATTAATATTCGTTTAGTGTAGGTAGGTTTTTACGATTTCGATTACGAAGACATTCTGTAATAAAGCTTTTGAAGTCGTTTTTGTCGATATATGTTTGTTGTCCGGCGAGCAACGGCTAATTCAAATATCAAAATGAACGTATAAAGTGTGTCACGGCCGACGAGTATCGCGTACAATATGTCACAAATAGATAGAGCGCTATCATCGATTCATTCCTGTTGATGGAATGTTAGAGGACATTGTATTTAAGTCCTATTATAGAAAAGTGTAATAGCACGTCCTACTTTGAAACTTCCGAAGGTCAAAATCTAAACAAATCGTAATCTTTAATAAAGACGAAAGAACGCATTCAAGTAATTTGGAGTTCCTACAAATACGAGGAGAACAGAATTCGTAGGCATGTTTTAGTTCGTATTCGTATTTTACACGTTCTGTATTTTAATAAATACCTATATATAAAACAAAAAACGTAGCTAATCCATTCACATCGCGACGGGTACTGACTATAAACGGAGGAAAAAAAAGTAGCACTTAATTACATATTATTTATTTAAGAATTAACTATTTTCTATCTTTACTAAACCAAGCACGTCGTTTAGTTCCGCCACTCAACATACTCGGTCTAAATGTCAATAAGTGTGCATCTGAAATACCTATACTATTTCATTTGGCAATATTATTTAATTAAAAATGGACGCTGTTCTTTTGATGACCACCGATCTAGATATTTCATTCTTTTAATACTACAGCAATATTTTGAAAAATCCTTTTAACAAGCGGACCGATGGACAGATAGAGAACAGAAGGAACAGAATCCTTTAAAGGGTTATTTTTTGTACTACAATACAAACTAGTATCAACTAACCCAAAGCTATTGTAATGAAAGGCACTTTACGGGTGTTCTATTTCATCCAACAATAGGCAAAATTTGTATTGTATAGAACCAGTTCACTTTTTACATGTTCAAATATACGAACCAGTTCTCTTTGTACATGTTAAAATATAAACATTTTAGTAATAACTATGTAGCATATAGTAATACATATTCTTTTTAAATTATTACAGATGACGTCCCCTGCTATCAGCAAATCACCTGAAAAGCAAAAATCTGAAAACAAATCTCCGTCGCACGAGTCTAATGCAGAACAGGCGCAGGCTGTAGAACCGACTGCATCGACTTCCGATGCTCCTCAGCCATCGGACCCATTTAGTTGGCTCCGGATATTTAAACTGGCTGATTTAATGATGAAGCAAGGATGTTAGAAAACGTTATCTTTCTTTTATTCATATCATTACACAGTATACTAGCAATAAAGAAAATTAGATTACCGTAGACAAATTTTACGAGAACTAGTTTGTAGACTGTTTGATCGATAGTATATAATGTTAGTTTTGATTAGGTTCAAATTAAAACCACGCGGGGCGTATTGTTTCGAGGCTTGTATCCAGCAATGGACGGTTACAGAATGTACCTCCGTATAAATTCGTGTACCTGAACTCTTGAGACGACGTTGTTCCAAGATGTAAAATATTTTTTAACAAGAGTCTAAATTAATGTCGTCTGAAATCTTTCATTTTAATCCTAAGAAAAGCATTGTTATTATTATATCGTTTCTCTACTTTTTTTTATAAGACAACAATTATAGTCTATAAATTATTATTTAGTATTTCAAAAATATGAGATGTATTAATTTTAATATAGTATGAGTGAAATATAATGTTGGACAATATTACTATAAGACAAATATTATTTATATACTTGTTAAATCAGATTATTCATATATTTATTACTTATCAAGTTATCAACATGTAATCAACGCTAATGAATGAAGTACAAAAAGGTAACTTACTTTCCATGCACAATACATTCCTGTCAGTCAGACTCCGAACTCGGAATAACTAATGATGTCACAAACTCAAACTTGATGGTGTAGTTTATTACTCCTTATATATTGTCGTTACCAGCGTATATAGAGCTTATGCTCTGCCTATTATGAAATAAAATAGCAATACGTATTTATTATTATTCGTTCTTGTAGTCTATTTAATTTTGAATTGTATTGTGTTGACTGTATGAGAATTGTTAAGTGTAAGTTATTAAATGTTAGACTCATAAAAAAAGGTATTTGGCGCATACTAGTGCACTGTTAAATATATTGCATATCTTCAATAAAGTAGTACTAATTATGTTCTTGTTATTATTTCATTATAATCTAATTTATTATTTTAAAAGTATTTTATATTTTAAATATTTTCATATTTATTTATTCAGTATTTTTGGTTAGTTCTGAAGGGTTTCAAAATAAAACCACCTTTTATGTATTATTTTTTTTAATAGTATTGGTAGGTAGGAGGTACATAACACGCAGGAGTCTGGGTTTTTGGATAAAGGGAAGTTAAGATACAATACTATTTCCAATATGTACAAAATATACAATTATCTCTAGGTCCTAGCAAATTAAACTTACAGTAGAAATATGATCACAATATTTTTTATATTCTTACATTTCACTATAGTATCAATATAATAATAAAACTAGGGAGGCAGGTGGCGCGTGCGGCGCCGCCGCTACAACAGTCTAGTCACCGTTCACTTTTGCTGCACACTTGAGATCAAATGTTAATTTTACATATATTTAGTCTACACTCGCACACGCGCGGCCCCGCACGCCTCCTCCTCCACCACACCACTTCATGCTCCGCGTCACGAAACAGCACAATACATATACCAAAATTAACGTTACTTCACTTATAGGAATATAAATAATCCCTAAATATTAACTTACTTCGTAGCGAACTCCGAGGGCCGGCGCGCGGCGTCGGGGCGTCCCCGGGACGCCGGGGGCGCCCCCACGGGTGCGGGACCGATCCTATACAAAATGTTTCAAAAACTATTACCGAAACGAAACTATATTATACTTCTCACAAAACGACAACATACTTAAAAGTCTGCTCCACCTTATTTTATATATATATATATATATGTTTATGTATGTATATATACATGTAAATAATCGTACGGAATAATTAAAATAAATAAAATGATCACTGAATTCTTTTCAAATTTTTGTGTACATTAAATATTAGTAATTGACATTTTTACAAAACTTAGATGCAATTACTTAGTGGCAAAAGTGTAATTTACCATAATATTAAATAGAAACCTTAACGTCCTTGCCAAAAAATAATCACACCGCAGCAATAAATAAAAATGAGTAAAAATACCGATCCGACGATAATAAATATTTCTTTTTATAATTCTCATGCGTCGCCTATCTCATAAATTTATCTCAATATCAAGACTAAATACTGTATCGCTATGTTTACTGAGGACTTATTTACACCGGCCGCCTTCATAAGGAGACCGAATAAGTGTACAATCGGGCATCCGTTACTAATAAAATTATGTTTTAAAATTAATGGACGAAGTGACAGTTCGTTAGTGTTCCACCTGGCTACATCGAGAACCGTTTGCGACGGAGACATGACCAAACACATATTTCATTTATACACCTATACATTAATCCTTAAAAGAATATACAATACTTTACCTGTGCCGTTACCTCTATATCGTACATGTAAAATTACAATACATAAAATATTTTGTACTTTATTTTTAGTACGACGAAACAGTCGCACCGCTATCTCACGGGCGAACCTCTACTTTACGGTTCCGGTGCCGCGTGTTGCGAGGCGCGAGGACACCGGAAACATAATGTACGGAACACCACACACAACTATACGAAAAATAATTTGAAATAAATCAAAAGTAACAGGAAACGCTTAAGCTTGTCGAATGCAGACGGTGAAAACTTATGAGAAGTACAATATTGTTATTTCGTGCAACTACAGTGAGTGGTGGTCATACAACAAAAATATCGAGAAAAGTTACAGCATTGCGGCAAGATAAATATATATAACTTTAAAGAGTAAAAATTATAATGGCCAACGCCCGGCACACATAACCTTTACTCTGAGAACTGTACCCTGGTTACTTTAGGCTAAGTCGCGATTGAATCCCGATGATAAAATATAAAAATTATTTTCAACGATGAATAAAATAACAAAATAATTTATTTTACAATCGGGTTCATCAACAAAGCGTAATGTAGCCAGAGTATACAATAATACAGCATGAGGCGGCGCGTGGAATGAGAGGGAATCGTCAAAACGTCAAGTGTGGCGGACTCTACACATGTGCAAACATTTCAACCATTCATTATTGACATTTAAAACAGTACAGCGACAAATATTTCAGCTGGCGTTAAATGTTCGACCTGCGTGACATTTATTATAAATAGAAATAAAAGTTTAAATATAACATTATTGCGTTCCTTACGTTACGGCTTCAATTCAAGGTTCGTTCGATTGGATGTTGAGATATAATGTGTCGACACACGCATCGCTCATAGTTTTATGTCTACTTATACACCTACGTTAAGTCAGAATCACAGTTTAAATTTTCACATGTAATTTTGTCATTCTCATATACCATTCGTGTATCTTAAATCTTTACAAAAAGAAGTTATCATTCGACCCAGTTACAGAGTTTTCATTACCTACCGTAATGACCTACGTGATTAAATCGAATTTTAGTACAGACATTCGATATTTACAAATTTTAAATTAGTTTAGACCCTAGACTTAAAACAAAATAACAATTTACACTAACGATAAAAAATGCTCGATAGATCGCCGCTTATCTGATCGGAACTCAAAATTAAATATACTCTATCGTCTATCGTCTATCGTCTATCGTCCGTCGACCGCCTTCGCTCGTCGTAATCTTAGTGCTTTTTACAATTTAAAGTCCGAACGGGGCCGAGGCGGGTCGGCCGTAACAAAAGTATTTTACAAAGCTAACCTTACGTCTAACACTTAAACGGGCGCGGTCAGTCCGGCGTCCGTCGGCGGCTCGATGAGTGGCTACGATTACAGTTAAAAGTTTCACAACCTGGATAATATTTACACAATTTGATTAGTACATTCGTCCGGTGGTCGGGGTCGTGCGATCATCCGATGGCGGTGGCGATGACGATGAGCAGGTGCGCGATGTTGGCCACGCGGTGCATCAGGTCGGGGGCGATGCGGTTCAGGTTTTCGTTCGCGAAATCGCACGACGGGAAGATGTGGACCGTGTATAGAGACTGGTGAACAACATTTATTCATATTAATACACTACTTATCACATAATTAAATATATTGAAAATATTTAATATTTTTTCAAGTTCAGAAATATTATGCCCTACAGTGTATACGATATATTCGTATAGTCGTCACTATCACTGAAGTTTTAGCTGTTTATATAGTTTGAACAAATCCAATGCCGTGTTCATCTTATCAAAACAGGAAAACGATAATTATTCGTTTTAAGTAGTGGTCGGATACGCAATCGACGCGGGTACAGTTTGACTCTATCCTACTGCACCGCAATGGTAACTGTGTTAACATGGATTTTACATTTCTTAGCTTCAATAAAATTTGGCGTAAAATCTCTCGCACTCTAGTAGAAATTTTAAAAATTTTAGTTTATTGATCTCAAACGCTCGTCAAAAAGTGCAATTCAATAAAATAATTACTCTGTGACAGTTTCGTCATACAAATAATTTTTAATTCATATTTTAATTTGTAAACCCATTAAAAACAAAATATATATGTAGGGGCAGTTTCCTATAATACAGACAAACAGACGAACATTTGAAATGTTATTTACATTTACTACACATGTGCTCACCTGCTGGTGTCCGGGCGGCGCGACGTTGACGATGCCGGCGGCCTGCTTGCGCTGCAGGTAGGTGATGAAGCCGGCCGTCAGGTTGGTGGACTGCTGCAGCACGTCCATGTGGTCGCGCCCGCACGGCAGCGCCAGCAGCGTGCAGTGCTCGTTCTCTAGCTACAATGTTTTTACGTACTATAGTAATATATTCCATAAATTGACATTTTTTTATTTTGGAACAGAAAAAATGCTAGACACGAAAGGTAATAAAATCACAATTCAATATTGCGACGCGCGTTACCTTCATCTTTCTGTGCACTTGGTCGAGCTGCGCGGGCTCGAGGCGCATGCGCTGCGCGATGCGCAGCAGCGAGGCGGCGGTGCCGTCGGCGTTGCGCGCGAGCGCGTCCGCCGCCACGTTGGGGTTGCCGCCCACGAAGTGCATCTGCACCGCCGCCGAGTCGTTCTTGAGGGCGAGCAGCCCTTGCCACATCACTGGGTACCGCTGTACGGACAAAAATCGAACATTCACTATCGCTGACTGACTGTGACTACACACGTATACTTCCAAAACAGTCGTTGTCGTCGCTTTATAACATGTAAGTGTGACTGACCCGAAGCAGCATCTGCAGCGAGTCGGCCTCGCGCGGCACCTGGCTGGCGTGCGGCGGGCCGGGCGGGCCGGGCGGCGGCAGCGCGGCGGGCGGCCGCGACGTGCCGTGCGCCGGCGGCGGCGAGCGCCCGCACCGCACTGCGTACACTGCGCAAATACGACCTCCGTTTTAGTATTTGTTACGTTACTTATGTAAATATTAGAAAACAGAGGCCATCGGTAGTGGAGTGTCGACACAGCGTCCGGTTGTACGTTTAAAAGTAGACGACAGCTGTGGGTTTGATTCCCACATAGAAAATGACTATTTTTATTGTAATAGACAAACCGCAATGCTAAATTCCTATCCGACACTCGAAACTATGCCGAAAATTGGAGGAAGTGACATATGATGTATTACTATCTACTATATGCGCTACTATATACGACACACAGCGACATGCTATAAAATTAATCATTTCTTATACACAAAACAAACCTTTGTTTCAATAAAAAATAGATAACACTCAGTGACTTAATATTATCTATGTTACGACATTGTGCTATAACACCATTTATTTATTTAATACTTTATTACACCTACATAAAAAAACAAATAAGACACAAGGAGTGATAAACAATCGTGGTGTAAAGGCGGCCTTATCACCATACGTGATCTCTTATAGGCCACCCCTACCATAGAAAACAGAAAAAGATATATAGTTGGATATAGATATGTAGTGAGGATATAGAGGTTACGACGATGCCTCATAGTAAGTCATTTAAGTTGAATTCTATATTCAGAAATATGGTCAAATTTTTTTAATGAAAATATGAATCGGATCACCATCTTCTTGATGAAATCTTTTTTACTCGACTCGTGTAATTTCGAAATGTTTGTGATGAACAAACTCACTTATATGTCTGTCGTGAGGTGAGGGCGAGTGAGCGGGGCGCGGCACTCGCGCAGACGGCGGCCGCCGCAGCTCCAGCGGCGGCGTCGGCGCCTCCGAGCCCTCCGCCTCCAATGCACCTCTGAATATATATCATATGTTAAACAGAAATGTATGAGGTATGTTAAACAGAATTATTCAAATTATTATTCCTAAAAATCAAGATATACAAAAACCAGGTTACTTTAGCTATATTCAACAACAAATTAATAAGAAAAAATGGGTTTTAGTACTCACCTGTTAGGGAAAGTAGTGAGGGTGGGCACATTTTCGAATTGCGTTGCACGAAAATGTTGTTGATACATCTGATAATGGTGCTGTGAGAAATGAGGATACATTCCTTCGCCCTGTCAAAAAAAAATGTGATATATATACACAATCAATCAATACATAAATGTATTGATCAAAGAATCATAAATTTAAAATGCATTACATTATGATATACCGAAGTTATAGGAGAAGTCTGTTGGTGTGCAGGCGGTGGACTTCTAACTAATTCTGCAGACTATCCGGGATAGCATGAACAGAATTCATTTGTATTCAATTGCAGCTGATAAAAATAAAGGCAAAGGTAACAAGGTAGAAGAAGTACCAACTCACCATAGATATTTGACCTTGAGGGCTGACTGCAGGTACGTTGGTGATAGTTACTCTGGATCCTAAAATGAAATCACAGTCTTTATCATTCTACAAGAAGAAAAAATAGTTATTATATAAAACTTAAAAAAATGGTGTATATAAAAACACGTTCATGTTTTTATTACAGAAACAGTTAAATGTCATTTCATTACATACACTGATGAAATCCATTTAAAAATAATTTGTCGTGTTCCACAATTTTATTAATATCTTTTTAATACATATTTTATTTCATAGATGTTTGTCGTGAAATATGTGAAGCTCACCAGGATGGTGTTGCGGGCCGACGACGGCGACCTGCTTGGAGAGCGGCGGGTGGTGCGCGCCGCGCGGCAGGCTCGCCGGCCCCGCGTACGCGCCGCGGAACCGGGACGCGCCCGCGCCTCCCTCGCCCTCGCCGCCTCTGAAAGGTCATATTGCTATTTAGAAAAATATTTTTGACATAACTAAGTGAACCCCTAAAACCTACTGTTAAGACACTACATTTCCCAATTTTCCCGTCTTCTACCCTAGTCATTCCTTAAGGAGGGAATTCAACCAATTAGAAACCGTTTTCGGGTTGAAGCTGCGGTTCTCAAAACAGTTTTACACAATCAGTGCTGTGCATACGACAATATATTTAATAATGATAATGTAATTTGTATTTTTTATAGTTATTTGTATACTTTCAAAAGATAAAGATACAAATATTTATGTAGAAAACATTACCTAACAAGAATAGGAGTAGCCCTGTCTGGCGGGTGGTGCGCAGACGGCGGCCTGTGTGGCAGGGCCGGAGATTGCACGCGCGCGTCCGTGGCCTCGGTGGCGCCCACGGGCATCATGTTGGCCGGCACGTTGTCGACGATGCGGCGGCCGTAGCTCACGTCGCAGGACATAGCCTCGGGCACTACGGGGCTGGGCTCGGCCGCGGGGCCCACACGTTCCGTCTCCGCAGGTCTCTCGGGCGTGGGTGCTGGCCTGTCGCCGACGTTCGGTGAAGCCCCGCCCACTCTGCTTGTATTACTTGCATTTGCGGCGGCTTCAAAAGCACTCGCTAATATCTTTTTCTTAGGTGGTTTCATGATTGGAGTGGGGTTGGGCGCCGGGATCACTACCGTCGGTGCGGGTGTTGTTGTTTTAACGTCGACGTCCACTTTCACAGGCACGACAGGTTCGGCCAATTTCATAACCTTAGGTTCCTTGACGACATCTTCTCTCTTTGGATTTTCGTCATTGCTGCCCACAGATGCATCAGACAAACTTCTATCTCTCGTTCGCTTTGCACCTCTGGGAGACTTTCTTGTGTCACATTGTGATATTTTTTCGGCGTTTGTTTTGCTTCCCATTTGTCTGGTAGCTCTTTTTTTGTTAGTATCAATACTATTTTTGTATTGCGCTGAAGACCCTTTTATAACATCATCAATAACATCATCAACAGTACTTCTTTGGATATCCTTTTCTTGAAGTCTCCTAGATTTACGAGTATTTATAGTGGAGGGTGGTACGTAAGGAAATCGTTCATCATCGCTAACTTTAGGTTTTTCTTTCTTGCATTGGTCTTTAGGTGTTATACTAAGTGTTGACGTTGCTATAGAATTTGAGTGTCCAGAGAGAGGACTTTTAATTGTCAAAATTAATCGAGGCCTCACTTCACTTTTGTTAGGAGAGTTAACCGTCTCATCACCAGAATCCTCGTGGAAGTCATAAACGTCCCCTGGCATATTATTCAAATTACTACTGACATAATCTTTAATTTTTTTATCTACTTTTACTCTACCTCTGCCGCGCTTAGAAGTTCCTCTAGCCGGTTTGGATATCTGTCGGGTTTGCACTCTATCAACTTTTTCAGATTTTTTGCCTCTACCACTACGGCCACCTCTTTTACTATTTTGAGTTGTTGCTGTCTTTTCCAAAATCAATTCTTCTGAAACACACATATCATTGACTAGCTCAGTTTTATCAATTGCTTCATTGCTAAATTCATTAATATCAGCTTCAGGTTTGGCAGAAATTTGCTCACTAATAGTGGAATCATTAAGAACTTTTTTCACTAACTTATCATTTTCATTCGATTTAGGAACAGTTGCTTCATTTATTTCATTTTTTTCATCAGGTGTTTCTTTACATAAAGAATCCACTTTTTTGATTACAGATTCAATGTTGACATCTATACCTGACCAGTAATCGTTTTCGTCAATGTTTTTGATCTCATTGTTTGTATTTTGATTACTCAAGAACCCAAAGAATTGATTTTTGTTTTCTCCCTCTTCCGACTTTATTGTGTTTTCTTTATCATTTAGAATTTGATCTGTTTTTTGTAGCAATGATGACTCTGAATCTGTTTTGTCCTGCTGATTAGCATCGATGTCATTTTCTTTTAAAGCTTTATCCTGTGTACTTGTGTCTTGTGCTAAAGGAAAATTATTTTCATTCTTTTCTAACAATTTATCATTCGAAATATTTAAGGCTGTTATTTCTGACTCATGTTTTTCATTACAGCTAAATTCTATATTTTTAGTATTTTCTATGCTTTTCCTTCTGTCGTGGTTTTGATTTATCAAAGTTATATTTCTACCAACATTAATTTCTACAATTTTGTCTGGATGATTCGTTATTTTTATTTCATTTGTTTTGTCTTTTAATAATTCTTCAAAATCTGTTTCGCCCTTGGCTATACTTTCTACTGGTGATGTAGGCTGAGCCGGAGATTTTCTCCTTTCTTCTGATTCTTTATTCTGAATCTCTATAATTTTGTCTGTATGCTTTAACTCGTGATTTTTCTGAATAGTACCTAACATGGTTGCAGGTACGAGATCAATGTTGTCACTCTCACTTCTACTATGTAGCCGTATCGTTGCTTTGGGGCTTGAATTTGTTTTAAGCAATAAAGGAGTCATAACAACATTAGCTAAACTTGAAGTAGTAACGACGACAGTATTCGATGTTTCAGGTTTGACCAACGATGTATGGGTTTTTATAGTAGCCATGGACAAAACTGAAGTTGGCGGGACCTTGCTCTGTTCTAGATGTATAGGAGTAGTTACAGAAGTAGTAATAAGCCTCTGTGAATTAATGGTATGTATTACGTTCGACGGATGTTGTCCTCTATTACCTGTTGAAGATTCTTGCAACAAGGGCGATTTTACCGATCCTTGTATAATGGATGGAGAAGAATGAGATACACTTGCCACATGTATAATAGGAGCAGATGATGCTAAAGAAGTCATATTGTTGTGTTCAGGTTTAACATTTTGATTCTCTCGTTTCTCTATCAATTGGCTTTTGTTATTTATTAAGACTTTATTAGAAAGATGTAGTGTAGAATTCACATTGGCAACGTGCAAAGAGTGTTGCATTGAGATAAGTCGATTTTGTGCCATAATGGTAGGAGAAGGCGACTGTTGTAACCGGGTTGGCGATAGAATAATCTTTGCTGTCTCGTTTATATTATCCGCCTTTCTAACCTCGCTTGATATGATTTTTGGCTGTATTATCGGTGAGTTATGATTGCTTCCTTTAGTTTGTTGTATTATGTTTGCATTTAATTGTTTTGGAATTGTTGCAAGAACTGGTGTTACAGGCAGCCTATTGAAATGTATTGGAGTACCTTGTGCTTGAACCAAAACTGAATTAGGTCTATTAGGTGAGACCATAGGTCTTGTACCATGTGGTATATGCATAGTTTGAATTGGACTAAGTTGCGGTTGTTGCATTCTAACTACAGTAACTTGTCCTGGTGATCGCTGTTGGATAGCACCGGGTGAAACCATTCCAGTAGAATTCATATTTTGAGGAGATGAACTTAAAATCGCCATGTTACCTAGTCGTGGAGACGTCATGCCTTCTGTTTGTTGATTTGTTTTTGGACTTAGTAACAAAGGTTCATTTGTCATTCTAGGTGAAATTACTATTCCTTGTTGCTTCTGATAAATAATATGAGGTTCTGGAATTTTTATTGTGGGTGGCTGCATTGAGGATACTTGAGGTCGTATTATCTGATTAATAACTTGATATGGCGCGCCAGGTCTATTAGAATTAACCACAGGCTTTGACGTGTTACTAATATGTATATTTTGATTTTGAGGAGCTTTAATTTGTACAATATTAGCTGTTATATGAGTTGGCTTACTATCATTGCTGTCTCTATTAGCTACAGAGCTGACAGGAATATTTAAAACATGCGGTTCGATTAGCTTATTGTTTGATAGTGCCCAAGACGTAATCACGGGTGTCGCTGTTGATGTAATTTGTTGCACATTATCTTGTTTTGTGACGAGCGGTTTTATTACATCTTCAATAGATTTTTTAGGTATGTCAGTTGTCTCCTTACTTGTAGTTTTTACTACAGTCGTCTTAGGTTTGGTTATTATTACATTAGACTGTGCGGTTGTCTGTGGTAAATTCAATTTTGTGTTATTGTGGAGAGATGGATTAGTTGAAATTATGTTAACTGGTAGCCTTTCAATGGTATCTTGATTAGTTTCTTCTCCTTCTTCTGTATCAGTATCGATTAAGAGAAGATCATTATCGGAAACTGGTGTGTCGGGTTTAATTTCCATCTCACTGGCATTTAAATTTTGAACTGCTTGTCTCATTTCTTCTGCATCTTCTTCGGGTATAACTTCACTTTCAATAGGAGTTGTCTCTATCTCTATATGATGAGCTGTGTTATTTTCTACTTCTTCATAACAGCTGTCAAACGTATTAATCTTTCCACCAAAACTTTCGCCTAACAGTGCAGCCACAGCATCTTCAGTTTCTTCTTGTGAAATAATCGCACGCGGTTTTTCTTCAACCTTTTTTCCATGTGACTCACTAATAATCTTATCAATTTGTTTTTCAGTTTCATTTTCCAAATTTGGTATGCTACGGACGGCGTCTTCACTTATTTTTACGTCAGTGTCGACTTCAACTTCTATATCATAAGGTGGTAAAACATTTTTAGAGCTGTCATTATCAAGAGGTGGACCTGTGGGTAATGGAACTTCGCTTATATCTTGAACAATATTGTCAATAGGTGGAGGCATCGGGATATCGTTTACTTCAATGTTTTCTGTAGTAAGATCATAATCAATTTCGATAGCATCATCTACTATTAAGCGATTTGGAGTGTCACATTCGTTATTTGTTAAATCATTATTTTCTTCATTTTTTATTCCAAAAGGAGGACTATCAGTTACTTAACGGCAAATTTGGAGATTCTGACAAAGATTTGCTGTCATCTGATTTATCAGTTAATTCCACCTTTTGTATATCATTGGGCAGTGGTATGTCTAGTAACATAGTCTTTGGTGATAGTTGTATATTATTATCTATGTAAGAGTCTTCATTTTGTTGAATTTTCTCATGATGATAATTATGATTATGATGATGATGGTGATGGTCTTTTCGACTCTGTCTATCCTCTTTATTTTTCTTTTTCTTTTTCTTTTTGTCTCTAGATTCTTTTCTTACTTTTTCGTTATATTTGATTAATGAAATTGATTCCTCTTTATAATTAACATCAATAAATTTAAGTTCATCGCCTAAATTTTTGGTAACACAATCAGGTGTACTAAGTTCAGTTCTATTATCGTGTGTGTTAATTGAATCAGCAAACAAGCGGGCTTCTATTGCTTTACTTACTGCATCTACGTCGAGACTATTATCATCATCACGTATAAAATGCCTCTTTTCCTTCCTTTTCTTGTCTCTTCTTCTTTTAGTATCATCTTTTTCTTTTTTAGCTTCCTCGCTATTAGAGACTACTTTTTCGATTATATTTATGGCTGAATCAAATTCTGTAGATGTCGCTTCTAATTTGTTACTTATGCTACCGACGTCTCTGTCGGACTCATCGGAGAGAGGTCCAAATATATCTTCCATTTTCCCATCTTTTTTATTATTATTAGAAGGCTCTGTTATTCCGTCATATGACTGATTAGGGGAACGTTTCTCTCTTTTCAATTTCATTTTATCATCACGAGGCTCATCTGTATCAACACTATCGCGTAATTTGTCTTTCCGCTTTTCTTTCTTATTGCTATGCCGACGACCTTTTTCAGTATTTTTATGTTTAGAGCCACTCTCAGATAGTATATCGTGACTGCTCTCAATTTTAGTTTCTTCATCAGAGAAAGAAAATTTATATTTCTTTTGTTTTTTCTTATGCTTTTTACGTATTTCAGTTAAGTTCCTATTGGAAAGAATTGATTCATTTTCTGAAGAAATCTCATTATGGAAATTTTTAGGAAATGTCATTCTGTAATCTGACTCCATTTCTAAATTCGATTTAATTCTATTATCTTCGCTATCACTCTTTCCAAACAGATTAAGGAGAGACGTTTTCTTAATTTTATCTTCACTTGACTCTTTCAGCTGTATGTCTATATCTTTACACTTTTGAGAAGATTCTGAATCAGAAAATATCTCTTTTTTAATTGAATCCATATAATTGTCTTGTGTTCTCTTCATGCTTTCTTCATCAGAAGTATCTGATATGATACGAGACCTTGAGTTCTTACGCGATAATTTGTTACGGGAATCTTCTTCATTGCTTACTACATCGAAGTAATCGTTACCTCTACTGCGGTCATATTCAAGACTAGATCCATGTGATTTTTCTCGTTTTTTACTGTTTATTACAACGTGATCGTCATCAGTAGAGCTATCCATCGATGCTTTATGCGGCTTACGTCGCTCATTTTCAGAATCACTATCCTCATCCCAGCTTGATCTTTTCTTCTCCTCCCGTTTTGCCCTACTTTGCTTTAACTGACTAAACTTAGCTTTAATCTTTTCTTGACGTTTTTCTTCTTCTTGTTTTTGCATGTTTTTACAAGATCTAGCTTTAACTTTATCATACATAGAAATATAAGTAGGTCCATCATCAACAATATCAAAAATAGAATGTTTCTTAGGCTCATCGGAGTCAGAGCTGTCCGTACTTTGCAATTGCTTTCTATTACGTCGCTTGATTTGGTCTGGTCGCTCATCTTTGCTTTTACGATCGGTAGACATTCTTTTTTCACGTGCCGCTTCTTTTTTCTTTTCTTCGTGCTTGTGTTTGCGATCTTCTTTTATTTTATTGCCATTTTCTTGTTGATTTAAAGCATCCTGTTGCATTTGAAGTTCTTGTATTTGTTGCAGTTGTTGTATGCGTTTCTTTTCTTTCATTTCTTTCCTTAATGCTCTTTGTTTTTCATCTTCTTCACTGGATCTTAATTCTAGAGTCGCAAGGAAGTCAATATTGCTATGCAAAGACTCGGTTGAAGCATCAGAACTTCCAACTGTTTTTTCCTCATTTTCCACTGAAGGGTTCTTTTTGATATTCTTTTTTTCTTGCCCTGAACTTTCTTTAACTTCATTTTCTCGAGTATGTACAAATATGTCATCTGGTGGCTTTACTTGATTCTTTTTATCATCTTTTGTTTTGCTCTCTATTATTTTAGCAAAGTGGCCTTTGCTAAATTTTGTGGTTTTATGTCTTTCTAAGCTTCTAGCATCTTTAGAATCACGACGATCTAATTTACTTTTTTTAGAATCATCATTAAGATTGTCTGCACTGTCCTGGGATGACAGTCTCCTTTTGTGGCCAACGTGGGAAGGTAAACTTGAACAAGAATTTAACCGTTCTTTCCTTTTAGAATCAACGCTTGGCGAGTCAAGGGAATAATGCCTTTGTTTTTCACATATATCTTTGCTCTTTGGTGTTGTATCTCCATAATTTTCATTTTTGCTCTTATGGTGTTCTCCAGAATCCTTTTCTTCTTTTATTTTATTTTTTAAATATGTCTCTCCAAAGTCTTTATTTTCATCTTTACTTTCAATTTTAATTTTCGTTTTACCATCTAATTTGTTATGATCATGTGATTTCGATATTTCCTTATCATGTTCATGCTTATTTATTGGATCTGGACTTTTAATTTTTGTCTTAGGCTCTTCTTTTATATCTATGTTGTCTACATCTCTTGATTTCGATGCTGTTGATTCGTGAGATGCTCTAGAAGTAGTCGAGTCAGTAGAATCTTTGCGACAAACATCTCTAGAAGATTCATCCCTTGAACATTTACGGGTTTTAGATGAGTCAATTTCTTTTTTTGATTCGCGTTTACTGTCATTATCTTTTTTAGTTCGGTCATGTTTATGTTTGTCATCACGTTTTATACTTTTAGTTAAAATATCAACTTCAGAAAGCTCTCTTTTTCTTTCTTTTTCAATTTTATCTTTCTTATGGTTTTCGTGTCGTCCATGTTTTTCATCATGCTTAATTTTATCGATGTCTCGTTCTTTTTCAGTATCCTTCTCAGACTTCAGTCTGTCATTCTTTTCTGAATGTGATTTGTTATTTGAAGTATCCTCTTTAACCTTGCGATCTCTTTCATTTTTTTCGAGTTTGCAAGTTTTATTTTTAGATTTTTCCATATCTTTATCAACTCTGTCTCTGTTATGTTTTGATTTTTCCCTATCATTTTTATTATGTTCTTCTTGGGCTCTATCGATATCAGTGGTTATGCGGTCAGGAGAAAATAAAATATTACTAGCCAATTTTACTTTATCAACAGATTTATCACATTCTACATTCTCTTTTCCAGATTTGTCATCTTTTTGTGTAACTTGAGTACCAATTTCACATTTTTCTTTCAAATTTTTCTCATATTTAATCTCTAGATTACTTGAGATATCACAATTTCTTTTAGATGATTCAATACAACTTATGGCATTTAAATGATTACTGGTATGGACTTTATAAGATAAAGTTTCTTTTGTAATATTATTATGACATCGTTCAGATTCCTTTTTCATTCGAATACTTGATTCATGTAATTTAGTCTCTTGTTCTAGTTGTAACTTTATATCTTCTTGTATAATTGATTCTGATTTCATGTCAAATTCATTCTTAAAGAAATACTTCTCCGAAGAATTTAACGGTAAATCTAATTGTAATTCCTGTTTAACAGTTTTACTGTCCTTGTTGTCTTCGTTTCGTAATTTTATATCTTCTCGGAAGCAGTTTCTTTCGTATTTACTCATAATGGAACCACTAGTTTTCACGATAAGTTTATCTTCAATATCCTCTTTTTTAATTGTTATTTTATCTTCACAAATATTTCGAATATCTTTTATTAGTGTACCCGTCCTTTCTGCAGCATCCAAACTCATGCCTGTTTCCAGACATCTATCTGAACTAGGTCTTAATTCACTAAGTAATGGTTTTTCATCTGAAATAAGCAACGAGTTTCGTCTTTTGTTCATGTGTTCCTCAAAATCTGAACGTTCAAGATTGGGTGAATGTTTCTTCTCAATACTATCCAATAAACATTTGTCTATAGAGGGTGTTCTTCTTAGCTTTGAATCACTCTCCAAATCGATCTTAATTAGCTTTTCCAGCCGCGGACGCTCCAAATCTTCTGGTTCTGGCGGTTGTGATGCATTCACGCTGCTCAAAGACGCGGTTGCAGAATGTGCATGTGAAGGGAAAGGATATCGGAGTATCCGAGGAACTGCGGTCAGCGAGCGGGGACTGCCCCCGGGACTCGGGACGCGCGCGCCTTCTAGTCGTTCCGAGTCCTCGTCGAACACAGACCTCTTCGCGAGCAACGAAAGTACTACATCCGAAGGTTTGACTTCGTTGATGTCCAGCTCCAGGAGACGGTGCCTAAGGCGGGCGCGATCGGGCGCGTCGGCGTGCGCTCGCGATCCCGTCCAACGCTCGTACTTCTCGTCGAGGGAGCGGATGCGCTCCTCTAGCGACGGAGAGTGCGGCGCGGAGCCCTCGCTGGAGGAGGAGGCGGACGGCGGGCGCGGCGGAGAGGCGGGCGCCGCGGGGGCCGGCGGGAGCGCGCGCGGCTGCGCAGGCGCGGCTCGCAACATCTGCACGGCGAACTTCGGCAGCGGCAGGCTCATGGGCAGCGGCGGGCGGTCGCGCGGCGGCCGGCGCGGCTCCGTGGGCGGCGCGTCGGGCTCGTCCCGCAAGGGCGTGCCGGCGCGGGAGGCGCGGGAACCGCGCGAGCCGGAGCCGTCGCGTCGCCGGCGGTGACGCCTCCTCGACACGTGGCTGCGCGACCCTGACCTGGACCGCCTGGACCCGCCGCCTGCACTTCTGTGTCGTTCCTAAACACCATAACCCAAGAGTTTATCAAAACACCTGTATTAAAATACTATTCTGTAGACAGAAAGTTATATAAAATAACTGTTTATGCAATTCAGAATGGACATAATTATCCAATAATTAATGATAATATTGACATAACTTATAGTTTAGAAATAAATTTGAAATGAATCTTTTTTACACTAAAAGGGCCAAAAATATACCTTTGAATGTTTTCTTTCTTCAGGACTGGAATCTCGTCGATGTTTATGGGCTCGATGTGGGGACACAACAACTGACTGAAGTCGATCCTCGTAATTTGCCTCGTCCGTTTGTGGACTGGAACCTAATTCATCATATACCCTGCAACAAAGCCATTTGAAATTTATTTAGTACCACTTTTTATATAATACTATATTAAATTTATTTCATGTACAGAGTTGAAATGTAGAATAACCTGTATCTTCTGTCAGCCGCATAATCAGCAGGATCGTAATGATCGTGAGTGTTGTAACGTGGAGTCCTTGAAGATGCCCGACCAAAACTCGGCGCTCGGGACCGTGATGATCCCGTCTCGTACCTACAAAACATCAGAATTAATAATTCGGAAAAATATCTCGCATAAACTGTAAAACTTATTTGATAGCAACTTTAACTGTTCGAAAAAGGAGAATCAAACCTTAGCGATTCGTGCCTCGCCGTTGGCATGTAGCGAGTGGGAGGATCACCCGGGGCGCGCTCCGCGCCGGCTAAAGCAGCTGACCCACCGTGCTTTTCTAGCTGTTCGTAAAACGCTTCCTGTAGTCAAATTGTAGTCATTAATTGATCAGATTACAAAAGTTGTGTGTATGTGTATGTGCGTATGTGTGTGTTCTGCGTGCGGTGTACGCGTGTACCTGGCACTCCCTGGACGCGTAGTCGACGCACAGGCGCGGGTGGTCGGGCTCGGCGGCAGACAGCGTGGCGGCGACGCGGCGCAGCTCGCGCACGGCGCCGCCGGCCGCCGCCGCCTGCTCGAAATGCACGAGCGCGGCGCCGGCGGCGCGGTCCACGCACACGGAGGTGGCGGCACCGCAGCGGGACACGGCGCCCAGCACCTGCTTCTCCGTGTGCTCGGTGAGGCCGTCCACCCACACGCAGGTGGTCGCCACGGGCTTGCCGAAGCCGAGCTTGACGCGCGACGAGCCCACGTACTCGCCGTCCATGGCGCGGATGGCCTCCACCACGCTCGAGATTGACGCGTACTGGCAGAAGGCGTAGCCCGCGCCCCCTCCGCTTCCCTTCTTTATATCGATCTCTATTATTCTCCCGAAGTGCTTGAACTTATCCCTCAGTTGCTGCTGTGTAACATCCTTCTCTAAGTTTCCGATGAATAGTGTCCGCGTCGCCTACAATGGATATAATTTTTTTAAAAGTTTTATTAAATTATTGGCTAATAACAATTACATAAAAATATATTTCAAAGATTCAGTTCAGTTTAAAGACAAATATTATATTTGTCTTTAAACAATTTTATGTTATGGAAATATATTTTCATATAATTCATTTCTTTAATAGAAATCACTTCTTCTTTACTATTTAAGTTAAAATATAAACAATATTTGAGTCACATGCAATCAAATCATTAGATAATCTATAATAAAACCAGCTAAAATATAAATTTGACTATGTTATTTCAAAAGTTTAGATTTTATATTACATTCTTGTCTGTCTATATATAAATCTAACATACTATCAATACGGTTCTTCTACCAACCTTCGGATGGTATTCATCGATATCAGTCTCATAGGGTTTCGCCGACTCCGCGTCGTCGTCGCAACTTTGGTGGGGTGCCACTGAGATCTTGCAACCAAAAAAAAGCTTATCTTGTGACACTTCTAGTGCCTTTTCTACGTCGGACGGCTTCTTGAAACGGACGACCGCGTATCGATCAGCATTCTGACCGACCACCTTCACCCACACTACCTTCCCGTGTTTCTTATATTCGTGATAAAGACCGTCTTTGAGTGAACTGTCGGTCGATCTTGTCGGCAAATTCCGTACGCAAATCGCCAAAGGTCTTCCATTTGCCGTTGAAGGCCACTGAAAGTTTACATAAGTAAATATTAATATTATATGAATAAAGGAATTTAATGAAATCTTACACATTGCAAATAAATGCGATTGGTAAATGTAGGTCTGATCTTTAAGAGAGATTTTATCCAGAATACCCACGGAATGCGTATAAAAGCAGTTACTAAGAACAACTACTTGAATTGATAATTTATAGAACATCGAGTAATGATATACATTGGTACACAAAATTTTCTTCGTGCGTGAGAGAGGGGAAAGAATGTTAAATTGAAAAAGTTAAGAAAATTTAAAAAAAAATATAGCAGCAGGATTTGAATTGCGCCCCATAAACATTGCCCAAACGCTCTGACCACTAATTTACTCAGAAAAATTTACGATGATCAGTAACATTACATTTTTAGAAATGTTAGGAAAACGTACCTGATGCGGATGTGGTGGTGGCGTTCGCCTCGCTGGATGATGCTGAGCGTGATGCGTCGCCGGTGTGGAGGCACGCGACGTGTCGCTCGGCTCCGGGGAGCTGGACTCGGAGCGGGACGAGCCCGAGCCGGAGAGCCGCCGTCTACGGTCCGTTCCTCCGCCGGGCGTGCTCGGTGTGCTCTCGCCGCCGGCTCCAGCACCCGCGGCACCCGCCGCCGCCGCGACACTGCCGGCTCCAACCCCTCCCGTGCCCGCGTACCACCGGTGATGAGGAGTCGTCCTGCACAATTAATTACTTCAAAACATTTGATTATTTTAAAAGGGGTTATATTTATAATAACTTTAATATTAACAATTTATAACACTTTTATTTCAGTTATGGGAAGGATTTTCTGGCAATTTCTATAAAATACATCTATGTCAGTTATTACTTGCCATTGCATATACTTTTAGAACTATTCAATAACACTTGATTCATACTGAAAAAAAAAAATATATTAATAAAAAATAAATTGTATATCTTCTTCAACATTCAGAATGTCTTAAAACCAAAACAGCAGTCTAGAAAGTCGAAAAACGTCAATCATCGAACATTTCAAAAAAGTTTAATTTTAATTTTACAGGCAGCAAAAAAATAAAATGACAGCATATATATGAAATAAGAATGCCCCTATTTATTTTGTAATATTAAAAATGACGTTTGACTTCACACGCCATAATGAAAAAAATGATGTTAATATTTAGGACATGTCACAAGGTTATGATTTTTGAAGCCTCTAAGATTACTCGTACGTGGTTTTAGTGAAGCAGTGAAGCAATACATTCAATGATAATTACTTGTAATTATGTCTAATATTAAGAAAATTAAAAAGCCTCTCCGTCACTCTTCAACTATTAAAAGCAACAATTCATATATTCCCCGCAATATTCCTCTCCTCAAATTGTAAGTCATCACGTTTTTATGTTACACCTTTCAATGTTTGAAGGAGACGTAGCATATGATGCAGTGGAGTTTTTCCTCTGGTACCTGCCATATGCCGCAGGGGTGTTACCGCGGCGACAGAAGTCGGTGGCGCTGTCGTTGGTACCTCTCCACGTGGCCGGCGCAGCCGCTGACGCAGCCATCGCGCACGCGTTACCCGCACTCTCTTCTCCTCTAAAGCAAAAGAAAAATATTTATTATAGATTATATCCTAAAATGATCTGTATAGCAAGTATGTACATTGAAGAAATATTTATGTCATTAAAGTGGAGTTTAAGTTAATTTATGCTTAAAAAAAGTAAATAAAATCACTAATATAATGAACAACAAGTATCTACTAAAAGCTGATTAATTGTTTTGAAATGACATGCCTTAATTTTTCAACGATTACAACAAAGAAATGTACACATATAACATATCTTTATTGTAATGAAAAATTAAATTCGAAGTTTAAAAATTGCCTAGGGCGAGTTGTTAAGCCAAAGTTACCACAATATTTCCATTGTCATATGTTAGATGTTATCTGCAATATATAAATTAGGGAATGCATAGAAAATGTTTGCAAACCTAAGTCGGACAGTTTTTACAAAAACTTTCAACTGTATTTTTGCTAGTAATGTCAAAATAATATTCTTAATCATGTCTTCAAATCGTCCGATATCAGCTAAACGTAATAACAATAAAGAAACAACTAATACTTCAAGTATAACTAAATATAATCAGAAATAAACATATTTATTTAAATTAAAGTATAAAGTAACCCAAAATGTCTCTACCTCAAGCCCAGAAAAAACAACTAGGTTTCCTATTAAGTTATTGAACTCTAAAAATAAATTATTAATTTATTTATTTAGAAAAAAGCTAATATACTTATTTAATAATATATTGGGAATTATTACTATAATAAACGAAAATATGTACTATTCTTCATTCAAAAATAGCAACATCAGAGTAAATGTTTTGAGTAATAGTGAGAAAAATTCACTATGACTCAAAACAAGTGACGTTTTCATGGTCATAAAAAAATCTCTCCTATGTAATATTCCGATCTTAACGTATCTTGATATAGAAGATAAAATAATATTATACAAATATTATTTCATAATAGGCATAAGATTTGACTTAAAAAAATTGTAAAAACATCAAAAAAGGTAAAGTGAAAAACAAAATCAAAATGTTATTGGTCAACATCACTATTGATTTGTTCCTTTAAATTTAAGCGTAAGTGATGTCAATGTGATAAAAAACTACTACCGGCTCGAAAGGATCTACTGAGAAGAGCTGGCTAAAAGCTCAAACAGTTGCTCCTTTGAAATATATATTTACAAATGATTTTGAACAGCCATAGGTATCCCGAAGGGGCATCAAGAGGATTTAACTCCACGCACAACTATCATTACAATATACATTTTTTTTTTAGCTTCACGCTTTATCCTGCACATAGCAGGGTAGGCAGAGGGAACTGCAGGAACTAGTAGAACCTAGTGTTAAGACACTCCATTACTTGGTCCCTGCTTACTCCGTCCCCACTTTCCGCCGTTTTCGAGGCATTGCGTGTTGAGTGGCGGAACTCAACGCCGCGCTTTGCCTTAATTGCCAGAGCGAAGAAAATGGAAATAGAAAAATCCATCTTCCCCGACTGGGGATCGAACCCAGAAAACGTCGCGTTAGCCGCGTTACAGGCAGACGTTGCGCCTCTGCGCCACGACGGTCCTTCATTTTTAAGTATTATTTTACATTGTTCGATTAAAAGAACGTATCCTTGTAGAATTTTATTACACATACTTTATACGTGTGATCGTGAATGACTTACTTACATATCTTTTGAAATAGAATTGAACCGATGAACTAAAAGCATTTTTTTTATACGATTCTATCACTGTTTATTTTTAAATCATTTTAAATATTTTTAAGGTGAAGCCAAATATTACTATGAAGGTATGTGTTACAACCGTCAGAATAATCGTTTTATAAAGAATTCTCGCAGAGGATCCGAAGCTCTGACGTTGTAAATAGCTCGCATTGTCAATATCGCAATTATTTTTTACATAAAAAGAGGTCATTATTAATATACAACAAAAACAAGAAGGATCTTAAAATCAAAGTTAAGACGCTCTATCTGTAAAAAACAAACAGGTGACTTCTTATTATATACACAAACACGTGTTCTAAACGTTTTCCATGTTATAATTGGTAAAAAAGTAATTGAATATATAAAAGTAATGTTATTCTTATAAATATATAGTTCAGATAATGTAAAATAACATTTCTTGTGAAACCCGACGTTTCGAACACTTTACATTAGTCCGTGGTCACGGGTAGACTGAGATACGTATAACAAAAAGTGGCATACAACAGACATGTTACGTCACTAAAAATAGTGTTGAATTACAGAATTTAAAATAACGTATACTATTACGATATTTATTTATTTTTATCTACTACTTTTTGATAAATTTTACGAATATCGTTTAGCTCTCTATAATACTGTATGTATGATATACGATCAGCCCGGCACCCGCGCGGTGAACCCATGGATGGAACGCTAAGTAGTTTCTTCTCTTCTCTTTTTTTTGTCTCTCATAAATTATATACCGTATTGTACCGAAAAAAATGTCTCATCTCATATTAATAGAATAATTTTAATTTAAATAGCTTAGTTAGGTAAATAACTAACATAT
Organism: Dione vanillae; assembly: GCA_037178615.1. Classification (NCBI taxonomy): domain Eukaryota; kingdom Metazoa; phylum Arthropoda; class Insecta; order Lepidoptera; family Nymphalidae; genus Dione; species Dione vanillae. The sequence continues at coordinate 372,739 of JAZFAU010000190.1, forward strand.
TTCATATTCATAGGAATATATATCTTGTGACATACAAGAAATTTTATTTCTTGTATGTCACAAGATATTTTTTTCTACAAAGCACTCTTATACAGTAGGCACAATTTCAAATATCTAACTTGTCACACATATATACCTATGTGTTTAAATATTGTAACCAACTGTAACTCGAGTTTTATTGATATTTATATTTAATCTTGTTTTTGTCCTATTTAAGATTAAAGTTCCTTATAATAGTCCTAGAAGTTTCACCCTCCAATTCGCGCAACTGTATTGAGCTTTAATTTTCCAGTTCCTCGTTTACATCACTTAGCAAATGAACAATGCACAAATATCGTCATATTTAGAGAATCATTTCATGAAATCAAAAGGAAGCTCGCTTGCAAAATGTACCGATACAAACTTATGTACACGTTGTTTTGATTTTGTAATTACTTAAAGTTCATAACTTTTAATTTTTTAGTCTGTTTTAATAATTTTTACTATCATGGATTTTGTTTCCAATTTTAGTCTCAATAAATTTTTGCAAGTGGTGTTTTACCTTAAAACATATGCATGAGTTTTTATTATTTGATTATTTTTCCAAATCTTACTTTATAACTATACTGTACTTGTGATAAACCAAATAAATAATAAATCAATTAAACTGAGAAGGGAACAAAATAAATTTGTGGATCTACAACTATATTAAAAACTTTAAATGACTGTATTAAAACTTGTCAACCTTGTATTAACTTTTTTTTCTACTTTTTAACTTTTTTATTCTATTACAGCGAACATAGTGATCAGAGTTTTCGAAACGAAGCAAGTCTGCATGTATTTCATGCAGACTTGCTAATATATGATAAATTGTAATTTTAATGACAATAAATTTAAAAAAATGTAGTCATTAAAAATGCAATTTATTCAAAATGTATTACTTTTTTCTTACACACTACTAAACTTGTATATAGTGTTAGACCATACTATAGTCAAATATTAATACTACGGGAAAAATGTCTTAAAAAGTATAGTTACTCCACAGTCCACAGTTACTATGCCAGAATTTTTATCAGATACTGATTTAACATACATTTCTTTAAATAATTAAAAAAATACATTTTAAGTTATGCAACATTGGTGTAGTTTATACTAAAACTCCTACAAGTCTTTTCAAGTAATATGTTAGGAAAATTGCATGACAAAAAATCTATCATTACGGTTCTTTTATAAATGATGACAGTTCGTCAATTCTACTTTTATTATATTCACACACATCATCAATCACTCACATATAAAAGATTAAGATAGATAATATCATAACAACTTTGAGGCTCATTAACAAATTAAAGGAACTGTGGCTTGTACCTTTCGTTTCTATATAACAATTAAAATCTTTTCTGGTATCCCTGAAAATTTCAGGAAATACTATTTAAATATTCAAAAAACCAACAACATCAATTTTAGCTCCGTAACTTCACCTGGGCGTTATCTGTTCATACAGTGACGAAAGCGTGTTACGTTTATATAAAATGAATCTTTTATATTTTTATGATTTTGATGTGTTTATCCATACTGAGGATAGAACTTTTATATGTTTTCTTTAAGTAATTAATATTTTCTTAGGTCACCATTACAGTATAGGTCTGGTCTCTTAGTTGATCATTTGATCAATGTCCATAACACTAAAATGTTTTTATTTAAAACGCCACTTCCTTATTCTTTAAGTCGTCTATTGGCTGATATGATACATAACATATATTGGGTTAGTGCATTTAAAGTGTCTGAAGGAATATTTAGTATATTTTAAGTTTCAAATATTTCCAGGCACTCGTATTAAGATAAAAGATTATTTATCAACTTTGTTTTATACCTACATATAACATAATTTACGTTTTATTATATGAATTTGTTGTTTTGTTTAAATACTTATAACCCTACTAACAAGCGTTAACAGAACGGGGGAAAAAATAATCTCCATCGAAGTATGACCTACAACCTACTACTATAGTTACCATAGTGTTTTAAATTAATACACTTATTTTAAAATATAAGGTAAGTGATTTAATTATACAGTAAAGTGGGGCGATATACTTTATATCAATATATACTATAAAAAACTATAACTATAAATATGAAAATGCTGTCATACTTCCGCATCAAAAATACAAAGCAGGATTTTTAACTTCTTCTACCATAAGTCTTCGGATTAATGAAGAAGTATGTATGTATTCCGAAAGATTATAGATTACATGTGGTGAATCCACTAAATGGTGGGGGTTGGGCAGGCCACCTGAATTTGATGTTATTAAATTTCAGTATAGTTTTATGAATAAGAAATTAGGATAATATAAATAGTTTATTGGATAAGAATTAATAATAAAGTTTATATATTTTAAGGTAAAAGCACCAATGGTAGACAGTGAACCAAAAGATGACACTTTCAACAATTAAGTTCAATATTAAGAATATTTTTACTTGCATGTCAGCATTATTAGTACTAGAAAATGGTTGCTTCACCTTTTAATCAAATAGCACAACCATAACAACGGTCTTTTGCTTAAAAATTTAAAATAGCATCAATTATTGCGAGCAATGTGACGAAGTTACACGTTTTTAGGTATTTTTTGTGAGTTTAGCTGTTTAGCTAAGGACGCCGCAGCGATACAAGTGATTTTAATTAATTTTATAAAGATATTATTTTGTTATTTGTTATGTGTTGTATTGATATTTATATTATGTAAAGATTAGAACAATTCATTATTTGTTCCGATATTATTTTTCTAAAAAATCATAAGTGTCTATTACTGGTTCCGAAAATAGTCAGGATACCCGAAAGATGACAAGCAAGTCTACTTTTGGTGCAGTAATGAAACATATTCCTAAGCGAAGGCTTATGCAATTATCAACACTATTTTCAATAACATAAGTACTGTTAAAATTGCGACAATATCAAAACACTCCGGTATGTTTTTGATGGTCGGATTTTTCAAGATGCCACCTATAAAAGGCCAGAAGTTCAAAATCAAAGGACTGAACGACTGGAACATGACTAAAATTTTATTCTTGTAAAACATTTGATACTTAGTCAAGGATTTCAGTTAATCCTATTAAAAAAGAGAATTATAATATTCAATTATGTCATTTTAAGCTTATTTTATTTTATATTTCGTGTTTGTTATATTCAGGCTTGCGTGTCAACTATTGGTTAAAATAAGTGTCAATTATTGGTGTTTTCATTTTTTAATGTGTCATCTTTAGGGTCATTTAACCTTTGTTCATTTAACTTTTGATATATTTTACGTTGATTCAGTGAGTTTTTACTTTAAAATATGATTTTGTATGAGTCAAAGTACAATTAAAATTTTTATTTTATTTTAATTTCTTTTCCAGTAAAAAAATATTATTGTTGAAATATTGTGGCTTCCTTATAATGTCTACCTTTGGTACCTATACTTTAATAAGTCTTTATATTTATATTTTATTCTATATAAATAATAAATTGAATATATTACAAAAAGTAAGTAAATACTATTTCACTTCTTTAGCCAATATAAATTAATAGAACCATTGTTACTATATCGCTTACAGTTGTGTAAGCGATATAGTAACTATAAAAAGAGGTCAATGGTATATAAATATAATTTCGTAAGCATAATACAAAAGAAAATGAGAATAATTAAATTATCCCGAGAAGGAATTAACCACCAACCATTGCGTTTACAGACGCACTCCATGACTGCGCAATGACGGGCCTCATCATATTCTTAGTTCTTACAATAAAGTAAAAAAAAATGTGGCGAATCTCGCACTCAACACGCAATGCCTTAAAAGAAAGCGTAAGCGGAAAGCGGGGAACGGAATGTCTTTTATGTATAATATTCAGATACACTTCATGCTTTTTACATCTAGTGTTAATAGGATTTAACTCCTCATATATTTTTTCCAACAGGATTTAAGGTTTTCTCACTCATAATTTAGAAATTAAAATTCAGAAAATAAACTCACATTGGCTTAAAATAGGTATGTACCTATATATTTTTGAATAGTACTACCATCAAAAACAATTTTTTAATAAAAATGCTAATTAAAAAAAAACAGTTTATTTTGATTACAGAAAAATATGATTACCATTAAAAATCACACTTTGTGTATCATTATTAGTTATCATTGATAATTCTATTCACATCTAAATGCAAATAACTTTAACGGCACATCCATGACTTTAGTATTATTGCAATTTTTCGCCAACTGCAAAAAAACATTAAAATTATAAAATAATGAGATATACTCGTAACAAAAAACAACATAATATATCTATCAATTGTGGGTTATTTAAAAAGTATTAATCGATTTAAGATTATATTCTTTTTCTATAGTGAGAGCATGGGATCGAATTAGCAACTTGACACTTCGCTCGTTGTTACGTGTTATCTAGATGTGGATGTAGATTGATTTATGCCTCGTTTTCTTTTATTGTGACCTTAGCCAAAACACAAAAAGTGTAAACGAAGATAGAAAACGCTAACTTGGAAGCCAACAAACACACCTCAGCGTTGAATTCTTGATCTAGTGTAAAGAGAAGACCTCGTCGATAAAGGTGTTCGTTATATTACATAGCTAATAAAAACAGCCGTTATTTTTAACGAACATATCAACCTATATCTATAGCAGCGTTTTTACACACTATTTCTAAAAACTCTACAACACAACCCTACATGCTGCACTCATACGTATATGTCGACATCATGTGTATGAGTTCAGTTTGCCAAACAATTTTAATTTTGACTTTCTTAAATTATATAATAACTCCATTGAATTTGAACTATCATAATATTAATTTAATAAAAATTTTGTATTTGTGACTTCTTAACATTAATCTAATTATTTTTTGTTACTATTGGGACTATTTCAGGTGATGCAGTAGACAAATATATGATAAAAATTAAGAATAAGTGATTGCAAAACTTCTTTTCGTTTAAAACGACAATAACAATTTTAAACAATTATTTAAAATAGAAGCAATAACTTTTTTACATGAAAACAAAAACTACTACTATTTATTTATTTTGTTTCTAACATGTTTTTTGCACAATAGTATATAACTGCAACAAAATAATGTTTGTTGCACTTGTAAGTATTTTTAGTCCTGTTGTAAGTAACAATTTAAAATTGCAATAAACAACGAAAATGACCTTACTAAACATATAAATAACACATAAAACAAACGTTGAAAAATGACCGTTGTAGTCGTGTCTACAGACAGAGTCAAAGTATCTGCCTATAAACGCGACTCGATTTGATGTGTGTGTGACGGGTTCGATTCCTATTTAGGGAACCTAAAGCCCCCTGGCTTTGTCATTATTTTCGCTCTGGCAACTAGGCAAAGTGCGGCGTTGAGTTCAGCTACTCAACACGCAATGCCCCGAAAAAAGGCGGAAAGTGGAGGACGGAGTATCCGAACACTAGGTTTCCATGGTTCCTGCCGGTCCCTCTACCTACTCTGTCATGTGCGGCATAAAGCGTAAAGATGATTAAAAACAATATAAAAATATGAAACAACAGGTGTTTTAAAAAGAGATTGTTCTGTTCTGTTCCACTATAATAGTTTTGAGCGTTTGATTTGAGCACAATTAATTTTGCCAAAGGAGAACGTAGGTTAAAAAAACGAACTTTACACAATAATAGAATGCATGTAGAAATTATCTGTGATCAGAGTACTTTCAAGCGTCATTCAAAGTATAATGTCACACGATTCAATGTTACAAGTATAAAGTGACTTTTCATTAGTTTGACAAAACAAGCTTTAAAAAAAACAGTTTAGACAAATTTATTTTTAATTTATGCCATACATTTTAGATCGCTACACTAAATACAAGTTGTTTCAATAGTTTCTAAGAGGTTTTGAGTGATTGCGTTTATTTTTAGGTTAGGTTAGGGTAATTATATTGTTTTACAAAAATACACTACGTAAATGACTAATTTATCAGACAAACTTAATAAATAGTTAAAAGTGATATTATTAATTATAGAAAATTAAATACAATGACACCATATACAATTGACACCAGTAGAAATTAAATAGAAATTGTAAATTAAAATTTAGCGTAATGGTGACTGATTGAGGGTCCTCGTAGCAGCTCTTTAAGCATAGCGTATATTGTTTAACCGAATGTAAACGAATTAGTTTCATTGTCTTTGCCATTTTCATTTTCTCTAGCTACAAGAGAAGACGTTATTCGCGATCGAATTTCGCGATTCAATACGCAATGTGTCGAAAAACGCGAAATGGGAACGATATGACTAGGTTCCCTTTGCCTACCCTGCTATGTGCGTCTTATTGTAGGCAAATTTAAGAAAAAGAAACTCACATAATAACAAAAAATATCATAATATTACTAAGGGCCAGTTTCGCCCTTTCTTGATAAATTCAGAATTAGTAAATGTATTGTGTCTGGCAAAACAAAATGGATTAACAGCAGATAACGACCTGATATAATTAAAGTTGTGTCAACGTACATAATTATTTCGTGATTACAGTTAGTTCTATGAATATTGCAGTCATAAGCGTCACAACATGGTAACCTGGATTTGAGTGTTTTAATATAGACGGATATTTCGAACATAATAAGCGACCTCGTAGGAATCGAGTAAGTAATTAAGAAAATTAGATTAGTTAACGTTATTAACCCTAGGCCTAAGATTATATAATTTTAAAATATTTGATAAAATTTTTATCGTTGGCGTCCATTTTAAAGTAAAAATTTTAACAATGGAAAATGAAAAATGTTTTAGAATAAATATTCGGAACTAAAAGTTTTGTATTTGTTGCGGTAGAAGTAAAAAAAGCAAATTACATTTTGTTCTTATAGTTATAAACAATTGTAAGTAATGTAACAATAAAACAGTAATTTGGATGAATTCTGCTACTGTCGCCCTTTAATAGTAAAATTATACTTGAAAATAATACAAAATGTAAACTTGTATTATTTTGAGTAAATTACGTATTATGTACAAGTATTTTACGAATTACGTTACAGAAAATATTTTAATAACGATAATCTACCTCGATGTTAGCCATCTTTGCGTCCTTGGCAATATTTAGTAGCTGGTAAATTTACCTACCAAATAAATTATCGGAAAGTTTGATAGTCCAATAGATAGAAAAAATTTAACACCAGCCTTTATCTGGTAGACGGCATTCATTATAGACTTACCATCTAAATTATCCGTCACCGGTGAAACATGTTCATAAAGATAATAACGTTAAGGTAACAAATTGCTAATTTATGTATGACTAAGTGATTACTTGCACTAAAATATTTTATTTGGTTTAGCGTTTTTTACAGGTCTTCAAATATACTTCTACAGGTAAACACAAATTAAACCTAAAACCTTCCAGAATACTGGATTCATTTTCGACGTCAAAAACAATACTACTGGTTCAAGTTAATGCCTCAGATCTGAGAAGGACCAGTGCAAGAAATTCAGCGGGATATTATTTTTAAATGGTCATAGAATTTTACAGTAATTCATTTTTAAGAATGGTACATTGGAAACAGACTGGAGCGTGTATTTCAATCCCAAGGTGCGCGGTCATATAAATATCATTAATTAAGTACATTTTATATGCAACCGTCTTTTCACAATTCTTTTAAATTGTGATATATACTGAAAGTTTTTTGGATACTATTGTAAATGAAGTACACATTGTCCAATGAAAGATTTGCGGACTCGTTGCAATCTAGTTATAGGCGCTGTAAGTTTTAACCTATTTCTAGTATCAATATAATGTGAGTGAAAGAATCTTTAGGTCCTATATTATAGATAGCGAATAGATCGCTTATGCAAAACAATAATGAAACAATTTAATTTTCTTAATTGCAAAATATATTTAACTAAATGTTAAATGTCTTTTTATACACTTAAGAATACTTCAAGAATATCAATAAACAAACATAAAAATGATATTTTTAAGCATATTAGAATTTCATTTAGAAGTAATGTATTTTTTCGTAACGTATTTAGGAAACAATCAACTTTTATTACATACATTCATTACATACATTGAAGATTCTTTTTAATGTTCACTTTGCAAAAATATATTGAGTATATTTAGCAAATATTTTTTAAAATTTGGCTTTTAGCAAGAATGATGAATAATTAATAGATTAGAATATTTGTAACTATTTTATTTAAAACTGATAATGGCACTACTTTCCTAACCATCCGCTAGAATACGAATCATTTGCGAGTTAAGTATCTGCTTTGACTGTTGCGTCTTTAATATGTTTAAAATATAATTAAATACAATTTATTCAAACAATTAAGTCATAAGGTGACCCTCTGCGGCAATTTCAAATTGTTTATTTTCTAACATTCCAAAATTCAAGATATCATCATATCATCTCAAGATATCATTGTAATTGAAGACATGAGTGGATGAAGGGGTTATGTAACATTTTTTGCAAAAATCGTTTTTTATGCTGAATGAAGGTTTTACATGTATATAATCCATATTAAATATTAAAATAACGTTTTTTAAGCTTAGTTATAGAAAAAAAAGAAAAAAGAAATTGATGAAGGGGTTATGTACCAACATATAATTATAATCGCAATGAATGAAAGTGACATGGGCACATACAACATTTTTTAATTTAAAATTATTTAAATGTATGTATTTCTTGCGTAAATGAAGGAGGTAAGTGCTCGCGTACGCAGGCATGTATTGCGTTGTTCTGAATGAAGGTGTTATGTAATGTACTTGTCTCTTTCTTTTATTTAAACACAATTGGATTGGGATTGTGTGGTCTTTACCAAATAACTAGAAAGAAGATAGATATTATAATCCACAAAGTTAAGATTGGAGCTTCTGCTCTACTTTCTAATAGGAGAGGCAAACACAATAATCAGCCCCATAAAACGGAAGAAGGTTATACAATGTATTAAGCTTTCCAGTTGAACAGTCCAATACTCACGTAAAAGAAATACGTACAAAAATTGTTACCACTTTTAAATGTCGCTTAAATGCATGAACTTTATTTAGCGACACAAGAAGAGCAGAATTTGTGGGAAAAATACAAAATGAAATGAATATTCATATAACAAAGATTTTGTTTCTGAATTCAATCACTTTTTTGGATGCGCCAAGACCGATATATGTTCAACTGGTGATACCGTTTATTCTAATGAAGAGTATATGTCAAATGACATCGTCATCGTCATGACTGAATCCATAGAACAAGCCCGAAGAAAATAATGGGTTGTTATACCTCACAATAGTCTTGCAACAGAACATGCCACTTCTCAAAATATCAACTTCCGTCACATTTGCTTTTATAAATAAAGCATCAACTTATTAATCACACCAAACAGAAAGCTGTCTGCTGCACGTGGACGGAATATGTAGCCGACAAAAGTAGTGTTGCAGTCGTTAGCTCGCTTCTAAGATTTGTTGATTTTGATCAATTTTGTCGCAATAAGCACCATTTAATCATAATTCCGATCATAGACTCAGGCGCTGGACAGAATAAAAATTTTAATATTATTTGTCCTCTACCAATATATGATTTTGAACATTTATTTTAAAATCATTCACCACAAATTTCCCGAAATTGGTAATTTATATTTAAAATTGCATTGAAAAAGTCATGCGCAACCACAAAGCGATCTATGCAACCGGGCAATATGGACACATTATATGCAAAGCATCTCGAAACATTGTTGTTATTGATATGAAGGATCAATTGCGTAATATGACTTGTAAAATTAATTTAATTTAAAAATATAGATAAAAATATGAAATCAAGCAGTAAGTTGGTATTAAAAGGATGATGAAAGAGATAGTATTAAATGGAAGTAGAAGAGTTCAGTGCCTTCATAAATAAAGAAAGTTATGATGAAATGATAACATTAAGAAAAGTTTATATGTAGGTATATTAAAAAAAGAGTTCAAGTAAAAAAATTTGACATTGAACGTATTCGAGAAAATATGGTAGTATTTAATGCATGTAAACGAGAGCAAATATTAATTTGTCAGACTAGAATATCGATATTATTAAGAAAATAATGTAGGCCAAAATTAATTTGATTTAACTGTTATTTTTTCTCTTTAAGTACGTTATTTAATTAGTTGAACCATTCATCCTTAAATTAAGCATATCTATTTTTTGTATTTAGGCGCTGAATGAAGGAGTTATGTACATATTTAATTTAATAAATAATTATTTGTATACTTTTAACTCATTTTTCCACTTCCTATTACTAGTTCATTACATAAACTACAATTTTACACAAACAGTTTGTTAATAATCAACAAGAAAAACTATTTATCTCGAAAACAAGTATCAAAACTTTGATGCCCATTATCTCCATTTTTTCAAATTGTATCATATCTCCTTCATCCACTCATGTCTTCAATTATTACTAAAAAATGTTTTATATGGCCTCTACTAAATGAAATATAAACGTATTTTAATATAGTAATTTAAATTTATTTTAAATAGAAGTAATAAAGAGGAGGTCTTTGACTTACGTAATTTTCACCTTTTTGTGGCTACTACAAAAAACAAATCCGTGTGAAAATATTGTAATACAGTCTGTTTTTATATTATATCTTACAATGAAACGGTGTGTCCAAAGGAATAAAAATTCTTTGAGGGACAACTATATATTGGTTTTAATCTTATAGATGTATATATAAGATGTATATAAAATGAAAGATTTACATAAAAAATTGCAAGATATTTATGATTTAAATGAGTTTTAAATCATAAATATCTTGCAAAATGTGAAAATTAAACATTTCACATTTTTTTTAAATATAATACGTTTTATAAACTTTATTTTCATACTAAATTAATTTCATACTAATTTCTTTAGGAGTGGATCGATATTTACATAAAGGTATAAAATATGGACGTAGCTGTATTCGAACCCGTGTCTTTTACCTTCCAAGTACTCAGTCCAATTAAGTCCCACATGCGACTATCTCGCATGTGGGACATTAGAGATGAGGATATCAGAGATGATTATTTTTTGAATTTCTTTACTACTCAAAGCAAATATGCATGTGTTCGCGAGATGCTATCAAGCTAAATTAATTACAAATATCTAAATCGTTGTCTTAAAACAAAGAAAAAATCAAATTTCAGTTAAGACAGTCAAAAATATCTAGAGTATTTTTTTTGCATTTTGCATGAAAATTGTTTTCTATTATCTAATTGACACGATTTAATAAAAGTGAAAGATTTAATTGTATATCTCTACATATATAAACTTTAATTGTATATCTATCTACATATATAAGTCTGTTTACGAAAACTACTGTGACTACAATAAAATAAAATACATTCTTTACATTCATTTTCTAATTTTTCTTCTCTCTATATCTTTCTATTTATGTGGGATTATCTGTAAAAAGTCAATTTAAATTATTTTCATAGAACACTTGACTAAAAGGCAGTTGGACAACATTCAGTTTATTATCGTCCACCGGGCTCATTTATCTCCCACCCGGATAAATTTGCGCACGGTTTATCCGCTCAGATAATATATTTTAAAACAGTAAGTCATTTTTACAATAGGTACATGGATGCATATTTATAAATCCGAGTTTTTTATCGCTGAAATCAAACCATTTTTTATAATTATTTAATTTTGGAGGTGGCATATAAGTGCAATCACCGCCATAACTTTACATCAGTTCATCACGACATACGCATAAAAATAATTGATATAGGTACGTAGAAATAATTTATTTTTATCAAAAAGTAGAAACATTATCACATTTCCTTTACTTTTAAGACATTTTGGATAACAATTATTAAACGTTTAAATTAAAAAAAAAGAGAAACTTTCACCACAGCCAAAATGAAAGGTCCTATTGCATTTTGTAACTTGTTTTCAATTTTTAATTATTATATGTTGCTTAGTTTTCTATTTTTGTAATTTTGTAAGTAATTAGATGGATGGTAAATCAAACTTTTTAACATACAAACACCACGTTGGCGTATTGTTTACTTTCATTCAATATAAAGATTTAAGGTTAAATGAAATACATGTATACTTATAGTCCTTGTGTATGTATGTATACATACATGAAGTATGTCAAAGGTATACAAAAGTTTCATCATCAGTTTTTCTGGAATATTAATTAAGGCTTAATGAATATTTGTGCTTGCTGATCTAACAATGACTATAATTTCCAAATAATTATGCCACAGCATAATTGAAGGGAATTCATAAGGAGGTGATTTTACAGTCAGTGTGAGTTAATAAGTATTATAAATGATATTCAGAAATCAAGATTAACAACATTTAATATGTTATTTATGGTAACATTGCGTGTTAAAGACACTCAATACTTTTTACTGTATTTTATATTGTCATGGCATTATAATAACTGTGTGATATATCGACTTGGTTATACCTCAAAAAGATAAGCTGAATAAATATATTGCGAATATGAAATTAGTTATGCCACTTTGACTGACGTTGTAAATAATTTCAAAAAATAAAGGATAGCTACTGCCACATTTTCAGAAAGTAATTTAGCAAGAAGCATATAAGTAGATGTGTTGTTGCCATTGTACCAGCTTAGTGATTTAAAAGTTTATTAATTGAAATATTAATTACGTACGTTGGGAAAAATAATAGCATAATAAGAAATACAAAATTATGAATTAAAATATTTGATATAACTTTTTGAAATAAGACCATGTCATCCAGGTTCTCAACTTAGATTTTAAGTTTTAATATTATACAATATACAGTTATCTAAATATTTTTGCATTTCAAACGTTTGAAGTAAGCCTGTAAACAGTTTGTTCTATACCTTGAGCCGAATATTAAAATTTAATTGATGAAAAATCATGAATAAAAAACTTTAAAAGGCTTTTTGACAGTCTCTATTTAATAGGTTAGTGGATGTCATTGATATAAATAAGTTCAAATAGCATTGTAAAGTCAAATAACTTGTAAATGATCATTCATTAACCATAAAATACTTACCTAAATAAAAATATATAACATATGACACATGACGTGAAACGACACAGCCATGATTGGTGGAAACTGCTGTAAACATATCTCTGACCGCTGATATATTATATTTGGTCTGAGACGTTTAATAACGTAAGTTTTTTTTGGCTTCATGCTTTATCCCGCTTATTGCAGGGTAGACAGAGGTAACTACAGGAACATTAGTTTATTAACATATATTTGTATTTTGTCTCTTTGATCTATGAAAATTGATCCAGGAACTTGTCAAAACTTGATGCATGAATGCAGGTAAGCGGCTCGAAATATTATAATCATTTATGGTACTGTTCAATAAGTGGCAGGAGAACAGATACAGGAAGGGATACGAACATTATTTAATATAAATTAATATTATATTTGAGAAAGGAAATTCTACCCCCTGTAATTACTCTAAGAATTAAACTATCATATAGAGACACTTATTTACCATGTCTTGTTCAATTGTATAATATTAATTGGCTATGTTAAGAAGTGTAATTTAAAAATATAATTTTGTGACTAAATTTAATACTAAAGAAAACAACACATTTTAATCACTGTGTTGTTCTTCTATTCACCTAACTAAGCGTAGTTAGGTGAATAGAAGAACAACCCAGTTTTTTTCTGAGCTCTACTTTATTTTTGAATTTTTTTTTTAGCTTCACGCTTTATCCCGCACATGGCAGGGTGGGCAGAGGGCAGGGTCCGTGGAAACCTAGTGTTAAGACACTCCGTTGCTTAGTCCCTGCTTTCTCCGTCCCCGCTTTCCGCCTTATTCGAGGCATTGCGTGTTGAGTGGCGGAACTCAACGCCGCGCTTTGCCTTTTTTTGCCTGCTTTGAAATTAAAATAAGTTTTTTTTTTGTCTATTTGTACTGAATATGTGTTGAAAGTGATAAACCTACCAGCAGCCGGAACGTCAAAAAGTAACCTTGCTCCGAAACAGTGCTTGATCCTTTTATATTTTTAGGAATTTAGCTATTGCATTTTGTAGTACAATAATATTTTCATAACTATGAGTTTTATGTACTCATACCCACTATCATATCAATATTAGTTTCACTTTTATTTCTATTTTTAATATACGTCATTGACAACTGTCAATTAATCACTCGTTCAAGAACTTGTACAATATATAATTTGTTGTGATTAATTTATGTCAAAACTGTATGTGTGTTTTTAAATGTTTCTGTGTAAATTATTTCTGTAGGATTACTATATTGTAATCTACAATGTTTCAAATCTTGTTTACTTATGTATTTGGTTAGGAAAATTTCACTTACGCTAGCTGGTGGGTGTAAAAAATGCCACGTTACTTTATTATTTTAAGTAAAATATATTCATTAATATTTGTTAATATATATATATATATATATATATATATATATATATATATATATATATATATATATATATATATATATATATATATATATATATATATATATATATATATATATATATATATATATATATATATATATATATATATATATATATATATATATATATATATATATATATATATATATATATATATATATATATATAATGGTAGTCGTTTTAGTTATATTTATATAGTTACATAGTTTTATTTGCCTTTATTTATTTATTCAAAAAAATGCATTCTAGAAGTGATAGTACTGATAGTCATTTATTTTATCAGTGATTCAACAAAGTCTGATGATAGTTTTTATAGTATTCCTGAACCTCTCAATTCCTCCTTAGTCACCAAATTTAATCCGTTTGCCAAAAATTTTTATGTTGTGCACATAATCGCACAAAGCATTCCTGCCCATTATTCTGATCTTCTTAATTTCTTTGATGTAAAAAATATACACGCTCTCCTAGTTTCAGAAACCTTTCTCAAACCATCCTTACCTTCTTCTTCGTATGTCCTTCTTCTAATAAGAAATAATAGAACGGAAAAAGGTGGAGGGGGAGTGGCTATCTACCTTCGCAGCCACATACCTTTTTCTATTTTAGATAAATCACCATCTACCTACTTGAATTCTGCTAAACATATCTTGTTAGAAGTTCGTTTTTGGTACTTATAAAATTTTACTCGGTGTATTCTACAGTCCCAATTTACATGTAAATTATGCTCCTGGTGCCGACCACACCATTTTATTCGGGGATTTTAATACTATATAATGACTCGTATACAAGGCAATTACAAACTATAATTAATAGCTCTAACCTTAATATCCTACCTACAAACACAACTCATTTTTTCCCTGGGCGTTCACCATCTTTACTGGATCTCAGAGTTTCGTCTGTTGAGCGAGTTGCTACATTTGGACAAATATCAGCAGATGCGTTTTCGTATCAGGATCTCGTATATCTCCCATACAAGATACGTCCACCAAAAAAGAAACCTACAGTGGTGATGCGAAGATGTTTTAATAACATAGATAACGAAAAATTCATGTACGACTTAAATAATAATGACTGGGGACTGCATATATAGTGCTCCAACAGCTAATGATAAAATTAATATTTTAACTTCTCTTTTACTTCAGCTTTTCGATAAACATGCCCCTCTTCAACCAGTGACAATAAAATATCTCCCTGCTCCGAGGTTAACTCAAGATATAAAGATTCTTATGGCAAAACGAAACACTGCAAAATCTAAATACAAAAAAAATCCTACTGATGAAAACTTGCTGAGGTACAAAATACTGCGGAACAGATATAATAAGACCTGTAGGGATGCCCGATGCCGCTTTATACATTCTTCGATCAATGGCAGTAATACTGCCAAAACTTGGAGATTTCTGAATGCAATGGGAATACGAGGTAGGCGCGTTCATGATACTGCCTTAAACAACAACTGTACGGATTTGGACTTGCGCAACAGACATTTTACGGCTATCGATCTGATGGACAATAACACGACAATTAAAACCATTCAATCTTTATCTTCACTTCTTGTTCCTTCAACAAATCCCTACTTTTTTACGTCTGTCACAACAGCAGAAATACGAAGACATGTATTAGCTATAAAATCTGATGCTATCGGTTCCGATGATATAAGTCGACGTATGATCCTGCTTAGAAGTATTCTTCCCATTATGTGTCATATTTATAATTACTCACTTTCTTCTAGTGAATTCCCTGATACTTGGCGGCATTCACTAGTAATTCCTTTACCAAAAATATCCAATCCTACTTCTTGTTCAAATTACCGACCCATTTCCATACTTCCTTTCCTTTCTAAAGTCTTAGAGCGAATAGCACACGAGCAATTATACCGCTTCCTACACTAACAATATCGTCTCCCCCTTCCAGTCCGGATTCCGCCCAGGACATAGCACAGTAACTGCACTCAACAAAGTCTGTGATGATATTAGATAGGTATAATATTGACAATCAGCAAGTTACTGTTCTTGTTTTGTTAGATTTTTCTAACGCGTTCAACACAGTACATTTCAATATTCTTTTAGCCATTTTAAGATCTATTAATATTTTACCAAAAGCAACTGAATGGTTTTCTTCATATCTTCGTGGCCGCACTCAGTGCATTTTGACGGTAAGAAAATCTCTCAATGTAATATCATAGCAGGCGTTCCACATGGAGGTGTGCTGTCCCCTTTGCTTTTTTCCATTTTCAATAACACTCTTATTCAGCACTTAACATCATATCATCTTTATGCTGATGATTTGCAGATTTATCAGGCTGCCTCGATAAACGATATACCCAGAGCGATTGACATTATTAATTCAAATTTACAGATCATTAGCAACTAGTGTAGGTCGTTTGGGCTGTCTATAAATCCATGTAAGTCTAAAGTTCCAAGTATCGTAAGATCTTTTGCGCTATAGGAAGTCCAAGAAGATGGCAAAACTTTCTGCCATTAAAAACTAAAATATCGATTTCTTAAGCACTTCTTCTTCCTATACTCGATTACGCTGGCTCGTGCTATTTAAATTTATCTCAAGAACTGCTAAATAAACTTGAACAGATGCAAAATCTCATAATTAGATTCATCTTTAGTCTGAAGTGGTACGATGACGTATCACAATACCGTACCCAACTAAATTGGCTAACTTTTAAAGACCGGCGGAATCTACATTCTCTTTCTCTCCTCTACATTATCTTGTACCATCCTGTCACTCCATTGTACCTCAAAGAACGATTTAAGTTCTTGGGGTCGAGCTCCTTTCACTCCCAGTACCTCCGTTCCCACAATAACAATTTCCTAGAAATCCTTCTTTCCCGCACCAAATGCTATGGAGACTCTTTCACTATTAAGACAGTGAAACTCTGGAATGCGTTGCCAGAGGAGATCATAAAATCTCAGATAGTTGGTATATTTAAGCGTAACCTTAAAAAGTACTACGTAAGTCAGAATTCCTTTTAATTATAATTATGTTAGCACGTATGTAATGTATACATATATATTATGTGTGTATATATGTATATTTTTATATGTGTATATATGTATGTATTTATGTGTATGTATATATGTATGTGTATGTCTATGCATGTAATCGTGAAGTAAGAGTAACACTTTTTTTTGCACTGTCCCATTTTTTTTATTATGTATTTTATTGAATGGTTGCTTCTAAGAGATCACTTGTAGTCATAAGGCCGCCATTGGATATAATATGTATTATTTTAATTATTTGTTTTATTATGTTAGCACGTATGTATGTATACATCTATGTGTGTATATATATGTAAGTATGTATGTATGTATGTATGAATGTATGTAGGTATGTGTATATCTATGCATGTAATCGTAAAGTTAGAGTAACGCTTTTTTTGCACCGTCTCATTTTTTTTATTATATATTTTATTGAATGGTTGCCTGTAAGATATCACTTGTAGTGATGAGGCCGCCATTGGACATAATATGTATTACTTTAATTATTTGTTTTCTTCTTGTCATTTTCTTGTGTGCAATAAAGTATTATTATTAGCTAAATTATTTGTGCAAAACGAGCGACTGGAACGGTGAACGGTTGAAACGAATTATATAATCTAAGTCCTGAGTTAAACAAATATTATAACGTATTTGCTTCTAAGAAGGTGGGTTTATTTAAATTGAAGTAGCATCGAGCAAAATATATTACAGCTCGGCTAAATATAAGATGCTTTAGGTCTTTTTCGTACCACATATAAATATTAGTTCCGAATTTGTCATTGACGTAATTGTAGATTATAGCACTGCGTAAGTTCGCTTGTACATTTGCAAGAAATTAAAACATTCATTATAAGGTATAATGTTAAATAATGCAAATAAAATTTGACATACAAAACGATACTTTACATTAGTTAGTGCAAGATCAATTGCATTTTCGCAGGATAGGTCCCGTGTGTGGCAAACACTTAACAGTATTTTAAATCTTACATCGAAATCTACAGTCACTAATAAATAACTAAAAATAGTTTTTGAAGTGCATTGAACCCACACGAGTTTAAAAGATAAAACGTAATGTCTTAAACAATTTTAAGCCAGTTTGATTTGGACTTCTCAATAAACTATAAATCTAACCTTTTATTTAATATATAACTATAATTAATTGCACAAAATATTTAAAAAAAATCTGTTATGTGTGTGTTATGTGCGTCATATAATAAAATATATAAAGGCAAGCGAATCAAACTAAAAAATCTTAATCAATACTCCTATTAGAAAGTCCTATTATTTTATTAAATTTAAAGAGAAATAGACCTTACGTAGTGTTAGTGGCATATGCTACAGGTTCATCAAACGAGCTGGAAGGAGGGTTTGAGTGTCAGATATTTTCTAAATAGTGAAACAGGAAATTAAAAATTCAGATATGTACCAGTTATTGCAATTACCCTAATATTAATTGCAGTTTATTATGCTAATTGTTATATCGTGAATCCAATAGTGGAGATATTCAGAGGATACTTTGCCAAATTGTTACGATTGATAAAGGTGTAACTTTAGTCTATTTAGTACCCTTAGCATCGTAATTTTAGTTAATGTTGTGGAATGTATATTTTTTTATTTATTTTCATAGATTATAAAATTACCTAGAGAGCTTTATCTGAAAAATTGAAATCCCAAACCTAGAAATAGATTGTGAGATCGGGAGATAATTAAATATGACATATTTTCCACACATTTTCATATTTTGGTCTATCTTTCCTTATCAAGATTTTAATGGCAGTATTTTTGACAATTATCAGCAATTTAATTTGGTTATCCAGCACAATCCTTTCGTCTATCGAACTTCAGAATTTTGACCTTTTATCATATCCAGTCGTCTAAAGTTTTACACATTAAGTAAATCTTTTAGTTAGCTTCTTTACAATTGACTAGACGACTACTCAACCTAAGTCATAGTCAGCACATCTGACACTGTTCAATCTGTATTTGGATAGATATCCCGAAGCAGTGAAACAATGCAGCGACGACCATCAAGTAAGGTAAGTTGAAGATAAATTGTCTGTTGAACGTATATGATGTAGAAACTTATGGCATCATCAAACTGCGAATCGTAAGTATTAATCACCGTTATACATGGGTGAGGAAATAATGTTCAGAGACTAAATGCAAATGAGATAAAGGTGGTATACCTGTAAAGTCTGTTACTGTATATGGTGCATGTTTTATAATTATAACTTCATTGGCATATACTACCTATACGGAAAATAGATTAAACTGGCCAAGCCAACCATCCAAATTAACCTACCATTTTATAATTCATAAGCACAAGTCATTACTTACTCTAGTACAGTTAAAGTTGCGTATAATTTTGGATACAAAATTGTCTTGGCATGATTATGTTAATGATTTTTCTCGCAAAATACATTCTTCTTGCACTCTATGATGCAAATTAAAAACTTTTTTATAGACTCTAGTTGCGTATCCAACTTATTTGCTGTCCGCAGTGGGGCAGGCTTGCCCAACACTACTTGTATAGCTCCATCTCGTAAGGCATTTAAAACAAGGAAATATTATTATTTAGTTACGTGATACTATAGTATTATGTAGAAAAGAAAATATATAGCATTCCATGGATTCACAGTGCGGGTGCCAGGCCCATCGCATTGTAACAAGAGGAGCTCCAAGCAACGCTTGGGACTTGTCCACTGTCCGTCGACTACCGACTGTCCGAGCTCTTCCCACCTTACTCAAATTCTAAATAATTCTTCGAGTGCTGCCTTCAAAGTATATTCTAGACATTAATTAGTAATAGTACTAGATAGGCGAGATCTTTTAGTAAACTAAAGAGAGATTTCCTCCTTTCTCCTGCTTCAACCGTGTATAAATTTACTATAAATGTATTCCTGGGCAGTTTTTTAGTGAGATCGAAATACTTGTTAAGTTTTAAGTGATGACTTTTCGGGATGTTTGTTACTTACGGAACTGTAAGATCAGTGCTAAGCATTTTAAACTTCGGGAATAAAGGAAAATATCTACCAAACATCCCACCCATCCAACCAGCATATGTTTAGCTGCCCCTACTGCCTATTTACAGATGTAGCAAGATATATCAGCAGCTTCACCTAATCTGTTACCTAATTACTTTGATCTGGAAGAGTCCTTCGAAATACATTTAGATAGAATTTGAATACTGCTGGAGACCAGTCGTGAATTTGAGTCAATTTTTTAATGTACGATAGAGTATAAACAAATTAATTAATTAATAGTTTTACGGAATCTCAAACATATTTAAATTTTCGAAATGTGATAGCAAAATGTGATTTAAATGTACAAGAAGGAAAAAATAATATCGATCTATTTTCTGTTCTATGATATCTCAATTTTCAATTAGTTTCTTTATTTCTAGGGAATTCCTACATAATAAACAAGTTCACAACTCGTGACGGACACAAAATGGTTATAGTAAGTAACGGTAGTAACGTCTCATAGAACCGGTAATTATCGAATTACCACCAACAAATAAAATATCTGCCAATTTCTTTATTTGTAAATGAATAAAAATAAAGTAGGTAACGTAATACTTTGAGTTTGTTGCCTTAACGAGAATACAGTATCAATAATAAGGCTATTGTAAAATTTAAAATTGAAACTAACCTTACAAAGTTAATATCAAAATTCATGTGTGGAACAACTAGAAATTCAAGATTCAAACGTGAATATTTTTATATTTTTCTTATAAGCACTATTTTTATTCTATTCAGTATTTTCGGCGAGTGTCCAAATTGTGAGTGACTGTTTAGATTAAGAGTTAAATAATTTTTCGTCAAATGATTACAATTTTACTGCTCTAGTGTACTATTGCTCAGCTGATGTATGTAGTTATTAATGAATACGTATTTATTTTTAATCTATATCCACTAATTATTGACTAGGGGGCTACTAGATCATAGTAATACCAAGTGGTAGAGCCAAGCTACACCAACACCAGTAGCTCAAAAGGATCAAACTCGGACCGGGTAATTACCCCGCTCTCACAGAACAGCGTTGTAAAATAGCAGAATATCAATGCTGCTGTGTTCCGTCAGGTAAGTGAGAGTTCCGAAAGCTCATAAACAGGGGGTTGATTAGGGGATATAGTTGGCAACGCATCCACATCCTCTCAGGTTGTGGATGTCGTGGGCGAAGGTGTACATCAGGTGGCCCTTCTGCTCGTTTGCCAGTAAAAATTTTTGACCTTATGTTCACTTAATTATTTTTAAATTACATGAAAACAGCTTCGGTGGCTATCTTTGAAGTATTACTACTTCCGGGCTAATAATTCCGGGCGAATAATTCATTTGTATTTATTTTATATGAATTTGAATTACGCGGTCATCGCCTAGTCCCACTTAACGCGTAAGTTTTAAGAACTTTATTGTACTTAGCATTTATTACTATAACAGTGTATTAGTTGATTCCGGTATACAGTATTTAAAACGTTCCGCCAGATATCTAACACCACCAGCGGGACGCACTCTTCCTATGAAAATAATAATCACTACCAATAATAAAGATTGTTCAAGAGACTCCAAATAAGTTCTGGTTAAGTCCGGAAGGCTCGTATCTAGCCAAGATTAGTTGGATTAGTATGACTCGATGCAACGGTGTACTTATGAAACGACAATTCTTGGTTAATGAATGTGGTGTTATTAAGAGGCTTGACTACTTTCTCAATAATGGTATCTTGATATATTTGTGCCAATGTCTTGAAATGTCTTTTTCACAAATTTATCCGCAGTCACTCTGTCACAGTTTTAATTTTTCGTAACAATCTAAATCTGTCATATTGTTTTTATTTGGTAAATACATTTTTGGGAACTCCTTTTGCGTACAACTTAATTAGTCTGTTTTGATTTAACCACCATATTCTATTTTAAATCTTATAGACTGCTAATGTCATATTAAAAATTAGGTGACATCGTTTTCAAAAACAAAATATTCTTTATTCAATTAGACCGTTACAAGAACTTCTGAACTATCAATTTACATTAAAGCGTCAGTAGTGCCAGTTGCAGAGGAAGGAACCACCGGTTTTGAAGTCAGGTTCTGCTGACAAAAGTGAAAGCGAATAAATAGTTGGTCCTATAAATAAAAAAAAATATAACCATAAGCTTCCCCAAACACCTATTTTCATCTCTTCGATTTCATCCACTTACTGCTTCGCTAACTTTTTCTTCGTGGCCGTTGTATCTATCAATAGACCGGCACTATGTTTATGTGCCGGTCTTTTCATTTATTTTGACTAAAATCAAGCGTATAGAGGATTTTCTTAATTATATTTGGCTCCATACCTTCATGTAATGCAATCATAGCGATTTGATTCTCTATCGGTCCTAATTTATTTTGGTTTAGCGAGAAAATAAATAAAACCATTGAACAACCCAAGAAATATACCTATATGGCCAGATTAATTATATTACACAACATTGTATTAGAGCGCAAAAATAATAAGTATTTGACTAAGCAAGTAGTTATAGTGGCTAGGTACATCTGTTGAAGATAACTTAAACGTCACAATTCATGAACCACTTTCAAATAGAAATTTTATATATTTATAGTTAAGGCGATGGAATTCGAAAAAAAGTGAATATTAAAAAGAAGGAAAATGAAGCTCTTATGCCAGAGTTTCAGAAGACCAATTCAAATTGTATTCGATGAGCCTTGCCCTTCGATATGATTGTAATTCTTAATAAATTGTAATTCTTGATTATTTGGTACTTTCTTTTAGAAATGTATTTTGACACGATCGTGACAAAATAATAATCATTTGCATTACATTTCTTAGTGTATAATGCCTTACTTAATATTGAAATAAATAATTTAGATTTAAGTTACTAATAAAAAAATAAAAAAGTTCCTATTTAATTATAATATACTAAATTTGAATTTGTATTTCATTGAACTTTTGTGAGATGCGATGCTATTACTAGCAATGAATATTAATCATCAAATATTTGTTTCTTAATCAAGATTCATAAGTTTAAGATAATTCAAAATAACAATTATAATTCATAATAATTAATATTTTAAAATAATATTGTAAAATGTAATTCATAAAAATTAATATTTTAAATATCAATCAATATAAAACCCAATGGGTCTACATGGGTATAGGAGCTGGTATAAAGCACAAATTCAATAAAAGATTGAAGACGAACAAAGCTCATAATTGTGGCTTTTCTGTCACATGTTCATATTAAATATAAAATTTTAAGGTCGTCAATGATAAAAATTGATTACGAACTACATACTACTACGCAGTTAAACTTTTCAGTCGGCCGTTACAATAAGCAGTTATATTATACGACGTTAGTTTATATTATTATTTCATATATGCTTTCGTTTACGGTTCTCATACGTCACAAACAGATACTCAGACTGTAAACGCGACGATTTGTAGGTTTAATTCCCACTCGGCGAAGATGGATTTTTCATTTCCATTTTCTTCGCTCTGGCGTTTGACTAGATAAAGGCAGCGTTAAGTTCCACCACTCAACACGTAAGACCCTGAAAAAGCAGGAAGCGGGGAACGAAATGTCTTAACACTAAATTCCCACAGTTACTGCGGTTCCCTGTGTCTACATTTCTATAAGTGGGATAAAGCATGACTCTAAAGCGTAAAAATTTCGTTTACCTTTAACATTAAGTATAAAATAAGAAAAAAATGTTTAAAATACTGTCTTACATAAAAATATACAGGTCATGATCATTTTGATAGCACGTATATCGTTATTACCTGTATTTGTAAATATTTTAGTCACAGGCCAGGGATGGTTGACTACAGGGTTGAGTAGACTATTGCCAAAAAGTCGAGCTACTCAAATGTCTTAAGAAAGATTACACGTTCGTCTTATATAAGCTACAATGTATTGTTAAAAAAATATTACACTCTAGTATTATAACTATTTTGTTTGTGATTTTGATTTCAACGCTTGTCAGTGTAAAGTACAAATGTTTAACTTTGGATATACGTATTCTGTATTAATCTTCCTAATTAAAAAAAAATGTTTTTATGCAAGCAAAAAGTGTAAAAATTTATAAATGAGCTCTTTCATAAGGAGACAGAAAATTAAGTTTATATTCAATTCTGGTATCTTATTTATGTAAATACACACACAAACACTTACATGCTCACTCACTCACACGAACACCCATACATACACACTATTTGAGTGTGTGTATTTGTGTCTTTCAATTATATATTTTTTGAAAGGTTAACCTGGTATATTTATTAAGGGGATTGGCGTTGTATAACGGAATACAGGAAACTAGTCTGGATACAGGATATCTTTTTAATGCACTATATTTTTAGCCTACTGTATATAATTATAACAAAAACTCTTGTTAAATGTAATAAAGTTTATTAATTTAGACGCCATTTTATGAATATGAGACGTGGATTTAAAAAAATGCAAGATCCCTGCTCATTTTTTTTGTATTAAAGAGGCACGAAACTTGTACTTTTATAAGTTACAAATTTTCAGACATTCTATACTTTTTGTTTTGCTATCAATATATACGATGTGCCCCATTCAGAACACTAACTAATACTATAATATGTAAAAATTGTCCAACAAAAGGATAAAGCGGTTTCTAAAATAAAAATGTTATTGCAAACTGATTTACTTCTGTATAGCTCAGGGGCAACTTACTAAATACAACAACCTTGAGATACTTATATATTAGGTTTTTTAAGAAAACACCGATTTGGGCGTTTAGATATTAATTAAAAAGCAAATATTGAACAAAAGGTACACCACCACATAACTAAAGTAACAGCCTTTATCACGTTGGAGTTATCTGCAAAATTTAATAAATGGGAATTATCTGAAAAATTACTACTGAATTAAAAGTTAGTTTTTTAAAAAAAGTCTACAGGTCATCAAGTTATTAATAAGCTATCAAATTTTATATTCCAACTTTAAATAACGAACGATGAAACATAATACCATCCAAATAATATTCTTTAGGATTGAAAATAATTTAGAAATCGCAGTTTAAGAAGACCTTACGGTACAAATGTGGATTTTCAGTCACTTATTTTAAAGCATATATCAACATACATACTATTAGCACCTTGGGTATTACATTATGTTATTATAATATGACTATATAACTTGGTGTTGCGTGTATAGGTTTGAATTAGTTTACAAAGACTTAAACTATATCCTCTTCAAAGAATTTTTTTTTATAGCTTCACGCTTTATCCTGCATATTGCAAGGTAGGCAGAGGGAACTGCAGGAACTATATGAACCTAGTGTTAAGACACTATGTTGCTTAGTCCCTACTTTCTCCTTCCCTACTTTCCGCTTTTTTCGAGGCATTGCGTGTTGAGTGGCGGAACTCAACGCGGCGCTTTTGCCTAGTTTCCAGAGCGAAGATAAAGAAAAATCCATCTTCTCCAAGTGGGAATCGAACCCACAAACCGTCGCGTTTGCAGGCCTCAAATACGTCAGATTGTTAATAACTCAGGACAATTGAAACTCCATTATCCAGTCCATAGTTATATACGGATTCGTTATTACTCGGACTACTAACTAATTACCTACAATAAATCGCATTATCCTGTTTCTAAATCTAGACATTTTTGACACCGAACTATTACGTCAAATGACAAAAAGCTTATTATTTTTTATATTTTGTGATTCTCAAATACCAATAAATATATATTGTAAGCAAATTATATTTCACTAAGTAACTGTATCTCTTAATAAACAAGGATTTTTGTCAAAATGATCGAGTTGTTTGTTGTAAACATATATAAACATTCGATTATCATAAATTTCGTATTTCCGAAATTTCCGAAAAATAATATATAAAAATATTGTATTCGAAACCAGCTGTGATTTAGCAAAACAAGCTTTTAAAAATTAATGTCATATTCTTAATATATGCTCCAGATCAGTAGAGTGACCATGATCACGAGTGATTGTGATGAAAGTTGCTTTAAATTATTCCTAAGAGGTTTTATGGGGTGGCATTTAAAAAGTCTCTTAAAAAATTTTAAATAAATATTTTCTTAAAAAAGCATCTACATAAATGTCTTATACAATAAAAAATAGGTACTCCCCAAAGTAAAAGTGATATTTCGCATCAATTGAATAAAAGTTTAAAATAATCTTATTTTATAAAATAATAAATATTAAACAGACCGAGATGTAAAAAAATATTTTTATTTAATACAAATTAAATAAATTATAGGAAATGTAGATAAAACAAAACAACTAAACATGATCATAATAAACGTATAAAAACGTAGATTATATCATAATGTACAACGAAAAACAATAGTTTGAAAAACATTTTCAATTGAGAATTAAAAATTTTCTTGTCAATCAGTAATTATTACAATAAAAAAAAAACAATATCTATTTGTACTCAGGGTTTTCTACAAGGCTTCACTTTACTTCGATAGGTGAGCGTTAATCATAAAATAACAATCGTAAACGTTTAGCAAAATTGACAATATGGCTGTCGTTTACCGTTTACACTATAGAAACGTTTAGTTTTCTCTCTTTCGATTCGATCGCTTAGCTATCGTTTGCATCAGCTATAGAGAAAAATCGTTACAAAATTATAAAACGTTACTTATCATTCCTGGATAATAATTATTCAACAATAATACGAAGGCGAAAACGAATAATATATAATATTTAATTTTACTTCAAATAAGCTATTCCACTTATTACAATAAAAAAAATATATTATAACACCATCACAAAACTGAAGTCATAACACATAGTCCGGTCAATTTAGACATAAAAAAGTGGTAAAATAACAAAAATTCCCGGAAAGCCAAATATTGGTGAAGACCTATAGTTTACCATTACGAATCAAGTTTTAAAAGTCCCCATCGATCCTATGTGTGCTTAAAAAGTTATTCGAGGTCAAAGATCAAAATTTGAGGTTATTTGGATTTTGCTTGAAAATGGTAAGTTTTATCAATAAAAACTTCATTTTAAGATCTACAACCAAAGTTGTAGATCTTAAAATTATCTACAAAAATGGTATCAATGATTTTTTTCCTAACAGTTACCATTCCTGAGATATCGCGATTCTAAGAGTCATATTATACATTATATGCACAAATTTCCACACCACCAGTGAGGTAGTGTACTTGGCGCGTTTTTTTTTACCGTGGTTTCTCCTGTAGGCCTATTCCATTAACACTCATAAAAATTTTAGGATAATTTAATTTCTAGATATTACCGTATTATTATTTATATTGCTATTGATTATTAGATTCACTATTGTTTTGATTTCTTTACATATTTTAATCCGATTCATACTTTTGAAAGTTTACTTCAACAATCATACCTTCTTCGATTTATGCTTCTTCCTCTTCCTCTTGCTGGATGTTCATAAATTCTTCAAATGTAGCTGAGTCATTGGTTTCTTGATCAAAATCACAGGAATCTTCCTCTATTGTACTCAACTGGGCATTTGAGCAAGACTAACTTTGGCAATTGGTACACGCTGGAGAACATTGCAACCCGACTTTTTTACACCCACATTTGGCACTACAGCCTTTTTTGCAATTGCAAAAAATTGTGTTGAGGAGTTTTTCTGGAGCAGGTGAGAGTAAAGCTTTAATCGGTTCCAGAATATTATCTATCAATTTCCAACCCCAGTCTTCTGGATTCAGTTGATTGCCTAGCCATGTTTGAACTTGATAATATACTCGAAACAAGTGTTGAATAGCAGATGCCGACGTGGGACGTGGAAGACATGATAGTTGTACTTGTTTTTTGTTTCGCGTATTTTTTACAAAAGTTAAGTATCGATATTTATCAATGCAAGTGATATTTTTCAAGCCGTGCATAGAGCAAATTCAGTTAGGGACTGGCTACCATTTGAATAAATGTTTTTAGGATAGTATAATATCTATAAAAGGGAAACAAATAAGTATTTATACTTGTATTAAGTACCTAATATGTATTGTAGGTATATGTGTGGCTTACATGTGCATATCATGTATAATATGACTCTTAGAATCGCGATATCTCAGGAATGGTAACTGTTAGGAAAAAAATCATTGATACCATTTTTGTAGATAATTTTAAGATCTACAACTTTGGTTGTAGATCTTAAAATGAAGTTTTTATTGATAAAACTTACCATTTTCAAGCAAAATCCAAATAACCTCAAATTTTGACCTTTGACCTCGAATAACTTTTTAAGCACACATAGGATCGATGGGGACTTTTAAAACTTGATTTGTAATAGTAAACTATAGGTCTTTCTTCTTCACCAATATTTAGCTTTCCGGGAATTTCTGTTATTTCAAATGTCTATATTGACCGGACTAACAAGGTTTGTTAGTAAGCATTAAATGTTTGTTTATAGCAGGTCAACTAATCTCTAAAGAAAATCCCATTTGTCGTATCGCCAATTTTTGGGAACACTCCTCCTTGATGTATAAAGGTAAATATCAGCATATACGGCCTCAGTATCACGATCATCTGAAAAATCTATGGCATGGAAAGGCAAAATCCATATTGGCTTCAAAGAAAATGAGTTTAATTTTATTTTATATACACCAATTGGCCTTTTATAGGATCTCATATAAAGTATCAGCTTGAATTATTTGGTCGCATACAACGCAGAACCCTTCGAATAGTTGAGGACCTATTATAATTATAAGTTGCAAAAAATGTATGCGATAACGAACATTAAATAAATATCGATCTATGCATAGACCAAGGTTATGTGTATTGTGTTATAAGACAAAAAATACTTGCTGTTTAAATGAGTTTAGATTTACTTATGCATATAAATAACAATTTTAGGTGGCTACGAAGATAGAGATAGAATAAAGGATGAAATTTGAAAATAATAGCAATTTGTTTTAATGGTAACATATAACCTTTTTCTATGCAACTTCGTTAGCGTGCGGAGATCCAACGTAAATCCTTGCTACCCGAATTATTGTAATCGAACATGTTGTAAAACAATATTTCATGTTATATTATTTGTATAATTTTACCGTTTCAATCGGTCATGACTAATCAATTTTTCTAAAGTGAAATTTCAGAACAGTATTCAAAAATTTGTTTAGTAAATGATTATGTTAAATATATGATAATAATTTACTTACTCATAAAGTAGATCTATTAACTTAACAAATCTAACATATAATATAACAAAATAAAAATAGTCACAAGAAACGTACGTAGGTAATCCATTTTCATACTTACAACTCAGATTAAAAAAAAAATAGATAGCATCTAATCGTCTAACGCGTAAAGTCTCTTTCGATATAACTATGTGTTACTCCATAAAAACTATTCCCTAAAATACCACTAATCGTAGGTTACACATATATACATGGGTGCGTGTAAAATTGCCAAGTTGGAAAAAAAAAACTCCAACTACAGTAATTTTTTTTATAATATTATAGGTTTAAATTTAAATGATAGTTGGTATTGTCAAAATAAATATTCATTAGAATTTAATTTAAAATTTAGAATGAATTAAATTCTAATGAGTATTTTTTATTTTGGTATTCTGACTATTTTCGGAACCAATAGTTCCGCAAATAGTCAGAATACCCTAAAAATGACATGCAAGTCTACTTTTGGTGTAGTAACGAAACATATTCCTATAGACTTATGCAATTATCAACACTATTTTCAATAATATAAGTACTGATAAAATTGCGACAATATTAAAACACTCCAAAAGTAAACAGGGTGTCAACTTTTGGGCTATGTTTTTTGATCGTCTGATTTTTCAAGATGCCACTATAAAAGGCAAGAAGTTCAAAATCAAAGGAACTGGAACATGACTAAAATTTTATTCTTATAAAACTTTTGATACTTAGTTAAGGATTTCAGTTAATGCTATTAAAAAAGAAGATTATAATATTCAGTTGTCATTTTAAGCTTATTTTATTATGGATTTCATATTTGTTATATTCAGCCTTGCGTGTCAACTATTGGTGAAAATAAATGTCAATTATTGGTGTTTTCATTTTTTAATGTGTCATCTTTGGGGTCATTTAACCAAATTAATAGAAAAGGAACTTTTGGTTTATTTTACGTAGATTCAGTAAGTTTTTAGTTTAAAATATAGTTTTGTACAAAGTACAATTAAATTTTTTATTTTATTTTAATTTCTTTTCCATTAAAAAATAATATTATTGTAATGTTGTGGCTTCCTTATAATGTCTAATTTTTACCTTACCTTTGCCTTAATACCATATTTTATTTATTTCGACAAAATAATAGTTACGTGCAAATCATCCAATTTTAGTATGTGGTGCAATCGAACCTTTCAATATTTTTTATTTTTTGTTATGAAATTTATTGTCAACAATTATTATTAATTAATGTACAATTTGTGTTTAACTCTAAGGCAAGTAGTAAGTTCAGGTCTTGGTCATGAACATCATGATCTAAGCTTATAAAACTTGTATTTATACTAATCAAAATATTTTCTTTTAAAAGTTTTTACAACATTTAAATCAAATTAAAAAAATTGTAAAAATGCAGAAAATAAGGTGTTAAGTTTCTATGAAACTGTCAGTTTTGAAGTTAAATCGATGAAAATTAAAGCTGTTTACGTGAATACTATGCTTTTCTGCCCTTCGTTTTGTGACGGTTACCTGTTTAAAGAATCATAACGAGAAGAATCATCCCTCAGTTGCATAAATTCATAATCAAAATCTTACTTTACTGTGTTGTAGCGGATTTGCGTATAACGTTGGTCCCAATCAAACCACAATATTAGTATTTACAGTAACATTCGAATATTTGCTATCGTCATTCGCGAATGCGAATAGCAATATTCAGTAATTCTTTCAAATTTAGCACTAATTGTTTACGCAAGATAGCACGTTAGTAATCCCTTCCGTCGCTACTTATTATTCTTGATTTTTTTTTATATTAATAGTTTATTACGAGGGTCAAACTGAAAGTTTTTAGAACTGGCAACTTAAAAGCATTATATTAAAAAAACTAAGTTTAAATTTTGAAAATAGAACTCTTTACCAATAATATTGAGTATATATTTCTTTCATTTGTCATTTTTTTTACGATTCGGCGGCAAATTGAAAATTGTCTGTGCACGTCAGAATGAATTTAAGCCGAGAAAATTTTCGTGCAATGATTTTTTATGACTTTCGATGTCATATATGTCAACAAGAAAGTTATGATAGACTTCGATTGGCTTTTCACGATGAAGCCCCATCTCGTGCCACAGTTTACAACTGGTTTAATGAATTCAAACGTGGTCGAACTACTACTGGTACTCACCGATGATTTGCGTGAGGGACGGCCTTCTACAGCGACGACTGAAGATAATATCAGTGTTGTGCGGCGTATGATAGAGACTGACAAAAGAGTGACCTATCAGCAGATTCGGACAAGTCTAAGCATAGGTATGAGTCAAGTGCACAAAATCCTCCATGAACATTTAGCGGTCAGGAAGCTTTGTGCCCGCTGGATACCGCATAATTTGACCGAGGCTCAAAAACTCCGCCGTATTGATTGGTGCCGAGAAATGACCCAAAAATTTAACGGAGGTGACTCAAATGCTGTGTTCGACATACTAACGGATGACAAAAGCTGAATTTACTGTTATGATCCGGAAACCAAAAGACAGTCTGCTCAGTGGGTGTTTCCTTCCGAAGAGTTGCCAACTAAAGTGAAAAGAGGTCGAAGTGTTGGAAAAAAGATGGTGGCCTTGTTCTTCGGAAAGACAGGTCGTTACGCGACAGTTGTCTTAGAGGATCAGAAAACGGTTAATGCAGAGTGGTACACTAACAACTGTTTGCCACTTGTGTTGGAAAAAGTTCGAGAGAAACGACCTCGCAGCAGGATCCTCCTTCATCACGACAATGCCTCGTCGCACACCGCCAGGCAAACGAAGAACTTTCAGTGTAATTTTCTAAGAACTTTCAGTGTGACCCTCGTATAAGAGAATACTGTATTTATTAGATCATTACTTTTATTTTTGTCCAAGTAGATGATTATATAATATTAAAAACCTAACAAATAATATCTAAAAAAAATTTTTTTGAAAAATAATTTGTTTTTGTTTGCTTAGATTACATAAAAAAAAATGTTTCATTAAATATAATGAAGACTGATAATGTGACTACGAGGTTAAGTTACTATTTTTAAGGTTCCGTACAAAAATAAAAAACGGAACCCTTATAGAATCACTCGTGTTCCTGTCCGTCCGTCTGTCACAGCCAATTTTCTCTGAATCTACTAGAC
The DNA here is from genome assembly GCA_037178615.1 of Dione vanillae. NCBI lineage: Eukaryota > Metazoa > Arthropoda > Insecta > Lepidoptera > Nymphalidae > Dione > Dione vanillae. Next base: position 405,365 of record JAZFAU010000190.1, read on the forward strand.
CGATTCAGGTGAAATTTGGCAGGATGGTGTAATGCCCTGACCCGAACACAGATATGTAACGTAAAAAATATTTTTTTTGAAATAAGGGTAATTTTCGGGGGATAAATTAGGTAATTAAAAAAACAATTTGCGAACCTTACTGAGTCATATATCAAATGAAAGGGCTTGTTATCAGGATCTCGAATATATATTTTTAATTTTTTAAAATAAATAGTTTCGATGATATTCATGAAAAAAGCCGAAAATTGACCATTCCCATTTTTTAATACGAATACGAATGTGTAAAAATATGCGAATATTCACGAACGCGAATATTTGTTACATCATTAATATTTAGTACCTAGCAGTATCAAGACTGTGTAGGTAAATGTTACGAATTACTAAGATACTTAAACTCGGGCACTAAAAAATATAATGTGCGTAATTCATTTCCAAACCGCGAGCGGAGCCGCGTAATAGTAGTGTAATAATATATTCATTAATCTTACTAACTATATGTACTGACAACTGACCTGAAATTAGCTTTTAGGTTTTGTGTGAAATAAAAAAAAAATGAAACAAAAACAAAGTAAGATGTACAAACGTAACATATTTTCTTTTCATTGCATTATCGACTAACTTTTACAATGTTTGATAATACAAGACGGAAATTTTTAACAAATTTTACTAATCACTTGACGTGAGACGTGCACTCACACGAGACATTTTGTTACTATCACGGGATTATATTTGCTCTTGGTTTTGTATTTGATCTTTTGGCTTGACGTAATTGTTTAACGTTCACTATTCATGTGTTATTTTTTTTAAACAGATGCTAACAATTAATACCAAGATAACACGACGTAAATATTTTTAAAAATATAAAACGTTTGAATTACTAATGAATTCAAAAAATTGGGTTTAAATTTAAACATTGAGTTAGCTATTATTTTTAAGTAACACTCCATAATTTAAGAGTACATCTACCTCGATAGTTTGCAAGAGTTGTGCAACAAAAGCAGAAGTATATGGTACTTGATTTTCTAAAATATTATCTTATTGTGAGATGATAGGTAGTCCACGAAAATTTTTCTCGGTTTGTGGTCAGTGTATATGAATCATCGTCACGCTCATTAGTATCAAATAAGCTTAATTAAAATATATATATGTATATATGTATATATGTATATATATATATATATATATATATATATATATATATATATATATATATATATATATATATATATATATATATATATATATATATATATATATATATATATATATATATATATATATATATATATATATATATATATATATATATAAAATAAACATGTATATAAAAACTATCGAAGTTAAAAAATAAACAAAGCCTTTAGTAAAACATGTTGTTAAATGTGTTAAACAGGTACGAGAAACACAGAATCGACAACATAGCGTTAATAACAAGGTGCATACATATTATCATGTTTGGAACCGCCGCCAGCCACAGTGAATCACATCACATTTATCTTCAAAAAGCCGCAGAATGAATTCGATTACACTGCACTCCATACAGCACGTATACACGCACGAAACGAACACATTATTTATTGTCACTGCACTATATAACACTTTATCGGGTTTTCCCCACTGCAATCCAAATAAGACACTGCAATCCTTGAGAGATGCTAGCAAGATACACCGTTACGGCGGCGGCGGCGGCATCCATATTTTGTGCGCTGACTAATGACGAAGACATGCTTACATATTATTTTTACTTTATAACCACAAAATTGCAAGCTCAAGCTAAGTTTTCTGTTGTTTTCGATAATATTGTAGTATAAAATTAAAAAAGTAGTCAACATCAACGCCACAGGTAACATCGAGCGACAAATGCCGTCAAAAGGATTGTCGCAGCAGAAAGGAGTAAAAACCATTTGTTGATATCATTCAAAATCTAAAATTATGATAATTTGGTTACTCAATACAAATACATTATATTCTGGACAAAAACATGGTAGATTTTTTCTATCATACTTTACTATCATAGTAGATTTTTTTCTTAATTTTTATACAACAATGTCAAAATTTTATTATTATTCTAGAATATACTATATTCATATATTATGGAATAATAATAAAACCTTAACAATTAAGACTTCTTTTTTGTATTAAGTATTATTTTGAAAACCATATATACATATATTGTATGAAGTATCAAAATGTGTTCATCTAAATAATCTTATTATTATAAAATATTTAATGACGTTACAAAATATACTTTCAAGAACAGAACCGTAAGCAATGTGAATGTTGGCATTTTGTTGCCCTTAAGTTGTTGTCTTGGTGAGTAGTTATCGTAGCATAAGGAAGTTGATATTTACGTTTAATTCATAAACAAATACAAACAAAGTAATTAAAAATTATATAATGTAAATAATGTAATAAATAATAATATATTAGCTCAGCTAAACTCATTAGAGTTACTCATTAGATTAATATTTAAGAATAGAAATCTAACCCAAAATACGTAAAAGAGCTGCTATAGCTGTAAATTTTCAGTAAAAACTTTAAAATGAACAAATCTTTTTCTGATGTTAAAGTACAAAAAGTAACTAAAACGGTATGTAATAAAATGATATCAACACATGGCTATTTGCAAAATAAATAGTACTTACGAGAGATGGTAACGCGAAGTGGAGACAGGGGCAGGTGTGGAATTCACGGAGGATGAAGAACCTGAGTAACCGGAGCCGGCAGGTGACGAGCCAGCAGAGGGCGCGCCCGCGGACGATGGTATCGCAGCTGGCTCGTAATACTCAGTGGTGAGCGTTCTCTCGTCCAGTACGTGCTCGACGTTATGTGCCTTTGATGCAGACTTGATGTCCATAAATGCAACAGTGGCACAAACACCGCTATTAGTACTCCCGCTCGTACTTGCGTTTGCGCTCTCCATACGTCCCAGTAACTTGACATTCTGGACTCGGCCATAGCTGAAAAAATTATGTCACTTGAAAATCAAATATTTCTTACACTTTCACCTGTAAATATCATTTTGTATTATATAAAATTATTACTTTAAACAATTCATTTTGTGATTTAAGTAACTCAATTAGATATGTGTATATAGACTCAATTTATAAGACTTAGATATTAATATATTTGGTCTTCTAATTTGGTCTATTAATAAAATATTAGCTATGTCCAACATTACTACTAGTGATGTGACGAATGTCATTTTTTTAACATTCGTGAATTCGAATATTTCCTATCGACATTCGCGAATGCGAATATTTATTATTTCTTTAAACATGGCGCCAATTGTTAGCTCTATATTACTATATACTATTGATAGCACTTTGGATTATAACATTAAAAACTTGAGTATTAGAAACCTTTTTAGAAGTGAGAGAATTTATTTTGTTTGTTTAGGATGCATTAAAAAAATTGTTTCGTGAGATATAATGAAGATGAGGTTGTTACGAGGTTAAGTTACTGTTTTTAGGGTTCTGTACAATAATAAAAAAACGGAACCCTTATAGAATCACTCGTAATCCTGTTCGTCCGTCTGTCACAGCCAATTTTCTCTGAATCTACTAGACCTAATCACCCTGACCCGAACACAGATGTGTAACGTAAAAAATATATTTTTAAATAAGAGTAATTTTCAGGGAATAAATTAAGAAATTAAAAAAAATTTGCGAACCTTACTGAGTCATATAACAAATGAAAGGGCTTTTTATTAGGATCTCGAATATATTTTTTTTAATTTTTTAAAATAAATAGTTTCGATGATATTCATGAAAAAAGCCGAAAAATGATCAACCCCCCCCCCCCTAATCTCCGAAACTACTGGGCCGAAAAATTTGAAAAAAATACTGAATATGGCTTGTAGATTACAGAAAAACCTATAAGGATTTCATAAATTGAAAATAAAATGGTAAATTCGATAAAAATGTTTTTAGGGAAAAAATGTTTTCAGGGGAAATATATCACTATATTGTGTACGGAATCCTTTCCACGCGAGTTCAACTCGCACTTGACCGGTTTTTTTTTTTGTATTAAAAACCACAAAAAATAATCTCATTTCAATTTTTATAACGTATTATCATCGTAATTTTTTTTTTTGACATTCATTATTCGCAAAACTTTCGCAGAATTTTTTGCGAATGCGAATGTGTAAAAACGTGCCAATATTCACGAATGCGAATATTCGTTACATCACTAATTTCTTCTATTAATTTCATTATCTTTAAGTACACCACTATCAGATGTATAACAATATTGCAGTCAAGTTAGATCTAAAACATTTAGTACTTCATTTACAGTAGCGGTACATAAATTTATAGCAAGCTAAAAAAATAAGTAAAATTTTTTAAAACATAATAAAAGTATCTTTACATTCCAGATTAAGATCAAAGTAAATAATGAATTTTGTCTGATTTGTATTGAAGCCGCCCAGTATTATCAGACAAAATTGTAGACCATAAAATCATCTATAAAAAAGTACTTAAATACTGTAAGTTTTATATAGTGATTAAAAAATTGTAATCTGACCTAAGACTCCAAGTATTTTTTTCCAAGTACCGTTATAATTTTAAAGAGGTTATTTACTTATAATTTTTTTTTTTAAATTACTCATTTTAAGATTGATGCAAATTATGAACATTTGTTTACAGTGACTATAATTTTTTTTATTCCTTTTGTTCTTCTTCCGCAAATTATGAGCAGATGCGATGGGCTTTATTGACGTCAAGAGCTGGTTGTCTATTGACAACTCCGCGTTAAAGTTGCAACAAATTAGGTTATTGGTTAGCTAATTTCATTACTTCACGCCTTTCATAAGTATTTTTTTACAAAAAAAATAATAAGAGATTATCGATGCAAAAATTAAGCTGAAATAAAAAATATCGACATACAAAAGTGTAAGTATAATTCGTACAATTAGGGTACCGTATTATATTAAGATTGTCGGGAACTATAATTGAGAAAAATTGACAAAAGTAAATCTGCAGTCGTTTCCGCTCCTCATTTTGTATAAAAGAATATCAAGTCTAATCAGAACAGTCGACAAATTTAAATTTGTGGTATTAATTTGCGTATCCACACATTAGTATTGTATGAAACTACAGTAACTTTGTAAAGATTTTTTGTAAGATATATTTTTATATTTTCAATTGACGAATTTTCCATACCTTGTATAATAAGTTTTTTCTTATTATGAAATTTTAAAAATTTTAATTTTTTTTATTAATCTGTAAAATTAAGCATAAACGCTCATATTTTTACTTGCGTTAATGTAGATTCATTTAATTACCTAGTTTGACTTTTTTTTGTGCTTCAAAAGGTTATCGACTTGGATATATTTATTAATTTCAGTTATTGCCGATTCCTTCACGTGATCTCGAGAAAAGGGTAAAACAGGCGGATAACAAAGTGATAAAAGGATTTAATTTTTTTTTCTTACGTGCAAAAAGCATATAACTGCTAAAAATTTACTCTTTTACCCAAAAAATCACATACTTCCACACAACGAAATTTTATATCAAAGTTTACGCTAATTATTTATAATAGACAAAATAGTAGACAAAATTAAATTTATTTTTGTAAAAAATATCAATTGTTTAGCTTTATGCTTTATGCCCACATGACAGTGTAGACAAAGGGAAACTTGGAAACCTAGTGTTAAGACACTTTATTTTCACTTAGTGTACAAACTTTAAATAATAGTAAAGTTGGAGTAACGCTTTATTTTTTTTTTGCACCGTCCCTTTTCTTGTTTTTATTATGTATTTTATTGAATGGTTGCCTGTAAGAGATCACTTGTAGTGATAAGGCCGCCATTGCACATAATATGTATTATTTGTATTTCTTCTTCTCATTTTCTTGTGTGCAATAAAGTGTTATTATTATTATTATTATTAAACTTTCATTCATTCACGAAGTAGCGTTACAGATGATAGATTAATATCTTTCCCCAAATAATTAAAATCATTCAAAATGTATTTGTGACTAACCTTGGATGCAAGTAGAATAGATTTTTTATTCAGTCTATAACTAAACTTGTGATTTAGAATCGTTACTCAAATTGATAATAATAGCCTGTCTTAGACTGCTTTGGGCAATATAACCTACACATTACACCGGAATTAAATAATTAGACTACTGTGATTAAAAAACGCATTTATCTATTTATTAACAAAAAATCACAAAAATTTAAGAAAGTTTTTTACATACATATATATAATATTTTTCCTAGTTCATTAAAAAGCAGACAAAAAAGCATCCTTAAAAATCTATACTCTAGTTTCTCAAAGTTCTATTTCATATTTTTTGGGTTTCTGTACTATTATCATATTAAATCTAAAATCACAAGTTCATGACAAAAATAAACTATGCATTGATTGTATTAATATATGTAAAAGATTAGTTTATAGACATTAAAATAATTTTAAACTATTTACAATCTACATAAAACCAAAATAAAACCAGAAAATAATAATATAATAATAATTATGAATATTATTTGTTTACATATTATCCCACGACTACATGAATTAGTAATAATTATGTGATTGTTGATATTATGAATTCGCTTTTCTTTGTTTTAATTTCGAAAGCGACATACTTTACAATTGCAATAGTGATTACTTTAACCTCTGTTTCCCTGATGATGAAATTTTTACATTAAAAATAAAAATTCAGGCTCACTTAACCCAAAGTATAATTAGTTATTAAAAATCAATGACTTGTTATGTTATTACGTAATAAGGGGAAAATAAAAACATCCGGTAACGTTGGAAACTTAAAAGTACTCAATAAATAAATTATAAATTATTATTTGAGCGATAAGAATAAAAAATTAATTATACGTTATATGGAGTTTCACAGTTCTCATAAGACGAGATATACATTAGGTTTTTGCTTCTCTATTAAGGATCTATTTGGAAAAATATTAAGATTTATAATTATTTTATATTTTATAAACATATTATATATATTATATAAATGAACAGCTTTTATTACAGACTAGTAGCTTCATATACGTAACTAATAATATTTTATTTAGATGATAAAACCATTATCGTCCATATCAATTAGGGTTTATCATAATGTTGCTTAAAACAAAGAAGTTCAATGAAGATTATTTAGTAACATGTGTGAACACTAGCCATAAAATTTTACTTATTGCCACGTTTAGACTTGTAAGTAAAAATGGGAAACGCACGCTATTGGCGTATTTTTAGTACACAGTTAAAGTTTTTTTCCCTTTTTTTTACATAATTCAAGGACAAATTGAAATGACATAAATAAATGGAAAAGCTTTGAGAAGTCGATTGTTAATGTTTAACTTCTACGATTACAAGAAGAAAGCTTAAATGTAGTATAAAATATTCTATTATATCTTAACTTGTCATAAATTTGACATAAGCCATAATAAAGAAAATTATACAGCACGAACGCACCATAATTGATATGAACACGTCTAACCGGGCGCTCTCGCTCAACACGACCGCACCGCAGCAGGCAGCGCGCGTCGTCATGACGCGGCGAAACTACAAAAAATGCGCTGTTGCCACACCGTACGCGGTATCGAACACAAGCGCTGTTGCCACTTCGTCAGACTTGCTTTACTACATATTTTATAATATTTCTTCTTTATAGCTAGTCATTCGTCGTTGGTGTCTAAGTTTTTTATCTTTGTTGTGGCAATATAAATATAGAGCGTGAATCAGTAGCCAGATACTGACGTTGTGTACAATTAATTTTATTTCCAAATTAAACAATATGTATTTTGTAAAACAGCTTTCTATTAAAACGAAACGTAACGTCAGAATCCCACATAGCCTCATATCTATGAGTACATAAACTAAAATTGGTTTATATAAGCACATAGGGGCCTATTTCGATCAGAAATTTAACTTTATTTAACATTAAACAGACAAGCTTTATAAAACAGGTGAAAATAATTTGGTTACATTTCGTTATTCTATCTCAATATAGGCAAAAGCAATAATAACGCATAAGTGAAGTCACATTACATTATTTCAAAGAAATACAACGTAAAATACAAAAGATAACGAGAAACTTAACAGCAGCAGAGTGATTAAATCGGTCGATGTCTAGTGCGGCGTTGCCAAGTTTACTCTTACAACATGGCCGCGCCCGCTGTGCCCGTTTCCGTGTGAAACCAACACGCTGCGTCTGTGTATAAAAGCATAGGCACTGGTAGTGGTGCGACGATGATAGCGCGAAGCGGACCGAGCAGCAGGATGCGAGGGTGTGGGGTGGGGGGAAGGGCAGATACTGGCTCAATGACGTCAGACTACTTTCTGAATAACTACTTTACTTTGTTATGCTGACTACATACAGAGTAGTGAATACGCGTTTTCTGGTATGATTTAAGTTTAGCATCGTTTTTAATACACAGCCAATGTTTGAAACGTTTATGCTGTCCTCCGTTCATATATGCGCAGGAACATCAACGTTTTGAAAGTTAAAATACAGTGCAAACTGAAAGCTCGAAATGTTAACGCCCAGAATAATTTTATCACAATAAAAATATATTAAATTAATTTGTACTATATATATATGTATATATATATATATATATATATATATATATATATATATATGTATATATATATATATATATATATATATATATATATATATATATATATATATATATATATATATATATATATATATGTGTATATATATGTATATATATGTGTATATATATGTGTATATATATGTGTATATATATGTGTATATATATGTGTATATATATGTGTATATATATGTGTATATATGTGTATATATGTGTATATATATGTATATATGTATATATGTATATATATGTATATATATATATATATATATATATATATATATATATATATATATATATATATATATATATATATATATATATATATATATATATATATATATATATATATATATATATATATATATATATATATATATATATATATATATATATATATATATATATATATATATATATATATATATATATATATATATATATATATATATATATATATATATATATATATGTATATATATATGAAACATTTTGTGTACATTTATTCAAGTGATTCATTGGTTTAAAATCGGTATACTCGTGCAAGTACAACGTAAAAAGACATATAGTTACATTGATTTCTTCTCAAGAAGAAAATATTATAAAGATGCATACATAATTTGATATATGTATTTATTAAGAACAAGGAAATAGATACATCAAACAGTTCAATGACCTCAATGTTCAAGTACTTTCACCGAGCAATAACAAGTCATGTGTCTTTATTTAATCATTAGTTTTTTTAAAGCTAAATATACACGTAAATAGTTTGCTTAAGTTTATTTGAGTTGCTAATAAATGTAAATTTATTCTTAAAGTATTTAACATAATGATAAAAATACGTCTTAGAACTACAGCGTACTCAGTTCAAGTATATGAACGTAGTTTCTTTTATCTTCTTCCTTATAAACAATTTCTTGAGGTTTATAGAATTTTTCAGTAATTGCAATTGTAATAAAAGCCATGGCTTTAATTTTTTACTATGATGTTACATAAAAGCAAAAATGTAAGGAAGCACTGCAGACATGGTTTATAATAAATTTCTATTTTATAAGTAAAGCGTTGTGGCGCCCCTAAGTCGATTGTATAAAACGGGCTAGCGCCACCAGCGCGCAACAGGGGTGAGGGGATAGGGGTTCAATCCGGTCGGATCGGTCGGCAAGCCTGCGGCGGCCCGGGTTGCTTGCGCAGGTCGATAGAGCAGGACCGCGGGTGGGGCCGGGACATACTGCACGGGGTGGTGCCCTCACTGTCACTACGTAAAAGTTGCATAATAACGTTATAGCGTTGCTTGCCATCATCAAACCAAATTATCTATAATATTTTTAATAAGTAAACTCATGGTTAAAATAACTTTTCACTTATGTGCATAGAAAAGCATTATATGAATGTTTACCTACCTTACCTTAGTTGATATATTAAACTAAATTTTAATTTACGATAAATACTAGTTATTATACACATATATTGAACTATATCCCTCAAATTTTAAAACATTGCAGTAAGTATACGTTAAAGTGTACGTATAAACATATTTTTAACATTATTTCTTTAATTTCTATTTAAACCGATTTTTTGAATACATGCTACATTTACATACATTAAAATTTCATGTTAACACATAAATGAATTTTTAAACGAATAATCGTAGGCATAACTCAGTTCACGTAAGGTGATAAGTAAAGATGATAATCAATTATATGTCTAATTCAGTAAGAGATAAACCCATTCACTAATACTTTGACATAAAAGAGAACAATACAAAAATATTAATATTGATAAGTATGTAATTATTTTCTCAATTTGAATATGTCCATCATGTTATTATGTGGGAAACATGTTCTGGTATGTGCTATATATTCCTACATTATTTACAAATGTTATGTTACATATTTCAGGGTCCTGTAGGGTTTGTCCTACTGACAAATTAATTTTTTTATATCAAAAAATGATAACAAATTAGAAGTATGCAATTTGTAAATAATATAATAAATTAGTTTAATTAAAGAGTCTGCATTACATATTAAAGGCGCAAAATATTTTCTAGGTGTCATAAGTTGGCAACGACTTAACATTTATTAATATAAACGTTAATGTATAGACTGTAATAATGACGACTATCTCTAGGTAGGCATCGTGGAATTGGCCCGATACGTACAAAATAAGCGACGTTGCCGCACTTCTCGCAGCGCAGGGCGCCACTACATTAATACAAGGCGCACAGAGTTGTGAGGTGTGTCGATCGCTGGTTAATTGTGAGTTTAATACGAGTGCAGTTACAGTACTTAAATAAACATTAAAAATAACTAAATATTCATAGGGAAACTATTTATATACACAAAATATAATAATAACAATAATGGTACATCTTAAAAATATAGCAAAGTATTAAATAATGTTTTATTTAATAATGTTAAGCTATATATTTGACACCATAGTTAGAATCTTCTTATCTGTCTTCTTGTCTAAAATTTTCACCATTTTATATATGTCGTCGAAATATTTATATAATATATTATGTTTAATATAAAATCAATATAATATATTTTTGCTCAGAAGGTTGACGACCTGACACCGGTCCCCGCCTTCACAACCATGCTGCTTTTGGAGCGCGACATTGCACAATAGGTAGTAGTGAGGGCAATATATTTTACTTTAACAGTTGTTGATAGTAGTTACTGGCCGTCCGCTACAAATCAATTATCATCAATATATATCTCTGACTGAACGACACAGTACAAGTTACGACTAAAAAGTTGTAAAATAAATATCAAAATGTTTTATTATGTATATTTTGTGATTTTGCGACCGAAGAACTTCTCAGTAGCTTCCTAAAAAAATCGATCTATAATAATAAAAATACTATAATTGTGGCCGGACAACTGCACTTACTACATAGATATAAGTACAGCAATAAGCAATAGATTTCAAAAGAAGTGGCACCAATATGACTATGTTAATTTACTTGTGTAGTAGTCTCAGTTTGCTAAGTCTCTAGACTAAAACTTATATGTATTTTAAGGCCATTATCAATTTATCTACCATTTCGAGGACCGGTTTCACCATTTGCTGATAAAGTTCTAGATAGTAAATTTTTACCGGTTGTCTCGCAGATAATAGACAGAAATATATAGCAGGACTTCGTCCATAACCAGTAAAATTGAAAACCACCAGTGAAATTCCATGAACCAACTATTTTCTTATGTCCTTAAAAAATACAACAACAAATCAATCATATCGATTTCTGCATCTTCGCCATATTGCAAGCAATAACAAGACGGTAATTATTTTTTATTCATAATCGACTTATTATTATTGATGAGATCCACAATAGAAAGGAAGAGATAAGAATTATTTATAAAAATATTTTTTAGGCAATGACTTTAAGCCAATGATTTAACTAACACACGTCAATTTAAATTGGAACCTGGAGGTCACAAGAAATAATTTTATAGTAGGGTAAACTTGCCTAATTCGTACCACTTAAGGAGAACCTCAAATATTCTGGAAAAGAAGGAAAAATACATAGTTATTTATATAAAGTTAATAACTATAACTAATGTTCTATAAGTATATCAAAATAAAACAACGTAAATTTTTTTAAATTTCTGAAAAATAAGCAAATTTCAAAAACTTAAAAAAAGTACGATTTAAGAACATTCGTCTTAAATCGTACTAGTATATTCTTAAATCGTACTTTGAGATCCTATCATTGGTTTACAATATTAAAATTAAAAATCTTAGTAGCTAATGTATTGAATGCTAGTACATTAGTATTTAGTAATACAGCCAATGGTTTCTGCCAATTCCTGTCCGTCATCACAGTAACATTTAATTTTTTTTGTTGTTCCTGCACATAGCTTATGTATCCATAATTCACAATTACTGCATTTACTCATGTTTTCTTTGTTTCTGTTAAATAATGTTGTAATCATCATCCAACAGTCATTTTCATCTTGTTCTTGTTTCTATTTCTTGTTTTTTTTTAGGTATTTTCGTTTTCTTTACATTTAGCTTCTTTGGTATGGTCTTCTTCTTGGTTTCTTCTACTTTAACTTCAAGCTCTTGTTTATATGGACTTCCTGTAATAACAAGAGTGCCTTTGGCTTTTCTTTTAACTGGTTTTAATGTCCCAGAAGTGAATTTATTGACAACAATACTCCAAGTGTCTCTAGAATTAGCTTTGAAGAAAGAATGTAGTTATTTTTCTTCTATATTACCTTTTAAACATTGATCTTGCTGTTTTTTTTTGACATGTAGCCCTAAAATAGTAACAAAATAATTGGATACAAATAAAATACAAAAAATAACTAAAAATTAAAATAAAATTATAAATAGTTTTCCAAAATCGTACCGGTACGATTTAAGAAGTTGCTGCGAGTACGAAATAGGCACAAGTGTCAACTGAATTTCAAATCTGCTACAAAAAAAATGTCAACAAACAAGGGAGTTTTCTTTTGTGAAATACATTCATAAATATACGCATAATTATTTTATAATAAGGTAAACAGCTTAAGAACGATATACTTATAAGACAGTTCTTATGAAATATGCGAAAAAACTGTTCAAAAAGTAAGAATAAACTTACCTGCTTTATATTTTAGTCGGGAACAACGTAGCAGATTTGTATTTGTCATATGGCAATATGACCGCCAGTTCTTAATATTTTATGGTACTAAAGGCACTAATAAGGAGGTACGATTTAAGCGCAGGTACGAATTAAGCAAGTTTACCCTATTTGTGTTAGATGGTTAAAATTATAAACTAGACTCTCCTACTGCGCATTTATAAAGGTTAGGTTCAATCCAATTCTGTTTAAAAATAAAAATTGAATTGTATCTTAATTACGTGTGATTTCACTATTTATCCTTTAATTACCATTAGAAGAAATAAACATGTTAAGTGTGTGCGATAAAAAATACATGTTACGTTATACTTGACGAAAAAATTTACATGCATAAAAAGTGCTAATTATTTTTTAAATTGTATATTTTGTTAGTCTGTTAATAGTTATTTAATATATTAAATGATTTAATTTAAATATATTAAAATTATCCGCATTTTAGCTCGACGTCTGTCAGGATACGTCTCAGGAAAATATCAATAACAAATTCAGTTGCAGAAGGTTAATAATAAATTAATACACTAAAATGTTTTTTTTTTTATTTAATTTATTCTGTACATATAAAAAATGAAAATCTGTTAGTGATTAGAAAATATGTTTTTTTAGGGCATATAACTATTATCATGTTACTAAGACATATTTCGATAATTTTTGTCTGTCTGTCTGTTCGGTTTATCTGGGCTAGTCTACAAAATAGGTGAACCGATATTTATGAGATTTTCACCTTAAAATAGAGGAGAATAAGGAACAATATTACTTTTATCCTCGAATACTTCCTAGAACCCAGATTTACACGGGATAAACCGCATTTACGCCGCGTATGTTCCTTAGATAGAATGTAACATCAAATTTTTTCATAGAAGAATTTTTTTATACAATTGGTGCTGTGTGATGAACATTTTTCATAGATATTTTATTATTTACAAAATTTATTATTAATTAACACATAATCTAGACCGACAGACAAAACTATAAAATAAAAAAGTGTAATTTAATGTTGTTGGGAGTAATGAGCATGATAAATGCTTGTTTATATAACAACGAAAAATGATCCGGGGGAACTGACTATTTATTATTAAAAACCATAGTTTTTTTGGTGGTTTAAACTATGGTGAGCATCTAATAAAAATATTAAGGAACATAAAATATCTGGAAAACCTTCTGACAAATAAAATATGTGAGTTTGTGTAGCTCATTTTATATTTATGGATATTACTACTGATTAAATGGCGGAAAGCGGGGACAGATAAAAGCAGGGACTAAGCAACGGAGTGTCTTAACACTAGGTTCGTATGGTTCCTGCAGTTCCCTCTGCCTACCCTGCCAATGTGCGGGATACAGCGTGAAGGTACTGATTAAATGTCTTGCTGTGTATTTTGACATATGAAAGTTAAAAGTCATGACCTTATTAAGAGAATGGAATAGCAAAATAATAAAAATAATTGAATTTTCGATAACAATAAATCGGTAAACAAAATTGGCTGGAAAAGCAGGCATCTTTAAGTAGACGCTAACGAAAATTTAGATTGATTATATTATGATTTTTCATGTTAGTTACAAAATGGTGTATTGTGATAATATTTTCTCCTATGAATCGCATTATAACAAATTATAATTCAATATCTAGGGAAGTGGATTTAGATATTTTTTTCAACAATGGGCACAAGCTTCGCAGTACAATATTAAAGTCATTGTGATCTACTAATATTTAATAGTACTTCTTTTACTAATTAATAAATTTGGTTTTTTATTTTTGTATAAGCTTATCATATTAAGTAAGTAAGTAATTGTGTTTTTTTTTGTAAGTACATTTTTCATTTTTTTCAATGCTTTTAGTTTAGTATTATAAATATTTTTGTATTGTAGGTGTAAGAAACGCTTGCCGTCGTTGCCTATAATTGCGGCGGCACTTTGTTAATTATGTTAAAATATCCAGTCCTATATGTATTGTAAGTGTACGCTGTGTTGGCGACTTAAATAAATAAATAAATATAAATACATTTAAAAAAATTATAACAATGTATGCTACTTAGGATAATTTCTGGAACATCGTACTTTCAACGTTGTTGTCAGGTCAGCTTACACACGATTGGATTGAACATTTTTATACAATTTTATTACTAGACACTTGCAACTTGAAAATGCGAAATTATGGTCCTTGCCATCCTTTAGACTGCTTCCTATCATTTTCCTTTTTTACTTTACCCTTTTTCATTGGGATTCAATATTTATTTCTAAAAAAAATTATTTACAGGTTAAGATTATCACCTACATTGATTCTACATCACTCGTTCCAGATACTTTATACATCAAAATGTCAAAGGACTTTTTTATTACGTTAAATGAGTTACGTTCAGGCACCATTTTCGTATTTCATATAGTTTAACAAAACATAATATTATAGATTTTTTTCATATTTTACGCTCAACAATTTCTACTAAACAGCCATTTTGTGGTTTCAGATCCTCGATTTTTACTTGTAAACGAAGTGTTATCACGTTCTATCATTTTTACTAAGGCAGCATGCAATATTGTGTAGGTACAATTATTACTTATTATTCAGCAGATCTATCCGAAAATGTACATGTACAAAAATTATAAAAAAAAAACATGGATTAATATTGTTAGACTATACAAGGTATGGTAATGGTATTCAAGTACAGTATATAATTAACGAAAAGTGTGATAATGTTCATTTATCTTCCTTAGATTTTTTATTATTTTTCATCGTAATAGTGATTTTTTTAAGGAGAAAGGAAAAAATAAAAAACTTATATAAACAACATATGCATATTCTGAAAGAGAAAACGCGAGAAAAGAGGGTTAAGCCGGGTATGGGACTAGTGATATCGACAGTTATTTCAGAATTTAATGCAGTTAAAATGATATGACATTTTTAATAAAGTGTAGTGTAAGTAACATTATCTGAATTTCCATATAGATTTTCAACAATGTCGGGAATTTTAAATATTACTTGTGATAAAAAGTTTATAATATAAACTAGGCACTGTGTGATATTCATAATCATAATACGTTTTATAACAAGCAAAATTTTTTGTACCCTATACAATACATGTGCTTTTTCATAAATCTGTTTGAAGCGACATTATTTATTATACTACGTTACGTATAACGAATTATAATGTAGTGTAATGACATGTGATTATTCATCATTTTGTTCAATTTATATATATATATATATATATATATATATATATATATATATATATATATATATATATATATATATATATATATATATACAAGTACGTATATAAAGCGAAAAAATATCATCATTTATCTACAAAACATCATAAAGAGGCCATTTTGTAAGTACATACGTACATACTATAGTACGGTATTGATTTACCAGTTCACCCGCCAGTCGAAGTTCGTCCTCGAAAATGATACACATATGGGACTACAAACATTTTCCTTTAAAATTCTACAATGGTTGATGTAAACTACCATAATATTTAACTTCATTTAATTACAACGATGTGGCAAAAACAAAGATGACTGACGAAAATCACAAAGATATCAAATCTTGTTATACTATGTCATAACATGTTCTACGAAAGACACATAAAGCAACATAACATTCAACATTCAAGCAACCTGTATGAAACATTCAATAAGTAAGATTTTGTTATAATCCTGTAATTCTTTTAATTAGGGTTTTATAATATTGGATATCTTGGTTTCATCTCTTAAAAATAAGAACATATATAACCTATATAATTTATGTAACTATTAAAATCCTGTATAAATAAATAGAGCCATAGATGTCGTAAACAATCGGTAAATATGTTGCAGAAAGGTTACAAATAGATTGTAGACTTGTAAAGACGTATTTATAAAGACCAGAGTCCTTACAAATACGTCTTAATAATTTCTGCAATATCTGAACATATTTTATGCAAATGTCTGATTATTATGGATGTCATTCCTCTAGTGTTAACTAAATACATACAAATTGCACAGTAATCATATCTTTATTTCAAGATTTTTTCAATATATTTATATGAAATCAATTAAAATTCAAAGTTCATACGTATCGACGCCACTACAGCAGTGTGTTTAGCTAGTTACGTTAGGTTATCTAGTAAAGTGTTTTATTGTTACCAATTTGTAGATGCGATGATAGAGTTAATAAGTAAATACCAAATTTAATTTAAGAGGAATTTACGTACTTAACATGTTAAGATTAAATTTGAAGCATATATAAATTCAAAGAAATAAACATGGAAGTTTCATATGTACATATTAGATTGATACATAAATGGTACAGAATACATTTTAACAATCATCCCACTCAGTCGTATCATAAAATTGATACCTGTGTCATAGAAGTTCAAATATTAGACACTACGTGACATAAATATTATACATGTGATGAAAAAAGTTATAGCATTAACAACTTGCATAATATATACCAAATTTGATTACTACAGGTTAAATAAAAGTTTTGTTATATAGTATTGGATATAATATTTGCTGAAATATAGCATAACTCATATATATGTAGTATATTCATACTTAATTGACTCAAAAATACTTAAGTACTTCGTTATAGATATGTGCGTATGTATAAAATAATGGACAACAGGAATTATAATTTCATTGTACACTTTGGCTATATCTCGTACATGTAACTTTAAGCACTGGCCATCTATAGTGTACCTATTCAATTACTCAATAATTAGATGGTAGCTTAATGTATTAAAATATTGTTTATTTAAAAACTAGATTAACGTACCGTTTAAAATGTTCTCTTATTCGATCTTCTCGTATGTTATCGGGTAAATTTCCAACCCACAGGTGCCGAGTCTCTCTAACCATCTTGCTTCAAACTCCACATTAGGAATCATTACCCGTTCGCGTCACTACGTGGCAAAAATCAATTTTGCACACATCGGTGCCGTACACATTTTGTTTAAATCACTTATTAATACACTATAAACATTGTGTTATTAACACAAGTTCCACTTTATGAAAAAACAACACTACGTTTCACTTCACGACATTCGAAATTTCTTCACAATATACACTTCACTATAAACACACTACGTAATAGACGCGAGCGTACTCTTCGCGGCTCTCGAATTGACAGTGAAGCCAGCCTAGACGCGAGTTTGCCGATAAGCTCCGCCTTCTGACCGCTGCCGCGCAAAGTGGAGTGGGTGACAAGTAATGAAATCGTTTTCCCCCATGGCAAATGCACACTATTAATATTTGCATCCTTAAATATGTCACTATCATCTTATTATATTATATATATTTTTTAATCCTGCTTTAATAATACAAGAAAGGATATTTTTATATAAACTACAAGAACTACGTATTAAAATTTAAAAAAAAAATGACGCTGACATTAATTTTAAGTACTATCAAATTTTATTTTTAATGAATAACAACAATTATAATTTGTTTGTATGTAATTTTGGCTGTAAATCATTTTAAAAATACTTTGTGAATGGGTAGCTAAAAAGATCCGCTGGCCAGCTTACCCTGATTTCACCCGTCCTTGTCTATTTCACATACTACTCTCTCGCTTCGTCATAGGAATTTAGAAGCGAGTGTTGCTACCAAAAAAATTTACCTATTTCATCAGTAAATAAGTAATATAATATACTTTTTACATTTATTATGAGAAAAAAATATTGTTCTTTTCCTTAACCTGTTCTTCGATAGTCTAATTATTAAATATACAAAATGGCAATGAAGTTGAGTTTGTTGGGTAAAAAGAATTTCTTTCTATTAATTTATATTTGAAAATACACGGAATGAAATAAACAACGACATAGAAATATAGAATTATAAAACGTATGCAATGAAGTTTATATTGCTTAGACAGCCGTTGGCAAATGTAAGATTTGATTTTATTGTATTGTATTAAAAAAAGTAGAATAAACTTGGCGCAAATAAAATAAAACAAGTTTTATTTTAACTAACAAAAATAATATAGTATTATATGCAATAAAAGCTACATCTAGTAAAATACAGATATTACACTTACGTATTATATGTTTTTATAATAAGGGTACATACATAAACAATGACTAATGCGAATGACTGTCAGTATCGCGATCATTTGGAAAGCAAAGCTAAGCTGGCTGCGAAGAAGCTGGGTGTCAACAGAAGAGCGAGACAGTACTTCACGCCTGCACACCGATTGGTTCTGTATAGAGCCCAGGCCTCACATGGGGTATTGTTCGCATCTCTGGTCTGATGCACCCCAGTATCAACTTGAACCATTTAATCACATACAGCGTAGAGCCGTTCGTATCGTTGGGGAACCAAATATCTGTGAAAGGCTAGCACAGGCACTTTTGCGCTGCGTAGAGACGTTTCCTCGCTGTGAGAACTGTGTGATCTGGTGCCTGCCACTGAATTCTCCAAACGCACAGTACGACACAAATTAAAGTATCATCCCCACGTGGACACGTGCACGTACTGTGCGGTTCCGTAGGAACTTTTTTCCACGTACCACACTACTGTGGAATAGCCTACCTGCGGCAGTGTTTCCAGATCGATACGACATGGGTACCTTCAAAAAGCGCGTCTTCCTCCATCTTAAAGGCCGGCAACGCTCTTGTAACACCTCTGCTGTTACACAGGGCCGTGGGCGTCATCAGGTGACCCGACCGCTCGTTTGCCTTGTTCTTCAAGGCAAACGAACTTCTTAAATAAATACTTCTTAAGTCGATTTTAGATAGAATAGCGAGATTTGATATGTATGGAAGCTCATTCCACAGAATCACAGATTCCACAGTAAACGAGTTGGAATAGAAATGCGTGTGAGAGGTAGGTAACTTAAGGACACCAAGAAATCTAAGCTCGAGGCGCATAAGGGAATCAGATAAGGAAACAAAAACTTTTTCAGATAAGAGGAAGCACTACAAAACTCATGCTCAGATAACAGTGGGGTGGCTTTATTTGTAGCTATTATAACGTTTCAATCGTACTATAAAGGCTAACAGAAGATTGTGTAACCTATATAACAAATGCTTAAATAGATATAGTTATAGACAATATGTAAATATGAATATTAAAGGCAATGTAGACAAGATTTAAATATGTTATTCTAGATTTCTTATTTTTTTTCATCTCTCTACTAGAGAGATGAAAAAATAAGATCATCGTGAATTGAAAAAAAATGAATGAACTTCATATAGACGGTCTTACAAGTGAAATATTTGTGTTCTGTAAAAAATAAACAAAATATAAAAATGTTATATGTAAAAAATATGTATTAAGGTTTATTTTTATTAAAGGTTTATATTTATTAAGGTTTATGCTTCCTTTCAAGTTAGGCGTAATGCACAAGAATTTAAATCTACTAACTTACTAATTCCCACGAGATAGAGATTTAAGCAAAAAAAAAACGTTTTCTACGTGTGACTGCAGACTACAGCTACTCATGAGACTTCTACTATCGCTAAAATAAAAAGCCACATATAAAATTATAATTTTTATTTACAATATATGTAATTACTAATATTTAGGTATATAAGTAGTATAATTACAGCAAAAACTCGGAAAAAAAGATTTATGTACTCCTGTACATAAATCTTTTTTCCCACATTACATGCATATAAAGTAAAGTGAAGAAATATTAATAGAATTTGTATTTTACATGCTTGCAAAACAACGCAAGTAATAAAGATTACATTTTTTTATAGCTTCACGCTTTATCACGCACATTGCAGGGTAGGCAGAGGGAACTGCAGGGACCTTATGAACCTAGTGTTAAGACATTCGTTGCTTAGTCCCTGCTTTCTCCGTTCCCGCTTTCCGCTTTTTTCGAGGCATTGCGTGTTGAGTGGCGGTACTCAACGCCGCAACGCTTTGCCTAATTGCCAGAGCGATGAAAATGGAAATAGAAAAATCCATCTTTCCCGAGTGGGAAACTAACTCTCAAACCGTCGCGTTTACGACGGTTACATTTTTATTATTATACGAATTTCTAAAAACCTTTTGCTTAAATGTATACTGTTATCGTATGTATAATATAATCTCTGCATAAATTGATACACAATAATTTTTATATACAACATATAAAATTTATATGTATATCGTTATTTAAAAAAATATTGTGTATCAATTTATAAAAGGTTTTCTAAGAAACTTTTAATCGAAAAAATTAAAGGCAAATATCATATTTTTATAAATATTGCTTGTTTCATATTTAATTGTATTGTTGTCAACTAGGACGAAAAGGAGCATAACGGAAAAAATATCCTCGGATAGAGAGTAAAAGGGGGCTAATATGTAAATGCTACATTTCACCCGCGATGGAATTAGATCAAAAGACAGACATCTTAGGAAATGAGATGAGCAAATGAAATAAAATATTTTGATATAAAATCTTTGTTGAAAAGGCACGTATCTGTTATTTAGAGTTTATTTACCTACCAGTGATTATAATTTTAAGATTTTCGAAGCTTGTATTGAAAATCAGCTGTTTATATAAAATAAAATGTTTATTTTCGAACGTTTATGGTTTCTATTTGTGTCAAAAGTTTTCGGCCTATGCTTTTGTGAATCGAACAAAAAAGTCATTATTTGACAAAATCATTCATCTTATTTTTCGTAAGTCAATTACCAGTATGTATTGTTTCATAAAATATTATATTAATTATATATCACTGAAACATTTCTTTTTCTTTGTGGCAATAAGCTCAATTGTCATGTCAAATGTCAAACTTTAAAATTTTGAATGACACTTAAAAATATTCCCTAAATTTGTAATCATGAAATAGCTATTAGCGCGTAATTTGTATTTCTAGATAAATCTCAGCCATATAAACCATGTTTAGCAGGTCTTTAAAAACATCGCGTCTCGGTTTCTATTATAGTAAATACTTTGTATCGAACAAACCGAAAACGTTTTCAAACGACGCAATAGTTTTAAGTGATACTTGTGTGAAGAAACTGAAAGAATTATGTGATAGTAACGTATTTTTAAGACTGTGTGTAGAAAGTGGAGGCTGCTCAGGTTTCCAGTATAAATTTCACTTGGACGACAAATTAGCTGACGATGACAAGTTAGTCAATTTTTGATTTCTTTACTTTTAATATGATTACTTTTTATTACTTTATATTTGCTTTACACTCTCTAAAATTATATATTTTGTCTTATAATAGTAAGTCCTCTTTACTATTAAATGAGTATCGAATTTATTTTAATATGTTGTTGTTGATGTTGTTATAATTTGCAATAATTGAACATACTGTTACATAACATTGTTATTAAAATATTTTAAAGCTTTTTATATTCCCTTATACATATAATATACTTCAAATGTGGTCAAAATTTTAAAAATTTAAACTATATACTATATAATATTTCTTGCTAAATAACCAAGAATATGTTATTTAACTGAAAAATTTTGATGACAATTTATAAATTAAAAATTAAAATGTTTAATAGTATTTATTTCAGCTATCCTTTTCAGAAGTTAATAAAATCTACTCTTATACTCTTTAGCTTGTTTGCTTTGTGATCTTTTAATACATTGTAGTACATAAGACAATATTATACTTTATTATGAAAATGTGGAGAATTATGTAAATTGCAAATTCTACAAGAATTCACTTGTAATTTTACATATTGCTATTTCAGAATTTTTGAAAAAGATGGTGTTAAGGTTGTAGTTGATGAAACTTCTCTAGATTATATCAAAGGATCAACTATTGATTATCACACAGAACTTATTCGATCTGCTTTCCGAGTGGTACAAAATCCAAATGCAGATCTGGGTTGTTCATGTGGAGCTAGTTTTTCTATAAAGATTGATTAAACTTTTGGTACAATCATAATAATTTATTTTAAAATATTGTATATAAAAATTAAATAAATATGTTAGAATAAACCCATTTTTTATTTATCTTATATCAAAAAAGAAAATTTCTACAGAGTTTATTGTAATGTAGAAGCTTTTCCAGTTGGCTTTGCTTTCTTATAAGTTTTAGTAACCTTATGCACTAACAGGGCACTAAATATTTGTGTAGCTATGTAAATTTATTTATATTTGCTTTTATGCTAGTAGGCCATAAAATAAAAAACAATACTTTTTAATATATTCATTATATTATTGAAAAAGCCAAAAAATCAGAATAATGTAGATTATAGGATGCTTAAGTAAACATTATTTTGGATTGTTACATACACCATTAGAATACCTAAATAATTTTAAAACTAGTGAGATTGTGAAACATTAATAGTGGCCCAAACACCGTCAAGTTTTGTGGCAGGTAGGGTGATCATGGTTTCTGGTTGAATTTTGTTTGGGGAATTGACAGCAGATCTGAAATACGCAAAATACATAATTTATTTATTTATTCATAAGATTAAGTAAATATACAAAGAAAATTTCTAGACTATATTATATAAATATTATATATAAAAATTAAATATCAAACAAACAAATTATACTATAAAATATTTGATATTTTAATTACATCTAAGCATATGTTTGTATTGAGAAAATTTTAAAAAGTTTATTTTTGTTTAAGATATACTTTTTTCAATACAAAGCCGAAGTGTTCGAAAATACATTCTTAGTTCATACTTAATGTAATCTAATATCACGAGTATCAAGCTACTCCAACGGCCTTATAGCACAAAAAGGTCAAAACGTGATTGTGAAACATTACTGTATTCACGTGATTGTTAAATTAAAACACTTTTTCAAAAACTCTTACATAGTAAGAGTTTTTGATTAAGAAAAGAGAGCTTTGTATGTTGGAATAGAACAACTCATACAACTTTATGATCATTAATCGATGATGTACGGTATGGTGAATACAGTATGCAGCTTTGGCTTCAAGTATAAACAACGCTATTTCCTAACAAAATTAGAAGCAGTACGGGACGAAAAGATCAAATAGGATTTAAGGAATTCATTCCAATTTTGTTACTTTATTAGATCACAGCATCTTAAAGAAAGCTTGAATAGATATTACTTGAATTGTTTCTTATCTTTTCCATCTTAGTAATTAATATATTTGCTATTAGCAAAATATCACTGTAATTCACAATTATTGTACTCACTGCTGCAATTCCCCATTGAATGTGAAAGCATCATTGATTTTCTTTACGTTATGAGGAGAGTAGCGGTTGTAAAATCCCCAGATGCTGTTCATCAATTTGCTATTATATTTTAATGGAGTTAGCTCCATCACTGTAATGTAAAATACCGTCGTGTTATTCACTTGGAGATTATTATTTTATTTGTGTTTATCATGTACATGTATTTCTGTGGAAAATATACAACTTTCGCCTGTGAAAAGTATTTAGCAATTTATTATAAATAAATATTAAATATTGAGACTTGTTATTTAGTATTAATTATTAAGTTTTTTGTAATATTAAATACTTACATTTTGTAGGAAAGTGCTGACGCTGGTTTGCCATCTTCTTTATGTTAGATATTTTCATATCACGTTGGGTTTCCCGAATGCGACCCGCCGAAAACGCGGATGGAGGAATAGATGCCATATTTCTTTCACAAGCTAAAGACAAATAAACAATTAAAAACAACAATCAAAACATAATATTAGTGATACTTATTTCTTAAATATATTATTATATTTATTTTTAGATAAGCTTATTACTTTAAATTATGCTGAATACAACATGCAACTTTGTGAGGTCATTCGTACGGATAGCGAATGCTTTGTTAGCAATAATAGTTTGGTAATTGGGATCTCATTTGTTGTATTCCAGTAGTCGCGTTTATATAAAATAAAAGCTTTAATGCAGTTTCCCAATAGTGGCATATCTCAATGCCTTGCTTGGTTGTTTATAATAATTATTAATTTTCTTCAGTGAAAATCGTACCCACGACTGTCGGGTTTAAACTAATACTGTACTTTTATAGGTATCGGTTTCTATTTATGTAATAATAATAGAAAATGTTCTTACCTTTACACACTGTGTAAAATATGCCTTTAGAGGCAACAAGTGCAAAGCCTCCCAAAGGGCTTGGATGGCTATAAGTGTAAGAGTTAGAGTAGGACGCTTTAATCAGCACCATGAAATCTTGGAAATATAAAAATCGAATAAAAAGAAAGCACGAAGATGTCGTGTGGAGATATCGAAGCGAGTGGAACAACGTGTGTCTGAGATAGCACTGTTCAAAATGGCTGCGAAACACTGACCCCCTCGATGTTATCGGTGTCTAGTCTTACAGGTCACTCCGAGATAACGTTAAATTTACGTACAATATTAATATGTTAATATTTAACTTGACTAGATATTTGTATTTTGTACCTTTGTTTCAGTATTTAGTCTCTATGCATAGCTGAAAAACTGTACCAAATAGGTCATTGCTCAAATATTTATATTTTAGAAAGAGTATTAATGAGCACTTGTATAGAGAATTGCATTGATACTATGAGATTTAAAGTATCGGACATCAAGAATAAGAAGTAATCAAAATAGAATAGTTACTATGTGCTTTCAACTTTTTAATAATATTTATATCGTAGTTTTGGTAGTGAACAATGTTAAACAATAATAATCAAGCCACAACGTCGTTCAGAGTGGCCTGATTGACAAACATAATCGAACTAAACTGACAACAGTAATAATTTTGAGATATATATGCCTTAAAACTACTATTGATGAATTCAGAATTCTTAATTGCACAAAAATTTTGTAATTAGCAACAAAAGATAATAACAATAGTTTATTAAATTATAAGTTTACGTACTTGACGATATGTTTTATTTAAATATATTTTCTCACAGTTATTTAGTTACTTTAGAAGAGTGCTTCAATTTATACATCATATAAATTAATATATGACCGGTGACTGAACTTTATCGACAAATGAAAGATACATTCGCATTGACATAATCAGTAATTATTTCTATTTCAGGATATATAACAATATACGTGTGTTAACGGTATGAACGTACTTCATTCTATTTTTTTCTTATAAGCAAACGTTAAAAATGGTGTTCCGCTGTCTCTATTGTACTTATTTTTTTTCTTTGTATTGAGTTCACAATCATCGTTTTCAGTCGTACACAGTCAATTACTATCATTTTGCGACATTAGAGGGCTACATTCATATATTAATAATAATAACAGATTATTAATATTAATTTTGAATTTCTATTATGTAATTAAAAAGAAAGCATTCGTTGTTTATGTTATTTTATACTTGATTTTTTATTTATTATAACAAAAAACTAACAACGCAATATATTTATTTAAATTCAATCAAATTACCTTTATATCATATTCTGCTGAAAAATGAAAACAAGTAACATAATTTACAGTTTTAAAGATAAAGAGATGTACGAGCAGCTAAATTTAAAAACATAACAATTCATATGACAACAGATTAACAAATTCTTATTATCATATTAGGTCACATTTATTTAAACTAAATTATTTTAAATATTATAAATGTGAACTGTTATTTGTTTGATTATGAAGAATTATTTCAAATTATAAGTGCCATATGACAGTATCAGGCCCATGTTTATTTAGCGGTAAAAATGATTTTTTGCATTATTTATGATAAAAATTTTGTTCGAACATTTATTTAAAGTAAAATGTTATTCGAAAGTGATGCAAATGTATTTTTTTAACAGTAAATCAACAATTATCTATGTTTAAAATTATTTTAATCAAAGTAATGGTCATGTTTTATTTTCTGATATATTATTACCATAGTGAAGAAATCTTTATAGGTATACTTACATTATAAATACTATACGAACTGTGATTCACCCATATCATTAGAAAGGTTGGCGCCCAATATTTATAATATGTATTACTTACTAATGGAAAGAACATATTATAAATTACTTTAGAAAAGCACATATCAATTATATTAGTGTAAATCGATTAGCCGCATAATAATGTAAAATAATAATTATTTTAATTGTTTTTGACGTCAAATACTATTGTGAGTTGTGCGTCAGAGCTAAATAGATCAAATTCTAATCGAACGTCACACTGCGCTAACATCCGTTGCATCAGATGATGAAAGATAGACAAATGCATGGAAAATAACTTTCGCTTAATATTCAGCGAATATTTATAATTGTATTTCGTTATCTATGCTAATATTACAAAGAGGTAAAATTTGTTTGGTTGTAATGAATAGGCTCAAAAACAGGACCAGGCCCGTTTTTAAAAATTTTTTCACCATTTTTTTTTTTTTTTTTAGCTTCACGCTTTTATCCCGCACATGGCAGGGTAGGCAGAGGGAACTGCAGGAACCATACGAACCTAGTGTTAAGACACTCCGTTACTTAGTCCCTGCTTACTTCGTCCCCGCTTTCCGCCGTTTTCGAGGCATTGCGTGTTGAGTGGCGGAACTCAACGCCGCGCTTTGCCTTAATTGCCAGAGCGAAGAAAATGGAAATAGAAAAATCCATTTTCCCCGACTGGGGATCGAACCCAGAAACCGTCGCGTTAGTCGCGTTACAGGCAGACGTTGCGCCTCTGCGCCACGACGGTCCTCTATGTGATTAAAATTGGAGACTCTGTTTTGAAGTGACGGTGAAAATAAATGACGGATGATGACTGTCGTCGTTGATATTAGTGTCGATGTCTTTGAATTGACCTAGGAATAATTTTGCTGATCGTGTTTTTCTTGGGTAGGTTAACCGGAAATACGCGGGCGGAGCCGCGGCCGTCACTCCGTTGCTTAGTCCCTACTTTCTCCGTCCCCGTTTTTCTAGTTAATTTTTTTAAACTATTAATCATAATGAGAGTTAATGAGTAGAAAGCCTACCTGAAGGTATGTTGTTATCTAGTCTCAGGAAATCTACAACAATAGGTAGGATCGCATTTCCAGACTGGCCCCACAGTAATACAGAGCGCCGTAAAGCGCTTTTTATTAAAAATTGAAGTGAAAAATTAATAAAACACTTCAGCCATAGTTACGTGTATTGCTTTATTTAACGTATTTCAGCTCTTAAGTCTAAACAAATTGTACAACAAGATCAAAAGTAATATCTTTCTTTGCAATACTCTGCCTTGAACGTCGTTAATTAAACATGAAATATTCGTTACAAATTTTAAATTGTATGCGTTTTTTTAAAATAGTATCAGCAGTTCATATATTAAAATTGATGCTTTAATATGAACATAAAATATTATATAGAAGGTATATTACTAGTTAAGTATCTCGGTGCTGACATAAAATTATTAAAACATTAAAAATATATTAAAAATGCTGCTCGTTGAATAATATGTACATGTCTAGATTAAGTAAATAAGTAATTACAGTTTTAATTCCATGTAAGTATATCTGAAACGTAATCTCGATGCATCCGGCTTACATATATACATACATAAATCATATAAAAAATATATACAGGGACAAGAAAAATAGTGTCATTACGCTTACACGCTACTAAAATAAATAATGATATAAATAATGGCGTGAACATTATTCGGGCCGAGATGCGATGGAAAATACTGCCTTGTTCAGTCAGCACCCACTCCTTGACGTTAACCTTTGAACAGATACAAAATAATATATAATTAAAATAAAAACCCTATAATCATTATAATTTGTTTCTTAAAGTAAAAACTAACTAACTAACTAACTACGTAGACTCATAAAATATAGAAGCTTACAGCTAAAAACTTTATGAGCAACAATATCACATTTATAATTTTTAAAGTGTTCTACTAACGACATGAAAAATACATAAAAATACAAAAAAATAAAGAAAACATAAAAAAATGCGCTGCACATTTTAGAAACGTTTCAAATATTTTATTGTAAATATATTATCGTAGACTCTTAACATAGTAAAATATCGACAGTCGCCCAGTCCATACATACACATACACAATGGCGCCGCCTAGTAGGTGCGTATGACGGGCGGCACGGTGCTGCACTCCTGCTGGTCGAGCGTGCGGTCGATGACGGCGCGGTAGCTCAGCTTGGTGGCGCCCGACTGCGGGTCGGTCTCCGCCAGCGTGTGCTTGCGCCAGTGCTGCTCGAACGGGAGCTTGGTCTGGAAAAAACGTTGAATGACATTATGAGTCCTCTATAGAAAGGGCAAATAGGCCACAAAATAGTTTTGTGAAACCTGCTATATAATTTCAAATAATGTACACCAATGCCTCATTTTTATATTGAATATTTTTTTTAATTATTCGTAGCATACAAAGGCAAAATATTAAAAATACTGCAGCGTCAGCACCTACGTACTTAAGATACAGATAATAGCTCCATACATATTTAAACAAAAAAAGCGACAAAAAGAAAAATAAATTATATTCCAAAATACCTGTCCTTCCAAAGGCTTAGAATAATCGTATTCGTCCCTCCTCGTCTTAAAGTCCTCTCTGGCGTGAGCTCCCCTGGACTCCTCGCGAGCGAGTGCACCCTCCACTATCTGAACCGAGTTGATCAGAAGATTCTGCAGCTCCAAGGTCTCTACGAGGTCACTGTTCCAGATCAGAGATCTGTCCGATACTTTGACGTCCGCCATTTGCTTGTAGATCTCGTGGATCTGTTGTTGACCTGTTTTAAATAAAACGGGAATTAATATGAGGCATATTTAAATTATTTGTAGTAAGCAATGTTATCATATAAAATGAACATATTAATATTTTTGTAATATAAGTTGTTTTTTAGCTTCTCGCTTCACGTAGGAACTATATGAACCTAGTGTTAAAACACTCCGTTGCTTAGACCCTGCTTTCTCTGTCCCTGCTTTCCGCCTTTTTTCGAGGCATTGCGTGTTGAGTGGCGGAAATCAACGCTGCGCTTTGCCTAGTTTCCAGAGCGAAGAAAGTGGAAATAGAAAAATCCATCTTCTCCGAGTGGGAATCGAACCCTCAGACCGTCACGATCACAGGCAGACGCTTACTCCTCTGCGCCACGATGGCTTTCTAAATATTAAATATTTGTTTATATCAATAATACGAGACTGAAATAAATTATTTATTAGTTTATTCTATATGAAATTTATTTTATTACTCGAAGAATATAAAAAGAAACAATAAATGTGATTTGCAACATTTCCACCACACATTTATTACAAAATAATTGATTAATCATTATTTTACCTTCTGCAAGTGTGCTCTTTTGTCTGAACACGGCTGCGTTCTTCTGCATACACTTCTGCATGCGCAGGCGCAGGTCCGCCGTGGAAATGCTGCCGTTTGCGTATCTAATTTTGTCCAAGTTTGCAATGCTTTCTTGTCCAGTCGACTATATTAAACAAAAAAATAAATTAAAAAATCTTTTTAATAATAACATTCATGTTTATAATGTCTCACCTTTAGGTAAAACTGAATATTTGCTGCGAATTCTCTAATATCTAGGAATAGAGATCTAGGGGACCAAAAAATTAGACGAAAAGACACCTAAGTTTATAATATATAATTGTGCTTAATCTTTATATAGAAAAACAATTTGCCGTATTACAGAATACTGTAAGTCAATTCTTTAACGTTGAGATGGGTTTATCCGTCTTAAGTCAAGGCCTGTATGATGAAAAAAACCTATTGCACTTATATTTGTTTATATAAAATATTTTAATAATTTATATGAGATACCGTTATCAATAAGTACTTGAGTATGCTTTGAGCCTTGATTTTTATAATAATATATAAATAAAATTAAATTTAAATAAAACTTGTATATATGTGTGTTAAGGAAGTGTCCTAGAAAAATATTTTTAAGGTCATAGTACATTAATCAATAATACAGTACACTGAGTAATATAAGCTACTTATTTCAAGCATTATTTTTCAGAAATAAAGAAAACTATAATCTTCAAGTAACAATTGCACAGAAGTACATTCAACATCAAATTTAATGTTTTCAATACACTATACCTATTAGCTTCATTACAAAGTTACAGTGCCTAATATCAATAGTAGACTGCGATAACCCTTGTACTACGGATCTATTTGTTATCATTTATAGGTGTCAATTTACTCGTGTCTGACATAAATCATTTGGTAAGCCCTAAATTAAATAAAGAAATAAACGTATAAAATTTTATATCAATGTGTGTAACAAATAATAAGAATCGTGGTGCCAACGTAGGTAGTTGTAGATTCGGTTTTTGGTCTATTTTTTTTAGCTTAACAGTTTATTCTGCTTGTATCTGGGTAGGCAGAGGGAACTGCAGAAACGAACTTAGTGTAATGACACTCTGTTCCTCGCTTTTCGACTTTTCGAGGTATTGAGTGCCGAGTGGCCGAATTCAATGTTGCCTGGTTACCAGAGCGGAGAAAATAGACATGAAAAAATCCACCTTCCTCGAGGGAATCGAACCGACCAACCAACTGAAACATTTAGGGACCAACTGAAACATTTAGGGACAGACTGCGCTGTGCCTCTTCGCCACGACGGTTCCTTAGTCAAGTAAAGGTATTATTGGCAATTGCCCACATTCGTAAGCATATAGTAAAATACTGAACGGATGTCTTGCACCTTGGTTTATTGCTAGCCATGCTGTATAAAGAATAATGTCCCTAATAATGTGATATCCATCCCCACCTACGTATCCCACTATACGCATCTACTAGCAGTTGTTCTAAACACCAACTAAAAAAATCAATTTTAAATAAAACCTAATCTTTGCTACGAATGCGCTACGTAAATAGTAAAATAATAAAATAAATAAAGTGGAAAACAATATTTATCACAAAAATGTTACATGATAACACATGTCACGTGCCTAGGTCTATATCTTGCTATCATCAAGAACCCTTGTTACGTCGATGATACAATAATTTCTTTAGTATTTAATAAAATTTATTGTCTCTAGATATTTATTACATCATAATATTATTATACGATAATTAATGTCGGTGCTCTAATGATAAACAAAATATTAAAATCACTGAGACGTTTCCTGACGTATTTATACACAATGGTTGTAGGTTCCATTCCCACTAAGGGAAATGAGTTATTCCCATTTAATTTCCAGATTCACGCTATGGATAAATCGAGTTTAATTTATACATATCATACAGAAAGCGGAGAACGGAGAGTATGACACTCGATTTTATGTACCGATTTGCAGGATAAAGCGTAAAGCTAAATAAAAAAGTTAAAACTATTACGTTAAAACAAAAATAAATATACATACAACAAAACGGTAACAGTGTAATAAAATACAAGAGAATGTAATGGCAATAACAAAATTATCATATGACATACTTATGTATGTATACATATGCGGTATGTCGTGGTCATATCATAGTAAATGACGATTGTACCAAATCCTTGAATCGTCAACATTTGACGCACTTGGGTCTAGTCATAAAATAGAATTTTAAAGTAACAAAAAATCATAATAATATTATAAATAATCAAAATTATATTCGTTTACAATAAGGAAATAAAAGTGAAACTACTTTTAGCATCTGGGACTTCGTTTAAAATTCGTTTTTCGTTTCTTCGTTTAAAAAGCTTAACCTAACCTAACAATTTTGAATCCGATTTTCGTTTAATCCATGTGAAAAGGTTAATTCGGAAATAAGGGAAGTTTATAGTACTTTTTATATTAAATAATTTGTAAACATTTATTAATTTTTGTTATAATTATATATTAAAAAAATTATATATGATCATCGGTTTCTTTTTCGTGGTCGTCATATTTTTCTGTAGGTATATGATTTAAACTATAAAAAGAATAATATCTTATATATTACACACGTTTGTAACTTTGAATAAACGAATAACTTCTCAATTAAATGAAAATATTAGAATTTTATAAAGCAAATTATTTTATACGATTGAGGATCTCATGTGAAAAGACTCGTTTATCATACCGTCAAACGTGATACCGTCAGTTCTACAAAATGACTATGACATATATGTGTAATTTCAAATAGCATTTGTAGGAGAGATTACAAGAGAGAAAGTCCACATAGATAGTAGACACTTTGTCACTTACATATATACATATATACATGCATAATGTAATATGTACTTTTAAGTATAAAATCAAAGTAAGACTGATTTGGTTTAAGTTAAAAAGAAGGCCGCTGTGGCGCAGCGGCAGACCGTCTCGCTGTAAACTGACGGTTGTGGATTCGATTCTTATTCGAAGCGAATGAAGTATATCGTTTCATTGTTCTGGTGATCGAGGGTATTACTCGCTTACTCTGGCGTTAACACAATGTCTCGAAATTAAGAAATTGAGAAACGGAGTGTCCTTACACCTGGTTCCATTTGTCTAGCCTGCTATATGCGAAAAAAAAAACCGTGAAGCTTATAGAAGATTCAAATTCTATACGAAAAAATACTTAGCCAAAACGTAACAAATTGATTAAAACTAACGATAATATCGAGATTACCGTGGCGTTGGCGTCTCCTGGATATTAATATTCAACATTTCCTACGTTTTGTTGTTATTAAATAATTTGTATTTAGTTATGGAAAAGCAGTTTTATTACACTTAAAAGAAACATATAACAATTTTGAAGCAACGCGGCAGAATTTGAACTCGCGCCTTATGGAAACCGTCCAATTGCTTTAACAAGTTGCGCCGAAATTCTTTTATTTTATTTTGTAGAATTGCCAACAGTCAAAAATTGTTTTTTGAAACCGCGCCTAAATTTCTACTAAATAAGTAAGTTTGACTGAAGTAGTAAATAATTTACAGCGTAGCACTACGAGGTAGACAACGAAAAATGAGAAAGACTTTTATCTCTTTGCTTGTACCGCTATAGTCATCGCTGCTACGTTCTTTTTTTCTGCATCACAATAAAACGTCACGTGATGAGTTCAGTCACGTGAGAAACAAACTAAAGAGATTTAACGTTAAAAAGGTTTTATGCTAAGTACCTATGCAAAAAGACTGTTAGCAGATATTTTATATTTGGACGTCGTTGATTTCTAAAGAAATATGTACAACATAGACAAGTATTATATTTTGTAGAGGTTTTATATTAAGCTTATTATTATTATGTACTAATATTTTCATTATGTTATTTAAACAAAATCTTTAAGCACAGGTAGTGTTTTTAATAAATAATGAAATGCTTGTATAAATTTTGCCTAAAAAATTCAAATGTTCATACAAATTGCTTTGTAAAAATCAGGTAAAAGATAAAATCGTTAAATACAATCAACAATCTTTTGTATACATTAGTAGATAAAATGAACTAAAAATCTTAACTGATAACGAAATCTCAGATTTTTTACAAATATATGTGCTTCAAATTAAAAAAAGGACCGTCGTGGCGCAGAGGCGGTCGGTTTGCGGGTTCGATTCCCAGTCGGGGAAGATGGATTTTTATATTTCCATTTTCTTCGCTCTGGCAATTAGACAAAGCGCGGCGTTGAGTACCGCCGCTCAACACGCAATGTCTCGAAAAAGGCGGAAAGCGGGGACGAAGAAAGCAGGAACTAAGAAATGGAGTGTCTCAACACTAGGTTCCTATAATCCATGTAGTTCTCTCTGCCTACTCTGTCATGGACAAAGCGTGAAGACATAAAAAAAACGTAATAGTGTAAGCGTGATTCACTTTATTTCTAAGTAATATTAAATATAAAAAAAGTAAATATAGGAGTTCTTTATGATAAATGTTAAATCTATTAATATTAATATAATCAATATTTATGATAAGAACATTTAGCATAAGTAAAAACTGGGTACAGACCAAGTGTCCGTAGAGTCAACTAATAAAAGAACGCGCTTGACTCACGTCCTTGAGCGGCGGCTGCGCGTCCCCGGGGCGGCTGGTGTCGGCCACGGTGAGCGCGCAGGCGCGGCCGAACACCACGATGTCGAGCAGCGAGTTGGCGCCGAGCCGGTTGGCGCCGTGCACCGACGCGCACGACGCCTCGCCCGCCGCCAGCAGCCCCGCCACCACGCGGTCCGCGCCGCCCTTGTGCGTTATCACCTGCCAGTGATTAATTATTATTATGTTTATAATATTTTTGAGGACCGTCGTGCCGTAGAGGCGTAGCGTCTACCTGTAAACGCAAAAGTTTTTGGGTTCGATTCCATGAGGGGAAGATGGATTTGTCTATTTTCATTTTCTTTGCAACGGTTGAGTTGTTGAGCGCCGCCACTCAACACGCAATGCAAAAAAGACAAAGCAAAACAGAGTGTTTTAACATTAGGTTCCTGCAGTTGCAGTGTTCCTTCTTCCTACCCTGTCCAGTGCGGAAAAAAGCGTAAACCAATTTATTATTATTATTATTTCTTCTAAATTATAAAAACCTAACTTACACATGTGAAGCAACAAATATTTTCTTGTAATTTCAACGATATTTTTATTATCATTAACATACCATGGCTGTTTCACATATTATTCCAAAGAAATTTAATTAAAATGTACATACAATAGTATAATATACGAGTATACAAACTGACCTCCCCTCTGAAGTTGGTGGGTGTACCGCCCATATTGTAGTGTACGGTGGGCAACACGGGGATGGGCTCCTTGGTGACGTCGACGCCGGCAAAGATCATAGCAGTTTCAGATATGCCGGGCAGGCGTTGCTTAAGCTGTTCTGGGGGCAAGTGGTGAAGCTGGAGGTGCACGTGGTCTTTTTCGGGACCGCAACCGCGGCCTGTAAATGTTTAATGTGATTGTTAATAAATTTATAATATACTACATATTATATTATTATAAGTGTCTAAACTATTGTTAATGATTATTTGATTATACGTATTAAGTGATTAAATACACTACTTCTAGATTTAAAAAAATATTTATAAATTAGACAGGAATATTTACGAATGTATTTCTCATTGATCAATACTCTAAAATTGTGATTTTACACAACTTCAATTCCTCAATAAATAAATATCATAATTTCATAAAGTAAACATTTTACTTCAAATAATTAATATAAATAATCTCACCTTCCATAATCTCAACGGTCATAGCCCTGGACACAACGTCTCGACTGGCCAAGTCCTTAGCGACGGGCGCGTACCGCTCCATAAAGCGCTCACCCTTAGCGTTGACCAAGAAACCGCCTTCACCTCGACAGCCCTCCGTCATTAGGCAGCCGGCGCCGTAGATACCTGCAAGTTCATACAGGTTTAGAGTTTATTCTCAAAAAAGACATAAACATATCACTTACTTGAGAACATACAAAAGAAAAGTAAAAAAAAAGAAAACATAACAGATTCGTCATTCACAAATTTAAATAGTAATTTAACACATTATTACTTAACTTGTAGTCTCTTGTCACACAATAAATAATGAGCCAGCTGTGTTTTAAATACATTAAACGTGTTTACATTTTTAATTTGGAATGGTGACTTGTTATAAATTTGTGTTCCTGCAAATGTTAATGCTCTTTTGCCATAGTTTGATCTAGTTTTAGGTAAAATCAAAAGACTAGCTCGTCGGGAGCTGCGTTTCGAAATTTGACTATATTTAGTAAAATGTATATTGGAATGAACACTATTGCTTACAGATTTTCTTATAAAAATACAAACATTATAGATATATAAGTACTTAATCCATCATATAGTTATTATTAAAAGATATTAAAGACCGTCGTGGCAATGCCTCGAAAAAGGTAAAACGCAGAGACGGAGAAAGCTGTGGCTAAGCAAGGGAGTGTCTTAACACTAGGTTCTTATGGTTCTTGCAATTCCCTCTGGCAGGGTAGCCTGTCATGTGCGAGATAAAGTGCGTAAACATAAAAATAAGAGGTATAAACTACAAAAATATAATTTACTAACTTATTGATATTGCTGTTAAAAATTTTAATGGTACGATAGAGCGTTGGTTATTCAAAGCGCAGTGTTTACAAAGCCGTTTTGTTTGATATAAGTTAAGGATTGTACTGTACAGATGTTAATGGATGTTATAATTTATGATAACAAGATCATAAATATTCCAATTACATTTATAAAATAAGAGAGTGATGCAAGTTATTTTTTATATATAATATTTTAAATGCACGTTGCAATTCGTGGGATCAATTAACCTTGAATTAGAACTGCAACTAAAAGGTGATTTCTCGATGTATATGTAAAATAAAATAAAATTTACCCTGTTATTAAGGTGAACCTTTATCTTTTAAATAAATTTCAATGATTGATTATTTAATATTTCGTGTTTAGTGATTCGTTACGTCCCAATGACTACATAGCTTAAAGAGATTATGGCTAACATTCTGCTTTCAGAGTTTAAACTCAAATACACTAAGGAAATACGACAACAGTCGTTTCTGCATAAATATAAAACAAAAGCTTACACTTTATAAATTAAACTAAACTTTACCACTCATCTCATAAATCTTTGTTCCAAAAGTTCAGATCACAGTAACCAGTATCGATATATATAGATAAACATAGAGACAACAAAGTGAATGAACACAAGTGTCCAGTACCAGTGGGGTGGAACTGCACGAACTCCATGTCCTCGTTCTGCAGGCCGGCGCGCGCCGCCATGGCCGTGCCGTCGCCGGTGCAGGTGTGCGCCGACGTGCAGCTGAAGTACGCGCGGCCGGTGCCGCCCGTCGCCAGGATCGTGTTCTTCGCTTGGAACCTGGATTCACAATTACTTTATATTAATACCCTTATAAACATGTTATATTTTTTATGTGAAAACATACATACATGGCAGGGTAGGCAGAGGAAACTGCAGGAACCATAGGAACCTACTGTTTGAACACACCGTTGCTTAGTCCCAGCTTTCTTCGTCCCTACTTTCCGTTTCCGAAAGTAGGGACGAAACGAGTGACGGAACTCAACGCCGCGCTTTGCCTTGTTTCCAGAGCGAAGAAAATGGAAGGAGAAAAATCGATCTTCCTCAAGTGGGAATCGAACTCACAAATCGTCGCGTTTACACCACGACGACTGTTATATACAATAACAAAAATATTTCTTTTCGCTCAGCTCCTCAGTTTATATAGCTCATGACAGAATAAGAGAGTACATATTGTCAAGACATCTTGTACTTCGCTTTTAGGGACTTAATCCATAAAGATTATGAAACTTAATAAAAATAATCTAGATGTAGCAATATTCTTAAAACATACTACACTTTTATTAAAGGAAATATTGGTCACTAAAACTATTACTTTACCTATGTAAAGTTCCATCTTCAAGGTTCAAGGCAATGCAGCCCTTGCAAACACCATCTTCCATCAAAAGGTCCAAAGCAAAGTATTCAATGAAATATTCACAGTCGTATCGTAGTGATTGACCATAGAGTGTGTGCAGGAGAGAGTGGCCAGTTCTATAAAAATATATAAATTATTATATAATTATTTCATTATAATAATCTGTTAAATATAACAATCAGGTTGTGACATTTTCATGTCTGTATGTGTATGAAAATTTACCAATTTCATTAATCTAAATATTATAATGGAAATTGTAGCCACAATTAGTTACTGTTTAAAAATCTAAAATATTTGATATTATAATAATTATTAATAATATAAAAGACAGTAATAATTAAGTAAATATCTACATATACAATTAAGAAATGAAATTTTATTTATTTTTTCATATTCACCAGATTGTGTGATATTATAAAATTTAGATAAAGAGCAAAATTCTTACATAACAGATGTATCATATATGTATCATATAATCTAGAAAATGTTATCTTTATATTAAGATGTTACATTATACTGGTACAGTCGGTTAACTGGACTTGTATATCATTGTAGTAATGCATTCAAACAATTGAAAATCATAATAATGAAAACTACACTACATATAAATAAAACCAGGTAATCTGGTTTTGAGCATATATCTGTATGTACATAATATTGAAATGTTTATTAAAAACGACTACATATTGACGAAAACCAATGTTTATTAAGAACTTTGGTTGAATTTAGTGATGACACATCAGACTTTAAAGGTACATTTAATTCAATTGGCCTATAATCTGGATAATTCCAAATCCATATAACCAAGGCCCAGTTAATGGAATTTCTACTGTGTATATTAAAAAAGAAAAATGTAAATTGGAAAAATATTCAAAATCGAAGTCACCTGTCAGCTACAGCACAGCATCTATGGGCCTGACCACCCTTGCCAAATTTCAGGGATTGTCCTCCAAAAGCTCTTTGATATATCCTGCCTTCAGGTGTTCTCGAGAATGGCATACCATAATTATCAAGTTCAATTACAGCATGTGGGGCTTCTCTGGTCATATAGTGGATGGCATCCTATTACATTGTTAAAACTAATTACTTTTTTTGATGATGAGCTTAATTTTGTATAATTTTTTAACCTTAAAATTCATTAAATGTAAAATATTTATTTTCAATTGCAGATGAAAGTTTCTATAGCAGTGAGGTAATTCGATTTTGTCTTGCCAGGGTAGGGAAATATATTATAAATATATTATATATTATATTATTTTAATTGTCATGTCATTATTACATTTTGAAATTATGTAGTCTTCAATTAAATAAAAGCAGCTTAACAGATTTTTATTCTATGACACATTTTATTTTATTTTATTTTATTACACATAGAAATTAGATTAACATGATTTTTATGTATAGTATAAAAAGATTAAATAAATTCATCCAAAAATTGTCACTATCAACTGTTGTTTAAGTTAAAATGTTTCTTCATTTTCTTACTTTTTATAAGAAATATATTAAAATCAAGTGGACTTACTAATCAATTATATTTCATTAAAATATTTTGTGACCTGATTACTTTGTGGCAACTGCTATTAAGATAACAAATATAGTAATAATGTTTATTTACCTGATCTCCTAGCCAATCAGACCCTTTTACAGTATCATACATATGCCATAACCAGCTGTCTTCTTCCATGTTACCTGAAATATTGATGTTCTAATATATGATGTAAGGCAAAAATATTTTTAATACAACTCTTTTATTGTTACTTTAAATATGCTTAAACTATAATGAATATTTATTATATTCCATATAAAATAAATATACAGCCAAAATAAATATTTATAACAAACCTAAAGCAGCATTTATGCCACCTTGAGCTGCAACAGTATGAGATCTTGTTGGAAATAGTTTAGTTACAACTGCTGTCTTGAATCCTTCTTGGACTAAGCCAAAAGCTGCTCTAAGACCTGCTCCACCAGCACCAATTACCAATGCATCATGTTTGTGGTCAATCACTTGGTATGACTGAGATGCATTAGAGTTTACTGATGCATCTTTTAATGGTGTTGCACCTCCAACAGATAGGTGGAGGTTTCTATATAAATAGGATGCCTAAAACGAAATTAATTTAAGTAACATATAAACCAACGAGCAATATGGACAAATTCGCGAGCTCTAATTATGTAAATGGTATAAAAGAATTTGACAATGTATTTTGATTTAACTACTAACTAAATGAAAAAAAATTGGTCTATTATGTTCGAGATGAAAGGATTTATCACTTTCAGTGTAAATTTTTATCATTCTGTGTTCTCAAAACATTTTTTTAAGATTACATAACAAATAATAATTTATACGCAATAACATAATTTGTACACAAACCAATGAGGCAGGGCTACGAGACACAGCTGCCTTCATTAATGCGCTCATGATGGAACTCTCTGTCCGCACCGGAGCACAATATTTAAAAAAATATTCTAGAAAATTTATGCGGCCAACATTCACTCCACCACTTTTTGACGAGTACTGGAATCTGTCAAAATTAATGAGACTATAGATTAACAAGAGTATTGTAGAAAAATTTATACATAAAAGAAAATAAGCCACGCAATAAAACATAATTTATATTTCACTAACTTTTTTTTTAAATAATATAAGTGGTACAGTTTGATTAAAATTATCAATATCAATCGACTTTCAAATATTTATTACTTCTCTGGCGCTATAACACAAATCCGTCGTTCTTTTTTTATATTAACAGTGATTATTTCCTTTATAAATTTGTACTAATAGGATATTAAATAAATAACGACAGAAATACTTCTGTTCAATACCTGCTACATAAATAATTAAAAAGGTCAATACTTACGCATATTTTTTGCGACACAAGTCACCAAAAATTTTATATTTTTCAATAATTTGCTCTGTTTACACTCTTTGTTTAAATTCTTATTATTTTCACTTGTTACTTACACAACAATTTACTGGACACGTAGTGGTACTTCTTACCTCAACGCTCCATAAAATATGAGGAGATACTTGTCAAAATATAAATATTTATATATATTCTATCGACAATGCTGTATAATAAAAATTGCCAAAAATAAAACAAATTTGTGGTGGTTATATGATAGAATTTTGTAAAGGATTTATAAGATTCCCAGTAAGGCAGACTAATGGCCGACAACACCGGTAGCGATGGTTTGTCTGAAGCAGAAAGATTGAAAGGTAAATGTTTTGCTATTTTATTACTCCTTCATCAAAATTATATATATAATTTCAATATCATTACTCATTCTATGCCATTTAATTTGTACTGTTTTCTTTTCAGAGGAGGAATTGGCACGAGAATTAGAACACACAGATTCCAATGAGGAAGACTCTCAAGAGATTTCTTTAGAAATAGAAGAAAAGCTACTTAAAGACGAACCTGAATGTATGTTTTTTTTTATATAAAAAATATATGACTGCTGAAACTACTTATATTTATTTCTTTAAATGCCGACTAATATATTTATTTCTTTAAATACAGATACAACATTGGTTAATTATGGAGAAAGTTTACAAACAGATGAGAGAATGGTTACTGAACAATTTACTGAGAGCTTACATAAAGATGATATTGAAGAAGGGCTTGGCAATGTTTACACAAAGAGTTCTGACTTCCTAAATGTACAACATGATACTTTAACAGATGCTTCTGATCACTATGACTCTTATATCAATGACTATTCATTTGACAACACTACCATAATCGATGATAGCCAGTTAGAGACTAGTGTGCAGTATGATATAAGTGAACAAAATATAGATAGTGATATTGTTCCAAAAATTGGGGGATTGTCACAAAATGAGTTTTCTAATAACAATGACTATCAAACTA
Source organism: Dione vanillae (assembly GCA_037178615.1). Taxonomy (NCBI): domain Eukaryota; kingdom Metazoa; phylum Arthropoda; class Insecta; order Lepidoptera; family Nymphalidae; genus Dione; species Dione vanillae. Next base: position 447,503 of record JAZFAU010000190.1, read on the forward strand.
CAGAAGAAATGCTTATGAGTGAGAGAGAAAGAGAAAAAAAGACAAAAAAAGAATTGGAGGAAGAGGAAAGGGAAAAAATGCAGTAAGTAATAATTATTAAATAATTCAGTATGTTAGCTCATATTCGCATTCGCAAATGTTAAAAAAATGACATTATTTACATCACTAATTGTAATCTTATATAAAATTTATTTTTCAGAGTATTGGTGTCAAATTTTACAGAAGAGCAATTGGATAGGTATGAAATGTATAGACGAGCAGCATTTCCTAAAGCAGCTGTTAAAAGATTGATGCAGACTATTACTGGATGTTCAGTTGGCCAGAATGTTGTGATAGCAATGTCTGGTATTGCAAAAGTATTTGTTGGAGAAGTTGTTGAAGAAGGTAATATTGTAGGTTAAATATTGGAAATATATATAACTTCATGCTAATTCCACCATATATCAGGGTAGACAAAGGGAAACTATTATTAAGACTCTCTGTTTCTCACTATCTGTCTTATTTAGAGAGATCCATGTTAATGGTGGAACTCAATGCTGTGTTTTTTTTGTTTCCAAAGCAAGGAAATTAAATAATGTATCCCCAAATATTAGAGAATATGGTAGTGTTTTTTAAGAGAAAAGAACATTATGTAGTAATAGATTATAAGAATTTATCTACATAGTGGGACAAGCTTATATTTTAGTTACTGTCTCAGGCATATTTCCTACAAATGTATATATAGGCATAGGCATTACAAGTCAAAGTAAAAGTCAGTTGTTATCAATATATATTTTACAAAATATTGGTAATAAAAGTAATCTGCACATCCATTTATTCTATTGTTTTTAAAGATTACCTAAAAGCTTGTTCTTTATATAAAAGCCAAGAAAAAGACAATAAAAAATGTAGCATATTTAAACTTCAATGTTGGGCAGAAGTTGTGTATTAAAATTTATTACCTCATTACCAATTCAAAATGCTTATAATTATTATTTGAACCAACAATGTTATATTTGTGATTGAACAAAAATCTACGAATATTCATATATAATCAGTTAGTCTGATTTGGCGATACCTAAAGCTATCTTCAAAATGAGAAAAATATCTGAATTAGTGTTGTAAGATGATCTGAAATTGTTGTTCTTCATAATGTCAGGTAGCGACTCAATTCATCTTATCGAAGAACCTGTATTCATCGTACTGTTGTGGGCTATAAACAAGTTTCTTAAGATAATTCGCGCTCCGGAAGACAAAACTACGACTTCTTATGACGATAAATATATTGTAGTGACTGGCAAATGCTGTGTAATAAATATATTGTTATCTACAGTTAACTTAAGACAACCAATTTATTATGGGAGAAAAAGCTTGTATGCAGTAGATAAGTAAATTCATTTTAACTTTTATCATGAGGATGAAGAAACACCTTTTCATCATAGCAAGTTGTGAAGGTACTTACAGCAAGAAAATACTGCAATTCTTTTGACACCAGCAATACTACAGCCCCACACATTGTATATTGAGACCGTTGGTTATAGACCTAACATTAATTAAATTGCATGAGAAGAAACATTTTAGCGTTCCATAGATTCACCGTGCGGGTGCCGGGCTAATCGTGTTGTAGGAAGAGGAACTCTGAGCAGCGCTTGGGATTTGCGATCCATGTGTACCTTCACTGTCCGAGCTCCTCCCACCAAATTTTAAATAATTCTACCAAAGTCGCCTTCGAAGTGTGTTCTAGAAATGAATTTGTGGTAGTTCTAGACAGGCTGAGATCTTTTAGTAAACTAAAGAGAGATTTCGCTGTTATACCTCTCACTCCTACTTAACCCTCAACCTATTCCTGGTCAGTTCGTTTGTAAGATCGAAATAGGTACTTATTGAGTTTAAGATGGTGACTTTTCGGGATATTTGGTTCCCACGGAACTATAAGTTCTACCAGTACTACGCGTTTTAGGCTTCGAGAATAAAGGAAAATATCCGGTCTTGATGACAAAACACAAATATCCTCAGAGATTCTGATATACTAATATATTATTTCTCGTCCTCGTCTATCACAAGCGTCCACTCAGGAGCTGGATCTAATATGGAGAAAGGATTTTGTGTAGGTTTTTTATAAGAACTTTTTTTATGTTTCTCTGTGCTCTTGCTACTGGAAGACTAACGGCTTCACGATGATTTCTAGTATTTTGTCATGGCGCCGCGAGTATTGACCACTATCCATGAGTACCCTACACATCACCAGCATATGTTTAGCTGTCCCTACTGCCATTTTACAGATGTAGCAAGATTTATCGGTTACTTTATCCCATTTTACTAAATTGCTTTAATCTGGAAGAGTCATTTGGAACGCATTTATTATATTTCATTTATTTATACAGAATTTTAATTGTTGGAGACCAGTCGTGAATTAGGGTGTGCTATTATAAAGCTAAAGGGATACAGAATTCTCCTAGAGTTAGCGACTCTTTTTGCATTTCTAGGCCCATTGCGTGCACCTTATACTTATCGTTCTCGTCTTGCCGATAAAAGATTTTATTATGTCTGTGTCTTGAACCTTCCTTTTTGATCATAACCCTACTTTACTAAATTGTGCTGCTATCATAGATTGCTTATGGAATTGAAGTCTTGACTCAAGTTATACAACGAAACAAAACAGCAGTAATACAAGCGGTTTTCTATTTCATTCCCTGCTATATGTTACCACAATATGATTTTATGTAACAGAGGATACTAATTTTTCAACTGCATTCTCTACACTAGTAATAATTAAAGGGTAATAATATCAGGCTTTGAGATAAAATAAAGTATTTTAGTTTAATTAAATTTAAACAAAAAACTCAAATATTGCGCTTAATAAATTAATTTTAAATAATAATTTCGGTTTTCAGCTTTGGAGGTGTTAGAAAAATCTGGTGAGCCTGGGCCCTTGCAACCAAAACACCTTCGCGAAGCTTTACGAAGACTTCGAGTCAGAGGATCGATACCTCCACGGAAGGCCTACAAAAGCATGTTTCGCCTATAAAAATACGTATAGATTTTTGTAGCACAAACAAATAATGTTATGTAAATACATGTAAACTGATCATGGATAATATTTATAATGAGTACAGTTTTCATAATAAATGTATTTTTGTACCATATAAATTTTAACATAATTTATATTTTCGAATTTTATTTTGTCTTAATATCTGAGTTAAAACGATACTAATGTTCTGTTAACTGTACAAACTATACATTAAAAAAAGAATCTAACATAACTTGTAAATATTTTAGTAATTAGTTGTTAACATTAGCAGTATGGATAATAAAAAGCTTTCTTAACTAACATTTGTGCTTTTTGTTTTCATGAAAAATGTTTGAATACTTTGCCAGTTTAAGGTTTTACATTTTTGCAAACAATAGTAAGACTCACTTTAGGGTTGTATCAATAATGTTCTCTATTTATTTTTAAAAACAAGCAAAAATAAATATATCGAACTAGATTTCAGAAAATTATTTAAAACCTTTGCGTAAATTGTTTAGGCCAGATAGTTACTCATAACAAGAGGAAGAAGTGGGATAATATGTATTATTATTATAAATTGTACTAAAAGATTGAATATGTAATAAGCTTAATACAACAATTGTAAAGACTACAGTTGAAATGATTTTCACCCCCTGAAAGACTATATGATTGAGTTGTTGTGGTAAAGTGGTAATAGGCATGAGTTAAGTGATTGTTTAAAACTAATAGTTAAAGTACACTTACTCTTTAACTGTTAAATAAGTTTAGAGAGGAAGTGGAGAATGCATATACTTAAGTGTTTTTCATATAGTATAATAAAAATCTCAATTAATTTAAACACATTTACACATTAGGGCATGGAAATAAAACAAAACAATTTTTAAAATGTTAATTTATTACATGATATTGTAATAAACATTAAAACAATGCAGTAAGTTAGGCTCATACTCTCAAATGTTTGAAAATTAAATCAGTCTTGTTAAAAATGGCTACACTTGTAGAAAATAATGTTAATAGTTAGAAATATTGGAGTTGAACTGATATATATAAAAAATAATATATTTAACAACAGCAAAACAAATATAAATTAAAAAATGACATTCAAACTCAAGTTATAATTGGCACTCAACACTTTCATTGAACAGTTTGTGTTTCTGGAAGTGTCACCTGATATATCACAGACATCTTAGTATTTAAAGAATCTGGCCCCAGGAAAAGAAATATTTCATTAGGATCGTAAATAGGAATTTGACAATCTATCTAATGGTAAAGGCACTAATTTAAATAAAAATTCCATTATCTAATTTGGGTAATATGTACTACTATATCAATTAAATAATATAATTGTTTGTATATTTCCATTGTAGACAATTGTGTATATTTTAAATTATTAAAAGTATGTCAATTAGAGCAGGGCATCTCAACCTCTCCTTGACCAAGGACCACCTGTAACTGATAGTTATCAGCAAACTACTATCACAATGTAGTTGTATTTAGTAACATTTTGCATTATGAAAACTGTAGTGCATAAGCTTGTGCTATATTTAAAATACTTCCAGGCTTATTATAAGGCATATGTGGTCCACTGGTTGTCGAGTTAGATAATGTATTAAAATTTTTTTACATGCCTGTGATCTGTCAAAAACAACAATGGCCATTAAATATAAGGAAATTCAAAGTTCAATAAATAAATAATGTCTAAACACTCAAGACTCAATTCATGAGATTATGTTTAAGGCAAAACTTTCAAATAAGCAATAAGCTTTAACATTTTGTAAGTACACACAAGTCACTTGAAATAATTTTAAGCAAAACGTACACAATTATAGTATACAAATACAGGCAAAATACTATTGCATCATATCTCATCGCATTTGATACTCTATTTGACAATTTTTCATATAATAATTAATCAATTATTATTCATTATCATAACAGTAAAATAAACAACATATGTGTACATTTTGAAAAAAACGTCCAAACCAACTGTCAACTGTCACCTGTCACTTGTCAGTTGCATGTTGCAACTCGCACACAGACTAGAAATCACAAATACACAAATATAACTAGACTACGAGTCTTTTAACACCACATTCGATGCAGAATTTGGCAGTCTCCACTGGGAACTTATTCCCGCATTCGTGACAGAAACGGGAAAGTCGCGGTTGAGCATTTCGGTGTATGGAGGTCTCTGAACTACTGGAACTCAATGTTTCTTGAGCTCTCCAAGGGCTTTGGCGTGATGAGGCACGGGATAGTGTGTGCTTATCTGCTAGATACAGACATAATCAGATTAGAATACGATTTTAACTTGACGAATCAATAATTTTCGTTAAATTATACAACTTAAATGATAAATGCTCACAAATTTAAAGCATTAAGATATTATTACAAAGTTAGCATACCTTTAGTAACATGTGTTGCCTCTTTGACCTTTGTCTTTCTCAAAGGTGCATCGAGTTCCGGTCGACCTCTCCATTGCTAGAAACTCCTCACTAGATATTGATCGAATTTCATCTTTGTGACTTCCACTGGAATCGGAGCCAGCCGGCTGTTGTTCCGGTGGTGTCCTTACACTCGTCTCTTTTGTATTACATAACGACAACTTAGATGGCGATATTCTATTTAAGCTGAAATCAACATATATATATAATTGTAATTTTTATTCATAAAAGATTTTATAATAATTCATGATAAATTGTAAGCGTGTTAATCCCACCATGGCTGATATTAGTTACCTGACTAACCTGCTATACGCTGAATCGTTGCTCGATTTCCCGTTCGGCGTGAAGTTTCCGTTGGAAACAGAGTCGTGCCTGTGATTTGTCTTATTATCTTTCCGGCGAATGTCTTTCTTTTTTACGTCACCTTGCATGGTTTTATTATTATTTACAACCTCTTTATGTAGCGGCTTATTGTCGATTCTCTCAGATTCGTAGAATTTATCAAAATCTTTCAACGATTGCATCAGATCTTGTTCTAGTTGATCAGTTTTATGATGATTCTTTGCACTGTCCGTCTTCGGCGCAGATTTTTTCTGGATGGAATCAAGAAGGGATGTGGAACGTTTAACGGAGGATGGGAATAGCTTATCGCCTACTATATTGTTACTGCTAAAAATAAGAGAAGTTGATTTGTTAACAGGTATCATACCATTGCTATTATTATTTACTATTTTAGGTGAATTTACAACTTTCGTTTCAGTACCATCGTTAGACAATTCAGATTGAGCGACTACACGTGTTGTGGAGCTACAAGTGCGTTTTTCAGAATTTTGTTTTAATACCTGCTCATCGAAAGTGATCATGAATTCTTCAAGATCAAAGTCTTCACAGAGAGAATCGTCGTCTCTCACTGAAGTCTTTGAAGCTATGCTTTGTTCTAAAGAAGACATGATTTTGTCGTACTGAGAACTAAAATCGGAGGACGGGCTAGTTTTGTTACTGTTATTATTATTATTAGTCTCCAACTTATCGTACAAAGAATCTGTCAAATTATTTTTTTCGTTATTATTGTGATGTTTTATGGTACTAAAGGAGTCAAACTTGGCTGGTAAGTTTTCAGTAGTTAACAGTGATTCCATACTACTTATTATGTCAGGATTATTTAGTATTGTATTCACATTAATCGGTAAATTATCGTTTTCATTAATGAGTCGGGGATCAATGTAGTTACTGTCAGTCATTGAATTATTGTCATAAGCGAGTATAGCGTCGAGATTCACAAAGTCTTTCTTTTCATCATTTTTGTTAATTTTATCTAACTTTAGGGGTTGCTTGACGTTAGTGTGCGTAGTAGTGCGTTGAAATCCATGATGCATGGATTGAGACATTTTTGGGATTTTGTCTTTTAATTTTGGGGTGCTATAACTAGAGTTAGAATAACTCGAAAAAGACCTATTCAAATTACTAGAGCGATTAAAATAAGTTTTCTCAGTAGAACTTATATTTTCTTTACTCGACTTGGTAAACATTGTATTAAGTTTCTGACTAGGTTTTTTATCGTTTCTATTTATTCTGAACGAACTACACCTACCACCAAATGAACTGTTATGGTCATTATTAGTGCTACCAAACGATTTCATTCTTTGTAGAGTCGGTGTCTTTTGATACGTTTTATTTAAAGTATCTTTCATCATTTTAGTATTATCTGTGCGATAAGATGTGGACATTTTTTCTTTAGAGGGGCGTAAGCTGGGAAGCGTTCGGCTAAGATCTTTGGAACTTTGGGATTTTTTAGGGATATTGGTGTCGGAGGACATAAGTTCTTTCATTTGTCTAGCTGCTGACGCAAATGGATCATAATTATCGTCCACTCTGAAAATATATAATAAATAAAGAAATAAATTTTAGTTGCATATGAAACATAACATAGAAGATTTTTGAACAATTTACGAACATAAATATAAAAAAAATATATAAAAAGCACCAAAAACCAAAGGTACTGGAAAGCAAATATTCATGTTCATGATGTTAGAAAATTAGGAGTTTTTTCGTTTTGCTTTATTATGTAGGAATATGTCCTAAATTATAATATGTAGGAATAGGAAAAGTAAGGAAATAAAGGTACACCGAACCTCTTGTTGTCAATACGCGGCAACTTCAACGGCGGCACTCCATCATCGTTACCTTCTTGATTTTCACTTATAATGAAAGTTCTATAATCGTTATTTAAACGTTTTTGTTCACCCAACATTTTGCAACCAATATTTTTCTTCTTTATTTTGTATATATTAGACACATTGCATTTACTTTTTGCAACTTTTGTTGCACATTTGTTATTTTCGCATATTGAAGGTAATTTCATCTCATTCGATTCAGTTTCAGCGTTGCTTTCCACTGCAGGATCTCGATCGTAAAATTTTAATCCGTATACTGTTATATGCTCTAGGTCACATACATTATCTTTCGTTTCGGAATTATTGTTTAAATTATCATTATCATCATCATTGACTTGCATAATTTCTTTTAAGCTATTTTTTAGCTCTTCTAAAGTGTCAGAGAAGATAGGTTTAGGTACGTCATCTTTTTTCAAGCTATCGTTTGAAGCATTATTCAAGCATTCCAAAGAATTTGTGTTAGGTGTGTGAATATTGTCAATACATTGTTCCATTTCAGCTTTTTGCGATTCTTTTTTTTCATGATCTTCTATCATTTTGTCAGTTAAATAAAGGAATTCTTCCAAATCCGCAGCATCTTCTGTGAATTTTGTGTATGTATCACCGCTGCCATGACGACTTATATCATTTTCCACGCTTACTTCGTTTTTTTCTTTTTCACCATTGAAAGAGTCTTCAAAATTTTCTTCGCTCAAGTCATGTTCATAGTTATCTTCTATATTTTCTATTGATAAATTAGAAATGTTATCTTTTATATTTTCTAATGAATCTTGCTCTGGTTCATCTAATTTTTTTTCAATTTCATTTTCTGCTTTATTTATTTGGCTTATTAAATCTTTTTTTAAGAAAACAACTTCATCTTCATGTGGTTGATATATATCTACTTCTGATTGATGACAATTTTCTAAGCTTCCAGTATCGTCTAAAGTCATGGTTTCTTCAATTTGTTTAATCCCAATATCACAAGAACTAGTTAAATTAGGATTTTTATATAATAATTCGACCATTGGATTTGAATCATCCACTTTTTTGTATTTTAACGTTGCTGAAGATGGTTTAATATTTTTATTTTGTTTCTTACTAGAAGTTTTGGCGTCTGTCTCGTGAATTACGCACGGTACACATGGACATAATAATTCCGTGTTTATACCTACTGATTGACACTTCTTTCTCTGTGCTACGTCTACACATTCGTCGAGACTATCTAAACTTATTTTACTTTCTTTTATGGTCTTAGAAGTTTCCTTTTTTGTTTTACGTTTTGTATTTACTTTATTTTTAGGAGTTGGCTCAGACAATTTAATATTAGATTCGCATACTTTAATTGAGGGTAGCTCTGTTGAATTTTGATTATCATCATGAACATTATCATTGCTATTACTACTTATAGAATTTAGTGTCAAATAACTATCATCTTCCACTTCTTTTACTTGTTTGACTTTTATTTTCTTTGGTACAGGAATTTGGCTTTTTAAAAAACACTCTTTCTTATCTAAAGTTTTATGAGGCTTTTCTTTCTCTTCAGCCTTAGTTTTTCTTTCATTATATTTATTAGAAATCTCTTCTAACTTTTTTAAATATTGTTTCTTTTTGGCGTTGAGCCTATTAATAGGTTTCTGAGTGTCTTTTTTGTTAATATTTGGATCGGTATTGGTTTGTTGGACAGAGGATGTAGGGAGTTCTTGGGCATCTCTACAGAAAAGGAAAGGAAGGATTTCAATAGACACCGGTGGATGACAAACAAGGAGACAGGAACGATGTATCGATAGTAAATTATAAAAAATAAAAACAATATTGGATTATTGCGATGTGGTCCTTCCTTTCCCCTTATTTGAATATAACTACTAAATAAATCAAATACGATCTGTAACTTACATTAAATATTACTATAATATATAACAAATATACATTATAAAAAGGAAAATGATTATTAAAATTACAGATAATCTAACTCTACAATTATCTAATATACATAATACAAAGTACAAACACACAATATAATTGTATTTAAAAAGTATAATATTTTACATTACCTAGAACTGCTAAGGTCTCTTGCAAGTCTTGCTTGTCTTGCCTTAACATGGGCATCGCCGGATGAGTTATTTTGTGAAGTTCTAGAATTCCTTATAACAGGCCTGTGTGGAGACACGTCTTCATGGCAATCATTACTAGATGTCGATTCTGTAAATTTATTAAATCATAAATTAATAACATTACTTGAATAAAAATAAATTTATATAGATTCAACTTTTAGTAGCATTTTAGCAATTTCGACATAATGTTTAACATTTTTGATAAACCTGTGTAACTCGTTAGAGAGTTACACACACATACACACATTATGTATGAAAAGACACTTATCTCTGAATTCATTATTATTTTCATTTTATTTATTTAAACTGGAATAAATAACTGGAAATTAATAAAAAGCACCTATATTACAGGGAAAAAGGAATTTAGTGTTAAGACAATCCGCTCCTTAGTTACCGCCCAATTCTGAGACATTTCGTATTGTGTTGCGGAACTTAATGTCGCGCTTTGTCTTGTAATCAGATCGAGGAAATTAAGTTGTTAATGAGTTTTACAAAAAAATTAGAATCTCTCTCAATTTCTCAAGTAAATAAATATAAATCTAAATTCACCTGAGGCCCTCGTCCTGGTGTGTCTGTAGTCTCCAAACTCTCGAGGCGGAGAGATGCCTCGAGTCGATTCTACAGACGCAGACCGACTGTTCGATGATTTCTCACGACTTTGAGAAGATCTATCACATTGTACAAAATTGAATTTATGATAAAATGTAGTGTATTATTTTTATTGAAAATATGGTATAGGGCAATAAATTAGTTATAATTTGTTCTATGCAGAATATAACAAAAAAAACTGATAAACACAACTAACCGTCTCCCGCGTACAGGTGGTGCTTTGTACTGCGTGCGTGCATTAAGCCTTTGTTTAGCGTCGGCGATGTGCGGCGGCGGCACCGCGGGCGCCGCGGGCAATATCTTAGCTTTGTCCGCACACCACTCCACGTGGCGTTCAAACGCACGCACGCCAAACGCGCGTTGACAATGCGGACATTTTTGTAAATCCGCGGCAGGCTGTAGGGTTAAATAATTAGTTTGGTTTGTTTACAGTTTGGACTTTGATTTAATATTTACATTTGTTATGTCAATAATATTGCTATATTTTATAAGAAATAGTAAACTGAGAGATAATATTATCAATTGTCATTTGTATGCACATAAAAATAATAATGTTAAACAAATTAAATATGAAGTAAAGCTTCATAATTAGCAAGTTAAATGGGCAGTCTTCTTTACACATTATATATTATATTCATATATGTATATTATTTCTATAGAAATACGAGGTATTCCTAAGTTGGAAACATACACTGTACACTAATGAGAAGCAATTAACATAACAAAATACGCCTCAACAATACGCCTCATGACTATATTTTAAAAGAGAAAAGGTCAGCCCTACAGAAGTCAGGCGTACGTAATATCTTTTACAAAGAACCTTTACTTAAACTCTCAGGGACTCTCATGTTTCAGATACGGGTGAAGAATAGTTAATTATCAAGAAATTGTTCTTAGTATGCTTAAATAGTAAAGAGAAATCTTAAGTGACACAAGTACACATATTCTAATTAAACTTCGTATATATGTATATGGCACAGTCAATTTAAATCTCAAGTACAACTTCTTTTTTAAATAAAAATTACTAAATTAAGAATTATATATACAATGAGTATAATACCATAAGAAAATATAACGTTACAAATTACCTTAGTAATTGTACTTCTGACTGAATGGGCCTTAGGTTTGACGACAGCTTTGGCAGTATTGGGTGGACTCTTCTCGAGGAATGGGCTGTTTTCTGGAAGACCGAAATTCTTTGGCAAGTATTGTTCTAAATCCGTGCCTGTAAGTGTGGTACATGTTGTAAACATGCTATAGCGACTAGTTGCAAAATGGAAGTTAATCTCCTTATTGTGACAAAGTTCAATACTACTTATGTATAATTTTCAGTAACTTCACGTGCAGTTATTCGAAGACACAGAATGTAACAGACAGTATATTCATTTATATGAACATCAAACCAATAATATTATAAAGATGATTCATGATTAGCGAGTTAAATGGGCAATCGTAGGCGTCAGTTACCGAATTCAGCACACACACGAAATATGCAAATGCAGACCTCTTTACGATTGTGTTAAAGAATTGACATTATGTGCAAATGGAGTTCAATATTTTGAATTCGATAAACACTGGTCGTTAGTGGGCCCAGTTTGATCCAAGCGTATATCATTAGGGTAACTTACGACCTTGTGTTTTAATATTCTTACCACGCCTGTCTGTGTATAGATTCGCGATAGAAGATGGCAAGTAGGTATTAAACTAAATCCTAAAATTCATTATTTTTATTTACAAGAAAATAACTATTCAAAATCTTATTGGTTATTTACATACGTATAATTCGACAGGTTTTTTAAAAAATTATCCCAAAAAGGATATTAAGATCAAGTTAACTTTCACGTTTGCTGCCATTTATTCCAGTAGGTAAGGTGTACGTTAAAACACAACTATTTCACTAACCGTATCACAATTGTAGGTCAATACAGATTTACGATTCACGTTGATATGGCTTATTCCAGATTTAGTATTGACATGGAATACGAAATTTACGCATAATGTGTTTTTGTTAGTAATACGTTCACATTCGACATAACAGTTAATTGGCATAGAATGCGATGAAAATGGTCCACTCACCAAAAACTTTGCCAGTATCTGTGGCCAGCCCTTGTTACCCAAAATACAAGGTTTATATCAGTACACTTTCAAGTTCTATATAAAGCATGCCGTACAAAGTGGAAAGAAACAAATAATCACATACAGATCACATCAAAAAGATTAAAGATTTACTAATGGTGCTGTTCTATTGTCTTATTTAATGTAAACAAATTCTTTAATAGCTTTAGTAAGCAAACCACTCTAAACCATCATCCATTACTAATTTTTAAATATTGAATAACTACAATGTCAAAACGAAGATGTTTAAAAAATTGTTGACTTTATTTGTATTAAAAAATGTAAGTTTACCTTCACGCCGTTGTCTTGAAGAGTCGAATGTTTTACGTTTCTTCGCGGCAGTCTTTTCGCAAATCTTGACATGCTTCGACAGTGACGCGGGAACAAATGTGCGGCCACATACGGGGCATGGCGACAATGGCAATGGGCCCGATGGTTCCGGGGCAACAGGAGCTTTGGGGTTTGTAGGCACTGGAGGCGAGGGAGGTGGTCCCACTCGTGAAGGTGGTGGGGTATGGAGTATTTGTCTAAACGATTCGTTCCCAATCGGTGATACTGGTTCCGGTGACTCAGGTGTTGCCGCTCGTGAAGATTTGGAAGACTGCTGTTGTTCTTGATGCTTTTTGCCTGGAACAACAATGCAACATATTCTTGTATAAGCGACATCAAATGAAAATATACAAAGTACATAAAATCACGCTTATACGCTTATAAACAAAAAAACAATTTTTTTTTCATTATCAACATACCCATTAGGTAATTTCTAAATGTCAATATTGTAAAATATTTGTAAGTGATAAAATCAAGTCAAGGAATATATGTGAATAGGTGTTAATTTATTTTCTGCTAACTTGATGTAATATTACAAAATTATATTTGCAGTTTAATGCAATATTTGCGTGTCGTATATGTAAATATAATTTAAACATAGTGTGTGAAATGCTTGGACATGTTATGCTATTATATTCAAGGCGTAAACTATTTATTCATTTCTAGTAAATGTTTACAAGTATAACCTCCGTTGCACAATTTAAAAACGAAAAGGCTAAGAAACTTAGTAAGAATATTAAAATTAGTCAATGTAAAGATATTTAATTTAGTCATGTTTTTAACTTTACTTGTACTAAAATTCGGTGTGAAGTATATGCAAGGGCACAGAAGGTAAACATGACGTAACCCCGACTACAACCTTCAAATCGATTTGTAAAATTACTAGCATAGGATCACGCGATTTTTCTAGCATTAAAAGGCAATTAATTACAAATGCAAAAATAAACTTTACTGTGAGTTATGAGTAATAAGATTTTGTAAAAATTCTGTTATATTAAATAAAAATACTCTTAACGAATACTGACTTAAGTTCAAGCATTAATGAAGTCAGAGGTTCCTATTTTTGTATTCAGCTAATAGGTTCAAACTCGACGTTGAGTAGCCGCTTCCTTTTCATAATCACATCCAACGACACCCGATTCCGGTTTTGTTGACACACCTTTACTACCCAATTTTACATAATGTGTGCTTTATGCTATATAAAAGAATTTCATTCAAGCCTAAACCAGTTATTTGACCTTGAAATTTTTTTATGTAACATTAACATATTTAGTTCCAGTTTACATTATGGTTCCAGTTTACATAATGGTATTTTTTTAATTAATCGAATATAGTACAAATTTATCACAAAAACAATATCTTAGAATACCTTTTCGATTTTTTTCATATTTTTTAAACTATTTATTGCCATATACATAAAAGTTTAAAGATGTTTAATAATAACACCTTGGAATGTTTACCCATTAACTTTTTAACACGTTATGACCTTTCCAAGAAGATATTCACCGTCCTCAACACTAAAGAGAATAAATCTGATAATTATGCTGAGCACATCGCTCACGCGTGCCGTGAACGTAAATTGCTACAGGTTTATTTGACATGTAGGCTGGTAACAACTAACAAGCGAACCGCTGTCTACCGTCTCCGAGCCCGAAACACATCAAAGGGCTCAGTGCAAGTAACAAGTTCTGAACAAACAACTTCTCGTGTTACCGTTACCGTGTCTATATAAAAACTTTTAAAATAATATCTTGACAAATATCACTTACTTAAGATCAAAATATAAGGAAACGAATATAAGGTCGAGATATAAATTAAAAAAATATGACAAAAACAAATTCAAAACTAATACAACTAAAAGAAATATTAAGACAGACAAACGTGTAATTTTTTATTCCAAACTTTGAATATTAATTAGCTTTAAACAAATAATTATTTTTGGTTGGCTCTACGATAAACTAATGGACAATATGGAAAATAAAATTGAATTTTTGGAAATATATTTATTACCTTCTAATATAGGTAATACGTTCTCAACAGAGAACGCTTTATTAATTGATACGGATGGAATTATTGCTAAATACGTCTGGCCTTAATAAGTCTTAACTGCAATAGCGCTTAGAAACGGTCTATGGGAAATTTATGAAGTATAAATATAAAGATATGGCTAAGGCTGTTATCTAAAAAATAATCTCAAAATTGATAGTTGACCAAGAAAGCTTAACTCTAAATTCTTGATGAAAAGTAATAATATATGTATACATTGTTATAAGAACGTAAATTATAAGATAACGACAACGAGGGGAACATGAGGTGTCCTGTACAAGGCGACAACTGGTACAAGAAGGGAAAGGCTTTATTGGGGTGTTTCCTTTGAATAAAGTAGTACTAATGTGGGTTCAATTTAAAACTAATGTGATTATTATAAATTTTTATATATAATTCTCTATATAATTCTAATCTCTATATATAATTCTATATTTAAAAATATTTTACCAAAATTTTAAATTTGGACAGAGACACGTTTTAATATCACTAATATTTTTTTTCCAGAAACGTTTAATTAGAGATGGTCTCACGCGCGATTCTTAATAAACTTAAAATATAGATATTATTGTTTCATTAGCACACAAAATCATATAAAAAATATTTTTGAGAAATTAGAGACTGGCATGATGGATTTTTAAATTTTTCCCGCCTCTTACGCATAATACTGAAGAAGTTCACTATCAAAATCATTCATAATGGGAAATGATATTTCATATATTAGATGTTAAACATCTTTCTTACTTAAATTAATTTAAAACATCTAGAAATAAGGAAAATGAACTCAATGTATTTTATAATAGAATATTCGACGGGCACACTAAATAAGACGTCATACTATTACACTATTAAAAGCAAATGAAAAAAATCCATAAAAATTATCTCAAATATGGCTAATGTTAACAATTGTCTAAACGGTTCTCTCAAAATTTAGTAATAACTGTTACAAAGAGTAATTTAATCTTAATAGTTACAGAAAGCGTAACTTATAGTCTAAATTTACGAACTATACACCGAAAAGGCAATAAAGCGCAGAATTTAAATAACGTTAACATGAGCAAATATCAAGATGAAAGGTTGCACGAATTAAAGATTTCGTAGACACTAAACTACATATAAAATAATAATATATGAGAAAGTCACGTTTAGTACCATAACCATGAATTAGATACGACTCTTGTGCAATCACCAGAAATAAAGAAACATTATACTTTAATAGTATTGTGTATCCAACATATCAGAGTCATCGATCAAATGAAACGCATCTCTCTTGAAGACAAACAAGTGATAGGTAGAGTTAGATAGCGTTGACCAATGAATAATTAAATAAACAGCTTAAATGCAGTATCTAAAGATACGTGGGTCAATATACACAATATAACTTTACAACAACTATTACTATAACTTTATTTAAAACATAAACAAGATAGACTTAAGATAACATAGGAATTAATAAGTTTTCTTTAAATATTTTTCTATTCTTAGTATGAACGGACACTTTCAAAATCATACATGTAATTTTTTGTTTTTTTATCTTCACGCTTTATCCCGCACATGGCAGGGTAGGCAGAGGGAACTGCAGGAACCATAAGAACCTAGTGTTAAGACACTCCGTTACTTAGTCCCTGCTTACTCCGTCCCCACTTTCCGCCGTTTTCGAGGCATTGCGTGTTGAGTGGCGGAACTCAACGCCGCGCTTTGCCTTAAATGCCAGAGCGAAGAAAATGGAAATAGAAAAATACATCTTCTCCGACTGGGGATCGAACCCAGTAACCGTCGCGTTACAGTCAGACATTGCGCCTCTGCGCCACGACGGTAAACATGTAAATAATACATATTAAAATATAATTTATCCGGTCGCCAATCCATAATGGAAGACCCTAATGGACTCGTGACCCTAATAAAACGTCACATCAATTTCCAATTCTACGCATTGTCCACAGACCGCAGACTATACTCATGTAGACAAATAAGCGGCGCGACGTGAGAAAAAAGACTCCCACGGTGGTTTAGACATTAAATACTTCATTAGACAATGTCGGACACTTTCTTCAGAAAGGTTACGTTATACAGCATCTTTATACGAAGCATAGGTGGTATTCGTGGGAAACAAGAATGTATGTGTTTAACAAACGCCTCAGTTTACTTAACTCGTTAGCGGACGTTACGTAAATATTAAAAGTTCAAATGTGATATGTATCAGGTGTGTTTTTTTTAATATATCATATATTGTTGTATTATTTAATTAACATTACCACTGCTTAATGATATCGTTCGTGTTGCACACATATTATTCAGGAATCTAATCATATATTTAAAATTTACAATTTTAAATGGTCTTAAAAGAAAAACGATTTAAATAGATACATTTTTTCAACTTAACAAATAAATATTTAAAATCTGGAAATAATCTCAACACAGGGAAAGCAACTTATTCATATTTCCAATAGACGAATAGAAATCTCTTCATGCTTGCTGCGTCGGAATCGTACGCGATTTCATATATTGAAAATTAATATACAGTCTCAAATATCGTTTAAAATGAGAGACAGACGTCGATGTAACTAAAAAACTTAATATTAAGCCGTATAGATACTTACCTACTTAACGATTATAAGTTTAAGTAGCAACCGCTATCTAAGTGCAGTATGCATTTAAGTAGTTTAAGTAATTGAAAGCTATAAATAAATTTCTATAAAAAATCTTTCAAATTATGATAGCGCGAAGTAAGAAAGTATCTGATTATTACGAGCTGTAGTCAAAACAAGCTTTTTACCACCAATTTGAATAATAAACGTTAAGTTGCATTTAACAAAATGCTAATATCTATGTAAACAATGTAAAATATTATTTATTATTATAAAAAAATATAGCAATAATATTGTACGCGTATACAATTATGCACGTGTATATTATTAATTTATTACAAAGATATAATAGGTATAGATTATTTCTTTAAAAATATATATATCTCTAGTGAAAAAAAAGGAATTTACTTAAGAGAGTGCCTTAAACTAGTATAAGTTTAAGGCATTATACAAACGAGAAAGAGTAAAATAAACAAATAAAATATGTATTTATCAAAAAAATCTGTTAAAATGTTTAACCAATAAGTAGATAAAACGTTACACTCCTAAATAACACAAATAGAATCGTAAAAATAACAGGTAACCGACAGTAGAAGACGACAGACGAAGACTATATATATAATATATATGAATATATTATTCAAATTGTTAAACTTTATTATAAATTTATAAATGTTTCAACGACCTTTTTTATAAATTCCTTAAAAATAATCAATTCATTGCCTTTTATCTGAACACGTGAAGGTACTAAGGTGAAGTTAACAACAAAATGAACAAAAGCAGCAGAGTACAGAAAGCAAGTAAGCTCAGGTTAACGCAATCAAAAGATACGACCGTTTTTGCTTCGTCAGTGCATTGGGCAAAAATCGCCCTCATCTATGAAATCATTGTCATCGTCAACTATGAAATTGAGAAGTGAGAATATACTGTACAAATAAAAGAAAATGAGAATTTATATCTATCACAGCAAGTTCCATTTGAAAAAATATATCTGTACCTGATTTCATTAACTGAGTGTAAACACAACGTAGTTGATACACAATCATAAATTCTTATTTAATCAATCGGTACATAGCCCGCAGTGCGGGAAAACAATTCATATTACCTAATGTTTTTCTTAAATTATTATAAGTAATTGTAGAGCTTTTCGTATAGGTTCCATTCCAGTGTACCGATAGGTTTACGAAAAATTGAATAAAAAATCTTTACTATAAAATATTTCATTACAAAATTACTAATTATATTTAATTGAGAGCTTAATATGTTATAATAGGTTTTATACATTCATTCAAAATTCATTTTTTTTAATTTATATTGCAATATTACATTCGGCTGGCAACTAAATGAATCATACGCATTTAAAATTTCTATCTAATACTTATATTGTACTTTATTATTTCCGAGAAGGTATAAATATTTACGGAATAATTTATAATAATTATTAAATCAGCAAGGCTATTAAATTACCTTCAGTAATGACTATTAGAGAGTGTCAAAAGCGAATAAGATTTTAAACTTCACTTCATTTATTTCTTTAAGAAACCATATTCATCTAGCCTAAGGTCAAGCGTAATGATTACAAATTATTATTATGTTTTAAATAACTTAATACTAGCATCATTATATTCTACTATACTTATTATACAATAAATATTATATACAAATAAAGATTCTTACCTATTTTTCTATTCCCACAAAAACAGGCTAGCATGATTAAAGATTTTTTTCTTAAATTCTCTTAAACCAATAAGCAACATTAAGCGCGCTATCTTGAACACTGAACGCGGCACAATAAGTTTAAACAGTCAGTTCAATAACGCAGTACCTAACACGTGCTTATCACTAGGTTTTCGCCTTATGCTAACTCCGTTTGTTTCGGTTATCTCGATAGTACCCGTATTAAGCTACATTTATATACTTTGAACCACACGAAAACATTGCTCACAGTACACCGGCGCGAGAGCTAATGTCTTGAAACATTGTCGCTTGTCACTCCGCATAATACGATACGCTTACCAAATTAAATTACTTGTAACTAATTACTATAACTCAACACTTAATTTTAGTATAGGTTAAAATAAATCTCACAACCAATTAGAGCTCACGGCGGCAAATTCAATTACGGAAGACGTCGCGTTATATAATACATCCCTTTTAACTGACAAGGGGAATTTATAATGCTTTTTAAAAATCATTTCTGGAGTGAATGTTATTAAAACATGAAGTGCAGCTGTTCATCTGAAGCGGGGTGTGTTAAGTGAAATAAAAACTTACAAGACCAGCTGCAGTAGCGTGAAGATATGTGCTTTAATAAAACACACATTGCGAACAGTTGAGATAGGAATGTTAGCGAAATTGTCTTCAATTGAATTGTCGTAATAAAATCGTTATCGTTAGTTATAGAGTGTGATGATTTATAACACTTTTTAAAATCGCATGCGCATGGGTACTTTAATGTTGTGTATATGTTTAATTCATTTAGGTAGTTGAATTTGGAAGCAAAATTATAAATTGTCTTAGTCATATTTTAAAATTAATATTTAATATATAAAAAATATCATATAAATGTTTAGTGGTAATAACAAGAACTAAGTCTTAACTTAGTTCTTGTTATTACCACTAAATTATATATATATATATATATATATATATATATATATATATATATATATATATATATATATATATATATATATATATATATATATATATATATATATATATATATATATATATATATATATATATATATATATATATATATATATATATACTTAACTTTTTACAGCATCAAGGTTGCAAATTACATATTATCTAATTATTATAAGATGAATTTTTCGATATAAAATAAGCATACTTATGAATATAACCTTTGAGAAATAATTGGTAGGAATAGTTTAAGATGAAAAGGAATATTTGTTTAACTTGGCTGAAATATGTTAAAATTTATAATTACCACACATTTTATTAGTGAATAAATACTTTACTAATATGAGAAAGCTAAAAGGTTTATTTGCAACGTGATAAACTAAGTAAATACAGGTTTTAATAAAAAAAATTCAACAGGATAGTTTGTCGAGGAAGGTATCGATTAGCGTTTTTATGTTACCCACCATAACTGCGATCGGAGTTAGGGGCACATAGAATATGTAATAGTAATCATCTTCTAGTTATTTTACCATAAAAATAAAGTCACAGCTAGATGTTATATAAGTTTAAATATAACTGGAAGCACGTGATAATGCTCTTTATATTAAAACAGAAAAACAAAAACAACATTCCACCACTACTATACCACCACAAAGTTAACAAGAGCATACCTTTTTTAGAACCAAATATTGATATCAGCTTCGATATGGTCCGTTTCTTCATTTTTGAATCTATCACACTACAAATTAATTATACACGCCACTATTTTGGACATTAGATCACATCAGACAAAAATACACTCTATAGATCTGTACGTCCTCAAGTTTTTAGGTAGTGAATGCTTTTTGCTCCTTTTGCCGCTCTTATTTCCGTGCTACGAAAATAGGTCCAACGTTATACTTGCATCGGCGCAGGCGCATCACTCATACGCATCACTATAATCACTGTTCTGTTTCATATAAAACAAGCACTAAATGTATTACTTCAGCATGTACACATCATGTGTGCTAGTAGGTTTACAGTAAACAAAGTTCGCGAAGTCGAGCGTCACTTGGGCATTATCTATGTTATACTCACTCTTATCACATGTGTATCATATGAACTCATACAATATTTATTTTATTGATAAAAAATGTAGTATAAAAACGAAACTATAGATACTTGATTTTCTACAGAATATATAGTCAACTGAATATTCCATAAAAATCTTCAGTTTATTGAACTTTCACATGACGATAGAAGTTAGCCCTTTGCTCTATTATTCAAAAAAATTAGAAGGAAATATTTAAGACGAGCACAATCTAAACGACGGCTATTCTTGATCGTGTTGTAGCCGCAACTGATACTGAACACGCAGCGGCGTACGCGCACGCGTTACAGATGGAACAATAGTGCTGCCGGCCGGGCCCTGTACGCACTGTCACAAAAATCGCTATAAAACTATGCTCTTATTTCCGTTTACAAACTCACGGTCCGTTAATAGCTAAACAAACATAATCAAACTGATGCGTATATTTCACGGTGATGCCTTTTGAAGATTCTCATAGGTGTAGTGGTGACAACACCGGAGACATCGTATCCGTCGAACTTTTTAAAAATGGAATTAATGAGTGCCACTTTCTAGAAGAGCCATTCCATTCACTGAGTAGGGCGAGTATAAATCACAAAGGGTGCGACAGGATTAGGCTTACAACAGAAAGAGACAAAAAATGTAAGGAATTCAAAATGTTTCCGTTAAAAATATAAAGCAAACTATTCTTCATTTCATTTATGAGTTTAAATTTTTAAATAAAAATATGTACATCAA
Organism: Dione vanillae; assembly: GCA_037178615.1. NCBI lineage: Eukaryota > Metazoa > Arthropoda > Insecta > Lepidoptera > Nymphalidae > Dione > Dione vanillae. Next base: position 469,347 of record JAZFAU010000190.1, read on the forward strand.
TATTATAACGGTATCCTCTAGGTCTAAAGTAATTAAGTGGCCCAAGTATAAAATAGCAGTCCTGACGTGCATCACTGCGCTTAAGCTGCCGTAAAACAACTTATTAGCAAACATGGGAACCACAAATACTAATGCATTTAAAAGTATACCTTTATCGATTACGTTAATAAAATATTAATATACTATTGCGTTGTTCAAAAAAATTATTTAAATTGAAAAAAAAAAGTAAAGACTTTTAGAACTCTATATTAATAACGAAAAATATTTTGTTATTTAAATAATACATGTTCATATGTACCAGTCTTTAATACATAATTACCAGTAATGCAAATATGCACTCATAATTTGTTACGCTAAGAAATCGTCGATGAATTAATAAAACATTTACGTTGGTAATTACGTATAAATATAAATCATCTTCACTGGTACTTGTAAGTGAAATTGAGTTATCAGATTCTTTTATGAATTGCCTCAGTACCAGACCTTGAGTATTTAGCGTGTTGAATATATCTGGAAGATTATTTTGTTTACATTGTGGCGCAAGTTGTTGATAAATCGAATATAAGCACTAAAAATATTCTATGGAAACTTACTTGCAGCGTTCATGGCGATTGAGTCAAAGTAAATAATTCAAACTAATTATAATAAAAATAATTACTATAATAGTATGCGATAATTTCAAACAAGTAAAAGACCTTGGTGCAACAAAGCTTCAAAAGGACATGAAATCTTAGACAACTCTTTGTATCTTATACCTACCTTAAAGGGCTAAGACGATTCTTCACGCAACAGAAATTTTTTGAGCATCACGTTCATGACCAGTAAAGATATTAGTAATAAAATATACAGTCCGGCCTCTTTTGGACAGGTTTTAGTAGTGGGTTCATTTCAATTATCAAAATATTCAAAACAAGGAAGTGACGTAATGAAGTGGCACATGTAATCATATTGAATCTAAATGTGTGAGACAATGCACGATTTCATAATAAAGTCACCGAATTAAGCTTCGCCAAGCACATCTCACTCTGTTATGCAACTGGCCAAATTTAAACATCATTAGTCAATTTTCAAATTATAAATCTTTAAATTAATAAAATTAAATACATCATATATTCTTTATGATTATACTATTGTTAAAATATATAAACAAGTATGAACAACAGGTGTCACAAACACGTAGGTGGTCGCCATGGACAACTGACACTTGGCGACGTGTTGCGTAATGTGATGCCTCGTATCACGAAAAATTAACCAATTGCATAATTGTCATGTTTTCTTTTAATGAAGTAAAGTAGTATAATTAAAAAAAAGATAAGTATGTATCTTCAATGTTACATAATTACATAATCTGAAGAACAAATAATGGTGCATTTCCATTTTACAAAGCTTCTTAATAAAAGAAACTTGATTAGTTTTATTTTTTTACATTATTAACTTTATTAAGTGTATAATATAGTTTTATTACTACAATTACATACTAAAAATATTTTCTGTAAATATATAATTTTATTATATGAAATATTTACAAGCACAATGTGAGAAGAAGGTAGCAATGCAAAAACCGTAATGTTCATAGATGCCGCTACGATGCGACTATAAATCTCCCTAATATATCGCTTTCTAATGAAATGATTTGCAACGGCCTAATGTATAAGACGTGACTATAAGATACTCATGTCATTTGAATCAAATGTCTGTCGTGTTCGTGACGAATCCGAAGCTAGATTAAAGCTTGTGATACTTGGTTGATATCAAAATATACGCTAAATAATTGGTACACTAGATGAGCTATATACACAATTCCACTTAAACATCGACTCTACATACGTTTTATTATTGAGAAAAGAAATGACTTAGCGTTCCATGGATTCACCTTACTCACAAAGACAGGTCCATCGTGTTGTAGGAAGAGGAGCTCCGAGCAGCGCTTGGAACTTGCGACCCAAGTGTAGGTTTAAAGGGCCCCTTTAAAATGCATTAACGCTCACCTTCACTGTTTGAGCTCCTCCCACTACTTAACCAAATTTTAAATGATTCTACCAAAGCCGCCTTCGAAGTGCGTTCTAGAAATGAATTTGTGATAGTTCTAGACAGGCCGAGATCTTTTAGTAAACCTCTATACGTTATACCTCTCGCTTCTACTTCAACCGCATTTAAGCTAGCTCTAAACCTATTCCTGGTCATTTCGTTTGTAAGATCGAAATACTTTGAGTTTAAGGTGGTGAGTTTTCGGGATATTTGTTTCCCACAGAACTGTAAGTTGTACTATTTAAATAGCATGAACCACACGTTCCTTGCGTTTTTTTATCTTTTATGTGTTTATATGATATTATACATACAAAAATACAGAAAACTATTTCAAATTTATTTATCTTACAGAATGGTCTAACTTTGTCTACTATAGATGCTTAAAGGGAAAAAATATATCACTAAGAATGACTGAATTCTTATTATTTTCCTTTCACATAAACAATTTCAAAGACATATAAAAAAATTTTTTTCGAGTAACAATCAAAAATATAACATACCTAAAGAAATTAGGGAGATGGGAAGATGTCGCACACACCTCGTGTCAATAAAATATAACGAATTTAAAGAAATTACACAATACAAACACGTAACTCTAAAAGTTACACACACTGAGCACTAAGTTTTTGCGAATATCTCAACGTTATACATGGGAACGTATTATCTTCCAACTCATTACTTTTCGCATGGTCAAACATGACCCGACGTAGTAAAATGCGCCACGTAGAGGCTGATCAATGCTTCGATGAGTAACTATTGTTGCACAACGATATTCAGATTTAAATTTTACTTGAAGTTATAATAAATTCCTGTTACCTCAGAAATTAAATATTAGAAAGAGTTTAAAAATGATTATAATACAATAATATTAACTTGTTGATAAAATAATATGAAAGTCGGGCATTAACCTGAAAAAAGCCTACAACAAACACTTATATTACTTACAAATATAATTTCTTTGATGGCGTATGACACGTTGCTAATGCCAACCCTTGATCGAGAAGAAACATTTCAATGGGTTTACTAAATGGGCCATAGCGCTATACGGAGAGAAACTCTGCGCGGTGCCTCGGACTAGCGACCAAGTGTACTTCATTTTTTTTCTACCGAACCAAATTCAAAATTATTTTTAAAAGTGGTATTTTTGCAATACAAACGATCTAAAAACGAATGAATGGAACAAATTATAAAAATAAATTTAATTTACTACTATCGCAAATATTTAAAAATATAAAAATATTCCTACTTAGTTCAGTGCCAAGTTGAAGAAACTTTTTAAAAAGTTTGAAATTATACATTTTAGGAATATTTATTAATTATTCATGAAATTACCATATGACCAGTATTATACCCTTAAAAAGTAGAGGAAGACCGGATGTATTGATGACAAATGACACTATCCTCAAGAATTTCATAGTGTTTCTTATAGAGACACGTATGTCATCATATGGATGACATACGTGTCTCTTACGAAATAAATCTAGCTGAATTTTAAATTGGAAAAGATTTTTGCGTTGATTTTTTAGACAAGTCCTTTCTAACAAACTCTTGATGGTTTGCTTATTGTTATGTTTCTCTAACATATGTTTCGGTGTCTCTCAGTATCTCGACAAAGAGTTTATTATGCCTATGTGTAAATTTACTTCGCTTCTTATACCTTTCTTATATGCTCCTATCATAAATTAATTAAAAATCATATTTAATGTAATTGAAAGCAAATTTTTAAAAACGAAAAATGACCGCAAATATACGTTTAAAACATCGTCTCCATTATCTTGTACATTATAAAATCATCTGAATTTCAATACTTAAATATGAAACCTCATACTACTAACACAAATTCGTAATTACCCATTTGACTTTGACCCATTTCTTGTTTCTTTTCACATTATACCGTGGAGTGGCCGAGTAATTATTGCTTTGTTACAATTCGATTGCAGAAAGCTTCGAGTCTAGGTTATTGATCCCACAGAGTCATACACTCACATTATGCAACTCAAACGGTAAAAATGTAATGAAATATAGGTCATCAATCAATTGATCAATGATGCCGATTTCCTATTGACCTCAATATAGAAACGACTTCAGATTATAAATTGAGCCAATACTTTTCATTAAATTAAGATTCTTTTTATATTCTAAACAATAATGGTCCTTCTAAAATATAGTAATTGGTCATCCGCTTATATAAATATTATTAAATTCACTAAATTTTTATGGATTATGTTTAGAAAGGTTTTGGGTTTTTATATGCAAGTGAAAAAAAAATAGTTGTCTATAACAATTTGTAACAAAAAAGTGATTTTGTTCCGATGCCTAGAGTCAATGCACTGTAAGAAGTTATAACAAGGACAAGACTACACGCGAGTCGGATCAGTATCACAAATAATATACAATATATTTGATAAAATTAAAATTAGCATAACGTTATTATCATTTTAAAAGGATCTTTTTACTAGGAAGTACCTAATTAAAGTAATTTAAATTAAACAATTTCTCACTCCCACGTTACGACTCTATCATTGAATTAAAGCAATAAGCGTATTTTGTAATAACAATTGTAATTTTTATATTAAATGATAAATTTAAAATCGTCTTGAACTACTACAGTACAGTTACAACTATATTGAAATTGTTAAAGACGTTGGTTCGTCTCGCTTCATATGAATTTATTTCGCGAACCAATTGAATCGAGATCAATGACATCAACAAAAATTAGCGGCGATTACAAAAAAATATCTCACTTGAAGTGGGCGAAATCGTGAGTAATACACAAAAGTAGATGAGTATGCATTTAATACTTTGTAAATATATAAAGAACCATCAATGTATTGAAAAAGCCACTAATCGCTTTCACTAATAATTGATTGATGGGTCGAATCATGATAAGACATTCTCGAAAATAGCATACCCTATATATGTGCAGTATACCGTGTGATATATTTGATTTTTGGCAATTTTTTAGTTAATGTATCGTTCAATTTTTTATTGCGTTATTTTTTAGTTCCGATTATAATAAATAATAATGATGTACAACCAGCAAGTAAGTTAATAAACTTACTATAAACCTCTTCTTAAAAATTGTTGATTAATCAATATGGACTAAAAACTATGAGCTGTGTTATAGTATTGGCATGTTGCCTTAAAGGCGTAGGCCTTTGTTTTTATGACGTAACGCAGCAAATTGCGCGCTATTGCATATTTAAGAGGTATAGAAATCTAGGTGCGATAAGCTGGCCTACACCTTATATGCAGTATTTGCTTAGCCATAATAAGAAACTGAATGTACATAAAATAGGAACCAGTACATAAGCACCTGTATCGACTTTAGTTATCAATTATATATAATGTAAATGTTAATAAAAATCACTGTACATTACAAATTTGCTAAGATTGTTTTAAACAAGATAGTTGATTTTTTAAAGTACGACCATCTAAATAAATTGGAATATAAACAACGTTTAGAGTATATTATTTTACGGATTTTTTTTTAATTATAATATATACATATACAAATGTATATAAGCCATGACATTGACATAATTAATGGATACCAAAATCAAAACAAGGATAATTAATTAAATGTTACGGTTTAATTATCGTATAGGTGCATCTAAGCATTAAAAATGGAATTTCAATATTTTATTTTTTATAGTTATATATTTACTTTTTATTATTTCGGTTTATTTATCAATCTCATTTAATATTTTAATATAAACACAGATTCTCTTATGAAGACCTTCAACGCAAGCCAGTTTTCGGCAATCATTTATTGATGGTGCATAGGTGTATGTTATGTTTTAATTAAATATAGAATAATAAAACTAAATCTTACCTTCGAGACCCTCCATGTCGATCCCGGCTAAAAAAATTAAAAGTTTTTAAAATCGTTTCTATGACGACGCATGACAGCAGTCTACTCTGAATCTTATTGGACACAGAATAATCATAGTGTTACTTGGTTTTAGATACTGTATGACATCCTTCTTTTGAAAATTTATAGTATAAAATAAATTGTCGAATTGTATATTGGTAGAAAATTTAAAACAGTGGAAGTATATTAAAAGTATTAATGAGTATAAATGATATAAAATGTTGTACTAAAAAATAAATATTATAAAACTTTTTTATTACATTATATTGATTCACCTAAATATATGAATGTTTTATTATATCGATCAATAAGAATTATCAGAAACATAAATAAATTAAATTTACAAATTTTCATTGCAATTATTGAAATATTAAAAATTTTTACAACAGCAAACAAAAAATTCTGTATTTAAATGGTATGCCCATTCAACTATTTATTATTCAATATTGTCATAAAATAAAAATTAATAAATATTTAGGTAAAGCTGATAAATTTTTAAATATGGGTGATATTGTTAGTTAGAAAAAGTTTGATTGTCTATGGTTGAAGAAAAATATATTTTAATATAATTTTTTATATTATTAGTATAAATTATTCATTTACATAATTAAAAAACATTTATAAGCCTGAAAAAATGATTACTTAATTTTTTATTTTATAGCTTATGTGTCCGCTATTAGATTTTCGTCTGTGACGTTGCCCGCGCTGACGATTGCCGATTGAGTTGACGTTTAGTCATCCGCAGTCATCGATCTATATAAAATATAATTTTTCGTTTTTGTGTATATTCCAGAAGTGGTTGTGATAGGCCATGGGTCTTACAATTTCTAGCGTTTTTACGAGACTTTTTGGCAAAAAGCAAATGCGTATCCTCATGGGTAAGCAAATTGAAGAACAGAAAATGATTGCGTAGATTGTTTTTAATCAACTTCCTTGTGTCGTTTTACCTTGTTTAATTGCATATTTAGCTATTGTATTTCTCACTTTGAGTTCATTCTTTACAGTTGGTCTCGATGCCGCGGGAAAAACAACAATACTTTACAAACTAAAACTTGGTGAAATAGTGACTACTATACCGACTATCGGTTTCAATGTGGAGACTGTTGAGTATAAAAACATTAGTTTTACGGTATGGGATGTCGGCGGTCAAGACAAAATCAGGCCTCTTTGGCGTCATTATTATCAAAATACGCAAGGATTGATATTTGTGGTTGATTCAAGTGATACAAAGAGGATAGCAGAAGCAGAAAATGAACTTGCTAATATGGTTTGTAGTAACACTAACTTTAACACTTTTTTTCAAATCACCAAAGTTTTATTGTGTTAAATCTAACCTACATTTAAACATTATAGTTAAAAGAAGATGAGCTGAATGATGCAGTCATTCTGGTATTTGCAAATAAACAAGATATGCCTAATGCTATGACTGCTGCAGAATTGACTAATGCTTTAAATTTGAACAACTTGAGGAACCGGCGTGTAAGTATTTAAATCACATTATCTAAAAAAATATACACATAAGTAGTTAAACTAATGTACAAATATGGTTATTGTTTCTTTCATTAACTACATTATCTACATCAATATCAATTAAATTATATTGTCAAAAAGAATAGTTTTTTAGGTAATTTTTACATTTGTTTATATTTGTAAAATGTATTAATATGTTTTTTACAGTGGTATATTCAAGCAACTTGTGCCACACAAGGACAAGGTCTTTATGAAGGTCTAGATTGGCTTTCAAATGAACTGGCCAAGAAGTGAGGCAGTTAATGTTTTTACTAGTGGGATATAACATCAAGTATTTCCCATCCTGAGATAGCAACCTTCCATATTGAGAATGTTGTTAACTAAAAAAGATTGAGACTAAAATTTCTATGTAACTTAATTTTTTATTTTAATATTTAATTAAGGGAGTGCCACTTTCACAATATATAATCTTCCATAAAATCCTAAATATTATTCTATTCAAAGAGCTTGTTAAAGTATTTTTTTAAATTTGTTTACAATGATTATTAACTATTTGGATTTGTAAATTCTAATTGTATAAATGTGCTTTGTGTTGCTAATATATTGTGAAATCTTTAATTTATTCCACATTTTGATTTCAAAGATAATCCATACATGAATAATATGGCAGACATTTGTTATTAAAATTATTATTTTGAAAATTACTGTTAAGAACATAGATTGGAATATTATATTACATACTTTTTGCTTATTCTTTTAAAAAATGTTTTAGCAAGCTTCTTACTTGAAATATGTATTGTTCTAAGATATATTGGTAATATTATCATTCCAAAACTATATTTGTAGCAATATATATAAATATTTAATGGGAATAATGATGTTTGTATTTTTGTCATTGTTTATCCTATTTGTAATGTAATTTAAAAAAAAAACTATGCATTTAAGTTTATTAAATTAAAAGTATTGAAGACTTTTAATAAACATAATCAAAAGAATAGAAGTTAACAAACTATGTTATGTATATACATACATGCATATATATAGTTAGAATTTCTTTTGCACGAATTTTGTCATGTTAATCCTATTTATAATATATTCTCCATAGGTTTGTGTTTCTATATTTAAATTTCTTACATTTTGTTGATGAATATATTGGTGTATGTACTGCACAAAGCATAGTTTTTAAACATGAAAATTCTATGAAAACTGGTGTTATATTAAATAATTTATATTATATTAGTTATTTAATTCCTCCATAAAAGAATTTACAAAATTTTTCAATATATAATTAAGAAAATTACCTTGTATTCAGTACTTACAGCTTCAAATTATATCTGACAATAATAGTAAGTTTCAGTTTTATTTCATATTCAATATACTGTAATTTTTATATCTTATGGTGATTTATATTATCTTATTTGATTTTATTATAATGTTTGTTGCACTAAAATATCCAAGATTCATTAAATCATAAACAATAGATGACTGATTTTGCAAAAACAGAAAATTTAACATTTAAACAATTAGGTTACTATATAACAAAATGATTCTTTTCTTTGTCTTAAATAAATATAAAATGTATATAATGTAAGATGTTTGGCCAAAAATATTTTGATGTGTATGTGTCATATATGCTTTGAAATATTATCCTAAATATTGCTTTGCACTTAGTTCTATAGAATTCAATAAAATAAGTGTAAATAATAAAAAAAATTGCTTTTATTTTTAAATTCCCTGTATTTTTTTTATTTTTTCTTATACAAAACTACATATAGTAAGGGTACAAGAGTGATTTTTCTAATCACCCTTGTATTTTAAATATTTTGTTCTATCATAGTGTTAATAGTATTTTTATTCATTTATGGCTCCATGAAGCTTTACGCTTTTCTACAAAACTTTTTATTCCTTCTTGCCCATCATCCATATTAATATTTTTTACCATAATGTCTTCACCCAATTTGTAAGCATCAATGGTACTTATATTTATTTGCTTGTAGAAGAATTCTTTTCCCAGAGAAACAACACTACGGCTCTTGTGTTTAATTTGTTCTACTATCATGTCAACTTCCTCATCTAATTTTTCAGCTGGAACTATTTTTGTTACAAGACCACTTTCATATGCTTCCTTTGCAGAAATTGTGCTACCTATTAAAGAAAAAATGTATTAAGAAAGTATTACCATGGTATTTAAGAAATAAATTTATCAAGTGTTAAATTTAATTAAAATAATATTAACTAACCAGTTAATAGCATATACATTGCTTTGGATTTAGGAACACTTCTGCTCACTGCAATGCCTGGTGTTGAGCAAAATATTCCAAAATTGGCCCTAAAACATTTTTATATTTATACAAAAAAGATTAACAAAAATATTATTCAAAAATAAAATTGTTAGCTTACCCTGGTGTAGAAAATTTACTGATATCAGAGCAAACAATAATATCACAAGTGGCTACCAACTGACACCCAGCTGCAGTGGCAAAACCATTTACCTATGAAAAAAATAAGTAAAATTATATTATTTGTTTTTTAGTAATTGATATCTTTATAATAATATGATTGTTTTATAAAATTCATCTTTAAGCAAGAAATGTTTTCATCTGTCAATATTATTAGTCTGCATTGTAATAATTACCTTAGCTATCACAGGCACTGGGCTTTGAATAATAGATTTCATTAATTCTGTAGCTTTATTAAATATTAATTTGTGATGATCAATTCCTGTACATGTTTGCTGTGAAATATGTTTTATTTTATTACAATGAAATTAAAAGAATAAATTTATATCTTTTTGTACTTACAAGTTCTTTTAAATTGTGTCCGGCAGAGAATACATTGCCCTTTGCTGATAAAACAATAGCTCTCAATGAGATATCATCTTTATTGAGATTTATTGCTTCTATAAGATGGTTCATCATTTGTAATGATAATGAGTTTCTAAACAAAAAAAGTTTCAACTAGAAGTAAACAAGGTATTTGTCTACAATTTATTATTTATTTTTTTATATTGCTTAGTTTGCAGTTACTTACTTAGTTTTTTCATGATTTAATATGATTTCTCTTATTCCGTTGGCTTCTTTTGCAATAACATATTGAGAGTTTGTTCTTGTTAAGAAAAGAGGTTTTAAAATGTTTCGCTAGAAATGTTTTATTATAATCAATAACAATATTTCGATAACCTACAATTTGAAAATATACTAGAATATTTTACCTGAAGTGATGAAAACATATTAATTGTAAAATTTTTCAAATTATTATTAATTTAATTGGTATCTATTTCAGTCCATTTAAATTAAAAAAATAATAATATCCAATAAATAAGCGATATCAAATGTCAAAACATTGAAGTGTTACCATTCTTATAATTTACGATCTTTAGGGGTTATTTAAAATAATAAAAGAAAAGAAAATTATGTAATATTTTTAATTGTACTAAATGAACACGTTTAGCATTCAGAATTATCTGAATCTTGCAAGTCATCTATATATTCAGCCTGTTCGTCCTCTGCAGTTATTATTTGAATCACAGTACTGTAAATAAAGTAAAAGTTTCAGAAAATGTTAGATAATCTTAAATTTGCTAATTAATAAACAGAAATGAAATAAGTTTCTAATAACATAATATGTTTCATAATATAATTCTTACTTAAGTACTTGTTCCTCAAACTCATTGTTCTTCATCGAATGATTACCAGAATCTGTAATCTTTGAAGCTAACACTTTGTCTAACAAACATCGTAGTTGAAACAGTTTATTTGCACTGGATCGCTGACAACGGATTTTGACATTTGACATAGATAATAAGCAATGGTCTGAGTCATCCACATCTGAAAAATAATATTTACTTATTAATTTAAATTAAACAGTTTGTGACGCCAAAGCTGAAATGAATTTAGAAACAAAACTTTTATCTTACTTCATTGTTATTATTAAACTTGTAATTAATACGTTTTAACTACTATATCAATATAAGATATGAAATGATATCACTTAGACCGCCGTGGCAAAGTGTCTGACTGTAAAAGTGACAAGTATGGGTTTAATTCCCCCTTGGGGAAAATTATTTAATTTTCTTGCTGTGGTATCAAATTCAAGCGCTGCGTTAAGTTCCACCAATAATGCAATGTCTTAAAAATTGCGGATTAAGTCAGCAACGGAGTTTAAACATTAATTTCACAATATCTCTCTTGGTACAAATTAAATTTAAAAAATTACACTTACCATCGCAAACCATAAATTCACCAAAAAACAACAAAGGCAATGTATATATTAGTGTAACATCCAATAAAAACAAGTCTGTAGATCTTTGTTTAAGCCAATATACCAGCCAATTAGCCCCCGGGCTATTACACAGTTGTCCACTGAAGCCAGAACCCCTTCGGATTTTTGGCATGGCCATTACACTACTAGGATGGATCGCTAATCTACCATCTTCTTGGTTCCGAACCGAGAGAGTTGCTGTTTTAATACCTTTATTTAAATTTTTCCATCTACAACAAAATATATATTTTTAAAAGTAACGTAGATAAAGTGGATGGGAAATATTTTATTGTTATTTTTTTCTAAAAATCTTAATTATAAGTTACACACACAACTCAATTACCTGACAGAAGCAATATTTGGATACAATGACGCAGCAACAATAGCTTTGAAAAGGCTAAGATTATTCGCGTTTCGATTTTCCCAAGACGATCTGATGTTGCCAGGTTGTCAAAAATCCCATTTGCCTTAAATTTTCACCTAACTGTTGTTTCATTTCTGACAACAATTCTGTGGTATTGTATGAAAGAAAATGTTCGTAGGCAAAGGAACGTCTATTTCTATGACTGCATTGTTCAAAAAGAAGTATGGCTTCTGAGATAGCTATGTGGTCGCTCGGCTCCCCCATTGCGAGCTCACGCTTTACTCTGTCTACTTCGCTTTCCTTACCTAAAAATATATATGTATAAAATATTTGTTGTGTATTCGAATATAATGGCGCATTATAGTCATGTTATTTTTATCCAGTATGACTGATTTAAAAAAAGCTTGGTGTGTAATAACAATCAATATATATAGATAAGATTATTTTTTAGAATAACACTTTATCCCACGAGGCACGACAGGCAGAGAAAACCGCTTCAAAACCTAGTGGCCTTCACTTTCCACCTTTGGAGGTATTGCGTATTTAGTGGCAGAACTCAACGCCACAATACAACACTTAGCGCCAATAGTATCAAATTGTTAAACACAAAAAATAATAAAAGTAAAAGTAGTGTAAAGTCACTCCATCCTCCACTTAACTTTCGAGGCAACGTATATTGGGTGCCGGAACTCAACGCCGCAACAAAACACACAATAATAACAAAAATAATAAATTTAGTGTCTTAACATTAGGTTTCTATAGTTCCTGCAGTTCCTTCTGCCAATCCTGCCATGTGCGGGATAATGCGTGAAGCAAAAAAAAAAAAAAAAAAAAACAAAATACTATTTACCAATAACCATTTGAAACGGGTCTTTGAACCCCCACACAGCTGCCACACTGGCGGCCCGGTCCAGACTCCCGAATAAGGCACCAAGTATGAGCAGCTTCCCGGCGGCGGGGTGCACCGGCAGGCGCGCCAAGTGCCAGCCTAGAGGCGTCAACGTCTCTATGTCATCTAGGGCTCCGCATCTATATGGAGTTTCAACTATTTTATTTATTTGTTTATTATTGTTTAGCATCATGAGTGACGGAGGAGACTCTAATGGAGGCTAGTGTTAAAAATACTTATGCCAATAATGAACAATCTCGAAAATGAGAATCGAAATCACTATATTGCGTTTACAAAAGTTTCGTATAAATATTATTCAAGTTCTGCTGAGAGGTTTCCATCCAGCGGCGGACAATAGGCTAAATTGATTCGGTGATTGATATATAACAAATATATCAGTATAAAACAATACTATAAAAAATATGCAATTACAATGCAATTCAATGAATTTTCACATTAAGCATTTCAAGCTTTTTAAATAAAAATTAAACAAGTTTATAAACAAAAGTCAAAACTTACTTCTGCAAATGAGTGACAGCCCAACGTATTGTGGACTCAGCAGGAACAGAAGGGACTAGTTTCAATGCATCTGTTGCAAGTCCCAACCGAAGCTTCTTTATCATCAACACTGGTTCTAGAAGGTTACTTCTTTGTAGCTCCGGTAGTAAGTTCTCTTTAATTGTTTGAGCTCTATGTGATGTTAAAAGATGGTAACACACACCTGGCTGACATCTTCCTGCACGACCTCGTCTGTCAAAGAAAAATTAGATACAGAAGAAAAAATTAATAATTACTTATTAAAAATGTTTTACAAATTGAATATTCGTGAGATAATTTTTTTAAGGTATATGTGCCGTGCCGTAAACGATATAACAACAAAAACCTTATAGAATTGTCATTATCAGACGGACAGAATTTAAAAGACAAGTTATATTAGTCGAAGAAATTAAATTTAAAGTCGTATGCACTCATTTTGCATGAATTTTAACCATATAAATAACTTTGTAATAGTTTCTTTTAGTGCTATACCTATCAATTCTTCTTTAATACCTACTTATTTTTAAGTTTTAGCTTATTACTAAATTTTAAAAATCTAGGTCAACGGTTTCGATTCGACGGTAGTAGTGTTATTTTTTGTGCGAATAAATTTATACATGGATTATATGTATTAATATTAGATAGATATATCGACGCGATCTTACGAAAATGCTCTTAATCGACGGACATACATAAATAGACAGACGGACGGACAACAAAATGATCTTATAAGAGATCCGTTATTACCATTTGAGGCAACCATAAAAACACTGAAAATGTTGTCGGACACCCAAAATATCATAATTTACAATATGTTTATTTTAAACCATTTGTAAGATTTTTTAAATAACTCGCATATAATTTGAAGATTGAAGATATTATCTTCAATTAATCTCAATAACTTTTGGATAGCACTAGATACTGAATTTCTGCGGCTCTGCCATATAAAAGTTATCTATAATGCTACAATGCTATAGTACGTTAGGCAAAGAGAATGTGTTATTTATAGCACAAGTTCGAGACATTACGCTTTGAATTTCGTAACTCAACGCCGCACATACTGAAAGAAATCTTTAATAATAATAATAATAAGCCCCCTAAATCCTGCTCACGTCCGAGTCGAACATCAGACCACGTGGGGGCGGACACACGTATGTATACCATGTATACAAAAAACTTACGTGGCAAACGAGTAGGTAACCCTTTATGGAGAAATGAATAAAAAACAATACAATTTACGGCCGCTTCTTGGGGGTCGCCGGGGCACATCTGGAGCCGATGCTGGATGTCACAGCATGCGAACCATCGGCGATGAGGAATTGAACAGGCGGGTTCCCATCGACAAAAATACTACAGCCGGTCGTCGAGAGTTGAACAGGCGGGCTCGCGACGTGGATGCTACAGCCGATTTTATGAGCGTTGACGAATCTCCTCGCTCAATTAACTCATCTAACTCACCCAACTCATCCAAATCACCCGTCTTATCAGAATCATCCAGGTCATCTCCATTCTTATATCAACCACTCATACGATCAACTACCCATGTCACATCATCTATGTCTGTGGATGTTGTACAGGAGGCACCTGCCACTGAACCTGTACCCACCACAGGTATAAATCGTGCGCGTAAAAGATGGTCCGCTGATATGAACAAATTCATCTGGCGTACGTACCTCATTGCCACAAAGTTAAACACAAGTAAGATATACTTAGATCATCTATATCATGAATTCTCACAAAAATACCCACAAATGCAAGCTTCTAAACAGAGATTAGGAGATCAATGTAGAGCCATAGTTCGAAATAAATTACTCACCCAGGAAATATTAGATCGCATCAAGGAAGAAGTTAGAGCCTATCTACAAAAAACAATTAGTTTAGATTCAACACAAACACAGACCAACTCGACCACGCAATTATTCAGCAACAACGATATAGAGATACAACATAGAAGAAGATGGACAAATGCATATAATGAATCAATTATTAGGAATTACTACACACTTACAGAGCTAGAGCAAAACAGAACAGCGTATCGTCGATCTCTACACCATGCAGTTATAACAGAACATCCAGAATTATCAGTTGTAAGTGAACAGAGAATATCAGATCAGCTCCGAGTAATACTGAATAATAAAATGATTAGCGATAAAAGACTTCAAGAAATACGCGAAGAAGTAGAACATGACCTTAGAATAAAACGTAATGCACAAGAAACAAATTCACCGCATACAGTAATACAATGTACAATACCGCCTGAGCATGAAAACATACAAGAAAGTTGTATACTCTCACAAGTAGAAATAAATAATACACGATCACCTAATAATACAGAAACCCAACAAACTTGCACATTAAATTTGGACATAGAAAAAGCCAAGGAATTATTTGAAACCACTATAGATAGATTTCGGAACACTGATCCCATAACTCGACCTTACATACCAAGACAAAAAACATCCCGTAAACTAGCACAAATTGTTAATTTTATAGACACTGAAATATTACCACATAACATCTCACTCGAACAAAGCTTTGAAACGACACAAACCATAATTTATTGTGCAGCATTTACAGCCGCGACTCTCAACGGAGCTAAAATTAGGGACGATACTATTGCTCGTAACCATACAAAAGTGCCAGCCTGGCAGAGGAGACTACAAAAAAAAATCCAGAGTCTAAGGCGAGATATCGCAAGATTGATTGACTATATAAGAGGAAATAGAAGCAATAGACTTATTGCATTAATAGAAAAAATTAAAAATGCACACCGAACACATTCACAACATGAAGATCCAAATTTGACCAATGAACAGTTCCTTGACACTCTTAAACAAAAACTTAGCACCGCTTCGAGTAGATTACAAAGATATATAAATTGCACACTAAGAAAAAAACAAAACACTCAATTTATTAACAGCGAAAGGCAGTTTTATAGGACCATAGTAGCAAATTCACAAGAAAATTCAAGCACAAGCACACAAAATCCATCATTACCATTAGCCAGCGAATTACATAGTTTCTGGTCTAACATCTGGGCTAATCCAGTACACCACAATACTGATGCTGTATGGCTAGAGTCTCAATCTGAGCTAACAGACAAAATTACGCCTATGAAATTTGAACACATACCTGTTGACGTATTCGTAGATGTGCTTAAGAGAGCCCATAATTGGAAAGCGCCTGGAAGTGACCGCATCCATAATTACTGGTACAAGAAATTAACTAACATCCACTCTTTACTTCATAATCATATCAACGATTTCATCCAGTTCCCAAACACAATGCCACGTTATATCACACAAGGAGTCACTTATATGATACCGAAAGACAAAGATTACCAAAACCCGGCTAAATACCGACCCATCACATGCTTACAGACAATTTATAAAATACTCACAGGATGCATTACAGAACTCATACACAAACACATCAATGAAAATAACATACTCGCTGAGG
Organism: Dione vanillae; assembly: GCA_037178615.1. Taxonomy (NCBI): domain Eukaryota; kingdom Metazoa; phylum Arthropoda; class Insecta; order Lepidoptera; family Nymphalidae; genus Dione; species Dione vanillae. The sequence continues at coordinate 486,228 of JAZFAU010000190.1, forward strand.
AACAGAAAGGTTGCCGTAAAAGTAGCCAGGGCTGCAAGGAGCAGCTTATAATAGACTCAGTTACTATGAAACATGCTATTTCAAAGAAAAATAATATCAACACAATGTATATAGATTACAAAAAAGCTTTTGACTCCGTACCACACAGCTGGCTCCTGTATACTCTCCACCAATATAAAATTCACCCACAAGTTATTAATTTTCTTGAATGCTCGATGCAATGCTGGTCAACTATTTTAAAAACCACTGGACACTCTTGCGTAGAAACACCAGAAATTCCAATACGCCGAGGAATCTTCCAAGGTGATGCACTTAGTCCTTTATGGTTCTGTCTCGCACTAAACCCTTTATCTCGCTTACTGAATGAATCCGATTTAGGCTACCCTATCACAACATCACACAAACATATCACTCTCACACATCTTATGTACATGGACGATATCAAATTATACAGCAACACTACTCAGTCATTACATCGACTTGCAGACATTACTCAAACATTCTCAAATGATATTCACATGGAATTTGGAATTGACAAATGCAAAATATTTTCTGTCAAAAACGGAGAAGTCGTCCCCAACAACTTTACATTAGAAACCGGAGACACTATTGAGTCTTTACAACCGAATAGTACATATAAATATTTAGGTTTCAATCAATCCCGACAAATAAATCAAAGAGAAACTAAAAATAATCTTAAAACTACATTCAGGCATCGCCTTAACATTTTATTCCGCTCTCAACTTAACTCTCGCAACTTGGTTAAAGCAGTCAATAGCTATGCAATACCAACATTAACTTATTCCTTCGGAATAATAAATTGGACCCAATCTGATCTCCTTAATGTTCAAAGAATCATAAACACTTCGTTGACATTCCATCGGAAACACCATCCTAGATCTTGCGTGCAGAGAATGACTTTACCTAGAGACGAAGGTGGTAGAGGTTTTATTGATATAGTCAACTTACATAATAGGCAAATCACACTTCTTAGACACTATTTCTATAAACGATCCGAACAATCATCACTCCACGAGATAATTACACTAGCTGACAGACATCTAACCCCACTTAATCTAGTAGATAGAAACCTACAGCGCAACGAACGGATTTCTGATGACAGAGAGAAAATTGCCTCTTGGCAACAGAAGTCTCTACACGGAAGGCATCGCCATGACTTACAGCAATCATATGTCGACAAAACTGCGTCGAACGACTGGCTGCGGCGTGGAGACCTTTTCCCGGAGACAGAAGCATTTATGATGGCAATCCAGGATCAAGTAATTGATACACGAAATTACCAGAAACACATAATACGTACACCAAACCTTCATTCAGATACCTGTAGACATTGCCACTCGAGTCCTGAAACTATTCAACATATAACATCCGCCTGTAGATCACTTGCACAAACAGACTATAAATACCGACACGACCAAGTGGCTGCCATAATACACCAATATCTTGCTCATAAATTCAAATTTATAGAAAAAAAGAAACCATACTATAAATACAAGCCAGACACCGTTCTAGAAAATAGTAATTATAGAATATACTGGGATAGAACCATCATAACCGACAAAACAATTCACTACAATAGACCCGATATCACTTTATACCACAAATATCTAAAAACTGCCTACCTAATCGACATAGCCATACCTAACACCCATAACTTGCAAACTACTATCGCTGATAAATTAACCAAATACCAAGATTTAGCAATAGAATTAAAGCGTCAATGGCGAGCAGAAACCATTCACATAGTTCCAATAGTGATATCATCAACTGGAGTCATACCCAAAACCCTTAAAAACAGTTTAGATATACTGGAAATTCCACTTCATATCCGCTACGCCCTTCAAAAGGCCATTATATTAAATACCTGCAGACTTACTCGTAAATTCCTCACCACTTCATCTATGTCATCCGCTTCCACTTTATAACATAGGTCATTTGACTACTTACGCTTGGTTACGACCCGTGTGAGTAGGCTCTAAATATCCCGTAAGGGAGAAAAAAATATATATAAACAAATATAATAATAATAAATACACACAACCTTTGATGCAAATTTGCTTTAGACACCCATTCAACACCCAAAGTAGACTGATTCTTCTCTACATTTAAACCACTTATTTTAATCTTGCCACAATCCACTACGTACACTATATCGTCTATGGTTATAGACGTTTCTGCTATGTTGGTAGCAATTATAATCTTTCTTTTATGCTGTGGTGGCCTTTCAAATATCTTATGCTGTTCTAATGTTGGCAGCTTTGAATGTAAAGGGTATATGTCGAAACGATCTGATGGAAACTTATTGCTTTCGTTCATAAGCTTCATAAGCTTAGTTATTTCTCCAATGCCCGGTAAAAATACAAGTATTGCCCCTGGTTTGTCCTTGATAATGTGGGACAAGAGTTCCACTATGAGATCAAGATGGAGTCGCTCTATTCTGCTGTCTTGTAGTGTTTTGTAAACGTCGTAACTTATTTTGTCTTTCAAAGATTCTAGCCATGGCCCTGTTAAATAGAAAAGTCTGATGATGTTATAATAATATATGTATCAACAATTTAAAAAATATATATAAATCTAAATACATTCAAATTTTCTATACAAGTAAGGAACTGTATTTCTTACTAAGACTAAAAAATCTTCAAAAAATATTGATTCATATTTAAAATGCATACAAACTCATAAATATTAGTTTTAAAGATGCTATAATATGTACATATGTATTACATAAAAAAATTAATATTTATAATGCTTAACAATCCAAGTTACTTCATAATTTACAATATCCAAGTTCATCTTTTGGCTTTGAGTCGTACGATTAAATTTTTATGCCGTTTTGAACATTGTCCTATGTTAGTTTTATATTTTTTTTTTGTAGTTTTGGTAGGCAGAGGGAACTGCAGGAACCATATGAACCTAGTGTTAAGACACTCCGTTGCTTAGTTCCTGCTTTCTCCGTCCCCACTTTCCGCCTTTTTTGAGGCATTGCGTGTTGAGTGGCGGAACTCAACGCCGCGCTTTGCCTAGTTTCCAGAGCGAAGAAAATGGAATAGAAAAATCCATCTTCCCCGAATGGGAATCGAACCCTCAAACCGTCGTGTTTACAGGCAGACGCTAACGCCTCTGCGCCACGACGGCCCTCAGTTTTATTTTAAATGATTTACACATATGTTAATAATATTAAAAATCTTTACTAAATAGAATTCTTGACAAATCAATAATCACACTTAATATAATCTTCTAATAGTGGAAAAGGACACAGCTGAATATCAATACAGTAAAAATTCAATTGTCCGGCCCTCGGTTCGACTTCGTGATTATCCGGGCTAAAAGTCGTATTTGTGAAAAAATTACCTATGTCAAATAACAATTAATATATTTTCAACTAATTTTCTAATTTATCTTTGATTTCCGTTAATATACTTATTTTTAACAAATACATAATATTATTACTAGCATATAAGCCAAATTATTCAATTTTAATTATATGTGTGTAGTTTCGAATATCCATATGCCTTACAACTTACTAAGAATTAATCCGGTTAATCGAGTTTCTACTGTTACACTAAAAATGGGTAACTGACAACTTACATATTTCCTGTTTATACAGTATATCTTTTTCCATATCATTTTGCTCCATTGAATTTCTATTCCTATACTTCATCCACTTTGGTTTTGGCCTTTGTTGCTCTTCAGGCGGAAGCCTATATTTAGTTATTTGTAAAATGTCTTCTAAATAAATATCTTCCACTGGGTAAGCCAGTCCCTCAATATGAAGTAAAGGACAGTTGTCGAAATAGTTTGATAGAGTTTCTGCATCTAATGTTGCACTCATTAAGATAAGTTTTAAGTCTTTTCGTTTACTTAATACCTAAAAATATATTATATTTATCTATTAATGAAACTTTAAAACTTAAAAGAAAAGAATGACTAATATTTTTAAGAAAAATCATTAAAATTCAAACATAGCAGGACTTTATGCAATTATACATAAGTTGTAAAAGTAGATAAAACATTTGACTTGCTTGCTAATAATACAATGAGTTGTATAAAATCATATAAGAGATTCAACCTAGTGAGATGAAAAACACATGGCTTAGTGGTTAGACTACTTAGACAGTTTCCAAGAGGTGCAGATTTAAATCCTGCTGTATTCAAATTTTAATGTGTTTTCTTTAAGTACTTTTTCTATCCTAAGTGGGGATTCATATTTTAAAAATATAAAAATATAGTACAATTTTATAATAGCTTGTGGTGGCAAAAACAATAATTTTTATTAACAACCATCATGTTCATTTAGTTCTAATTAGACTATTTTTAGCCAAGAGATAGTAAGAAAGTAGTAATCTGATCAATGCAGTTTTTAAAATTGTTTTATAATTTTTTTCATTTTTATGAATTTAAAAACTAAACTCAACTATGTTACTAAAAAAGAAAACAAATTCAAAATATCTATGGGGAATTTATATACAGTAACAATATAATTAAACTTCAATCATGCTTTACACAATTATTGCCTCTGTATTCTTATTTTGAGAAGTTTTACTAAACATAGCTGTACATAAAATCAGATCATTATAAACTTATTGTAAAATATCCTTTCTTAGAAATATTACCTGTTTCAAAATACACATAGACAAGTCTATGTGAACATCTCTCTCATGCACCTCATCTAATATTATATGGCTATACCTTGTTAAGCCTTGGTCTACTTCTAAGTCTGCCAGTAATATACCTGTAGTACAAAATTGAATACTACCACGAGATCTCTCTTCTACTCTGAAATAAAAGGAAAGAACATTAAGTTGCACATTATTATACTTGATATAAGAATTAAGTAATGTTTTTTTATGCTGCTTAGTAGAGATATGCAATTAAGTTACATTAAACTCTCAAATTAATAAAAAATGAACAAAACACCAACCACTGGGAAATGAAAGAAAGAAGAACATCATAAGCATAAATATAATTTCAGATACTATCAATAGTAATGGAAAAAGTATAATTTTTTATAACAAAAGTATTTTGTAAAATAATTTTAATATAAAATAATAATATTCCTAGTTAAAATTCTACTTTAATAATTTACCTTTCTAATCTTACAGCATAACCTATTGAATTACCAACTGCCTCTCCTCTTTCCTTTGCTACTCTCATTGCTAAAGCTGATGCTGCTATACGTCTGGGTTGTGTGACTAATATTTTTACATTTGCCCCTCTATTATTACATATTGCATCATCTAAAATTATTTGTGGCACCTAAAAGTAAGAGATAATATTAATGAATAATTGTAAAAACTTGTAAAAATATAGTATTTGATGTTATTATTTTTTTACACTAGTATTTATTATTATTTTCCAAATTTAAAAATACAAAATAAACCATTCTTTACATAATTGGATATTATTTTTGTGTAACATTTTGTTTTGTTTGTCAAAATTGTATACCTGTGTTGATTTTCCACAACCTGTTTCACCACTTATAACTAAAACTTGATTTTCATTGATCTTATCAACAATTTCTTTAGCCTTAATATAAGCTGGTAATTTTTTTCTAAATTGCAACATTTGCTTGTAAACATTACTTTCTAGCATATCTTGATATTCTATAAAAAATGCTGTATTAAGATTAACAGTCTCGGCATCAATATTATTAATACCAATACCATTTTTAAGGCATTCATCAAGCTTCTCATGAAAAGTCCCTGTTATTATATCTTCATAGCCATATTTATAGTCACATAATCTCCTTAGTGCAAGTACTTTAGGCTCAGATCCATATTCTACCTTTTCATCTTCAACAGCAATAAAATCTGATGATGATGGTCCTGGTTCACAAAAATTAACATTTTCCATGTATGCATTATCTTGTCTACTTATATGTTTAGCTTCATCAAACAATTTTTTTTTAGATTCTTCTAGTGGACTAGTATTGTTTTTAAATATATCTAGTTGTTCAAGTTTGGGCAGTGAAATATTCTGATGGGCCGCAACTTTTAAAATATTTCGTAAGTTGTTGTCTAGTTGCCTCATGACCATTTCAGGAATTCTAAGGTTTATCTATCAGTAGAAAATACAATTATGTTTATTTTAAATGTTTGCAGTAAAGTAACTATTGAAAAATATTTGAAAAATAGGTATATAGGGATTTTTTGTACCATTGGGTCATTTTTTTGTTTTTTTATTTGGAGATTCCTATAATACAATCCAAGTTCCTTTCCTCGTAAGCCACGTGGTGCATCGTAAGACTGGTTTCCCCAATTTCTTCCACGAGACCTTGAATTAGGTCTAGACCTAGGCCTACTCCATTTATTAAAATTACGGGACATAGTTAATCAACTAAATTTATAAAGAATGTAAAAAAAATCAATGAGTTCCTTTCTTATGTTCTAAATAATATATATCACTTATAACACGAAACTATTAATAGTATCAAAATATGAGCAATTTAAAAAATCTTATTCCTCAGTTTTTAAAATTGGCTATTGATTTGATAAATTGACATTTGATGTTATGTGACACTTTTCATACATAATGCACATGCATAATGCAAATTTCTAAGAAAATACAAAAAACTATATTTTTACATATTTTGTTTTCCTTATTTTATATTGGATATGTCTGATACTAATTCCATTTTGTCTTACAGCTTATGCTGTTTTAATTGAACCATAAATTTAACAAATTAAGCAATAAAGCTAAAGCACAGAAACGTCATTTAGACATTAGTTTATAGTAAAATCCGAAATGTCAAACGTGTCGTAATACTGTGTGTTCAATGTAAATTTGTTAAATGTTAATTTTTAAATATAATAATGTTCCTTATCTTGGCCTCTTGACCATTTTTGTGTATATTATTATTTTAAATATTTTTTATTCGTATAATTAGTATACTATACAATGATATTTCATAACGTGAGCTGAATTTTGTTTTGTTTTGTTCGTTTTATACAATAGAACGTGTATTATCTCTTATTTATTTAAATCTACAGCACTGCCGGTCACTAATATGCAGAGGCAGAAGAAAAAAAATAGCAAGTTTAGTGATCATCTTAATATTTTTAATAAATGCTATGTTTTATGTGAGCTTAGAACTATACAACACTATTAAACGACGAAATAGAAGTTCATGGTATAAAAAGTAAGTGTATGATACAATTTTTAACTAAGGAAATCTTCGAAATATTAATAATATTTTATTCCTTTATTAAATAAATCAAGTGAATATTTGGAATTACAAACTCTTAATTTATAAATGTTTTCTACAGCTTACGTTTTGATCAAGATTCTTATGTGGATAAAAGTGGTATGAGAGTCATTGTTGGGCATTATGTTGGTGGAAATTCAGGAGGAAATTTATCTCAAGGTATCTATTATTAATAAAAATTCTATATTTTTATAACTAAATGTAACCTTGCTGTTTTATAATCCACTCATCTGTTATGTTTGAGTGTGCCATTATTCTTTTATCAAATATCATTTGACTAACAATAGTTTTAACATGGTGTTACATCATTTATCTGCATTGTTTTAATTATCTTGATGTTGTAACTGTTATATTGCAACTGAAGAATTTTAGATTTTAATTTTCTTTTTTAAACATTAATAAAATAATATAATTATATTAATAATTATATAATTATATGTTATCAAAATATTGTTTAATTTTGCAGAAATAATAAATGCAAATCATTATGCCCCTATTGAAGGGGCAGGAGAAGGAGGCCGCCCTGTACAACTGTCACAGCGTGAGATTATCCCAGCTAGGGAGTTGTATGCATTACATTCCTATAATATTTATGTTAGTGATAAAATATCAATTAATAGAAGTCTTCCAGATATGAGAAGTGAGAGGTAGGTGAAATATTTCTTTATAATTGTCATTGCTATATATAATAATGTTATTGGATCAGACAAGCATAAAATGCATCAATAAATTGATAATGATTTAAATAGTGGATTTTGATTCATTGGTATGTGAGCAAAATTTTAACATTTCTAATAATAATACTTTATTTTCAATAATAAAGTACCTAGTTTTAGCAAGAAAAAGTAATTAAGGTAATATTTGATTTATATATTTAAAATTTTGTTTATATACAGTGCATAAAACAATTACCTTGTGAATTTCATATCATATAAGATTAATAATTTCTTTATTTACTCTGGATTTCAGTTGTAGAGATGTACAGTATGATTTAGATAATTTACCTACTGCTAGTGTAATTATAGTCTTTCATAATGAAGCTTGGTCAACCCTCATGAGGACTGTGATGTCAGTTGTATTACGGTCACCAACAATATTATTAAAAGAGGTATTTTGTACTTTATTTATATATTATATATTAACATAGGAACTTTAAAATTTTTAGTACTAATATATTGCTATTGCAGATTATTTTGGTAGATGATGCTAGTGATCGAAAGTACTTATTTAAAGAGTTAGATGATGCCATAGTAAATTTAAATAATGTGCATATATTGAGAAGTGTAAATAGAACTGGTTTGGTTGGTGCTAGACTAATGGGGGCAAGAGAAGCTAAAGGAGATGTTCTCGTCTTTTTAGATGCACATTGTGAAGTAAGTTTATTTATTGTTAAGCAGAGAGTAAAGATAACAAAATTAAAAAAAAATAAAATTATTGTGTAAAGTGTGAAAAATGTACATGTGACTTTTAAAACAGTTTTTAATTTCAATGCTTATATAAGCAATACACAAAAAGGTTAATTTGATATATAATACAATTAATGTGATGCATATTGAACAAATCTTAAATTGAAGTTGACTTATCTTCAAATTTAAGGTTTTAATATTTCCTGAATTAAAGCAGGAGAACAGCTTTTTGACTCTCATCCAAACTCTCTTTACTGATTATAGAGAAATTTAGATGAAATAAATATTATTATTATTAATATAATATTAATAGCCAAGACTGCTTACACTAGTTTTTTTGAATAATTTCTAGGTTACCAAGGGCTGGTTAGAGCCTCTGTTGGACAGAGCTGGCAGTGACGATGTGTTCATATGTCCTCATATAGACCTTCTTTCCGATGATACCCTGGCATATGGTAAAAGCATTGACGCTCATTGGGGAGCTTTCAGCTGGCGTCTTCACTTCCGATGGTTGATGCCAAGCCACGAGGTAATGATGAACAAAACTAATAATCCCTCTAAACCTTATCCTACCCCAGCAATGGCAGGAGGTTTATTTGCTGTTAGAAAAAGTCTGTTTTGGCGTCTCGGTGGATACGACGAAGATATGATTATATGGGGTGCGGAAAATCTAGAACTTTCATGGCGTGCCTGGCAATGTGGTGCCAGGGTTGAAATAACACCATGTTCTCGAGTCGGACATATATTTAGACGTCACAGCCCCTACAAATACCCAGGTGGCGTAGCAAAAGTCCTAAATTCGAATCTAGCTCGCGCTGCAACAGTATGGATGGACGAATGGGCTGATTTCTTTTTCAAATTTAATCCTTCGGTCGCAGCTATACGTGATACGCAAAATGTTGCGAGTCGTGTGGCCATTAGAGAAAAATTGCAGTGTAAAAGTTTTAAATGGTATTTAGAAAATGTGTGGCCCCAACATTTCTTTCCTACTGACGATAGGTGGTTTGGTAGAGTTAGAAATGATAAGGGAGGGTGTCTTGGAGTTACTTCGGGAACTCCTGGATTAGGGGGACCAGCTTCAACAGTGAGTTGTGGTAGCGACTTAGATTTAGATAGACTAATAGTTTATACAAAAGAGGGTAAAATTATGGCAGATGAAGGATTGTGTCTACAGCAAGGTAACGGCCGAGCTGTTTGGAAGAGTTGCAATGATAGTGTTAAACAAATATGGCAGCAAAAGGGCCCCCGTATTAAAACAATAGACGGACTGTGTCTAACACTGCTGCCTTCAGATAGTGAGAACGAGGGAAAACCCCTTACAGCAATAACTTGTATTAATGATAATAGACAAATATGGCATTTTGAACGAGTGCCTTGGCGTTGATATGTGATATTCGAATTTATTGTATTTTTTTATAACAAATAAACCGACTGGCATTAAGGGCTTTATACGTTACAATATTATCTGGATACTTAAGTAAGAATAAGAAAATAGATACTTACAAAGTGATGTAGATTTGTGAAATCAATACAATGGCATTTATTTAACAACAGTATATAAGACTTTGTAAGCGTAACAATAAGCTGTGTTCATATTGATATTCAAATGTATTGTTAAGATGTTTTATTTAAAAAAGTACAAAATATTTTTTTCAATTCGTACAACATAGCCATACTTGTTGCTATATTTTGATTACATTCCATTTTTTTTATGTTAACATATATTTATATGATAGTGATATATTAATATTTTACAATATCAAGTACCAACTTGTCAATAATTGCCAATTATTATTTACTGTACGCACAGTTTTGTATGAATATTTTTATATATATATATATATATATATATATATATATATATATATATATATATATATATATATATATATATATATATATATATATATATATATATATATAATAAAACGCTTTGGTGGCTTGTAATTAACTGAACTGTTTTATTTAAATATCTTTGTATATAGCATGTATGAATGACAACAGGTGGCGCTAGTTGTATTTTGTTACACAGATCTAACACCCTAACTTAACAAAATAATTATATTTTCATAACAAAAAAAAATAAATAAGTTTTCCAGTTATCAAATTACACACATACATATTCATACTTTTGAAATGCCCATTAAACTTAAGAATTTATAATGTTTCTCTTTACATAAGCTTTTTGTAAGTATGTCTGCTGGCATATCATTTGTAGAAACATATTCAAGTTTAATTTTATTCTGTAACACACATTCTCTAACAAAGTGATGTTTAACGTCAATGTGTTTGGTTCGCTTATTATGAAACAAAGGATTAGAAGCTAATTTAATGGAACTTTGGTTATCGCTATATAAACACAGTGACATAAGCTCATTAGGTACTAGCTCACATAACAAACTATTTAAATATATTCCTTCTTTACATGATTCAGATAAGGCCATATACTCTGCTTCAGTACTGGATAATGCTACAGTTTTTTGTTTTTTGGATTCATAAGAAATTATTGAATTTGACAATATAAAACAATATCCAGTATATGACCTCCTGTCTAAGGAACATGAAGCCCAATCAGCATCTACATAACCATGCAAATTATCATTAGTTTTCTTATACAAAATACCATACTCTTTAGTCTTCTTTAAGTATTTTAATAAACGTTTCAAATGCTTCCAGTGTGTCTCATTAAAACAATTATTAAACTGGCTTAAGTAGCTTACACTAAATGAAATATCAGGTCTAGTTAACACTGATAAGTACATTAAACTGCCAATTAATTGCTGATATGGAATTTTCAATGACTTATTATTAACATCTTTTAGCAACTTTAAATTAATTTCCATAGGAGTATCACATCCTAAACAATCTGACATATTGAATCTCTTTAGAATAGTTTCTATAAATTGCTTCTGGTCTACAGTTATACAGTCTTTACATATATTTATATTCATGCCTAGACACTGTTTTATCTGACCTAAATTTTTAATTCTAAATTTCACAACTAGTTCATTAATTAATTCTTCACAAGTACTTTGACAGTTGAAAAATACAAAAAAATCATCCACAAACAAAGCAATATAAACTTTAATATTATTAACACTTTTAATAAAAAGACAAGGTTCATTTACAGATTTCTTATAACCTAATTTTAACAAACAATCTTCAACTTTTATATACCAAGCTCTAGCTGACTGTTTAAGACCATAAATTGCTTTTTTTAGTTTCAATACCTTATTAGCACAATTCCTAAATTCTGAACATTCTGGTACTTCCATATACACAGTTTCATTAAGAGATCCATTAAGAAAAGCTGTTGGTACATCTAGGTGACAAGTTTTTAAATTAAGGTGAACACTTAAGGCTAGTAATAATCTAAAAGTAGAATATCTTAAAACTGGTGAGAATGTCTCATTGAAGTCTATACCTCTTTTTTGTGTAAACCCCTTGGCCACAAGTCTAGCTCTGTAACGCACTTCACTTTCACTGTTAACTTTCTTTTTAAACACCCACTTGGTTTTAACCACTGTTTTGTCTTTTGGCCTATCCACTAACTCCCAAGTGTCATTTTCCCTAAAAGAATTTAACTCTTCTTTAATGGCGCACTGCCATTCTTCTTTTTCAGGACTATTTAATACATCACTTACAGTAAGCTGCTCATCTGACATTTCCATGCACATGTTTCCAATACCATAGTAGTCTGGTTTACGTCTCATACGTTTCTCAGGAACATTGCACTGCTCAGAGAGGAGATCCATGTCTTCTGGTGATAAGGTATCTGAGTAGCTGTAATCAGTAGTGTTCGATGAATCATCTGGAATGAATGTGTCATCCTTCTGGCTATCACAGCTGTCTTGCTCGTCACTCACAGGAGCTTCTTCTTCTTCTACAACTTTAGATGGTCTATCTTCATTAATAGTGATGCTTGTTGTTGATCTGTCATTTATGTTTTCCATGACAACAACATCTCTGGCTATAATTACATCTCGCGTTATAGGATTGTATAAGCGATAGCCCTTGGTATTTTCAGAATATCCAACAAGAAACATTTTCTTTGCTTTCTTGTCCCATTTTCTTCGTTTTTCTTTTGGGACATGCACCATAACTGGACTGCCAAATATTCTTAAGTGATCCAACTTTGGCTTTCTGTCCATCCATAACTCATATGGAGTAGTACATCCATTAATACCTGCAGCTGGTGAACGGTTTTTAATGTACACAGCTGTATTTACTGCCTCAGCCCATAAACATTTCTCAAACTGAGCATCAAATAGGAGACAACGTGCTTTCTCAACTATTGTTCTATTGTACCTTTCACATACTCCATTCTGTTCAGGTGTGTAACTGTTTGTTTTCTGATGAACTATACCATGTTTCTGTAAGTAGCTCTCCATTTCCACTGAACAAAACTCACCTCCATTGTCAGATCTTAGAGCTTTAATTCTTTTTGACTTTTGTGTCTCTACAAGTTCTTTATACTGTCTAAAATATTTGAAAGTTTCATTCTTCTCTCGCAGAAAATACACAGTGCACATTCTACTGTAGTCATCTACAAACAATAGGTAATATCTGGCTTTACCTAGTGATAAATTCTCCATTGGTCCACATAAGTCCATGTGAATCAGTTCTAGGACTCCATGACTTGTGCTTACACTGTGAGGGAATGGTAGTCTTGTTTGTTTCCCTTCGCAACAAACTGTACAATTAATTTTACTGATGTCACATTTGTCATCAAAGTTAACACCTTCAACGGCTCCATTTTTTAATTTATTTAGATCACTTGCATTAATATGGCCAAGACGCCTATGCCAAGTTGCACTTGATACTTTGACTGCTGCTGCCAACACTTGTTCAGATTTCACAACATTCAGTCTGTATACACCATTCTCTAATTTAGCCTCACCAATGCAATCATTCTGTGAATTATAAATAAAACAACCATGTTGTCCAAATTCAACTCTGTTTCCGTTGGCTATTATTCTACTCACTGATAGCAAGTTGGTAGTGAGGTTAGGCACATACAAAACATTGTTTACAGATATCTTGAAATTCTTACTACCGACGCGTGTCATAATTTGCAAATCTCCTGAGCATTTAACAGGCACTATCGTTTTATTTGCCACGATAATCTCCTTGGTCTTGGGTTGATTACACACATTTGACAACAAATTCTTATTGGAAACCAAATGAGTACTTGCGCCGGAATCCAAGTGCCAGTCGGTTTGACTGAATTCTCTTGTGAGAAAAACGGCACTAAATGCATTCTTTTTCGCTTTATCACTCTGTGTCTGTGGACAATGATTTTTAAAATGTCCACTCTGTTTACACTTATAACAACGAATTACTTTCGATGTGTTGTTACCGCTTCCACTGACAGTGACAGTTGACGGGTTCGTTCGACTCCCGCTCATTCCACTGCTACCGCCATTTTGTAATTGATTTTTACCGCCATATTTATGACTATGAAATCTTTTTCCCGCGATAAATGCACCTTCCGACTTAACTTCAAAACTCATATCCAATAGTTTTGTTTTTATAGCGTCCGCGTTTATGTTGATACCTGAGTGTTCGATAGCCATTATCATCGGCTCGAACTTATCCGGTAATCCCGCCAACATGAGTGATCCAATCCACTGGTCGTTTATTTCAAAACCAGTTCCTCCAAGTTTCTGTGCAGTCTCGATAATCTGGCTAACATAGCTCGTCATTGAATCGCAGGTCTCTAGACGTATATTTATGAGATTTCTAAGCAAACTAATTTTACGTGAATATCCAGAATCGTCAAACATATTCTTCAACGTTTTCCACAAATCGTATGTCGTAACACACTGTTTTATGTGAACATACAAAGAAGCGTCGATCGTTAAAATTAATTTTGCTTTTGCCTTCATATCTTCAGCTTTTTGAGCCGACGTAGAGGTATCTGTTAATGGCTGCTTGAGAGTGTCCGCCATGCCTTCTAATACTAGAACATTTTCCGCCGCAAAACACCAGTCGTCGTAGTTTTCCCGACCTTTCAGTTTTGGCACGTTCACTAAATAATTAGTAGACATTTTTTCGATCCGATTGCACTAATTATTAATTACTAACTTGAAGTTCGGGACTGGGCCCATAACCTAATAAAACGCTTTGGTGGCTTGTAATTAACTGAACTGTTTTATTTAAATATCTTTGTATATAGCATGTATGAATGACAACAGGTGGCGCTAGTTGTATTTTGTTACACAGATCTAACAATATATATATATATATATATATATATATATATATATATATATATATATATATATATATATATATATATATATATATATATATATATATATATATATATATATATATATATATATATATATATATATATATTATATATATATTTTCTATAAAGTATTTACATTTATTCTTTTTTAATTTAAAACAATATGTTATGTTATTCTAGTATAATTAATAATTATTGTACAATATTGACCTAACAAATATATATTTGTAGTCCAATAGTGTATGGGGCTTGATATTTTAATCTACATCTGTGATTTTTTTGAAGTTTACTATGAATCTTAATAATTTTAAGTCATTAATAGATACATATTTTATATTAGATATAAAATAAATAATATAAAAAATCATGCTTTTTTTAAAACTTTAATGTAAAATATGCAACATGTAAATTACTGCTACATACTGCAATTTGTGACAAATTATATATTGGTATATATATATATATATATATATATATATATATATATATATATATATATATATATATATATATATATATATATATATATATATATATATATATATATATATATATATATATATATATATATATATATATATATATATATATATATATATATATATATATATATATATATATATATATATATATATATATATATATATATATATATATATATATATATATATATATATATATATATATATATATATATATATATATATATATATATATATATATATATATATATATATATATATATATATATATATATATATATATATATATTTATTTATTAGTTATTTATAATTAAATGACTTATAATACTTGTTGATGAATAATAATGTTCTGAGATTAACACAGCATTTATGTGGTATTATTATCTTGTTCTAGTCTTATATTGACATTATTTGATACTAGCTTCATTAAATTTAAAAATGAGTTTTGAAATATGATTAATAATGAAACTCTATCATAAACACCTATAAGTTGTTATTTCAGGTATTAGTGGTTTAAATTCAGAATTTTTTTTTTGTGAAGAATGCTATAGGATTTATTACTAATTAGTATGTAAACTACTATACCATTTTCATTTGAATTTGGGAAGAACTTATACTAAGGTGTACTGATGTATAATATTGTTTAGGTTTATACAAATATTCTTTAGGTTTATATTAGTATGCGGTGGGCATCTTGAAAAGCTGCCAGATGAAGATGATAACATGCAAAATATGACATGAAAACACCTACTTATGCTACGATCTACTGTAAGACATTTTTTTCTATTGGAACTTTATTATATAAAGTTTTGTAAGGTTTTTTTTCTTTCTGTTGTTATTGATAAACTAACAGTTACTTCTTTATTGTAATTGTTAAGGACATTAAAAAGAATCTATAGCTAACACAATGTGAAATAACTGTAACAGCGTATTAGTAATGCTACTGTAATGTATTGAGAGGTGTTTAGCATTAACTATATTATTATACATGATTATTGTGGCTTCCAATTAAATATGCCGTCGTGGCGCAGAGGCGTAAGTATCTGCCTGTAAACGCGACGGTTTGAGGGTTCGATTCCCACTCAGAGAAGATGGATTTTTCTATTTCCATTTTCTTCGCTCTGGCAACAAGGCAAAGCGCGGCGTTGAGTTCCGCCACTCAACACGCAATGCTTCGAGTAAGGCGGAAAGCGGGGACGGAGAAAGCAGGAACTAAGCAACGGAGTGTCTTAACACTAGGTTCATATAGTGCTTGCAGTTCCCTCTGCCTACCCTGCTATATGCGGGATAAAAGCGTGAAGCTATAAAAAAAGTAAACACTTTCAAGAGTTTTTTAAAATATTTATTTATAATATAAACACTTAATATATTACTGTGGTGATAGTTGGTTCAAATTATTAACAATTTATATTGATATAATATTTATGATATATATTTATTGTAAACAACGTAAGCAAGCAATTAATATAGTAAAATAACACGGCTATTTTTTTTAATGTCAAAAATGCATCCAATGATGTAAAATGTAAGGTTGTGTAATTGTCACAGGTAATCATAATTTGGTCCAAGGTGCTTAAACTAATTGTTTTAATAAAACTAAATGCACTTTTGTAATTTATATATTAATGTACAAATATAAATGTATTCGTAAACTATTTTTGTTTTATTATAAAATATGTATTTAAAAAAAAAAAATTAATGTCCGGTAACTGAATATCCTTGTGCAGTTGTCTCACAAAATAACCTTAATATTTTAATGAATCATATTATCCCGAATTTATATACAATATGACCTGATAATTTGTATTTTTATTTACATGGGGTCCCAGTGGAATAGTGGTAACAGTGGAACTTACATTCTGTGGGTTCGACTCCCACTGGGATTAATTTTTTTTTATTTCTTTTCTAAATTTCTAGCAAGACGAATTGTTAAATTTATTCTTTGTAATTCTATACGTATTTTTTAATTAACTTCAGATGAGTTATTAGATGCAACATTGCAATTAAATATCATAATAAAAAAAAACAACTAAAATATTTTTTCATATGTTTCAAATATAAAAATACTGAAGTTTTCAATATTTTACAATATAAGTATTATATATAAAGAAAGCAACCATACATATTATTTTGTATTTTACTTATCATACACTCGGATATTCTTTTCATTCAACTCTTAAACACATAAGTTACCTAAGCTGTAAGTAG
This sequence comes from Dione vanillae, assembly GCA_037178615.1. Classification (NCBI taxonomy): domain Eukaryota; kingdom Metazoa; phylum Arthropoda; class Insecta; order Lepidoptera; family Nymphalidae; genus Dione; species Dione vanillae. The sequence continues at coordinate 503,805 of JAZFAU010000190.1, forward strand.
CATGATCACCTTAAAATATATATCAAAAATAAAAATATAAAAGGTAGATTAAAATTAATAAGTACTTTGGTGCTCGAGTTACAATTTTCACCGTTACATATAAAGCAGCGTGCATCACTATGACCTCTCGCTCTCTCTACAGCGACTAGACCGAGACAGACTGAGTCCACTTGAACTCTTGGCACGCATCCTCGTATCACGTCCACTGTGTTACCGACTGTAATACAAATGATAAGAACGTTATTTATCATTTAATAAATAAATGGCTTGTTCTTCAATGGTTTAGCTTGGTACATAAACAATGCTATATTTATCCTGGTCTTAACATTAATCCAGCTTTTATTTAAATTAGCTCATTTTCTAGTCTACCAAAAGCACGTCATGCCTGTAAAATGGACAAAACGTACCTTAGGTCGTTTGTTGACGCCAATATATGAAGGATCTTTCCGTTAACTATTACCTGCTTTTGCTCAGTGTATACCATAGAATTTTCCCTATCAAAAAGCAAACGGGAAATTTGTTTAAAAACCTAAAATACACATTTATATGGTATGTACACCAATTTCCTGTAAGAACTGAGCTATATATAATGTGCGATAAGATTTCCTTTTTTATAAAGTCATAATGTTTATTAATTTACGACAAGATATTAAATGTCCAGACCGATATCAAAATCCGATATTTTGATTCGACTAAACAATGCGAAAAAATAGATTATATTTATTGGAAGAAACTTACATGATTTATCATCTGGGGTTGCAACCATTTTCAAACAACGCATTTCTAAAGGTATTCTAGAATCCGTAGAGGGTGGAGGGTGTCCAAGATTGTGTACCCACTGGGCAGTGACCCAGTTGGAAGGACCACAGCTAACTGATGACCCTGCATAATATGTTTCTTGTGGATGACAACCTAAACATCTTTGATAGAAGCAGCTTTCTGATGACACTGAAAAAAAATATAATTTATATAAATTGTTCAATTTAAGTTTTGTTTCTGCTTGAATTTCTTTACATTTTTTATTCTTATCATCAAGAACGGATCTGATAGGTAACATCCGCGATAGGCAAAATGAGTCTCAAGTTACTTTGTTCACCGACAATTGTAACTGTATTACATGGTTAATTTAAAATAATATATTGCAGGTCAAACTGCCAATTACATTTGGCTCGCTCGTAGGTTTTTAAAAGCACCCTTCCAAATAATGAAAGCCAGACAGATTCTTTCGTTTACTCCGCTACACTTGACTTATGACATTCTTGCAGCGTGTCGAATTGCATTGTGCAGCAGCCTTTCGTGCCCGTAACAGATCGCCGTACGCGATGTAATGACGGCTCTGAAGCACAGTTTACGTTTGTTTTAAACACCGCAATCATACGTCATTTTCTCGCGTTTCGCGCCGTTTTACCGACCATGGAAGACGTTTCGGTCTGAACGGCGCGTATACATACGTAATTATTGAAAGTAGAGAATCTCGTCATGATACGTTGGTATGCAATTCGGATGCAGTTTATTTGCAGTTTCAAATTTTTATTTCATTGTAACTTTCGCCAACTATAAAATAAGTTTAAATGGTTCTTGGGCTGGTGTTAATTTTAACATTGTGTAAAATTTAAATTAATTTAATTATAATTGGGCAAATATTTTAATCATGTAGTCGAAATAAACCGAAATTAAAATGTAGTAAATACTACTAACACATGAAAAAATATGACAAATGTATCTATGTAACATTGAAACGATTTATTACTATGAACACTAGATACTGGAGGTATTGGAAAGTTCAATCTGCAAGTTTATATCGATCAAGCGAAACCTAAACCGATTAAGGTGGTCTGCAACCCGCTGATGCGTGAAGAGATCGTCCACTAGGTGTCAGAGAAAGTGGATGATGGGCGTCTGACATAATTGCCCATAAATCCTTACTGTTTTAACAATAAAAAAGTATAAAAATTTATATGTACTATAAATAATAATATGTACCACCAAAATTCAAGAAAATTACACTTAGCTATACTATTAAGATTGTTTTTATTTTGATTTATAATTAATGTTTTGTAATGCAAAAATCCAAATTAACATGAATATGTAACACTATACACACTAAGAAATAAATAAATGGCAAGCCACATTATCCATAATTGCTAAAAATCGTTTAAGTGTTATGTTAACTATCTATTTCGTAGTATGACATAGGTACGCTTATCTTGAGTAACACTAACCTTATTTCAAAACTAGTGATGATCATCACAAAAACGGCCCACGCGTTGTGGTGGCGCGACGCGACTATTGTCACGATGTAAATGATTGTCAACGGAATGGAATAAATATTTATTAAGCGGTAGTTGCGAAGCGATGCGCCGGCCATTGTGTACATACGGGGGCGCGGGCGCTTGCACCTTGTTAATTCATATCGATGGACCGAAATAAAATATGTTGAAACAATTTTGTTAAAGTACGCACGCGTACAGTGTACTGTAAATGTTGTTATTTGTTATTTCTTTTGTTTATCTAATTATATGTCTTAAATAATCTCACCTAAATGCAATAATCCGGCCAAACTAAATATTATCGTTAACATTTTACCATCCAATAAACCTTGTGTGTATACACGAACACAGTGATACTAGAAGCGCGTCTATTCACTACAATGGTTATCTAACTAATCAACACTCCCATTGTCTTTATCTTGTACATGTGCTGTTATCACTGGACAGTAAATTATTTTGACATTTTTCGTGAAAAGTAAAGGCGGTTAAAGTATAATATTGATATAAATTCAGAAATTTCCCGAAACAGTAGGTATATGCGCACATAGACTCGTTGAAGACGAAAATAAATCGAATCTACGACCTATTACTATTTCTATTCTAAATTGGTGCCTACGTAGTATGCCAGAGACCGATGTACGAGTTGGCACTAGTTCCTATTTGTGTACACATACATACATAGTATGATTACCATCTATTTTGATTTCCTTTACACTGAATAACAAGTACTGACTTCTATTTACTAAAATAGCATATCTAACAGATGATTTCATCGTTAGCATTATCTATTTCAGATTGCACATTAAATGTCGAAGTTTGTAAGTGATAGTTGTACTACATTCAGACACTTATCACGTTTGTTTATATTATTATCATACTTAAAGAATAGGATACCACCTCATACAAAAATAAAGTTAAAAATATAAATAAAGTTTCTTTTTTTTTAATCTAGCGTTAAGGTATTTAATTTTTACCAAATTAATTTTTCGCTAAATTTTTGAAACTGACACAAACAGTCAATTGAACGAGGGAACCCAACGCTCTTATTGGGACAAAGCGTTGTCCCAATAAGAGGGCAAAAAAATTAAGTCATTCCCCCAAGTAAGAATATTGAACCTACATTAATTTTGCCGTTGCGCCGCAATGACCTCAAAGTTATATATATTATTTTCGTAAATCGAGCGATGAGAAGAACCCTGCTACTTATAACATGTTAACGGTTCTTTTTTGTTATCGGTTAATAGCAGAGTACGTACGAAGGAACACTCATGTACAGAACTCGAGAACGGTTACTGTACACTACCTTAGGTGAATATACATTAAATATTATAAATTATTTATAAGCTCGCATATCACAACTTTTAAAGCTTTTTTTGCAAATTTAAGTTAATGTTAATTAACTAAGTGTTAATTATTGATATGTAGCGTGAGAAGTAAATTGATCGTTAGTAGAAGTAAAAAGCACTACAATCTAAAGGGTAATGTTTGACATTTTATCAAAACATTAGTAGGCAAAAAACAAAATTTTTATATGTAGTTTAGAACTCCTAGTTTTAAATTATTTAGATTAAATACCATTGATGAAGTTGACATTTTAGTGCAGTTGTATCATAATATATTATTATATCAATTTAAGAATCGTGTTTCAAAATGCATAACATTACTTTCAACGACTACGAAAATAGCAGCACGCTTCATCGATCGAGAGAGGTGTCATGTCGGACTATCTTGTTAAATAGGGTTGACCGTATGGCCGCATCAAGATCTTTTGTCTTTTCGAGTAATAAAATAGAACCGTATGCGTTTTATAATAAGGTGTGTTTTAAATATTTACAATTTTGGTACTGGTAAGCGCGAAATAGTGGCTGAGATCGATCTTTAAGGCGACATCCCAGCGTGTCGGCATGCCGGCTCGGATGCCTCCAATAGATAAGCTAAAACAGATTTAGAGATTGATTGTCGCTAGCCCTAATAATAATTCTCGGCCCACGTGATGGAAACGTTATTTAGAGCATCTTCGGACATGTAGGTACTTTCAAAATTCATTCGTAACATTTTTGTTTTGTTGCGAACTTTAAAAAAAATATTAGTCAAATGCGATCAATGGCGCACCAAGAGTTCCGCACCGATTCTTTAAACTAAAAAATTTATAAGCTTAAATTGTATTTGTAAGGTATTTTGTATAAAATGAGTTACAAATATAAGTCGTAATGATTTCTTTTTATAATAACTTATAAATGATTAAGTTTGACATTTTCGCTTTAATAACCTCAAAAAATCACGTCCATGATTATGAGAAAATTGTGTATATTTAGAAATCAATGCTAAATGTTATTTAATGGTGAGTAATATGAGGTTTTTAATTATAATATTAATGTTCTTAATTAAAATTAAATTCAAGTTAGATTTCGTATTTTCTTTAATGAGTCATTTATGCACTATATATGTGTGTATTAATAAAATTATTGCGTATTAAGTAAATGAATAAAATAAAAAATTAAACAAAAAAAGACGTATAGATGTCTCATTTATTTTATAAATGTTACTCTATCCTCGAGCTTTTATTACTGCTACTATACGGTTCTTCATCAATTTTATAAGAGTACCTATCTTATGTTATCTTATGTTATATTGTCACATTCTTCTCGAATCGCATTTTGCAGCTGGCTTAGTGTTTCTGGGACAGGATCTCTTTCTCGAATTCATCTTTATCATTTCATCCCATAGTTTAATGGAATTCATATCTGGACTTTTGCTGGCCATTTCATATCGGAGATACTGACTTGGGTAAGATAGTCCCGTACGTCGCCCGCGGTATTAGCCTTTGCATTGTTATGCATAAATATTGCCAATGTCATTGCCAACAAAATGTGTATAGGACATCAAACGAGGCTCTAAACATTGCTCTACGTATCGATGCCAACTCAGTGCCGGTTGTTGTGCCCCAGACACGAAGACAAGCTCTGTCTTACCAGTTACCATCAGTCCTCACAAAACTGTCCGCCTGTCTGCGAACCGCCGTCGCATTGTGTTTCCTTTATGCAGCAGACATTGTTCTTTTCGTCGTTGCCATACGTCGTTGTCGTCGTATGTCGTTGTTTTCTTTTAGGTATGGAGTCTTAAAAGCTTATCAGTGTTTTTTGTTATAAAAAACATGTCTGAGATGACTTATCATAAACTATGCTGGCTGACTTACTTCTTAATTATAATTATCAACATATAACAAAAATCTGTGAAGTATGTCTCACTAAGAAAATAAAACATTACGAAGGTATATATGTCTAAGTATTTGTTATCTTATCAACAAACCTACTGTACTTAATAATAATCAACAATAACATATTTGCTATCTAACACGGCGGAAACTAACATAAGACGTGCACCGTTGAAGCCTCATTATAATTTTAATTTATTCAATTATTTTAATTTACTTGCGGCATCTTTTCCAAGAGGTAATTAATTTTTGAGTAAACCATTTACCTCAAAATGTGCGGCAACGGAGCGAGATAACGTAAACGAGTTTAAAGCTTCTCCGCATTATAAAGAATTTATTTATCTTGGACAATTTGTTATTGCCACTCTCTTTGCCTTCCGGTAGCCGTGTAATTGAATCTTCTGGTTTTTGAAGATTTATGGCCTTCATTTGATTGAGCTACCGCCCTTGATTAGCGCGACGAGCCGCGGCGTCTTTGTTTTTCGTTAAAATGCAATTTAATTAAAATCCTCTTAGCGGCCGTTGCTTGTAACAAATGTTTATCTGCCAATGACTTCACCTTTAACCTGTTTAGTGGAATTTATCACTGTTTCGATAAGATTTTTATTAAAACTCTTCACCATTTTGTTTTTGCAACGTTTTTGTCTTTGAATGACTACTAAAATCATATTTGGCAAAGTGTTGTGAAAAGTTATGGCGTTTATATTCAACACGCCTTTCTCGTCTAAGTTTTGTTTTTGGTATTAGAAGATAATATGTGGACACAAAAGGAATACCAAAACGTCCGACACAGTGACCCGCCGATAGGATCGGAAGGACGGCAACGATCGCGTGAGATATGCCTGCGCACGTCTGCTCTCACAATTCTGCGCCATTATTTTAATTTATCTGTTGCAGTCAGAACTTTCAAAATTTAGCCATCTTTATTTTATGTTTGTACATGGAGAAACTAGAAATGTTCGCTAAATGGCTATTGTCATATAACATAGTTCTTAACATGATTCCTTTAAGGCTAATAAGTGGGTAGCTAGAATATTTATTATTAGAAATTAAATGACTAGACGTAACACAGTTAAGATTAACAAATCTTATACTATATTTTTGAAACTATTTATGCCTTACGCCTATATAGTATTTCTTTACTACTTAGGTACTACTTACGATTTCCATAATTGTTTCCTTTAACATAAATTTACGTAAAATTGATATGATTTTTTTTGGATTTTTAAACACCATATTAAAAATAGAAATATATTTAAAGAGAATATATAAGAGACGCAGATTCAAATACAGCTGCGTTCAATTTTTTTATTTTCTTTAAGCATTTTAATTTTTTTTTTATCTTCACGCTTTATCCCGCACATGGCAGGGTAGGCAGAGGGAACTGCAGGAACCGTGGGAACCTAGTGTTAAGACACTCCGTTGCTTAGTCCCTGCTTTCTCCGTCCCCGCTTTCCGCCTTTTTCGAGGCATTGCGTGTTGAGTGGCGGAACTCAACGCCGCGCTTTGCCTAGTTTGCCAGAGCGAAGAAAATGGAAATAGAAAATCCATCTTCTCCGACTGGGGATCGAACCAAGAAACCGTCGCGTTACAGGCACACGTTGCGCCTCTGCGCCACGACGGTCCTCATTTTTATTGATATACTTAATTAAACTCAAAAGTATAATACTTTCGAAAACATACAAAATTACTTTTAAACTCCTGACGGCAATTGATACATTTAACAAGCAATAAATATGCATTGAGTGTGTTACTTTAATAATAATGATAAGGACGGTTGTTGCGTGACTGGGTCTACTGAAACGTATTTAAATGGAGGAAACCTTATTAAAGCTCTTATCCATCATATGTCACTAAGAAATAATTAGTAATTATCTTTAATGTACTTGTTCTAGTTAATAAGTTTTATGTTAATAATCTATAAGTTGATTTAATCGTTCCTCTTTAGGTTGTTCAAAATTTAACTAGTAATTAGAGAAAAAACATACATTTTATATTCCCTTATTGGATGACAACCGAAAGAAAAATCGTAGATAGCGGAAATTTACCTTGTAGACTTCACCGATCCTAGAGAAAGGAGGCCATAAAAAAAATGATTTCTCAAATATTTGTTTTAGGGGTCAATCGACATATAGGATAGAAAAATGATTGAAGAAAATGGTTTAGTTGTAGAGCATTTAGACTGTGTTCATGAGATATGGTTTGTGGATGGACTTTCATAAGTTATCTTAAAGTATTTTTTAATTAATTAATGGAAACGAGAAAATTAATAAGAAGGAACAAATTTTACGTTTTATGGTTTACGTAAACAAAATTGAATGTAATAGTATTTATACTATGTGTGCAATATTGATATTATACTTATAGGTATATAAAAATTGGCTTTGTTTTAACAGAGAACAATTTATTGTGTATATCTTGATTTATATCATCACTTACAAGCTTGAATATAAGGCGATAATTTTTCGTTATTTGTGTTATTCAAAAAATATTCAAAAGCCATATCGAGGGTATCATAAACATAAACTTTAATCATAAAATGTTCAGAATACATCACATTAAGCACGACGTGCTAAATTGAATTCGGCGAGTGAGAAAATAAAAATCAAAGGTGCCAAAATTGGTGGTAGGGCCGCTTAAAGTGTCGTTAAGGCTTGTCGAAGAGAAAATATTGTAATTGTAAAGTAACAACGATCAAAGGTATTTATGTGAAGCGGGAAGCTATACCCATTATTAGTCTTGTTTATTATTCTGTACCCAGAACTGTTTAAGATCTGCGCCTCGCTATCCACCCCGCACTGTAAATATGTAAGTTTACGTTTATAGGGTTTCTTGTGGAATTCTCTTCCCGTAACGGTGGTTAAAGTGTAAAGTTTTTTATTATTCGTCTAAATTGCGTTATGTATGATATTAATTTATTTTATGAATGTTTCTCTTTATATTATCTCTTATTGTCCATTTTGGGATTTCGTTACTCAAACAAAAACGTTTATCAAGACTAGTGTTTCTAATATCTGAGCATTTCTTTCATATCTCAACATTTCTCGAAGCACGAGAAGTTCCGACATGGATTACTCGAATTTCTCGAGTCTCTCGAGAAATTTATTTTTCTTAAAAAATCTAATATTCAAATTTTTTACTAGTTTTTTCTTTTTTTTTGAGATGAATGATTTCAACTTAATACAATAGCTATAAATTGTAGTAAATAATTAACAAATCGTCAATAAAAAACAGTTTTTATTTAATTTTTATTTTTTTATTTGTTATATTTGCAAGTATCTACCTGCGTTTGCTCGAAGTTTCAGCTATGCAAGTGTCCTGTTGTGATCAAATAATTTAATGTTGAGCTCAAGGTTCCTTTCTTCTTCTTTCTTTATCTAGGTTTACGATTAGGAGAACTAGGTTGAATTCAAGTTTGTATATAATCTATAAACGTGAATCTTAAATTAAATGGAAAAAAAAATAGTGATCTCATTAAAAAAATTGAAGGCATTGTCAGAGCTAATTTACACGGAGCTGAAACAAGGGCGAGGGGTATAAAAATGAAATCTCTCTATAGTGTTTGTTTAATCAGTGTTATTTGGCTTAGAAAGGCAGCTTTGGAAAAATTTCGAATTAGCATCGATTTGTAGGTACATTTCCTCTCAAGGAAGAGTTGTTCCCTCCGCCTATTGTCTAGGGTACACGTTGGCTTTTCCGTAATGAGTTTATCCACATATTGTATGTTTTATTTTATTTATACAATTAATATTAAAGAAACTATACTAAAGACTGCATCCATCTGGAACTGTAATACGTAGTAGATATATGTTTTAAATACACAGAAATGTTAATGACGTTAACATCAAAAATCAACTGAAACGAAAATTAATTGATTTCTATTTTTTTTATACTATTAACGATGTTACCATAAAAAAAATACTATACAAAGAATTTATTTTATTAGTTATTATTATTAAAGGTAATTTTTAGAAATAGTGTAGCTTTAAGGCACGTGAATATAAATATTTGTGTAACTTTAAACAAGATTATTCCAATATGAATCTGTCTGAGCTAGAAGTAATCTGACGTTAAATCGACAGTTATCCTGCAACAACAATGAAACAAAGTCGTAGTAACATTCAGTCAATTTAAATGCTGAATATCCCTATTCACACTTTAAAACATTTCTGTTCAAATTTAATAAATCTTTGCATAATATTTTGCTTCAGTTTTACTAGAAAAAACTAAATGACTTTTTTTGGTTGCAATTAAAACCATATGCTATATATACGTGTTATATCACACATTTGTTCTATTTTACTTTTAACTAGACAGGTTTCGTATTCCATTAAGTTCCTATTGTTAATGTTAATAAAATATTAAAAGAAAGTTATTAAATAATAAGTTTGAAAAAAAAAAGAATCTGAGTACTGTATTATTAAGTGTTGTTTGATTTTTGTAAATTGATTGATGCTGTGCAGATAAAACGTTATAATTGCATTTTTTTATCCATTATAACACAATCATACGCCCAAAATATTTGTATACTGTCGAGATTTATATAATACCACGAGATAGTGATCAGCATCGGACAATGACAGACGTTTTAAATTGCACGTCGATGACTTTGCACATTCAATATATATATGCCTTTCGCAATAAAGACTTCGTTATATTTAGGTTAATTAAGACCTTACTTTACCACCAGGAAACAAAAAAGTAGGTCGGTTTATAATTGAAATATTCCAAGCACAAATGCCATGTAAGTAAAGAAAAATATTTAAACTAATAATGATTTGATTATGATTTATATATAACTAATACGGCTAGTATTGATTAGATACAATTAATGAGTAAAGTGGGGACGGAGTAAGCAGGGACTAAGTAACGTAGTGTCTTAACACTAGGTTCTTATGGTTCCTGCAGTTCCCTCTGCCTACCCTGCCATGTGCGGGATAAAGCGTGAAGCTAAAAAAAAAAAAAAATGAGTAATGTTAAGATACTTTTAGGGTTTCGTATCTCAGAAATAAATGAAACTCTTTTATAAGCACTTTATTGTCTGCGTGTCTGTTGCTATCTGCTAAGAGCATTTTCTCCACATCACGTGAAAGGTGTAAATATATAAAAACAACAAAGCCCATGGGTTCTAGAAGCTCGGAAAAATCAAACTTCTAAATCATCGCAATGAAATACATATATAATCGTTTATGATTAATTTCTTGAGGACCGTCGTGGCGCAGAGGCGCAACGTGTGCCTGTAACGCGACGGTTTCTGGGTTCGATCCCCAGTCGGAGAAGATGGATTTTTCTATTTCCATTTTCTTCGCTCTGGCAAACTAGGCAAAGCGCGGCGTTGAGTTCCGCCACTCAACACGCAATGCCTCGAAAATGGCGGAAAGCGGGGACTAAGCAACGGAGTGTCTTAACACTAAGTTCGTATGGTTCCTGCAGTTCCCTCTGCCTACCCTGTCAATGTGCGGGATACAGCGTGAAGCTAAAAAAAAAAAAAATATAATTTCTTTGCATTATGCATGAAAATTACCGCGTACTCAAGGTACATCCAGTGGTCTTAAAGTAAAGCAATTTGTCAATAAGTTGGAACTTATAGTATGAACAAAGGAAACAAAATCTAATGTAGACTCTTATTGTTGTCATCCAGACTTTCCCGTTTTGTTAAAAATTGAAATGAAATTGTTATAGTTTTTATAAAGTCTAACTGTATGAGACTATAGGCATACTTATGAAAATTCTCTGATACGACCTATGCTTAGAATAAGTAGTAGAGTGCTTGGGGAGTTTGACCTCGGACTCCAATTACTGTCAATGTATTAATGTGAGACCTTCTGCATTATGTTTTATACATAAATTACTAAAAAGTTTCCCAATTTTTTTTCGTTGCTTTTTTGTTTTTCTTAATTTGACACTAATTTCAAGAAATTGTCATTTTAAATCAAAATATTTTTATAAAATATTCATAATTTAAGTAAAATACATTTTAGAAAACATCTTTCATAGATACCAGATAGTCAAAAAACGTGGTTCGGTTCTTTCTTTTTCTTTCTGCTGTGCATATTTTTCAATTTAATAATTATTTTTTCAAGACGTTTCGATACATTTTTGTTAAATAAAAACATTACAATATCAAAAAAAATATTGCTTTGTAAAGTATTTGTTTAAAAACAAAAGATCTCTGCGTTTCAGTAGGTAATTCATCACCATACATTTCTTTGCATAATATTTTTTAATTCTATTAATGAAATATGCAATCACTATGTTCGATATTTAAATAATAATTACGGCAGAAACCTTTACGTAGTATTTGATGGTTATAAAAAAAATTTATAAAATTAATGGAAAGAGATCGTCGTGCACTCAAAAATACATGTGCAGATGCCGAATTTAATGAAAATACGCCCCTCAAAATGGGCCAAGAGAAATTTCTTTCAAATAGTAAAAATAAAAGCAGATTCATAGACATGCTGAGGAAGAAACTATCTAACAATAATATTTTTACATGTCAAGCGGAAAGTGATTTGATTGTTGAAACAGCAATTAATTTACAGTCAACAAATGTTACTGTAGTTTCTGAAGATATTGATGTACTAGTTCTATTAACTGCACTAACTCCAAACGACCGTGAAATTTATTTTCAAAAGCCACCTCGAGGAAATGATGTACAGAATTTTTTTTCATCAAAAAGCTTAGAAAATACATTACCGAAATGTAAAGAGCATATACTTTTCGTACACGCTTTCACTGATTTTTAAAAATATTGATGCAGATCCTGACAGAAATTTTGAAGCTGGCGTTGCATGTATTTTGGAATTATACAGTGCTCCCAAAAAAGTTAAAGATTTGAATATATTGAGGTTTAATTCTTTTCTAAAGGGCACAGCCAAAAAAAACGGGTGTTCAATTGGCATCTCTACCACCTACGTCTGATGCAGCGTTTGAGCATTTGAAAAGAGTATATTTACAAGTGCAGATATGGTTAGGTAATAATATTTCTGTTGAAAATTAGGGTTGAAGGTACGTTTCTGATAAACTTAAACCAATACTGATGAAACAATCGCCAGCTACAGATAATTTACTTAAAATGCTATTTTGTAATTGTAAAAAAGGATGTGGTAATGCTTGCGAATGTCGAAATTTTTAAAAATTTTTTTTGTTAAACTTATTGTTTTATACTATTACTTTATAATATTATATGATAGAAATGTATTTATAACACGATTTTGACACTACTTTACTTAGTTAAGATCGTAATGTCTTATATTATATGCCATAATTTACTTATTTTATTATTAAATAAAAAGCAACAATTTTTAAATGGTAAACATTTTAATATACCTTATCAACAATACAATCCAACAGGTCTCATAATAATTCGTTGACAGTAATTGGATTCCGAGCTTTTTCAAATCTAGATGCTTAAGTTACATTATGTCATTATAAGAACAATTACTTTTTTTTTTTAACATGTTAAGATTTATTAATATATTAAATTAGAGTTAGAGTTAGACCAGAAATCAAAATATTCATGAAAATGCATATGATGTTTAATTACTTTTCTAAAGCGTTTTTTTTTCATTATGTCTTATAATTAAGCTAGGTACTTACTTATTCACTAGTTTGTCTGTCAGCCAGTAGATTATTATTCAAGAACAAGCCTAAGCCTAAGATAACTACGGCCACGAATATTTGCGGAATCTTAATACCGAAAATATTCGTGATTCGTTCCGAAGATGTTCGTGTACAAGTTGACAAATACGAACGAAGACAAAAATATTATGCCATAGCTGTTTTTTAATAAAAATATTTAAATATATGTATACAGTATACAAATATACGAAATAACGAAGATATACAAATATAGGAATTTTATTCAAAAACATGTCAAACACAACAGTAAAGGTGTTTACTTCAAGGTACTGTTTGAAAGTATGTTAAAGAAAATTCTTTAAGAAATTCTACATAAATAGTTAATGTAATATATTTATTAGAACAAATTTATATAACCATGTACAGACATTTATCTTACGCCAATACATATATTTGAGATAGTATCTAAAAGGTCCAAGATCTCGTACATTTATTATTTTGACTGTTTCTTTTTTCACTGATAATATAAATCGAGAGATAACCAATTATACAAGAATGAATTCCGCGTGATAAATAAAAATGTGCAAGTATTAAATAAATGCATTTCATTAAGATCTTTTTGAGGCTTTAGTGTGTACGCCGCGCGCCCAAATTGGGCGCTATGATAAATGGAGCTGATATTTTATTCCATTAGTTTTAAGTAATAATTACTTTCGACTCCTGTTACAAAATATTTGGATTTAAATGAATGTTAAGAGTATTGTCCATGTAAAACATTTTTATGAATGTACATTAAACCTTGATGTATTGACGTATATTCATAAATAAATGTTTCAGATAATTTGAATTTAATACGTACGGTACTCATCGACCTTTCGATAATGTTAAGAAAGGGCTTCTTAATATGTGGTTTCTTATACATTGTTAGTTTTAAATTGACTCTTCGCTGGGGACTGTTTCTTCTAAAATATAAAAGTAATCTAGCTTTTTCTTGCCGCCGTCGAAAAATAGACATAGCTAGAAATGCCTAGAAATTGTGTATGACCCTTGAGGCATTCTAAGTAACTTAGGCCGCGTGAAGGTACAGTTGGTAACGTCGAAGTGATTAACATGACTAATACTAGCTTTTAGTCTTCCACGATGAATGGTGTATCCAAATCATTTTTTTTTTCTATTCAAACGAACTATGATAGTTCAGTAAAACAAATTCTTTAACTGTATACTTTTTATGACATTGATATTGAACTGTGATCGAAAAGTGAAGAATTTGATCTTTTAATATTATTTGGTTGCTTCAGCAGACTTTACAGGAAAATAAAGCAAAAATGTGAAAAAATATATTTTATGAGATATGTAATATTCTTTGACGTTTTAAATTTTATTATTTATATAATATAACCTACCTATTATATAAAAAATGAATTATCAATTTTACAAAGCAAATTCAATTAAATTAGTTCCGAGGTAAGCACCATGAACTGTTACCTTTACGTTACGATACAAATAAATAAGAATCATATACATCGCAGCACGATGGTAGGTACGGTGGTACAGCGGTCGTTAAAATAGAAATACACGCACTAAACCATCAATCTTGTAAAGCTTGTTGTATTCAACGGACATTAAATACATAATTACAATCATTTCTAATAATGACCGAAATATATTCTGAGCGCAACAGACAACATCTAGTGACCGCAGTTGTAAAGGGCAGCGAGAATAATATAGCCATGTTCGATACAGAGAATAAAGGAGTTGCCGGTTATCTATGGAATTCGGCCTGCGCAGGCGCAATGAGTCACGGCACCGGCCACACCTGACGATAACAGCCCCTGTCGAATACCATTTACATTTTACTAGCCCGGTGAGAGGTGACTTCTAAATCTGTTAACTGTAACAATTGAAAGCGAATTTATATTGTCACTTGAATCCATTTATTCCTTTAACTCAAGGTTTTTGCTGTTTGGTAATTTTTATATCGAACTTTCAACTTTAAATAATTTAGTATCGCCCAGTAACAGTATACTCTATCTAATTTTAAGATAAATATCTAAACGATAGGAATTTGAATAAATAATAATAGGAAAATGTTCAAGTTAGGAAGAAGAGTCAAGATATCTGAAGCCGGCCTATAATTATAACGTGTAATTGCAATTTATAAAAACATTTTAACATAACGCAATATTCATATTTTAAAAAAACACGTACATCTTTGTGGTATTTAGATTGAAAATAAAGCAGAGTGACCTCTGTTGCGTAGCAAAATATATTTCTTAACAATCCAAATTTCACATTCTATGTTTACGATACGAAATGAGTTTTGTGGTCGAATAATTGGAACTATTCGTACGACGAAACCTTAATTTCACACCAGATTACGCATTCAAATCTTCTTTTTCAAATTGTTTATTTGAATAAATCCATCGCGCCCGATGAAAGTTGCACTTCATTGCTATATAGTCTAATAGAAAGTTGAATAATATTCGAAAGTAATAATTAATATTTTTTAAATACGGTTTAAAATAATTTTGGATAAAAATTGAGAAAAAAGGAGAAGAGAATGGAATAAATTTAATTATAAAATTTTGATGCCGTAAGTAACTGCCAATTATACAATAGGTCGAAAATTTGTTTATTTTAAATAAAAAGAAAAGTAAGTATGTATTTACTCTCTTTATTTAAAATAACTTTATGAGAGGGCCATCGTGGCGCGTTCGTACCCCAGTCGGAGAAGATGGATTTTTCTATTTCCATTTTATTCGCTTTGGCAAACTAGGCAAAGCGCGGCGTTGAGTTCACGCAATGCCTCGAAAAAGGCGGAAAGCGGAGACGGAGAAAACAGGGACTAAGCAACGGAGTGTCTTAACACTAGGTTCCCATAGTCCCTGTAGTTCCCTCTGATTACACTGCCATGTGCGGGATAAAGCGTGAAGCTAAAAAAAGTTTATTTTAAGAAAGAATGTAAATAGTATCTAATAATAATTATATTAAAAAAACAATTTTGTCGAAATGTGTGGTCGAATAGACAAAATATAATCTTGGTGCATTTATATTCTCCACGTTTCCACTCCAAAATTAAATTCATATAGGGGAAAAACGTCTTAACAATCATTTAACTTTTATTTAAAAGTAGTCTACCGTCTGCCATGCACTAATTTAACCATGATTTGCTAAAGGTAACCAAAGGTTTTTGTGCAACAAAGCTTAATTTTTGTGTGTTGTTATTGAAATTACATCGTAAAGAGAAATCACAATCGGTAACATATTAATAAATGAAGAGATTATAATAAGTGTAAGAAAATAATTATATTAAAGTGTTAAATCGGTTGCATTTTGGTGGCAAAAAATATAAAATTTTAAAGAGTTTTATTGCTTTATATGCTTGTTGAGAATTCAGATGAAAATTGACAGGAGCACTGCGTTTAAAATCTTTATTTTTATATTTTACAGGCACAATTAATTTACTGTACATTTGACATAAACATAAAGGTAACATTGGAAATGAATGTAGGCTTTGTACTCGGAGGCTTAGATAAAATTTCATCACGCAGATGGATATCAAAAATTAAAGAAACGGCGGTAAAAATTTGAACGCTGAACATGCGTCACAGTGACGGAGTGTCGGAATATAATAAGATTCCTATGGCTTTACCATTTGTAGGTAAATAAATAAATATTGAACAATAATTATTAATTTTGCATGAAACTTATCACTTTAACTTAAAACATTTTTAATTTACTCAATTCAAATCATAAAATATTTGTTGAGTAAATAAACATCATAAGCTAGCCTCTATTTTTAGCTTAATTGAATTAACTTTTGTAAATGAATTTTTCAACTATGACTTACTACAAAATATTTGACACTTCTCCACTTTTCATAATTTGCATCAATATCAAACTACATAATATATGAAATGGTTAAGATTAACTTATCTGTCTTACACCAAATATCATCAACCTGTAACACAGTACTAGTAGGTTTGATTCTCACTCTGGTAGTGGAATTACTTTCGTTTCAACAAAACGAACACTAGTGTGTTTTAACACAAGGTCGTGTCTGTTTATCCTAGCATTTGTTAAATGCAACGTGAAGCTGACTGTAATTACAAACTGCAATACATATGTTAAGCACCATACAAACTACCATAATAAAGAAATATAAAAACTGACGGGGACAATAATAAGTCTAAAAATTTAAGCACTCCATCTCGTTAACGCGAAATATCAGATAAAAGATATCGATCAATCCATCAACCGTTTTTATTATGGCTGTAAATTTACAAAAAAAATTTCTTACAAAAATCTCTGTCGTCAGTTTACTTAGTAAATTGTTGTATATAATGTATACTTTATACAGCTTACTTGGAGATAATGTTGAGACTTTAGGAACTTTAGTAAGCATATATTTAAAAGATTAACCAGTGGCATGTATAAATTTTACTTGATTCAGTTTTAAATTAGTTTCTTTGATAGTAAATATAACATTTAGTGGTGTGCGTTCAAGTTTTATAAGTAGTATAAGAGTATTTTTTATTTTCTTATAGTCACATGAAAAGTGACTGAAGAAATTAGATTATATAGATAGATAGATAAAATAATCATAATAAGTGAACAGATAACATTTAAGAATTATTAATAATATTACAAGGAATTTAATTTAATAAATTCGAAAATAATCGAAAACTATTGCGTAATTGTTATCAATTAAGAAGCAAAAAGAAATCAAGACAAATCGATAATAAATTTACAAATTTGATATTAATTTAAAAGCGCCTAGATTAAAATAAAGAGCAACAGGTGTAATGTACATAATACTGCTTTGCAGTGTAATTCATCACTAATAATATGTCGTAATAATATAATTAAATGACATAATTTTTAAAAATGAAATGAAATAATAATGTTTAATTCAGTAAATGAATTATTTATATTCAAAATCTTATTGTCAAGATTTAAATTTTCGGTTATTTATTTTACCTGTGTATTGTAACATGTATATTATAAAAAAGCTCAAAGATCAAAGGGAAGTACCGTGTACTCTGCTGTTGGTTTTAGCAACGCGGCAATTTTTATCAGAATGCAAAAGAGGAGGAAGAGGAGGAGAAGGCAAATGAGGCTATATTTTCTGATTGCGTTGACTTATTTTGTTTTATTTTGACTTGGTACCTCGATGTGATTAGTGAAAACGTTTTTAAAAACGGACAAACAGAAACTATTAAAGCTGTAAAAATATATTAAGAAAAAAAAAAATATTAATATGTACAGATAGTATAAAAAGTAGAAGAGTTTTTTAACTCCCTTTTACAACTTCTATTACTGTTAAAATTTAATCATATTTAGGCAAATATTACAAAGGTATGGTATTAACAAATAGTTGATATAATTATAAAATAAAGCGCGGCGTTGAGTTCCGCCACTCAACTCGCAATGCCTCGAAAAAGGCGGAAAGCGGGGACGAAGAAAGCAGGGACTAAGCAACGTAGTGTCTTAACACTAGGTTCCCACAGTCCCTGCAGTTCCCTCTCTACCCTGCCATGTGCGGGATAAAGCGTGAAGCTAAAAAGAAAATAATTATAAAATAAGGACTAAACTATCGATTTTGCTATTGCATATTGTAATTAGACAGGATTCCACAGAAATGTGCTAAATATAATTATAGATATAGACGGTGACTAAAAGGTCGACATGTGATCACAGTGATCAAATTAAAAAAAAAATGAAGAGACGGTGAAGCACTTCTTATTGAATTATATTCTTATGAAGCACTTCTTCACTCTATATTGAAGTTTTAAATTTAATATGCCCTACATATGTATGTTTCGTGATATGTCTAGATCTTACGTCAATAGTTTCGCAAACGTGAAAAACTGATAATAGTGTGTGACCCATGACATTCTCAGTTTTTTTTTCATATTCATGCCAAACCATAGATATTAGTGTTCAATCATACAAACTTTTAAGCTATATAGTATAAATATTAGCTTTATTCAATTTAAGCCAAAACAGATCTACGTGTATATTTTATCTATGATAATATGTGTTCACATTTGCAAATTCTGCTTGATTAAATTAAATTACTAGATTTACATTTTATTTATATCAACATACTGTAACCTTCCAGGAATGTGTTAATAGAATTTGTTAAGTTTGTTTTTCTGGTAACCATCTTAAGACCCCTGATATTATTATTTCATAAATATAAGGTTATTTTTTAAATTCAAGTTGCATCCCGCGCGTACTGGGCTAGATGCAGTGGGAAAGCTTAAACCAAACCCTTAAAGGAAAAGGAAACCCTTAAAGGAACCTAGGTACTCCGTTCCGCGTTCCAAGTTGAAGCTTTTCCCGTGTTACCAAAAGAAAGAAAATGAAAGTAATTCATTTTCCGCGAGTGGAAATCGAGCCTACAAACAGTCGTATTTACAGGTAGAAGTTATGACTGCACGCCACCACAGACCTCTATAAAGCAATGTTCATTTCGAAATTTTCTATACTGTGTAAAAATTGCACTGTATAAATATAAAACTTAATCAGTTGTTATATCTACAAATCTTTGAATAAATTAAAAGCTTGAAAAGATTTAATCGATCTAATAATTTTAATAGAGTAATAAAAAAACCTTAATATATGTTAAACTTAAACGTCCGATAAGGGAATTTGAATATTGAATGAGCTATACCACAAGTGATTTCGATCTTAAATGCTTTATTTTGTGCTGGAAACCTTTTGACCTTTGTCAACCTAACAATCCTCAATTACGGATACAATTACAGGGTCTTAAATAATTAATGAGACCAAGAACACAATTGTTTAATTAAGACATGAAGAGTCGCACCTACGCGCACGTCGTAAATACCTATGCTCGCTTTTATTTCTCTTTGATTTTAAGTCTTACTTATTTGCGATAGTAAAATATAAATTGTATATATTTAATGAAAATATATTGTATTTTAAAGGTGATCACCTTTTTTTACTCTTATAAATTTGGCATAAGTTATTTACATACAAGTGATGTTCAAAATACTGTAACATCATTTTTAGTTGCATGTTTTATCCCACATATTTCTATATGTGGGATATAGCATGTATGGAAAAATAGATAATTATGTAATAAGACAATATAAGAACAGGGATGTAAGTTAACGCCTAGCTTTACCTACCAAAGCGAAATGAAAACAATTAATTCCCTCAAGCTAGAATCGAAGCCACAATCATCATGTTTTCTGTTCGATCCTGTGTCACTTGCCGCTGTGACATCAATATAATGACATACATCTACATATATAATATAATATACATATATAATAATATATTAATTGTAATCAAGTCGAACTGTCATCGAGCACATCTTATTGACGCAGAGCCGGAGGCGCGCGTGGCCTGTCGATGATTTATCCGCCGCCCGACGCACGACGGCCCATGCTTGCCATTCTTCCGATCAAGGCAAGACAAGATATCGTGATATCAGCCACAATTTTAAGGTGTTAGTGTAATTACATTATAAATTTTCACTTGCTATGCTATTAAATCCGTGATCTCTGTTTGTCTTAAATGTAAAGTTCTTAAGTATAAATAATTCTTAACTGTTTGCTTTAGGCGCGCGTGGCATATTCATGATTTATCAATATTGGACTATTGCACATCAAACGTTATGTTTATTGTTTGCCATTCTTCTTACTAATATATGGATTATTATGGTTGTAAATTAATACTTACATTAACTTAAATTTATATGAATTTGTATAACTTTAGTAAAGATATTTTTTTTCTTTCCTCTATTATATTTCTAGGATATAAATTTATCTTATTATCAATACAGCAGCAATGACAGTAGCCTTGCCACTAGATCCACTATAGTCTTTCAGCGCACTTAGTGTTGATTTTATCGGATTCCTTAAACTTATGAATCTAACGGTATATCAATAAACTATAAGGCAAACGTTAACAACGAAGTAGATTGGCGAACTCTTTCTATATCTCTGGAGTGGTCATAAAAAAGGTGTATCGACAACCGATACCATCGCTTAGTGAATTACCGACGGAGCCCATTATTCCCGCTGCAAACGTAGAAATATAGATTCTAGACAAGGTACTTTGTGCTATCTTTAGTATGTAAAAAGTATTCAAATTATTTATTTTTAAACTTTAAAATGTTCTCATAAATAGATGTTTCGTTAATATATTTATAGTCTATATTATTACTCTGGCACCACAAATAGTATGGTAGATTTGCTCCTGGCTATAAAATTTCTTAAGCGCTTATCAGAGCCGTTATCGAAATTGTTTTAGATTTGTACCAGCCGTCAATAGTGAGGTGGCGATGGTGTTGCGATAAAAATCAAAAATACGCAACCAACAATTAATGTATAACTAACAGCAGAACGTGTCATTTCCAGCCAGGTAGATGCTATCGGCACTCTTAGCCATTATTCTGTAGCTTCAGAGAGACTAATGGTCTATCACTGCAATAACTCAGTGTCGCCTCATTGTCCGCGATTCGCATTCTCGCACTATCTATAAAGGGGTGACAAATTTATTAATACTGAACAATGTAACGGTATTTATTAATATCTCAATAGATAATTAAAATTTGATTCGGTCGCTCTCATCTCCTGTTTAGTTACGGGCGTCTTGTACATGTAATGTAACGTGAAAGCAGCTTTATGTTGATTGTATATATGGACACGATTTGTAATTTGTTATTCGTTCATTAATTGTTCATTAATATAAAGTTTATAATTTAACTAAGTAAGAATATCTAATGTTTAATCGATTTTATATCAAATAATCGATTTTTTAAAGTATTTATGGTGCAAGGATTCCGCATTCTTGCGGATTCTTTTGATCTTTAGAAGAGTTATTAATTAATTTTAATATGAAAATAATCAAGTGGACCACCTTGGCGACATTTAAAAGGTCTCCCCGCCAAAGACGTTAGTAGTCATGAGAAATTCTAAAATAGCAGCTACGTTGCGGTTTGTGAAAACAAGCTTTAGTTGTACATGAGGCAGGTTTTTAATTAAATTAAAACGTAAATCAATATAATTACTAATATGAAAACGTTTTAAGAAATAGTTGCAATATATACAAGTTTAATTCTTAATACTATTAATAAAAAGCTTATTATTTTTATATGTAACCTGTATGTCTTAATCATATAATTAAATATCTTTATACAAAAAATATGATGAGTATAGAGTTAAAATAGTCAGTCAATAGTAGTGGTAATATTTCCAGCATAAATATATATAATAGGAAAAAGGCATTACCATATAACATTATAAAATTTACACGAAAAATTTCTTTAAGAAATTCCAGAAATATAGATAATATTACTGGTCTTTTTTAAAAGTGATTTTATGGCCGACATAAAAAATCTAGTTACATAAAAGTTATAAAAATACTATGAAACCAATCTTATGTAAATCATTAATATTTGGCAATCTGCATAAAAAAATTGTAACGAATAAAATTTTATACAATATTACGATGTCATTGTATGGAGAGCGGGCCTATTATGTTGTCACTCGATCTATTTGAAACTCGTAATATGAAATCGAAAGCGCAAGGTGACCGAATCAATGTGCGATTAGCAAAAAAAACTAGCATCAAAGTCACAAGTTACAGTACAACTGTACGTGGTAATATCGACTGTCTACTGAATAGTTGTTATAATAGGCCTATCAAGAAGCTCGTATTGCGTGAAATTGGAATGGTTATGTTAATTATAAATTTTTACAAAGTAAATTGAAATAGAAGAAGCCTTTCTTCAAACTGCGTCGTCGTATAAGTTTACTTTTAAGCCTATTTTAGAGTGTTTATTTAAAAAAAAACATATTCGTTAATTACTTACCAAATATTTTATCTACACCACATTGGTAGAACAGTGGTTTCAATGTTCTTTAATACAAAATGTGTTAGTACTAGGCCCCAAATTATTGAGTTTCCAAGGTTCCTGACAAAGATAAAGGCACTGCTACTAATTAATGGCAACCAATAATGGTTTTTATTATAGATATCTATATCTAATATATTCTTAATTAACTATATTTAAAACTTAATGAACCAAACAAATAATTTTAATATTAGTATAAAATTTGAATACATATATTGCACTTATAAATATTACAATGTCAAGCATTTACTATAAATTTACATTTGCATTTTTCTGCTTTCATATACATTTTAATATAAGTTCGTGAATTATTTGAATATTGGCTGATTCCAACAGAAAAAATAGTTTTTAGAGAATATAAAGATACTTTTACACTCACACACTCCAAATAGTATTTTTCATTTTCATTTACTTTTCCTTGGAGGCTTGCCGAGCCTTACCAAGCGAGTAAATGTACCATAAGCTTCAGTATAATTCTAACGGCTGCTTCTAAAGAATTTTAGCCTTTTTCTTGTAATATGTAAAAAAATATTAGCGAAAGCGTGATATCGTGATTCAACTCTATTTCTGTTATTTTTAATCATAAATATTGAATGATCTTAATCAGTCAGTCAATTGTCAATTGTCGATCTGATCTGACCTGAGGAACCTTTACACATGAATTGCTTCGATAATCGATTTCACCAAATTGAACAAAGAATTAGATTTGTCCTGAGGTGTAAAGCAACTGAGTGGTACCAAAAAATATTCTTCGAAATGTCTTCCGCGTTTTCAAGGTTACCATCCGTCTTTGATCACAAAAAATGATGATAAAAAAGCACTGTCAATCTAATTGAAAGTGAATTGCACCCATTTTTAGAACACAATTTTAGGCTATATTTTCCTCAAAACTTAATTACTTTAGGTTTTATAATACAATTTGAAAAGGATGGTAAAGTAAGAAGCGTTCTGATAATGATGTTGCAGCGTCTACGACTTACTTAATTGTTGGAAACATTTTTTGTACTTACTTTACATTTTTTGAAGACTATAAAAATATTTAGAAACACCAAGTCTATTACCAATTACATTTACTCATAATAAATGAGACGATATTTTCCTCAATTTTGTATAAATTATAATGAAGAAAATATTCTTGTTGATTACTTCAAAAACTATGCTATAATTATGTTTTGTAATTATATGAAAACTTTTTAATAGTTAACCAGTTACATTAACATTCAGAAAACCTACTATATGAATGTCCAACGATACTAAGGCTATATTCTTTATATATAAACGTTTCTTAGCCTATATATTGAGTTCTAAGTTATTATGCAAGAATAACGAATAAAAAAACATGCAATAGTTACGTCACAAATAATATCATGTGACCAGAACAGGTATATGACATATTATTTTGTCAAATCACATTTTGACAAAAGAGACACTGTAGCAAGGTCGCAATCTTGATTGCTAAAATAAACAACTTGTATTGCATTGAATCAATTACTTTATATTTGAAACGCAGTCACTTGCAGTATTATTACGATGCAAAAATTCTCTCGGCTTTTTAAAAGGCTGCACTCCCACCCTGACCTTGTCAGCCAGTCGATTTCTGCATACTATGATTCAACATAATTTTATGATTATTCATGTGGCCAAGTGTAGTAGAGTTCAGAGAAGGATATTTAATATATTTCTTGCAGTTTTATATATTAAATTATTTATATGAGGACTTTTAGCACTGGGAGTACTAAGAGGCCTCTTCGAGTGAGTTTTGGTTGGCTATTTTTTACCCAGTACGCAGACGTACATTACAATTATGGTAAATAAGTCGACAATCTTCTAAATACATGAAATAGATATTCATCTAACTTGAGATACATATATTATCACTATCTATATTAAGAAACTAGGTATATTATTAGTATATTATATACTACAGTGAATTATAGATAAAAGTATATTTTATATTATATGATTTTTTTAATGATGATAATGATCTGTCGACTGGGCAAAATTTTACATCGATATTTTATTTAACATAACTTATCTGCTTAGAAAATAAATGTATATAATTTAATACAATAAGTTATATTTGAGTACAGTAAGTTGATGTTTATAGTTAATTTTATAGTTTAAAACAATATCACAATTTACAAATAACATTTTATTCATTAAAAATAATCTAAAATCTAATCTAAGGAACTAAGCAACGGAGTGTCCTAACACTACGTTGCCACGGTCCCTGCAGTTCCCTCTTCCTACCCTGCCATGTGCGAGATAAAGCGTGAAGCTAAAATCTCTCTAGTGAAAAATCTAAAATTGTGAAAAGTGGTAAGAGACAAAAAATTGTGAAAAATCCTATTTTATTTTATTTAAATCTAAATAGTGAATAGCATTTGGTTAACATATAACTTTATGAAATTTTCCACTCATACAAATACGCTTACTCTTTTATGTAGTTCCCTGTTGTTTTATAGCGGTTGAATGTTGCATATCATCTTGAACCACTTATTTTAATAATTTTCTTAAGTTCAAGGTATGCAGCTGTAAAAGAAGCGCTTTTATTATATTTTTATGGATCAAACATACTTTATGACATAGTGAAGGAAATTATTTAAAGTCCAATATAACACAGTTTTTTGCTTTATTTATTAATATTAGTTGTGGGTTCGTTTTCATTATTATATTTATATTTATATTCTTAGGTCCATACCCGTTGTACGCTGTACTCTTCGTTCGGCTGGCTTATATCTATAGTTTACTTTTCCCTTTTTAATTGCAAATAATACGATTATGTCGATTATTGTGTTTTCCTTATTAAAGTAACTAACTGCGTGTCGTTAAACTTAGTCAATAATTTTTTTATTGAAATTTGTGCACTGAAGCGTAGTCAGGCTGATTAGTGTTCAAGCGGTTAGCAATTACGTCACAAAATAGTTGAAATATTGTAAAAGTAAAATTTTCGTTTATTTTGTTAGAGAAAAATCAGCGGAGGGCTTAATCGAATCAGTCAAACGCTGTTACGTGAAAGAGTATTCTGATACAATTTCATTTTTAGTTCGCCGAATGCACGTAGGGTCGCGCACGAACGCGCAAGGCCTTGGCGACGGATCCTGCGAGATGTGACTTGCACAACCAGGCGCCGCTATTTTTATTATAAACCACAATCGTTGACATACACTTTTTACAGCTGGAACAAATTACCATAAAAACCAATCGCCACATATTTTAACACAAAGAGTCAATACCGATGTCGGTCTGAGTTAAGGTCGTATCAATGTTAATAGTTAATTTTTCGCTTCGTTTTGTGTAAATCTTTTATTTGTAGGTCGAATTTTTTTAATTTATGTAAATGCATTGTGCTAACGATTAAGAACTCTCATTAAAATAGAATTTTTTATGTGCGATATGATGAAGTGCAGTTTTGAGTTTCACGACTTAAAACACAGTTTTCTGTATTCAAGTAGTATAAAGCTGAAAAAGTTACTCTCATTAAACAATTTCATTATTTCTTATTAACATATTTTACGTTATTTACTAAGCCAAAGCACCGCTACCTGTCATAAAGTTTAAGATTTTATGAGTGCAGGAGCCAATAAACCTATTTGTTCATCTGCAGGTCCATATAATCGTTGCTGACAGAATATATGGTTCCCTAAATCACGGTAATTCAACATCAGTTTATAAGTATAAGCTCTGTGTTTAGAGAAATAAAGCTCATATTTCTTTGTAATCTCTTAAACAATATCACATTCGGTGGTTTACTGTAGCTATTGAGCAGTTAACTGAGATCGTCCGTGATGAATAGATAATAAATAATAGGATGAAATTTCTTCGATATTTGATACCACCCGCGGTACAGTACTTACTTTTAAAGTCGCACCTAAATATATAGTGACAACAATAACGTAATTTTTTAAAAGTTATACTAAAACATTATATTAATAACAAAATAAAATTTTTCTATATAAAGTGAACTGAAAATATTTTTGCATTAGTTGTTTTTCCATTATCCAATGTGTATTTTTTTTTGTTTTCAGTATTTTAAATCTGAACGTATGCTAATATTATTTTATAGTTTAGAATGTTAAGAAATCTGTGGAAACTTAATTGGTCTTTGTTCATTTCTATGTTTCATATTCAATTATGTACTTTTTTTTTGGCTTCACTCTTTATGCTGCACATGGCAGGGTAAGCAGAGCGAACTGCAGGAACCATACGAACCTAGTATTAAGACACTCCGTTGCTTAGTTCCTGCTTTCTCCGTCCCCGCTTTCCGCCGTTTTATCGAGGTATTGCGTGTTGAGTGGCGGAACTCAACGCCGCACTTTGCCTAGTTTCCAGAGCAAAGAATATGGAAATAGAAAAATACATCTTCCCCGAGTGGAAATCGAACCCACAAACCGTCACGTTTACAGACAGAACCTAAGCCTCTGCGCCACGACGGTCCTCACTTTGACGGACCACGACGGACTTTTGTTTCCCTTAAAAATAAATATATGAATTAAAAAATATATGCATATAAATATATTTAATTTTATAGTTCAACATGTTTAAACATCTCTATATTGATGCCGTCGTGGCGCAGCAGCACAATTTCTGACTATCCGTAAACGCGGATATTGTAGGTTCAGTTTTCCGTCGCGGAGAATGAACTGCTTTGATTTTCCTTGCTCTCGTAACAAGATAAAGTGTGGTGTGGAGTAGCACCACTCAATATACAATGTCGCCAAAATTTAAGAGAAAGTGGGGAACGTATTGTCTTTAGGTTAGGTTGCCTCTCACTGACGTAAATGTTTCAAATTAACTATAATTTTATTTCCCTTATACATTATTTATTTTGATTCCTTTTTTTAGCTTTACGCCTTATTCCACACATGGCAGAGTAGGCAGAAGAAAGTGCAGGTTGTAATGTCTTAATGGTTCCTATGGTTATAGGAACCATTAAGACATTCCGTTGTTTAGTCCTTGTTTCCTCCGTCCCTGCTTTCCACCTTTGAATACTTTATTTCAAAAAATGTTAACTATAAAGTTAAGTATATAGTTTTATCGGTTATTCGACTAATTTATGTCGCATGTGAAGCTTTAAACAGTGAACGACTGAAAATTGTTTGATTTGCAGCCACCGTGCGGGCACTACATCGGTCGTAGTCACGACGGTGCACCTCATCCGTGACCTGTAGACAAATCGAGATGAATTGTCGGTATTCTTTTCCTACGTTCTAACTCTTGCTACCGACATGCCATTAATGTGACGGGACCTACATTACCACATTTCAAAACCTCGCCCGATTTGTAAATATGTCTAATATTGCGAGAAAGATAATATTTTTCAATGTTTACCCTTTTATATAGTTGCTTTTGTAGAGTCCATTTTTATGTAAATTATAATATTAGAAATCCCTTCCACTAGTTTTAAATTAGATATAAAGTAATTATACTTAATGAGGACCGTCATGGCGCAGAGGCGCAACGTCCGCCTGTAACGGGATGGTTTCCAGATTCCATTTCCACTTGAGGAAAATAGATTTGTCTATTTCCATTTTTTTCGCTCTGACAACTAGGTAAAGCGCAGCGTTGAGTTTTACCACTCAACACGCAATGACTGAAAAAAAATGGAAAGCGAGGACGGAGAAAGCAGGGACTAAGCAACGGAGTATCTTAACTCTAGGTTCGTATCGTTCTGTCACGTGAAGCTAAAAAAAATAAAAATCAAATTGATAAATTATTTATAATTTATCTTTCCAGCCAAATATTTCATAGCAAAAATATTTAGAAAATAAATATTGTTCTTATTAAATAATTGGCTGATATAATTTCATTTACGGTGTTATATTTATGAAACCACTTTCAACATCATTATTCATATAGATATACATATATTATGCTGTGTTTCTTCTTATATTGATTTGAAAGTTTTGTTATATTGTTAATAAATATCACTGTATGTAAATATTTTACATTACTTAAAAAATTGTATATTATAATGGTTATGGCTAAGTGTGTCGTATCATCAATCTCTTGTTTCTGAAAAGACCGAGAAGATCGTGAGCGATTTGATTCCTACTCGGGGAAAATAGATTTTTCTATTTCCATATTCTTCGATCTGGAAACTAGACAAAGCCCGGCGTTGATTTCTGCTACTCAACACGCAATGCCTTGAAAAAGGCGGAAAGCACGGACGGAGAAAATAGGGATTAAGCAACGGAGTGTATTAACACTAGGTTCCTATGGTTCCTACAGTTCCCTCCGTCTACCCTGCCATGTGCGAGATAAACTACTGAACTCATAAAAATAACACAATGGCTGCTGCACATGCATGTTTATATGCAAGTGCAAAAATTAACATTACATCACAATTTAAACGCAGGTAATAATCGAAATTATTAAAAAGGAATTAATCTGTCGACTCTGACTGAGTGTCAGCGAGCTTTCATCAATCATTCTTGTCAGTCCTAATCCCGTTTTGCTCTGATTTTAAAGGTTGGAACGGCTTACAGGAGATTAAGTAAAGCCGTAAACAAGTGCGTCTCGCGGCATCAATCAATATCAAAACGGATCTTTTAATCCGAGACGGCGATGGACGTCCGTTAATTAAGCTTCGACAGTGTGCATCTCTTTTTAATATTTTAAAGGTTTTCATTTGGAAGGTGTTACAGTTTTTTATAAAGATTTGATTTTATTAAAATATTCACATTATGAAAAGGAAGTCTAGAAATAAATCATGGAAATAATATTATTTAGAGCGATGGAAATTTATGAAATGATCATTTTGTGTTGCATTATTTGAAAATGTATATTTAATGTTTAAAATTAAATTGACATATATCCGTATTCATAGTTAACTAGGTGTTTTATATGGCGGCGGTGGGTTCATAAATTAAATACGTATTATTTTTTGTGTTGGCGTTGCAAGGAGCCAATTTTTTTGATTTTAAACAATTACAAGAAATGAGAAAGCAAGGGCTAAGCAACGGAGTGTCTTAACACTAGGTTCCCACGGTCCCTGCAGTTCCCTCTGCCTACCCTGCCTTGTGCGGGATAAAGCGTGAAGCTACAAAAAAAAAAAAACAAAAAAAAAAGTAATGAGAATTAATGTAATGTTTTCAAATCATTTTAATATTACATATGTAATCGTACTCTTTGCTATATTAATAAAGTTAAATAACTAAAATTAATTTTACTTGTTGTTCTTATTAAAAGGATAGCAATGCGGTAATTCATGAAATTTCCCATGGCTGTACATTTCTGAACACAAATATGCACTTCAGTCTTAAAACCATACCAACGATTACACAAATGTTAAGTATTTCCAAACTCCGGGAACAATTTGCATCATTTACGAAAAGTGTGGGAATCTCGGCATCCATCCGGCAACAGTCAAGAGTGGTCCGAATTGTTTACTTGGGAGGTTTTTCGTAATGTTTTTTTATTCGTTTACTGACGTTAGTTATATTTAAACTGATTTTACACTTTAGTTCAAAAAGAGATTTATGAATCTCCTTTGCACCACATAAACTATAAAATAGTAAATAAAATATTTTTTTATAAATTAATTTTGAATTTCTTTAACACATATTTTTTATTTTTCTTAATCATGTCAGTATATTTTGATAGTTATGAACATTTCCGAGCGCAAAACTTGCACTTAAAACTGTAATTCAACTTTACCTTATATAACCCAACTTGTTTCGAACGCAATTATTAGAGCAACTTCCTCTTGTTTGTGACGACAGTGGAATAATCAACTCTTGATTTTCATAAAATTTTGGCAGTTTACGTAACATGTGTATGCCGGTTTGCAAAGTAAGGCTGTCATATATCATAATAAGCTGCTGTGTTGAGATAAAAAAATATAATATAATTTAAAGCCATGTTTAAAATTAATAGATATCGATATTGAAAATTAAATAGATGATTAGAAATGGTGTGCCTACAAAAGAGTATACAACAATTGATGTAAGAATCTACTGGTACATAAGTGACGATTTTTAGCTTAACTACGCATATAATAAGTAAATAGACTCTTTATTTCTTTCTTTTCTAAAATTTAATAGACTTATTGATGAGAAGAATTATTCATTGTCGCATTTTGCTTTACTATAACAGAAACTGTTCCTCCAGATCTAAGTCACAATCATAGCGCTTACAGTGAGATATTGTTATCTTATATAGCGATGACATCATTTATTCATATCATATAGCAAAGTTGGATATTAGAAGACTCTTCACGTGAAAGGTGTGAATGAGCTACAATTTGAATACGGTATAGGTCTTAGTTGAAAACTTTCGAAGGCTACGCCCGCCTTTATTTTGTAAGTCATGCATCACTGGCTTTAAATATTCATTGACACAATTAATAAAAGATATTATGGTCCGATAAGCTCTATTTTGTGGGAGTGAGATATTGTAAGGTGTCACTTAGTTACGATTCAAGGGCAGCATGCGGTCAAACAAGTTTGTTTGTCTGACAATGTGTAATACATTATAATGCGTAGTTGATACAAGGAAGATTACATTGAAGTTAAAAACATTATGATGAATGTGCATGATTAGATCGCATTACTCCTTAATAGTTCCATTCCTTTTTGTTGTATAGGTGTCCTAAATATATACGACTGCATTCATACCGTCCATATAATACTAAATTTTTAAAAGAAGCAACTTTAAACCTTTACAGAAAGAAATATCATAAAATTCATTTGGCAATGCTTAAAATTTGTAACTTTTTATAATTTTTCACTTGAACAGACACAAAATATCATGTTTATAGAGTATAGCAGATAACAGTTCCTTTTGTCGGGCTCTGATTAAATTGATTGAAATTACTTTAAAAGAAGGGCGACGTCGCTACCTTGGAGAAAGGTAGCCTCCTTTAACAAGGGTGATCGCAAACGGACTTATTTAAGTTGCAATAAAAGGAATTTCTTAATGATGCGAATGCCAATATTAATATTGTAAGTCGTCCAGCAAGATCTTCGTTTAAATGTAGTTATAAATTACAGTTTTGGTGCGCGTGCTCTCCGTGCCAAGCCTTTCCCATCTCATCACTGCTCGATTTTACATAATGCTCTCTTTATTATTTAATAAGCTACTTTCGCGTGAAAAAGTTTAATGGAAACCGTATGATGTACGTGAGAACGGTACAAAAAGTAAGCCCGAGGCATTTAAGCCAAATAAGTGATGTAAAGCTTTTTAACTTAATATATAAGTTAACTATAATTTGAACTACAACGTTATATTTTTTGTATATTTATACAATTATGTTGCATACATATTTCGCGTAGGAAAATTTCTTTAATTATATTAATAACTTAACATTTATTAGATATAATTTTTTTTGTGATGCTATTTATATTACAAGAAAAAAAAGACATACCTATATTTAAGTTTGATTTTTGTTAGTTGGTGTTAATTTTACCACTTTTTCCTAAATGATCGGTGACGAACATTAGTGTCGTTGAATTCTTTTGAAGAGATTTCCCAACAGGGAATTACATAAATAGCAAAAATACTTATTTACAGGTAATGTACTACAACACATACCTATGCATATAATAAAAGTAGAGGTATAATTAATTAAAATACTTATATGCCTATTTTAGAAACTATGCAATGTATGTATATCACATATAATAGTCAAATATATGATAATTCTTTATGGAAGAACTAATAAATTGGTGTACAATTTCACCATGAATTGATAATCGTGCAAACGAACGGCGACGTATCTCGAACATGTCGAACCTTATTATTTTTACATTCCGTCAGAAATAATTTGCGCACATCAGAGCATGTATTTCTCCGAAAATCATATCGAGTATCACGTTGCGGGAAGAGAAGATTATGCGCGACTGATGAACAAGTATGTATAGATTGCTTCGAAGAACTGGAGCAAAAAATGTAATTTATATTATATAATAATAGCATAGTGTCATATTTTAGGACTTATTTTAAATCTCGTTATAAATATATATTTATTAAATAAACGTTTGATAACGAAGTTACTTTAATATATTTAGGGTGGAATAATAATAGATTTAGTTCAATTAGTATTATTCATTAGTTCTATTACATTTTTATATCATAATATATAATAACAAAAAGATAATTTTCAAATTTCACTTTATAAAATAAAACCATAAAATCAGAAACAATTCTTACAATCGTTCGTTCTTACAATCGACGTTCTTACAATCAATATTTTTATTAATTAATATTACTATTTAGAAAACAAAATAATTATATAGAAAATAACAAGCTTCCACCTTTTTCTATTACAGAGTAGGTCGGGCAAGCGTTTTGGATAAACAGAAACTAAACGTTTCAACTTTTTCTATCCAGTCTAGGGAATAATCCGATAAGATTAAGATATAAATATCCATCTGAGTGGAAATTAGATTTACGACGCGCACAGCAAACTTGCCCAATTGCGCCTTGACTACGTCTCTTAATGTTAATTTTGTATGCATATATTAAATAGCAAATTAGATACAGGTATTTGTTTTCATATATATATATATATATATATATATATATATATATATATATATATATATATATATATATATATATATATATATATATATATATATATATATATATATATATATATATATATATATATATATATATATATATATATATATATATATATATATATATATATATATATATATATATATATATATATATATATATATATATTGTGCATAACATATCATTACATACTCTTGACTGTATAGACAGTGAGTATCTGACCCACTTTAAATAGTAATTTTAATAACTAATGATTAGGTATTGGGTTCAATAGATACAATCAAGAGCATTGGAAGTGCGGGCGACCTTGTACATTTCCAATATCATATCAATTTTACGAGAGGCATTGAGGCACTGTTTCCTGTCATTACCGGTACTTGCGCGTCTCAACTAATCATTTGTTCCACATAAGTGATTGACAAGGACTTTATTATTAAACAAGTACTGTCTATAATATTGTGATGCTACTTGGACTGTAGTAAATAGTTTAGCCATTTAAGAGTATTAATCATATTTCTACTTTATCAGATTCTCATGATATAGCCCATCACGAGTTTTATTTTTAGATATAACAATACGTACTTATGTAAACCCTAATCATAATCATATAATTTCATAATTTTAATGTATATTTTGAACAGTGAACAGTATGGCTCGATACGTTACTCCATGGCAAGGGTGGATAGTCCTCATTGGTCCTCATTGATTGATGGTCTCGGTATATATCGAGAAATAAAATCAATGATTTATTTATATATTTTTATTTCGATTTCCCTAGTCCTATAATTTAATAATAAAGCATTAGATATCGTACTATATTCAAAAAAATATCTCATACGTTTTAGACATTTTTATTCTGTATCTACTACTGTTGTAAGATTTATTTTTTTAAATAGAAAATATATAGTGTGTGTCGGTAGACATCTTTTTTAATAGAGAAAATCCAATGTTCACAAACGCCGTCTCATAGTTTGAGCTTAATTTTGCAGAATGTTGCCCTTTTTATTGTTTTATAAATGAAAATAATTGGATTTCCTGAGTGGGAATTGGATCCAAAGTCGTCAAGTTTGTCACGGCGATAACATTTTTTATAATATTAATTTGTATACTAAATTATATATAGGTTACTTCGATATTACAGACCCCCATATGTTCATCAACGTAAGATTTATATATAACATTATCAATTCCCGTAATGTTGATATTGTACATTAATGTAGTCGTGCGCTGCACTTGCACGCGGCTAATTTTATGCGACCAACTTCAAGTTATGTCTCCATAAAAATCTATTATAGCACCTATAAAACATTCCTCCTTAATTAAAGGGGATAACTTATCTTTCAAATAAATTAAGGCCTCAATAATTTACTTATTTAAAGTTGTCCTCGTAAAATTAGTTTTCATTTCTTGCATTTCATTGTAATTTAACTTTCATAATAACTATTTATTGATTGGTACTGTGTCTGAGATTAATTAGAAATTGTTTTAAGGCGCAGATAGAGATAAGTTTTACATTGTTTATTATGTTACATTAATCGCCATCGGTAGCTCATGAACTGGCACACCCAGGTCATTATAAGACACTATTCAGCGCTTTAAATGTGTTTCGTGTAACAATAGCCCGGGTGTAATAGCCGAAGGGTATACTTGAGAATAAGCTTCGTTCATTTTGCAATATTGAGTGGCGGCGGTAATTAGACCTGCGTCCGGACTGTTACAGCATCCTGATTCTAACGCATATTTCATTTACCAAACGTATCTAAAGATCGCATATCTCTCTTTTAGTTCTACAAAATCAAATCTTAATTCAACAGAAATAAAGATCTCAATTGATTATTTATTATTAGGGCATTTAAATAACTGTTTTGAGAATGGCGAATATTTGTTGACGTAAAAGAAGGTCTTAAGTTAAATTGGAGCACATAAAAAGTTGATCTTTATTGCTGCAGCAAAATGGTGAATTTGGCGTAATATTGCAAATTTTATGGTTCGTTTTAGAGTTTTTGAGTGATCAATATGGTCCTTTAGAAGCTGGACGAGTTTCGTAAGAGACCGCCACGCTATCGCATCGAATTGATATCGTCTAATTATAAGGTATGGTAGGCCAACGCGTGTGCGGTTCACTCAATTCATTGCTTTGTTCATTCAGCATCGGGAGAAGAAACGTTTTACATACAATGATGTCAGCTCAACCCCGCTGCGTGGTATTAATTAGGTTTAACTTTATATTTATTGATTGTAATCAACGCCATTATTCTGACATAGTAATGTAAGTACCTGAATTATTTAAATAAATCGTAACTAAAAGATTAATTATTGGATTGCGTAAATTTTACCTGTAATTGGACGTCGTGCATTTATTACTTAATGCAGCACCTTTTTTATTGACGAAAAAAAGATCAAGGTTACGTGATCTAGAAAGTATGACCTTATCATTCCAGGTAGATTATATTCGGCTTAGGCTAGACCGCCAGTACCTGACTGACTGACTGTCAAGTCAAGTCTCAATATTATTTGACATGTTTACAATCGTCTGTCTCTAAATACGACGAAATTAATTTAAGGGGAATTGGAGGTTGCTGCGAGGTCATCCCTCTCGCCCGATTCTGATTCATCGGTCATAAAAAAAACTTTATTACAGTGATTGTTTTGAGAGGACACTGAGTTATACATGCTACTATATTGCACTTTTATTATAAAATCGTTTTATTACGGTAAATGTATTTAAGGCTGCTCTACAAAAGTCTTGCTAAAATTTCACCTCATAATAAGCGCTTTGCGAAACAGGCTTTATTTTATATCATAATGAGGCGTATATTTTATTTTGTCGGTTGGTATGAGAGTTGCGGATAATGCGTCTGTGGGCAGTGAGATGTCACTGAGAATGACACGACAGTAACGAACTTCGAGCTCCGTTTAAGGGTAACACATTATGTAGCCTTTTGACATCATTAAGGTGGGCAGGTAGTCCCAGACAGTCCTGCAGCTTCGGAAGGAGCTGACGAGTGACGTGCCACGTAACAACATCGACTTCTCTTTTTAATATAATTCACCGTATTCCCTGTAGTTAATTTTGTGTGTGTCCAGCCAAAATCAGCGTTATCGTTTTAATATGTAAATTTGCTTTAAGCTCTATATATCTTTTTCAGTTGTTATATTAAAATATAACAAAATAATATGTAACTAAAGAAACAGTAGTTTATGTAAGAAATTAAAAATTGTATATATTTTTTTATTATAAAATATAAAAATGTTTCCACAAACGATCTGTAATGGTATCTGCTTTAACGCATTGTTTTTACATTTTGATATATATATATATATATATATATATATATATATATATATATATATATATATATATATATATATATATATATATATATATATATATATATATATATATATATATATATATATATATATATATATATATATATATCGTATAGTAATGAATATATTTTTAAGGTTGTTGTCTTAGCAAAATACGATGGATTTGAGAGCATTTGCGTGTTACGTATAATGTCAAGATCGATGATTTAGATATGAATCATTAAGAAAATTAAGAATTAAATTTCATATTTCTAATTCAAATTACTTAAGATTCGATTGTTGCTTTTGTTTATCATCGAGTTTGTCTAAGATAAGGCATGGTGTGGCACATCATCCCTCTGCTTTAACTAGTCATTTCACTGCATGGTGGATCCTTGATTTTAAGCATCATGTAAATTAAATCTTTCATCAAAAGAAAAAAAATATTAATGTCTTATTTTTGATAGATTTAAATATATAAAATAATAAACTTAATATGGGAACATCAAAGATTTGTATTATATAATTCAATTATATTGTATGTTTGGTTTACAATTATATATTTTTTAAATTAATATTTGTATAAACATAAGTCAATCCTTATAGAGTATAAGAGAATTAACTTTCACCAGCCCTTCGAACTAATCTTGAAAATCACGAGCTAATTAAAATAACGACGCATGAATAATTTAATAATTGCTTAGCAAGTAAGTTTAATTATGTACCTGTACTTTTTATGTATTAATATACCGAAGAAATTACATTTGTATAACACTCACTTATACAATATGACTATATTTTTATATCATTATATAATTTCATTATTTATTCTATATTTATTGTTAATAATTCAGAATTCAGAAAAAAATTGTGAAATATTCAGATTTTTTAATTTTTAATCTTTGTGTGCTTTTTGTTACATTTAAGCAAG
Organism: Dione vanillae; assembly: GCA_037178615.1. Lineage (NCBI taxonomy): Eukaryota > Metazoa > Arthropoda > Insecta > Lepidoptera > Nymphalidae > Dione > Dione vanillae. Next base: position 541,538 of record JAZFAU010000190.1, read on the forward strand.
TTACCTTTATACACACACACACATATCAATTTACAACAATGAAGTACACATATGAATTCACTTTATTATAATAAGGATAAAAGATTAAAAACCTACTGAGTAAATAAGTAAATTTATTTAAATTTAACTGATTTAATTCAATACCATTATAAAAAATACGCGTCGTTTTTATATCGATTAATAATTAGCAATAATTACGTTATTAATTAGTAAACAAATACATAAAAGGCCAAGGCAAGATTTAAGACCTACTTATCTTTTTATTAACTATAGCAAGCTTGAAAATGATAATATTTTAGAACACAGTATTGTATTTAAAAAATATTTTTAGTATATTATCATCTTTACTACATTAAAAAAATGAGAAAATATAGATTATTCTTATCTAATATGTGTTGGAATATTTAAGAAAAATCACACAATGTTTTATATGGTATTACATTGATGATAAGCTTGTTGTTTTATAATTAAATTTAATTATGCATACAAACGTTATAAAAGGTACCTTACATGCATACTTCTTGGTGCTTTATATTAATATATAAAGTGAATTTTAAAATACGTTGTTATCTAGTGTATATTTTTTAGGGTTCCGTATATGAAAAGGATAAATCGGAACCTTTATAGGATCCCTCCGTTGTCCGTTTACCTCTCTGTTTGTTTGCCCTTCTATTAAGACCATTTTCTCCAAAAAACGTGGAAGAATCATTGATATTAAATATCTATTGAGGCACAGAAAAATAAAACTTTTAAGTCAACGTAAACAAAATATGCACGTGTTTGTTCAATGTTTTTTCCATTTTGTATGTGTAAAGTTGCCCAGTAATCAAAATCTAGAAGGTGATTCTCGTAATCATAGAGTTTCGAAATTTGGTGATAAGATTGGACTTATAGTAAAATAAAAGAAAATCATCAATCAATCAAAGAAGAAAGAGAATCATTACAAACCATTATAAACTGATAGCATACAATCGGGAAAATAGTGTATACAATCGCCAATTATTTATTTTATTGTTTGTAATTTAAATTTTTTCACCCTTATTCGCTGTATTTCATGGATATATAAAGTATTGCAGAAAGTAAGAAAATCTTAAAGTTGTTCATTTGTAGCCTTAACATGGAAAGAAACCATATTATATATATAGTAAAAATTCATTTGGTACAAAATGAGCGGATTTTTTCAAATTTAAGTTCATCATTTTTTAAAACTAGTATTTTCCTTCGCGAAATACGTCATATCCTACTAATCATAAAATAGGTACAGAACTCTCAATTCACGAATACTACTCACACTTGACTGATATTTTTCTTGTTGCTATGTTGCTTTGAATTACATCTCAATTAATGTTTTATGTTTTCCTGGAAATAATTTTATACTACTTCAACTGTTCCCGGATAAAGTATATAAGGTAGGTAAAGAAAAGCTGATATAATTTGATAAGCTATTGTTAAACATATAAAGCATTATATAAAAATATAACAATGAATTTATAAATGTTTGTTTGTTATAATGAATTTATATACATTTCGGAAAGATAAAGAAAAGTTACTATTGGTAACGAAGTAAATGGACCTATAATATATCTTATATAGATTTTTGCTTACTTTTAAAGCTTTATGCTGTATCGTCCGTAGCAAATAACAAGGTGAGGTATCTAGTCACTAGGTACCTCAATTTCTACTCAGGTATTACGTACTCCAGGTAAGTATTTCGAGGTATTTTATCTTTTGGTCATCATCGAACCTATGTCAATGAGCTATATATGCTTATATAGCTTCACGCTCTACCTCTAGCGGGGTAGTCAGAGAGAGTGCTTATATTTTCATAAAAATAATAAATATTTTTATCTAAGTACTAAGCTTATATAGCTTTCTTTTCAGTTTTACCAATCGGCGTACGAAGTCGTGCCATCGTTAATTAATCTTATTATACAATGATTAATATATCACCAGTACAATAAACGGTTTGTGTAATTTCCACTTAATGTCCCTCTCACGTTCTACTAATTACTCTAGAAAAATGAATACCTGTAGCTGTTTCGACGTCGTTGCGAAGTGCGCCCGCGGCTTGACGAGATGATTAGCGTAATTGAATGTTGACGGCTCGGCAAAGAATTGTAATACGTATCTACTTTTCATAGGACCAACCTTGAGATAGCTGAACCGAGATTTCATTAAATAGTGAAAGTTATATTTGGAATAGATTTCCCTATTAAACAATGATTTTTTAAGTATTTGTTCTTGACTAATTTATATAAAACATATATGTACATATATTTTATTTTATGAATAAAACAGTTTGGAAATAGTTAGCTACTGCAAATTAATAATAGCTTTCATTTAAAGTGGATTGATAAAGTGTAACCTTTCTTATTTTCCTCCAGCAGTTTAAATCCAAAGAAAATAGACACGATACGATCAAAAGAATTCCATCCTTTTTGCTTCAACTAATGGCTCCGTGGTATCATTGCACTGCACCATTCAATCTCTGTAATCTATAACCGTACTATATATGTTGTATGTACAAATATGTTTATAAGGTAAAGTAGTTTTTATTGTATGTTCATAAAGTGTATAATTGATTATACATATTTTGGAGTAAAATCCTTTAGTGATTGCAAAGAGAACGCGTGCCTAGCTCGTGCCAATTTGTGAATAGCGCCGGACGCTCCAGGCAGCTTTCTTTCCTCCATTGCTAAACTTGTTAGTTGAATATCACTGCTGTTAAAAGGGCTTATTGCCTTCTTTGTATTGTCGATATTGATTAAGTTTTATTATATATTTATAATATGATATGGTGGAGTATATAGTATTAATACTTGATGTGTAGCTTATTTAACATATATATTTTATAAATATTTTCACGTTACTTTGTAAGTTACATATTTTTAATTTTTTTTGTAGGAGGTAAAAAAGAAGAAAAAAATGGCGAACTATAACCGTTAATAATATTTCAATAATCAAATTAAAGAAAATTACACACATGCAATAATTTACTTTACGCAGCGGGATATGAACCCGTGCCTTTTGGAAATCGTACATAATTTTATATGTTTTCCTTGCGTATTCTTTTCTATACTCAGTATGAACAAACGTTTTAAAAATCATAAGAATATAAACCGTTTAGTTAATATATGTTTGTTCAACAACTGATGGACAAGTGTAATTATTTTAGGCAACATGCAACATTATCAGGAGCAATGGCTCGCGCCAACGGCACTATAAAGTGTATAGTATACAGTATACCGGCCCTAGCTCATTAGAATGATTGATGCCGTGTTTGAATGCATAAATATGCGCCTACCGACCGTACAACATCACTAGAGCCGGTCACGAACAGCATCAGATACTATATGTACTTCAGTTACTTTATGATATGTAAAAAACATGTAAAAATACTCATACTTTTATAATAATATTTTATTGGAAATAAAATCATATTAGGAAAAATTCAAGCACAGTCTTTAAATAACTTATGTGCAAAAGTGGCATTTTCTTAGTGTTATTTCTTAAAAAATTGAAAAATTGATTAATATTTTATAACACGTATTAACGCCTCTGCGTCTTATTTCATCTGTATTTTATTTTATTTTGATCTTTCTTATTAGGCGATGAAAAAAATATTATGAATATAGTTCAAACAATATTTTTCATTAATAAAAATTTATACGACAGGACTTAATGTTTACTAATCAACTAAGTAACTTTGATTACTACAAACTTTCCTTTTTATTTTTAAATATATCTTTTTTACTTGTATATCTTTTATATGTATATACTACATTTTACTTGTATAATATATCTGTTATACGATTTAGATAGGATGAGCGTCTATATTTGATTTAGAAATACTGTCTTTTATTAAATATTAAAGAATATTTAAAAATAATAGAATTTCCATTATTCATATTCCAGTAGACTTTAAAATATCTTGCATTTGCGCCCTAGACAAGAACAAAGGCGACCGTTCGGACTGCAACTCTTACCGTGGTATTTCACTTTTGTCAGTCCCTGGAAAAGTTTTTTGTTAGAATTTTACTCAACTGCCTTATGAAACTCTCCGAGAAAATCTTGCCTGAAACTCAATTTGGTTTCCGACCTAACCGAGGTACCTGTGAGGCTATTTTCTCATTGCGTCAATTACTAGAAAAGAGCAGAAGGGGCGAAAGCTACACCTATTGTTTTACCTTGTGAAAGCTTTTGGACAGCTGTGCCTCGTAAAGCCTTATGGATTGTGCTGGAAAAATTAGGGTGCACATTAAAATTTGTAAGACTCTTGAGACTCCTGCGTGATGGCATGGAGTGCTGTGTCACTATCGGCAACGAGCAGTCAAATTTCTTTCCCATCACCTGTGGGGTGAAGCAAGTGTGCGTTCTTGCACCTACGCTGTTCGCGCTGTACTTTGCAGTCGTAGTCCGGGAGGTATTACAAATGTCTTCAGAAGGTGTACGCAACCATTTCCGCACCGATGGAAGTCTTTTCATTCTGGTTAGATTTAAGGCGTACACTAATGTGTCGTAGACACTGATCACTGAGATTATGTATGCCGCTGATTTGTGTTTTATAGCGGAATCTGCAAGTAGCTACAGCAACTGATAGCCTACTTTCACGAGACTTGCCAATAATTTTGCTTGAAGATCAGCGTCAAAAAGAAGGTGATGTCTTTGGAAAGTAACGGTCATGAGACACTAGCCATAAGACTCGGTAAGAAGTACTCGGTCAAACAGGTGGATAAATTCCGATATTTGGGGACCACTTTAACATCAAAATGTGACCTTAACGCTGAGACCAACAACAGAATTGATACTCTAACATCTTATACTCCACTGAGGGCAAGCGAAGGCGAAGGCGGTCAATTACTCAGCTGTAAAGATGTGTTAAAACGACACATGAAAAAGTGTCATATTGAACCCTCGCAATGGGAAAGGCTTGCTGGCTCCCGCTCTGTTTGAAGAGCTCTAGTTAAAAACAAAGTTTTTGACTTTGAGCAATATCGTCCGAAAACCCGAGCATCTGCGGCGATCAGTTATAATTATAGTAATGGTGTTCTCACATGTGCACAATGTGTTAGAGCCTTTTCAAATAAAATTGGCTACTGTAGCCATTTACGCGCACGCCAGCGACATATCATTTACGAGCACACCAGCGTCAGTATAGAGTTGAAGCAGTCACCGTGACCGAAATCGGTCTAGAATCATCATCATTATTCGTATGTTATATAATATAAAAAGCGTAACGCCGCCTTGTCGCAGTTAAACGTGAGCTCGATCTCTACACGGGGAATAAATTTTTCCACTACGGTAAAACAAAGTGTGGCATAGAATTCTGATCTATTTGGGATACAAGGTAGAAAATATAATGATAGGGCACTGTTTTTTTCTATAAATATTCCAGTGTATCCTAACATATAGCAAGTAGCTGAAAAAAAAACCATATTGATAACTTTTGAGCAATCCATGGCAATTACTTTAACTTTTTTTTTTAGCTTCACGCTTTATCCCGCAAATGGCAAGGTAGGCAGTGGGAACTGCAAGACCGTGGGAACCTAGTGTTAAGACACTCCGTTGCTTAGTTCCTGCCTTCTTCGTCCCCACTTTCCGCCTTTTTGGAGCCATTGCGTGTTGAGTGCCTAGTTTGCCAGAGCGAAGAAAATGGAAATAGAAAAATCCATCTTCTCCGACTGGGGATCGAACCCAGAAACCATCACATTACAGGCACACGTTGCGCCTCTGCGCCACGTGAGCCTGTAACGCCACATTAATTTATTGTTTATATATAAATATTTGAATGGCAAACAATCATTAGTATATACTATATAGTATAAAAATAAATTTAAATTGTTATTCAGTTACAAAGCGAAAAAAACGGGCACAGAACCGGTTTCTTGTTCCATTTTTTGCTACTGTGTGATCTGCACTTTAATGGTTGTAAAACAGATTTCTTGGCAAGTAGGTACCTACTTTACATTTGCAAGAAAAAACCACGCACTGTAATATTTATGCTTTTGATTGTCGTGGCTGATAATTATTAAATTGAGACATGTGCCTCTCGTGACCTCGTAGGCGTTCCTTTCCTTGCTACAGCTTCTCTTTCCAATTAAATATATAATCACGACTAGTTGATACTCGTAATTTTGTTTGCATGGACATGTGTTTATGACTTTTGCCACCTGCAAACCTGCTTTTACATTTGATTTTAATCTAATTTTTTAGAAATTTTTAGCTATAAGAGATATCTAGAGATAGCTTAAATGACATTGCAAATTTTTAACGTTTTCAGATTTTATCTTATATAATATGCAGATAGATACCTTGTTGCCGATAGCTATTAGACAGAAATTTAGTAGTCTTCAAATATCATTGCGATTGATTGCTTTTTGACAGAGACTACATGGATCTTTTTTCATGTTATAAATTATTTATTTGTCCAGGCACTGAACTATTACCATACGAAAATTCATCAATTTCTGGTCAAAACTATTCATGCATAAAAATGTTACAGACACAAATAAACAAATATTTTTCCGTTTAAAAAGGGAGCAGAAAAAAAACAACTAATTTTTTAACTTCTCCATGCTTAGTGTCTTTAAAAATGATATTGAGGCTCGTAATATAATTTCTTTTCTAAACAGACACTTTCAAAATAGTATGATTTGTATCTCCTCCCCAAAATTTGTAATAAAGTAAAGTAATATAAAGTTGTATTGGTAGTTAATTTCATACAACATTAATGAATACAATACAAATAAAGCATAGTATTGAAGACACGGAACCCTCGATAGTTCTACTCGTACTTGACCTACACTTTATTATATAGTTAAAGAAAACCCAGCCAACTAATGCAAAACACGCAGACAAACACTAATCTGACATTTAGTTTAAAATGAATTGGTCCAACATTTGAGATATGAAAAATTTGAAATATCTAATTTAATGGGCTTAGATGGTTATCAAATAATAAACTCGTATTATTCTCTCGAAATATTTAGCTTTTTATTGATCGTAATTGTTATGTGACGTAAGTGCATGCAACCAGATATTGAGAATTTATTATGTCGTTTATTAATCAGATAGTTCAAGATTTATGTCGGTTGTCCATGGTATTGAAGTTTTCTATATATTGCAATTATAATATAAAAATATAAGAAGGCCATGGTCGTTGATTCGTTTCTTACCCAGGGACAATTATTTATTTACATTTGGTTTAGCTAATAAAACATAATAATTCAAAATAGGACACAAAATGAATTTTTATAGCAATAGTAGAATCTATATACCTTTTGTTATATTCGCAGTTTAGCCTGAAATAATAAATAAACTGTACGTAATGATTTATAATACTTTCGATATAGTTTTTCAATTTTAACAAGCGATTATCTTGTAAGACGTCTCAATATCGATAATCAGTAAGAAACGTAAAAGAAACTGTAATCAGAAAGTATATCAAGTATGGCGTGTTATTTCTTGCTATTATTCTTGTGTACTTTATTAGTATTAACTTAAAAGACTAGTAAATATATTCGATAAATGAATTCAATCTGATATATATGTGACGTTTAACTTCTATAATTCTGATTGGAATTGATCTACTTGCTTTTACGACATCAAATTTGCGGTTTGAAGAATGAATAAAAGATTTATTGGATACTTTACCACAATATTGAGAAAGAAACATCTGAAATATTGTTTTTGCTTATAGTTACACACATTTTAAGCCCACCTACGCGGAGTGAGGCAGCGTGTGATTTTAAGTGTGATGGTTCAAGGTTCGCCTGTCTCTCGGAGGATGTAATCATAATCATTTCTTGTACTTTTTTTGACAAACAGTGGTATCTAAATATAGCACTTCACATTACGCGATGCTTTGAATTTTCAGGCGAAAATCAATGTTGGAGTGTCTTAAGCTTCTCTATATCTAAAAAAACTTACATATACTCATTATATTTCAGTCATTATAAATAATATTTGATATAATATAGATTTCATTTATTTGTATATTTTGAATTAAATTGCCTAATATAATTTAAATGTTATTAATTCTGTTTAACATGTTTTTAAGATATGTGCAGCATAGTATTTATAATTTTGATAAAATTTATATTAAATAAAACATTAGTTACAAATTTGCAAATAAATTCATGATAAGTCATCCCTTCTTTAGGTATTTTCACTATGTACATACAAAATTATTGTTAGGTAAATCTCAACGATTCCGGTAGCGTTATTGCGAATCCACTCGATGATTTATTTATCACTTCTATGTATTTGTAGTAAGTAATTGTACTATTAAATAATTCATTGGCTATTTTGCTTGGAATCGTTCGTACTTTATACATAAGAAGCTATTTTAAGACAGCGAGCTTTATAGGTAACTGCTGTCATTCTGCTAATGTGAAGAACGTAGTCAATAATTTTATATAAGACTAAGTAGGTACATAGGTACATTTTTTTTCAATTTTCTTAAGTCTTCGGAATAAAAAGGTAAATTAATTGTAAGTCCTATTTAGAGCTTCAAGGGCGTTAAAATCTTTAATGCGTCTACTTTCTCAAGATTGACTAGCTTGTCTCGATTATTGTGCTATATGTTTATATATTCTAATTCAGAGGCAAGATGTTAACAAAACGATTTTGGTAGCCTCTTTATTACTAAAAAATAATACAATAATGGATATTTAACGAATTTCAATTACAAATCAATTTTAATTGATACAACAAACAATTTTAATTGAAAAAACTTTTTCATACAAAAGGTCCCAGTACCGTAGACCACTAGGCGTTTTAACTTTATTTTCTGCATGTGTTATTCTTATATATGTATGTATTACTACAGTAAAAAGAGCTTATACTCTAGTTTTTACTTGAAGTGTAAAAAATCACAATATCGAGATGAAAGAGACACTTCGTAAATGCTAAAATGAAAGGATAAGTTCTTCAATTGAAGGTTGTTTTATTATGTCAAATTGTATATTAAAAGTAAAAATTAAAAGTAAAGTAAAGTACTGCGTTGGTTGGAAACGAAATATAATTAAGATAATAAATTATGTAATTTACAACTCGTTTTAAGTGTGATCCTTGGAATTTTTAAATATTGTATAATTCACAGATATTTAAGAGCGATATATTTTTGGCATAATATAGAGTAAATAATGACATAATTAAAACATTGTGGCAGTTAGTTCAAGTTGGAATTTTATTTATTTGATAGATTTTACATTTATTCAGTAATTTAATTTTATTTCAACTTAAACTATGTTTTGCACAAAACCAGTCTTTATTATTGTAAACGAACCTATGCGTACGAAGGATATGTATATATGTAATCAATTTATTAGAAAATAATATAAATTGCTAATAGTCATCGCATTTCCCAATCACATAATAATAAAAAGAAAACCTTACATTTCACGCAAAACATTGCTACAAATTTCATCAAATGATGGCCTAAGTGTTTGATTTATTTAAAATCGATTAAGTTTTTAGGTTTTAAAATATAGTTGCTTAGTAACTAAGTAGTAGTAGTAAAAAGCTGTAATGTTTGACCAATCAGTGAAACTAGTCTAGTTGTGGCCGCTCAATGAAAAACTGTATCTAGAAAACCTAGCGGGATGGCATAGAGAGTGAAAACGTTGGGGTTAGTGTACTGGTCGTTTTAACTGTCATGCACCGCGTCGATATTGTGTTATACAAGTACATATTGGTTACTTGGGCGTACCTAATATGTATACACTATATAAATGAAATTTTTAGATTTAGATTATATTATTGTTTTTATAAATATTAAACTACAAAAAATATAAGAAACATGTGATTTATTAAGCCTTTATTTTAATGTTAAAAAACACGTAAAATTTATTATTGTATACCATTTTTAAACTAATTAAATATATTTTGAAGCTTATGAAGCTTAAATTGTATAAGCCAAGTAAAAATGATAAACATAATTTATTTTTTAATTTTCTTTGCTTGCAGTTGTAAAGTCAAATATTTTTTAATACAGAAAAAAAATTATAAATACTGTACATGTTTATTTTTTGGTACGTGCCCTTAATTTATAATTATTTTCTTATTATTAATATTTATTATATTACTACTAATATAGTGATCACAAGAAATTTCCTTTTAACATTTTTTATTGGTTGTGACTAGCGTTAAATAGAGTTAGAATACTTTTTAAATACCGTACATTATTAAAATATAATATGACATTATATTTAAATAATACACAAAAGGCCTTATTTTTAAGACTTTTTAAGGCATGCTGATCTCATTTGCATTGAACAAGTGCCAGCTTTTGTATGCGCATTGTTAGCAAATAGCTGAAATATATAGATCACCCACGATAAAGTAAGAAAGTAAAAAGTGCGGTTGCGCATTTCGCACATACGTCTGCTAATTAATCAGATGGCGGACGGCACAAGGTATTCGAGTCTTCCAAAGGAGCTCATTATTGAGGAATTTGATATCGTTTCGTAACGTTTTTGCTTTTTGAGGTGAACGCTCGAGATGTACTGGTGTATTGATGAAGTACACCAACGCGATATATTTCTTTATATAATGAATATTGACTAATTTCTAATAATAATATTTACTACATATACATCTTTTTTAATATAATTTTAAAATCATTCCACTAAAATGTAAATTGCCTTTAAATTATGGAAGATTACACATAGACGAACTGAAAAAAAATAAAAGCGAAGTTTTTAAATCAAATCTCTTAAAAAATAAATGTCATATATACACATGTAAATGTATGTATATACTTTAATTTTAAAAAGTCAGATATTTCTTATATGGAGAACATTTCATTTTAATTAAACTGGTTGTAGGGGGACGATAAAAGATACGAACGCCGCGAGAGAGCTATATAATTTTGCAATACCGAGTAGAATTACGCACAATAGTCTGTGACTTCATCAACATATAATTATCGATATATGTAATTCGATACACTGTACCACTTTATTCAGTTATCAAGACGTTCTCAGTTCGTAACTGCTTTTAAATGAGCCATAACGAGGTGCATCGTTTTAAAGTAAGGCACTTATCGTTATGTACTTTCTCGATTATTTCAATAATTGAGATGGAAAGTTACAAGAGGATATATATTTGCATATAAATACGGTGTTGTTGTTTACAGTTACTTGTTAACTCTTATTATACTTACCAAGAATATGTGAATTATTGATAATATCGTAGATAGACGTAGATGTCTCTAGTTGCTCTACTGCAATAAATATGAATGTTATTGGCGTAAGCTAGTCCCTAATTAAGTTATAAATTACGCACAAATTCCATTTAAGACGAGATGTAAGGTGTTATGTCCGCATGATTTATACACATAAGTTTAGAAATCCGACAAATTAAGTATAAGTTTAGCTTATATAGTTTTTGAATAAAGCATTAAAATTTGTTCTTGTTAAAAAGTTATTTTGAAATTATCTTTATATAAAGTCCTTGAATGTTTTTTTTTTATGGGAAGGACAAGGCAAATGAGCGGTCGGGTCACCTGATGGTAAGTGATCACCGACGCCCACGGCCCTGTGTAACAGCAGAGGTGTTACAAGAGCGTTGCCGGCCTTTAAGGTGGGAGTAGATGCGCTCTTTGAAGGTACCCATGTCGTATCGATCTGGAAACACTGCCGCAGGTAGGCTATTCCTCAGTAGTGTGGTACCTGGAAAAAAGTTCCTACGGAACCGCACAATAGTGGAATTCCACGTGTCAAGATGGTAAAAATGTACGATACGTGAATGTACGATATAGATGACAGATCCTTAAGTATTTAAATAAAAACATTAAAATTTGAACGCAGCAGGATATGAACCTGTGCCTTATGGTAATTATATAAAAAAACTATAAGTATTTTCTTTAAGAATTCTTTCTATCCTTAGTGTGGATTAATACTTTAAAAATTATAAACTTATCATGAGTAAAACCTAGTGTCAAAACTCAGCTCACTCAACGGTCCGATTAATTGAGGCATTGCTTGTTTAGTACCGAAACTCACAGAGAGGTGAACGGGAAATAATCCCTCCAAAAGGAAAATAAATCCAGAACCAATTACGTTAATACACTGTTCCATTGTGTGATGACGTCCTTTAATAATAAAATAATTAAAAGAGTATTTGTTCATTTAATTAACGTTTAATTTTGAGTAAATAACTAAAAAATGCAATGTGATTCAATTATATTAAGGTAAATTTAAACAAAAAATATAAAAACGTAAAAAGTGCACTTTTTACTACCAGTCTTTATACAAATAATATCAGCAAAAACCTCTTGCGCTGAGCTGCCCGAATGTTGCGTTAGACATCATTTAGCATTGTTTCGATAAGATAGGAAATTTTTTGCTTTAACATCACTAGCAGATACATACATATATTATATATCTATGATAAATTCATTTACATGATATAAAATTGTATATATTTTTTTGTAAAATAAGCCCATCTTTATCAGTTACTATGTATATATGCTATTTTAAGTCTGGTAGTTAAAAAACATATCAAACGCCTCTTCGTGTAAATTGGTCGTATTTTTTCTCTTCAAGTTCATCAAATAATTTACATTTTAGACTTAAGTACGTTACGTGTTGAATTAAATAAATGTCTTCTGATAAGGTAAGTATATAGCACTTACAAAACACTGGGATTTTCCATTACTTTTTAATGAAATTACTTTAAACAATGCCTTATTTCTTAAAAAAAAACGATGACATACTATAAAAAATCTAAATTTTTTTTTATCTCTAATTAAGTCATTTGTAATTTTAAATATTAGTTATTAAACATTACTTTTTGTTTCGGGCAAGGTATATATAATAATATAAAAGTGACAGTTCACTCTACAATTACGAAGGAGGAGAAACCGATCGTGTTGCGTAACATTGTCGTTTTTGTGAACTAGAGTGGGTGCTAGTCTGGTTTAACCGACCTTGCTTTCCTTTAATTAGCCACGTCGTTGAGCACAGGTGATGGATCGGTCACCTGTTTTATGTCACGGATGTTGTGTATAGAATTGCTGGATACGACACTTATATATTTTTAAGCGATAGTTGTGAGTTTGATTCTAACTTGAAGCAAATGTTTTCTCCGCCTAGGAAGAAAAAATAGGCGTTATAAACAAGTACATCTTGGCACTAAGATGCCCTACAGTGTCAGAACAGGTGTGATCTAACAATTTTGCGAATTATTAGAATATACGAATATTAGAATATATAAGTGGAAACACTATAGATGATTATAGATATATAAATTGAGGATTCTGGACTAAAAAGTATTACTAGGTATAAGGGTTTCTGAAATTTGAAAGAAGAACATCCTGTATTTTATTATTTAATATTATGAGTATTTCTGAGTATTGTATATCCATGGCGACATGTCACCGCAAGTTTGCTCTCAAAATCACGCAACGAAATAGACTGGTCGACTTTGCTGGTTACATCTTATCTGTTTCGGATTCGGGGCGACCTTTCAAAATATACATTACTTGTACATTTTATAATTATGTCTACAGTAAATGTCATTATAGAATTAATAAGAGCTCATTAAAGCGACGATTACAATAATTTACTGTGTATTGCTTTCACCGCAGATGTAACACGGGTTTCAGTGGCGCTTACCGTAACAGTCGTTACTTGTTACATGTATATCGATTTTTTGTCCGCGGTTTCTAAATACGGATAGACGGCAACTATAATTGTTGATTTACAGTTGAAGTCACGAGGCACGGCAATTTAGAGAGGATTGAAAAAAATTGGAGGGTGTCAATAGTCGACCACAAAACTCATAATTCCGCGAAAGCCTTCGACAGTTTTTCAATAAGCAATAAATACCGCAACGCAACGCAACGGTGGCATGCGCACGCGCCGCTAACAAGCCGCCCAGCCGTGTCATCGTTGTGCAATCTGCCCCACCCAGAACAACCATTTCTAGCCGAGGCTCTATTGATAGACGGGACGCGGGTCGGTACTCTGATTTCTAAATCAAATTAGTTTCTAGTATAGATTATTCTATTTTTGTTTTGTGCTTAGCAATTATAATGATTTAGTGAGCTTAAAATATCTTATGTAGTTATTTATAGGCTAGTTTTGTGTAATATATTTATAAATTATATATATGGTTATGGATAATGCATAGATAATAAATAATAAACAGCAAAAAAATTTGAAAGTTTATATCCATAAGGTTGTCTTAAAATGTATTAATTCACTGTAAAGTATCATTTAGTGCGTTTTATATATGAAGTCCACCTTCTCGTAACTTAAACCATACTATTTGGAAACGATTCCGTTAAGGTACTATACATAATGAAACCTATACTTTGTTGCTGGATATCGACTAGAATAGGGCGTCGCTTACTTAATAAAATTTATTATGTAATTTAAACTTATCAGTTTCTGATAACGTTCATTTAAAGTTATATAACTTATGTACTAATATCATGACTATGCTACTACAGTAATACTACTCTATTTGAAATACCGTTACCATAGATAAATTATCTAAGGTTATTTTTGTTTATATAACAACATAGAGAAGCTATTTACCAAAAAATATTATTGAAAGTTTACTGCTTTGTCAAGTGATAAAAGTTTTATTAAAAAAGTGATAAAAGTTTTTCTAAACATGGTTGTTTACTTGGATATATTAAACATTCCTTAATCCATGAAGGTCTAATTATAAATACGTTATAAATTCAATTGCTCGTTTATATACAATCACAATAGATCTGGGAGGTTTGTTTCTCTCAAATTATTGGCAATAAAGCTTAATCATATCGTAAAAGCGAAGCCGCTCATAAGGCGGAGCGCTAAAATGCCCTAGGCATGAACATAAATGTTTGCACTAGAATTTTACTATTGTAATTGGTTCAACGCTTCTTACGCTTATTTCTTTATTTCACTTATAATTTAAAAAAATATTGATGAACCATTAGCTATTTTTATTGAGTATAAAGTTACTTTTAAGTAGTATTAATTTTAAGTATTATTAATTTTTTTCTAGGCAGCTTTGTAATTTTTTGTTGTGATTATATATTTAATTAATAATATAAGCAAATAACAGGAAAGGGTATGGAATGAAATACACAAATTGATTTAATGTTATTTATTTCATTTTGAAAAGGTAATCGGTGACCTTCAAACGCCTAATAGGTATCAAAAGTATAAAACGACAAAGATAATAATCTCTATTACTTATACAATCTAGTGATAAGTTAAATAGCATCTCTTATATGCTTAACGATATGATTTGGTACGAGTATACTACAGAATAAGGACATGGCAATTTGTTTTATTATTAAGGTAACACTGACTCAGGATGTGGATAGTTAGAAAAATACCTTTATATTTATAGATCATAATTTTAAGCTCTATGTATTTGTACCATAATTCGCTATAGACACGTATATATTTCTACAATTTTAAGCTTAAGTGACGTTAATTTCGAACTTCGCTTCAACCGAAGCCAAAGTAACCAAAAAGTATATTTTATATATAACACATATAATATGATATATATATATATATATATATATATATATATATATATATATATATATATATATATATATATATATATATATATATATATATATATATATATATATATATATATATATATATATATATATATATATATATATATATATATATATATATATATATATATATATATATATATATATAATACTTTAGGCTACAGCATTAGCATTAGAATATTTTATAAACATTTATTGTTAATTTTGCTGAGGGATGAAGTAAAAAGCGATAATTATGAAAATAATGTAAATAAAGTAATATAAACAAAAAAAGATGAAACAAAACATACAATACTATATACTCGTAACAATAATAGAGATCTATCTATACTTAAAGGAACGTTTACATAAGTTCTTTGAAAGACTTCCGTCAACATATTTGATATAACAATATACACGGATCCAATTGCAGCCAAGTAATAAATAAAATCACAGATATTTTATCCTAATTTAGTAAAAAGATTTATGAACGAGCGTATCGTTTTTTTAATAGTTTTACAAAATAATCTGTATATAAATGTATAGATATAATTTTCTATATAAAATCTCGGACATATAATTATTTTCTAATTTTCGTAATATTTTTAAACATAACAATATAGGGCGATGAACGTCCAAATCATAAAAACCATTATAATCGTACTCTGTGGCTTCGCTCTATAACTAAATAATTTACTCAACACACAGTATAAAATTCTCCACTGATCATATCATATCATTTCATGCTACTTTTCTAACATTTTATAAAATTATTTATTTGATCAATAAGCAACAATTCATATGTTTATTGGTAACCGGCGTTTCCTTTCAGACTAAAACACTAACATATAAACATCAAATGAAGCGAAATTTACAATAACTATACAAAACTACTTACATCCATATTTATTTAATAACTAAAACTAAAGTAGCGAACACTCTGAACACTTATAAAAGAAAGATGCTTATTTACGTCTTTATGCACATAGAATAAAAATAAATTCTAGATCGTATAACTTTATCGGTAGTAAAAATTCGGTACGCGTTCTAACTAAACTAGTTTGAACAATATTTTCATACATACATATAATATTTACATTAAAATGTGTAACGGGATATCCGTGATATCCGTGATATATTTAATTTTCGTACCTGTTTTAAAGTTATCTACCTTAATTACTTTAAGTATTAAGGTTTGATAAGATACTTGTAATAATTTCAATATAAAAATTCTAATTTTACGCCATATTCCGATTGGAATGCACTTTTAAGTCGCTGAGCCGACACAATGTTACTGCTCTCTGTGATATTTGTAAACGGTAACAATTGGGAATGTTTAAAATGTTTTCAATGTACACGAAAATTCTTTAAATATAATATTTTATTTTTAATTTAATACAACGGCGCGGCTTACTATGAAATCAGGTGTCAAATCTCAATGTCAATGACATACAGATGTAATTACACATAAGAGTCATTTGGATGTATCGACCAGATATTGTATATTGAATTATATTTCGAGTGCACTATCAGGTATGGTCCGCTACGCTAGCGGCCGTGGCGGCGCGACGCGCTGGCGCCACTCGTCCCATAAATGACCTAATTTCTTCAAAATAGGTCTCTTCCGGAGATCTCCGACGATTATCGTCACCGTTTTCTGCTTCATGTTTCTTTAAATGCCTGTCCAAATTCGTTTGTTGTCCAAAACAACGGTCGCAATGACGACATCGAAAAGGTCTTTCTTTGTTATGAATGTTCCGCACATGTCTTTGCAAGTTTGACGATATTGAAAATGATCTTTCACAGTACTTGCACCGGTAGGGCTGTTCGCCTGTGTGCGTCCGTAAGTGTCTCGTCAGATTAGCACTTCGTGGGAACGCTTTACCACAGTATGAACACGTGTATCGGTCACGTGCTCTGTTCACTCCAGGGTTTTGAGGAACCGGTGGTGCTCTTGGGGCACCAGGTGCTAGTAAAGTTGCAGCTGCGGCAGGCAAGAAGGGATAGCGTCCGAATGACGCTGGTAGCGCCAGCGGCAGTCGGCGACAGAACTGCAACAACGCTGGATGGGCTGGATGCGCCGGATGTGTAGGGTGCGGCGGCGGCGACTGAGTAATAAGGTTACAGTTTTCATCTTCTAATCGTTGAGGACGCTTGTGCGTGACCCTCAGGTCTAAAGGTTCATCTGCGCGTGGGGAGCCTAGTGGGCTGGGATGTCGCTCGAGGGGCGAGGAGGGCGGCGAGGCTAGGCGACGCGGCGCCGCGTGCTTTTCGCGCATGGCGGCCGCCGCGCACGCGCTCATCGGGCTCGTGCGCCACCGACCTGAAACAAAAACATATTGCCATAAATATAAAACATAAATGAAGTTATTATAAGTAACTGTTTGGTATCAGTATAAAGTACTCTTACACTCAGACGATGTTTAAAATAAGTCTAAGCAAGGTCAGTATTTTATATTGTAAATATATTATAAAGATAAGAAAATAAGGACATTGCTAAGGTAATTCGTACTAAAATTGCGAAATGACGACCGGTGTGGGGTGACCATCTGATAGACGCTCCTACGCTCGCCTTCGACGAACACCCACGGACTTGCGACATCCAAACTAGAGCAATTGATTCAGAAACGATGATTTTTATATTAATTATCAGCAATATTTTATTAGGTGCTTTACAACGAGGTATGTTCATGAAATGTAGAATTAATTAAAATAGATTACCAGATTGCTAAACATTGAGATGTGTACATACAAAAGTAGAGATTTCAATAGTGGTAATGTTAGTCTATCTTTATTATAATATGTTGTTATAATATTTTTTATTAAAAAATGTGATCTTGTGATTATATTTTATACTATATTTGTAAATGGCGTAATATACCCATAAAAATACCTGTAAAAATTTGATAAGCATTTTCGCCACAAACAATGAAGCAAGTTAGTTAAGGGACTACCTATTTCGATTTTTTTACGTTCTCTCTTCACGTTTGAATTCTAGATTTTTTCACGTTCTCTCTTCACGAATGTTAGTGAAAATTAATGAACACATTATTATTGTTTTACAAAAACTTAAAATTATTAAGTTTTTTACATGTACAAAATTATTTTAATTGTAACAAGAATAACCTAAAAACATAGAAATAGTCATAGTAGATTTCGTGTATACATGGTATATTTAGTGTATACATAGTATACATGGTATATACACATAAAAACGTGATTAACTAAATTTCGTCCTTTCACCTATTCCACTTTTGAAGTTAATGTGAAAAAGTCACAACACTTTCAGCAGTAAATAATTTTATTTACTTTCTTAACTTATAAAAATATAAATAATAAAACAATATGTAGATAATATAATTTCAAGTTGTGTAATATGCTCCTTTTACTATTGAAATGGCACGTATGCTAAGATTTCGTAACAATTGTGATACCTCCTGAACAATGTCGCAAATTTGTTGGTTGACGCCTACGATCAAACACGCCGCTAATTTGTACCGAAAGGAGACGACATAAATCCTTTAAGCCAAGTCAGCTATCGACTTCTCGGGAGCCTTATTTGGTGTGCTCGTGAGGCCAGTGTCGCTTGCTTATGATTTGTGACATTGTTCCGTGCTTAGCCATCGAGCCTCCGGTCGAATAAAAAACTTTGGCATTACATATTTCACACCTATATACAGGCTATGTGAAGGTATTCTTCTAGAAAAATAAAAAAATAATATATATACACTACATATGACATAATTCATACATTTAATAGTTTTGTTAGAATTTTTACATTTAGAAATGTACTAAGTAACAAAAATATCCTATAAATGCGGGAGCTTAGCGGTAGTAACACTTCGACGGCTTGAATGAACAGCGTGTAACATTTAGAACAGATTTGAGGCTATCTAAACTATAGTCACGATACACTAATTACTCGTAATTAACGTTCGGAAGCGCCGTGACGTATTGCGTGGTAGGCGGAGCTAACACGGTTATGTATGTTAATGTAAATAGTGTGGCCAATGAGCGCCATCACACCGCGCCGCCTTGTGATATATTAGCATTTGAATCGTTTATTCGTTACCGCGGACGCCACTCCAAACGGTCCACCGTTGACTTTTGTAGGCTTTTATGCATTTCGAATAAGCTCGTCAACTCGTCCCACCTTATTGTGTAATCTTATTAAATAATAGATAAGTTCTATGTAGAATATATACGTATATCGAAATCTTCGAATGCAGCATCATAAAGTACATTACGTATTGCTATTTGCTGATAAGCTAATAATAATTTAGCTTTTATATTGAAGGTGAGGTGTGAACTGAAGTGAGACAGCGTAATTTAATATGGTACTATTCCATTCCGTGTAAACAGTGTGTTTACTACTTCTCAGAATTTACGTATGTAAATATTATTATTCGAAATATGCCGTGAATACATTTAGTATAACACCTAGTATAGTTTAAATGTTTAATAAATGTCTTACATTTATAATATGGCTTAAGCATAATAGGATTGTTGAAAACAGTTTATAAGATTACAAATTCCAGTTGCGCAGAGTCAGACCTTTTATACTATTCGTAAATCTATCATCACAAATAAGCGTTTAGGTATCGTGATTTACCGCGTTTGCCCATCAATGAAGTCTCTCAAGTGTAGACATTAGCTTCTGTTCATACTAAATTAGTACCAGTGACGACATAATAAAGCATATACTGGCTTGTGTTATATAGAGAGGTCTACTGAGTGAAGTAAGCCGCCAATGATACGCGTCTTGCATGGTCGCCAGCGTGGAACATATGGGTGGTAGGATGTACTAACGATAAAAACACAAGTAGGTTGATATTAATTTATTAAAAACATAGCATATAAGGAATTTCCATTACGTTTATGCTAGCAATTACTACAATTTGTTGTTGATATTGCATATTAAATAAATAGCCTTGTAAATTTTGTATCATCTAAGGACTGGTTATTTGTTTTTTTTAATATGAGCTGCAGCTAGCATGACTGACGTAATATAAGAGTTATTACTTCAAAATTTTGATCATTTTTGTTATTAATTTAAAATAAACTCATTAAACTTTTATAAGGTGCTTATTAAAAATACATAAAAATTAATAATCTTAAGCCAAATAAATGAAATAAAAATAGAAAAACAACTATATTTCAACAAACTCGAAACACGCAGAAACATAAGCCATCATTGGCACTAATAAATCTTTAAAAATTCCCGATTTGGTAAGAAAATGTTATAAGATATGAATTTATTCGCATGCTATTTCCTTTGGTACCTACACATTGTACCAATGTTTATATATTTGTTGCAAAAGTGCACAAATCGTACAGCCTCATATGTCACAAATTCTACACATACTCTCTCATAGGATGGAGGCCGCAGGAGATTCACACGCTTGTTTTTAGGTCTATATCGACAACTACAATCTTTGATTTATTTCACATCACTATTTTAGGAAACGCGTCGCGTCGATCACTGTATGGACTGATATGACATTGCTATACGATTGAACTCTGTATGAGAAATAAATATCTTTGACTGAATCGGTTGCGTTATTTTCTATGCTCGAGATCAGTAAAAAAATATATGATCACACGCATATTATGCTTGTCGTCTTCGTGTTATAAATGCGAATTAATATACCGATATACTGTAAGCTCATGTATGTCCAATAAAATTGTAGATAAGAAATAATATAGATAATCTTAAATCCAGTTTTTATTTGTCGCCAATGGTTATAAACTTAGTCTTTACGACATGTTATTATCTATACCACTAAACAAGATTAAATGTTGAAGCATTAGTCTTTCTTCTTAAAAACAATAGAAAATTATATAAATTAATTATACTTCTTTTAGATTTATAAAACAAAGTGTTATTACTAAAATAATAAATATCTCTTGACCTAGTCATAAAAAGTGTTCCTAAAATCTACCTCACACCACTCGTTAAAAGGAAAGCGGTCCAGGTGTTGTTTTCTAACCGTATTTACTTCAGTAATAAACTGTTTTATAACATCAAGAGCAGAGAATTCTTCTGTAGTTTCCGAGCTATAGTCGTTCAGCCAGAAATATGGCTACGTCGCTCTAATTACCAGTGTCGTAAAATGTAAGCGCTGGCTGGCAACACCTACCATCGGCGTAGTTTCATAGATTTAAGGAAATATGTAAATTCTAGTTAGTTTTTAAATTTCCGTGTTTAAATATGAATGATTTAGCTAATTGATGGCTTCAAATAAACATTGGCTCCTAGTAAATTTAGATATTGTTAATATTTTATTTATTATTGTTTATATTATAATCTGTTCTTCGTGTAGCAAGACAAAGCCTAAGGCCTCTGCATACCTGAGTCCTTGTCCATTTACGCTCTATTTGTGAGGAAATGCATGTGAAGTGCTGAAATTCGAAGCCATGATTTGGTCGTTTTAGTTGTGATCTTGGGTTGAATACACAACCATTGCGCCTTCAAAGAAGCATCCTGCTACTGCGTTATGATGGTTACTTATATTTAACTGGAGAATTATAAAAGTACAATAGATGTACGCTCATCCTCCCCGATAAAGAGCTGTATATTTGACAATAAGCGGTTAATTCAATGTTATTTTAGTGAAACCTAGAGGATCTGTTGACGCATAAAAAACGCGTTGCCATAGCAACGTGTATGTCACATTATATATAATTTATATAAGCTAAACTTACTATAGTATGCGTAACGAAAAACGTTTTATTGAATAATTTGACGTACTTCATGAGCACTATAAATTGAAGTATATTAGCGTTCTGCACTTTTTCTATACATAAACTATAAGTGTTCTAAATTAGATATCTGTCCATCTGTACAATTTTCATAAAAAGTTATTGTTTCATGTATTAATATATAGATTTAATATACCTAAATAGATTTTATAACTCTTTGGAATTACAGAGGTCTAATATATATATACATTAAGTTGAAAAAAAACCTAATAAAGTTTTTGCAAAAATCTGATAATGTGGATATAAAAATTGATTGTATACATTTCAATTAATGTTAGATAATAGAATAGATTATATGTTTATAATATCACTTCCTTACATATGTATCGAACGTGTACGCTGTTTCATACTTCGCATGTAGTAGATGGCAATAAATACAAGGTTAAAAAGTATTTATTAGAGCCATCTACTTGTAAATTGCAAAAATATGGATGTTTTAAATATCAAAGTATATCGTTAGCCGAGATCTGATAACGATTATTGGCAATACAAAACCTTAAAGGTAAAAATAATTAAGAAAAATATATATATTTGTAATCACTTAATTGTATAGTTGATATAATTATACGTATATAATTTGGCTTATCTTTTTAATTAATGTGACTGTTATTCTATTTCTCTTCAAGTGCAATTGTTTTTGGGATTTTAATTTTGATGGGAAATATTTTAGGGGAATTAGTTCTAGTCGTTTAAAATTTAGTGGGACTAGACTGCCTGTCAATTATGTTAAAATACACAACCAACTTGACAAATGCCAAATTTGCAGCCATTACACAAATATTTCACGTAATTTGCAATGGCTGTAAAGGAAATACTGTTGGGTGAACAATTATCATTAGTTCACTACAGATAGAATAATGTATTTTCATTATTTATTCAGTATAATCTTTACAAAATTGCAGAAGGTAGATAGTAAGAGTTGTATCATAAATAACAGTAGTATTAGAATGAAGGCGGTAAACCTGGCACATTTGCATTGGTGATTCGGATTTGCGGTGACATGTCCAGTATTAAAATGATGTATGGGGCACTGATTACGGATCTGGGATGCTGCGTGGGGTAATATATTTAATGTTTAACAAAAAAGATAACATCTTATTTGATTTTTTTATGCCTGTTACAACAGTTCATTTCATCTTGACAAGGTATATCATCTCAATCTGTCAGTTACGCTTTACAAATAGAATAGAAAAAGCTTATTGTACACCCAAAAAAGTATTACCAACTTTTACACTTACAAAGGTTAAGTTATTTATTAATTCATTTTAGAGATATGTTTTATAAAAATTCTCTGTCATTTATAAAAATATTCCGATGTTAACTTAGAATTTCTATTAGTACCTTGCTTAATTGTGAATAGAAACACGTTTTCTCGATATAAATTCCTACAGGTTTCTTGAAGGCATGCCTTATGCGTTTATAAATGAAAATTCTATTAATGTTATCATATTAATAACTCGTACCAGTCTTATGAGAGTTGGTCTAGACGCTCATTACTTGACTGACATACCTTATTAATGGTAAAAAATATATAAATAATTAAACATATAAGAATAATCTATATAAATATTAGCAAAAATGAATGTAAATTTTGATTATATAAGTAAAAGCTCGTCCTTTGTTCGCAGGTTGATACGGAACGCTATATCTCGGAGCGCAAACACGACATTTCGCCAACGCAGTACGTGGGCGGTACTTCTTTATCAAGAACGAGCCCGTTGGAGTACTAGATTTTATTAGACATACCCTTAATAAATTGCGGAAGTGTCGCGTGCCATGTTTGCGGAATATCGTAATGTATGCTAAGGTTATTATTTACTTATACTTAAGTAGTATCGTTCGGCTAATAAACGTAGATACTTGCTAAGTTGTACAAATTTTAGTTGGAACTCTTTAAATATAATCGTTGTATGGGTTGGCACTTTTTATTACAACTTGAGCTAGAAGTGTATAATATTTTTTTACATAAAAATATCTTTTTTAATGTGTTTTTAAATCTTTCACCTTTTGCTATATATTTTATTGCGGTTTTCGCTTTTTAAGATATTGATACCAGAAAAAGATTAAAGTAAAAGGTGCGTAATATCAATACATTTATTACGCTCGCCACGTGATTTAATTTGAAGCCTCGCTAATATACTGTAATTAACATTCAAATTCGACTTCAATTTACATATCTAATCAATTCCTATGTAAGAAAAAACGTTAATTATATAAAACACACGCTATCTTTGCTAATGCATATCAATAAACAAATAAATCCACGAAATATATAAATAAATAATGATAGTAGTAAATGATTAGCGAATTTCCTAGAATTTGTTCAAATAATTCGAAGGTCTAAGTGTAAGAAATTAAGAATAAAAATCCATACAAGAATATGTCATGAATGTGTTCAAGTTTTAAATAATTATTAAAACAGGTTTATAAATGTTTGATAACGAAAGTGGCTAATCTCAATTGGACACAAATGACAGAATCAGATCATTCGTAAATCATGTAACTTTTTAATTACGCATTGGTAACTTATAAGTGACTTTTTCGATTTCTATTATATTGAGAGACGAGTTTTGTTTTAATTTAATTTTAGTAGTATTAGCGACTACTTGCTTCAAGTATATGCGAAGCTTTGTTAAGTCGTGTAGGTAGTTTATGATATGTTTCTGAGATCATACTCAATACTTATATTGATATCTACTTACGCTGAGCTTTACTTGATAATGACAGATATTTTTTACAGAATTTTAGACAAAATTATAAATTAGTAAGAAATATCAGAAAGTATACTAAGATTGTCCTTATTTACTTATGTCTATATATATTTAAAAAGCTATTAAATTTTTTATAGTTATAATACAAGAGTTTCATCTCTATAAACAAAAGATTACTGTTTCCAACATATCTTTAAAAATCTATGTTTAACATTTGACTGTCAGGTTATATTTTATGTAGAGCTAGGTTGATGGAAGGGATAAATATTAGGACATACCGTTACTTTCTGTCCATTTTTTGAGACAATGTGTGTTATAAGGCAGAACTCATGACTTTTTGTCTGTTAATCAGATCGAGAAAAGGAAAAGAAATATTTTTCTCAAGTGGAAATCAAACCTACAGTCGTCGCTGTTACGGACGCGGTCGGAAATTGTACCACTTCGCCACGACGGTGTCGATGGTTGATGATATAATTCAATCAGATATTTCATTTTATTGATGAAAACTACAAATTTATTGCCACTAAATACTATATTAATTAGGTATTGCCTTAGATAATCTACGAGTCTTATTAAGAAATCTCGCTATATTGGACATATCTCGAGTGGCAATGGCGACCGGATGTTGCAAGTGTCACTAATTATATCACAGAACATGTTCCAATACACACCATCACATTATCATCAAAACTATTTGTCCAAGCAATTATAGCTTATATAGTTAATATAATAAGTTCTAAAATATAGTGCAATATTTTGATTGATATTCCCTCATCTCGTGCACAGTACATTTCGTTCAAAAATAATTATCAAATATTTACGACGGGTGAAAGTGAAATCTGTCACTTATATTTTTTATTAGTTGTTAAAGTCGTGATAAATTATTAAACACATTGCTTTTGCTGAAATATGGAATGACTGAGATGTAGTTTATTTTTCTAAATCGTAAACTTTCCTTTATTTAATAAGAACGTGCAAAGTTGGATCATTTGTTGGGCTGCTTTCATAAGATTGCATCTTAATTTAGTAATAAAGCAATATTTTTTGGATTTTTGGCTAATTATATATTATAAATAATTTTTTTTTAAATTTAATTAATCATACAAAAATAGCGCAAAAAGAAAAGAAAAAAAAATAGCCCAAAAGAATGTTAGTTAAAAAATCTATACAAAAGTTTCTTTATGTGTTTAAACTTTACAAAAAATATCTTATAATGGTCTCATTAACATTGTTCACTTCATTCTTTGATATATTACACTGGTAACAACTAATAGCTGTATGTTTTGTTTTGTTGCTTGTCCACTACTCCATATAGGGTGTGTATTGATGTTCAAAGAAAAAAATTATATCACTTATAAATCAAATGTCTGTCAACTTAGCCAAGGTATTAATATTTACGCGTATGTGTACAATTTGAACAGGTATTTTTTTAATGAACGATAGGTCATGTATAAATTGGTTGGCCTGTAATAGAAGTAAGTAAGTATTGTTTTTTTTTTCTACTCAAGGGCTTATTATACTCTTATACTAGCCACGTAGTTTATTATAAGTAAATTAAATAGCCAGCGTTTAAAACAATTTTAAATACATATACAAAAGATTACTTTTGTTGTAGTTATTTTCACATTTTGTAGATATAAGTGATGTTGAACTTTACACCTCAGACGCAATGTGTCGAAATTGGCTGACGATAAAAAAAAATAAAAATGAGACAAAATTTAAACCCTGAAAAACAATAATAACTATTCAGTTCACATAGTTCTGTAACACGATAGTGTTATTTCTTAGACCTTTTGCTTGATTCTTACTAGGTTGGTATTTGGTAGTTAATATTTTTTATTCTTAAATACTTGTGCAAATTTATATCACAGCTCCATAGTAAATAATAATGTGCAGATAACGTACTATTAACATTCTATTGATATTAAAGTATCTCAGCCTTCTATTTGTTCTACTTATAGCCTTATGTTAATAAACCAGTTAGCATTGTTATAGAGGATTCAGTGTAGAATTGACCCCGCACTATAAGATACGTTTAATTATGTATGGAACATGTTATGTGTAGGTACTACATTTTAAAACAAATTGTCGAAATCTTAAATGAGTGTTTTTAGTACTTTGTAAATTTTTATATTAAGATTACAATAATTTAACGTTTACATGGACGGTTATAAAATTTTAGGTACCCTATGTATAGCTTAACTTAGCTCTAGATTCTTATATTATAAATAAATAGTATGCTTAAATATTATCTATTGAGTGATGCAAACCAAAGTTTTCAAAAATTAAAAATATTAAATTGTTTTAAGTGAATTCTTCAAATCAAAATAATTATTTCCCCCAAAAAAGGTTGTCGAACAGATTAACGTATATCACTATAGTCTTTTAGATTTATACCTACATACCTGATACCTGATACTACCTACCTGATTGATACCTGTGTACCTACCTAATACTTAACGTTGCTCCTGTAACCACGTTATACGATATAATTTACAACATAATATACATATATTATAACTTTGCCGATAAAACATCATGATGGGTCACAAACTATTAACGCATATAATGATATCGTAATGTAATCAAGATTTTACAGCGATAGTATGGAAAATGAATGTATAAATTTTATGGTGAACTTTATGATACTTAAAAAGTAAATATAGTGAGTGTTTAACTACTTAACAAGCTTTAGGTTTAGGTTCGATATTATTCGAGGGACTGAGTTATTATTGTTCCTCCCCCACACAGCCACAAATG
Organism: Dione vanillae; assembly: GCA_037178615.1. Taxonomy (NCBI): domain Eukaryota; kingdom Metazoa; phylum Arthropoda; class Insecta; order Lepidoptera; family Nymphalidae; genus Dione; species Dione vanillae. The sequence goes on from JAZFAU010000190.1 coordinate 569,291, forward strand.
TTGCAATAATTTAAGTAACAAAAAATATAAAAAAAATAATGTTAAGATGGGATCGCATTATGATTAATATTAATTCTATAGATTTTCTATTAACATTAATAGAATAATATTTACGATAAGAACATATAGTATTAGTTAAAAAGAAACCAAGTGTCTGTAGTGTTAACTATGTTACAAATAAAAAAATATTGTTTCTACCATTTTTTACGTACCATATTTTGGATATTTTTGTGTAATCTTAATGATATTTACAATTTTAGTATTGTTTTATTATGATTCTATTTATTTTTAAAACCTATGCACATATTTTATATAATCGAATATTAAAATGTATTTCATACCAGTGTAATTAAATTAGCTTCGTTAATTAGAGCTATATATATGTATATATATAGATATATATATATATATATATATATATATATATATATATATATATATATATATATATATATATATATATATATATATATATATATATATATATATATATATATATATATATATATATATATATATATATATATATATATATTCCTCTAATAAATTCAAGGACGTTGAGGGCCAACTAGTTTCTTTATCTTGTCTCTTCGTGTATTGATTGTATAAGTAGTTTTTGCTGTAATTTAATATATGTACATATATAATATTAATATGTTTTCATGTACTGCTCGTTTTTTTCTATCTATTTATAATATATTAATAACTTGTTACGGTTATATTTCGTAATAAAATTATTATATCGTACAACATACTGTATTATTATAGCCTAAGCATAGCGAGAACCATTTATAGAAAGCAAGTAAATTTTGTTTTAACAACAAAAATAAATATAAGAACGTCAATGTACCTCAAAACGAACGCATGGCTTATTTGCTAAAGCTCGGTTGTTGTAATAGGTGTAGGTTCAGTATTTTGTTACTTTAGCGTGAATAATATTAAAAAGAGAGAAAGCAAGCGTATTAAAAATGTAAGTGTTGATTATTATCAGTTAGGTATAACAATAAAAATTATAATAAAATATTTCATTGAACGTAAAGTAACATAAATATTTAATACCTAAGCCACAATATGTCTCAGTAAATAAATGGGCTATATTGAAGAATTGTCAGCAGCTTAAAAGACTTTCTTAAGGTTCCGATCCAAGTTTATAGTAGCATTTCCTTTTGTCGCTTTAAAAGTAAAAGCTGAAGTATACTTTATTTAAATTTTGTTATAAACAATATCTACTGTCATATAGAGTATTTTATATTAATTTACTATATATTTTTTTGTATTTTTATCAAGTATTACTTGTGATATATTTATTTATTTATTACAACATTTTCAGTATCGACGTCGTCCTTCTAACAGCATTGTCATATATTGTCTGATAGTAACGATAAGATATTTTATATATGCTGTAAGTATTATATGTATATTGTACTTAGATATATATAAAATATCGGCGTACTTTTGAATAACTAATTGGACATGTATGTAAATGGCTCAATAGCTTGCTTATCAGTGGTCATACCCACCGTCATAATTGTATTTCATTAGAACATCTGAGCGCAACGAGAGCAAAGCATTTGTTTGTTAAAACGTATATTAATGAAAGCATGATTTACTGTATCATTATCCAATCAATTATATAAACATAGCTGTTTGTTTGTTTTTATGGTATAATATATTTTTTTTTTTAGCTGCACGCTTTATCCCGCACATGGCAGGGTAGGCAGAGGGAACTGCAGGAACCATAAGAACCTAGTGTTAAGACACTCCGTTACTTAGTCCCTGCTTACTCCGTCCCCACTTTCCGCCGTTTTCGAGGCATTGCGTGTTGAGTGGCGGAACTCAACGCCGCGCTTTGCCTTAGATGTATAAAAGTAAAATATATAAAAGTTATAATTATAAATTAAAAATAAATGTTATTCCTAGACAATATTTTTCTATTTAGGCACGATTATCTGTATTTGTCTCAAAACAGTAAAACAACAAGAAAAGCTCAATTTGAGAGAAGTAAGTGCGAAATTCAATTTCACAAATGAAAATATTTATCTATCCTATTATAAGGGTTACAGGATAGGAACCCTTTTAAGATGTAATTGTTAAAGCAAAAAAATCATTTAAAAATTTGCGTAACGCTTATATTTCATTATATCTCTTACTTATCTACTTTTATATGATATTTTACAAATGAAATAAAAATGAATCTCTTCTCTATATGAAATCAAAAAATATACAACAATAATTTTATTTGTACAGGCCATTATTCTAGGTTTATGCTTGCCATTTGTAAGTCATGAAGCAAGCAAACATTGCTTATAAAACAGTTACCATCAAGCCATTAAGAAGAGCAGGTTAATAAATCAATGATAATTAATTAAAATATCTAATCGCGTTTAACAAATTACGTAAAGTAATTAACTGTAATGAGAATAATCGTCGTAAATCACACAGAAATAATAAACATTTCAATTTTTACTATATAAAAGGAGGTTGACACACGAGGTCCACCTGGTCAGATATGTAGACTAGTGCTGTTCTAGTTAAGTTGATTTTATGCAACAGCAGGTGCACGGCAAGAAACTGGTCGAGACAATATGTGGGGTCTTTAAATAAAATAGCTAACAATATGAATATATATCCTTAGAGTGCAGTTGGCTTAGTGACTTAATTAATAAGGCATGGATATTTAAATTAGATTTATGTACATATAATTCGTATATGTATATACTAATAAGAAAGTTTTTAGAACTGGCAACTTAAAAGCATTATATTAAAAAAATAAGTTTAAATTTTGAAAATAGAACTCTTTACCAATAATATTAAGTATACATTTCCTTCATTTGTCATTTGTTTTACGATTTGGCGGCAAATTGAAATTTGTCTGTGCACGTCAGAATGAATTTAAGCCGAGAAAATTTTCGTGCAATGATTTTTTGTGACTTTCGATGTCATATAAGTCAACAAGAAAGTTATGATAGACTTCGATTGGCTTTTCACGATGAAGCCCCATCTCGTGCCACAGTTTACAACTGGTTTAATGAATCAACCAAAATCAAACGTGGTCGAACTAATCTCACCGATGATTTGCGTGAGGGACGGCCTTCTACAGCGACGACTGAAGATAATATCAGTGTTGTGCGGCGTATGATAGAGACTGACAAAAGAGTGACCTATCAGCAGATTCGGACAAGTCTAGGCATAGGTATGAGTCAAGTGCACAAAATCCTCCATGAACATTTAGCGGTCAGGAAGCTTTGTGCCCACTGGATACCGCATAATTTGACCGAGGCTCAAAAACTCCGCCGTGTTGATTGGTGCCGAGAAATGATCCAAAAATTTAACGGAGGTGACTCAAATGCTGTGTTCGACATACTAACGGGTGACGAAAGCTGGATTTACTGTTATGATCCGGAAACCAAAAGACAGTCTGCTCAGTGGGTGTTTCCTTCCTAAGAGTTGCCAACTAAAGTGAAGATAGGTCGAAGTGTTGGAAAAAAGATGGTGGCCTCGTTCTTCGGAAAGACAGGTCATTACGCGACAGTTGTCTTAGAGGTTCAGAAAACGGTTAATGCAGAGTGGTACACTAACAACTGTTTGCCACTTGTCTTGGAAAAAGTTCGAGAGAAACGACCTCGCAGCAGGATCCTCCTTCATCACGACAATGCCTCGTCGCACACCGCCAGGCAACCGATCGACTATTTGGCGACCTTAGACGTGGAATTACTGGGTCACCCGCCGTATATCCCCGACATCGCACCCTGCGATGTTTATTTATTCCCGAAAATAAAAGAAAAACTTCGAGGAAAACATTTTATGGACGCCGAAGAAGCAGTGGCTGCGTTTCAAAACGCCGTTGAAGAGACCCCTAAGGCCGAGTGGGCAAGGTGCTTTCTCAATGGTTCCATCGAATGCAGCGGTGTATTGATGTAAATGGACGCTATTTTGAAAAGTTATAATAAAACTAATAACTTGCTAGAATGCTTAGTTTTTGATTTTCTAAGAACTTTCAGTTTGACCCCCGTATCGATATATTTGGGTACTATTAAAACTATATTATAAACAATGAAAATTTATTTCAAATAATGGTAAGTACATACATGTATAAATATTTTATATATGTATTTATATACAAAGCAAGTGCTCTAAATTTTTCTTGAGAATCACCGCTTTATTTTCCTCACTATATTTCATACTCTACATTCAGTTCTATTCGTTAAGCCAATGGGGCAAAATAATAGATACAAAATTATACCGCAAGTGCACCAATCCACTTGTTAATCGGCTTCATTATAGGCAATCGACCTTCCAAGCGATGATAACAGAACTGGTCCACCGTACTATCATTAGCTGACTTGCGAGAGGGCGAGTGACATAGGGTAATAGCTATGCGATATAGGTCAAGATTGCTACGTACTAACCTATTCGATCCATCATATATGATTGGACCAACATTCAATCTGATTCAATCAACTACACCTTATAAGTAGTTGATTTATAGTGGAAATTGTTAATACAAATCAAAGTCATTTCTTAGTACTTTTTTTTTATTTTTCGTTATATATTTTCCTCGTGGATTATAAGTTTATATGTTCTTTTTGCAGGCAAGCATAATGTACTTTTTTCACATTGTTCTCTATGTCTAGCTAATCTTGGATATGCTCAACACAAAAACCAACTAATCTGAAGTGAATGAAGAACCCGACGAACCAACGAAAGTGAATAAATTTGGAAATGCAGCAACCCAAAAATGAGCTTTTGGCCAAAAGAAGGCAATGATAATAGCAATTTAAAGATTTTCTAAATATAACCCAAACAAGCAATAATTGAACCTACAATCATTGTGCTTAGTCAAATACAGATATATGTACTTATTGTAACAAAATTATATATTCTGTATGTATATGGAGACATCATAGCTATTTTTCAATAGATTAAACTGCAATCAATAAAACCATTGATTAATGACTATATTTATTTTGATTAAATCAATTTTAAAACTTACATTATTAATACTATAAAGACTGAATTGATTGTTCAACGAATCGAAAGTAAAACAATATCGATTAACGTAACGACATATGATATTACAATGAGGCATTAACAATAGCATATATAAATGCTACGTCAAAAGAGAAGATGGCATTTACAAAACAAATAGCTATGTTTTTTATCATACAAACGCATATATACTTGTGTCCAACATTCCGCAACGTATGCTACTAACAATCCGTTATCTGATTGATGACTTAAGTGATTTACGGGACTGTCCCACAAAAATAGATGACCTACCGAAGTGGTTGCAGCGTTTCAATATTTCCGATACTAATTGACAATAGGCAAGTACAATAGTAGTTGGCACCCACATTAATTCCGTGAGCCTTGGCATTACAGTGAAATGTCTGGCGATTCCTCGGGATGATATGGACGAGCTTTGTTAAGTGCTAATGCTTTTTGACGAAACTTGATACGATGGACGAGAAAACATACGGGCTTTTAAACCATATTTATTTAAATTTATAATATAATAATAGTTAAAGCCACTTATGTATTTTAGAGACACAATTACTAGAATCATATAATTAATGAACATGAATTTTGCTATCGTGTTAAATACTCAAGTCGGTGATATGGCGACTCTATATTAATGTTGTGGGATGGTTTTTAGGTAAAGGTTAAATCGATCAGTTATAATAGTTAAATGACTAGTAATAAAACGAAATTACAAACGTTGCTAATATCCGCTGAGCTTTTTGCAAAGTATTACGCTTGAATTTGCCAAATACTGGCTATGTTTTTGTTTGTATATATTAACATATAATTATGTTCATTAAATATATATATATATATATATATATATATATATATATATATATATATATATATATATATATATATATATATATATATATATATATATATATATATATATATATATATATATATATAATATATATATATATATATATATATATATATATATATATATATACATATATATTTTTATATAAATTTGGGCGAATAACGTATTGTATGTATTTCTTATAAATAGCATTAAGCAACTTTTGACATTATATCTACTCAACCCACGTGCATAAGTCTTGTTATTAATATTGACGTATTTGCACTTTTGTTAAGGATGTCGAAGAGCTTTTAATTTTATGCTTAAACGTAGGTGTTGTTTTTGTTTATACAAATAATTAAAAAAAAAAGAAATTAGAAAAATCGAATTACAGATTCAAAAATTAGATCTTAAAAATAGTGAAATTACGCCACTGGTTCTATTATTATCAAATTAGAACACTTCGGGAAAGTTGTTTATATATAAAAAATAATATTTTATTAGTAAATAAATTCTTAATAACATTCTATGAAATAGTTCTTTTTTATAATTTAGATACAATAAATATATTTTGAAATGTTCTATACATATACATATATATGTGCCTAAATAATATTATCCTTTTCATATTATAAAGCGTTCACTAACGTTAGTAAAGAAAAAAAATAAACATATTATGAAACTTTACTAATTTATAAGCTTCGTAGTCGATACTGAGAACTTATATATAATTATATATTAGATAAAGATCGTTTGACTTAAAGTCAATTATGTGTTGATCTGTATAATAAAATACTTAATAGACTACAGACTATATCAAATCGTATCTATGTACATTATAAATGAATATAATATTAAAATTATTTATTATATGGTATTGTGTATACTAAAAATTTGGGTTAAAGCGGGGAACGGAGTGTCTTAACACTAGGTTCTTTCTCCTTATATATATGCTGTATACTCCGTAACGCAATTTAATTTGCTCATTTACATTTGTTTAAGTTGTAAGGCTCAATTTATTTCGAAATTTGTTAAAAGAAAACAGTTTGTTCATGTATTACGGTAATTATATTATCCACGACTGTACATATACTAAATATGTATAATGCTAAAACGTATGCAAAATTTCCAACCGTTTTTTAATATGTTGTCACAATTTATATAATATAATTATTTTATTTAACAATTATTGATATAAAAACATTGTATTATCATACTGGTTAGTTAACGAGGTATTCATTCAATACAAGTGGCGAACAAGGTTTCTGAGTTCCAAAAATTGCTATGAGAATTTCATCTGAAGATCAATGCAAATTCTGGAGCGGTTGCTTGTACCATGTATGGACTTCATTAAGGCTTCGTAAAAACGTCCGAATCGCTTGGACGTTTAAACAAGAGCTGCTTTAATTAATATCTGATCGACCGACCTGTATTGTTATGGACACGTTGTATGGAGAATCTTACAAACATAACCAATCATTATGAACTTTTATCCGGCCATTGTGTTACCCAGTATGGCAAATACTTGTAACATAAAGAAGAAAACAGCTAATTTTATTAATTGATTGAATTTATGGCGTTAAAAGTTTTTTTTATTTGGTTTCAGTTCATCATTGACCCCCAAAAGCTATATATATATATATATATATATATATATATATATATATATATATATATATATATATATATATATATATATATATATATATATATATATATATATATATATATATATATATATATATATATATATATATATATATATATATATATATATATATATATATATATATATATATATATATATATATATATATATATATATATATATATATATATATATATATATATATATATATATATATATATATATATATATATATATATATATATATATATATATATATATATATATATATATATATATATATTAAATTATTCAAATATTTGAAACAAGTTTATCGTCAGAAAGGGTAGGGCAGATTTGCATGCCAGTATCCTCTGTAGGCGACGCTGGAACAGTTTCGATGAATCAGTTATACTTTATGCTTGATGTTCGTGTTTACGACGCTACTTGTCTATTTATTATGTTTATGCGATATTAAATGGATATGCTAAACACAAGACTATTAATTATAGCCTGTTGAGGCTACTGTATCGTATAGTTTATGACGAAGTGCGGTCTTAACTTTGCTTCAATGTTTACTTATGCGAATTTTCAATAGAACCTCTCCTATTCATCATTTATTTATTAAATGAAATAACCACTATTTCATATTATTAAAATATTTTTTTATTTCATATTTTTATTAAATTTCATTAATATAAGGTCTTTTAGGTAGCAATAAGTAGCCAACTTATTAACCGAGTGCGATATAAACTGTTAGCAATAGGTTATAATTAATAATTTCCGCTGCTGGCCACGATTACTATACTAAATTAAGATTAAACTAGAACCAGTTAACTTCCTGCTTTAAAGTCTAAAATCTAATAGCTTTGAAATTATTGATTATGCTCCAAATATGTTTATTATTCATTCTATTTTTTAGTGGCGGAAATGATTTGTTTAAAACAGTTAAGTAATTACGTTTTAGGATCGCGTATGTAATGTTGAATGTCCTTGTCATTTTAAGAAGTACCTACGCAATAAATAGATTTATCGAATAATCAAAAAAAAAAAACTACAAAGCTCCCGTTATTAATTTTCATATACGTCATCTGTATATAGATAATGTTGTAATGGGAAAAAATGAATTAGCGAATTCCTTCGATTTCTTATATAGATGTCAAGTGCGAGTAGTACTCTCACATCGTGGGTAGATATTCCAGCGAGGAACATACTACTTTGAGTAATTAGCAAACTTAAATTTTTTATGACCGTATTAAATCATTTGGAATGAATTGCTTAATTTTCATAATTACAAGTCAATCGTAGGTTTGATTCACACGGTGATTTTCATACAAAACACATCTATTGAAATTTGATTAGCTTTGTGCTTCATGAGAGTTATTGAAAAAAATGGTATACAGCTTTAGAAGCAATGTATACAGCGGAATACAACGTGAAGGTAAAAAACGTTAATTTTGAACGATTACAACAAATTTAAAGGATAAATGTTTCTACATTTTCGTTCTAAGTACATGAGATAAGTTGTAAATACAAATACATTTGAAATCTCAGATTTGCTTGGCTTTGAACTCGCGACCTCTGGTTCAAGATCCTCGACACTTACCATTAGGCCATCCATTTCAATTTAATAGTGTTGCGCATACGCTATGCAAAGTAGGCAGATAAATAGGCGGCGCTTCTTGCCTGAAGTCTGGTAAGCACATCATTATCTCACTCTTGTTTTACTTGTACGTCTTGACCGTTTTTAGGTTTACTCTGATTCATAGGGATGTGTGTGCCTGTATCGATACTTCAAAATTGTTCTATCACAAATATATATGTTCATTAATTTAGAATTTAAATATTATTATTTATTTTACAGTACATATTTGCCCATGTTTATTTAACTTATTAAACATATATTAAAATTTAATATTTTTGGATAAATATTATTTAAATTATTAAATAACTAAACAACTTAGGTTGGAAAATTATATATATATATATATATATATATATATATATATATATATATATATATATATATATATATATATATATATATATATATATATATATATATATATATATATATATATATATATATATATATATATATATATATATATATATATATATATATATATATATATATATATATATATATATATATATATATATATATATATATATATATATATATATATATATATATATATATATATATATATATATATATATATATATATATATATATATATATATATATATATATATATATATATATATATATATATATATATAGCTTCACACTTTATCCCGCACATGGCAGGGTAGGCAGAGGGAACTGCAATAACCATACGAACCTAGTGTTAAGACACTCCGTTGTTTTAGTCCCTGTTTACTCCGTCCCCGCTTTCTGCCGTTTTTCGAGGTATTGCGTGCTGAGTGGCGGAACTCAACGCCGCACTTTGCCAGTTTCCAGAGCGAAGAAAATGGAAATAGAAAAATTCATCTTCCTCGAGTGGGAATCGAACCCACAAACCGTCGCGTTTACAGGCAGACGCTACGGCCGCGACGGTCCTGACGGTCCAGACGTTTGTTATTTCTTTTATTTATCATTTTAATGTGATATTACTATAGTGAAACAAAGTTTATTATTTGTAAAAAAAAATAGTCTATTTTAATTATATAAAACTTCCCATCACTAAATAAACCGGTGTTAATCGTTGCACCTCGTTACTGTAAAGGTATCAGTAAAAGCCGTAACGGTGAATCTCCTTATTAACTTTCAATATACTTTTAATGGTTCAGTAATATTATATGAAAATCTAGTATAACTTTTTTATGTCTTCACGCATTCTCTGAGACATTTCGTGTTGTGCGGCGGAACTCAACGCCGCGTTTTGCCTGGATTGGAAATAGAAAAATCTGGTATTATGTTACGTGAAAATCTAATTATTATTTTATGTTTTATACTAATGTAAAGTAAATATTTTTGCGTTATAATAATAACAGAAAAACCTGAAAATTCTCAGGTACGATTGGGTTGACGACAGTAGGTGAGACGAAAGAGGTATGCAGCGTTTGGCGCTCCCTTCTCTCTGACTACCACACTAGTGATAAAGTGAGAAGATTTGTATGTTTATATATGTAAAATACTATATCCGAAAAAATATAATGGCTTTTAACATAATGTGAAGTGTGTAGGTGTGTATGTTAATGTTTACCGATGAGTGGTGAAAATAAACATCAGGTTACCTGCAACAAAGTAATAAAAAAGTTAGATCATGTATAATATTCTCCAATATACGTTAACGTTTCGTTAAACGTTTTTATTGATTATCATACTTGATTAAATTTTGTTTGATTCATGTGAGAGTTTCGTAAATTTTATATACATATATAACATATATATAATGTGTGTAATGTTTTGACAATATATTTATTTGTATACATTATTAATTTAAATGTTCCTTATATATATCTTATATATCTTATACAAGCTCTAAAAAGGACAAAATAACATATAAAAAGTAAAAAACTATAATATTTATTCATAGTAGGTCAATAATTTCCTGATGGGCCTCATCTTATTTATTACGGAACCGTAACTTTTTATTTTAACTACATCTACTTTTGAAAATATAAAAGCAAGTAAGACATAAATTAATATACAGTACAAATTTTCATTTTAAACATACATAAATAAACAATAACACTTCCTACGAAGTGTAAGAGAAGCAGTAAAATGTTATGGAACAATTCAATTAAGAGACATCGGCCACCCATTGTTTTTAATTCAGGCTCGTTAAGAAGACTCGAAGCCAAAACGGGAACCCTTTAAATTTATGGCCATCATTAACTTTTTCACTCGAATGAATATTTACTTTTATACTTCAAAACTTTACTTGTATTCGTTGTTGCCAAAATGTAACAAATACTGAAATAAAACCCTTTATTATCAATCTTATTTTTAACTCTCTTTTAATTGGCTTTCTCAAATTGTACTATAAATGCTATTAAATGTTTATACAAGAGTAAATTAAAAGAGCAAATGCTTTTATATATTTATAAAAAGTTACAAGAAAGTAACTAACCATATATACCGAAAAATATTTAGATTAATTGAAAGTAATATAGCTTACATGTAAATTAGCCAACTCAAAACTATTCTTTTTCTTCAAACCAAGAGATTAACGCGTTGAACCAAATAAAACAAAGTAGAGTGCTTCACAATATTAGTATAGAAAATAATTAAAATAACTGTAGTTGGCAGTGAAATTTGCATATTCGGATTTAAGTCTAAAATTATTTTGTACGCCAATAAGAGGCATCCGGCGAGACCGGACGAATAAAGCGAGCACGAACGTACATAAATATACGTGAGTTACAGATGCTTCATTTATTGAATTTTACTTAGAAATGTATTAAAATACACGACATTTGATGATTGTGAAAGTGGAGCAATAACTTCTTCATTTACTTATATATTATGAAGCACAAAGACTTTATTAAGCATATTTAACTGTACGTGAGTTAGTACACTTATAGAAAGAAAGATGTTTTTATATAATTTTTATAGGAAACCTAAGTTGAGATAATGTAATGTCAGGCCTTCCTCATTTTTTTTCTTAAAGTAGCAGAACTCAAAGCGGTGGCGGGCGCGTACAAACAGATGCTATGCCAATGGGCTACAACTACAAGATATTTTGTTTGTAATTTATAATTTTTGTTTATAATGTATAATATATAAAAACATCAAAAATCGTGTGAAAACATAATATAATACATATAATATATATAAGATTACACAGTAAAGTGATATAATAAAAATATACACATACAATAAAGAATAATAACATAACATGTAAATCAACTTTTCATCCACCGTAATTACGACTAAACGGTTATACTTCAAACAAAATAAAGAAACTCTAATTAAAGAGTATTCACAATAATTAAGTCGGTAATTTAAAATGTTGTATAAATGACAATTCGGACGCCTCACAAATTTTAATGAACAAGAGTAACGAGGTTGAATCTTGGGTACAATAGCCATATTAAAGCGAGATACATCTTTTTGGAAGCTGCGGAATTATATATTTATATATTGCTTAATTTTATTGTAAAAAAAAATAATGACAAAAACAAAATTAAATTAAATAACAGTAGATGTTGTCGGCATCAGAGAAAAGACGAAATTAAGTTCGTTAAAATGTTACACAATATCACACACGGCTTTTTTATCTTATGACTTATAGTTATAATGTCAGGCTTTTTAAAAGTCAACTTTTTTCTATATATGTACATTTTCTTTAAATTTATCGAACTGGATACATTAAAGATTTGCTTTTAGATATTTAACTTCTTAAATAACTAATTGATTTTAATTTTGTAAACAACAACTTTTTTGTATTGATTTTTGTTTATTTTGCAAAATATTGTCCAATTCCAATAGAAGAATACTATTACAATACTCATTCTATTCATATAGGAACATCTCTTGGAATACATTTCTAAAAGTTAAGAACACATTAACACATGTTAATGGGGCTTGAAATGTAATTTTTTGCCAAATAGCTGATGAAAAGGGCACGACTGGAGCGTTGTCATGATGAAACGTCCAACCTTGCCTGCCTTATGTCACTTAGTTTAAAAAATCTAGATCATGAAAATAAACGAGCGTAAATAAAACATTAATAATATTGCAATTTGTCAGGAACATTGAAGAAAAGATATCTTAGAAATTGTTGTATAATTGGCATACCCATATACATATAATAAAGTCTTTGCAAAGTAGAAGGATTATCCGGACGGACATATTTACATTTTTTCGGCCCCGTGTGAAAATTAAATTAGTAGAAGCATGAGCAAGTTTGTTTATTTCAGTAATTGCGACTTGTTATTAAATTATATTGAGATTATTATTATTATTACTATTGTATTTTCTTCATTTACATTAAGAGGTACTTAATCAAGTAAGTAAGCTGTAATAATGGACGTATTGTCTTATTCATATTGCCTATAGCAACAAATTATAAAAAAAATTAAAGTGCAAATGGAGATAATAGTTTGTTATTATGTATTTTTAGCTGCTTAGGCAGAGGGTACCGTAGGAACCGTAAGAGCCTAGTTTTAAGTGACAGAACTTGACGCCACGCTTTACTTTGTTACCAGAGTGAAGAAAATTATTCATTCTCCCCGTGTGGGAATTGAATCACAAGCCGTCAGAAACTGAAGCTGTGCCTCTGCGCTATAAGGGTTCTATAAGATAAAAAGTGTATCACGTGCCTGTAGTATCAATTATTATTCAATATTAAAATTTTTATGCTGCAGGAATCGAAGACTCGAGCCTATTTACTTACAGTTTGGTTAACGCAAGTTTTAATAATTTATATTTATTATTGAAATAAAACAAATATATAGAATCCATTTTGCAGCTCTAACTTAAAATATAAATCGATTTATAACTGAGACATAATGAAGTCTACGTATTATTTAGATACAATAAAATTTATTATCACAACTGATGAATAGGAAGATTATTACCAGCGCTTATTATACCGGCACATCGATTATAAATGGCCATAAAAACTAAATTAGATCGCCTTGTATTAAGCGTATAGTAAATATTTGTTTAACGGATTTCCTTGATTTTTTTAATTGCTAAATAGAATTATGTACCGAATATATATATATATATATATATATATATATATATATATATATATATATATATATATATATATATATATATATATATATATATATATATATATATATATATATATATATATATATATATATATATATATATATATATATATATATATATATATATACATATACATATATATATATATATATATATATATATATATATATATATATATATATATATATATATATATATATATATATATATATATATATATATATATATAAATAATTTATTATTTATTTTCTTTGTCATTTAGGGAAGGGAATAAAGTAATATAAAGCATTAACAAATTAAATTAAAAATGATCCGCCTATACTAAAATAATGAAAATATCTAACAATACTCTATACATATTTAAACAAGCTGTTTAGAAAGTTTTAACAAATAATTATATTTTACATACAAACAAATTAATTCAATGATCTGTATGTAAATGCAGCTAACGACACAAGACGGGAGGCCAACGCGCCGGAAACGACATCCAGTTTCTACTTAGCTAGTTATAAATCAACGAATAATTCCTAAACCAGTATGATTGAAGTATATTGTAAATATAACACTGCTGGGTCTAATTCATATAATTTACGAGGGTAGCGTGTGAATCAAATGTTTCATATTACGAGTTTATTTTATATTTTAAACAATTAGTTATTATGCATATGTTATTATTATATTTCAATAAATCGCTAATAAATAAAAACATAAGTTCATATCATTTTATTAATTAATATTCTTTAAGTTCTGCGCCCAAAGATTCACACGCGGATAAATTTTAAGTCGTATATTTTTGGACTTGTCATGGAATGTAATTATTAAATGTTAGAGTTATATTGATGATTAATTGTTTGATTGTTTTAGATATTTCGCACATTTCAAGCTTAATATGCCCAATGGTCCAATTTAAAAAAGCAACAAGAACAAATACAAAGAAAACTTAATGCCAAGAGGACATTTTTTTTTCAACCAAGTAGAAAAAAGAGTGTCTTGAATACAACCACGCGTAGTGACACAATGACCTTATTAAAACTGTATAAATATTATTTGTTTATTTGTTTGTAGCTTCACGCTTTATCCCGCACATCGCAGGGTAGGCAGAGGGAACTGCAGGGACTGTGGGAACCTAGTGTTAAGACACTCCGTTGCTTAGTCCCTGCTTTCTCCGTCCCCGCTTTCCGCCATTTTCGAGGCATTGCGTGTTGAGTGGCGGAACTCAACGCCGCGCTTTGCCTAATTTTGCCAGAGCGAAGAAAATTGAAATAGAAAAATCCATCTTCCTCAACTGGGAATCGAATCCAGAAACCGTCGCGTTACAGGCAGACGTTGCGCCTCTGCGCCACGACGGTCCATAAATATTATAATAAACATAATATTGGAAAAATACACATTACATTTAATATGCTAATGTCGCTTCCGCGAGCAGCCAATAATGATAAGAGTAGAACTAAAGCACTCATAAGATCAAGTTCCATATGTGTGTAATTAAATGTATCGATTTTGTTTCAATTTTGGTCATGTTTAATATGCATTACAAATTTTATGAACGTATCGCTACTTTGAAAGTCGAGGTCGCTGTATGTAATCTAATAATTTTCTGTTAATTTATACCGACATTAAAGTTGACCAGAATCACAAACATTTTGCTGATTTTTTAATACTTAACCCAATTCAATAATTAAATTGTTGCGTGTAGTATGAAATTATATTTTTTTGTTTTCGACGATTTTTATGTTTGGCTGTATTTTATTTTGATACTGTATATGGAATTAATATATCCAAATAATATTGAGAATCACTTTACTCATCACTTATATATATATATATATATATATATATATATATATATATATATATATATATATATATATATATATATATATATATATATATATATATATATATATATATATATATATATATATATATATATATATATATATATATATATATATATATATATATATATATATATATATATATATATATATATATATATATATATATATATATATATATATATATATATATATATATATATATATGCAATATATACAGTACAGTTTGGGTAACAAAACAAAACATTTCACAGTTTACCTTATATCGAAAAAATAAATAAAAGCAATATTATAGTCACATAATGTAATAAAAAAGATAATTTTGGTATACACAATGGTGTATTTTAGCTCGTATATAATTGTATAAAGATGTTGAAAACCTTCGACAAATGTCACGCGCCTTCCGCGGGTATCGTAACAAATGATGTGAACGCTTCTTTACTTGACATTGATGCGAAACCCGCGCTACGATACTCTGGTCATTTGCGCAAATATCATATTTCGTGAAATTCCAGTAACATCGCAGAAGTTGCCAACACTTTTATCGCACTATAAATATGAATAAAGAAAGTACGCAAAAACTGAGTCGCGTTAAATGGGAGGTTTATTGACGTGAAAAGAGGTTATTTTTGTACTTTAGTGCTCTTGAAATTATAATAACCTTACATAATTTAAGTTTTCTGATTTTATCTAGAGCTTTGTAAATATCATAAGCACGAATTGCTAAAGCTGATTCGTTAAATTCTTTTGTAATCTTTTACATTTGCTTGGTAAGAAGAAAGGAAAAACAATTTGTAATAAACACAATTGTGTAACTAACAATAATGGGTAGTTGGGCTTGTAAATTGCGTATCTAGTCATACAAATGGACCTGTGCAAATAAGAATAGCCTCGAGCAGCTAAGAGAAGCTTTGGCATGTAATCTTTATGTTACTGGATTTAAGTATTGCAGAATTAGAAAACTATTTTCTTTCAAATGCTCTAATAGGCGATAAAATCTAAATGTGCGTTTAGATTTTATATAATTTTAGGGAGTCTTATAATATTTAAAATTTTAATAGTTTTGTCAAATCACCCTATAAGTACATATAAGTGTATTGGTCTATATTCTAGTATTTGTAAGTAGTTTAAACGAGTGCTTTAAGCCATTGGGAAGCGGGCGGTGAAAGTATGCAAGCAGGCCACAAGGGACAACGGTGCATTCTGCGACACTGCCCTGTGTCCAGTATGTGAAGACTTAAAAATCAAAGGTAGCTCACGATTAAGTTGATATAGAGTTACGATTTACGTAATCAATATTTTTACTATGGACTAAATATTTAATTTTCAGCGACAAAAATTATTTTTTACTCTACTATATTCCAAACTTTCCGTTTTCGCTATATAAAATAAGCTTAGCAAAAACAGAAAGTTAGGAGGACCGTTGTGGCGCAGAGGCGTAAGCGTCTGCCTGTAAACGCGACGGTTTCTGGGTTCGATTCCCACTCGAGGAAGATGGATTTTTCTATTTTCATTTTTTCGCTCTGGCAACTAGGCAAAGCGCTGCGTTGAGTTCCGCCACTCAACACGTAATGCCTCGAAAAAGACGTAACGTGGGGACAGAAAAAGGCAGGGACTAAGCAACGGAGTGTCTTAATACTAGGTTCGTTTGGTTCCTGCAGTTCCCTCTGCCTATCCTGCCATGTGAAGGATAAAGTATTAAGCTATAAAAAATACGCTTAAATTTACTATGAGATAATATATATATTTAGATGAGTACACATTAAAAAGTCAACGTGATCTTTTTGTCTGTTTTTTATTGCACGTTCTGCACTTAGGAATGACATTCTATATCTACATTTGAATAACTTAATATATGTATATATGTATTACAAACAACTTTTTAAATATTTTATTAATATTGCATATCTGCATTTGCAACATTTATCACATCAGAAATGGTGCGTTAATAGTGGTCTTGTCTGTCCTTTTCGTATGACCTTATTCTCGATGAGTTGATACAGCTTCCTTGTTGTTACAGTCGGCTATTGTTTTGTGAAATAACACTCGATACGTTTCTATTACACTGACCGTTATTGACATAACTGGAGCCAATAGGAAAGTGATATGCCATAGCCAAAGCGAACCCTTCCTCGTATTTAAGCAAACACTTATTCAAGTTCTCAAGATTTAGATTATCAAGTATATCTTTATGCGCTACGAATATTGATGCTTTCTAAGATATTGCAGAAAAGGGTGTGAATTATACTAAAATATTACTTACATACTAAAAATATATTATTCTATTGCTTAAATAGACTACTTTTGTTTAATTTCATGACTAAATAACTGTATAAAGAAATTACAAAATAAGATATAAAACTTAAAAGCTCCTTGTATTTTTAGTATGTAGATGTGTGATCGAATATGTAATATATTTAAGATAATTTACATTCATAAGATTATATTTAATCAAAAATCAAAATCGGACAGCTAACGGACAGGCGTAATCCAACCAAAATGAATATAAATATGGAGCAATAATCAAACTATAGCATTTCTCCGTCAAGACATGTTAAATTTTCACTCTTAAAAAACAGACAGTGCGATCATAATGATAAATGTATGAAGTGCAAAAGGAATTGTATTGAGAGGCATACAAAGAATTTTGATTTATTGCTTCATCCGGAATTCTCCTTTTAAATTCTTTTGGGTCATCCGAAACACTCCTACTCACGACCCGCCTGAAGCTACTAAATGAAGACATCGTATTCAATGCTGTAATAAATCATTCAATGGATGTATGAAAATTTCTGTCTAGTTGAAATATCGTCAGGCGGTCAAAAAGTTCTGCCGAAGTCTCGCCTTACGCCTCCTGATTCATTACATTGTTAGGGTTGCCACGATTCTACTTAATTTGCTGGATTATTATTAATTTATTTATATATTTTTACCATATTAGTAAATATTCTTCTCTACTAAACGTTTTTATTGTTTATAATACTAAGCAATTGCTGCGTTGTCTTTAAATATATACTGAAATTATACTATGAGTTATTATTCATAACATTAATTTTAATTTATCGTCAACCATATTTTCACAAATTAAGTTATTATTGGCTGTATATTATACGGTATACACGGTTTGGCGCCTACACATGATCATGAGAAGCAAAGAACTACCGCAATTACTCAACCCGACACATTTGGGACGCATCGCTCTTTTTACCACCGATCATACTTGTCCAAATTATCTTGCAATAAAGTTCATATGACGTCTTGAAATGAGTTTTTTTAATAAATGTCAAGGAAGACGACGGAACTGAATATTTTAAAGCTGTAACTATACGAGTCGATGATAAATACCTTTATTATTGAAAGTTTACGAGAGAATAATAGCATCATTTAAATATTATTATATATATGTACATGTGTTAATTAAAGGAGGGATGCATATATTTTCATTTTGAGCTTATCATATTAAATGATTATTGGAATTTTTCATAATTGCTTACTTTGAAAATTATGCAACCCTAATATATGTCTAATATATATTTAATAGACTGCGACTTTTGCGATTGCTGACCAGATTAATTTTACTTATTAGCCAATTATGACCTTTATAGCCTTTACCACCCACAGAACAAAGGTCTTACTTGACTTAAAATACTATAAAGACTATTTTACGTCGATACCAATCTGTCCTTTGGTTTCGTAATAAGTGTAAAGTTACAAAGCCTAGTCAGATAGGTGGTCGTGGCAATGAGATTTTATGAGGTTCAGATGAAAAGTTATGAGGTCCTATTCGTAACATAAAATAATATAGCTTACGACAGTACCAATATTTGAACTTGGTTTAACGTTAAGTTATTTTGAGTAGAGAAATGTTATGCAGTATCATACCACCTCGAGAATGTCTTCTTTATGACTAGAGTTATGGAAATTTTTATTTTTAATACATAAATATTTTTGTTTTCCTAAAGAAATTTGCATATTTTTCTTGACTCGCTTAGTAAAAAAATATAACAAAAACTTAATAATATTATAATTGATTTATAAATAATAAATCATTACTATGTTTCTAGTTGTAGTATTTACAACTGCGAATTGTGAGAGTTTGTTAAATTAAATTCACAAAAGCTCTTTCAGGTGGAATTTAGCCGGCTATTATGCGCACGATCCCGTCATACATCACAATCAGTTAAATAATATACCTTGGAACTCTTTAGAATTGTCACTGTGATATACTACATATTGGTACAAAATTTGTTTACGTAATTAGAATAAATAACTAGTAAAGTGCATATTTGGATATATTTTTAGTTTTAATATGCATTTTGCATATTTGGGGGAATTGGTAAGGGGGATCTAAAATCGAAGAAATTCTAAACAGTTCCTCATTAAAATTAAATGATTTTATTTCATCCCTCTAGTGGAGAATGGTGAATCAAGAACAGACGCTGGTCTACTGTGCCGTCATGGTCTCAGGTAAAGACAGACATTTCAACATATAAAAACAGAAAAAATACTACTATTTCATACACAAGAAATTGCCTTTAGTCAGAAAGAAGTGAAGAAGTCAGTGAAGAAACTATAATGATAATCAAAACAACAAACCGACTATACAAAATCTTATTATATAAGACACTCATTCTGCTTGTAACGTGTACCCTCGACGCAAAATACGTTTAAATCGCTTGCATGACTTACAAAATAGTAAATCTTAGTCGCCATCTAACCTGAAACTGATGCGGCAGTACATCAATGCGGTAAATGTCTAGTGTCCACTGGAACGCTCATTTTATTACCCTCTTGCGTTTCATTGCGTGCCTTGCTCTTAAATATGATTGTGTGCATGCCTTTATGCAGGATGGCCGATGCGAGACCGATTATGGATATATGTTTGATAACCAAAGCTTAATTGTGTTACTTTAAAGTGGAAATATTGAAGTGAAAATAATAATTTAAATACCTAGTACTTTCACAATTATAATAACAGCTATAAACAGTGGTAGTACAGCTATTTGTTAACTAACTGCATAGTGTAATGCATAATCAAATTGCAAAGTGAATGTTTCTTCAGGTTTATTATTATCTATATTAGTTATAAAAGTAAAAATAAAACTTAACCGCGGACTAAGACCGCATAGAAAAATCATTAAAATATATGAGAACATAAATCTTTACAAAATAATACGTTATTAAATTAACACAGATAGTATTATTCGTATAAAGTGAAATAATTTACAATATGTTTTTAATGTGACCGCATATCCCATTTGTCTCGCCATGCCCCTAAGCACCGTTCTTAATTACACAGCTTCTTCAGATGTATACATTAGTCAACATATTATTATTAGAAGTGTTACGAACGAAACTTTAGTAGCTTCAACTGCTTTAGTAATAAGAACGTTATTCTATATTATTTTCAGATACTAGATTATAATCTATCATTAAAGCAGCGCTGAACTCATTTTAATTCCTAGTCAGTTCTCGATTTGGTACCTTTTTATTTGTTTTGTTAATTTGATAAATAATAAATAAAAAGCTTTAAAAAAATTCTATTTTCAGTAAGAACAGGTAAAAATTTATAAAAATAATATTGTTACTCTTAAAAATAATGTTTGGTTCAGTTTTAATTGAGTAGGAAGCAAAGTTCTCAATATAAAATTTGACAGTAAATTTATTTCCAGCTATAATTTATTATTATATATTATATAAAAACTATGTAATATATTTATATTGATGATTGTTTGCATACTGTTATAACGCAGAACCGACCAGTAAGTCATTAGCGACGCGTGCGCAGCGCGTGCGGCACAGCGTTACGTCTTATAATAAAATAGAGTATGCATCAATAATAAATAACGTTTCACATGATGCCTGCTATTAGAATTACGAAGCTTAATATAATTAAACAATGTTCTCTGTATCACGTGTAATAAATTATATTTCTAAATAATGAGCTAGTCTAAACAATAGCAAGAAATTCATACTTACAGCGAGTGTACAACTAAAATTATCCAATCACAGCTGACATGGCATGGTGTAATTTAGCGAGTGTTTTCAGCGCGCGCGCCGCACCGCCTACGCGCCCGCGCACCATCAATCACCCAGTAGGCCATTCTTTACCACATGACATTCTAATGCCTTTAATGTTTCGCAACGCAGGGATAACATTTGACCGCCTGGACGTATTGTCTTTGATTACATTTATTTGATGAGGTCACGAGCTCCACGGTTCTTTGTTTTTGTTGATTGCGTGCGGCTTCTGGTGCTTGCTGCTTGCCGCTTGTTATTATGGGTAATTGGCTGACCATGATATTTTGTAAACTATCCAGATATCTAATTAAATATATATTTCATTTTTTCATTAGATTTACAATCAAATTATATTATATTATATAAGTTATAAACGTATAAAACGTTATGATAGCTGAGAACGTTTTCCCTCACTTATATAAATCGATTCAGCCTTTATAACCGCTAGTTCAGTGGTCAATAAATATTTCCTGTAACAACAATACAATACCGTGAACTATCGATAGTTCAGGCTCGAATATGTCACGGGATCGTATCTATATGTAAATTGAGGCGAATTTTCGTAACGTGCCGGCGCCGGAGACCGATTCATCATAGAAATGTGGACGGACCGGCCCACGCATAGCATTAATGCAGAACATTTAATGCATTATACGCCTAGATAGCGACGTGGCGAGGGACTCAGCCTAACACTACAACAAACTAAATAACTAAATTCGATTTCAACATATGTATATGTTGTTAGCCAATTTTGCTATGAAAATGTTTTGATTTAAAGTAGTTAAGCTATAAAATACATATTTGGGTGTAAATGAAGATCTTGATTTCACCATACACATATACTAGAACGGGTGTAAACGACTATCAGTTTTTATGTAACTTGGTCCCGAGATAAATCCATTCATCAATTCTAATATAAGCATAAATTGCGGTCGAGCAGAGGTATTTAGTGTGTAACACACTCGATATGGTGTTATATCAATGGATGTAATGGACGTGGCACATTAAATATTCATCGACTGATGCGTAAGAACGCAGCGATCATGATAAATGTGGTTCTGCTGAAGCGAATTTAATCGATTTTGTATTTATTATAAACTATTAAGTTTAATACTCCTTTGTGAATAAATATTTGTGAAAGAGCTATTCACGTATAATTGAATACTTGTTCTTAGTATCGCGGTGTTTCTATATTCTGATCGTATCGGATAACTAGATCGTAACTATTTGGCAGGAATTTGAGAATGCTGCTCAAAATATTTGCCTTTCGTGCATAGTTTATTATTAAGTAGGTTTAATTGTGGCATCCTGAAACGTTATTGTAAACTATTAGTAAACAAGATGTGAAGTGATTAAAATTAATGTTTTTTTTAGTACTTTTCTGTATACTAATTATATAAAAATATTTGGTTGCCAGTATATTTTTACTTATGTAAGTAAGAAAAAAATAGCGATATAAGCACTAGTTTTTTTCTAGTATTTTTTTATTTATTAACCGACTAATACAATTTTTGGTGCGTGTGGTCCACGCCCCTTAGAGATTATATTCCGCAATTATGTGAAGGAAATGGTGGAATTGTGTGCCTGTCATGATGCGACTAATGTTAAGCTGTGAAATGACATTCGATAGCTGAGGGCGGTGTGCGGCTCCGCTTTGTGCAAATACGAGTTTCGTGCTTGCGCCTGTAGCCATTGTATTATGAACTGTAGATAACTCTATATACATAAATGTATAACGTTTCTTGTAGCGATATTTTAATTAGGCTTTTACGTGCTCCCTAGCGGTCCGGGGGGTAAGTGAGTAGGTTGGTAGATTGTAACGTGATGGATGTAAATTCAATTTTCATTTGAGACTATTATTCACTTTCCTTTACTTGTTTAAAACAAACTAAATAATTGATCTTTACTTCTCATGTAATATCTTAATTGATAAAGAATGGGCAATTACTTAAAAAAATAGCTGATTGAAGTCTAATTAAATATTTAATGTGGATGCTGTAAAATCGTTTTAGTTCTTTCATATAATATAGTTAAATTGTGATGATGTTCATTAATAGATTACTAGGTGATAGTTTTTATTAAATATATAATTTCGTGAGTCTTTGAAAATAACTCAAAGAATGCTTTGAACATGGCGATATTGCTTCAGTTTGTCAATGCCTCGAGCACGAGACGGTCGTGGTCTAAGAGATACTATATCAGCTTATCGCTTCGTCTATGTATAGAATATTGTTTTCACTTTAATAGTACAAAAAATATTTCTTATTTATTGCCTATTTCAATAAAACAATTTTATAATAAAAAATATTTAAATGTATTATAGATTTTATTATAAGCAAGCTTGTATCATTTTTGCTTTTTATATGTAAATTGTACATCGAAAAATTTGTTTTTTTTTTTAAGAATGAACAGCCCCTTACAGCATCTCTACTTAGCATGCTATATGCGGATTACTGTTCATATACTTATTGCTAATACACTCTATTCCGTAGCTTCTGTCTACTTTTCAAGCTATTGCGTATTTGGTTCCAGAATGATTCTTACCAGAGTGACGAAAGTAATTCATTACTTCAAGTTGGAACCGAACCCACCGCTATCGAGTTAACAATCAGTTTATGTACCGTTGCGTCACGACGGCCTTCAATACTAAGCTGCTCTTTAAAAATTATGAGCTTTTATATAAGTACATTGGAATTTTAAATAGCTTTAGAAAATGTGAAAACATTTTCATCGATTTACGCAACATATTTGTACATTTATATGGCAATTTATATTTAAATAAGTTATCTCGTGCTTCATTCTAATTATAACGCTTTCGCTAATTAATTTAATGTCATCTGTATTACTATGTAATTAAAATATTATTACTTAGCACATTTCTCTTTATTATTATGATGACGGGCGAACATAGTAGAGTTGCTCAGTAATAAAATGAGCGGTAGAAATGTTAGTTATATCTTTATTATTTTTTTTTGTACTATCATTGTGATGGTACTTATAGTTTGTATTTGCTTATGTCTTGTGACATAACTTTTTCACTTTGTAAGACTAAAGTGATATGAACAAATAAATTATTTTAGAATTTTCTAATTTTATATTCAATAGAAATGAAATTTGACACAGACTCTCATAAATAATATGAGCAATAGGTAATGGCGCGTAACTTCTAGAGAAAACTCACAAATAACCAGTTATTAGCAGCCTTGAGCGACGGCAACCAACAATTTACCCTAATTCATATTATGATCGCCGATATCCCTAGAAAATGTGGGAATATTTTCACTGACCAACACCTGCAATTTGATGAGAGGAATCATCACCGGTTCTGCGATTGAAAACGACAGTTTGCTTTAAGTGATGTGACTAGAACTTAGAACTAGTTGAGAAAACTCGATCGAATGAAAGTAGGCGTCCCGTTTTAGATAATACCACGTTCCAGCTTCATATTGCTGTTTGTGTCACGTCATGATGTCGGTGTATTTATTTCTAACAGATTTCAATATGAGATGGTCTGTTAAAATTTATAGACTTAAATTAATTTAAATGTATGCAAATATACTACTGCTCATTTTTAGAAAAAATCGAAGAGTAAAATTACTGCAACAGTAAAATTTAAGATTTATCACTAACTAGTATGAACTACAAAAACGTAGCATGTGACCTTATCACATACAAAAGATTTCAACGAGCTACGCTGTATATTAAATAAGTAATCGTTTTGACAGGCATTACGAAATAAATATATATTACGAATTAATACAGATCCATAGATTCCTTTTGTATATTAAGTGGTCATTCAGACTGGTCATGTCAAAGGTGATACAATGTTATTTTCTCACGCACGTATTTCTAAGAAATACATGGCAGCGATCACACGTAGACACTTTAAAAGAAGTAACTGCCTAACATTTTTCGCACCATAAAAACGGTATATCAAACGTGCTCATCAACATCATTCTTACAAAGTTTTTTATTTATATATTATTATCATTATATACATTGAAAATGAGAAACGGTGAGTTTCACAATTTCTACCCGAAATCCAAATATTGTCTTAAAAAATGAAACTCAATATCATATTTTGTTTTATCATTGCGGGGAACTGCCTCAGAAGTTACCAACAAAGTTAAGTAAATAAAGTCATTATTGATACTAAAATTTAAAATCTTATTATAATAAAAACAATGTATAATAGTTGCTGGTAAATTTTTATCCAAAAATTTAAATCGTTAAATAAAAGCTTTAGGCAAAATTTTTACTCAATATGTCGATGACCTTGTTTCAAATGGCTTACTTGAGAGCCTTTATTTCTTAATACTAATTGATTTTGTTTGTTTTTGGGTAATACGTATAGCTTAGTTATATTAAAGCTACACTGTAGTACAATTTTTTTTGCATAAAATATACTGTCAGGCATCAGTGGTACTACGTTGGTTGGGGGTTCAAAATTAGCGCATGAAGTATTTTAATATATTACATTTCTTCTTGCTCAGTTTTTTTTTTCATAATTATAATATTAATTACATTTTTATATTTTTTATAATACGAGTTTATATCTTTCGAAATATACAACGTATGAATGGATCAAATTTTGATTTATTAATTAAAATTTATACACAAACATATAGTTAGTCAGATTTTCTTTATCGTGAAATTAATTGTTTTTGTTCCTCGTCTAAAAGGACAAAGTAGATTGTTAAGTTCGTGGTTAAGGCAGTAACCGTAGGCCGGAGTGATTTAACTCTAAGTTCTCCTACGAAACTAGCTATTAAATTAAAAAAAGTGATATATGCTAGCAGTGTCAGTAGAAACTACTTTGTCATCGTATTTATCTTCACAACTACAGTCATTGTACAATAAAAAGCTAGTGCTTTATGAAAGAAAGTGAAATTTGTTATTTTCCCACCTGTAATCTTCGCAATAACTATTCTGAGACGTGCTTAAATGTCTTGTTGCAAATTAACCTATAAAGATTGCTACATTTTTTAGCATTTTTTGTAAAATCTGCTTTTCATGTACATATACGAGCATATTATATTTAATTAAATACAGTGTGTTTATTTAAAACTGCCATCACTATGATTGGAAACAGGTTATTTTTGTTTGGTAGATATTATTCAGAGATATAAAATGGCATTTGGTTCAATGATATCACGTATTTTGCGTTCAATTTTAGAAATTATTTCATTATGCCGTCAAATGTTTCTAGACCACATGAGATGACAAGGAAAACTAGTGATCTTGTATGAGATAAATCGCTGTATCTTGTTCAAATAATGCATCGCTCGAGGGCATCGTTAAGCACATATGAGTCATGGATTAATGTTAGTTTTGATATTCACAACAGTTAAGAGAACTGAAATATATTTTTTTTATTCTTGGTGCACAGTAACTAAAGCTGTGATATTTTAATAGAAATTGCTTATCTACATAATTATTTACGAATGAAGATAAAAATACAATACTAAAATTATATATGTAAGTATTATCTATTAAATTATAGCATTTTCACAAATCCATTAAAACAAAAAGTCTAGTTTAGTAAATGATATTTAATTTTTAAGTGGTGTTTTGTAATTTATATGGATACAACAAACATAAACCTAACATAAATTTGAAAGATTAATCGAAGCGGCCAAGTACATAAATACAAGTAAAAATAAAAATAAAATAGCATCATAAAAATAAAGTAGCTGTAAACTTTACAAATTAGTGCGTAAAATCACAAAGGAATCAAACGTTTTCGCGTCACTAGTTCCAAAACAAGGGCCTGTCGTCACCGCGGAGGAAGCGAAAGCGAAATAATCGACTTTTGCGTGATCAAGGCTATTGTTAGGAAAGCGAAAATGTGACGGATGCGAATGAAGACCAAGCGGGCGTGTACGGCGGGCACATCTTCTTGAAAAAGACTGAAAAATATAGTGTCAAGACTAGAACTGATTTTATATGTGACTTCTTTCTCGTGGTCGTATACAAAGAAGTAACACTTTAAGCCCTCTACATAACTTTCCTATTATACTTGAAATTCATTAGATTGAATAGAAACGGTATATCGTTGCTATCTTCCAAAACATTACAGTATAAGACTATAAGTAATCGCCTAGTAATAGCTTAATTATGACCAATGCAAGATTAAAATATTATTCGAAATAATTTACAATTC
Organism: Dione vanillae; assembly: GCA_037178615.1. Taxonomy (NCBI): domain Eukaryota; kingdom Metazoa; phylum Arthropoda; class Insecta; order Lepidoptera; family Nymphalidae; genus Dione; species Dione vanillae. The sequence continues at coordinate 597,470 of JAZFAU010000190.1, forward strand.
GGTATATATTATAATCTACTATAATATTTCCTTTTCCTCACATTTACAGGCAAATATATATTACATATCAGTATAAAATATTAAATGAATTTATTGAAAAAAGTCAGAGCAGCCACCGTCTAACCCTTTCATCTCCGTGACGTGACATGTCGGCGCGTGCCACTTCGCACATTACTAAGTCACGACCGGAGAGCGTGGTTGAATGCACGCTTATATAGTAGCTACGTCGATCATTTACGGTTATTCCGTGTAGGTTAGGAGTAAATTTTAGCCACTTTTACTAAAGTGCTTATGATTTTTTTAGTATAATAGTAAAAAATTTCCTAGCGTAAAACTTTTCTTTATCAATATAAATTTTTTTATATATATATATATATATATATATATATATATATATATATATATATATATATATATATATATATATATATATATATATATATATATATATATATATATATATATATATATATATATATATATATATATATATATATATATATATATATATATATATATATATATATATATATATATATATATATATATATATATATATATATATATATATATATATATGAAAATTGTAAAAAAATCTTTAATAAAGTTACATTACGAAAGGCTAGTCTTACCATTTATGCCACTCTTAATTATATATATGAATAGTTATAAATTTAGTTCGTGGTTCTGCTTATTTAATTTAAATAAGAGAATTTATTTAAAATAAACTTTTATTAAGTATCTTCGTAATTACTATTTTTTAGTGCTTATGTTAATTAAACCAACTAACTAAACGCTTTTGCGTAGTCATGATCGCGCTGACTGACGCGGTGATAACAACCTTAATATTCGATCCCTACTTGATATAATTGTTTTTATTTCTCTTCCGTTACGACAAAGTGTGACGTTACTCAAGCGCAATTCCTCGGATTCGGGCAGAAAAAGAAATACGAAGTGTGAAATTAAAAAAAAAAACTATAATTTGTTATCATATTATTGTGATATAAAGTACCCATTAACGAAACAGAAATTCTCACACGAATTTCTACTTCTCTAATATTCTCTTTCGTTAAGCAACCAAAAATGAACATTGAAATATATGTATATAGTTTCTTGTGAAACATTTTCGGCACTGCTTATAATCTAGATAAAATTGATGAATCACCAGGGCGTCACGCGAAGTCCGTTTCGTTTCGTTTGAATCGAAGACCTTTCGGCTAACATTTACTATTACGCCACTCAGCAATGTATAGGCACTTTTATTTAAACCGACAGTAGTGCGGGAGCGCTCACGACCCGATAATTGATGTTGCAGCGCGTGCCACCGCCGTAATAAGTGCTCCGTCTGATTTGTTGTTTTTTGCTTAATAATTTATATTCTAATCTACGATTATATTTATAGTGGTATAAAGTTTAACGCTTTATTTTTACTTGGCTTTACAGATATTATATACATAGATGCATGTAATAAATAAAAATATGAACAAATTATAAAGACAACTTATTGTTGAAGAAACTTAATCAAGACCTTTTCGTCTAAATTCAAGACACTGTGTACGAAGTAAAAACGCGAGCCTTGTCTTGCTTAATGAAATAAAAACATTTCGGCCAAACCCACAGCCGCCACAAAAGTAAAACACTATGATGATGCACGTAGGTAAATAGACATTATGTAATTATTTATCTTTTGCAAAATTGAGTCTGCCAACTTTGGTACAATGGTCAGTGCTGCTATCTTTCACCCTATTTATTAAATCTGGCTTATAAAACATTTTAATGATATTCAAGATATAATATTTCTACTATTCACAATAGTTGAATAGACTACTATCTCATTCGAAATCGTTCGTTATTACTCAGTTAATATACGATTCTACGCTCTATATATGCATATATTTTATGTTGGACTTTGATTTAATAAACAACCAAACCTGTTATTTATTGATATTGCAACAAAAATATTAAAGATTATACTAACTTATAATTATGAGTAACATAGATTGCTTTCGGAATCTAAAATAAGAATAGGATGAATGAAAACTACACGTTGGCTAACAAGATCTAATTATTTATTTGTGAAATCGATGTTGCTGTTACTTGGACATAATTACCAGTGTATAGGTGTGGTTCTGTATAGAATATGATAACAAGCAAGTTTACGATGGCAACAAATTCTACAATCACTTATCTGTCACTCAACTTACGAGAACTGCTCTAGATATTAGATCATTAAATGCGGGAATGTTGTTTGTAGAGTACACTTAGACTAATATAAAATCATGAGATGTGGTAAGAAAGAAATTTATTTAATGCCTGCAATTGCCGATCGACATAGTGTGCTAAGTTATAAAATTTGCTACGGTTTGAAGATGTTTTCGGTTCAAATAGTAGACAACAATTTGAATAATTACAATAACTATATCTTTAAGAAATCATAGAGATAGAAAAATTTTCTTTTTGTTAATAAAACCTTTGTAGCTGCAAACAAAGTTGTATGAAATGTGAAAGGACATGGGCAAATATTTAATTTAATTAATTAATTAAATTAGTTAATTGTTCTTAACTTACCTCCACCTTCTTGTAATTCTCCATTCGCCTTTCAACAAACAATCGCTCCTTCGGCTAAGCTCGTAAGTTAACATTAATCAAAGACAGTTACTTAATTCAACAGTAGACACTAAGGAACTTTAATAAAGATAAATCTCGAATAGATCTGTTACATAATAAGGAAGAACAATTGGTTGGATATGACGAAATTTACAATACTATGACGTTACTAAAGAAATACAATCTCTTGTAATATATAATCATATTTAAGACCTTTGAAAAATGTTTTGTCATATAGTACTTACTATAACATATTTTAAAAAAGTCAAGTTAAAATTAAATAGTAATCTAATTTAGTTTAACTTCGATCAAAATAACAATATCGTGGAAATAAAATAGAAAAAATAATCGATTGATTGAGTCTATTAAATACTCTGTACCACAGCAAGGGTCCAGTTATGCTGTTTTCGAGCAATTGGAGGTAAAAGTAGTTCGCTATTTTACTAAACGGCGTTAAACTGATCAATAAAAAGGAAATTCGATAGTGCTCTTTGTAACCACTTTACGCGTGAGTGCTCTGTGATTTAAGATAATTTTATTTCTATGTCTCGTTTCGCTTCGTAAATTACTTGATCGTCCAATAGGCCTATTTTGGTAATATTAAATTTAGTAAGACCAGGTTTTATATATTTTGAGTTTATTAAAACGCTTTATTAGGTAATTTAAGTCGTGATTTTCCTTTTTCTTTTATAATAACTTAATAAGGTTGGTGTGAGAATAGAATGTCACAATTTAGTAAAATTTATAAAATAGCTTTCACAAAATACAGAAATGACAATTCTTATTTTATTTATAAATGAAAACATGTATTTTTTTTAATAACAAAAATATCAATATATTTTTATTGACACATTTTAACCATTTCTTTTTAGATCAGATAAAGATCAGTAATGGAAATTTTTGCCCTAGAGTGTCAGTATTGTACTCAAATTGTATAAAAGAGATTTTATGAATGTCCAACCGAAAATCTGAGAACGGAGTGATTTATCTCTGTCTATTCTTTCCATTGCTTTACAGAAAATAAAGGCGATGTTTAAAAAATACTCTTATTTGACAATAGTAATCATTTTTAAAGCTAGAATGCTACTAAACTGTAAATAATTGAATGCTTCTTAAAATAATTTCTGCAGAAGAGCTTTGAAAGATAATTAAAAATATGTCCGGTATGTTCAATAATAGTAGAAAGCCCGCTTTTAATAGCTAATATAGTATGATTACATATTAATTAGCATTAAGTACAAAGTTTTACTATCTACATGTCATTATATGGAAATATTGTGACTATATATTCCACGTTGGGTGGTTCTGATTATTTCTTCTACAAGATAAAAGCTTTAAGCCACACGCTTATACACTTATACAGTATAATCAGAAACAGCCTGGTATCAAGACACTGTAAAAGTGTAAATAACATTGCAAATAAATTGAAGACATTACGTATCGATCCACTGAACTCATATGCATTAGAGCTGGGAAAAAAAATAATTTATTTCTCTAACTATTACTACTACTATTTACAGTGCAACGTTGCGCCCAGTTAGAAATAAAAGTGAAAATTTGTAACGTTAGTTATGTTGTCTAATTTAAAAAATTAAATAATATTTTAGGTGTCAAAATGTGACAACTGACTTTTATTTCATAAAAAAAAAAAACATCATGACTGTTAATATTTTGCCAGCGAGAGAAAAGAAGGAAATAGTATATAAAAAGGTATTCAAAATTTAAATCTTATTTTAGTTTGCTTAAATTAGAATTAAATTATAATTTCAAAGTTGCTTAAAATTATACGTAATAAATTATTGGTTATCTTAACAAACTCTACTTCTTAGTAATAGAGCCTAGAGCAATGGTAAGCCAGTGAATATTCAGTCGTACAGAGCCCTGTCTCGATCATTAAGTTTGCATATTATAACCTTCTTTTATCTAATCATTTGCATATTCACATATTTTATTGTACTGGACGCGTTTTGACGCCTCCAATGACTTTATAAGGGATCGCGTCCAGCTTACTTTAGAATTAACGATAAGACAGGGCTGTAGGATTATTTTAATTAATTCCAAAGAAAATATACGTTGTTAAATATTCTACATATGTGATAAGATGCCATCATATTTTTTATTGCGTATTTATTTCATATTTTAATGAAAATTTATGTGTTTTAAGTGCTGTAGTTAGTATAACTGTATGGACTAGGTATTTTTTTTTATTTTTGATCGGTCTTAGGTTGATTATTATACGTAATAACTCGCATTTATTTAGGAAGATTTTTCCTCTACATTCTAGATATATGATTTCGTGTTTCAGTATACTCGTAGTTTCATTTACACTATAGATTAGATACAAATAAGCGTACTTGCTTTTGCCTATGAACAAATAGTGTGATTATTTTTGTATTGTGAAGGTGACGCCCGTTTCTTACATATGTTAGTCATACTGAACTTAAATATTTAAGTTATTTATTTGAGCACATACTAATAATAATAACAAAAGAAAGTAAAACATTATTTTATTCTTTACAAATTTAAATGTACTGATAATGTTTGTAACGATTGGGTTTTTATTTTAGTAAAATAAATCAATAATGTTTTGTTAAGAGAATTTACTAAATGACTTTTATATATTACAATTAAGTTTGTTGCATGTAATAGATACACTTATTCATCTTAAAGAATAACCGTTTAAATAAATATTTAAATATATAATAAAGTGCGTAACATTAATGGAATTGCCATGTAAAACACCTTGTAAATTTCAGTTAGTTTAACGAGAGACTAGTAATAAATAAGCCTAGGAGATTTCCTCCCGAGTGATATATGCAAATTAAATATAATAAACAAAGGTGGGCAAGGGAGTGTAGATTAACATATATAGTTGTATGCGAGTACAAGAATATTTAACTATTGAGATATTTAATATATATAATATATTACATTGAAATATATATATATACTAGCTGACCCGGCAGACTTCGTACTGCCTCATCGATAAATAAAAACCAAATCTTTTGTATTAAATGATTTTAAAACAAACAAATCGAATCCGTATTGAATAAAAAAGAATTTATTGAATAAAGCAGGAAGTTTTATTATTATTTTCGACACATCATGTTGCTTACTTAGAAAAAAGAGTTTTCCTTAAATACTGGCTATTTATAAGGTTTAAATTTGATATTCACAGACACACACTATTAAAATACAGTCTGTTAATTAATTTAAAGCTTTCTCATTAACTATATTTTTTGTTTTGCTTTGTGGTGCGTAAATAAACAAAGAAGACGGTTTTCCGACGCGCGAACACGCGATGTAAGATCGTAAATGCGCGAAACAGGGAAATTTCAAGTTGATTCCACAAACTTTTAACGACTGTCCTTGCGATTTATTTATGGTCATCGCAAAGGTCAGACGTACTGGAAATTGTAAGCGTTTAAAATCGAATGGTAAGTCCGTTGGTATCATCGGTATCCGCGGGATCAAGACATCTTCTCCTTTGTATTTTCCTTTTATGATTGTCGCCTCAATGACGTTATTCATTAGTCTTTTCACAGCCAGTCTTGTTCCATTGCATAGTCGAGGTTGATTAATGTTACGCAGCATGATAACAACTGATCCTACTTTTAACTGCAAATTGTGAGGTGGTAATCCAGGCAATTCCAGTGAATTTAAAAACACAGTGGGATATTTGATTACGTCATCCTGGTTCATTACGGTGTCGATATAAGTAGCTGGCAAAATTGTCATTCTTCCTACATTATTCACATTGCCATCAGCATTTATAGCATCGCGGAGATGGATGTATTCCTCTGACCGTAGCCGTCGTTGGTTCAAACGGATGTATGTCAATCGTTCAGTCTCAATTTTGACATACATGTCAACTGCAAACTGATGAAAAAGTCGTTGACACATCAAAATATGATTTACTTCACCTTGACGGATCGTGAGTCTATATGAATAGAAATGCATAGCAATAAATTTTTTGTTGGTTTCAGCACCTGTCAAAAAATCAAAAATTATAAATGTTTACATTGTTACTTAGATGAATTGAATTTAAAAATGTTATTTAATCTTGTTCAATTCATTTACCTGTTACTTGATTTACCATTTTGATATTAAAATGGTATCCATCTTCCCCCTGCCAGAAGATCAAAGGATATTGTAGTGCATCATAACTCCTGTGTGTTTCAGATACACGTTTTAAATCACTATTCCGACGATGAAGCACAATATCTCTAGATTGTAAATTTTCTCCCACAATGACAACAGCCACTTCATCAATGGTAGGTGAATTGAACCTCCTTGTGTGTTCACCGGCAGGTGTTTTGTCAGCTCGAATAATAATATTATGGCTATCAGATGGCATCCGATCCAATGCTATTTTGAACATGTTTACTAAATTGTTATTCTGATGAAGAAACATTTGTAATTGTTGGACAATGGTTCTCTTCACTGTGGGATTGTGAGCACAACGATTATTAATTTCCGCATCTGAATTGCCCATAAAATAAACTTGTAAAAATTGATGATCTGCATCAGGTAGTGGTAACAGAGTTCCCAGTAAATGATAAATTTGTCCTTGTATCTGTAATTTTTAAAAATGTGTCCATTAATTATTTTCGATATATATATTTTAGTACAAACTTGAATAATATAAAAAAATATTCTTATATAATACCTTGAAAGTGGGCATAAAATTGTCTTGTATAATATGTGTAGCACCAAATGATGTCATCTGGAAACAGTTGTTATATTTCTGAATGTTGGTCAAGAAGTGTTTAGAATCATTTCCAATCCCAGAAACTAAAGAGCGTAAAGGATCTGGTGGTGGGACCAGTTGTGGCAATTTTACTTTGCCTTCAGCACAACATAATCCAGTAGATTCACCAGGGTATGTTAACGTCTTACAATATTTACAAATTGTTTTCATTTCCCCAATTGTTACCGATTTGTCGGCACAATAATCAATTGCCGGATCATAGTGGAATGCAGCTCGTTCAAGAATCACAGGAGCTATGCGTCTGTGGATTCGCTCAATTTCATTCTGTCTAGCTTGCTGTTGATGTGTTTGATGTGCACGAACTCGTTGCATTCTAAGCCTATCTCCTACATTGTCACTCACTAAAGAACGCAATTCTGACATAGCAATACGACTATTTTCTTGATCTGTCTGTCTCTGGTCATCAGTGCGGTTAGCACGTGAGATAGCTCTTCGCACATTTGATTGACTACGACGACCTAAGTCAGGTCGTCTTCTCCTCGGCATCGTAAATTGTAATTAATCAAAGTGAAAAAATTTACCGCTTATTTAGCAATAAAGTGTCACTACCACAAAAAAAGCACATTACTTGGAATGTCACTATCACAAAGGATCACCAAAGTAAAGAAAGTTCTCGCGCACGTATCCACAAAGATAGATATAATATCGTAATACTTTTTTCCATGCTCTGAAATGCGACAGGATGAATTGACATATTAGTTGGTTGTCAAATCTATTTTCAAATGTATTTTGACACTATGCAATTTTCTTCTGTTGAGTTCCAGAACGCGATATTTGATCCTTCAACGCGCACGCGAATTTGAACTTTATGCAGCGGTAATAAGGTACAAATTGACTCTCTATTTTATTTAGAAAACGTTTGTATGGGAAATAGAAAAATGCTGTTTTGAGGATTTTCCCGGCAATTATTCGAATTTTTCTCACCTTTTAAACCTTCCCTAGACCTCCACGAATAATTCAAGACCAAGATAAGATAAATCCGTTCAGCCGTTCTCGAGTTTTAGCGAGACTAACGAACAGCAATTCATTTTTATATATATAAAAGCAAGTAAAGTAGTATAGGTAAGCAAGTGGATGCCGTTTATACTGATTTTAGTTCTGCATTTGATAAAGTCAATCATCTGCTTCTTATTAAAAAGCTTCAGGAAATGGGTATAAATGGTTCATTGCTGCGGTGGTTTGCCTCTTATCTAGATAGAAGATCTCAAGTAGTTGCAGTGGATGGATACGAATCTCAAGCGTACTATGCGGAATCCGGCGTTCCCCAGGGCTCACACCTGGGTCCTATTTTATTTTCAATATTCGTTAATGATATAACTCTGATAATTAAGCACTGTAAATTCTCTCTTTTTGCAGACGATTTAAAAATATACAAATTAATTGATTCTCAACTTGACGTAGCCTATATGCAAAATGATATAAACAACATAAATGCATGGTGTAAAGACAACCTGATGGATTTAAATGTTGGTAAATGCTCTTATATAACATTCACTAGAAAGAGGAAGCCAATTGTAACATCTTATAACATTAATGGAATTTCTCTTATAAAAGTTAACGAAATTCGTGATTTAGGTGTTATAATTGATAAAAAACTAACATTTGTGTCCCATGTAGACCATATAACTAAAAAATCTTTGCAAATGTTAGGGTTTTTAAAACGCAATACAAAGATGTTTAAAAATCCCCACACCAAAATTACATTGTTTAACGCATTAGTACGTAGTCAGTTAGAATATGCTTCATCGATATGGAATCCAACTTATAGTATACACAGTCAGCGCATTGAACGAGTCCAGCGAGTGTTTACTCGTTACTTAGCATTTCATTCTCATAAAATATCATTCAGATGCCCGTACGAACAACGTTTAATTCATTTTGGCATGAAGAACCTGCATGCTCGACGTTCAATTCATGATTTGATCATTATGTTCAATATCATAAATGGTAACATTGATAGCAGCCATCTACTAGCTCAGCTTTCTATTTCAGTACCTAATAAACTTCCTCGTCAACGCATTACTAAAATTTTTTACCATCCAAGAGTTCGTACAAATCTAGGTGCGCATTCTCCATTTGCTAGGATGTGCAACTTATATAACTTCTTAAATAAAGAGATAACAGATTTGGACATGTTTCATGATTCATTTTTTAAATTCAAACATACTCTGCATAAATATTACTCTTTAAAACTGTAACTATTTCACTTTTATTTTATGTGTAGTTGTTTACATAACTTTATATATATAGTGTTGCCTTTTTTTTTTTTTTTTTTTTTTTTTTTTTTAAAGTAGTAATTTAATTAAATTATATTAAGGTGTTATCGTTGTTATAAAACTTCAGAGACAATGTTGTGAATACCTGTAATTGGTGTACATATGAAGACCTGATACTTTTGACTATTTATTTATATATAATTGATGCATATGTGTACTGTTGGTGTTCCTAAATAAATAAATAAATAAATAAATAAATAAATAAATATATATATATATATATATATATATATATATATATATATATATATATATATATATATATATATATATATATATATATATATATATATATATATATATATATATATATACATATATATATATATATATATATATATATATATATATATATATATATATATATATATATATATATATATATATATATATATATATATATATATATATATATAATTATTTAAGTACATGCATGTATTTAAGTTATATTTAAAGGATATGATACGAAACTTGGTATTCGTTTGTATGTAACCGCAAATACTACGGATATCTTGCTTTCGATACATAGATGAAAGTGGGCTAGTTCACAATGTTGTTTGATAAGGCAGGTCGCGTGCTACGCCTTTATAGAAAAGTGAAACGAGTACTGTTACTATATCGGCTTTTTATCCGCTATATCGATCATGTTGTAACTTCGAGGTATATTAATATATGAAATAATGCGCAGAGGCGCAACGTCTGCCTGTAATGCGACGGTTACTGGGTTCGATCCCCAGTCGGAGAAGATGGATTTTTCTATTTCCATTTTCTTCGCTCTGGCATCTAAGGTAAAGCGCGGCGTTGAGTTCCGCCACTCAACACGCAATGCCTCGAAAACGGCGGAAAGCGGGGACGGAGAAAGCAAAGACTAAGAAACGGAGTGTCTTAACACTAAGATACCACAGTCCCTGCAGTTCCCTCTGCCTACCCTGCCATGCGCGGGATAATGCGTGAAGCTAAAAAAAAAAAAAAAAAAAAAAAAAAAAAAAAAAAAAAAAAAAATTATTATGTATGTTATTTTCTTATATACTAAAAGTATCATACATACTACTATGTAAAAAAAATCTATTTTTTTTGGAATACATTATTGTATATGGCATGTAGAAAAACTAAAGTATATATATTTTTTTATTTCCTTCACGTTTAATCCAAAAAATAACAGTGTAGGTAGAGGTAACTGTAGGAACGTTGGGAAACTAATGGTAAGACACTCCGTTCCCTGCTCTCCGCCTGTTTCAGAGGCATTACGTATTAAGTAGCGGAACTTAACGATGCGCTTGCCTAGTTGCTAAAGCGAATAACATGAAAATAAAAAATCTATTCTTCTCGAGTGGGAATCAAACCCACATTATCTCACATTAACACGCAGGTGCTGCGCTTCTGCGCTACGACGGTGCTCTATTGTATATAGTAGTGTAATTATATTTTTTATATTAGGAAATAAAAATATTTTCTAATATGAAAGGTACAAGTAATATAAGTTGCTTAGTTACGAATTATATATACTAAGTAAGACAGCTATATATTAAATACGTGAACTAGTTGATATGTTTCATTAGAAAATTTCGATTTATTCACAAACCCTACCATATAACCAATTCTTACACCAATACGTTAGTACAGTTTACAAGACTGCATGTAAATTTACATAGTTCTTCACTGAAAGCAATAAAAAGCCTGTTTTAGTGCTCAAGTATGTACTGCATACAATGTTCATGGCATGCTATTTACCTGTGTATTTATTAGAAATACATATAAATAAGCTTTAACACTCATCGCATATATTAGCTGACTGTGCCTTAGAAGATATCTTTATGACGACAGATTTTGCAAATAATCTCACCATTTTCAATATATATGTGTGATTAAAGTTAATTATCTCAACACGTTGACATGTTTGTTTAAGTAGATATATGTTTATTTCATTTTGTTTTTTTTGAAAGAAAATAGAAAGGTCTATTTTAAAGAGGTCTTTACAAAAGTTTATGAATAAATTTGATATAAGAAAGGATTTTAGTACCTTTATTAAATAAAAAAATATTAATATGAAGGCAAACCATGTCGAATTATACATACATAACATACTAAGTTATACAATTCAAACATGTAATATATAGTATATTACAACTCGATAACACGAGTCTTATTCGATTTTATTTTATTTAAATTCAAATTGCATACCATTATTGGTTGTTATTAGACTTTTTGCACATATACTTCACACATGCTTAAAATAATGCCTTAAGTACTTGATGATACACTTGTAATAATGTACTTAAAACAATTGCCTATTATTTAGTATAGTCTAAGCGGCAGTTGTTGTAACTTTAAAGTATAATTTCTTACTTCTATAGTATATTCTATAAGTCTATATGTTTAAGATATACTGTTTCCTTTATTTTATGTGGTACACAGTAAAAAAAGTATTTTACGCATTAACTTATATCTATATATTGTAAAACTATTTAGAAGCCAATTTTGGCCATCGTTTCATATACTATAAAATAATAATGAGGTGTGAATATTTCGAAACAATTACGTGTAAAATGAGATAAATAAATAAAGACTCTAGTATAGTATGCTTTTAATATTTTATAGATGAACCATTTGATACTAATCGATATATATTTGATTGCAACATAATATTGTTAGCCTTGGTAAGCAATTTTACAGCTTATTTTAATTTAATAAGTACTTACTCCTATAAGCATTGCCTTCTATGTCAGATAATGCCAGATGAAGAATGAAACTACGACTATCAAAATAGATTAATAGCTTACTAACTTACTGTATGTCTTCATGTTTTATCCCGCATATGGCAGGGTAGGCAGAGAGAACTGCAGGAATCTAGTGTTAAGACACTCCGTTGCTTAGTACCTGCTTTCTCCGTCCCGCCGTAATTATTTTTTTAAATTGAAAAAGGAGAAAAAATATAAATTTTTACTACTAAATTGATTCCCAAAAAGAGTTACGCCTTTTAAAAAACTCCACAATGAAAGAGGCAAAAGATGGCTTTAAGCAATTTTATCGAGTAAGTTAAGGAAAGTGTGGTAGTAATAGTGAGAATGTAGTTACATTAAACATTTCATACTTCTAGATGTATCGATTTTTCAGTGTAAGGTAAAAGTTGTTCTGGCTTGCTTACTTCTGCTAGCGTGACTAGAGTTAATTACGAGGCGTGTGTCAAAATTATTGTCCGACATCAATTTTAAGAGGAATTTAAATTATATGTAATAAAACATTGCTTGTATTTCATTCGATGGTGTATATTGCAATTTAAATGGTTATTAAAAATAGGGTTAATTGACGTCTTAATTATTTTTTGTCTAGAAAATTTTTGTGAGATTAATAGAAATTTATTAATAGTTACTATTGAAGATTTAATGAAGTTTTTAGTATTGCGATGTTTTTTGAGGTCTTAATATATAAATGTAATATAAAATGAAAAGCGATCACTGACGTTTATTAATTTTTACTTAATAATCAAGAATTCAGAGACGTTCACAAAAAATATCAAAGTTACAAAATCGAGCGCTATAAAATATTCAGCCTAATTACTGCTTTACGTGCATTACATACATTAATTATCTATATGAATTCATGGGTGGACCTTTAGCCTAATCTTATATACCAAACCTTATACTCTTCACAGGTTTCTTAGAAAATCTACAGTATTTCTAAGAAGCAACTGAACTTATTTGGGTTCTTTGCGCCGAGTCTTCCTATTTAGGGCCATACTTAAGGTGTTCTACCGACGGGCGAGATTGTTGTATAAATTATACGAATTTGCATGGTTTTATGGAAATTATTGAAATACCAGAGGAAATTTCTAAGCGGCGGTCATTTGCTAAACTACATCGTAGTATGTTATGCGTGTGGAATTATAGGAACGGTCTCAACTGTTAGTTAATGTTATATCTGCTTGAGGGTCAATATATGATTTGTAGAACAAGAGAAGAATTTATATTGTTTAAAATATTATTATAAGTTATTTCTTCACTTTAACAACCACTTTTTAAATAAAATACTAAAATTATTATAATTTTGTAATAATTATTTAAAAAGAGCCTGATCTTCTATTAAGCGTATTTCAAATGCGACGTGAATCGCTTTATAAGGCAAAGCTTCAACGCGATATAATTTCATATTTTTTACATTAAATTATTAAAGTTTCTTAATAATCACTTGTTATATTATAAAATATTTTATAATGCACAATCTAAGTGCTATGAAACATTATTATGTATATTCCCTTTTGCTCTAAAGTATTGCTTGAACTATGTCAGTACTGATACCGGCTCCTAGTAGTCGGCTAATCGCCTCAGGTCATACCGTGTAGGAGCAAGACCACCGCGTTTATTATAATAAGCTATTATAAAGTTTAGCCATCGTCCCTTATTTTCATGTTACATTACATTAACGGAATTAATTTTATCTTATAGAAAACACGCTTTCTGTTGCAGTGTAAGGTGAAATATCTACTAAAGGAATAATTATAATTAAGAATACGTCAAAGAATATATAATGATCAAATTGACTAGATTTAATTTACTAGAATGCTTCTAAATTAAAAATTTTATTTATACAAAGTAAGTAAAGTATTAAGAGTTAAAAACTTATTGGAAATATACATCATCATCTCATCATGTCAGCCGTAGGACATCCATTGCTGAACATAGGCCTCCCCCAGGGAACTCCAATGCGCCCTGTCTAATGCTATTCGAATCCAGTGGCTGCCTGCAACCCGGACCAACGTCCGTCCACCTGGTAGGAGGCCGTCTCACGCTTCACTTCTTCACTTCTTTCTTCAACCCACTCTTCCCTCGGGTGTCGTAAAAGGCAACTAAGGGAAGTTACAGGAAACGGGTTGCAGCTTTTCCTGTGTATTCCATTAACGTCACTGCGCTCGCCAACCCGCCTGCCAAGCGAGGCGAGTAAGGCAAATCCCCTCAATGACAGACGGGAATATACGTAATTAGAAATATAAAAAAATATAGTCAAGTATATCATAAGCTTTTGGGTTTTCCACATAAAGGGTCATTGGTGACTGGTGACTCAGCTTGCATTCATAAAAACAAAATTCTCAATTCTAAATTTTAAAGTTTTCTAAAATAAAATATAATTATTTTGTGTAGATAATTGTACAATATTATGCCGTTAATATTATGATGCACTATTAAATTATAATGCACTTAAGTATTAAATGACTTACCTATTAGCGCTTGGACGTGGAAGCTGGGTATAATCTCATTTGCGGTAGACAGTTTGGCGGCGTTTTTTGTACTCTGCAACAAATTTAAATAAATATATAAATCACTTTATAATTTATAGATAAATATAATTATTTATAAATAATCTGTGTAATATCTTTAGAAACAAAAACTGCAAACAAATGTGTCTTTGTATTTTTTTTAGCTTCACGTTTTACCCCTCATATTGCAGGGTAGGCAGAGGGAACTGCAGGAACCACATGAACATAGTGTTAAGACACTCCATCGCTTCGTCTCTGCTTTCTCCGTCTCCGTTTTCCGTCTTTTTCGAGGCATTGCGTGTTGAGTGACGGAACTCAACGCCGCTTGTGATTTATTTTAGTAATAAATTTAATTTTATTATTTTTATATTTTATAATCTGTTCAGTTAATAGGCCATTAAAATATTATAACATAAAAACGTGATTTCTGAACTTCACGACTATCTTAGGACTTGCGTAATTTTTATAGGCGCCCCCAAATATTTCGATTTTGTTATTGCGTTATTCTATTGACAATTATTCTATGACAGCATTGCAAAATTACTACTGAATTAGTCGCATCGTGATCCGCATAGATCCGATTCTAGAAATCGACTTTTGAAATTAATTGCGTGATCTTTGAACTGTTGCTTAATATTAACAAAGTCTATATTTTCATTGAATTTGGTTGACAATTATATATTTAGTTTATGATTGTTCAAGGATATTTTATAACTTTTGGAGTAAAATCATTTTTGTTATCATACGTTTTTACTGAAACCTTTATATACGTGAAGTACATTTTTTATTTGGAATTTTAGGTGATTTTAATACAAGTTTCTAGTTTGAATGCTACATCTGCGCTGTCATATGTTGAATTCGGTAAAATACATATTGTATAAAAATAATATAGGGATATATTTCGCCATTGTTTTCATTCAAATTTTAATGGAACTATAATTTAACAGATAAATTTATTAACTCATAAATTTAACCGCCTCATTGCACAATATAAGGACACATCGGTATTTTAGCACACTACTTAATGTCGTAAAGCCGAAAACCATTAACGATCGTCTGAAATAAATTGTTTTTAATGCGTCGGTGATCTTGTTGGTTATAAGAATAAGGATTTTACCTTATTTTTAAATTTATAATAAATAACACGACAAATGGATATTGAATTCAGTAACACATAATACACGTATGTAACTTAAATTATATTTTTTCAACTAACCGTATGTTCATATACATATAATAAAGTGACGTAGTTATTATTCTATAGCGAAATATTACATTACAGAGAACGATGTGTCAAAATGTCAATTTTTCACTGCTAACTAAATTTACTAAAATTATATAAATTATTATGATTCAGTTCATTATTTTAAAAAGCTAACCTACTACTACAACTACGCGCTACTAGGCATCTAGATCGGACTTTTTATATCAATATATTTTACTATAATATATTCAAGATAAAAAGATTGAAATTGATAATGTCTTTAATACTGAATTATACCTATATAGTGCCATACTGTGTCACAATGCCATCACAACAAATCATTTGGATTCCACCCAATGCCTTTCACAATAATTGATATTACTGTTGCTTAACAAGATGAATTTTTGTATGGCATGTGCATGAATGAGTCGTGTTCTATAAACGAAACAAAGGTATAAACAATTTGATAGTTGTATCATAGCTAGGAGTATTAAAAAATCTATAGATATCATTTATGACACACAGCTCGTAAAGGCGACGAGCAAAATATATATTTTGAATGTGTTAATAACACTTTATATTAAACTAAAAACATTGAAATTTTTAACACTATTTTTCAATTTCACACGATTATTTATGTATGAGTACTATTTGTATTTTTAATATGTTTATTATATTTTCGAGGAGGTCTTGGGCCTTAAATACAACGGCTACGGGTGCAATCTTCACTCATAGAAATGAACCATTTTCATTTTCATCAATCCAAATGGAGATCTTTAATTATAAGGTTAAAGAGTTTGTATATTTTTAAAAGAAATTTTACACTTCACTTAATGAGAATACACATGAATTCTAAATTTATTATTGTGAGCGTTGTTATCGAGCTATACATTGTACACAGAAATAACATAGTAAATATCATATAATATAAGCACAAAATAATAAAAGTTCTATAAGATTATAAACATATAAACATGCTTACATTATATTAATGAAAAAAAAGGAGAAATATTGACTCGAATTCATTTTACCTTACCTGCTACTTGCCAAATGTAAATATAAGAAATGTTGTATATTTTTTGTGCCTGTGTGTCTCAAGTGAAACATATAGCATACAATAGGCGATGATTCCGATACAATGCAATGGGAGCTGTGATTATTAATTGTCACTGAAGATTGATATGACATTGTGTAATACACATATACACCTTTATTAATGTAGGTTAAGGTGAGGGTGAAGCAAGAATCATAATATGCCATATACACTATTAAAGAAAATGTATACATATATTATATATATGTATATATAAAAATATTTGTATATCTTAAAATAATATATTTTCATATAGCCGGTGCTTTCATTTATTTTTCATTTTAGTTAATATGTCAATAAATCATTAAAAAACCAATTTTCTGGTCATGTTTTTTATGCAATCTAAGCAAGGCCGTTAAAAATCGAGTTCTCGTTTATATAAAATATTATGATAACGTATTAGGGTTGTCACATTTTAAATAACTTATATTTTTGATAATATTATTTAAAATTTTTGATTTATTACTTTATGAGAAAACGAGACAATATTTATTGTTGTTTTATTACTAGATTATTTTATTTTATTTTTACCATTAACAACTTTTTACACTTAAACCTATATACATATTTTTTGTTATTTATTTATACATAGTACATCGTATAACTATCGAACATTTTCAGAATCCATTTTAAACAATGATATTGAAAAAAATAATATTAATTTTATATTTCGGAAAAAGTGACAACCCTACTCAGAATAGACAGTAGACCATATAACCTGCAATTATAGTGGAATGAGATAAAAGCATTATTTTGTCATGCTATAGTTCTTATTGTAAGAGATTTAAAGATGACTATATGTGGAAAGGATATTTCGAAGCTTACAGTGATCGTTAAAAATAATAATAATTAAGCCATTTTGAGTCAAACAGTAATTTCGATGTAGTTTATTTTGCTCTCGATTCATTCTTATGTTACTCTAATGCTTACACTATCATGGTGGCCTGTTGAGACACTTGGTAATTTTATATTAATAAATGTTAATTTACATATATAAGTCGCAGTATATATAATTATATATCACATTTATATACACACTCTAAACCTAATACTTATAATAGTATCTCTCGTACTGTTGTTTTTCTGGATGGATCAATTTATCATGGATGTATCTTATTAAAATACTGGATTCATGAAAATCATCAAATCATGAAGGCCTGAGTGACTGATTGACATATGACCGGCACACGAATTAAGTAACTGACCTCTGAAGGTGGTTATTTATTATATACATGCCTTAGGGAGCACTAAAACACAATTAATTACGTAAAACTCTTACCGCAACGTACATTTTAACTTAAATTCTTTTAAATTATTTAACTCTCTAAAATAGAATTATTATAAAGCAAAATTTTATCATTGTAAACGATATTTTCAGTTAACGGTGCAAACATTTCAGAAGAATTGTTGAAAGCACTCAGAATTCTGCTCGTTCATTCGTATCATTTGATATAATAAATTAATAAGAATTTCACAATTTTATCTCACGCAATATAATTATTTCAACACGGCCTGACAAACTTACATAATAAAATTAAGTGTGACATGAGAATAAGTAAAAGTAGTCTTTAGAATAACAACAAAATGTAAAAGTGCCTGAATGTATGTATATCATCTGAGGTAATTGCAGAAACTTGGTAACATTTACGATCGGTGAAATGAGGAGAAGGGTCCTTTTTGTAATTCGGGCCGTTTGATTTTTTTACTACTTTCGAAAGCGACTTCTTACGAAAGTTTTACGAGGGAGGCTTTAATTATATTGGAAGTGACGGATCATCGATAAGTCGTGTTGTATGCCTCTTAAATTCAATAAGCGTGCGTTCAATTTTAAACAAAACTACTTCGTTACTTTGTATTTTGAATGTACATTTTCAAGTTGTTATTATATATTTCGGTTATTGGCGAGATTTTTTTATTTCTTTTTTAAGGTAGTTTTGTTGGAAAATATCACTCATTTACGAAACAGTAATGAGTTCAATTCTTCTTTTTCGTACTCGCGTTATTCCGTTCCACGTTACAGCTTATATTTATCACGCATCACGATGCGGGATTGCGTATTTTCTACATTAAGGGTTAGTATTTGTGCGTATTTTCGAAGGTAGCTTGAGATCTACTCCATTTTTGCAACTATCAGAATATGAGTGTAACTCAAGTTAAACATTTCGCTAAAAGAGTGAGTCAAGTATTTATCTAACTATTTTTCTTTCCTTGTATGCAAATAATATAAAAAGTAAAGTGTAAACGCATGGGTCAGTGGTGAGAGCGCTTGCACGGGTCGCAAGAGGGCAGGGGTTCGAGTCCTGTGCGTTCAAATTTTTATATGTTTTCTTTAAGTATTTTTTCTATCCTCAGTGTGGATTGACACTTGAAAATCATAAAAATATTTAAGAAGTAGAGTGACTTGTCTTTCTATGTGTGTTATAAATACAAATGCTATGTATAATAATATATTATAAACATAGAATTTTTTCAAACCAATGATTTAAGAGGTTAGAGGTTGTATATATATCGGTTATTTATTTATTGTTAAAAAAAATAAATAAATAAAAAAAAAACATATTTATTTTATTTGTAGATATCCGTTTCTTTATCATTGACCTCTTCTACCTAAACCTGTATTATAGTTGGGTCATTGATAACAGTTAATTAGATGCAAAAATTTGAAACAAGACATCAAACAAGCTCGTAAATTGATGACACTTCCTCTCATCACTAAATTAACAATTTAGGCAATTCTATATTTATTTTGTAACTAACAAAGATGAAAATTCTTTGGTCCATTTTGAATTATCGTTTCTCATTGACGCAATAATTGGTCGTGTGGTCACGCAAGAACGGAAGCAAAGTGCTCCGTTGAATCATTAATTACTTCATTTATTTTTATAGCTCCATGATTATTAGTTTATAGATATCAACCAGCAATTATAAATATTCGATCCAACTAAATTAGATATAAAGCGCACTGATTGCAAAATGTATTTAATATAAATTTTCTAAATATTATATTTAGAAAAATATATATTTAAATATTAACTCAACTCAACTCAAGAAAAATATATATTTAAATATTAATTAAGAGTATGGACCGTTGTGGCGCAGAGGCGTAAGCGTCTGCCTGTAAATGAGACTGTTTCTGGGTTCGATTCTCACTCGAGGAAGATGGATTTTTCTATTTCCATTTTCCTCGCTCTGGCAACTAGGCAAAGCGCGTCGTTGAGTTCCACCACTTAACCCGCAATGCCTCGAAAAAGGCGGAAAGTGGGGACGGAAAAAAGCAGGAACTAAAGCAACGGAGTGTCTTAACACTAGGTTTGTATGGTTCCTGCAGTTCCCTGTGTCTACCCTGCCATGTGCGGGATAAAGCGTGAAGCTAAAAAAAATGAAAAAAATAAAAATTAAGAGTATGGGTATCGAACAATATTACATATATCTGAAAGAGTTACATATATTGTTTTATAAACGGTTAACCAATCTATGTATCAAAAAAATGTGTGAAATGTATATGAATATATATGAAAATAATTATAAAATCAATTACAATATTTTTTTAAATAATCCTAAAAACTTTTGCATCTATTATAACGTAACTTTGTGTTATGAAATATACCTTGTATTTCATATAATCTAAATATATAATGGATACGCAAATCAAGAAATAAGGGTTTAACTCACGATCAGAGTCCTTACTATGCGCATGAATAATTTGTTTTCATTAGTTATAAGCTGAGCACGTGGAATATACAATAACAAGTATGATTTAGTATATTAATAGCGTTTTGGTTTTCGTGAACACATTTCACAACTAGTGTTTCGAAATATTTTATTTAATAAGTTTTTATCAAAGTTATATATTTAAATATAAAATAATCAAAGCGGGGACGGAGAAAGCAGGGATTAAGCAACAGAGTGTCTTAACACAAGGTTCCCACGGTTCCTGCAGTTCCCTCTGCCTACCCTCCTATAAGCGGGATAAAAGCGTGAAGCTAAAAAAAGTTCAAATTTTCCATTGCTTCATAATAATTAGTAGAATGTATATATTCTTTTATTAACAACCAATTTATTTATATTCTCATAATTTTAGTAGTAGCGTTCGATTGTAAACATGTCAAGAGATTAATTTATTATAATTAGTATGTATCTATTTCTGATATAAATATTTAATACTATATCATTCCAGTACTGAATTGGCGACAAATATATTATTTATTTACATATAAAATATTATGATTTGGTAACTAAGGTAGGTAGGTAAGGTAGGTAAGGTAGGTAGGTAGGTAGTAGTACTAACTGCAGAATAAAACTTAAAAAAAAAATACTTCGCAAGTAAGTTAAACCTAACTTTTTTTAGTTACTATATATATATATATATATATATATATATATATATATATATATATATATATATATATATATATATGTATATGTATATATATATATATATATATATATATATATATATATATATATATATATATATATATATATATATATATATATAGTAACTAAAAAAAGTTAGGTTTAACTTACTTGCGAAGTATTTTTTTTTTAAGTTTTATTCTGCAGTTAGTACTACTACTTATATATATATATATATATATATATATATATATATATATATATATATATATATATATATATATATATATATATATATATATATATATATATATATATATATATATATATATATATATATATATATATATATATATATATATATATATATATATATATATATATATATATATATATATATATATATATATATATATATATATATATATATATATATATAATAAAAACTACTAAGTACCAAAAATTTAATTTATATATATTTTTACTACGATTTATCTTCAGAATTTTGGACAAACGTAATATTAATTAACATATAAATATATATGTTCATATTCATTAACATTTTAAAACGTTTTTGATACAGTAGCGCAAAATTTGCATTTGATACTATATTATATTTACAAGGACGTTTTGTGTATATGGAAATTTTACATTAATAATCAAAATTACATTAAAATGATTCATATAATGACTTTAGTGCTATTTTTTTTTTTTTTATTTTAAGCATTTCTGTTTAAAATTGACAGTATTCCATTATTTATAAAATATTTTATATAAAGATGACTTACTTTATGTTTCCCATATATAGAGTAGATAATATTAACTTAACATTAAGAAACTTTCTTACTTTCCGTCTAATTTTGATTGCGTGTTCAGTTACGGAATTTAACGTTATGCTGTCTCTACCAGAGTATTGGTAAGGAAAGAATTGAACTACCATAATATCTTCAAGTGGAGATCGAACCTAAAACCCTTGCGTTTATAATCAAACCTTTCCCACTACGCCATTATATGTAATAATTACTTTCTCATTACTTGAAAATAACAATTTGGCAATTGCATAGTAACGTCTGTTTAATATGAATAGCTTTACTTCGTAAGTGACCTTAACTTATGTACTTAAGTGTTGGTGTGCATTAATGTTGCCCTTGCACTTTGCAAAGCGCCATAGAGTTAAGGCTTGTGCATGTTAATGCTATTGTCAATTTTAATAAGCGTAATATCTTTATTTCATTATATTATTTTGTTCAAAAGAAGACTGGCTAGATGACCTGTGATCATGGATCACTCTAAAGTGTTTAAAGAATGGAAACTCGAAAATGTGTTAATTATTTTTAAATAAGTACAAAAATAAAACTAATTAATCAGGCGTAGAGTTTCAATTAAAACATTTTGACATATCTAGTAGCGAAAGGCGTCTAATGCCATATCGGTCATGAAAATTCATTTACATTTAAAAAAGGTTGTATATGTATATTTTATATAATTATAAAACATAAAACTAAAACTAAGTCAACCAGTATGTGGGTTTATTATAGAAAACGCGTAGACATAAAATAAATAACTGTCTGGTGAACACTTGAGTATTCCCACGATAAATCTAGACAAGATTGAATTATTTTAAATACCTACATAAGTTAAATAATTTAACAAACACTTTAAATTAGTTAACTTATGTATATACCAGTCAGATTTAGATGAATATATCTTCTTTTTTAAGTAAATACTTAAATATGTTATAAATATTAAAAAATATATGTTGCTTATAATAATTATATATAGGTATAATATATAATATATAACCGACGTACCGTCGTCGGTGTGCACGAGTTTCGATTGCACGCATCACTCGACTCATCACGGTCTTTAGTCAGAAACTGGTCTGACTTCCTACGTACGCGGGATGTTGCCCCATATTCGCCATTCATTAGCTTAATGGCTTTCATTTTTATTGCGAAATCTCGATCGAAAAGATCGGATTTAATGAACATGACGGAACGTATTGATATTAATTACTTTGTATTCATTGTTGTTTCATCCTGTTATGGCGATAAGAATATTTACTTTTATAATTGAACTTGAAGATTATTGTGGCAGTTGCTCTTGGAAACCTTAATGGGAAATGTGCTTTTGATTTACAGTATCATTATTTTTTTGTGTTTGTTTTCTTAAAAAAGAATATAATGGTGTAATTTTAAGATATTTTTTATTATTCTATTATTCTAGTGAAGTTATCTATAGAAACATACATTTAGTAACATATATTTATATCTTCATTGGCACAAATTATATGAAATATTTTTAATATATCTTTCAATCTTTAAAATAAAAGGCAATGAGCATTTTATTCATAAGTTAGACAACTTTAAATAAGTTCTAATATTGTATACCAATAATTCAAATAGCTATAACAAGATTATTTTATTTCATCTTGCATGGTTAACTTAACATATCAAATGTTTCTTTTACTAATTATTCTCCAAATGATTTTCAACTTAATGCTTAAGTTAAAAAGCATAAATTTGTAAATCAAACAAAAAATCGTGCTTACGGTAGCCGAAATCAAGGGTCACAAGATCAAACGTGATCTAAAATTGATATTAAAGATACTACAAGAGTGACGCATGCGTGAATGAGATATTAGTATGAGGCAAGGAGCCGACCGGTGATGAAATAGATACAAGACAGATTAATATACCGAGATGTATATCAAATATCGAATTGCTATTACATTGGTATGCAATTCATATTACTCATTTGGATTTTAATTTTCACATAGATTTTACATACCGCAATTTTAACAAAATAGTGTGTTCCAGATTCATCTAATTAAGAAAAATGATATTTTAGAAGTTTTTGTTAATATATTAAAATAGGATTTGAACATACTAATATGTGTGCACTTACAGACGCCATAACTACAACGTACAAATATAATAAAGAAGTATTATTAAAATCTGAAGAATTGTACATAAGAAAAACATTGTAACATTAAAAGAAAATTATAAAACGATGAAAAATTATACTATAACAATTTTAAACTGGCAAATGAACGCAGAAGTAAAAAATTTTAACAGGCATATCATTGTCGGTTGAAAAAAAAAAACAACAATTGAAACAGAAAAATTTTGATGAAACCCTTTACTAAGGTTGCGATATATTTCGCGCTTAATTGGGTGCCCAAATGAGTTGAGAACTTTAAATTAAACAGGGTCGGTGACATCAAAGAAGCTGGTTTATTTATTGTAAGTCGCTTGAGACGTGTAGTGGAAGTGGCACATGTGCGGTTATTTTTTTACGTAAAAAAAAAAAAGGTTTTAATTATATATAGTTTTATATAATATATTATAATTACAGAAACATTTACTTATTGTTATTATTACTATCTATTTAGTAAGATGTAACCCTTTTTCTCAGTTTATTTGATATTACTTTGTCTAAAATTCGAGAGGGATTTAAACCATTGAACATCTCGTTTTGTCACGTATATGTCAACTTCGCTATCACAACTTAAATGGTTAGATACACAAAATAATGCAACAAGGCAAATAATTTATAATTGCCGTATAAATATGTAATTTCCATACATTTCTCGATCAGAGGCTTTTACTTAACAGATTAGAGTGGACGTTGTCGCAAAGATAATTTTAATGGTCGCTTCACGTTACGTCGAGTGTAAGAAGATTCACGGTTGATGTGCTTCGATTTTAGGCTTTCACTCGTGTGTAGAAAGTGCTTAAAAGTGTATAAGATAAATCACTTAATATTTCGCACAATATCACGGTAGAGCTTTTAAGTGGCGTATCGGTAGCGATTAATATAAGCTTACAGTTAATTTTGTTATACGGGTTCAATCAACAGGTAAACGTTTAAGAAAATTACTTATGACCAAAGATGTTATTATTTTAATTGGTCTATTCCTATTTAAGCTACTTTTATGATTAAACACACTTTTTCATTATGTAGATATATATATATATATATATATATATATATATATATATATATATATATATATATATATATATATATATATATATATATATATATATATATATATATATATATATATATATATATATATATATATATATATATATATATATATATATAATTGTATCGACATTCCAACTAATATTAAAAATTACTTTACCTCGTAAATTGCGTACGTGCTTCTAATAGTTTTACTTATTATAAACATATGATTTATTTTCATTAATATTTTTGCGTGTTACACAATATCTACCAGTACCTACATGATAGATTGCTTCTGGTGTTTTTTGTTAATTAACTTTAACATGTTAATTAATATTGATAAATATTTACTTGTTTTTTTTTTTTTATATTATGAGGCTTGTAATGTATCTAGTAATAACTTATTTTTTTATTATAATTTTATTATATTTTTTTAACGCTATGTGGCGTTTTACTGTCACTTTATATATGTTTAAAGTGTAAATTGACACTAAGCCGTTGTGGCGTAGTGGGACAATGGTCTTACATTGTTGTATGTTATTTCAAATGTGAATTCTCGGTCGTGAGCTTAATCTTCACTTGAGCAAGTGAAGTATCCTGGTAAAAGTATCAATGAATTTTACCTCTAAATCGTACTCTATTTCAAATTAAAGGGGATGGATATCGGAGTGACACTAGTTGCCCTTTGCCTAACGACAGCTTTGAGGAATATGACGTAGAGGTATAAAAAAATGGATTTGTTTAATGCTCAGATATCGTCATCATATTAACAGCTTTCCTATATTTAGCTATTGTGATAATAAAAAAGTTCTAATAATGTTTTTGTATATTTAAGTATTTTTTTAAAAAATAATTCAATGTTTTTATTACTACTGTTATTATATAACAATATATCTTTTAAATTATTGAAATATAATTTTTTTGGGTATGAGAAAAAACTCATATATAAATAATAACATTAATTCAGTCACAGACAATCAAACTAAAGCCCCGTGAGAATTGACAGCTGATTCGACATGTCTGGCGTATTAAAGTAACTGGTCTAAAATTATTCTGAATCTTCTTTTTATGGACATTAAATTAAAAATGTTAAGAAAAATATATGTATACTCACAACTGGTCTGAGCTTCTTATGTATTCGATACGTGAGAATTTAATTTTAAGTAATATCTTTAAAACACTGCGTGTGCGTATTTGTGAGAACAATGAGAAGAAAACTATTTTAACCCAAAAATATTCTCTTGAACGCCTAATGGTTTCAATAAATTATTTTACTATTATTTTGATATAAGATTTATTTCTATTTGCATTGCTTATTGCACTACAGAAACCCATGTAGATTAAGTAATTAAACAAATTTACATCGTACTTACGTTGCTATAAAAACAAGATTTTGGTCTAAGCAATTCACGTTAACGCTAAAATTCTAGGTTAGTTACTGGTTCCGGTCTTTGAAACGTTATTCATTAATATACATTCTATTTTTTGTTGTATTATATCAATTAATCTTGGCAAATTAGTATGTGATTGACTAAGTTAAAATATTTTTATATATATATGCGATTTCTATAGTTGTATTTTTTTAGGTTTCATAATAAAAAAGGACAAGATGTTTGATTGCATAATTATAAAAACGCGTTCATGCCAATTAAAATAATAGTAATAATTGAGCCTGTTTCCTGTTTCGTTGTTACTTATCGTACCAAAGATCAGTAATTTGTGCACATGAATTAGATATTTCTTATGAAAATATACATATATGGAAAGAAAAAATAGATACAGCTTTATGTTTATTTTTTAATAGTTTAGAAGACTCAGAGTAGTGTATATATAGTGTATATATATATATATATATATATATATATATATATATATATATATATATATATATATATATATATATATATATATATATATATATATATATATATATATATATATATATATATATATATATATATATATATATATATATATATATATATATATATATATATATATATATATATATATATATATATATATATATATATATATATATATATATATATGTATATATACACTTTTAATTAAATATAGTAGTGCAAACAATCATTCATTTTGTAAATGTAAAACGTCAGTAAGTCAAAAATTTAATGAGAGTCATAAATCACGTAGCGAAATAAATAAAAACCTTAATTACCGTAAAAATTTGTACACTTAATATTCAAATTGTTACGAAAAATGTGATGTGGGCCATAAATTATAATATATGTTCAATAAGAAACGGCTGTAAGATTGATATGTTGATGTATTACTAATAACGATCTATCATAATAATAATTTTGATTAACAGTTATGTTAAAGTAGTGACAATTTCCTATATAATGTATCAACACGTCGGTATGACCGGAAAGTGTGGAACTAGTTGTGTCATGTCCCTAAGTCTTATTTTGTCTTGCCTTGAAAATGTACAATAATATCATTTAGAGATTTTTGTTCTCCTTCGATTATTTGTACTCCCTAAATTGGCTAAAATTAAAAAATATACAACCTTAAAATGTCATAACCAGTGGCTGGCATTTTATAAATCACATACAACTTATACAGCTTCGGTACGCAAAAACTGAACGTGGGTGGTCGCTCCCGCCTTCCCGTAACTAACTGCATATTTATGACGAACATGAAAATGTCTATTTAAATTGGTTTTCCTATTTAAATACGCATGGTTTTTGTACGATTTAATTGCGAGTGCACGACTTCAGATGTAGGGATTAAAATGAATGAAGGAACTTGAGCTCAGTGGTAGCTTGTTTCATATTTTATATGAACGTAGCACATTTAGTTCTAGTTCAAGGTATTATTTAAAAAAATAATATTTCTAGATTTTAGATATAAGCATATGATGTCTGTACCTGTAAATAATAAAACTTTAGTCTTATAAAATCTATGTCATGAACATATCTTATTCATACGACAAAAAGTATGTAATATTTATAAAGCAATTCCACACCTTGTTATAATCTGTTATGGTTATATATATACATCGGCGTATGTCTTTACAGCACTAATATGGCCACGCCTCAGAGTTGTCTGCAGAGAAATTGACTGCTAACGTAGTTTTTAAACTATGGGTACTCGAACATCCGTTGCTGTAGCTGTTGCGACAAATCTCGAACAAAAATTTCGTTTATCACCTATTTCCTGTAAGTAGCCCAATATGGAGCAACTAATAACTACACCACGCCTACGATAGATAAGTGTTTCTAAAGGAACTGCCTCTGCTTTTTATTCATAGTTAGATATATTACCTTTTTAGGTTTCAGTACTATAGTAAACACACTGAATAAAAGCGTCCAACATGTGCACTCAATTTAACCAAAGTATGAAAGATTTAAACAAAGTTCTAAATTTAAGATGAATCCTTGTAATTAATCTAAATTTAATTATTACAAGGATTCATCAAGTTAAGTTTTAATTATATCATTGCGTTTATTCACGTATTAGTTTTGCTAGCAATCTTCATATTTTAACCTTTTAAGTTGTGTTGTATGTTAAGTATGTATGTATGTACTCTATATATATACTTTCATTATAATGTAGACAGAACTTTTACTTGTATTTTAATTTTACTGATCGTTTGCCATTGAGTGTTTATATAATTACAAAATAAAAAAATATTTAATTTAGTTTATACAATATTTAAATATATTTTTGCTTTAATAGTTTGAAGACAGCTTTTGCACTGTACTTAAAGATTGAGTAAGTAGAGAAGCCATAAAAGTATGATGTAATGTGATCGTAATGTATAAAAAATTATTGTGTAGACGCAGCCTTGAGATAATCTGGACAAGAAAGCCGATCAGGCTTCGGCCATGGAGTCTATATAAAATAATATTTATACAAAAACATGTTCTCGTTTCACTTACACACCTTCTATAGCTAAAACTATTAGAAATGTTGTATTGTTGAGAAATCCTTTTAGAGTAGTCGTTTTTATAAAAGCTGCATCCTATAAACAGAAATGTGTGTGTTTTTTTTTAATATTTGGACGATATTATTAAAGTGACTTCATTACTTACATTCATACATACATATATATTTCTTACTACGTCCCACCAATCGTAGACAAGTATAATATACAATGTAGCATTACCCAAGAATCGATTTTAAATAGGTTTTGATAATAATCAATACCTTATCAGGTGTTGAGACACAAATCATAAATTGTTCCGAACAAGGCCACCTAAATAACTATCGAGATGTGCGTTACACAGATATCGATTACGAAACGATCAGATAACAAGTAACTGCCCATCGAAAGCGAACGCGATCCTGTCATGCGTCACAAAAGACGTCAACCTATAGAACATTACAAGGGCAATTTTTTTTATAAAATAATAACACATAAACAAAATCAAGGTAAGTATCTGTCCAATTTCGTTTTACCTACGAATATATATAATAAATTAAAAGAGGCTACTTATTTCACTTTAGTTAACATTAAATTAATTCATCTTTTAAAAAAGCCCAGCTTTTTGTAAAAGTTATGTTCATTAGTTGATTGATTACTAATAAACATAATACTTGTCTGTATGTCTAGAACACTCTAAATTATTTTGACTAACTAAGAGCACGCTCCGATAGGATATCAAAAGCTTTTGTTACTTACATACATTGCGAAATGAATTAAGGTATAATTAATAAAGTATGTTGCAAGCCAAATATCAATATGGTAACAATAGTTTGAGTCACAAAGCGAGGTGAAGACATCCCTTGACCGCTCCCTCTAACCTTGCTTTCGACATGATCGTTTGATAACGAGGGCTGAATCGCTTCTATTGAATACGATTGGCAAGAGGACCCCTGCCTGTGAATCACAACTGATCTCATCAATTTAAGAATTCAATTGAATTGCAATCGATTTATAAACTTAATATTAAACTATTGTAGAATTCTATGAGCACTTTATTATAGGCTTCAAGATCACATTTGTTACTATTGATATTACCCGATGTTGTGGTTATTTTTAAGCAACAACTAAAACTATGAGTTATTGTAGTTTGTGGGTTCGATTCTCAGTCTCGTTAATTCTTGTAAGATTAAGAGTGGCGTTGAGTTCCGCTAAACAGCACATTGTCTCGAATAATAGAACGCGGGGTTTCCTACCAAACATTCACATATTTTTATTTAGGTACACTTGGTCCCTTCATCAACAAAAAATGTGAAGCAAAAAATTTTTAATTTTATAATGAATTTCATGAAAATATTTTTAATTTCATAAAGATAACCAAAATCTGACAAGAAACAAATCTATGATTTTTTTAATTTTTGTAAGTTGGTCAAAGCAAGAAGATTAATTGAGATTAAAATTGGAACATGTTACAACCTCGCTCTTTGAATGTGCTCGTCAAAGTTGACATAATCGAAGACGCGATCGACGTGTTCATATCGAATCGAAAGTAATAATCGATATCACAATACACATCGTCGAAGGTCAATTACATCCTTAAGGGATTGAGGTTAATGGCTGTCCTTGCAAATGATCGATAACGAATCGATCCATTAGGATAATTCACATAGGTAATTATGGACGTTAAAAATGAAGAAGCTCGCTTGTTCAGCCTTTAAATGTTATTATAAGACTTTAGATAAACTATAGTTGGATGGGCAGATGCCTGGCGCACGCGCAGCTGATGCTATCTCGAATACGTAGAAACGTTCCGAAAGCCACTTACCTATCGGATACCATCGCTGATTAGAATATTAATTTGGCTGCTTTGGTATATACGATATGACATTATGATTACAAGTGCAGTATATATTTTTCAGATGTTCCATATTTTTAAGTACTTCATATAGTTATAAAATATTTATTACAAAGCTTGTTTGAACAGTTATATATAAAACGTGTCATAACGTAATAAATTTCCATTTTATTTTTATTGTTTTAAATATGCGTTAAGGATTGCTTGTAATGCCAGTTTCTTGTTAAAAAGGTACACGAGATTGATCGGTAAAAATAAAAACCTGGCAAATTATACCATAAAGTAAAATGTTTGACATTAACTTCTCAACTTCAAGTAATAAATATGTTTAACTTTATGTATATTTAAACAAAAGCTGCCATAAAGAAGATAAATATGATAGTAATAGCATATAAATTACGCCGAAGGTACAATATTTTGCGCTATTAAGCCTAGGATTAAGTGATTGACGCGGGACAATATGGACACGCACCACAGACAATGCACTCCAGTGTCGTAACTCATATAATATTATATCTCTTTTTGGTATGTAATTATGAACTGCATTGGTTGTTTCCAATGAATTGCTACGAATACAATAACTCAAGTGGAATAACTGTATAAAAAATTTAAAAGTGAGTTTTAAAGTTTTTTTACATTCAATATTTAAAAAAAAATATATAATTAATTGAAATTCACGTAAAGAAATTTGTAAAGAAATAAGTACATATTTTTTTCTATAGTACAGTTTAATATAACACAAAAATCTTGTCAGTCAGTGACACCAAAAAATTCAAAGTAAAACTTAAGACCATCGGACGTCTCATTTATCGTTTATCTAAATCACGATTGTATTAAGCAAGTGGAGCTACTTACAATAAACTTAAAATGTAAAGATGTAATCTGTTTCTATCTTACTATCCCCTATCTGATGGTGCTCGCTGCAGCCCATTTGTATTCGATACCATTCTACGACTGTAGAATGGCATTCCTACTATATTTCTTGTTTGAACATAAGTTAATATATATGTATATATACATATGTATGTGCACTTTGACAAATTATTTTTCTACAGTATGCTCAGCAGGGCCAAATTTTAATTAATTCCAAATCAAGTTTTAAGCACACAATTTTCTTCGATAAATTATATTTTACACCACCAGAATTTATAATTTAATTCAAAATAAGTACAAAAGAAGAGTACACAACAAATACTATACAAAAGATTTGTATGTCGTAATAATAAAAACACGTGTCGCAACTTACATGCCACCTAATTAATACAATGGAGGCATTTTCGTTTTTCGCATGCAATTACCTCGTAAACGTATCTGGAGCGCACGGTCGCTGCAACAATACTACCATTATTGTAGTCAACTCGTGCTTGTGTCTTTTTATTTTAAATCTCAAGGTTGATGTTTTGATAATTGTAATTGCTTTTATAAATAGCAGTTAATCTTTAGATTCAATGATGCTTTTTAAATTTGTTTTTGTTTTTAGTAATAGTTTGTAATTGTGTATTTAAGTGGTCAAATGTTAAAATTTTATCAAGTGTATAGCCTATCCCTTTGTTTTTTTTAAAGCCCAACTAAAAAAACTGGATTGTCATAACATTTAAATTAGCTTCACAGACAGTTTTGTCAAGTGTATACGTTTTAATATATTCTTTATATATGTAATATAATGTATTTCTTTCAATATTTATGTTTCTTTTTTGTCTTATAACATTTTTGTGATATGCACATTCTCGCTACTAGACACTTATCCACTTTCACTGGTTGGATGGAAGACATTTCTTTTAGAAATAAGCCCACTTTTGCAAACCAAAATATATTTTTCTATTTCTCAACAGTATTTTTTGTGTAAAAACGGTTTATTATATGATGGTTTAAAAATAGGCTACGCTGTGGGATCGAGTCTGCGTGGACATTCATTCATCTATATCGGCGAACGTAGACCTGTTGCATATAACTGCACCCACAATTATGATCGCGTTATTTGGTGCAGAGGACACACCCAGACTCGTTAGCTAGTTCAAACTAATTCTATGCTGTGTTTGAATTTAAATATATTTTTGGTAAAATATGCATATTTTTAAATCATATTTTTGAGTATGCAGCTTAGATTAGTTCAAAGAAGAATAACAAATATCATATAGGAAGTCGTTATACCTGTGAAAAGTATATACAACATATTTTTATTTTATGGCTACGTCTCGTAACAGTCAGGCAACAGACACGTTAATAAATGACACGCTAAAACGACTTCCTAGCAATAATTTTGTATATTGTACAACATTAAGATTATCTTTAAATCTGTAACGTTCTTAGTGCAAGTAAACTTTTTTAAATGTATGCACTAACGATTTTTGTGTCACGATAACATCAAATGTCAGGAGTGAGACAGTTTGTCTATGACCTTTAACAAGGCTTAGCGTGTGTAGCTTAGTACTTGCGCTAGTACTAGGTTATGTTTGAATAAACTTAATTTTAGTGTTGCTCTCAGTTTAGGTCTGTTGCAACTTTGTGCAGAGTCATTGTATGTTAAACGGGCACTTCATCTTTCACGCCGAGCTTGCGCCCGCGCCGATTTATTGGCCGACGCGCCCCTTTTGTGACATGCTTAGATACAGCTATCTTTAGAATTCAAACTTGATTGAATTAGGTCTTTAAGTGCTATTCTCAAATGAAAGGAAGCATTGAAAATGCTTTGCTAAGTCAGAAATTGTATTTTGAAAATTACAACAAATCATGATTTCCTTAACAATCTAAGGTGCCATTTTCTGTCAAGATTATGACTATTAAACGATTAAAATTCTACGCCCATACCTTCGGTTTAATTATAATAATCAATTTTCAACGACAAGCTACGCTGTTATCGGTAATAACGTTAAGGCGACGGAGATCATAAGTGTTTCGGTTTCCATTATTTCTAACAAGTTATCTATCCAACCCACGTTCACTAAAAGTCTAGACTAGCGTTAAATTGACTGGTTGTCAATAGTTACTTTGGAGAGTGATAACAAATATTTATACCAGGTTATAGAATATGACATATCTTGTTAAATACGAGGTTTTGATTCTAGTGCCTCTCTAGTAAATAAAAATTAAATTGATACATATATTAATTGATAGATAAACGATAGAGAATTTTATAAGTATTAATTTTTATCATTTTATTTCTTCTGTTAAACTTCGTCAATGTTTTTAACCAAAGACTAGTAAGCGCTCCCTGAGTCAGGCCCGAGGCGTGAGCTCACCTCTGACCCCAGACACGTGCTTTACCTCTGATTGGCTGAACGAAAGTGAACACTCATCGTTTTGTAATAGCCTCTTGTTCTTCTATAATAGTCGTGTTGATTCAGCGCAGTGCTGCACGCTAAACAACGACACTAAATAATACTTTGCTATTCATTAACTGTTATAATGTCTTGCTTGTTTAGATAACCAAAGAATTTTGGCACAAATTGCGCAATGAGGTGAAATTTATCGTGTTCCAAGTATAATGTCTAAGAACCACTTGATCTGACAAACTGATTAGGTGATGCCTTAGTGTTTGTTTTCACTTAATATAAAGTGAAAATGTATTATATATAATATTCATATTTACATTATAGTACAGTTCCAGTTTAAGAACTTAAATCGTACTTGAAATCTTTATTAATTACATAATTTTACATTTATGAGTGCTGACATCATAGTGGATGAATTGACAAATGTCTGGTTGAGCACATGATAGTTGCTGGTTTGATTCCCATCCAGAGAAATAGTTCAAATTTCTACCCTCTTGGAATTGGAACAGAAAGCGAAGAACGGCTGTTTTAGCATTAACCTATTAACCACAGTCAACTTCACAGTCAATAATAGTCTAATACAATCGTATTTTACAACTTCACAGTCAATAATAGTCTAATACAATCGTATTTTACAGTAAATTAAACTATTTATTCATCAAATAAACCTCTTGATGATCTTGCATAATCGTATTCTTTTCATTATAACATTTTCCTTTAAGGAGGATTTTTTTTAAAGCAGGCACATTTTTAAAACGTTTTTCTTTTTTCTTGCAGTTATATTTCAAAAGGGCATGAACCAAGCAAATAGCGCCATACCAAATCAACTTACCCTTGTCAATAAATTTCTATATAATCAATTTGTAACGATTGAGTGGAGCGGATCGAGGATTTTGCAAGAGTCCATAAAAAAACAGTATTTATAAATTTCTAACTTACAACTTAGAAATTCAAACAATGCAAGCATTATATTATTATATGCATACAAGTTACAAAAATTGCGGAAATTTTCGTGTAATTTTTTATAAGTTCGCAATTATTGTTTCAGTTACCTCAGTTACGGTAATAAGGAATTAGTATAGCTACTCTTTATAACTTCCTAACGTATACACGTATATGAATATAAAAAAATCTAGCCATTAGGAGAGTAATGAAGTCTGATTTAATAACTGTTGTTGTTCAAGGATTGGGTTATTTTGAAAGTCTATCGGTTATGATTGATTTTACTTAAACGATAACATACACCAAGTTTTAAAATAAATATATTTTTCTTCGTTTATTTCTTCACTGGACTAAAAACCTAAATTAGATTTGATGTTATTCTAATTTTATTTAACCTCATATACGGCGTACAAAATTTCAATAAACAATTTTCAGTATAGTGTCGGAGGAAAAGCGATCACGTGCGGCCTTCGCCCGGCGACAAGCGTACGACTCGCATTGTTCTGTGACATTTTAGCCTTGCTAATGATAAGCAATTTTGATTTTGAAACATACATTAGATGAATTTATATTGCCTTTTAATTTGATATGAATTGCTGGAGAATCGAATTGAAATATA
This sequence comes from Dione vanillae, assembly GCA_037178615.1. Classification (NCBI taxonomy): domain Eukaryota; kingdom Metazoa; phylum Arthropoda; class Insecta; order Lepidoptera; family Nymphalidae; genus Dione; species Dione vanillae. The sequence goes on from JAZFAU010000190.1 coordinate 633,583, forward strand.
TTTCGTAATTTATTTATTTTTTTTTTATTTCAGCATAGTTTGTAAACATATCCATTGACTACGTTTGGCATTTAGCATTTGTTTTGATGTTAAAATAAATTGAACTAAAAGAAAAGAGTCAAGCGGAATGAAAAGTGGCACAGCAATAAATAAATATTATATAATATTAAAAAGGCTTGTGTATCATAGTGTACAGTGTAATAAAGTAATATCGTCAAATAAAACATACATATATTAAACATCTGTTTATATTCATTAAAAATGTTAACGGTTTATTAATTCCAATATTTTTATCTTGTCATTACGCCACGTCAAACCGGCTGTCAAACTGGACCTGTTTGACTACGTGACAATGACAGTATAGATGTCAACATCCAGAGCACTTATGACGCAGTAGTTCAAACGGTAAATTTGTCAGTTTGATATATATCTGTTATAATATATAACTTAGTTCTACTGTAAAATAATAAAATTTATAAAGTCAAAGTAATTAACTCTTTAGCATCAGACCGCGTTCAATCAAAGCTATTAGATGAGAGGAAGTATCTAATAGAGAACGCTTTCGGTAGCCGCTTTCAGAGGATGGTGTTAAGAAATAATTATCAATGGTCACGCCTCCCCTGATTGGTTTTCGTAACAGTCCATAAATCCACTTCGATTTCAATCCGTTCATGTGGTACATTAGAAATAATAAGATTGCCCAATACGTTTTACAATTAAAATACTATATAGGCGTAATTGTTAAGGCGTAGTACCCAAATTAATGATATGTAATTAGAGGTTCTTACTTCTTATTTGGTAATATCATCGGATGTAGACCAATAAATGTAACGGTATACTGTATACGTATTACGTAGCTAATGTCGTTGGATGCGTAATTTGTATCTGACGTCGCCTCTTAGCTAATCAATCCATAGGAACAAGTGAGGACGAAATACATAAAATATACGTGGATGTTGCAAATCAGCGGACGGAAGTGAGGCTTTGCGGTAAATTATCGTGTGAAATAGCCTAAACGTGTCCGATGACTTGTTAAGGAAATTAATGACGTTTGGCTGACGGCAGGAAACATCTGGATCATGGGCGAGATAGCGACGTCGGATAGAGATATGTTGACCTCGTTGGGCAAGTAATGTTACGTGGCTTATATGTCTTACACTCTTTTCTTTTGGAAAGTTTTATCTGTTCGAACTTTATAGCTGGTTATCTTCGCCTAGCATGAAAAAGGTCGTATTTCTATATTGTAATATAAATATATATTAATATAATAAAATTACATTAAAAAACCAAAGCGACTGTGAGTAACTGACGTATAGTTTAATATGACATATAAATAGCAGACGAATATTATTAGAGCGCTTACCATTTCTTATCTCTAAAAGTTTATTCGGCTCGCTGAGCACGGTGCCGTCAGAAGCATCGTACGTGGGAATTATTCGCACGGACACCGAGATCGTTTAACAAACAAAAAGGAATGTCAAGATGCAGGTTGTGTAAGATTGTTATACTGTTATACTTCGGTTTGACATTCGGACAATTTGCATTGAACGAATGGTCTTGAGATGTTTTCGTGTAATCTAAGGCCTCTTCATTGTTTTGTGGGATATTGACATGAGATTGTACGTGTATAGTAGTTAGTTAAATTATGAATATATTATGTGTTTGATGTGCTATTATCATAGAACTGTTAAATAGTAGTAGATTCGATTCTCATGTCATATAATATTTATGTGGAAATTAATACTTACCAATGGCTTTGCTCACGTCCTTATATGAAAATATGTAAGGAATGGAGTACATGTATATTGATCGAGATAAATAAGCGTTGGTACACTGTCTTACATTGATGTGGTTATCGTAATAAAATATAGACTTTAGTCTATATATCGCACTACTTCAAATAAATTTCTCTTTAGATTTATAATATTGTAGGCATAGATATTATATTATGTGTCACGTTTTATCCCGTTTATAGCAGGTAGGCAGAAGGAACCGCAGTAATCCTAGTGTTAAAACACTTCGTTCGACATTGTGCGATGGGATACAGAACTCATCGATTGCCTAATTGGCAAAGCGGAAAAATAGAAATGATAATATTTATCTTCCCCGAGTGGGAATTGAACCCACAAATCATCGCGTTTACAGCAAACGCTATACCTCTGCGCCACGACGGTCCACGACGGACGGATTATATTTCTTAGAAATATTCAGAAATTCCTTGAAATAGTTGCACAATCAGCATCTGGTCCGTATCACTAGCTTTGTCAAAGTCATGTAGTCTTAAAAGACACGAGTGTAATTTCGCAAATGTGAATTAAGTCATCTCACACCGAGGCGGGGTTGTGACTACAGTACCGAAGTATTCGAGCTAGAGCGTGAGAAGTGTGCCTCTATCAGATCTTATCAAACTATAATGTATCTTCGTGCTTATAATAAATTGTAACTTTTACAAATTAGTCATATGTTAACACGTAAATAAACAACGTCATATATCACTAAACACGACGCTTCTACTTCTTAATTCCCGTCTAGAAGCTGTTATTTTTGATGAATTATACACAATTCATGTAAGCTTAAACCATAAAAGTATGAAAGTGCAAATTATTATTTTGGTTGCGTATTAATTACTTTTTTATGATTATACTTGACATACATAACATACATGAATCTAGAATAATAAAGTTAATAATAAAACTAGATTGAATTATTAATAACAAAAATTATAGCTCCGAGAAGCAAAGGTAAGCGACAACTACTCGTAGTTAGACGTATTCCAATAAGCAGTTTAAAATAAAATACGCTCAAGTTAGGCGCTATTCAAATAAAGCGTAGAATTGAGTTCTAAATTCAGTGTATTAAATGAATATATCTAAAATGGCTGTAAGGAAAAAAACAAGCATATTTATAACATAATTAGTGAAGACAAAGCCTCCCTACAAAGGTTATATCACAATCGTCATAAACACAATTCTAAGGAATATATTAATATATATTATATCTACTAATAAAAAGATCGGAGTATGACGTTTACTTATAACATTTTTCGCCGATGTTTCCTTAAAAGAGCGTTACAACTGTTCTAACGAGAATTTAATAGAAGTGTTTTTATTCATATAATAACAGCTTATCAGCCCACATAAGTAGACACGCAACCGGCACGTGTACAATGTACATATAATTTAATGATATTACGATAACTCAAATTAGGCTTATTTGTCAGGCATCCATTCATGGTGTCTGGGAAAAGTTGTGAAATTGAAAATGATCATACGTCCTCTATAAAGACACTTGCGTTTGCGCAAAGATTCACCTAGTTTTCGTCGTTAACTATTTATTATTATGTACCGTGAGAGCTTCTTTGTTCACCGATTGTTATGAATTTGATAGACGTATTCCCGAACTCGTAGTATTTAGTTGATCATACCATTATTGTATTTGATGGCTTTTTGGAACTTAATATAATAGTTTAAAAAACAACGTTTTACAGTATAGGGGTTAATTTCAAGTTTGAATGTTATCGTTAATCACAAAAATGCAGTATTTTTTCTTTTTAATTTGCACGCAATATTCTTAGTGCGTTATGACATACATAAATATCTACAGTAAACTCCATATATAGTATAATTTTATTTTAGTCAGTAAAAAATATGATTTCCAACAAAAGTTCCTATATCGCTATCGCCCAAAGTGTTAATTTTGATTGTCATATAACCATGAAAGCAATGTGAGTTTCTCTTATTATGTTCCACGGTCAAACCAGTCTATCTTATAAGTCTCCCAAGTCATGTGTAATTGAATTTTATTATGAATGAATTATAAAGCTAATTTGACTATCTAAGCAAAAACAATATTAATTAGAAACTATTATTATTTTATATTATTTCTATAACTAATATTATTTTATTTTTGGATGTGCATTGTTATAACCAACGAATATTAGTTTATTTAGAATATACAATGACTAAATTGACATGAAATGAAACAAAAAGTAAAAAAATTTCATTAATAAACCATAAGGGTGACCATATAAGGCCATTTAGCCTTTCTTGTCAAAATAACAAAAAACTTTTAATTTCTCTTTAAAATAAATGAACACTAGTCAACCCTTGAGATAAACTGTTAACTTCAATCGTTATCTTCGTGACCGAAATTCATTGGAACGGTAAAACTCAATATTAAAATATTCGAAGGCATTCCGACCAATTAAAACTTTGTACCTACCATTAATCCCAACTGATTTATATTTTACACGATTTCGTTTATTACATTTGCGATAATGAAAGGAAAATTTAAATTGAAGCTCTTATGTTGTATGTTGCAAGTATGTACATATGGATCAATAAGCGTTAATAACTAGCAAGTCAAGTTTTTTAGATTCGATATTTTGTAATAATAAGAAACCTAGTATTGAGAAATATATTTTTTATATAACTTTTTAAAATGAAAACATTGATTATCAAAATCCTTACTTTTATTCCTATCAGGAACTACAGCAGAAGCTCTAGTTTCGCAGCACCTTACAAAATTCTGTAAACGATTGGTTTTATAACAATCGGCAACGGCAATTAGTTGGTCGATACTGACGCAACGTTAATTTTTCTCGATTTCGCACGCCAATGTGAGATTTCTGGCTTATTGTTGAAAATCACGACACTGCCTATAACGAACGCATTCTGTTCTAATGAAATGGAGAGTGACGCTTATTTAATTTTGCTTTTCTATTACAAATTCAATTTTATAGTCCATTGAGTTCTGTGAATTTTTGGGTGATTGATGATGTAATCGAATTTTGTCGATTGACGTGTTTGAGAATTTGTATTGAAAACTGTTGACGAAATCCATATTAGGTTATTTAATAGAATGCATGAATAATCGAATAAAATAAGGAGTTGAAATTGAACCCTTACCTACCTTAAACCTATATACTGTTCAAATAATCTGGACAGCATAAAAAATGAACATTGAATAACAAATTCCTATAACATTAAACATATATCCATAGCTTACAATACTAAGAATAAAAATTGCAATATAATTACTCTTAAGCATACCTAGGGACAAGATGATAAAAAGAAAATGCGATTGCATTTAAAACACTAGGTACATAACGAGTTGCGAGTTAAACCTAATTAGTTTTTCTGCGTTGAACTAGTCGATCATAACAAGGTATGCAATATGGACCTGATGTCAGTATTCATGTGTGTGAACACGTTTCTTTGAACAATCGGATTCCCATGCACCGATTGCCATCTACGACTGAGTTACGCAATGCCCGAAGACGTATGTACGCAAAGACAATGAAAGTGATGTTTTTATAGAACAAAACACGTGTGAACTATATGGGACCTATATAACTGGGTCTGTAGGTAAGGTAGGCGATATTGACTGTATTTAATGTGCTACTTAGTAAGCTCACATTTTTGAGGGTAGGTAGCGCAAAAGAAGAACGTTGAACGTTGATTTGGTAAAATGATAATTGTAATTTTTGATTTTATAATATAAAAAGTGTAAATTTTAAAGGAATTTTTTTTTTTCATTAACTTTCACTTTTCTGGGAGCAATTCGAGCAAGCAGAATGTAACGCACACAACTTAAATAAATTATCTGGGCTACTATAAATGAACTTATATAAATAAATGCAATTCCGTTATTATCAAAACAATTTACAATACAAATAAATAGCTACACACTTTCCCGATCATAGTAGGGTAGAAGAAAAAAAAATGACCTGATTTATTTTCCTGGGGAGGTAAAAGAACTCAAAACTTACGCGTTTATTGTTAAATATTGAGCCGCTGAGTAGATTGTACACGCGTGTTCCTTTATACTTACATGGAAAAAAGATCAAGGATAATCCGCCTACCGTTAAGATAAACGAAATATTAATATAAAACTTAAATTTATTAAATCCAAAAGTCAATTGAAAGATTAAGCTTAATCAGTCATAATTTTAAATATTTTTGCAATAAATAATATGTATAGAAAGGTTTTTTATCACCCGATCTACTTAGCTCGCAGCGGACGTAACCGTTTCTCTCTATCTATTCTTAGCATCGAAATCATTTAAGGCCAAGTATCTGAATATTTCGTAATACACGCACGGTACAACGATATTGAATTAAGAATAAAGTCATATCTTCAATATTATCCACCACATATAGGATATTAAATATAATAGCAGTATTTTATTGTATTTTTATTGTTTTAAACATATTGTATAAGACACAATTTTTTTTTTCCATTTCGATCCGAATGACTTTATTTGCTTCAATACAAACTTGAATTTTGATAGCATTGTTTTTTAAATGTATCAGAAATAACTATGTATGTATTTCTTGAAATTTATTAAAGAGAAAGTTTTTAAAGTAAACTATACATACTTAAAATATGTTATTATTTAATATATGTAAAATTACAAAAGAGTTGCCATATTCATTTTATTATGAAATTTTTAAAATGGCAACATTTGACCGTTTATTTATAGGCTGTTTGTATTCAGTTTATATGTCCGCTACACAACTTCCTCTTAAGTAAGTATGACCGATGATATCCTTAGCCGGCCGTACTAGAGATGTAAAACGGATGTCCGCTTATATCGGAGAGAGGCAGTGATTGTTCTTTTAGAGATATATCTCAATCATTTTGATAAGACATATGAACCGGTTCACATTATGTATAATTATTGAAATATTATAAATAAAAGTAATTATAATTTAAACTATTTCTTTTATATGGTGACTGTCAGACAACTGTCAAAAGCCGTCTGTCTTGTTGTGTTCAAGTTTTAGCAGAGTAGAGGCGACTTCCCGAAATTCCAGATTCGAGAATTTATAATCCTTGCAAATTATATTGCTACAGTCAGTGTATTTTTTAATATTCACAATGTATATGTATAGCAAACCTGTTTTACCGCTGGTAGGTTTTAATTAAATCAATATTTCATTATATATAATATATCAGTAGGTATCAGATTATGGAGATAATATCATAGGCACTTACGATAAGTATTTGCGTGTGCGGTGACCTCAGACGTTTGGCTGCACATTATGAAAATGAATCTAAAAATTATGCGCCTCCGTCTGTATCACTGTCTGTGCATTTTTTTACAATCTGAGTGATGTACTTGAGTGCAGACCGATTGAATTTCCTTGAATTTTTATTAGAGAATTTTATCTGTTTCAAAACGTTAGGAAGTAATCACACGTTTACACGCACAGTTTTAGCAAAATTAATTGTAGATAAATTGGAAAAATCACTTTGTTTTTGTTACCTTACCCTTCCCTTCTTAAGTACCGTTATTAAATCGCATTAACGAGCGCTTTGACATTCCTTATCAAAAAAATCGTTAAGCCTTAAAAAACATCTCATTATGTTATTTATATTCTTTCTTTTTTGTTTTTATTATATTATAAAAAATATAGCTAACATTCTTGTAAATCAAGTCAACAGTCGCTTTTTATATTTATGTAACATTTCAGAAATTCAACCCTAGTACATAGAGAGCCAAATTTGTTTACTGCATCGTGATTCATGAGTCTGATGCAGTAGACGAATAAATTTACCCAATCCTCTTAGCGACAAATTTTCGCAAGTGTTTTGATTTAATATATTTTTTCTATGGTGTTAACATAACCATAATGTGCCTTTATTTGAATATATTTCTGTTCAATACAATTTAAAATAAAAAGTATAAATGATAAATTAAAAGCTTAAACCCTAATGATATTATTTTCAGTTTATATGTTAATCATTATCTCAATGTCAAGTCTGTCCGTCATACTAAGGGTTATGAATGAAAACCTGTTGAAATAAAAATGCGAGTAGACCAGGCAAAAGTGGAAGAACTAGAAATCTGTTCAATATATATATATATATATATATATATATATATATATATATATATATATATATATATATATATATATATATATATATATATATATATATATATATATATATATATATATATATATATATATATATATATATATATATATATATATATATATATATATATATATATATATATATATATATATATATATATATATATATATATATATATATATATATATATATATATATATATATATATATATATATATATATATATATATATATATATATATATATATATATATATATATATATATATATATATATATATATATATATATATATATATATATATATATATATATATATATATATATATATATATATATATATATATACAGAAATTAAGTATCATAAACTTATATTTCAATATATATTTTGCTATACAATACATAAACGCGGAATCGTTTCTGACCTGAGATAGCTTAGAACAAACCGAGATGATGGTATCGTCGCAAATGGGTGCATAGTATTTAGCATCGAAATGTCTCTTGATAACATCTTCGCATTGTGCCTATTGAATAACTAGTTATCTTACCCGTTAATTTGTATTATTAAAAGCGGTGAACATGCGTTATCGTCGGTTATCGTAATAGTCTGTAAGCGATACTTACCTCCTTTATACTAAAGTTTCTTTCGAATTACTGTTATTGCTGAAATTACACACGAATGAGACAATACTTTATCGTTTGTTATATAATTTATTTTTTTTTTAAACAATAATTTGTAAATATATTTGTTTTATTTTTTTTATTTTGGGGGAAAAATAAGATCTTTGGTTTTGATCACAGAAGACAAATAGCGGTAGCGACGTTAAGCAGACACTGAATATACTATCTCTAGAAAATAGGGTGGAAAATGAGAAGCGGAGAGTTAAATCTATTTAATATTTGTGACATTATTTATTATTTTATATAACATTTATATAATTCACTGTAAGACACATCTTATCATAGTATCAAAGTCCTTTATAATTCATATCGTCTTGTACCAGGAAAGGAATAAACATGCATGCTAGTACTGAAGATAATTAGAAGCGAACTACAATTATATGCAAATGTATCGAGTCGTTTTGAAATCATCTGTCATATAAGAATAATTTTGTAGAAGAGCTATCAATAAAGAAAAATATTAGATCATACATATCCAATACTATAAGATTTTGTAATTAAATAATTAAATCACTATAAATAACGTTATTATAAGATAAATTTGATAAAATGACATATTTGTATGTAATAATATTTCAAAATATATATATGTTGTGATATTTAATACTTTACTCAGTTACAAATTGGGCTTTACATATGAGCGTAAGAGTTTTGCATAAATCTTTACCTTGAAATTACATTTCGAACTATATTCGTGTTTATCACTTCTATAAGTCATTGTTCTATTTTGTCACACACCGAAGCTAATTTTGTGACTAAGGCACAATCGCTATTAATATTTAAATTACATGGGTGTATACGTCGTTGAGGTACGGCGACGAGTAAAAAAAATGACAACTGCATTCTGATTGAGCTGTTCTTTAATGTAACCTATTATTTTTAAATATTAGCAATTATACATTTGTATTTCTATGCTTTTCCAAAAGCTCACATGTTTCTTTGTTATTTGTATTTTACGACATTTTCATGAATTTTTTCATCGAATTTAATTGAACAAGATTAAAAATATTATTACTATAATATAAAGATTTAGAATCAATAAAAAAATCATTGTGTAAAATTTTTCTCTAGCGTAACGCATAAAAACGAATTTTCTTTACTTTTGCTATATTTAAAGTGTCAGTAGCGAATATAACCACCCCGTGAATATTGTATTTCGTAGACATAACATAGGATTTCAATTTAGAATATTTTTTATTTATTAAGTAAATTATAGTATAAGCAAGTTATTCTTCAGTATATAAAGCTTAATATAATATAGTTAAATTATATTGAACATTGTACAAATTAGTATAATACTACTCCAATGCAACATTAATTAACTAATAAGTTTCATTTGCTCGCTCTGATAACAAGACTAAGCGTGGTATTGAGTTCTACAATAATATAGTTATAATCTAAGTTTACGCGTTATACTCTATTATATTATAGCAATTTAAAAGAAATTTATAGCCTATTTATCAAACTATAAAATAAATAGTTGATACTTAAACTCTTGAATTTTTTTAAATTTTATTTTCTTACTTAAAATACACAAAACATATTTAAAATGTTTCTATGAACAATCCTTTATAATTATTATAAAATTTTAGTAAATAATTTGTAAATTGCAGCCATTAATATGAAAAGAAACTAATTCTTTTTAATCTATAAAACAGACATTGATAAAAGGCGATTTTATTGTAAAAAGCTATAGAAAAGCTTTCTATATCACACTAAGTATACACGATGTCTACAGATACAGTATTATTATATAATTAAAATATTTTCAACTATTCATTGGCCCGTATTCGATAATAAACCGGAATATTGTCATACACGTGACAGAAATTAGACTTGAAGTATCTGTCAGTTACCTAACTTTGCGTATTGTAGTGAAAGCGAAATGTCTAATTATTTTTTTTATTTTATAATAACAGAGATGACACAGCATTTGTAGATACGGCCGTTTTTTTCTATGATCTTGATCGCCGGTTAAAAAAGTATGATTGACTTTTGACGGCGCAAAATGATTGCAATCGATGCATTGATTCATGAAATATCAGTCTATGCCTTATGTAAAATAAAATAAAAGTTTGGGGTATATAAATTGCCTTCGTAATGAATGATCTCTGATAACATCGTTCTTATTAGCCGGGTAATTACTTAGACTGTACTAGTATACTGGTAGTTATATCACGAGATTAGCATTTCACTTTCTATTGTAATCGTTTACCATTTAAAAATAGTTAAATTGGATGAAATTGAATTTCAGCGTTATCTTACAGCGAATCTATTTAATATATTAAAGATTCAAAATAATTGTATATTTTAAATTCTGAAGAAGTCACAGATTTTTTCATAATGTGCCTTTAAATACTTGTAATATTTTATATTTCTAAAATATTAATGTTACAACTCTATTTCAGTATATTAAACTGCTAAGACTTTTATCAAAATTGTTGTCTTACAGTAAAATTGTAAAAAAAGCTTGAATATAATATTTTCTTAATAAAAGCAAAACGTGAGTAACTTTATTGCATTATAAAATTTTCACGCTTATAAAGAAATTCGTAATTCGCATTAACCGAATCAAATCATTTATTGCCAGTAAAAGTAAAATAATAAAATAAAAAGCACAAATTTCAGTAATCAGAGCTGAAAATTTTATCGTTTTCATTAAATGCTAAGGTAGTAGAGTTTTTGAAATGAAGAATTGTAGCTAAATATATTTAAAAATCTTTTACTATAACTTGAATGAAGCACGTCCAGAAGAATACAGCTACAATAGGCAGCGTGGAGGCAAGAGCAAAAAATATTCTGAATCAGCCGGCGGGCGGCGGGCGGCGTGCGGCGGCGCTATACTCACTTTCTGGTTTACTAGGTCGAATTATGTTGTTTATTTTATTTATTTCTATTTGTTTTATTTTTATACCGAGTGAAAATCACAGTGAAACCGTTCTAAAGTTTTATTTACGCTTTTTGTTCGCGTGCCGTAGGGCAAGGCAGGTTAGTATTATTTTTAATGGTCAACGAGCCGTCAAATCTGTCAAATTATTATTATAGCGCATAAATTTCCGAATAAAAGCTATAAAGCTTATTTTTGAATACATTTTAATATTTTTCAATAGTTTGTATAGATGATAAGATGTTAATTAGCTTGTTAACATTTGTAAGTATAATAAAATTATTCATCGATATATCTTAATAAGTTTTTTATAAATGTTGAACTTCACATTATAGAAAAGAATATTATAAAGAGACGTATTATGTTCAAATTTGTCATTTTTGTCATTTATATGTTTATAAAGTTATTTATTGCACTTTTTGAAACTGTACTTTGACACTTTACTGTTACTGTAATATTGAACTATTTGGTTAGTTAGTTAGGTATAGAAATTGTTACTTAAATTATTTTATTGTATTTAATTTGGATATAACCGTTTTATTCGATATTTATTATTTCAATATTTATTATTATAATACCACGAATCAAACGCTGATATTATTTTTTGTTATCGGACAGTTTCACTTTTTTTTAAAGAAATAATATGTGTTAATGTAGTAAAAAAATATATATTTTAAACTGTTTGACACGCACTTTACCGTATGATTTTATTATTTTTGTCGCTACACAAGTGATTGAAAACAAAAAATAAGATCACCTACCTGCTTCGTAAAAACTTGAAGATGTTTTTCCGTTTTATTTTCAACTCAATTGAATACACTAAAAATATATTAAAAGTCCAAAAAATCCTTGCGAAAAAGTGTTAATAACACTAATAGTTTCCACTAAACACAACGTTCAAACTCGAAAAAAAATTTACAATATCCTCGTCAGTAGCACAGCACATCGAATATCCATTCCACGGACGGGGAGCTTAAAGCTGAGCATGCGCGTGCGCAGGCCGGCGTGGCATCGCGTTATCAGCGCGAGCGGCGCGCCGCGCGACAACAACAGAACTTGAGAGCCGATCTCAATAACAACAAGAAAAGAAAACGGTCCAGTTTCAGCGAGGCTTCCGGATGGCTCGGACGGGGCGCGGCTGGCGTCTCGTTCTCGCGCCCTCACCGTCTCTCTCCCTCTCCCTCTAACGGTACTCAGCACGGTTTGAACGATAGCACAGTCGCGGGCGAAACACCGCCCCGTTAACATTGCGACGGATTATATATTTTCCGCTACCGATCTCTCGATTTTACGTCTTTGACATCGCAGTAATTGCTGTTTGCATACTTGATAAGCGTATACTGTCATTATTATAATAGTATACTTGCTTGAGATTAGCGCTAGTTTATTTACATTCAACTGATACTTATTTGGAATAAAATAAGTTGTTTGGAAATTTTAGCAGCGTTCGTTGAAGTCTTTTGTATGATGAAAAATAAATGAATATTAACGAAGCAGTTATTTTTAAGAAGATTTATTTTTATAATTGTTTTGTTGTTAATATAATAAACAGTTTTATAAAGATTTCTTTATTTATTAAAAAAATTCAAAACTTTCAAAACAACTTTAATGAATAACAAAAGTAAGATTGATATCGTCTCTCACCTATCATTATGCGTTAAAATAATTTAAATATAATATCCAAAACTGTAAGTAAAATTAAGCCATAATTATAGTTTCTCAAAAATCGATAAATGTCGTAATTTGCTCAAGTAAATAAATTGGTATTGATTCAATAAAATGCAAGCTACAAGGCCTCAGGTTATATCGTACCTTGTTAACGAATAAAGTCATGACATTAAATCATATTGGCAGGAATCACCTGAAATTATACAGCTTCTTTTGAATTTCAATTTTTAAACATTTTTTTTAGCTTCACGCTTTATCTCGCACATGGCAGGGTAGGCAGAAGGATCTGCAGGAACCGTGGAAACCTAGTGTTAACACACTCCGTTGCTTAGTCCCTGCTATCTCCGTCCCTGCTTTCCGCCTTTTTCGAGGCATTGCGTGTTGAGTGGCGAAACTCAACGCCGCGCTTTGCCTAGTTTGTCAGAACGAAGAAAATGGAAATAGAAAAATCCATCTTCCCCGACTGGGGATCGAACCCAGAAACGTTGCGTCTCTGCGCCACGACGGTTATTTTCGTCATTACATTTTTATAATGACGGAAATAATATAATTTGAAATTGAATATAATTTTAGAGGGGAGAGAGAAGACTTAAAGTGTAAAGTATCGTAACAAATTCTTAACGTTGTTTAAATAAATCAGCGCGGACCAGATCCCGTAACTAGAAAGTATGGATGGACATGTCTTCTGACCACAGTCTTGCGGTTTGGTGGTATACGTTATCATAGTATATGTGCAAAAGAAAACACGTATGTTTGGCATGGAATATATGTAAATTATAACTGTAAAACAAACTATTTATTAAAATCGTGAAACTCTACTCAATATGATTAATTAATAGTACTATATATATATATATATATATATATATATATATATATATATATATATATATATATATATATATATATATATATATATATATATATATATATATATATATATATTAATATATCGAGCTCATTACAAATTCATCACTTATGACTTAAGTACGGTCTAAAAATAAGGCGAAATAAAAAGAAATCCAAACTACTGGGGAACTGTATTGAACTGGAAATTCTCCACTCGGGAAAAAAATCGAATCCCTTCACTATAGTAAAACACTGTACAGTATTTAATTTTGCACTATTGTTTTGACACTTCATTCTCCCTTTCTGGCTAATTATTTATGCAAGTATATACGTTTGAGAAGCTGAATTATATAAGCAATATAATAAGATAGATATTTGAAATACTTACATAGCATACAAAAACAAAGTAATAATCCCGTTTGTACATAGCCTTATATATTTGTTAAACAATGCTATGTGTAAATAGAATTCTGCATAAGGCCTTATACTATGGTCGTATAAACAATTATAAACGTCATTGATCAACATATTTTAAAATATGAATAATTTTTGGATAACTTCAAGCCAGGGTATCATTTAAAGAGAAAAAAACTATTAGGATACTTACGGCCTTGGATACTGACAGTTTCATCAGCGAGTTGAGTAGGATTAAGGCAAATTTTTCGAGCGAAAAATTTATATGCAAAATTCGTTTTTAATTAGTTAAAAATATGCGCAAAATAATTTTCTTTGTAATTTATTGCAAAGGAATTGATTTCAAAGGTAAGCTCACCTGTACATTAAAATCCTTAGATTCAAAAATATGCCATAGAACTTGAAACTGTACTCATCATGGGGTGACGATGTAGTTAGAAGTTTAAAAATAGATTGCTAACGAAACAGTTTAAACGAACCAAGAGGTGTTGTATGATTAATTTACCGTATGGTAACAAAACAATTATTCCTACATTATACATCTACAAAGGATTACATGTAATTTTAATTGCAAGTGACAGATATCAGTCTTAATATTAAGAAGTTCACCTTGATTTTAACTGATTCCAGGGAGAAAGTAGAACTGTATTTTAAACAAAAAATGTTACCACATCCGCTGACAGGACGTTGACTAAGCCTAATTATTGTGTTTGCACTCTTAGTAGTTGTACAAGTATATATGTATTTAACTGCCATACTCTTCTTCACTGTAAATATTTTACAAAAATTAAGAAATAAATATTTATTTCTTATTTTTTTTTCTTTAATTTTTTTATAAATATTTTACAAAAATATATTTAGGTGATAGTATATTGTTATATAATCTAATAATTATAATATCTGTATTTGTCACTGTCCAAAATAGACTGGATGGATTAAAGGAACATAATATTTTTAGATTAGCCTTTAATTATTTATATATATAGTACACCACATTAGTCTTGGTACCAAATTATTATATAAATGCCATTATTACACTATGCAGGAGAATTGATCTACCTCCTTTGTAAGTTCTTCATGCAACGTGACATTGGCGAAGTGATATGTGAAAAATTCTCTTTATTTCCAAAATCTTTATTCGAATTTTGTGCTCAAAAAAGAATAAAACCGAAGTGACAAATATTAAGAAACGCATAAGCATTATAATCGAGTGAAATTCAAACCCACGTCTCTTGGAAACTATCCAAAGGAATATCAACCAATATATAAATAGCAAATTTAACAAGAAAGGAAAGTGTTTCATTAATCACAAGACGGCTGTAGCAGTAGTAGGTAGTTTGATCCTCTATTACGTGAACATTTATAATAAAAAAATATTAATTGAATCGGATTCAAATCGCACTAAGGATTTCATACCATTTCGTTGATTTCTTGATAGGTTGACGAGAAGAAAAGCTTATTAAAATTGACAAGCTCAAATTTGTCGGCATGTACCCACTCAGTTTGCTTAGACTAAACATCAAATAGAAAATTGTAATTTTTCCCTTGTGCATCACACAGTATTTATTTTTTTACTCTTATCGTTGTATCTAGAAGCTGCAATTTCCCACTTTTAGCCATAATTGTATATCAACTAAAAGTATCCTATAGATTTCGATTATGCGAAGATTTGTGACGAAAACAAAACCTAATAGCCTGCAACTTTTGAATGTATTGACATGGAGCTGGACATGGAAATGGACTAGTGGCCGCAAAAATATTGTCCCCGACTGAGAATCGAACCCACAACCGCCGCATTTGTAATCGAATGCTATGACACTCACTACCTTTTACCTACATTTATATTTGTGATGGTCACTGTGGCCGTCGTAAAGCCATTTTAATGCGTGGCGTGATTTACAAGAAGCATTCATATCTAAAGTCAGGTTTCAATGTATGTCATATTATGTTCGTACAAGGCAAACGTGACCGGACACAAAAATTTGCCAAAACAGTGGAAAATAACGTTCTGTATCAGTAAGGTGAGTAAATATATAAGAAAAATACATAAATGATATGAAACAACAAATTAATATTTATTAAATATCTATATACAATTATTATTTATTAGGTAAAACGTTTTTTATATACTTTTCCATCTTCAGCTTATTTAAGTGACTACAATTTATGTGGCGTGACATAATATCCTGTTTAACAAATTCCGACTATGAAAATATTTAATAACAGAAATAATTTTTGATAATAAACAGTCCCCGTACCTATAGTAGGTACAGTAGGTATAAACTTGTCATCAATGACTGAATGGTATCATTAGTACTTATTAAAAGTCTTATTTTGTCATATATATATATATATATATATATATATATATATATATATATATATATATATATATATATATATATATATATATATATATATATATATATATATATATATATATATATATATATATATATATATATATATATATATATATATATATATATATATATATATATATATATATATATATATATATATATATATATATATATATATATATATATATTTATATATATATATATATATATATATATATATATATATATATATATATATATATATATATATATATATATATATATATATATATATATATATATATATATATGACAAAATAAGACTTTTAATAAGTACTGATGATACCATTCAGTCATTGATGACAAGTTTATACCTACTGTACCTACTATAGGTACGGGGACTGTTTATTATCAAAAATTATTTCTGTTATTAAATATTTTCATAGTCGAAATTTATTAAACAGGATATTATGTCACGTCATATAAATTATAGTCACTTAAATAAGCTGAAGATGGAAAAGTATATAAAAAACGTTTTACCTAGTAAATAATAATTTTATATAGATATTTAATAAATATTAATTTGTTGTTTCATATCATTTATGTATTTTTCTTATATATTTACTCACCTTACTGATACAGAACGTTATTTTCCACTGTTTTGGCAAATTTTTGTGTCCGGTCACGTTTGCCTTGTATGAACATAATATGACATACATTGAAACCTGACTTCAGATATGAATGCTTCTTGTAAATCACGCCACGCATTAAAATGGCTTTACGACGGCCACAGTGACCATCACAAATATAAATGTAGGTAAAAGGTAGTGAGTGTCATAGCATCCGATTACAAATGCGGCGGTTGTGGGTTCGATTCTCAGTCGGAGACAATATTTTTGCGGGCACTAGTCCACTTCTATGTCCAGCTCAATGTCAATACATTCAAAAGTTGCAGGCTATTAGGTTTTACTTTCGTCACAAGTCTTCGCATAATCAAAATCTATAGGATACTTTTAGTTGATTTAGAATTATGGCTAAAAGTGAGAAATTGCAGCTTCTGCATACAACGGTAAGAGTAAAAAAATAAATACTGTGTAATGCACAAGAGAAAAATTACTATTTTCTATTTGTTATTTAGTCCAAGCAAACTGAGTGGGTACATGCCCACAAGTTTAACCTTGTCAATTTTAATAAGCTTTTCTTCTCGTCAACCTATCAACAAATCAACGAAATGGTATGAAATCCTTAGTGCAATTTGACTCGGATTCAATCAATATTTTTTTATTATAAATGGTCACGTAATAGAGGATCAAACTACCTACTACTGCTACAGCCATCTTGTGATTAATGAAACGCTTTCCTTTCTTGTTAAATTTGCTATTTATATATTGGTTGATATTCCTTTGGATAGTTTCCAAGAGACGTGGGTCTGAATTTCACTCGATTATAATGCTTATGCGTTTCTTAATATTTGTCACTTCGGTTTTATTCTTTGTTGAGCACAAAATTCGAATAAAGATTTTGGAAATAAAGAGAATTTTTCACATATCACTTCGCCAATGTCACGTTGCATGAAGAACTTACAAAGGAGGTAGATCAATTCTCCTGCATAGTGTAATAATGGCATTTATATAATAATTTGGTACCAAGACTAATGTGGTGTACTAGGTATATATATAAATAATTAAAGGCTAATCTAAAAATATTATGTTCCTTTAATCCATCCAGTCCATTTTGGACAGTGACAAATACAGATATTATAATTATTACATTATATAACAATATACTATCACCTAAATATATTTTTGTAAAATATTTATAAAAAAATTAAAGAAAAAAAAATAAGAAATAAATATTTATTTCTTAATTTTTGTAAAATATTTACAGTGAAGAAGAGTATGGCAGTTAAATACATATATACTTGTACAACTACTAAGAGTGCAAACACAATAATTAGGCTTAGTCAACGTCCTGTTAGCGGATGTGGTAATATTTTTTATTTAAAATACAGTTCTACTTTCTCACTGGAATCAGCTTAAATCAAGGTGAACTTCTTAATATTAAGACTGATATCTGTCACTTGCAATTAAAATTACATGTAATCCTTTGTAGATGTAAGTACTGAGGAATAATTGTTTTGTTACCATACGGTAAATTAATCGTTTAGCACCTCTTGGTTCGTTTAAATTGTATCGTTAGCAATCTATTTTTAAACTTCTAACTACATCGTCACCCCATGATGAGTACAGTTTCAAGTCTATGGCATATTTTTGAATTTAAGGATTTTTAATGTACAGGTGATTGTTTTTACCTTTGAAATCAATTCCTTTGCAATAAATTACAAAGAAAATTATTTTGAGCATATTTTTAACGAGTGAATTTTGCATATAAAATTTTCGCTCGAAAAATTTGCCTTAATCCTACTCAACTCGCTTCAACTGTCAGTATCCAAGGCCGTAAGTATACAAATAGTTTTTTCTCTTTGAATGATACCCTGGCTTGAAGTTATCCAAAAATTATTCATATTTGAAAATATGTTGACCAATGATGTTTATAATTGTTTATACGACCATAGTATAAGGCCTTATGCAGAATTCTATTGACACATAACATTGTTTAACAAATATATAAGGCTATGTACAAACGGGATTATTACTTTTATTTTTGTATGCTATGTAATTTTGCTTATATAATTCAGTTTCTCAAACGTATATATATATCAATAATGCAAAATTAAATACTGTACAGTGTTTTACTATAGTGAAGGAATTATTTTTTTTTCCCGAGTGGAGAATTTCCAGTTCAATACAGTGCCCCAGTAGTTTGGATTTCTTTTTATTTCGCCTTATTTTTAGACCGTACTTAAGTCATTAGTGATGAATTTGTAATGAGCTCGATATATTAAGCGCATATATATATATATAGTCTAGGGGTTACCGCGTGCCTACATATAAGTGTCTATTACATTATCCACGTCGATTAACATACAAGGTGTAGCGGATGAAGGCAGTTTAAACAAAACTGAGTTCAGTTAAGAATGTTGATTCCAATATGGAAATAATTAGGATCGTATATCACATCAATTTAAATTCCATGCAGACCGACTGTCAACAGCTTCTACCTTATGATTTTTTATAACAAAACAGTTCTATACATATATAGAGGTTGGTGCAAAAAATCAATCGACATATTTAGTTATAGCGAACCTCGTGAAATAGATCCGAACAAATTGCCTTCAATTGCGCAGTAGCGCGTATTATAGTGTAAGCATTGGCGTTTGAACAGGGCGTGGTCAGAAAGACCTTAGCAAACGGATGTAGCAGCCTCGTTCGCCGCCATTCCAGATCAACGTTTGATGATAACTGTATCTGAAATATGATAAAAACAAAGTTTGAGTGAAAAGGTCGTTCAATCACATCTATTATAACTACTTATTACTTTGGAATAATAATAATAATATTTGTATTAATATAATTTATTATGTTTTGTTACGCAAGTCACTGCTCAGCACCAATGTCACCATCTATATATGAAACGTACGTATTTGTGGGTACCTCTATATGTATTATTTTGCATACAGTAGGGTAACTGAAAAAACCTAAGGACAAGACAATTAACGATTTATTCTGGAATACTAGCAATTGAGTTTGAGTTGAGAAATTTAACGCCATGTTTTAGTGTACTAGAACGTGAAGGTTTTATGGACTCAAATAGGACACGAATAATTAGAAATTTATTGACCCGAGTAAAAATCGAACCCACAACCGTTTAGTTATCTACCATCACATGACTGCCACTGCGCCACGGTAACCTGTAGTAATATTTGATTTTTGTACTCGCCTGCATTTTCGTTGGCGTGAAATTAATGCCTTAACCCTCGCCAGTCAACGAACTGCTATCCTTTTTCAGTAAGATTGTATTGCAGATGTTAAATTTTTACATGACAAAAAACTACTCATTACGTTGAATTTTTACGAAGATATAATTTATATTGTTTTTTAGTCACGTTTATCTGTTTTTATTCTATGTTAGGTCCTCCAGACTCTTGATATTATATATCAAAATGACTACGGAATATGTCCATGTCGTTAAACGAGTTTTGTTAAGAAACCCTTCCTTTTCCTTATTTCAAGTAGTTTAGCCAGACAAAATGATTTTCCAAACAATATTGTTTAAAATCATAGTCTTAAATTGTGATCGTGTTTCACATTACCCCAGTATTTTAGCTAAAATTTTAAATTCACATTTTTTACTGTTTCATTTTTTTACATATTTTATTACACTTTTACTCAATTACTTTTAAAAAATATTTTCTTGCGGACAATTTCTTTAAGAATAATTATTATTATTTAGTATTTGTATACTTTATTATTAGCATTTTTTTCTTACATATTAATATTATAGGCAACTACAATTAGCGGAACAACTATTTTATCGTATTTTTTATCAGTAAGTTGAATATATTAAATTATATTACTATACAGTACATTTCCATATTCAATATCCAATTATTTTGCCAATTAAAAAATATATAATAATAAATTAGTAACTGAACTGATAACTGATTAAAACTGAATAAAATTTCAGTGGAATAGTAGCATATATATAGAGGAGACTGAGGGCACTTAATCCCCTTTTGTTTTTCCAAAATAATTGCCTAATAAATCCGAATTTAAAAACTTATAAGCTATGAAGCCGTGTAAATTACTAGTAAACGAAACTCTATATGACAGTTTTGTACCAAGTATCCTCAATGTGTTGGAGAGTTGATCCTACCTGTTATTAGACTAGATCTAATATATATATATATATATATATATATATATATATATATATATATATATATATATATATATATATATATATATATATATATATATATATATATATATATATATATATATATATATATATATATATATATATATATATACTATTTTATTTATAATAATTAAGATTAGCCACAGTGTGGGCGGCGTAATAATTTAATAAGTAACCGCCTGGGCCAGCCGGAAATGTGCCAAGAGATCCGTAAGGTTGGTGATCTGATTAAATAAATTATAGCGTACCTACTGCGAACTTATCACGGATGCATTTAATTGTACCAAACAACTTGTCAGGGATAAATTGTTATTTATTTGCATTTGAAATTATCATTACTTTTACTAATACTTTTAATCTATCTATCGATCTGATCTAGACCTTCATAAGTAATATATAATTGTGTTTATAATTTTTATTTTTCAGATAATTTTATATATAGTTTTCTATGTTCGTGAAGAATATATTACTTTGTGCTTAAATATTCAAAAATACTTATTTGATTTATCATATAATAGTACGTACAATACAGTAACTACAATAAAATTGTATATCAAGTAGCACTCTAAATACCATACATATGTTTTAACTATAAACTCCAAATGCCAAATTGTAAGTGCGAGTAAAATTGGAAATATAAATCATAATAGTAACAATTATCCCTACATACTAAAAAGTGAAATTTTACAGATTGTAAGTTAGATTCCATTGTAACTTATGTAAACTTATTTATAAATAATATATATTATTCAACAAATAGCATATTCATAAAAAAAATTAAGTATATATTAACAATTTATAATATAACCTAGTTGTGATAAAAAGGTAGATTATAGCATGACATGCAGATAAGTAGACTGTAGAATGTACTGACATAAAGAAGTCGTCTTTTTTTGTGATACTAAAAAGGGATAACTTCTCAAAGAGAGCTTGATAAAGAAGCAGGTCATCTGTAGGTCTACGGATGCAGATCAACAGTATTTCCCGGGTCCTTCCATCGTGTCGAGGACGGCAACTGCGGCGGTTTTAGTGGGTGGAAAATCCACATAACCTGGTTTTCCCCAAAGACTGGGTATCTTTTAAAGGTTTTCCCTGCGTCAACAAAAAAGAACAAAAAAAAGCATAACATATGACATAGAACGTCGCAGAAGCGAACCCGTAGGCAAGAGCTAGTTTGATTTGAATTTGTCAATGAAATCATAGAAACTGTAATTAGCTGAGTAACATAAACTCCGAACGACATTAAGTAAGACAGAACTTGTATTTAGACTCAACGCAAATTGTAAAATATCTTGAAATCTATTTTATGCAGACATTTTATAGCAATAAATATTGTTATTCTAAAGTTATAATAAATAAAATGCTTGTGATTAAAATAATTATATAAATTCGTGGCTAAAGTGATTTAAATTATAAGAGTAATATACACACAAAACCATACATTTTGGATACTAAACTAGATCATTTCTCATATTGGGATCGTTATAAATCAATAAATGTCTACATAAATCAACTTTAGAAATAGTTTGCTAACATTTTAATAATTTTGGTCCTTTGAACTATTTAGTTTATGTTGTTAATTGCATATATTACCATGCAAATCGAATGTTAAGAAATCTTTAGCATACATATGCTCGGTATAACGATACTTAATGTCATAATTAATTTTAAATATACTATTTTTATTTAAGAATATGATTTTATTCTTAATAGTTTTACGTTTGGTTCCTAGTTAGGTTTTTATTAAATACAATTCTTCTTAAAATAATCATTAAAACCCAACGATTCATAGTTCCTATTAATGAAGTACATAGAAATATGTGATACAGATTTCTTAGCTGTAATGCCATGGTATCCGTAATGACACAATCGAATCTATCGATGCGGTTTGCACGCGGGGGGAAGGCGTGGTCGGCGCCGGCCGCTCGCCTTGACTCCATCGTCAAGCATCGCATGATCTCTAATGTAGCTCGACTATATATATTTGAGATCAACGTAAAAGTAGAGCTAGTGTTGGAAATAAACAAAGGTAATGTTAGCGTTATTAATGTCCAACGATAGACATTTAAAAGTTTCATTCATTTTGTTCAATCAATTATGGAATAGGTTTGTAACGTCAAAATAAATAATATTATCTGTTCAAAATTTAAATGCCCCAGAAAGACAAATATCTGTTATTATAATTATATATGTATATAAGTATGAAAACCAAATAAAAATTCTTGACTTAAAAATTACACTTGCAAATGGTTTGGATAACGCCATTATTTTATAAGAAGTACAAAAATATTTTTCATATACAATAATATACAGAATTACCTAAAATATTGTATTTGTATTATCAAAATAGTTGCATCGCACTACACCAGGAGTGAATGTGGCGACTGTATTGGACGGGCGCGGTGATAACGTGGCTCGAGCGTTATCAGCGCACAGTATATTTGTACCTGCATGCAACTAGCTCGCGTAATATCTGTTACATGCTCTAGAGCACTAGGTGATATTTCTCCTAGGTCCTGCATGTTTGATTGTTAGAAAACCTGTAACGTAACTGTAGATTTGATCAAGTTTATTTGGTGTAGTAAAAAAAAACTCGAAATTTGATATAATTAAATAAGGTTTTTAAGGATAAAGGTGGTTCTTATCTGTACAGTAATAATTCATTGATTTACTGACGACAAAATAAATTAGAATGTATGTATAGGCTAGGCATAATTTTATACGCTTTATTTTCGTCTTGCGTAAATATTCGGTTTTTCAAGCAGCAACCAATGGTCATTGCTTTATTTCGAATGTATTATAATTATTGCTGAATGAAAATAAAAAATATATTTTCTTTCTTAAAAATTTCTGAAAAATTATTAAAATGTCAAAGATAAAATGTAATAGCATTTATTTAAATTTGTATAACTAGTGGACGCGTGCAACATAATTGGCGAGACTTTATGATCTCTGCTAAAATAGCAGTCCGTTTACTTTTTTATTATTATATCCAACATACTAGATTTTGACACGGTAACGAAAAATGCTTATTACGCGCTATGATTTTTACTACAGATTTTTTACTTATCTTTTAGTTTAGTTTATCATTTTGGTTCTATAACATGTGTTGCAGATCTGTGATATTATATGTTAAAATGTCAAAAGAATACGTTCAGCATGTTAAATGATTTTCGTTGTTGCAGCATGTAAAGAAATATCATGGTTCAGCTGGACTTGATGATTCTTCATGAGATTATCCAGATTATCATTTTCTGTTGTGGTGTTCCAGATTTTTGGTTTTTAAGTAAAGTTTTGTTGCTTAAGACATAAGAGAACGATATATCTGGGTATTGAAATTTTCTTTCAATTCTTTGGGTGTAATGATAAAACAATTTCGATCAAGTGCAAGGTGTACTTGAGCACCGAGGTGCTAAGTGTCTGCAAACTTAAGTTTGCAGTCGTATGTTTTTATTTCGAATTAAATATATTACATTGAATTGTAATACTTTGTATTGTTTTTTAATGTCTTCACGCTTTATCCCGCAAATGGCAGAGCAGGCAAAGGAACTGCAGGAATTATAGCAACCCAGTGTTAAGACATTCCGTTGCTTAGTCCCTGCTTTTTCTTCCCTGCTTTTTCTATATTATTGTGATCACTATAATACTAAAAAAGCGCTTTAGAATACAGAAAGAAAATCATTAATATACTTACTCATGTACCTGTGTAGCCAATCTAAGGCCAGCTTTAATTGGTCACAATAAGTTCATTTTTTATGTCTTCACGCACATTGCAGGGTAGGCAGAAGGAACTCCGTTCCCCACTTTCTGCCTTTTTTTCGAGGTATTGCTAGTTGAGCGGCGAAACTCAACGCCGCCCTCATCTAGTTAACGCTAGAGCGAAGAAAATAGAAATGAAAAAGTCCATCTTGGTGGGAATCGAACCCACAAACTATTTCGTTTACAGGTAGACGCTACGCTTATGCGCCACAACTTTAATATTGTATTAATACCTACAGTAAAGTGGTCTATATATTTATGCCTTCAAATTGTTTTGATTTCTTATAATTAATATTAATTATATTATTTTAAACAATTCGTGCTATTCTTATAAATAATTCGTGCTTATCTATCACTGACATTAACAGTAACATACATTCGATACTACTACACTATTTAATCGAAAAAAATATAGTTTTTTGGCAAATAATAATTGTAATTTTTCACGTGATCTACAAATAATTACAGATAATAACGTAAAAAGTCCTTATGATAGACGTTATATTATGTCAAATTTTATATTTATACCATAATTTAAAATAATAAAGTGTCCAACACATATATAGCAACAAGATATCGAGATTAAATAAAATTTAATAAAAGATATTTGTTATAATTTATTTTGTTGTAACTAGGAATTATTCAATTTGTCAATAATTTAAAGTTTTTTTTGTAAAGCTTCCGTAATCGTTAGCATTTACTTACATTAATATTTATGAAGACCGCCTAATACACATGATTACTTGGCAAGACAGCTCTAGTTCACCTAAAAAGGAGAGATGATAAGTATTTACTGTATTATTTACGGATATATAGTAAAATGAGAAGATCCAAGGGCGAGTTTACGTGTTACTACTACGTTAGAGTACGTTCAGTACCTTTAAAGGTGTTACGTAGATATATAATACTATGTTTCAATAATATTTTTGTAAGAGAAAAATAGTGATATCAAAATATAAAAAGTATTTTCCACTGACCGCACAATTGTAAAAAGGTGCAATTTTCATTACCTACAGAAAATATTGGTATATTTTACGACAAACTTGAAACAAACAAAAACACAAACAAACACGAACAAAGACAAACTTTAATATATATATATATATATATATATATATATATATATATATATATATATATATATATATATATATATATATATATATATATATATATATATATATATATATATATATATATATATATATATATATATATATATATATATATATATACTAGCTGACCCGGCAGACTTCGTACTGCCTCATCGATAAATAAAAAACTAAATCTTTTGTATAAAATGATTTTAAAACAAACAAATCAAATCAAGCAGGAAGTTTTCGATACATCATGTTGCTTACTTAGAAAAAAGAGTTTAAATTTGATATTCACAGACACACACTATTAAAATACAGTCTGTTAATTAATTTAAAGCTTTCTCATTAACTATATTTTTTGTTTTGCTTTGTGGTGCGTAAATAAACAAAGAAGACGGTTTTCCGACGCGCGAACACGCGACGTATAATTGTCCATGCACGAAACAGGGAAACTCCAAGTTGATTCCACAAACTTCTAACGACTGTCCTTGCGATTTATTTATGGTCATCGCAAAGGCCAGACGTACTGGAAATTGTAAGCGTTTAAAATCGAATGGTAAGTCCGTTGGTATCATCGGTATCCGCGGGATCAAGACATCTTCTCCTTTGTATTTTTCTTTTATGATTGTCGCCTCAATGACGTTATTCATTAGTCTTTTCACAACCAGTCTTGTTCCATTGCATAGTCCAGGTTGATTAATGTTACGCAGCATGATAACCACTGATCCTACTTTTAACTGCAAATTGTGAGGTGGTAAAATCCAGGCAATTCCAGTGAATTTAAAAACTTAGTGGGATATTTGATTACGTCATCCTGGTTCATTACGGTGTCGACAGATTTAAAGGAAACCAACTGTCCTGGAAGAAAATTCTGAATGGTCGCATTAAGATCATCGACATCTTTATTTTTCGCTGCTAATATTGCTCGTTCACCCAGCCAATTATGGTTATTGAACTTTTGCACTATATCTGGGAAAACTCGTTGAATAAGCTCCACTTTTGAGTCTGTGATGTGACAGAAATCTGTAGGTAATGTGATAAATCCGGTCGAGGTGTCCACTGCAACTTTATTATTTCCAATGTCTAACAACTGCTTCGCAAACACATTTGCAGTTTCATCTTGTTGCAATAATACTCGCATGTTAGTTGTTAAGTGGAGTGTCTTTACGTACTGCCACAAATTTGATGATTTTAGGCATGCATTTAGTTGATCAGCAACAGTTGATCGGGGAATAACTGGAAGAGTCTGACGAAAATCACCTGACAACAGAATCATGGCCCCACCGAAAATATTTTGGTTGTCATGAAGATCTTGCAACGTTCTGTCCAGTGCATCCAGTGACCTCTTATGGGCCATTGTGCATTCATCCCAAACAATCAATTTGCATACCTGTAGGATCTTGGCCATTGCGCTATTTTTGGCGATGTTGCAAATTGGTGTTTCGGTGATTTGCATGTTTAGTGGTAATTTCAAGGCAGAATGTGCAGTTCGCCCGCCTTCTAGCAGAGTTGCAGCTATTCCAGATGAAGCTAACGCTAGAGCAACATCCTTTCGCGATCTGATCCTCGCCAAAAGCAATGAAATTAAAAACGTTTTTCCGGTTCCTCCGGGAGCATCAAGGAAATAAATTCCTCCAGATCCACTGTTTACAGCTTCTATCAAAGTGTCGTACGCAATTCTTTGTTGTTGATTTAATTGTGGAACATTTGTACGAACTGTTTCGGCTAATGCTTCAATGTCGTACTGATGTTCTCTTTGCAACTCGTGGTTTAATGCATCGTGCATATGACGATTGGGTGCTGTCATTCCCAAACACGACAATACTTTATTTGCCATCAATAAACACATATCTTCTATCATGATCAATGTGTCATTGTAAATTTCTTCAGTCATTTGTAGTGTAGGATTCAAAGTTTGACGGCGCACACGATGCAAAACATCCTCAGACATGTCATCTCTATACTTAACCCACAAATCTTTTGGATTCGAGGGGAAACATGTCGATATGATAATCGCAAACAATGTACGAATTTGATGCGGCGATGAAGATATTACGGAATCCTTGAGTGTATCATCCCAATGCGAATCGTTCTCAAGTAAATGTAATAGTTGACATGCCTCACGGTAAGTCGCACACAGCTGTCCATTAACTGTTCTCAGTTGTTTAAACGATGTCGGACCACGAACATTCACCAACAACAATCGCAAATAATAACATTCATCGTTATTTGGATGTACTGTGTAGATGCGACCCAGAGCATCTGAAGCAAATACATTTGGATGTCCTTCAACTGGTGTTCCTTGTTTTCGACGCTGAAATGATTTCGATGATGCGTTCCATGTGTAATAGCGTGGCATGTCAGCATACAGCAAAGTGCGAGCAAAATCATCAGCTTGACAGACTGTGAAGAAACTTGTTAATGTTGTTGACGGTGGATGTGCCGCAATGTCTGCCGCGTTAGATTCATTAAAATAAACTCGTTGACCATTTTCTAAATGGACTGCCAAATGGACTACTGTAGGGTGTCTTTCATGGATCGCAAATGAAAAGATACGCCAAATAGCTTCGTTGCTACTTACATAGCGACCCATCTGGTACTGTGATATTTCATCATTTGCATTGGTTACACCGAAGACAGCCATATCACTACCTTTATTAACATATTTACATATGTACTTTATCGACTTCACAGAATTACAATATTCCACATTGATGTGAGTCTCAAAAGCTTTGGACAATATTGGCGAGTATGGCACAATCCAACGATTATCTACATCAACATTTTGTCCTCTTACCTTCACAACTACAGATCGCCCACTGTCCGCAACTGATCGCCGACGATACAATGGGTATCCATCATTTCCCGTTATGGTTTCAGCAAGCAGGTCTCTTGGGTATCGCTTGGAACACCTACCGTCGACCATACAGGGTGAATTGTAGTTGAAATGTCCGCAAGGTCCATGTATCATGTGTTTGGTAACTACTGCATGCAATTTTGGGTCAACTATTTCATCTGTTATTTCAGCTGAAATAATGGAATCAATCTCATCTGGCCTTATTTTGTCCACTAACCAGACTAAAATGTGCGCATGTGGCAATCCACGCTTTTGCCATTCTACAGAGTACATCCAACAACGGACTCGGCCATACACGCAATGCTTTATTAAGAAATTCATGAGAGATTTTAATTTTTGTTTAAAAACTCTGGCAGTTATGTCATGTCTATCAACTGATGTTTGGCTATGTAGTAATTCCTTCTCGATTTCGGACCATTTTGGGTTACATGTGAATGTAACAAATAAGTCTGGGCGGCCATAATGCATAACATATGACATAGCATCCTGAGCATATTCATGCATGTGGCGTGGGCTTCCTATATAAGTAGCTGGCAAAATTGTCATTCTTCCTACATTATTCACATTGCCATCAGCATTTATAGCATCGCGGAGATGGATGTATTCCTCTGACCGTAGCCGTCGTTGGTTCAAACGGATGTATGTCAATCGTTCAGTCTCAATTTTGACATACATGTCAACTGCAAACTGATGAAAAAGTCGTTGACACATCAAAATATGATTTACTTCACCTTGACGGATCATGAGTCTGTATGAATAGAAATTCATAGAACTAACTTTTTTGTTGGTTTCAGCACCTGCAATCAAAAATTATAAATGTTTACATTGTTACTTAGATGAATTGAATTTAAAAATGTTATTTAATCTTGTTCAATTCATTTACCTGTTACTTGATTTACCATTTTGATATTAAAATGGTATCCATCTTCCCCCTGCCAGAAGATCAAAGGATATTGTAGTTCATCATAACTCCTGTGTGTTTCAGATACACGTTTTAAATCACTATTCCGACGATGAAGCACAATATCTCTAGATTGTAAATTTTCTCCCACAATGACAACAGCCACTTCATCAATGGTAGGTGAATTGAACCTCCTTGTGTGTTCACCGGCAGGTGTTTTGTCAGCTCGAATAATAATATTATGGCTATCAGATGGCATCCGAACCAATGCTATTTTGAACATGTTTACTAAATTGTTATTCTGATGAAGAAACATTTGTAATTGTTGGACAATGGTTCTCTTCACTGTGGGATTGTGAGCACAACGATTATTAATTTCCGCATCTGAATTGCCCATAAAATAAACTTGTAAAAATTGATGATCTGCATCAGGTAGTGGTAACAGAGTTCCCAGTAAATGATAAATTTGTCCTTGTATCTGTAATTTTTAAAAATGTGTCCATTAATTATTTTCGATATATATATTTTAGTACAAACTTGAATAATATAAAAAAATATTCTTATATAATACCTTGAAAGTGGGCATAAAATTGTCTTGTATAATATGTGTAGCACCAAATGATGTCATCTGGAAACAGTTGTTATATTTCTGAATGTTGGTCAAGAAGTGTTTAGAATCATTTCCAATCCCAGAAACTAAAGAGCGTAAAGGATCTGGTGGTGGGACCAGTTGTGGCAATTTTACTTTGCCTTCAGCACAACATAATCCAGTAGATTCACCAGTGTATTTTAACGCCTTACAATATTTACAAATTGTTTTCATTTCCCCAATTGTTACCGATTTGTCGGCACAATAATCAATTGCCGGATCATAGTGGAATGCAGCTCGTTCAAGAATCACAGGAGCTCTGCGTCTGCGGATTCGCTCAATTTCATTCTGTCTAGCTTGCTGTTGATGTGTTTGATGTGCACGAACTCGTTGCATTCTAAGCCTATCTCCTACATTGTCACTCACTAAAGAACGCAATTCTGACATAGCAATACGACTATTTTCTTGATCTGTCTGTCTCTGGTCATCAGTGCGGTTAGCACGTGAGATAGCTCTTCGCACATTTGATTGACTACGACGACCTAAGTCAGGTCGTCTTCTCCTCGGCATCGTAAATTGTAATTAATCAAAGTGAAAAAATTTACCGCTTATTTAGCAATAAAGTGTCACTACCACAAAAAAAGCACATTACTTGGAATGTCACTATCACAAAGGATCACCAAAGTAAAGAAAGTTCTCGCGCACGTATCCACAAAGATAGATATAATATCGTAATACTTTTTTCCATGCTCTGAAATGCGACAGGATGAATTGACATATTAGTTGGTTGTCAAATCTATTTTCAAATGTATTTTGACACTATGCAATTTTCTTCTGTTGAGTTCCAGAACGCGATATTTGATCCTTCAACGCGCACGCGAATTTGAACTTTATGCAGCGGTAATAAGGTACAAATTGACTCTCTATTTTATTTAGAAAACGTTTGTATGGGAAATAGAAAAATGCTGTTTTGAGGATTTTCCCGGCAATTATTCGAATTTTTCTCACCTTTTAAACCTTCCCTAGACCTCCACGAATAATTCAAGACCAAGATAAGATAAATCCGTTCAGCCGTTCTCGAGTTTTAGCGAGACTAACGAACAGCAATTCATTTTTATATATATAGATATATATATATATATATATATATATATATATATATATATATATATATATATATATATATATATATATATATATATATATATATATATATATATATATATATATATATATATATATATATATATATATATATATATATATATATATATATATATATATATATATATATATATATATATATATATATATATATATATATTAACTTTTGGAAATAGCTCCTCGGTGTGCGAATCGGTGTATCCTATTAAGACTTCTCCAACTTAAATATATAAATATATTTTTCATACCTAAAATCTAGCTAACTTGACACATACAACACGCCCCATTAGAATAGTGTTTATATCGGCTATTATAGCGCGAATACCTAAGAAATTATACGTAATTACATTAATTATTCATTACGGTCTAGAGATGGTTGTTGTACACAATAATTTATCCACCTACGTCATACTTGTTAATAAACATTGCCGGAGTACGCAACAAATATACTCGACCGAATAATACGAATATTATTTCATTATACCTGTAAATTTTGAGTGTAATCTGATCATAGAAATTGGTAATAATTTTCTATATATAGATAGTTGTCTAGTGATTTAGTACTTAAAGATAAAAATCAACGTTTTAAGGTTAATTTTTAGTTTTTATGTTTATTATGTGTTTATATGTTTATATTTATTCTATTTTTGCAAAAAAGTATGCTTGTTTTTGTTGTTGTTGTATTTTATACACTACTCTCTCTCTCTCAACAAAATTTCTTGGTAAAATAAAGTCAATGCAGAATTTCTTTTTCAAAAAGTCGAAATAAAAAAGGGAACAGTCGAAACGATACTCAGTAAAACTGAAATTTAAGCTTACAATGACTCGGAGTAGCTGAGAAATTCTGCGGTTCATTTTATTGAAAAGGGCTTGCTTATAATGTACACATGGCTTACACTTGACTTTTGTATTATTTTATTTGACATATGTATCTAATAAAATCTAAAATAATCAATTGTATCACTTTAACAGGTAGTACTCGTGTTTATTAAATAATTAGATTTTGATAAAACAACCTTTTGTAAATTATTAAATGTTTAAGTCTATGTGTAAAACATCAACGACTACTATTATACATTGTATTATGTGAGTGATTTTATTCATAATGTAACTTATTCTGTATACGTGATCTAATTTAATATGGTAACGATGTACGGATAACAGACTGCTATAGGTCTATAATAGCTCAATTGATTGCCCTCAGCAATCAACTGGAACAAAGTAAGTAATTTCCTATTTAGACAGGTCTAGTTCTTGACTCAGGAATGGAATTTGTTTTTTTTTTCAAGTCTAAATATCATTTGCATGTTGTCGTCAGGTAAAACACAGTAAAGTGTTATTTTGTAAATAAATATATAAATGAGCTTCCAAGCTTAAAATGTACTAAGAAATAATGATTTTTTATTATAAACATACATTTAATAATAAATAAAGATAAAATTTTATACATTATTTATTAAAATTTAAAAACCCATAAATCTTACATTAATATATATTGTTAAGTTAAATCTTTATATTGAAAAACTGTGATAATAAAAATTAAAAGGCGTACCAGGTACAAACAATAAGGTATGAAAGATTGGTGAAAAAGATTTTATGCGCGAGTGAATGAAAAATGGGCCAACAGGCCCCCAATTAACCTTTTAAGTACAAGTATACAATACTTAAAGAAGCGCAGGTAAAGCCTTAGTGTATTCCGAAGAGTTTCTAAAATAAATACAAAAAGATATTTAAAATTATACTAATATCTTGATATTAAAATTGAATTTAAAATTTATGTATGTAGCCGGGAAAAAGAAGATACTATGGAAGAGAGGCTATGGATTTTTTTTGGTAATAAAAGGATAAGCTCCATCTCATTGGTCATATGGTTTTTATCTTGGTATTTGAAGAAGTTTAGTTTTTTTACTTTTGCGTTTTTATCCCTTACCTGGCAGGGTAGGCAGAGGGAATTGCAGGAGCCGTGAGAACCTAGTGTTAAGACACTCCGTTGCTTAGTTCCTGCTTTCTCTGCCCCTGCTTTCCGCCTTTTCGAGGCATTGCGTGTTGAGTGGTGGAACTCAACGCCGCGCTTTGCCTTGTTGCTAGAGCGAAGAAAATGGAAATAGAAAAATCCAGCCGAATTTAGAAGAAGTTTAAATATATAAAAAAAGTAAATATTTTTATAAGTCATCTTAAGTTCTAATGTTCAGTGACTGATTGTTAACGCTATGGCTGTGGACACATCTGGACGTTAAATTTTCTTGTGTCGACCATTATAATATATATAGAACGCCTTGTATAACCTTTAATTTTTACTTACAGTTAATTTCACAAAAGCCTCATTAAAATTAAATCACTTGTTAAATCTAGAACAGAAGCTCATTTTTAATGCTTAATAAAAAATGTCATGTAAATTGCTTTCCTTCATTTAACTGTAACTTCTGTAACACTAAATACGAGAATATTGACGAGAATTTTGAAGTAAGCGTTTTGTAAATCAGAAGCAAACATGGCATCGAATTAAGGACATATCAGTTATGCGTTCATGCTTAACACCAATTAAGTTCATCAATGTTGAATATTTCTTGAACTGTAAAAGAAAAAATGGTCACATCGAGTATTTAAAAAAGAAACTAAATTAAAAATAACCAAATACCGAGCAAATGCAAAATAGTTTTATTTTTTAATTAAGTCCTTTTTATTTATAAATGACAAATAATGAATACTTGTATATTTAAAATAACTCTAATAAGATAACCAAGACGTACTTAGGATCATTTTGTGATGTAGTTTATCACGTAAAATTACTTATGATATATATAATCATTTATTAGTTAAAAAAGTAGAGACATTTTTTTGTAATCGCACTATTCTTATGGCATCTATTTACATTCATATATGTTATATATTCATATAGGGTAGGATCCGTTCATAGCGATGACTTGTGATTCATTTTACGTTGTGTTATGCCATTATATTAGCGACTTGATATATGATTTTGTTAAGCCTAAAATCATTTAAAATTATTTCATCAAAGCAAGTTTCAGAATTATAAAAAATTGAATCATATGCAAAAAAAGTAATCGTAATAAGGCAAAGAGTAATATTTTCTGAAACGCGTTCCAGTTATCAATTTTTTAATACGCTATGGTATGTATGACACTAAACCAAAACAATAAGCTACTTTAATTAACATACCTAGCTATTCCCGCACATACTTTTTTTTAATAACTTAATTCTTTTAGGGATGTTACAGCAAGAAATCTTTTTTTGTTAAACGACAAAATCTTTGAGATAACAAAAGCGAGTGTGCAACTGTCAAGTGTCGAGCAAATCGATTTGGCTAACGTGCAGAATTTGCTTAATCAATTATCAATTGAATTGTTCAATTTCGAACATCGGCAGTATTTTTAACCAATCTCCAAATAAACGTCTCGAAAACGTGATCTTTAATACAGTACTCTAAGTGTGCGCACTTAAAACGCTACCACAAGTAATACATAAAGTCGATATGATGATGATTATTATAAATATAGTACGAAAAAAGTGATTCTTTTATGACAATTTAGCATATTACTACGCTGTGATATTTAAAGTAAAAAAAATATTTACTTATTGTAGTATTAGATGTAATAGCGCTTAATCAATGGCTTGAAATACCCTTTTATGTCACAACATACAATTAAGCTAACATTTAAATGCCACTTCCTTAGCGATTGAGGGGTGTTAAATCTCTATACAAAGTTTTTGTTGTATATTTAATTATAATATTAATTTTTTTATAGTATAATATAAAAATAAAAATTAGTAATAGAATACAAATCTGCGATTTTCATTTATTTATCAGTGTTTGTTTGATATATATTGATATGAAATAATAATTTAACAAAACTACTAAGAAAAAAAATTAGTTGAAAATCAATGACAAATAACTTTAAGAACAACAGATGTTAAATGGGAGTAGAATAAAGCAGGTCATAAAGTAAACATAGTCGTATTTCCGAATAACAAATACTTAAATATAAAAATTGAAATAATCTCAATAAAAAATTAGAGTCCAAAATTTATCTTGATAGAGAAAATATTATTACCAACTGAACTTTTTACTATAAAATATGTATGTCCTAAAGCTTAAAATATTTCAAGTAACCTTTAACCAGACACTGTGATATTACTTAATCAATTCTGCTCGAATTTAAAATATATCAGCTTGGAATGCTTACAATAAATATGTACAAGGATTTCTATGCAAGAGGTTAGATAAAGTTGAAACGAGCACTACTGACGAAAGAAATTGTAATAATGAAACCACTTTGAGCCATTATGTTTTAAGTTGTGATATCATAGTATAACGTTCTATATTATCGGATTTCTAATAAAAAACATATATATATATATATATATATATATATATATATATATATATATATATATATATATATATATATATATATATATATATATATATATATATATATATATATATATATATATATATATATATATATATATATATATATATATATATATATATATATATATATATATATATATATATATATATATATATATATATATATATATATATATATATATATATATATATATATATATATATATATATATATTTATATATATATATATATATATATATATTAAAATATTTCAATATATATTAAAATATATATTAAAATATTTCAAGTAACCTTTAACCAGACACTGTGATATTACTTAATCAATTCTGCTCGAAT
Organism: Dione vanillae; assembly: GCA_037178615.1. Taxonomy (NCBI): domain Eukaryota; kingdom Metazoa; phylum Arthropoda; class Insecta; order Lepidoptera; family Nymphalidae; genus Dione; species Dione vanillae. The sequence goes on from JAZFAU010000190.1 coordinate 670,231, forward strand.
TTAAAATATATCAGCTTGGAATGCTTACAATAAATATGTACAAGGATTTCTATGCAAGAGGTTCGATAAAGTTGAAACGAGCACTACTGACGAAAGAAATTGTAATAATGAAACCACTTTGAACCATAATGTTTTAAGCTGTGATATCATAGTATAACGTTCTATATTATCGGATTTCTAATAAAAAACATATATATATATATATATATATATATATATATATATATATATATATATATATATATATATATATATATATATATATATATATATATATATATATATATATATATATATATATATATATATATATATATATATATATATATATATATATATATATACTTCAAGCTATATCCCGCACATGGCAGGGTAGGCAGAGGTAACTACAGGAACTATTGGAACCTAGTGTTAAGACACTCCGTTGCTTAGTCCCAGCTTTCTCCATCCCCACTTTCCGCCTTTTTCGAGGTATTGCGTGTTGAGTGGCGGAACTCAACGCCACGCTTTACCTAGTTGCCAGAACGAAGCAAAATGGAAATAGAAAAATCCATCTTCCTCGAGTGGGAATCGAACCCAGAAATCGTCGCGTTTACAGGCAGACGCTTACGCCTCTGCGCCACAACGATCCTCCAAACAAATATATATATATATATATATATATATATATATATATATATATATATATATATATATATATATATATATATATATATATATATATATATATATATATATATATATATATATATATATATATATATATATATATATATATATACTCGTATATATATATATATATATATATATATATATATATATATATATATATATATATATATATATATATATATATATATATATATATATATATATATATATATATTAACAATTATTTAAATCTGTATTGTCATATTGTAGTACTTATTAATTAGACATAACTTCGTCAGGGTTTTGCGTATTCTATTAAACATTGCATATTCTATTATTTTAGTTCTCTCTTATACTCCCCTAAAAACCAAACACGCCAAAATAAAATTTTTCAAAATGTAGTAATTTTTGCTGTAGTTTGTCCGCTTTTCAGTTGATCAGTGATGGAATTTCGAATTTTTCACATACATGCATTATAAAGTCACGGTAGCAGTTAGTAACTACATAGAGCTGCCAGTAAGTGGATGGGTAAATTGATAGCCGGTCGTAGTAACACGATATGTCGGATTGACGATACAGTACAGAACCTTGGGATTGCTCTTACGGAATATGGATCTCATGCGTATTAAATGCATTCTTTGGAAATAAACATGTATAGTCGAATGAACGAATTCCCGTCTTTTATATATAGCCGAGTGTATAACGGAATACTAGTTAAATCGGATAACGTATAACATTTTACTTAAATACATAAATATTAGAATTTTAATTTAGTATAGTTTAAATTTTGTACAATGAATATATCTCTTTTAGGTCTAATTTAGCTTCATTAACAGATAAAACTATTCTCTTAGAAATATCTTGGACAATATTTCATTATAAAGGTAGACAAATAGTTTTCTTTTGATTTAATATTTTACCGCGTAGTAGCGAGGTCATTTCTCAAAAAATAACTTTAAAAGGAAATACAAGAATACATAAAATAGAAATTTAATCAATACTTAAATAATTAACTAACTATTTCAACTTAAACACTACACAAGACTAACTGTTTAAAGGTTATATTTAACCGTGTCGAGTTCAAAAACAGTGTGAATCAGAAAACAAGATTTCAATTCTAAAGTAGTTTCACAGACGAATATTGAACACTAGAAAATCTGCAAATAAGTATAATATAGAATTCCGCATTGTAGAGAGCACCACGTTAATGTGATGCCGATACGCAGACCGATTGCACAGTATTGCGCAGAGTGGGCGGCGACACGCAAGCCTCGTTTGCGCATGCAAATGCTCAATTCGAACGTACTTTACAGGGAATCTTGCTATTCTAGTATTGTCTTGCAAATCTATTTTACACTTAATATTTTTGTTTAACTTGGATAGAAAATATTTCGCCTTTTAATAAATAGTTTAACGCAAAACTGTATGTAGTAGTGGTATAAAACAGCCGGGCCAACTACAAATGCGAATGCGACGGTTGCGGGTTTGATCGTCACTTGACAGAATCTTTTCTTTTCTCCTCACTTTCACAGAAAGCTAATAACAAAGAGTAGAGGACTTTGTCTATGAAAAAGGTTACATTCAGATTTTCATTTTGTGATTTATATATAATACACTCCGTTTCCTGCATTCTACCTTTCTTGAGGTATTGCGTGTTAAATGGCGGGATTCAACGCCCCGTTTTGTCTATTTGTAAGCCAGGAAAAGGAAATGAAAAAAATCCATCTTTCCCAAATGGGAATCGTGGTTTACTGGGAACGGCTTTATATGAGGGATAAAATGTGAAACTGTATATAATGCACTATAGTGTAGACGGGTTTTATTGTGTCAATTCTAATTTGAAGTAGTTAAATACTTTCGTTTATTACTTAAATTATTTTGATTTAACTGGGCGTTGAGTTATGCAACTTAGCAAAAATTATGTCTCCATAAATTGACTATAAGCAAAGAAACAAGCTTATTACTAAGTACTCTCCGCTTATCCTATCCTTTTCTTCTTACATTTTTTGTAAAATTTTTGGCTAATCTCATGTGAGAGCTATCCAGTGGAGTAGTCTTCAGCTTTTTACCAAGTTTTACTGTCAACGAAAACAAGCTAAATAAACATATAACTATAAGTTTCTTATTTCAAAATATACATATAAAACATTGTATCAAAATTTTGAATGACATAACGTAAATTTAAATATGTTGTATATGTTCACCTCTATGGCTTGCGCGATTAGACAGCTAGCATATGTGTGGGAGGCAACGCAACTTGTTTGTGGATTCAAATATTTCATATATTTCACCACTGTTTATAATCTGGAAATTGTGACAAATTTATGTTAGTGTTCACAAGGATACCTTAATATTTATATTACGTTTGTTATTATCCCATTATTATATAAATAATGGTATACGCGTGTATTAAATAGAACTTGATTGTTCTTGGTTCGTCTCTTAGTACATATACTATGAATATTTTTCTGTACCTATTATATATTTTACTTCATTAAATACTATAGCCACAAATGAACAGGTATAGTATTGTTTTACCAAATATCTTAGACAATGTTTTATTATAAAGGTAGGCAAATCACTCAAAAGTTGCCAATAAAAGGAAATACGAGAAAGTGTAAAATAGAAATAAAATTATATATTATTTTTACACTTATTTGGATTATTTGTAAAAATAGCTTCCTTCAAAAATATTAGAAATGCAATAAGTTAACATATATTAGGTTGGGAAAAAGAAATGCCTTACTTTTGCTTGAAATTCAAGATCTTATTAACTAGTTTTGAATTGCAAGAATAAAAATTGTTTTGTAATAAACCTTCTCAATTCCTGGGCGATGCTATGACTAGGAGCATGCATAACTTTGATTATTTCCTTGATTTTATCTATATAGTCGAGCCTGCTTGTGCCAGATGCATCATAAACATAAAAAATCCGAGAAAATACAATTTGTGTAATTAACTGTTACAGTATTGGCACAATACATTTAAAACTATAGCCGTAGCGTTCTTATCGCATTTGTAATTACCTTCGGCTTAGTCGAAGAAAGACGCACTTTATTTATACGATTACGATTTTGTAAGATATCGAACTGTAACAATCTGAAAAAAAAAAATGGATCAAAAAAGTAACATAATATAATACGCTTAAATGGCTTGGTAGTGTTAGTGTTACTTATTTTGCGAATTAGCGTATATATATATATATATATATATATATATATATATATATATATATATATATATATATATATATATATATATATATATATATATATATATATATATATATATATATATATATATATATATATATATATATATATATATATATATATATATATATATATATATATATATATATATATATATATATATATATATATATATTGATCGAGTGCGAGCAATACTCGTACACCGAGGGTTACGTACCAATTACCTTATTTTGTTTTTTCGCTAATACAACCACTTTTTATAAACTACAAGTATGAGTTTGTAATATTTTTTCCTATTTATCAAGTTCGAGATTTTCTTTTTTGTTTCTACTATAAAATATCATTTTTTGTTCATATTATATAAATCTAGGTCAATGAAATTCAACTAATACGAATTTACAAACTTATCTTTGCGCACGTGTACACTCATTTCAAATAAAATAAGTAAGTGCAACATAGTACAGTCTGAATAGTTTTTTCTCTAATATATCCATAAATTTAAAATTTTCTTCCGTTGGTTATACTGTAAGTTCTGATTTATTACTCTATGTCAATGGGAAGTACCTTGTAGGTTTTTATTACATGACAATCGTCACATAAAATGTAAAAAATTAATCATATACGCTCATGTCCTTTGATTATTGATTTTTTTTAACATTGAATGAGTATTTAGATATTTGCTTTGCCTCAAGAGTTACCGATAATGTTGTACCTCTTAGACTTGGGTATTTTAAACTAAGTTCAGCTTGATTATTTCACGTGATTTGAAGAAAGTGGCTTGGACAGGCAGGCAGAAATATAGATACGAAGTGATCTAATAAGGGTTCAGTTTTTTTTTTGAGGTATGGAACCCTAAGAATAATTTTCATAATTATGGCGGCATAAAAAAGATGAAAAACTGAGATTTGGGATGAAATTCTATCACTTTTTTTATAAAGTATATTAATATTGATGGTATCTAGTTTCCAAAAAAAATTACAAGTATAGGGCTTGTAAAAAGAAGTTGTTATTTATTTGGTGTATTGAAATCTAAATGTTGCAAGCATAATATTATTATTATATTTCTTAGCAGGTTTGTGATCTCAGGTCAACGTGACGCAACGGATCCGAGGGGTATGATAATTGAGTAGGATTGCAGGCTACACCTCGTTGCTATCTTCGCGCTCGGGGGCTCAGCGCGGTAATGCTTGCATCGGGGTACATCGCGGGCTCATAATCTAGAACACGTTCTATAATGTCTTTTTGTACTGTTTTAAAAATTTTATTTTTTTTAACATCTTCACGCGTTATCCAGCATATACCAAGCTAGGTAAAGAGATATCCCGGTATTAGAATGCCTGTTCTGCTGTTTTTGGCGAAGTTTCAAATATTGCTTACATTTAATTAGCGGGGATTGAACCTATAGTCAGCATTGCACCACGATTTCAATCATATTATATAAAACAGAGAAATAAAAATGACGTAATGATCTGGCTTTGGAAAAGAGTTTTTCATAAAAAAATATTTTAACACTTTCACCGCGTAAAAAATATTTAAATAATATTACAGCGGTTATTGTAGACGCTCCAGCGTTTGTGACGCCCGGGGATATGTTTGACATTAGCTCGAAATAAACATTGATGTTTTGCAGTTTTCATGTCGGCGCCAGACGATCGCGTTTCCTTGAATTTATTTATTGGTTCAAAAACACTTAAATTGTGAAAACAACTCCAAAACGGTTTGACTAAATCTTCGCTTGAAGGGATAACTGGGCACCTCGCTACACCATTACTAAAGCCGATGTACAACCGTTTAGGTTAAATATGGCATTTTACATGTAAGGCAATATAAGCACCTATTGACGTATATTATGGACTATTCACATAATGTGAGTACTGACATTAGTGATCGATCTATATTTTTTTTATATATTGCCCAATCACCATATATATAGCTTTTCTTTAAATAGAAAAGTGAAAAAAGTAGAGTAAGAATTTAATATATTATTTATTCATTCAATTTTCATAATATTTTGGCTTCAGTCGGCTTTTTCTGTATACAACTATTATATGTATTATTCAATTAATAGATTTTAATTACTATTAGTAACTCAGCGTTATGTTTAAATCACCAACATTTTCCTTGTCTGTGTGTACAATATTTAAATTCCATATAACAATATTGTAAGCAAATTCATAACATTCATTTTGCAATGATCAATTATTTTTTTCAAATCTTTTTGCTTTGATGTAATTGTAACTTAATTTAGAGGTCAAAAATAAATTACTTTATAGAATAAATAGACATTTTTTGTTCATTATATAGTTAATAACATTTTTCGTCCATTTACTACGTTGAATCAATTAATATTGAAAATTGAAATTGAATTGAATTGAAAAAGACTCGATAATGTAATTAGTTATGAATAAAGAGAATATTTGAGTTTCTGCTCATCTGGTTATTATTAAATGCTTATAGTTTTTTTTTTTTTTTTTTTTTTTTTTTTTTTTTTTTTTTTTAGCTTCACGCTTTATCCCGCACATGGCAGGGTAGGCAGAGGGAACTGCAGGAACCCATAAGAACCTAGTGTTAAGACACTCCGTTGCTTAGTCCCCGCTTACTCCGTCCCCACTTTCCGCCGTTTTCGAGGCATTGCGTGTTGAGTGGCGGAACTCAACGCCGCGCTTTGCCTTAGATGCCAGAGCGAAGAAAATGGAAATAGAAAAATCCATCTTCTCCGACTGGGGATCGAACCCAGTAACCGTCGCGTTACAGGCAGACGTTGCGCCTCTGCGCCAAGACGGTCCTCATGCTTATAGTTATAAATAAAAAAAAATTAAATATATTTTTGCTATTTGTTCATTTTTCTAAAGTTCAATTTCTAGATAGACTAAAATATTATAAAAGAGAGATCCAATTTGATTTTGTTCTATGAGGTATTTATAAGGATTAAGACAGTAGTTTAAAAAAATCTTGTACAGTAACCGAAAACGAAGATTAGTCATGTTCCTGATGTTATTGCGCTATATTCGATAAGGTAACTGCATGCGATTCTCTTGAAAATCTTCGTCGTTCTTTTTCTAAAAAACATAATTGTACTTGTTCTTAGCTTATCTCAGGAGACATATATTGAGCCGTATTCAAGTTCTTCTAAATAAGCATGAAACGCACAACTTGTCTTAACAGATTCATAAGTTAAAGTAAAAAAAAACACAAAGTTTGTCAACGCTTAAAGTTCTAAACAAAATATATCAAGATAATTTCAGGGCGATCTTTTAATCAATCAACATTGTTAGGTTACAATAACCTAACAATCGACAAAAAAAGAGTACAGAAGCCGTCATATAAAATAAAACACGGAGACAGGGCCATTTACACCTACTATTTGTAAAAAAGTCAGTAACGTTTTCGTATTTTTAAAAAAACGAAGAAGACCTTAAGACGGTGGTGAGACCTCTATTTAACTAAATTGATGTGATGAGCTCCAAAGACAGACTTTCTGGTGGCGAGTGTAACTATCTGTAGGTTCAAACATAATTTGGAACATACCATGTGAAAAATTATGACAAATTATCAAAAAAACACAAATCTTGAAAAAAGCTAATTTTGAGTTAATATCTCCATTTTTTTTATGGAACCAATTTAAGACCATATAAATAAGAATGAATAAGTAAAATAATAATAGAATCAAATAAATAATTTTATTTTTGCTAACCTTACAATTCAGGTTTGAGATAAACGTTGAGTATGATATGTAATTGAAATATCATTCAATTGAACAAGCATTGAATATATTAGACGATTGAAGATTGAAACAACAATAATTTCATTAATCAACGAAATCCATATACGGTCGGACACTCGAGACCCCATTATTCTGTACACAAGATCGAAAACCATTCGTTATCTTATCGAATTGCATAAAATAGGTTACTCCGAATCAAAAGTAAAACTGAATCAATCAAATTTCGAAAGTGAAATAAATTGTAATTTTTTGTTTGTCTATTATTTGTGCTTTGTAGGTGTTTGTTGTTCACCACTGTCGTTCCAGTCAATTACATCTAAAAATATATTTAATTTTATGCTCTGTTAGCTGTTTTCCGATAAATGCGACGAATATAGATGTTTTGACTAAATTATGTCATCAAACATTTGATGTATTGATGATCATTATTTATTATAAATTATTGTAAAGTTATTTGAAGACCATTTCTTTATATTTTTAACAATAACTTTTCAACAGTGATTTAGAATTATTAGGAATTAGTACAATTGTATCATGAAAGTACAGTTTAGTGAATGTTTTAAAGATTTCCGTGTTGACTGCATGTTGTGTCACTTACACTAGCGACAGGTGTCTTGCCGGTTTTCTATATCTTGTATATCTTTGTTAGGTCTTAATCAACATCAACACTATATATCAATAAATAAATATATATATATATATATATATATATATATATATATATATATATATATATATATATATATATATATATATATATATATATATATATATATATATATATATATATATATATATATATATATATATATATATATATATATATATATATATATATATATATATATATATATATATATATATATATATATATATATCTATATATATATATATATATATATATATATATATATATATATATATATATATATATATATATATATATATATATATATATATATATATATATATATACATATATAAGAAATGTTAATTAAGAAATTAAAGTCAAAATTTTGCTACTATTTACTGTAGTAATTACTTTAATGAATCGTTTCAAGAATTTTATTTTCGACCACACGGCTTATCTTAAATTGTTTGTCACTTGTCACTCTCATTTAGATTACAGTAATTAAAAGTAAAGGTTATTTACACGACACAAGGTAGCTTGTTACTTAGTACATGAAATTATTAAACTGTTCCACTGTATTTCCTTTTTCCGATTGCGTCTGTTGAACAAGTTTTATATGGTCAAAGTGTAACAAATGTGTGAACTTACAGACATATTTGCCTTGAAACTCGTCGTAAGATTTCTGAAAGTATCGCTTCTAGTATTTTTTTTAAATTAAAAGAAAAAAAAACGTTGTAATTCCTCCTTAGGCCAGTCAAAGCATAGTAACGCATCGTAACTTCACAATGGATATAGTGGTGATGGATGCGGGTTCTTGTACAACTTCGAAATTTGGTAACAGGTAAATTTTGAAATCTTTCGAACTGCACTACAATACTATAAATACTTCTTATTTTTTGCTTCTTTTCTTTTTTACTTTATTAATTTTCTGATGTTTTTGAAAATGTTCAACAAGTAATAATTATAACGAAAAATAAAATACTACTCCAAAAACAAAAATTACAAAAAATAATTTTTACCACCTTCATGAAAAATACAATACTTAGCTATTTAGCTCAGGTAAGAGATATATTGAAATAATTCGATAAGTATCTTAAACTAATGACATTGCTAGTGACAACTTGAAAATATTGAAAGTAAAATATATTCGTAAACGTTTTGATACTTCATTTATCCGCAATATACCTGCGGGTAAATGAAGTTTTAGATTAAAAGTCGTAATGAGTATTATAGACTGTAGAATGTCACATAATCCAATATGTCCCGTAAAGGCTTTCTTGTTTATTTTATTGCTAATTAAGTTATTCAGAGCATCGTGCAAGACTTATTTAATGGCGGGAAACGGTACATGTATAAATTGATTCGTTTTCCTCTGGCAGATGTCTCCGCATTGCGTCTATTACAGTGAAAGTAATACTAAATACGTCACAGTATATTATAAAATAAATGTGTTCATTTTAAACACACATTCAATTAGATATCAGCCACTACGCTGCGTTGATAGGAGTAGATTTTGCTATAAGTAATGTAAACCATTATATTTATTTAACAATCTTTCACTAAATTTAAAAGAGGAATTAATATTATAGACCTTATATATAGACCTTAAATTAGCTTTACGCTGTAACTCCAGCTTAATAATCGCAGGAACCTAATGTTAAGATACTAAGTTTCCAATTTTGTACCTTTCGAGGCATTGAACTGCGTAACTCAACGCCGCGTTTTGCCTTGTTACCGGAGGGTAGAAAATGAAAATAATTCAATGTCCTATAGTGGGAATCACACTCACAAACTGTCACGTTTAAAGCAGACTATGTGCCTGTGCACCACGACGGTTCCTAATCTACTGTTGTTAAAATTAGTTATATAATTATTAATATAATTTATTTATACTTAAAACGTAGTGAAAATATACCTAATAATTCGTAAATACTTAACACGTTCGATCGCCGCTTGGGGGAAAAAAGTATTATTTCCCCTGGCGTTGTCAAATTGTGGCGGCGTTGAGTACCGCCTTCTCAGTACAGGTCTTATCTCTCCGCCTAGCCTCATACATGCAGGATACTAAGAGTTTAGTGTAAGATATATTCATCCAATAGCATAATAAACCTAATGTTTTTTATTCACCTAATGTTTTTTCTTACTTTTTATTTATTTTTTTTAGCTTCACGCTTTATCCTGTATATTGCAGGATAGGCAAAGGAAACTGCAAGGAACCATATGAAAATAGTGTTAAGACACTCCGTTGCTTTGTCCCTGCTTTTCGCCTTTTTCGAGGCATTGCGTGTTGAGAGGCGGAACTTAACGCCGCGCTTTGCCTAGTTTCTACAGCGAAGAAAATGGAAAAAGAAAAATCTCCGCCTCTGTGCCACGACGGTCCTTTTCTTAATTAGTATATTATATTTATATCGTACGTAGAAATTTAATTATTCATCTATACAAACAATTTTATGCAAAAATTAACAAGAATAAAGGTGTCAACGTCCGCTAGCCGTAATGATTACATCACATTCATATTAATAACATCATTTCTATAGATTATGGCTTATGTCCGTCATCGGCTTATGCGGCTGTCGTGGTAATTTGATTTACATGTCTTTTAAAGCTTCCTATCTCCCTTCAGTTCTTATTATAATCTGTTGGTGATAATTAAAGGAAACCATATTTAAGTAATCTTATAATGAAACTCAAATCTATTTAGCTGAGTACTGTCGTGGCGAAGAAAAACAGCCTCTACCTGTAAATACGAAGGTCTATGGGTTCGATTGCCATTTGGGAGGATGAAATTCTAACATTTTCGTTTTAACAACAAGGCATGACGCGCGAAAAGTGTGAAGCTAAAAAAAGCTTAGTGATTTTCTTGATTAATTATTACAATTAATAATTACTTGTCACATTTAGCACTATCGACTCTATAATTTTTACAAGCCTCTTAAATAAATCAATATAAATTAGCTCAAAGAAGTTTATTTTAAAAATGTATTGTACCAACAAAGTTAAATGCATTTTCCACTTAATGAATTTTATTTGTACGTCTCGTTGCACTTTGCTCACCTGCCAAGCCTCTGCACAGCGGACAATCGTAACAATATATCAGGCGCATTAGCGAGAAGTGTCGCGTCTCCGCTGTCCTAATGAAGCGATGTAATCCCAGAATCAGCTACTTTAAATTTTATTTTACTAACACTGTTTACTCATTTAAGAGGTGAAGTAAATTTTACTATATGTTAATTGTTTATAATTTGGACATACTATATGTTTATATACGTTATATTATACATAATATATGTTAATATACATTAACAGTTTGAATTTACATTACTTTTGTTTGATCAATGACAAAAGAATGTCAATGTTGTGTTGTGAAGTAAATCTATTTTCTGGCCAATTTTTTAAATATTCATAAATTTACTTGAGTAAATATACTAAAAGTTAGTGAAAGAGATTATTCTACATTTAAAGAAAATTATAAATAGTGCTCATAAAAGAGTGAAAGTAACGTTAAGCTTACCAATGCTGCTCTATATTGTCATAAACAAACAGAAACTAATAAATTTGATGAGTAACGCTGTCATAGTTATCTTTAAGTTAATTGAGTTATATAACTTAATATTTTCGTGGACACACAAAAATGTGATGTAATCAATGTCTTGGTCATGATAAGGTGAAGTCAGTTGTGACTTCAGAGCAAAAACTTTGCAGGATGAAGTTTAATGTAAATTCAATATATTATATTTTTGCCATATTTGTAACTGCTCATAATATTTTGGTAGGAAAAGGAACCCTGGGCCCTTGAAGCATACAATTAAGTCACAAATCTGTTATAAATTTCTCTTCCTGCTACACGTACTGTTCCACGGAACAGCACCACCACAGTGAGTTCATAGCTGGCTTTAACTATAATTATGTATAACCAGTTTTCAAAACCTAAACTAATAATAATTACTATATTTAATCATATAATAAACTCGCCTATATTCCATCAGAGTAATAGCAAACAAAAAACCAGTTAGTTAAAAATTACAGTAACGGATCTCTAATCAATTTATTTTGTACTGCTGAACCATGTAATCACGGGTCATATTCAAAAACAAATTAAAGTCTAAATAAACAACATTATTTAATGTATAGCATTACATTCTTCACAGATGCTCTTCCTTGCTCTCAATACACAATTACGTATTTACGATAAATTATGCGTTACACATAATTCGTAGTTATTTCAAAAAATATAAGCTTGTTGATAAATTTATGTAATATGTACCTACTTACTTTACACTAAAGACGATTTTTATTTGCACTTTTTTTGGTTTTTACGTCCTTAAGTTGACAATGCACGTGCATGTTCAGATTATTCCAAAAGATAGGTAGTGGCTGCATGCAAAATACTTCCCTCTGAGATATGAGTATCGTCGAATGCTCGTATATTATTTAAAGTATCGGTAGACGCCACACACGACGCTACCGTATAAGACGCGTAGAAATGAATAGTTCACTTAGGCTTCTCATCTAATAAGTGACTATGGTTTATTCAAAATTTATAATCATTTTAGCTCTAAGATGATATTTAAATGATGCATATTCAAATGGTCAATTATTTAATTATTTATACTATATTTATATATTTATGTATATAAATATAGTATAAATGCTACGTACTTTATTAAATTATTCCAAGTTAAACACTGTGCGATAAGGGGTGAATCCCAATTCTTTATAACCAGATTGATATAAAAAAGTTATCATTATCTACTCAGCTTATTTAGACAACTCAAAATGGACAAGCTTTCTTCGTGGGTGGACTTACATCCTTAAACGTTAGAAACATAAAAATATCACCAAAACGGGTCAAGCCCGTGACCTCGGAAGCGGAACCACCCACACCACGTCACGAGCTTACAATCAAAGTCATCTTAATTATAAGCGTGTCGATTATCATCTCAAAATGTCTACCTTAAAAGGTCTATAAAGAGTCTCTAAGTGTACGCAATTTATTCGAGATTACGCCTGCCCGTCGGAGTTATGTCACGACTCGCTTACGCTGAGCAGACACTTCTGTTTTACTTAGGATGGCTACAGCCATAGCTTTCATAGCAAGATTTTAAACTTTTAACATAGTAAAGTACCCTCACTCGATGATTATAGTCTGTATAAACAGAAAATATAATTTATTATATATGTCTTGTTTGGTTTACGTTACGGTAATATCAATAAACATATACTGTTGTAGTAGTCTGCAGTTACCCTAAGTCTAGATTTGCAGCACGTGCTGAGGATTTCATAATCACGATTCAAGTTTCTTTGTTATAACTAACAATAATATAAACATGCACTCTTATTTAAAACCTGAATAAACAATTTTAAGTTGTTTAAATCAATATTTATAATATTATACAATGTGCGTTGCTCTTTATTTTAATATATATCACTTACAACGATTCATTATTTCTTTACATATCGAACAATTATAATTGCAGTTGTATATATAAATTAGACCTTAGATAAATATTAAGCATGTGGTAGGTAAATTACCACCTAGATAGGGGTTCGATTACCACTCGGAAGAATGATTTATTTCCATTCCTAGCACGACAAAGTGCGGCGTTGAGTACTTACTTTTTAAAAACCTGAATATCATGACTTTCGAGGATAACACTAAGTTTTCTGTGACTACTTTGTAACATGTAAAATAAACCATGAACGTAAATAAAGCTTAACTTTGGTAACTTTACGTTATTTATTTCTATGGATATACTCGTAGGTTTCCATAAATATATAGTATAATATAGAGTAAGAGCTTTAAAAAATTAAAGTACGTACACACAATATACAATCATCGATTTAACAGATGTAATTCTACCAATATTTATATCTTAAAAAGATTTATACTGTAGATATCATACATTGCTATGATACAAGGCAGTACGATAAACATAATTTAAGATTCAAGTCTTAAGAACCTTATATTGATATGATAATCCTGTCCTTGAATATGTCTGTGCAAGCAAGATCGATTAAGTAAATAATTATGATAATTGAATTTAATAATATTGATATTATCTGTGATGCACTTACACATTTTTGCGTTTACGTTTATGGTATTGATTGGTGTTAAGCCTTATATAGTAAATGTGAAGATGAGTGGACTTAATTATAGTTTTGATATTTTAAGCCTTAGGGATCGTTGTTAAGGTTTATGATAGGGATATTATTGTGAATCGTGTAAGGTGATGAAATTTAATACAATATCTAATTATACTAGAAATGCATATACTTCTAAATAATTTTGTGTTACGACCATTTAACAATTGTTAAGGTATACATGAATATTTACCTAGTATATATGTAGATAGTGTGTTACAAATGTGAACCCTTCCGTACCGTCTTTTTGAGTAGAGTATTATTGACAAGGAGGGAAACGGAGAAGTCATTATTGTCATTAAGCTCTTCTCCTGTACGTCACACGCAATACGTTCGTGTATTACAATATATTTATTAAATCTTCTAGATGACTTTACCAAGATGCATAATATGGACCCCAATAATCGTTATCTTAAAAAGAGAGCCAATATGGCAAGTAAAACAATTACACGAGTTCGTGACGTGTAATTTAGGCAGGCAGCCGCACATTAAAATTTTCCACCAAGATGGTCATCATATTATCAAAACTATTCAGCTTAACTACACACCGGGAGCAGCTGTAATTGTTACTTGCTACAGATAAGGTAAATAGCTCATACAATTGTTGCAATGGGAGGCTCAGAGCCTTTTTTGTTAAGGAAGTGCTATCTAACGGAGAATAGCCGCTGGCACAACACTTACATTGTATTAGGGATCTGTGCTCCCTGAATAATTCAATAAGTACTCATTGACTTATATTAGAACTTTTTGTTCTATTTATGCGTATTGATTTTTCTTAATAATTTTTAATGTAAAAAAAATTAAGTTATTATGTCAACAAGTAATGCTATCCAAGTACAAAAAGATTAAGGTTGTACATATACAGTTTAATGTTTTAAGTAATGTTTTGTGTAATTTTAAAAATAAATTTATAAATATATTAAGTAAAATAATTCTATAAATTCCTGTTGAAACTCCTGACTACCCTACAAATACGTAATATACACATAAGTTGTACATAGAGCATATAACTTGTTATACGTGGATCTTATTCAAACGTTTGTACGCTATCGTTTCTTACGACACTGTACTTAACACTGTAATCAAATTAGCATAGTAATGTATCTAATTGGACTTCTATTCACTTTTATAGGAAATGCAACTAATAAAGCGATTATCGGACTACGCCCGTTGCAACTTAATGCGTTATTATAGAAATTATGTTTTCCTTATTCAATTCTTGAAGTTATGGTCATTGTGACAGCAAAACATATGTAAGTACTTAGCTATATAGGCCCGCTACTTTGTCTCTATGGGAAAGCTAATTTTTAGTTACAGGCAATTTAATTAAACAGTTATTTTACGAAAGTATTGTCGTTAATTTTTTTTATATTTCTAAAGCATTTTTATTGCAATAAAACGAATAATACATATTAAGGGCTTACCACAATATAATATTAAAGTTTAAATTAAGATTTAAGTTCATGAACACACAAACTCACAAATTCCGCTATGTGGATACAAAAATTATATTAGTTCCCTTAAATTATCCGATATCTATGTACTAATATGATTTTATATGAAAAATATTGCTTATAATGGTTTATTATAAAAATAATAATACTACAAAGTTAAATATTTTAAAATAAAAAAAGTTAGATATGACTGTGATTTATAGATTAAATAAATCAACTTAATTCCACCGTGGCGTAGCTGACTGCTGGTTGTCTTTAAGAGACTAATTTATACAATAATTTATATAGAGAAATTACCATACCCAAGTATTTACTTCAATGTTAATTTTATTTCGTATCTAAATCGAAACAAGAACTTATGGAAAACTTGAATTCAAATAAAAAAAATATAATAAATATAAATGTAATCAACCAAATTTCATAATAATTAAAGTTTAATACAAACTCTCGATGTATCTACGATCAGCATACCATTAAATGTTTATAACGCAAAGAGGTCAGAGCGCGTCACGATCTTGACCATGCTGGTTCGTTTTGGATGCACTTGTGTTGCCATAAAACTGTCACTGATAACTAAAACTGTGTGCTAATGCGACATAAGTTCCGCCACCGCAACCGCTAACGTTACTTTCATGATGAAATATTGATTTATTCATTAAAATATAAATTTATTGTCCATTTATTTTATTAATTTATGAAGTTATAAATTTGAAGCCAATCTTCAATTTTTCTTTCGATGTCTTGCAACTTGTCAGAGAGCATGGAGTTTTTTAACACTAGGTAATAAGTAGATAAGTACATCACAGTACGATCATCCGTAGACTTGTAGATTTGATCATTCATTGTAGTTAAATATGCAATTGTTATGATGGATTACGTAAATATTAATAATATTGTGTCTAAGAATATTCTGTACCAAAAATTTGCTTGTACATTTTATTGATTTTACTAAGAGTCTTAATAAAAATTATAAAACTTCAAATGTCCAAAGTTTCAAATTTTGGGTAAATAAAAAATACTAATACTAATAAATGTATTTTACTTGATATTTCTTTGAAATCTTATTATAATAAAGATGCCAGTAGTAGAATTATTATTGGCTCTTATATTTTTTTCTTAATCCGGTTAAAAGTTGCCAACTGTTCTCCTTAATACAGCATGATAAAATAAATTTCAAAATTACTTAAGATATTTTTAGTTTTATCATATGTTTTTTCGTTTCCTCTTTACTGATTTTATTTTTGAACCGCACTGAATCGTTTAAAGTTTCAAATGATGGCCATTTAACCATAGATCAGCTTTTGTTAATTATTTTATCTACTGTATGTCATCTGTTGTACAAATGTAGTAGTAATATTTTTAATATAATAATCAGTTTTTATTCGTTTCGGTAAGACACGCTGCTCCGTTAAATGTCGCCAATCGCATTTGGGCGGAAAACGGTGAACGGTGTCTTGTCAATAAGACCTCTATATTGAAAGGAAATATGCGACATAAAGGTTGAACACCTTTATATTGATTAAAATAATAAATATATATTAAATTTGTCCTAATCATAATCTAATAAGCTCGTTGAAAATTACTTTTCAAATTCACTAGTACAACAGTAGTTACATTCAAAACGTTAAAGTGTAATTAAAACAAAAATTCCACTGTTTCAAACATAATTACATAAAACACAAAATATCAAAGAATCAACCACGTTTTTTTCATATAAATTTAAACTCAAATTAGAGTTAAATCGTATCATCCCACACGTTCGACGAGCTCACGATTGTCGCGAGGCACGATAAGCGCAATATTAGGAGTCCGCAGCTATCCTGATCCACGAGGGCTATAATTTCTCTACAATAAACTTTATCGGTTCTCTTATTAAATAATATATCTTGTATGAGATCTGTGGAATTTAAATTAGTTTTAATTATTTGTCAATTCAGATTTGCTAACCCATGTTGTAGATTTGATATCTAAAATGTAATTTAATGTTTTTACGCACTACTATACTTCCTCGAACATTTAAAAGCCTAGCCTAGACAGTAAAAAGTTATATATATATATATATATATATATATATATATATATATATATATATATATATATATATATATATATATATATATATATATATATATATATATATATATATATATATATATATATATATATATATATATATATATATATATATATATATATATATATATATATATATATATATATATATATATATATATATATATATATATATATATATATATATATATATACATAGGATGTTTAGCAGTGCCCTGTCAATGTTACAATTTATATATTTATTTTAATTTAAATAATATTTTTTCTTCCATTTACAGTAGCAGACTTCCTAAAAATAATACTTGATAAAATAAACATTTTTATATAGGTTAATAAAGGTCGCCATTTTTTTTAAATACAATAAAATTACATTGAATCTCTCGATATCTATCATAGGTCACATGAACTACACTAGTACTAAGGAGTACATACATACACATATTCATTAATTAAAATTCCATTCACACTATCGTATTAAAGCTTACATTGTAGTATTAATTTTATTTATCGCTTGTCATATTATTCAGTGAGTCCGACATTAGGTAATAAAACCAACGAGTACATAGAGATTAATAAAAAATAAATAAGTATAACGTTTTATTGCCTTTAATTACAAGCTGCAATGGTTAGAGCTGTCTTTCAATAATTGCACATAACAAATTGCAGGAACCGGATCAGTTATACAAATTATCTTATTCGACGTTCTTGATTCTAATGAGAGACTAATTAATTTAGGTTTAGAGGTGGCATGGCTGGATTTATACTGCAGTCTATTAAAAATAACTTAAAATAATATTTAAAAAGCAGTAAAAGTGAATGTTGTACTCTAATAGAGACGTTGTGGTATAAACATAAATGTTTTTGATTAAGATTAATGTGATTGCGGGTTTATTTTTATATAGCCTCACCTTGCAACTATTGCATTGAACAAATAATTTTGTACTGTCAATTTTCTCTAGAAGAAAACAATTTTTAAATATATTAAAGAACAAAAATAAGCTTGGTACATAGAGATTGCATACAGTTAATGTGACACTTGCAAATTGCATTGCATTGGTGCATCATATAAATTCCGAAAATGTAAACAAATGGTAAGTAAATTTAAGTGTCCTCTTGTTAACTTTAGTTTAATATATGCTTAATGTAAAAGAAATGTCTTTAAGTTACCGCAGATCAGTCTAAACAGTTTTTATATACTTACAAGCTATAAAGTATACCAAGCCATAAATTACATCGAAACTATTTGTCCAAAATTCCATAATATTATATACATACTAATAACTTAAAATAACCTTTCTTTCAATCCTGTACTACTATATATATATATATATATATATATATATATATATATATATATATATATATATATATATATATATATATATATATATATATATATATATATATATATATATATATATATATATATATATATATATATATATATATATATATATATATATATATATATATATATATATATATATATATATATATATATATATATATATATATATATATATATTATATATATATATATATATATATATATATATATATATATATATATATATATATATATATATTATATATATATATATATATATATATATATATATATATATATATATATATATATATATATATATATATATATATATATATATATATATATATATATATATATATATATATATATATATATATATATATATATATATATATATATATATATATATATAGGGGTTAAATATTGCGAAATTTTAAGAAGATATTAATAATACGCAATATACTTTTTTTTCAACAATTTATAAGAACTTTTTTTTATTCAGTTTTTTACATAAAAATATTGATCACATCCAAACTATAACAGGAAGTTAATAAATAGATCTTTCATGGAAATTTGTTGGCAGCAACATATTTATAGATACGGTTATATTATGTTATCAGGTAATCGAATTTTCTATTTCGTCGATGTTTGTGGTATTGAAATAACAATGTTTTATGGCTTCAATGGTGTGTGTTTGTCGATTTATTTTATTATAGTATTGGCAATTTTAGAAAATACAAAAGTAAGCTGTTATGGAATTCGTGAGTATTTTCTTGTGTGTACTTTTAAATAATAATATTTTATTAGCTTTACGCTTTTATCCCGCATATTGCAGGGCAGGCAGAGGGAACTGCAGGAACTATATGTCCGTAGTGTTAAGACACTCCATTGTTTAGTGCTTTCTTTCTCCGTCCCCGCTTTCCGCCTTTTTCGAGGCATTGCGTGTTGAGTGGCGGAACTCAACGCCGCGTTTCGCCTAGTTTCCAGAGCGAAGAAAATGGAAATAGAAAAATCCATCTTCTCCGAGTGTGAATCGAACCCTCAAATCGTCGCGTTTACAGGCAGACGCTTACGCCTCTGCGCCACGACGGTAATATAAATAATATATTGGAAATATACGTATAAAAAATAATAGAAAATGTTTTAGTAGTAGACGAAGCTTCTACGATATTTTATTACTACATTTTACTTGCAACTTTTAATTTGCCGAGTTTTTAATAAAATAAAAACTTTATTAATGCAAAATAAATTGAAATGTGATATACTTTTATTATTCCATACTGTTCTTGTCTTTTTGCATATTAAGAATATGTATATATGTCATATAAATTATTATATCTATAAATTAAAATATATTTTTTAATTAATATAAAATATTTTAAGGTAACAAGGTTAAATTGCAACATGTGTCGAACATTGCTAGGTACATTAGACCGTTCAAGAAATTGTTAGGTATGTATTAAAATAGTATTTCATTTTTCTAAGATACTTTTCCCGCTTGCTACTTCATCTTCTTTTATTTAATTTTTTTTCTAGTCACATTACTAAAATTTTAATTAAGCTGTCAACCGTTCAAAATTCAGTTAACTAAGACAGATAACTGAATTTTGAACGGGCCTGTGGGTTTGTCTCTACATCATAACTACACATTTCTTTATTTATTTGGCTTTAAACTATTTTTTGTCGTAGAATAAGGAAAATGAGCTTGATATGACAATATTCTGTTCGCCACTTCTCTAAAGTGTGTTTAGTGCCGCAATTTATCACCATATTTGCATTATCCGACAGGGAAAATTAAAATTATTAATTCATAATTCATCCTTGGATGGTATCGTTATACTCTCTCACTGCGTAAAACTGGTCTGATTTCTACATACAAGATGACATTAAAAGGTCGCTTATTGACATAGTTTATAATTTCAGGAGTATTCCCTAATCATGAATTGGAATTGCAATTCGAAATGGATAAGCCAGCTGTCAATTCTATGGATAAAATCAGAAACTTCTACAAGAATCACGCATGTGTGTATCTACTAATATATTTGCTTTTTTCAGGATATTTTTACGACATATATCAATTATTTATATTTTTCTTGTCATTTATATAAGTAATTTAAATTTTATGATTGATATTCACGTTCAATTGACACAAAATAGCTACATACAATTTTTTACATGACCTTTTATTTATAACTGTATTTCACTTATCAATTTTATTATGCAATAATTGAATATTCATATATTTTGAAAGTAATTCCGCTATGGAGCCGTTAAAAATCAGCAGAAACTCGTATAAATTATTTAATCAAATCCGTTGATGGTGATAACGAAATCTGTTCCTATATTGCGATTTATAATTAATGCTTGTACAATTTATAGGTAGTTTTCCAATGTATCTATAACAAAACCAGAGCCAGATAAAAATACCAATCCCATAAATTTCTTTATTGTTGATCATAAAAATTCAAAAACTTAAAAATAAATTCTTAAGTAATTACATTCATTTATGGTAAAAAACGTAGGGAAAAGTAGATCAGATTTGTTTTCACAACATTTTTTCTAATTAAAAACGTCTGAATACAATATAATTTTAAATCTATATAATAATTTGGTTTAATTTTCTTAATACTTTGCAAAAAACTATAATATAACTAGTTGTGCATTTAGTATACCATATAAATAAATATAATATTTAGAATATATTAATATAATATGTAATATAATTTAAGATATTTGATTATATATGTATACGATATAAGAAAAACGTATAAAAAATTTATATATATTTTCTAATAAGAGTAAAAAGGCAGGTCTATGCATAAAATTAACTCTTTTAAGTTATATGACAACAAAATACAACATATATTAATTTAATGTTTCAATTTACAGATAGAAAAGGAACAGGCAAGTATTTTACTATTTAATTTCCGTATAGCATTATAAATAAATATAAATACGACACGTAGGTATACCATTTAGAAATATATACACATATAATTGTATATGTTATTTATGATTTAATTGACATAGTTTATAATATTCATTATTTTATCTTTCCTTGAATTATATTAATAGAACTTTTTATTAAATTTTCTATATTATATATAGAGGTGCTAAAAATACTAATTCCTAGGCTATAAGAGCTATAAAAAGGATAAATCTATTTTTTACATGTTGCAGAAGCAATAACAATTAATAAGCAATTAAGTTCTACGACACAACAAATTACTATTACGACTACAACTGCACCTACGACAACAATTTCTAAAATTATAGAAGGTAAAGAAGGCTTATTGTTTTCTTTTAAATGCTAAGCTAAATATATTATATTAGGCGGCTGCTTGTGACTTGGCCTGCATGGATCCACAAAATTTTGACTACTTGACTCTAATTAGAAAACTCTAAAGATAAAGTATAGTCTTACCTTTCTTAATAAATTTAATATAAAAATATTTTAAACTATTAATTTATAAGATTAATGCGTTTTATGAAACAAACAAATTCTTCAAGTATTAATAATAATAATAATTAATAGTTAATGTAATGTAATCCAATGTAATATGTATTCCATTTTCAATTTATGCAATACAGATTACATAGAAAATATATTAAAATTTGAACCCGCGCGCCTAACAACATAGTACGTTATATAAAACAAGAATTTCGACACACGTCACGAAAAAACATGGCTTAGTGGTCAAAACTTCTTTTTGTTTAAGTGTTTTTTTTCCTTTATACGAAAAATAGAAAAATGATTTCTACTTGTTACAAACACATTTTTTTGCTTAACCAGGTAAAGGTGATATTGTGTATATGGATGATTTAAAAAAAGAAATTGAGAACTTAGAAAATAAATTTAATATAACGGGTAAGCAAAATGTTGTAACAATATAATATGAAAATTTTAGTTTTTTAACTTTGTAATTTATAATGTATACGATATATTCCATATGGGGATTTGAAAAAATAAGAGTGTAAGTAATAAATATCAAGAAATAGTAATTGAGGCAACTCCATAAGCATCTGGTCTACTCTATATTTATTGAGTAAATAAATATATTTATCGAATAAAATTTAAGCGGAGCCGATAAAAGCAGGGACTAAGCAACGGAGTGTCTTAACACTAGATTCATATGGTTCGTGCAGTTCCCTCTGCTTACCCTGCGATATGCGGGATAAAGCGTGAAGGTAAAATAATTTATATACCGTTATTCAATAACTTATTGAAATAACGAACAAAGTCATTGGTTTCAGTAAAGTGTAATTCAGTTAGTTTTAAGAAAGATAATGAGGATGCAGACAGTCAAACCTTGAATTTATTGCATCTATTAAAACATAGTAAGTACATAATTTAATAATCTTATTTAAATTCATCTAATGAATTAGCTTTTGACGTATCAGTGTGCGTGAGTCCTAAACGACTTTCTATGATTTAGTAATAAAATTTTAATTATTCAAAAACATGTCGAATTAAGAGGTCTTGTGCGTGGAAGTAAATTTATAACTGAAAACCCAAATCAGGACTCAAACTCGCGCCTCTTGGCTATGCTCTACGAAATATTTTGCTTCAAACTGGATGTTCTACGAAATAT
This sequence comes from Dione vanillae, assembly GCA_037178615.1. NCBI lineage: Eukaryota > Metazoa > Arthropoda > Insecta > Lepidoptera > Nymphalidae > Dione > Dione vanillae. Next base: position 694,039 of record JAZFAU010000190.1, read on the forward strand.
TTTGCTTCAAAATGTTATAGAATATGTATATTGTAATGTTATAAGTGCATGTTGAGACTACCTTTAATTAGTAGAACATTTTCCATGTTCAAGTTCAAGTTGTTATATTATTAAATGTATTATTGTTTCTACTGCTGGTTGTCCTAAATAAATAAATAAATAAATAAATATCTAAGTGCTGGTGGTTACAGTTATACGACGATTAAATATTTTAACCTTGTTTTAATATATTTTCATTACTACGATTTGAAATAAATAAATGCTAAAATATTTATATTATTTCAGCTACTAAACTATAAAAAATTTTTCAGGTGTCAAAGTGCAAAAAGATGACAAAAAACCAGACGATGATAATGACATAAGTTGGATAAAAGTTCAAATTCCAACTTAGAATAAGAAAGGAAATACTAAAGCTATATATTTAATACAACATCATATCGTTTTTATCATATATATATGTGGAATACAAAAATTTAATTATTTAAATAAATATAAATAATATAATGTTGTATAATATTTTGCTATAATCACGTATTTCATTGATACGACCTTAACAAAATTAATTTGATTCCTAAATTATTTATGATAATTTTTTCTTAATAAAATGAACCACTTAAACAAATTGCAAAGCATTCTAGTTTAAACTTAAGAATGCGACTTTCAAGGACTAGTAGCGCGTTACTGGAACTTACCCGTACAGTGGGATCACTAAATCAAACAATGAACATGCGCAGCTTAATCAATTAGGATGCACCTAGACATAAGATAGATATTTAATCTATCTGTAGAGCTTATTTTTCTAAAAAGGTTGAAAAGCTTTTGCAATTGGCCAATTTACGCCTATTTAAAATATCGAAAACTTTTATATGTATCAAATTTCTGTATTTTCGTCAAATTAACGTTGTTATTTTAAGGCAAAAATGGAAAAGTTTTAACTTTTAAACGTAGTTCAAAATCAAATTATCAGTTGTTAGTATTAGACTATTTCTTGTAGGTAATTTTTAGGTACTTTCCCTGGTTTAGAAAAAAATCGGTGGCATTGCTTTGGTACACCTTTATACATACAGAGATCTTACAATAAACTGATTTTACAAAAATTAGTGAACTCGTATATATCGAAATATATACAACGCAAAAATATATAGCTTAACACTTAAAATAAAAATGAAACAATTCTTGTCTAACGTCTGCGGCGCTCCCAACTTGCATAAGTGCAATTATTTACAACGCTTGACCTCAGAGTCACGGCATACAAAAATTAACCATAGAAATATTTATGGCTCTCGCTTACAAATGTTACCACATAGTCATGATTAAGACGTCCAAGTTTTTTGACGTTAACATCAATATTTTTATTGTTCCACTCCAGTCTCTATTGTAATATGGATGTATGAGTCAAAAGAATACTGGTTAAGCGTGAGGACGTTTGCTATCGCTATTATAGTTATTCAGTTTTATTAAATTATTAAGAGGATTTTCCATTATTTTGACATTAAGTAATATTAAATTTGTTTTTTTTTTAGTAATTATAAAATAAAATATTTTCATCATAATTATGGTCATATTTATAATCTAATTTTAGTTAACTAAGAATGACATATTTTTTTGTTACTATTTTTAGGATTTTTTGTTAAGTTTTAAGTAATTCGCGGATATCCGTGAATTTACCTTAAAAGAATTTGCATCCGTTTCATGTTAAGGAAAAATCGCCATTCGCAACATAGGACCCAGAAAGAAACGCAGAAAATGTTAATACAAGTTATATATAATTATACATATATATGTACGACTTATGTAACTAATTTCATACAAATATAACATCTATCATACATATATACGTGCTATAGTACCATTTCCACAAAGTAGTGTTTTAAGATTTATTTATTATAATCGATTATGAAACGATAGAGTCTAGGTCGATCTCTTTATGTCATTTTAACAACCTCGGCAGAGATCGTTATCAGTCTACATGATATATATTTATAGAAGTTAACTTTTAATACCTACATGAAAACAAGTTGTGTATTCAAAAATGTTAAAAAAACAAGCTTCTATTTTTAGGGTTCCATACAAAAATAAAAAAAACGGAACCCTTATAGAATTACTCGTGTTCCTGTCCGTCCGTCTGTCACAGCCAATTTTCTCTGAATCTACTAGACCGAATCAGGTGAAATTTGGCAGGATGGTGTAATGCCTTGAACCGAACACAGATGTGTGACGTAAAAAATATTTTTTTGAAATAAGGGTAATTTTCGGGGGATAAATTAGGTAATTAAAAAAGAAAATTTTGCGAACCTTACTGAGTCATATATCAAATGAAAGGGCTTGTTATCAGGATCTCGAATATATATTTTTTAATTTTTTGAAATAAATATTTTCGATGAAAAAAGCCGAAAATTGACCGCCCCCCCCCCTGATCTCCGAAACTACTGGGTCGAAAAATTTGAAAAAATTACTGAATATAGTTTATGGCTTATAGATTACAGAAAAACCTATAAGGATTTCATAAATTGAAAATAAAATGGTAAATTCGAAAAAAAAATGTTTTGAGGGAAAAAACGTTTTCAGGGGAAATATTTCACTATATTGTGTACGGAACCCTTTCCACGCGAGTTCAACTCGCACTTGACCGGTTTTTTTAATAATGAAACTTATTCTGTTTGTTGTCTATCAACCTATTTGATCTACGATCTATGGCGATAGATCTATTCAATTTTTGCATTTTTACGAAGTATATGATGTAATAAAAGAGTGATAAATGTTTATTGATGTGCATAATGCAGTGCTATGTCTAAACTGTTTAGTTTATTTACGTCATCTTAATTAAACAAATAATATTATTTTCTACACATTTTAATAATTTATTTGCAGTAAAATTTGACTTGTGAAGCCATAGAACAGATTTAACATTAATGCTTAAAGCACTGTATTCTCTGTTTACTCCTTTAATTTGAGATAATATTTATTGAGTAAAGAAACTCAGCGTAATTCATTCCGTCAAGTCAGAATTGAATCGCATTTGTAATTAGAGGATAACAGCCTGAGTCAGCGAAACATCCACTATGTCTCAACGGTCTCAATCATATACATTGTGTACAAAAATATTAATGTAGAAATATTATTATTTTATCCGCATAGATAAGAAATTTGGTTCAATTTAAACTTAACAAAAATTTACTGCAAAGAGAATCACCAATAATTCATATTTAAGTAGCACAATATAGTAGAGACATTACAAAACTACACATACATAAATATTTCATTCTAATCAATCGCACCTTGTGAATAGTTCAATTAAAAACTAATTCGAAATAAACGGCTATATAAACTGTCTGTACATAATCGCCGACTCCAGTAAAAAACATGCATTTTAATTGACTTCACAGCGTGTGGTCTTGGTATATTATTTTCGTTTTCTAGCAGGCATTTAATACTCATTGCGAGCTTCTTCAAGAAAATGTATTTGAAAGAAGCAAGTCCTTTTAAGAAAATATTGATTTAATTAAGTATAACATAACATCATTTTAATGTAACTCACTGTCCTCGTGTTCAGAGCTAACTCGGACATTTAGAATGTACTGTGTGTCATACGCATTCCATAGTTTGACCACTGAAGAAAAAAAAAAACATTTGTTTTAAAACAAATATAGAGTTGACTCCCCAGAGTTAGTGTTAAAGTTAAGTTAATTACTCATAATATGTTAATATAAATTATAAATATTGCTGTATATAACGTATAGCTGATAAGCTGATGATGAACAGATTATGTATTGTATGTGATATTTTTAGTATTAAAATTTTTAATGCTGTATTACTTTATTTTTCACATTTCTTTATGTTGAAATGCACAATGCACTAAAAATTTTCTAGGATTTTGTTACGTCAGTGAGTTCAAATTGGATATTCTTCATTGTTAATAATAAAGGAAATCATTGTGAATAATTTACTAGAAATTAGCATTTCTAAAAAGGTAATCGTGTAGTTTATAGTAGGCTTGACTTCAGCATGCAGCGGAGCGCATAAATCAGATTGCGTGGACACTATACCATTTTGAACAGCTTGTGATATCTCAAGTTTCCCGTTACTGCCTTTAAATTCAATATTAGATAAAATTTAAGCTTAATAGTTTTTGTGTTCTTTGTTAAATAGATTCAGCAACGAGTAGTAAATAATATTTACTTGACGAAATGTGGTTTATGGTACTTTTTTTATATAATTTAAATATTATTTTATAAAAATAGTTTAAAATTTAAGAATTATATTTTTTAAATATTATACGTAACGTGTATGTATACTGGCATTAACTATGTTGGGAGGGACTTCCCAATTGTACTATCGGGAGTCAGTATGAACTTTAACATTTCTTCACGCTGATGGCTCGACTTTCACCATAAACGGCCAATTTAGAGATGCCTGCCGACCGGCCAGTGTCTCTAGTAAACTATCTCAATTAGTGCCCAGATAGATGACCCCGCAATTTTGTCAGGTATTACCGAGATTGCAGGTGTTATTAGGTTAAACGTAATAAGGTTTTATAGTGTAGTGGGTTGTGCAGACAATACTAACATCTATTATTATTAAATGTCGATAGTTCAATGTCAGTAGACAAATAAACTTAAAAAAATATAAAACTATATAACATGTGATAGATTTTATATGTATTTTCTTTAGAATGAAATATCTTTTGATTTAGATTTTTTTTAGATTTTTATCTTTTTAAAACAATTATTTAATTCTGTTGGAAAAATGACAGTAACTATAAAAATAGCCAATTATCTCATATCGAAAAGCACAAATCAAGTATCAAGAGTGGTAGACACAGTACACAGATATAGAGAGCAAGCGTGCCGGTGGCGGCCGCGCCTACTCGTCGCACGCGCTGCCGCAATACTACTAACCTATTTTTCATTATTTAATAGGTTAGATTGTAGTAACTATAAACGTCTTAAGAAATTCGTAAACTAGCCACAAAAACAAGTTTGTTTTGTCGTTTCTTTGTTTAATAAATATGAAATATAGGCTATTATTTTATTAAATTATATTAATAAATAAATATGTCTCCAGTAAAATCATATAATACCTATTATATGATGCTTTTGACATTGTTTAAGTACCAATAGAAATATGTATGTAAATATGCGTTGTTTAAGTGTGTACTTATAATATGTATATTATATATTCAATATAAAGTTTTTATTATCTTCAGTATAATTCTTCTCTTACAGCGGAAAATTCATTAAGGCAGATTATTTTTGCTACTTTAAAATGAGCACTGAATTCGGTTATTAAACAATCTAACAGTTGCTAAAATATAAGAGTCAGCTTCTGCTCACAATGGAATGGAAAGCCTGCTTCCGCCGTCTTCAGAAGATTTTTGCAGGTCTTATTGTTTCATGGTTAAAGAACAAGTTTAGCATTGTCGACTTCTAGAATAATATCATGTGCATTGTGTTTATATATTTTATATTAACAGATCAAGGAACCAGGCGAATAACATTATTATAGGCATAGTATTCTAAAACATAAAGTTGTATAATTTTTATATGTACTTTTATAAGGTATAAACTAGTATATATCAAACTTAAGCATGTGTTATTTATATCTAATACAAAGAAGAATCATCAAATTGATGAAGATTGACCTAGATGAGTTGATTATTATACCAAATAGAGATTAGAAGCCAGCTGGCGGTAGTAACCGTAATCAAATTCGAGATATAACATTTTTAATACCCGTGTAATTTTAAATAATTAGCAATGTACAGATTTTAATGACGAATTATAAAAATAAACACAAATATACATAATATTTTATTGACAAACATGTAGTTACATGTACTCAATGATAAGATATTCTTAATTAGATTTAGAATGTATCGAAATAAATTATTTTATCACTTTTGTAGTGAAAGAGCGAGTTCATTATAAGCGTATTGCGAAGTTATCATGTAAAAATTATATTACAGCCACAAAAAATATATTACGACACTGCAATATCTCTGAATCGTAAATTATTCTATTTATTGACTTCTAGATTATAAAATCATCGCGGTTTTATTACAATATCTAAGTTGCCAGTCGGTTTTGTGCCAATAAAACGAACTTTTCATATACGTTTAAACACATTTAAATATAATACGATATTTATATTTTTCTAGGAAGGTTGTAAATTTTCTCAATTAAACATCATTTTCATAAGTTTATACGTATAGTGTGAAGATAGATATATATATATATATATATATATATATATATATATATATATATATATATATATATATATATATATATATATATATATATATATATATATATATATATATATATATATATATATATATATATATATATATATATATATATATATATATATATATATATATATATATATATATATATATATATATATATATATATATATATATATATATATATATATATATATATATATATATATATATATATATATATATATATATATATATCTTCACGAAGTCGATATTTTCTATCTGTAGCTATAATAAATTTTTAATTTCGCACTTCCTCTACTACGTTGTGTATAGTCCAATATAGTATGTCCAATAAACAATATAAAAAATTAGTAAAAAATAAAGACTCCATTTCGAATTCCCAAGTGACCACTGTATTTTACAATTTATATCCAATGTCGCTGTAATGGCGGCGGAAAATAAAGAGAAAACACTACTTTTCCGCTATTACCGAAGGTATATAATAACGTGAAAAAAATCTTGCACTTTATATTGTATTACCTATAAAATACATTTTTTTTAAAATCTTTTGATTCACATGATCATATAATTCACCAATAATTGAATTATTATATTTATTATCAAATAAACTTCCTATATGAATTCTGCTAAAATATTATCACTACAGAACAAGCAAGAGGTCATACCGTTCGCCGTTTTATTATACCCACTTATTATTAAATGTGCATGGCATAAAAGTGATTTGATTTAAATCAGCCTTGCAAACGATTATTATAGTTAAAACAGTCGAAATGTTAAACTAATAATGAAATATATTCGTAATATATTTTTTGTGTTATTTTGGGATTTCATAATATATTTTTTTTGTGTAATCGACGCCTTGTCGATTGATATATATGTATATGGGCAGAAGCTTTATGCCTTTTTTGTAAAATTCTTTTTCTTCGTGATTTTTATTTTCCCAAAAATTTTAAGTTCTACGGGTTATATATCTATGTATTCATACTTTTGTCCGTGTTGGAATTTAGTTAGTTTCAGTATACTCAAAACAAGGATCTCAAAATATAGTCCTGACAGACGAACAGACAACAAAGTGATATATATATATATATATATATATATATATATATATATATATATATATATATATATATATATATATATATATATATATATATATATATATATATATATATATATATATATATATATATATATATATATATATATATATATATATATATATATATATATATATATATATATATATATATATATATATATATATATATATATATATATATATATATATATATATATATATATATATATATATATATATATATATATATATATATATATATATATATATATATCTTTTAAAATTGTTTTCATCGTGCATCTTTGTGTTTTTATTAGTTCTTTATTTAAACTAATCTCAACTGAAATATTATATGAATATGTATACATTAGAATATATTTTTGTCATTGCTTTAGCTAGATAAAGTGTCGAGTTCAGCCACTCAGCGCGCGTGTCCCGGCTCCGAGTGTAAATTATGATAACAAATTTTTACCATGAGTACTTTCAAAAATATATGACTTATTAAATATATAATAATTCTTTCATAACTAAACATTCAAGACGTATAATTTATTGCAAATAATGTAACAAAGGTCAATAATTATATTTATATCAATGGCACAAGCTTTATTACTGTTCGTGTATATTTATCTAAATAATATTTAAAGGACATTCGATCGACCACTAACTATTGTCTAATAAAAAAGAAGTCGTAACCACTTATAACATTTTTGCCTTCATTGTACAACATTACATCCAGTTAACGGTGGAGCGCAGACTTTAGACAGAGGGAAGGCTTATAGATCATTTGACAAACTTACTCTAAAAATTTTTATATTGTAAATGAAATATGACACTACGTATTGATGTCATATAATTTTAGTATCCTGTACAAAATATCTTTGGACGAGGAATAAAAAAAGTGGTTGGAGCGGTTGGCCATTAAATATTTCTACGACATTTATTATATATATTTAATATAGGAAATACATAATAACAATGTATATTTGTATCAAAAACTAAAATTTCAATATTTAAATGTAGAACAACCTATAACCTCTAACCTAGCAAATGTCAATCCATGTAACAAACGCAATTTCAAACGAGATAATTCAATCCAAACATATCTCAATTCAAAGTAACGAATGGGTATACAGAGTTTATCAGTAGACGTTTCTTGTTAAACCACAACTCGTAGGATCTCGTTGTTTCCCGCTTCACGTCAACTGTAAATAGTGTTGGATGTCTCATTATCTTATTTACGTTCTTGTCTCAGGTGTGAGCCACCCTGCAGATAGGTGGGGCTCAATCGAGATTGTTTATCTGCCTCTCGTTTTCACTGTTCGTGAACGGCCGACATCTTAAGGTCATAGCAAAATTAAAAGTGTTTTAGTATCTGATAACGCAGGCTTATTATGATTTGCTAGCACAAAGCTTCCTGCCTGCTGCGATATATAATTTAATTTTAAAATCTTCAAGCGTACAATGTATATTTGTGGGATAGCAATAGCAAGTCATTTGAGGGCTGCGATGCTGTTTCAATGTGATTACGATAATGAAAAATATTATATATGTATGTATGTAGTATATCGAAAATGTTATATTTACATAGAACATAATAATCTAGGTATAATGTCTTATTTAATTAAATTGTAAATAATTTTGTGAACGAATAAGAAATGATATTTATATGTTCGGTTATATTTAATATACAGAGTTAATATTATCATATATGTAGTATTATTGTACAGATTAAGAAAATTGTATATTAATATACACTTTAAGATGGTACATATCACATTTAAAATATATCTCCTTTTCGTCAACATAGATATACATATTTATATCGTGTTTATAGATATTTAATTCTGTGTTAATTTAATTTAATTTTTTGCTCAAAAAGAGAAAAAATTTTATACATATTTATTAAGTAAGCTTACATATTACAAATCAATTAAAAAAATGGAACTCTTGTAAAATCACTTTGCTGTTCATACCACTATCTGTATGTCCGTCTGTAAAAGCATTTTTCTCAAACTCATGTGTCGACAGATTAATCTGAAATTGAAGAAAAATATGGAGATATAACTTCTTAGAGCACAGCAAGCATTAAATTTCTTTGTATACCAAATGGTACGAACGTTTATGCTTCTCTTTTGAAATTAGGCAAGAAATGTTGTAATTTATGAGTCTATAATAGTATGAAACTCATACAAACTTATATCTATAGTTTATTTTAAATAAAATGGGTGCATATGACCGAAATGTTAACTTTGTTTATTTTTGTAAATTGTACCTTAGGCTGACCAATAATCATGAATTGATATAGAACTCTCCGTTCGCAAGTACTGTTCACACTTCAATAATATTTTATTGCATGACAGAAATTGTTTTCATTTAGCTTATCGTACTGCTTTCACTTTTAAATTTTTGCATAGATTATTCGTTAATGTCCAGAGATTGAATATATGTTTGCTGCGCACGTGCCACTTACTAGAGCACGTAGATACCTAAATTATTTTATTGAGATAGCAATAATAAAATCAGTTTCAATATTTTGTGAAACCAATTAAAATCTTTCTTGTTAGAAATCGATATTTCTAAGCCAAGCCATATATAGCCGAATATATGCAAAAAAGTCACAGTTGCCATTAATTAAGTGAAAAAAGTGTAATATTTTTTCAGCCTGTATACCGGTTACATAATCATGAATTTGAAATTATATTAATTAGCCAATTTCTAATTTTACCTACGATAAGAAATCGGATGTGCCTACTTGTATACAAGTAGATACATCACTTCAAAAGGCGAGTCATTTGATTTCTATTGTCAGGTATTTTGGAATTAGGTTTTTGTCTAGATATAATAAAAAATGCGCGTCGCTAACAATATGAGAATATAATTTGTGAGATCAATGAAGCATATATTTTTGTCAGTTTCGGTTTTCAATCTTCGTTATAAAATATTTAACCCAACAATTAGATTTGAACATAGAAAGTGACATTTACTAAGAAATGGCATTGTGGGTTTGTCTAATTTAATTTAAAATGGTACGTTATTCGATTTATGTATCAATAGACCACTTTCAAACGTTGAATTTTTTATGCATGCTGTAGATTTACTCTAGAAAGATTGATTTTGTTTGATATTTTAGAATGCAGCTTGCAACTATTTCAACTTATTTAATTATCTATAATTGTACTTAGAACTCCGTATATACTTCTATGAATATTATTATGATTATATTACCGCGATGACAAATATTGCGTTTAGAAATATGGCACCGAGCCTCAAGCTTTCTTCTTATCTCTTATCTTGCTAGTCTTACTGACTTACTTACCGTATCAAAATTATCTAAAATAAATCTTTAAAATATTTAATAAACAATTCAATGAATTGAAAGCAAATCCCTAATTTTCATTAAATATTCTTTTTTAAACTAAATGTCGTAACAAAATACTCATACAAAATCGTGCAATCTTTTTACATAATAAAATACAATAAGATGTAATATTTTTCAGTGAGTTATCATCGCGCACGCCACTCTAACATTACGAGGCAGATCGGCACGCGTCGGCGTATCACGTCACGATGCGGCCAGTGAAAACTCATTCAATTAAGTAACTGTCTTGTATTTATATGAGCTTTTGCGAAGCTTTATAACAAATATTTTATATAGTGATTTTTTTATTAAATAATACATCATTTTTTATTAGTCTCTATTAAAATAATGATATTATATTCTTTCTATAACCAGTGTCCCGCTTGCAGATTTGTTAACATGGACAACAAGCAGGGAATCAAAGATCTTAACACTTCTAAGCCTACGTTCTAAGTCGTTGTTTGTTTTTGTATAAATATTATACAATGTATTATTATAGTGTCATAAAAAGCCTAGTGGTATGAAAAAGTTTTAAAAATATATATAAAAAAACAAGTTATTTTTTTACACCATGAATTTCAAACAGGATTTAATAGGGTTTTTGAATACAGGTTTTTATAGTTTGTGATCCGGGAACAACAAAAACCAGTTTTATCAATATTAGGAAGTAATTAAATCACCTTTACGAGTCTAATTAAAGATCTGATGCATTGTGTGTCGATGAGTCAATTTCTTTTTATTTGTACAGTACAGTGTTGGTATCTGTTTTTCGCAACTTTGTTCGCGTAGATTTTATTATCCTTGGATTTTCGCTCCTTGGATATTCCGGATCTTTTATTTTGTTAAAGTTCCTCCAATTCTTTATTCTGTATGATTTAATTTTCACAACCGATGTTATATATTTTAATCTTTTATTTCATAGGTAAGATAACTTCTAAAAATAATTAAAAAGTGTAACATTTTGATACAGAAGAATTTAAACCTACGCCTCTTAGAAGCTATAAAAAAACTCTGACCACTGGATCAAGCTACCTAGAAATTCTGAAAAGCTTATTACGAATTATACTTGTATTAAAAATAAGTAAAGGGGCACTAAAAGAAAACATTTAAAAAAGAAAAATATATTTTGAAAACGTATAATGATTTGAATATCCAAGCCAAACAAAATATTTAAAAAAAATTACTGTCTTCATTGAATTGAGTGGCGGAAAAACACGCCTACAGAGTTGCCAGACCGAAAAAATCAAAATGAAAAATCTTCCCCGAGTGGGAATCAAACTCACAAACCATCGCGATTACAGGCAAACGCTGCGCCTCTGCGCTATGACGGTTCTCGTAACCTTTTTTTTTAATAAATAACAAAAAAGGAAATATAAGTGACTAATTAATAGAAGTATACGTTTATTTTCATGTTTATGGTATTGTTTGTTCAAACAATAAATATAATGTGTAAAGTTATGTTCCACATCGAGTAAATGTCACATAAAGTGTTACTTTATTGCTTCAACAGTCGTATATTAAAATAATGATTTGTCTATTGCAGCATGTTACAAGTGTTAATTCGTGAAGAGGTTGGGGTTCATTTTCAACTTTAGCTATATTTATGTGAAAAATTTAAAGCTTATGACCAAAAATGCGACATTTGTGTACAAATCCCTTTAGCGTACTATTATAACGAGATAAAAAAATCATACATTCTTGACAAGACCACTAATTAAATCACAAAGTCACGCAAATTAAGCTGAAAGAGGAGATAGTCTTTTCCACTAAATTGTGGTAATTTACCCTTACTACAAAGAGTAGACTAAAAAAATCACTCAAAATATCCTGTATATTTTTAAGTTTATAATGTGCGCATTGAAGTTCATTATCAAGTCTAGGCAAAAACAATTGAAAGATATTGTAGTTCTTTTAAAGCAACAACACATTCACGGTAATATTCATTATATTAGGTATATACACGCATAATTGTCATTGAAGCTTAATTTATTTAAATAAATTATATGTATTTGTATAATACGTAGTATATTACGACTAAATTATGCATTTTATTAGTTGATGGAAGTTGGCCTTGAACCACGTGCTCTCACCTGTGGGCTACAGCGGAACTATTTTTACCCAGAAACTCCTACGCTAATAAATTACAAACTACAACCTTTCCTTTCCGACTTATAATCCAAATATGAAAATTGCTTGAAACTCATTTATGAAATCATCCTTGTATTTCATTTTATTTTCAATTATTTTTATATTTTTTTATATGAAATTTTGAAAAAAAAATTAAAAAAGTTCAGACTTTATAAAACTTTTATATATATTTTTTTATGTGAGTGGCAACTGATTTTTGTTAAATGTTTTATATGGTTTTATTTCATCTTCAGCATATCGCCAAAAATGAAACAATCAAAGATTGACAAATGACTTCTTCTTCTTCTTCTCTTTAATTATGGCGTTTCGAGCGTGCCAGTTGAGCACAATTCACTTCGCCAATGTCACGTTGAACAAATGACATTAAACAAAAATAACGTAATGATAAGACAAAGGTATGAATAAGTTTTGAGGTTGAATGTCATCAACGTAAATTAGTATTAAGGGAAAAATAAAATAAATCTCTACATATAATATTATAAAACTAAATAATATGTTTGTTTAAACGCGTTAATCTCAGGAACTCTAGGTTAGAATTAAAAAAAACCTAGTAAGTTCTTTGATTTTCGCGATTTTTATAAATTTTAAATAAAACAATTTTAACGGATTTATCGCGTATATTAACATTTTTTGTGAAATCCGACGTTTCGAACACTTTGCAGTAGTCCGTGGTTTACTACTACGTGATAAATCCGGTAAAATTGTTTTATTTAAAAAAAAACCTGTTTTTTTTAGATAATCTTTTTAGGGAATTCTAGAAAATTAGACTATATACCTTTTTCCCAGGATTCTTCCTATTAATAACTCTCTATTTTCAAGTAAGGCTATATGCTTTATTACGTATTTTAAATTATTTTGATATAACAAACTGTACCTACATACAGAATCATCTTGGGTACTTTGGTAATATGTCATACACGAAGCCGCTGGTAAAAGCCAATACGTCTCAAACAGGGGTAGAATCCACAATAATGACGTATGCCTCCAACGGCGCCATATTGACGTCAGCCGACTGCCTACATTGACCTTCAAATTAAATTGAGGTAAAAATATCTCTTACTCGACACAGGCCGGTGATAAAAAAAGACTTTCCTTATTTTTGTGAACATTTTGAGAAATGGCAACACACAAAAAAGATCTACATATGTAGGTAAATACTAGAGTTATCTACGTAATAGGATTTTCTTTATGAATATACACCTATATAAATTAGGCAACTAGGTACAGGTTAAGATTAAGATCTTAAAAAAGACGATTAAGATTAAGATCTTAAAAAAGACGAAGAGAAAGTTAAGACTTTAATGAATATTATTTTTATTTTTGTTTTAGCCTGGTATTTTTTTCTCTGTTTATATGACATAATTTACGAAAAAGAAGTTCAAATAAACCGATTTAGTATAATATACATATAGAAACGGTGAAGCATACAAAGGAAAAAAAGGATCGTGTTGGTAAAGATAATGTTATAACTGTTTTTGCGCCCGCCTTGAATGTTGACACGTGACTATTACTGCGAGAGTCTGAGAGCTTAAGTTCATATCGATCCTTATTTTCAGTTTTAATTATTATACTGTTAAAGAATTGAAGACCCTCTTACAAGTATCGTTAGACATCTAGATGCGTGAGTAGTATTAAAATACACCCGCCACAGGTTTGTTAATATACCAAGCGATTCAAAAGAACAAAAAAAGATGAGATGATAAAAAAGCTCAAGAATTAACATATTTGTACTCCCTAAAAACTATCACAAAAATATATGTTTTAACAAACATTACTAGCGTGATAAGAATGTCGACTCTGAGAATTCCAATATTTTTTCCTCTGACGTCATATTTCTTCATCTGACGTACTTTGGGGGTTTAAATAATTAGCACTTAAATAAATAAAAAAAGTAATTATTCAGGTTCAAAGAAATATATCGAAGATAAATTTTATGCATATTTCCATTTGATAAGATATTGATATTGTATGAATGTGGTATGTACATTACACACTAAAGATAAGTAACTTTTATAATGATATTCTTAAGGTAAAGTAATATTTTATTTTATCAATATTTATTTTAATATTTTTTTCACATTACATAGGAATATAAATATAAAAAAGTAAGTATCCCAAATTTAACAAAATCAAATTATTTCTCATTTATTTTATTTGTTATTAATTATTTAGGATCGTCGTGGCGCAGAGGCGTAAGCGTCTGGCTGTAAACGCGACGGTTTGTGGGTTCGATTCCTACTCGGGGAAGATGGATTTTTCTATTTCCGTTTTATTCACTCTGGCAACTAGGCAAAGTGCGGCGTTGAGTTCCGCCACTCAGCACGCAATGCCTCGAGAAAGGCGGAAAGTGGGGACGGAGAAAGCAAGGACTCAGCAACGGAGTGTTTTAACACTAGGTTCATAAGGTTTCTGCAGTTCCCTCTGCCGACCCTGCAATATGCGGGATAAAGCGTGAAGCTAAAAAAAAATTATGTCAGATATTTATCATGGTTTAATTTTTATCGCACACATGATGAAAATAATGATTTCTAAAGTCACTAAAATGGTACGTATTATAAATAAATCTGCGTTGAAAAGACTTAATGAGAGAAAAGAAAATAATTTTTAAAATGACAGTTACAGTAACTAAGTTACATTGAAAGAATATTGATTTTGGAGGAATTAAAGGATGAATTGAGGACCGTCGTGGCGCAGAGGTGCAACGTCTGCTTGTAACGCTGTGACTTTTCTATTTCCGTTTTCTTCGCTCTGGCAACTAGGCAAAGCGCGGCGTTGAGTTCTGCCACTCACTCAACACGCAATGCCTCAAAAAGGGGGAAAGTGGGGACGGAGAAAGCAGGGACTAAGCAACGGAGTGTCTTAACACTAGGTTCGTATGGTTCCTGCAGTTCCTGCAGATAACGCGTGAAGATAAAAAAAAATAAAGGATGAAAGTAACTGCTACTGAAATCTTAAAATGGTTTTCTTGAGATAGAGGTTCATCGTGCCTCTAGAATGTAGCTGCTATACGTATACTACATACACTCCAAGAGACCGTAAACCTCCAAGATTCTATTCTACTCGTGTAGGTTTACAAAAATTGTCCATTTTCATACCATTTTATTAATATAATTAATATATACTTTCAAAATTCGTTTCAGTAAGTTTTAGCGTTTTGCAAGGATACATTATAATTGCATGCTAAAATTAAACATAAGTGCTTTACATTATTGCAGTTGTCACGCTAGTATTGATTGCTTCATACAAACAGCAATATACTAGTATATAATGAAGCAAATTAAAAACGATTTAAAATATTAAATAGATTTAATTCATGTAACTACTCTACTTTTTGTGCCTATCAATTCTTAACATTGCGTCCATTACTCAATCGTTACGTGCAAAAGTGTAATTATTATCAACGATCACCTTCCGTGTACGACAATAACAATGAAATCGATATTAAATCGAAAACGATCCAAACTAGATTTCGGTCATTCTTTTTTTCTCAAGCACGCTATTTGAGAGTGTACGACACTTCAGTGTGCCGTGTGCCTACGTAAGTAAATGATGTAATATAAGTCAATCCAAAGAAATAAACACATTAGTAAAATTGACGGATGCATAGCTTGGGTGGATGTTTTGGATAGATATATAAAGGCAATGTTGCTTGTTCCTGAAAATTGATTATTGCCAAAGCCACTTCATATCCGATACTAAAGGAATACAATTGTTCGAATTAAAAGCTTTTAGATTACAGAAGATTAGATTGCTCAAAACGATTTCTTTTATGTTAGTTTCACTCTATGTACTATTTGTAGTGAATAAAAGAGAAATAGTGACGATCAAACTCACATCTATCCTCAGTCACTGTGCCATTTATCGTGCCACTATCATCTAATTTTATAAAAACGCTGCCGAAATTTAACAATTGTGTATTTTCAACTGGAATTTATATTTATACTGAGGTGGTTAAAGTTAAATCCCTTGTTTGAAACAATTACTCAGTAAGACTAAAGAGAGCGAGTAAAGAAAAGTGAACATCATTACAAAAAGTTTAGCATTAAACTATAATATTACTATATTATTTTATTATTACTAATTATTCTTTAATAAACAGTTATTATTTTTACATCTCGTTTTGTAACGTAAATTCATATTAACGAGGGTCACAATATTAGGTTACACTGTCCAAAGAGATAGATCGGTTGCTCAAGACCTGGTACAATAGGTTACAATTACAACGATGGTTATTGTTTCCAACACTGATCGGCCTCTGTTCGGCCTTCAAGACTGGCGCACGTTTTTTAACTATTACTCTTATTGAACTTAAAATAGCTGTTGGTTATATAATTAAATGTACGGGTAATAATTTAAAACTTTTGTACTTCATAAGGCTATTCGAAGTCCATGATTATTTTTCAGCTTTTCTTTTTGATAAATTAAAGCTTATCGTCGTGAAACTTTTATTATTAATTGATGTTACAGGTAAGGTAAAAATTTAGTATTTATTAATTATAGCTAAACTATATCTCGTTACAGAATTAAAATATTATTTTTGGGATTTAATTTTTTTTATTTATATATAGTTAATTTATTATCGGAACTGACTAAGTGAACATAGTCGACTAATATTAATCATATGCATCTAGTATGTACATGACATACATGTATATATACATATATACATATCTTTGTACATAATTTAGTCATCGGACGCTTAGATGATTTCTCAGAAGCATAGTTTCAAAAGTAATTACTTTTTAATTAATAATTTAAAAACGAAATATGCTATTTTTTTAGCTTCACGCTTTATCTCGCACACGGCAGGGTAGGCAGAGGGAACTGCAGGGACCGTGGGAACCTAGTGTTAAGACACTCCGTTGCTTAGTCCCTGCTTTCTTCGTCCCCGCTTTCCGCCTTTTTCAAGGCTTTACTCTACAATTAATATACGCTTAAATTTTCAAATTCGATAATTTATAATTATAAGTTATAAATTATCGAATATGCAAATTTAAGCGTTTTATATTTCATTTTAAAAAATCTTACTTCAAGTTTCACGTTCTAATAATATTTAATATTGATAACAGCTTAAGATATGAACAATAGTCCACTATCTGAGATTAAACATTTAATGTTGACAATCAATGAAGTATTTATCATTTCAGTTGTTATCATGGATCTTAATAACGCTTAATTAATAAATAAATTACAGTTATATTTATGTAAAACTTAAAGTAAACGACTAAATAAAGTTAGTTATTTTATTATTTTATTTATTAAAATTTTAAGCAAAAGCAAGCTTAAAAGTGGATATTGTTTTATTTTAATGATATCGCAATTTACAGTTTTTATTTAGAGCTGAACCTGAAGTGTTTCTTTTATCGAGCAATTTTGGAAACAACTGGTTCGATTAATTTATTTTTTTTCGCCGCCTTTTTCGAAGTATTGTATGTTGAATGGCGAAACTCAACGCCGCGCTTTGCCTAGTTTCCAGAGCGAAGAAAATGGAAATAGAAAAATCTTCCCCGAGTGGGAATTGAACCCTCAAATTGTCGCGTTTAGAGGCAGACGCTTACGCCTCTGCGCCACGATGATCCTCGATTAATATATATTTTTTAATTTTAACTTATTTTGACTTCATCGTCGTTAATCATAAAATTATAATTACTATATATATCTCTGTTAATGATATGTACAATGTGTATGTCCAAATAAAGATTTTTTTATTACGAGGGCCAAACTGAAAGTTTTTAGAACTGTTGAATTTGTTTTACGATTTGGCGGCAAATTGAAAATTGTCTGTGCACGTCAGAATGAATTTAAGCCGAGAAAATTTTCGTGCAATGATTTTTTATGACTTTCGATGTCATATAAGTCAACAAGAAAGTTATGATAGACTTCGATTGGCTTTTCACGATGAAGCCCCATCTCGTGCCACAGTTTACAACTGGTTTAATGAATTCAAACGTCGTGCACCTTGCGATTTTTATTTATTCCTGAAAATAAAAGAAAAACTTCGAGGAAAACATTTTATGGACGTCGAAGAAGCAGTGACTGCGTTTCAAAACGCCGCTGAAGAGACCCCTAAGGCCGAGTGGGCAAGGTGCTTTTCTCAATGGTTCCATCGAATGCAGCGATGTATTGATGTAAATGGACGCTATTTTGAAAAGTTATAATAAAACTAATAACTTGCTAGAATGCTTAGTTTTTGATTTTCTAAGAACTTTCAGTTTGACCCTCGTATATGATTTTTTTCGTTTTCACCGTGTGATCAACAGTTAAGCTGCAATTAAAGCCTATTTACACATCTTTTGTATTTTACTACAGAAGAAGAACTTCTGGATTCTGTGTACCCATTATGCTACGCAGAGTGGTTCACTATTCACGCTTTTCCTTTTCCTCTTACACGAAAATCACAAAAACAACTTTAAGCTTAAACCACAATTCATTTAATAGCTTTTTTATGTAGATGCTAATTGGTAACAACCACATAGTAGCAAAAATAAAACTCATTTCCAGTAACCAATTAAATAATGTATACTAGCCCCTAAGCGGAAGAATTTTTCTGTAAATAAATTTTAGTATGAACTTTACTTATGATTGGGTTTATACGCTATAACTATATTAACACCATAAAAGTTATTTTTAACATAATATCGTGTAATTATAAAAATAATATTATTGTGGTAAGACATACCAATTTTTAATAAATAATTATAGTGAGTTATAGCTCTCGTTTGTTTGCGTCATTTAAGTTGTTTTTATAAATATGACACGATGACAGTTCAATATAATATGTATTTTCATAAAATCATAAAAGTCTTGAAACTTTTCAATATATATGTGTTGGTCAAGCTATTAATATGATTCAGTTTATAGTCTAATACTAATTTGCTTCGACAATAACAGCGCTCGTGATATTGCCATTTTGAAGGTTAGTTAGGTCAAAAGATCAGGTACGCTTAAACTTTATAAGTAATGTTTAACATTAATATTATTTAGACTTACATTCGAAAAAGATAAAATTAAGATTTTCGGGAAATATTTTAATATATCAATAATTAAATCATTAACCATCTCAAGAGAAATCAAGTAAAGTCTCGTTTGCACAGATGACGCACCGTTTACGTAATTGAGACGCGTAAGACGGCTCTATGTGGGTGTGCTCATAGATGTCATATAAAAATTATTAAAAATAGTATTAATTTTTTTAATTTGTGACACTTTCGAAAACGTAATTGACGATTATTACTTGAGTAACATCCTGTCAAACATTGCATAAACACGCTTCAATGAACAAGTAAATTTACGTTTGTCGTTGAGTAGGTACTTCCTTTGTGCTATTATATGACATACTCTAGAATATGACTATGTAGTACATTTATCCAATGCCATTTAACGAAACATGAATTAGTTAATAATCTTAAATATTACTGTAATATTAATTATTTCTTTATTATTTTGCACTAATCAGCTTATTATGAAAACGTTGTGCGTAAAACATTTCGTGAACTTATTTAACATATGCGTCTACTCAATCTCTAAGCCGTCTGTTAAAAAATCTTATTTTTAAAAATGTATAAGTGTACAATGCGAAGAACATTATAAACAATTGAAAATATACAGTGGGTGTTAAATAACTTGCTTTGTTTGCATTATAACTTTAAGTAGCACTTAATCGTATCTAATACTTAAGCTCTACTTATAAAACAAAAATACTTAAACCACAATTTACTCCTACTGGTTTGATAGATTCGACCTTAATAACATAGATTACTAACAGCTTACACAAAGGTATTATAATATTTAAATCGCAAATAACAAAAAAGTAATGTCATGCGTCCTCATGCGCGTGCGCACAACGTTCAGGTGATCTTGGTAAGGGCGAAGTTATAAAGATTTTGAATATATTATCTTTATAATTTTGAACATTATGCCTCTTAAAAGCTAAATAAAATTATAGAACAATAAACCAGATTATCATTAGACTCTAGTACTTGCATATAGTGCGGTATTTAATTTTACAACACGTAATATATTTTTTGCGACTTATATTTTGTCGGAAATGAAAAATAAAGTAGCTTTGCACGCGATGCACTCTGTTTACTTGTTTAGAATAAATGCAATATATGGCGTGTAGCTGAAAAACAGGAGGCTATATAGTTCTGTTCTCTTTATTTAATTATAATTGAAGTTATTTGATGTATATTAGCAGTCATATATTTGTTTCTTTGATTTTCTGTTACTTTTTTATTAGGCATGTGGTATGCTTGTCATCGACAATGTTTTCATATGTTGTGTTCCCAAATACATCTTAGTATTATAGTGCATAGGAATTTCATTTAACAATACGATTTGTCGATTTGTCTAAATAAGATGATAAGCAACAATGTGACGTTGTTGGTTTCATTCAAAAACTATTCTCTATTATGAACATGTCTTTACTGTGAAAAGTCGATTACGCCAGCCTCGGTCTCAATAACTCAAATTTGGCGACCTTGCTACCGATATATTTGTTCCACATCAAAGTAATCGTATGACACCCCGGTCAAAGATTAACAAGGCCAACCGGAAAAATCTGTAATGAGGCCTCGCTTATAATTAAAATATCGATGAATCTTGTTTTAAAAAGAATGTAAATTATATACTAAAAGATAAGTATTGGTTTTTTGCTATTTGCTACTAAATAAATTCAAAATTTTAATAATTACAACTGGTTTACATTACGTTATATTATTGCGGAAGTGTGCGTTCCTCAGCAATTAAGTTTCATACACTTATATTTACTGATTTATGTATAGTTTTTGATAATTTTACTTATTTCACTTTTTTGATCTGTGAATAATATTGCACACGTCCAAACACTTGACACAGTACACACTTGTACAGTTAAGTATATTTTTATCTATATAAACGTTCGAAATTTTTAAGATCTATGATCTAAGCATACGTAGGGACAGACATGATGATGTTTTAGCAAAAGGAGAAATCAGTACGTTTTTAATATACTTAAAAAATAAGCTCTTTTATTTTTTTTAATTAAAAAAGAGCTTATTTTTTAAGTATGTTAACAGCGGGGACGGCAAAAGGCACGAACTAAGCAACGAAGTGTCTTAACACTAGTTTCGTATAGTTCCTGCAGCTCCCTCTGCCTACCCTGCCAGGTGCGAGATAAAGCATGAAGCTATAAACTCCTTTCTCCTTGAATATTTACATAATAACGAAATTTAATTATATTAAATATTACACACACACACAAAGGAATCATAGGCAGCTTGGTTTCATTGAAATTTACAGAAGTGCCCTGTAAACCTAAGTTTAGGTATTGTTTTTATGGCACTCGCAGGTAAAGACGAATTGATTGACGTAAAAATCATTAAAATCAGTCAACTTTTTTGATCTTTACTACACCACATAGGAATAAACTTTTATTTATACATATATTTATAAAGACATTACCCTACTTTGCGATACGCAGTCGGGTAAATCATAGTATTTCATTTTATAATATAAAGACAAATCATAAAGTCGTCATAATAAAATTTCTCATGTTAATTACGTTAAAAAACGACAGTGAAAGTTATCAACTGCTAACTAGCCCAAATAAGTGGATTTCAAGATTTAAGTGCATTTAATTATTGTCATTTAACTGCACCGTTACGAAATATTGGAAGGGAACGTTGAAAGTCAAAGGGCACCACAGCAATTTTTCAATACCTCGTTTAAAGTCGTACTAGAAAACAAATTTACTTATTGGATACTTAAAATATTACATGACAAGTCCAGCGCAAAAAGTAGGCTTTGGATATGAGTTCCGTATATATTTAAGAATTTGATAAATTTGAGAGATTAAAAATAATTTACATTCATATGTGTTTTTTTATAACTACGACTCGTATATAAACAAGGATGTGTAGCTGTGTAATAGCGTGGATTAAATTCAAAGTGTCTGGATTTAGAAATTCTTAATCTTTGTATAGTTTAAACATTAAAATTAAATTGACGTTTCACGCTTTTTATCGCTTACCTTAGAGCGTGTTTTCACACATATTATGAGTTGAGTGGTGGAAATCACTAAATTTACAAAAGAACGCCACACATCCCCCAGACATATCCCTGAGTCACGGTAGATCCAAATATATATTAAAATTCCTAAAAAAATGTATATATATTATACGTGTAAAATGTTTAAGCTTATATATTATATAGCAATATAGGATTTAGCTACTTTCCAAAGGATCTCTAAAAATGTAAAAGCTTAAAAATCTTTAAATGTTATAAATAATTACAGTTTTCTCGACTGGAGCGAGGTCTTTCGATGACATTATGAGTTTGTCGGTTTTAATATAATCCAATTTTAATATGTGATTTTTTGTTGTTTAATGATATTTAAATTGACTGCAAGTGACGCCCACTGTTTAATTTCTTCTGATTAAGATCTTTTACAATGTCGTAATGGTGTACGTACATACACTCCAATATATGCCATAAGAATTTTAAGGGTGCCAGTGAGTCACCAATTTCACTAACTCAGTGTGAATTAGTATGCAGTAGTAAATATATATGAATATATCGTCTACATTACTCGGTTTACTGAGGAAAGAAAACATTCTTAAAAAAATACTTATAACGCCATCTTAATTTTGATCTATACTAATAAATAAAATTGAATATATGCACCTACATCAGATATTTTTTTTCTATCATTCTGTTTGTTTCATCTTGGAAACGGCTGGACTTATTTTCCTCCCAGATAGCTGATGCATTAGCAAAGTTATTACAATAAGGAGTAAGTTAGTTTACGAAATTATATATATATATATATATATATATATATATATATATATATATATATATATATATATATATATATATATATATATATATATATATATATATATATATATATATATATATATATATATATATATATATATATATATATATATATATATATATATATATATATATATATATATATATATATATATATATATATATATATATATATATATATATATATATATATATATATATATATATATATATATATATATATATATATATATATATATATATATATATATATATATATATATATATATATATATATATATATATATATATATATATATATATATATATATATATATATATATATATATATATATATATATATATATATATATATATATATATATATATATATATATATATATATATATATATATATATATATATATATATATATATATATATATATATATATATATATATATATATATATATATATATATACATATATATATATATATATATATATATATATATATATATATATATATATATATTTATTATGTACCAGGATATAATAAACCTGGACAGGTTTCATCTGAATGACCGTCGTGGCGCAGAGGCGTAAAGCGTCTGCCTGTAAACGCGACAGTTACTGGGTTCGATCCCCAGTCGGAGAAGATGGATTTTTCTATTTCCATTTTCTTCGCTCTGGCAAACTAGGCAAAGCGCGGCGTTGAGTTCCGCCACTCAACACGCAATGCCTCAAAAACGGCGGAAAGTGGGGACGGAGAAAGCAGGGGCTAAGCAACGGAGTGTCTTAACACTACGTTCCCACAGTCCCTGCAGTTACCTCTGCCTACCCTGCCTTGTGCGGGATAATGCGTGAAGCTAAAAAAAAAAAAATGTATATATATATATATATATATATATATATATATATATATATATATATATATATATATATATATATATATATATATATATATATATATATATATATATATATATATATATATATATATATATATATATATATATATATATATATATATATATATATATATATATATATATATATATATATATATATATATATATATATACATATACTGTTAAGGCAAGAATTAATATGTTATATATACGACTCTCTGTAATATATTGCATAATTTGGGACGAAAGCTTATACTGGTTTATAGAAACAAATCGAAATGAATGCAGTGCATTTTAGTGTACTACTTGCGTGTCAATAGTATCGTATAAATCTTATTCATCATAAATATTTCCATATACACATAATCTACGTATATATAGAACATAAAATTCTTGTTACTCTGAATAATCGAAGCCAAATTTACATATTAAAATTATTTAATTTACTTATTAAAATTATTTGATATATCAACATTTAGTTGACACAGGTTGACGGACAAATTTATCAAATCAACTTCCTGATACTATACAGGAAAACTGATACCAGCGATTCCTTATCAGACATCCTTATTTTTCACTCTTTCTTAGAAGTTACCTTGTCCTTGCGCATTCTAGGTATTTTTTACACCTTGATGGTTAGTTTGACAGAAGGAATGCCGCTAGGGCGCCGGTCGTGGCCGGTCGCCTAAGAGCGTGACTTTAACCCACCTATTGCCCAATATAATTAGATCTGTAAAAATCTTTTTAACCTCGCATTCAAGAAGTATACATAGCTCAATAATGAGTGGCTATGGTAATACCAGCCGTTGTCATCTCAATGCCGTCTTAAACACGAAGATCTGAATTCTTTTTGTGCGTATTTAATGGTAATTAATTGTTCAATGATAATATTCGTGTTTGTCAATCGCGTCGAATTAGTGTCAGTTTGTCCTGCATTTTAAACGCTGTACACGTTTAAGTTGTAAGTAGTAAGGGTACCGAGAGAAATAGAAGTTTAATGTGTCAATGGCAATGTTTAAACTATATCCCCATTATTATATCGCTGTTATCGAATGATTCAATATTTTTTTATGAATTAGGTTAGTGATTATATTTATGATTTTGTTTTTGTGTTTAAAAATATGATTAATTTATGCATTTATTATAAAATTATTTCATTGGTGCCATTCAACGTTAATAATAGTAGATACTATTTAGAAAATTCTCAACTAGTCTTTCAGTTATTTTTTAATTTTAACATGATCGTTTTTTATAAGAAGATTATTAATAAAAAAAAATGTTTTAAAAATAATGTAAAGTGAAAAAATGCAAATTGGCGATTGATTTTAACGACTTTTTCACTACTTGACTAACTACTACTTGACTAACTTGACTTTAAATATACAAAGCAAATTGTTGATATCCGACGATGATAGCTATTTTAATTATTTCCTTTAATATCATCATCGTCATTTCATATGAGATAGTCCCATCACGATGTCATAAGCTTATCTTATACTTAAATTAACGGAGATTAACTTTCACTTTTTTACTATTGACTAGTTTATTTTCTTCCAGTATATGATACTGATAAATATTAATGAAATTCAAAATTATATTAAAATAATCTTCACGTTTCTTACAATAAAAATCACTAGTGTCATAATTTCAATTATGTATAGCTGATTAAATCAATATTAATAATGTTTGGGCGGAAAGTGTAGAAAGAAGTGATCTATCCATAAATCCTCTTTGCCCACTTTTTGAAATATAGATAATGCACACACATAGAGAGATATATATATATATATATATATATATATATATATATATATATATATATATATATATATATATATATATATATATATATATATATATATATATATATATATATATATATATATATATATATATATATATATATATATATATATATATATATATATATATATATATATATATATATATATATATATATATATATATATATATATATATATACATATATATATTTATAATCTAGCTAAATCCAATTATAGGCATAAAATACTACTTTATTTTATTTACTTCATTTTAAACTTTCTTTCCACGTATAAAATGTCAATTGCTTTAATATTACTAGCAAATATAAGGATTAATAGGACACAAAGAATACTTAGTAATATATTGACATGCATCCCCCGTATAACTATAATTAAAAATTGTTATTCCTTTTGTATTTTTAACAATGTATATTAATTATTTACACAACTGAAAGTGTTTCACTTCAAGCATGTGCTGATAACTAAATGAAAATAATATCACTATAGTATAAAACCAAGTCACGTTATTTTTTTAAATAGATAGTAAGATTCAAAAGGAAGATTTAAATAATTAACACATGCACTATATGGAAAAGAGACATTACTCACTTTTAAGTTTTTTGATGTGATTTCTTTTATACCTACCTTTTATACCAGTTAAATGCTTTATCTAATGTAATGTTGAAAGAAAATATGTTTGAATTGCGCTATAACAAAAAAGCTGTAAACGTTGTATATACAGACTTCCTAAAGAATATTTAGCATCAACATATCTATTAATTTTGTTATAATTAAAGAATTTAAACTCAATCTCTTTTAAAAATACATTCCTCTTTTGTGTAATGTTAATACCGTACATTCTCCTTTATGTGCTCTCCATTCAACGTGACATTGGCGAAGTAAATTGTCATCATCTATCTGTTATACTCAAAATGCCATAAATAATAAGAAGAAGAAACATCAGCATTGCATCCATACAAAACCGGGAAATATTAATAATAATATTCTAATCGACCAGTTACATGGCATACATTCTCGCATAACATAATAAGAAAAAAATCTATAGATCTGTTCTTGTTTATACAAAATTGAAATTAATAATATTTTGCAAGGACATTATATAAATCAATTGTAAACGTATGTAATAATATGGTAATACCAACCTTCAGGCAAAGATCTTATCAATTAAAGTGTCCGTTAGCACGTGAAATATATTTATTATACATGCCTACGTTACACTAATCATTCTTCTTTATTGCAAATAATACAATTATAAATACAAAGCGTAAAAATAGAACTGTAATACTTTTAAAATGTGGTTTTTTTACTTAATTTAATCTAATACTAATAAGCTTGATTCATAATTGAAGATTCACAATCATAGCTTATGTAATGTTAACTGATTATGTAAGAAGTAACATAAGAAGGTTTATCGATTAAATATATATGCAAAAAGCACACAACTTTAACATTGAAATTTTGTAGATAGCTTCTTTGTAAAGCTTTGTAAAGTCCTGTCCTGGTTAATATAACAGCTAAACCTTAGTATGGAATATTTTAATTAAAAAAATAGGACCGTCGTGGCGCAGAGGCGTAACGTCTGCCTGTAACGCGACAGTTTCTAGGTTCGATTCTCAGTCGGGTAAGATGGATTTTTCTATTTCCATTTTTTTCGCTCTGGCAACTAGGCAAAGCGCGACGTTGAGTTCCGCCACTCAACACGCAATGCCTCGAAAAAGGCGAAAAGCGGGGACGGAGAAAGCAGAGACTAAACAACGGAGTGTCTTAACACTAGGTTCCAATAGTTCCTGCAGTTCTCTCTGCCTATCCTGCCATGTGCGGGATAAAGCGTGAAGCTAACAAAAAATAAATGTAGAATCTTGTTTAGCTAGTGACAATAACTTGTTTATTAAAGTTTGTCTTAAGTTAGTTTAACAGCAGGATAAAGACACGAGCGGAAAGCTACATACATATAAAGCTTACATGTTTTATGGCTCTGAGCATGATATATGATTTTACCATAAAATATTTAATTACAAGCTTCCTCTTAAGCTACTTTTGTGTATTAGAATTTCATACAACTTTGTAACCTTATAACGGAAATTAAAACGTGAAATATATTATTATACTTACATAATGGCCCATAAAATGAAGGTTACTACAGCAAAGAATATTCAGATGGTATCAATTAATTGCTTAGTTTCTGAAGGTTTTGACTCTATTATTATTGAAAAAGTAGGTATAAGGTCACTTCTCTACATAAAAGCATTTTGAAGTGAGTCATTAGAATATGTTAATTTAGATCAGTGCTGAAATCCATTACAGACTAATTAATATTGTGATTTTAAATATTTAGTTCATTTATATTATATAGTAGTAAAGGCCTTCAAAGTGGATCCATTGTAATGTTTATATAGAAATTTATGAAGTATTTTTTATTTCGCCATTCTGGTAGAATAAACTTTATTCAACACGCCCGAATCAAATCGGAATCGAATTTGTTTCCCTTCGTTCTGAAAGTGCCTTAGTACTAAGTTTCCATTACCTGTACTGCTACGTGAGAAAAGTGTAAAGTTTTTTTTTTATAATAGATACATGATTTTTATATACGCGTTTTAATTAAGACTACAAAATATACTTTTTTAATGTACTTCTGTTGTATTTAAACACGTTTTAAAAAAAATTAAAATGTTGCATGCAGCGGCATTTGAACTCACGCCTATCGGAAACTGTCCAAGTGCAAGTGAAATTTTATATTATTACTTTAAATATATTTCTATCTTTAGTATGGATTAATATTTTAAAAATCACAAATATATTTGGTTCTTAATTCTTAATTCTTCCTATCTACCTTGCATATATAACTTTTTATTTAAAAAAAAATTAGAAGTATTAAAAGTTGCCTTAATGTGAGGCTAGAAATATCCACAAATTTTGTATAGCAATAAAAATATTCCAAAAGTTGATAACGATATTTATAATACAGCGATAACGTGTTTAATAAAACCTGGTAAAAGTATTAGTTAAGTGATCTGATCACAATTCAATGTTCAAGGTCTTTAAAAATAAGTACTAGATTTATATAATTTAATATTCGACTTAATCTTGGATCTATCTTTTGTCTCCATTGACGTCTCCTTTATAAAAATCAATGTTGAGATTTAAGAAACAGTTTCTCAATATCGATTCACGAATTTTGCGACGGTTGATCGAATGATCAACAATCGTCACGATTTATCGAAATCTTAGCTTCTGTAAGCAATTCTATAGAAAAATATAATGTAATATCCCTTTGCTTAATTTTTATTAAAAATAAAATATAAATTGCATAACAATTAAAATCGAGTTTTATAATCATTTAAAATCGAGCTTTTTTTGAGTAGAAAACCACAAAATCAAAACACTAATTGACTGTTTAATAATATGTACATATATACATATTTTTCATTACATAATTTTCTATAGTCTACCTGCATAACTCAAGGTGTGTAAGACGGTAGCATTACATTTACGACTTTTTATTCAATTTTTGTGGGCGATGATGTATCACTGTACATTCGTCGTGACAGATATCATAATGTGTGTCACTATATATTATGTTGATTAATGAACAATTACTATAATGTCTTTATTTTTATACGAATTTGGTTGTTTTAAGTTTCGTAAGTTATTATTAAGTTATTTATTATTCTTGTTTTTGTTTTATTGGTGCCGCCACGGTGCAGTGTCTGACTGTTAACGCGACGGTTTTGGGTTCGATTTCCACTCGAGGAGACTAATTTATTTTATTTTTCCGCTCTTCTATCACTCTATCTATCTATCTACTTAACACCAGGCTCCATTTGTCCACACTGCTATATGCAAATAGCGTTTAGCTATTAATAATTTTATGTTGTTGTTTATAATATCTTATCGCTTATCTTGTAACTAGTTTATTATATGACTTTATTATGACATATTACATTTTTTAACCTTAACTTTTTATTTCATATAACAGAGAGGTAAAGAAAATATTTAGTTAAACTGTCACAATTACCTAAATATAATGAATGTAATACATATTGTAATACTCAAGTTATTTAAAATGAATACTATACAGAAACATACATAAGCGTTTGTTACAGTAACAACAAAGCAATTTCACGTTGATATAACATTTATAAACTAAATGAAAAAAAAAATAAGCAAGTAACCACATCTGTCTGCTCTATTTCACTGGTTGCGCAAGCGCTACGCATTGAGACAACCTTTGGTGTCTCAACACGGCGACGTGATCCTGCGACTGAGGCGAATCTATTGCGTACTATTTAACAATTGAGACCTTGATTGTAGAAATAGATGGAATCAACTACAAAAATATCAATATATTATTAAATATTTTAAAAATATTAATATGATATTTAATATACATTTTAGTAAACGATTAATTTATAATTGATATTTTATATATATAGATGATATTTTATAAAAATTTAGCAAAAATTAGCATTATGTATATTTTATTCTGTCTCTTTGCTTATAAACTGTGAAAAAAAATTACAGCTTTACCTTGTATTACAAATATCCCTAGCAGAAATAGGCAAATTAAAATTAGGGTCAAGATTTTCCGTTCTCCGCTTTTGCAGTTAGACTCCATTCCTCTACGCTACTAAGGCAAGCAACTTTAAATGTGAATTCTAAATTATTTTAGTATGACTAAAAATTAAAAAATAAAAGTTTAAAAGAAATCTTTAAAATTGATTTATATAACACATACTCGTCAGCAAAACGCGCAATATATTGATATTTACATGGACACAAAAATTAACATTAGTGAACGCAAATTACAGTTTATTATTATCAATGAAAGCGCGCACTGACATTTTGACAAGCACGTATCATCTTTTAGCCCTAAGGCTATAATAATTAGTGCTACTTCGTAATGTATAATTTGTACATAATTTGCTCGTTTCACATCCACTACCTTGACTTTGATGACTTAGAAGTGCAACAGAAAATAATCAATAGTATTAAATAAGTGAAATTGTGTTAGAAATATAAAGCGAATGTATTCAAATAGAAAGCAAAAAGAACTCGTTTTGTCTTGATATAGTTCTTAATTAAAGACATTTATACATATTTTAAATTAATTAATAATTCGCATTTATTACATACGTTAAAAAAAACTTAAATTCAATCCTCCCTCGGGATATGCGTTGGTTTAAGTCCCATCATTAAACACACAAAGTAACGAAATTAGCTGAAAAATAAGATTTGCAGTGTCATAACACTCAGTGCACTAGGTTATGGATGCATGCAAACTCAGTAATGTCTAGTAAATATCCTTAACTATTGGTATTTTATATTAAAAATAAAAAGTTGTGTTTAACACATAACGCTTTATATGCATGAGCATTGAATCTTCCTAGACAAACACATATGTTATATACAACACAAAAAAGTCATTCGAACTAGTAGTTTCTGAGATAAGTATAGATATATAAATTATTATTAGAAATAATTGCTGATATCAGACGGATACAGTCACGGACTTCAAAATAAATCGAAATTAATTTAACTGAATAATTAAAATAACATTTCCATTTCGTTACTCATTCAAATTGCAATACATTATATTGTATTTTATAATAGCATTATAAATTTTAAATCTACAACGATGTAAATTGTCTGTGCCTCACGACCATCGTAAGTCATAACTTCTAAACACCTATCTATCTATCTATAAATATCTACAGATGTTGAATATATTTCAGGTTACCATATAAGAACTTACATATTCGTATATTCGATTGTTAGTTACAAATATTTAACATCTTTGTACATTTGATATTTTAAAACTTAAATTTCTTGTTATATAAACCATCATTCCATCAGTTATAAAGTTTTTTTAATATTCAACAAAATATGGATAATAAGTAAACAAAATAATAATTACGCAATTCAATTTTAAAGTACTTATACAAAATCTTATCGTACAACTAAAATGTTTTGACATGACCTAAAGCTCTTACAATATTGATTGCATGATTGTTATTCTAGATCTTAAAAACTGATCGTTTCCTTGAAATGACGTGAAACTTTTGTTATTTGCGACAGTAATAAGGTGCTCTAGTTCAGTTACTTCTCCACAGAAGGCTTAATAAAGTATAAGAGCAGATGTAAATGGAACGAGCACGGCCCGAGGCTAGGGCGGGGTCCGGACAACACTTTCATATTATTACGGCCGCATAGCACGCACACTGCAGCCCGCACGCACACAAATGCGGCCACGATTAGATCGCAGCGGACATGAGCCGCACGCGATCTAACCACTTTCAATGATTCGTTAGCGAAATCATTAGGAGATGTAATGTCGGCGCATTGTAATACGTGTTTATAGTTATTTAAATGATTTATTTTTATTGATTGTTTTTGCCTTGTTGCGAGACAGAAAATAATGATGGCCGTATGAATAAGGTTGCTATTATACCCCGGTATTGCGAAGGTAATATCTACTACTATGTAATTTGAACGTTTGGTAATGGAATCGGTAACGAGAAAATGAGTTGTCAAGTTGGCTTGGTACATTCATCACTCAAAATTTGGGTAACGACAGTCGTGTAGACAAGTTTCGACGGTTGCGTTGAGTGCTGTTCGAGAGATGAATGATATATGCAAAATCATAATGCATCTGGATCAATGTATATTAGGTGTAATAAAATTAATTAATTTTTACAAATTGATCACGAAACCTGACAAGAAGTGTTTATCTTTATTCACGGCCACACACATATGGTTCAGACAGATCATTTAAAAATTTGTTTTGTCTTAAATCTTTTTATTATTATCAGTAATTGAAAATTACATTAAAGTAACTTATTACTGACAGTAAAATGACCAAAATTTTTAAATCTTAAAAGCTTTTGAGTAACAAATATTCAATATTTGGCTGCAATTGACGAAAATTTTGGGTAATAAAAATTTACTATTGTAAAAGCTGGTCAAGAAGGAAATTAATTTTTTGTAAATTCGTTTTACTTGTACGAATGACCACCAAAGAGTAGCAATTTCATGTCGTCGTAAGCTTTTCTCTCCTAACACATAAAAGTTCCTTATGCTGCTTATTAATATATATTTTTTATTTAGCTTCACATAAGGACCGTCGTGGCGCAGAGGCGCAATGTCTGCCTGTAACGCGACGGTTTCTGAGTTCGGTTCCCAGTCGTGGAACATTAATTTTTCTATTTCCATTTTCTTCGCTCTGGTAAAACAAGGCAAAGCGCGGCGTTGAGTTCCGCCACTCAACACGCAATGCCTCGAAAAAGGCGGAAAGCGGGGACGGAGAAAGCAGGAACTAAGCAACGAAGTGTCTTAACACTAGGTTCCCACGGTTCCTGCGGTTCCCTCTGCCTACCCTGCCATGTGCGGGATAAAGCGTGAAGCTACAAAAAAAAATAATGGCTAACGTGAAACAAAATCGTACGTACTTATCTTAATCTAAACGGTTAAGAAGATTTATATTTTATTTATTTATTTATTTAGATTTAAGATCTTGCTGTATTTTGATATTAACTATTCAATTCGTTATTTCTGTTCTTATTCATTTTCTTAGTAAATTTCCATTGCATAACACTTCAATAAAACTATATCTTATGATATATTCTTTCATATATATCAAAACTTGCTTAGTTCATACCTAAAAGGATCCTTTTCTCTATTTATAAACATCATAAAAATATAGGAAATGTTTGCGCCTCGTGCCGGCGCGTTATTTACATACATATATATAATAACTTTGATACAGACGCCGTAAAATAGCACGTAATAATATTTTATTTAATTCTTATTTACTTTTAATTATTTTCTTAAAATGTAAGGACGTTTTGATTTTTTCGTATTGTGCTTCTGTCACAAACGTTGTCATACAACGTTTGCAACAAACAAATACGTTGTAAGGTAAGGTGAATTTACTCCCGCTGTCATCTTCACACCGAGTACCGCTCACCCACTCATTAAGTTCGCATGTCCGTCCATCAGTCAGATTATTGCAATTATTTAAATTCTCACCTTCGAAACATGAAAAAGTCTTTTTACATTTAATATTTCGTAAGCGCGAGTAAATGACGTCCCATTTGAAAGGTATAATTAGGGACAGCCTTGGTCTTCAGGGTTGAACCGGATTTATGGATTTCTTGTATGTATATTGTAATATTGTAACGTTGACATGATAATTGTTTGATGGTTTAATACACACATAAAAGATGCACATTCATCATTTATTGATAAACATTCGTTATTGGGTCATAATTAATATCATTGGTCATCGAACATCTTTCTCGTGACTCACTCTCCATATTCATTTGAACATTATTCATGCCTGACTGTGCCATATTTAGCTTAAGCGTATTCAAGACTATCACTTGTCATTAGAAC
The DNA here is from genome assembly GCA_037178615.1 of Dione vanillae. Taxonomy (NCBI): domain Eukaryota; kingdom Metazoa; phylum Arthropoda; class Insecta; order Lepidoptera; family Nymphalidae; genus Dione; species Dione vanillae. The sequence goes on from JAZFAU010000190.1 coordinate 728,784, forward strand.
AGGAAGATAGCATAGTTTATTTCATGTTTTGCTTTGAAAGGAACGAGAAGATCGAAAGGAATTGCAACATTAGTATTATAGTCGTGGATCCGAACGGTTAGCGAATTCCCGCAAAGCTTCCGCGTAATCTGGCCCTATATAGAACAGTTACAGGCTTTGTACAACAGTCGGGAATGGACATGATGTAGACCAAGCCGCTATCAGTTCCCGCGTCGCCTTGAGCACGCCCGGGGCACTAACCCTTGTCGTAATACCCCATTATGCACCCAGCGGCGCACACACGTGCACTGATAAAAGATGTAGGTGTAGTAGTCCCTCAAGTTAAATAGATGGCTACCCTCCTTTCACTAATGTAACAGTACCACAGTTACAGCTGAGGACAATTTAAGCAAGCATTTAAACAATATTAAACAGGAAAAGCATTTCTTAAAAGTGATATTTATTAAATTTAATAAATATATAATAAAATGTATTTCTACTTCACTAAATTTATGACTTATAAGTAATTATTATAGTAATAAATGACAACAAAGTAAATAGAAATTCTCTGATTATAAAAGTAACTGCGCCGATGAACACCGTCACTCCATAGGCAATGTCTCCTATTCAAACGAGAAGCAGAGAAGAGGGAGAACAAAGCGCTTTAATATAGTATAATATGTTGAATAAATAACCAAGTTAAATAAAATTATATTTTTAATATTTGTACTCAAAAAAAATAAAATCCTCACAAAAAGTCCTAATGCATCGTCCAGTTCTAGTAACTGAATGACTCGTTTAACTAACTAATTAGGAAGTAATAACAATCTAATTTTGTTCAGTAGAGTAGAGTAGAAGTAAATCGAATTCGTTGCGAATGTACGCTCAAGGTCAGCGACCATACTATAGAGTATAGATAGTACAGCGCAGGTTTCAAGCTAGCTATATATCTATATATTGATAACAGATAACAGTGTCACCGGCAGGGCGGTGGCTGGCACTAAATATCGGCAATGATATAGTGTGCGACGTGGCGCAGAGTCCACGCTTGCGAAATTAGAGCGGCTGCGCGGGCGCACGGTGCTGCGCGTGCCGCCGCGCTGTGCGTACGCCGCTAATAAATCCAATAACGACCACGTAATGAAATGATGCTCGAACGATCTTGTTCTGAAGCAATTTATCAAAACCCGCACTACACTGTTATAAGATAATTTGTAATATTAACCTATCAATCAAAAGAGACAGGAATTTTAACGAGTTAGCCAAATTTTTAGACTGAATTTAGGAATTAATGCAAGTTACTTTTTTATTTGTCGATTAATTATATATATTAAAAAAAAACCTTTTTTAATCTTAAGTAAAAGCTAAAGCAATATTTGTTATTGGTTTTATATTGAAGTGAATTCTCTTTAATATCGATGATGCAGAGTATATAGTAATTCTTTTTAAAGATAATTTTCAAACTAAAAATCTGCAGCAATGTACAATTATGTACAAATGTTAATTAACAAGAACTGATGAAATTAAAGATTACTGGACACAGAACAATTAATGTTATAAAAACACGGGGATAAAGGATTGAGGTCAATCGGATCAGACCTTTCACATCACATTATGGCCAAGTGATTTAAGTACCGTCATTCGGCTCACTATGCAAGGCAATCTTACACGTTGCTTTTTGCAAGGTGACCCGACCTCAAGTTCAAAAAAATTAATAAACTCGTTTTATTTTGATACGCACGCAGTGTATAAATATAGTAATGTGGGGGAAGTGTTTGCAAATAAACTTTAAATTTAAAATTATTTTAAGATTCAAATATTTATTCAATTTTTATTACTTATTTTATCTGTTTAGATATCAAATAAATATCCATATGCACATATTTCAAATCCTTACATGAAGCAAAATATTACACACCAAATATGAATATGACATAATATATGATAATCAATTAGTACCAAAAAATTTTAGCCCCTGCAAATAATATTTCATCCAAGAGACCTCATTAATTCGAGTGCTCGAGTAGAACTCGAGTTGGAAGTTTTTTTTTTTTTTTTTTTTTTTTTTTTTTTTCTATTCTTAAATCTGCAATCAGTCCGCAAACTATGAGCAGATGCAATGAGCGTTATTGGCGTTAAGAGCTGGTGGTCCATTGACAACCCCTCTACAATACAGTTGTAACAGATAACATTATTGTTTGGCTAGATCCATTACTTCACGCCTTTTGAGGCGTCGATTAAAGTGAGGCTCTGTAAGCTGAAATGCTAGAGTATTTGGATGATTCAAGAGCCTTTCCTTATATCTCAAGGAATACCGCTTGATTTCCTCAGAAACTGTATTGACCCCCAGGTGCTCATGCAATTCTGCTATTTTGATGAACCATGGAGAGTTCGAGAGTTTTTTAAGTATGGCATTTTGAACCCTCTGGATGATGCTTGTGTTGGAGTTACTTGCTGTCCCCCAGAGTTGGATGCCGTAGCACCATATTGGCTTGAGAACATTATTGTAAATTAGCAACTTATTGTCGATTGACAGCTTAGAGTTTCTTTCTAATAGCCAATACAAGCTTCTGAATTTTATGTTCATTTGGTCTCTCTTTGCTTGTAGTATTATTTGCTTGTAGTAGTATTTGAAAAAGAAAGATTGCTTACCAACGGTTTTTTCCGAACTGGTAAACGAACTGTTACTTTTAATTTTAAGTAAGCAGGAAGTAGTCAAAGTAAAAAGAAAACAGCAATAAGAATTTAACTGAATTTAAAATTATTCAATTCATTTCACAATGATACATAATAAATATAATAAACATATTTTACTAATCTGTGATATGGACATAACACATACTAAACTATTTTTTAAAGTTCACACTGTAGTTCCCAATTAGCAGGAAGTATGTATCGAGATCAAAGTACTAAGATACTTCTTCAAATTTCACATTGAGCATATAATAGCCAGCTTAGTGGCGATACTTTTCGCGCGCTTTGAACTCCTATCCATTTACCATCATTGAATAAAACGCTGCTCCATTAAGCCAATGTGTGTTTAAATATAATATATTAGGTCACGTTTAGCTTACATGAATATATATATTTTTTAAATATTTATGTTGAGTGAAATTTAATGTTTTTTAATTTTGTTAAAGCATTATAGAGTACTAAAACTATATCAGCGCAGAGACATTGCGGATTTATTATTTTTATATAAATTAATATCAGGAAATATAGATTGTCCAAAAGTTTTAAAGGAACTTAACATTTATACTCCAAAGTCCAGTGTACGATTACATATGCAAAATTTTAGAACAAGGTTTGCTAGAACAAATTTAGGCTTAAATGCACCGCTAAACAGAAGTGTCTCTCCACAACAAATTAGAAAAACATGTGATTTTTATATATTTAACGATTCCTTATATTCTTACAGAATTAAATTAAAGAAGTATTTTGTGAAATAAACAAAAAATAAAAAAGTTATACAGCCCCTCAGCACCTCTTATACTACTCATTACTTTAGATTTACTCCTTACATAATTTTATATTTCTTTTTTTTTTAGAAATTCTATTTTTGATTAGTAGTTAATTCATTTTAATTTTATTTTTTTTTTTATATTTTATAGTTCAATGTGATTTTATTTACTTTTTTTTTTGTATTTTGTTTTTCTTTTGTAAGATGTTGATTTTTTTTCTGTGTCTTAAAAATGTTTGTATTTAAACAGAGTATCTGCTTCGCATTGTATATTAAAAGTGTAAGAACGTTTATTATTTAGTATTTACATTTACATGTCATGTTAGCCTTTAAGTGAGACATACTATGTAACAATGATATTATATAGGAACAGTGTACAACAATTATATCTTAGTATGTAACGTTGGCTTCCTAATAAATAAAAAAAAATTAAATATATATATTTTAAACTTGTTAATTACCTATAACGAAAATATTGTAACTACATATTATAAATTTTGGGAAGGGAATTGTGATTTTAGTAATCCATTTACGAAACAGGTGGAGTAGTTTTGTTTTATTTTATCTTTAAAAGGCTCTATATCATAAATAGCAACACGTTTGACCAACAATTTCCGTTCAAAAACATATAAAAGATGCATCTATCTATGCATTACCAACAAATTTGCAATAATCTACTGAAGAGGCCGTACGAAGCCACACTGCACTGTATCATTACCGTAACATAAGGCACTAAACGTCAAAGATAAATGAGCGTACGTACAAATTAAACACCCACGTTGATCGATTGGCTCTCCTCATTTTTGTACTTACATGTATTAATCATGTGCACGGTAATCTCGTGAAATTTATTACCTCTAAGCGAATCTCCCTATAGATTTATCAACGAATTGTGTGGGCTAAGATAATTGGAGCTAGATACGAGTACGTCTAGACGGAAGCAATTTGAGTTTCTTTTTTTAACTAGATAACTATTTCGTGTCAATTTCGTATAGTAACGTAAAATAGTACCAGAACTACTCAGCTTGTAAAATTTTAAAGGACACTATGCCGCTATTCACACTTATTTCATGATTATATAATACTTATGTACATATATAACTTAATAAACATTTATGTATATAAAAATTTGATAACACACAAATAGGTATAAAAATATATATTATTTTTATAGTAGATAGATAGATTACAGCAGGTAGATAGATGTAATAGTTTTGAGACACTGTTAGACAATCCACTCGATTTTCACAAATTTCTTAGGTCAACATTCTTAATTTACTTTATTTACTAGTCAATGTATAATAGGTTCACACAATTATTTAATATAGTATAAAAAATGACTTCAAATTTTTGTCGTGCATTAAAAATACCTGCCACATCCAGACGGCCAATGCATTTGCAACATAATAGATATGACCGACCGACAATTAGCTTACGCGCATTAATTACGGAATAGGCACAAAATCATACGTCCGGCTTTCTAATTTAATTTAGAACATAAACTGACTTCGCAAGAGTGATGACAGTAAGTGAAACTATATTTTTTTGCCATTTTTATAACCTGTCATATTAATTTCACTTAAAATATGTTGCTATAAATAAATTATTATAATATATTATATTATTAATATAGCAAACATTAATAAAATGCCTGGTTCATCTAAGACAAAAATAAAAAATATGTGTATTTTTCAATAACATATTGAAGTTGTCTTAGCATGAATATGTGCATTCAAATTAAAATAACACCTTTAAGGCGAACTATTACAATTGGGAAACTTTATATGTACCCAGAAAAGGTAAAAATTTGTCTTGGACAAGATAACGCTGTATTTATTTGCAGACACTAATCTCGACTATGTACAATATTATATCCACATGTCCTATAAATATGCAATTAAGATTTAACAAATAAAAAAATATTTTATAACGTTTTAAAAATATAATGCAATTTAACTTTATTCTACTTATGGATTTTCTTTTTTTGCAAGTACTCCCATTATTATTTTTACACTTCGATTTCTTTTTCTATACTGTATAGTACCAATACTAGTACTGAATACTAAATATCTATAAAAATAAAAAAATATCGTCATCAAACGACAAATAAATATCGTTATACGATACGTTTATTATAATTTAAACAGACTAATTAATACCCAGACACAAAACAGATATCTATACGTACGTATTCATTCTGACTTTATATCGAACTCATGTCCTCTGTGTTAACAGCTACATTCATCTTAAAACAACTAATCTTAGTTGCACAATATAAACCATTGGACTAAACGATAGGGAATTAAATAGATTTAATTTTAACTTACCTAGAGCTAGGGGCATCAGAGCAATCGTGTACCCACCTCGGGTAACTTAGGGTCGCCATTGTAACTGCATGTTGTGTTAGACTTGCGAGTTATTATTAAGCTGTCGGTTATTCTGTGTCATTATTTATATACTATAAAATAGGAACTGTATAAAATGACACTCTAATAATATATGTGATTTGATTTGAGGATGAAAATCTAAGTAACTAGATCGAGATTTCTATTAAATGTCCATATTATTAATAGCCCTAAGCTCTGTTGAAATGTATTTATATTACATAAAACTTCAATATATATTCTACAAATTTCTCAATCTGACTATAAACGCGACGATTGCGAGTTCGATTCCTCCTAAGATACAAATATTTGGAATAAAATTGTACCATTGTTTCGAGTCGTAAAAGTGGGCTAGTGTTTCCCTGCCTGTCAATATTCATATCGTGTAAATATAAAAATTAACAAATAATTAAAAGAATATCGTAAAAAGTTCGAAAATGCAAAAATCAAGTATACTATGATATACTAGTATATTGTTCGCAGCTCTACTCGATGTAACTACAAGATTACGGCTATTTCAATATTTCCAGATTTTGGAGGTCACTAAAATTATTAGCAAATCTTGTGATGTACACATTAAAATCATACGATATATTATGCACTTGCATAAATTTTCCTCTCGAATCACTTAATATATTAGTGTAAACTAATATATAATACGACTTAATATGGAAAAAAAATAAAATTATTTCGTCGTATTCTGAATTTCATCATAACATATTTAATTCAAACATTGGGAAGACACGCTAAACTCCCTATACAGAAATGTCACACGTAAATATACTTACTTATATCCAAATAAAACATCTAAACTGTCGTCTAGACCGGACTACCCATAAGCAAAGATGTGGTAGCATCAGATAGCCGGAGCCATCAGATAGCCATAGATCGAACACTTGCAAGCGCTATCGCACCCGCTATCTCGAACTTGGTTGTTTATTGTATAAAGTCACCACTACCTACTCCCGCTATGGCTTTCTAGTCATAACTTAAATACAACATGTAACTATTTCAAAAATATAACAACCATTTGAAATGTAAATAGAAAATAAAATAAATAGCCTCACGCTGTATCACGCTGTTTTCCGCATATAGCAGAATATGCAACTGGAACTTTGTATTATTTTACTCCGTTTTTTATTTTACCCATTTCTTTTTTCTCTTTCCGTAGTAAGAGCTACTACCTTTGCGTTAACATTCAGACCTTGGCTGCAGCAACTGGGCGTAAACGGCCTATCGACTTAAATTTCCAGCTAAACGTTTAAGTGAGTAAATTCACCCAAATTATTTCAACATATAAGAAACTAATCAATCATCGTTTTATTTTGAATATAATATATTAGAGTATAAAAAACTACATTTTTAGAGAAATATTTCTTTTATTAACTATCTTGACATTGCTTATATAAAAAGTAATAAAAAAAAATTCGAATTTATACCTTATACATACAGTTGCAAAGATTTCAATTAAAAATGTAAATGAGATATTGCACAACATCAAATAAACGATAAATTGGCTTAAAATTCAAACTACGCAATTTAGATCGATCAATCCGTTCGAGAGGGCCGGCTGATGATATAAATCTGTCAAACAAATGTAGGAAAGCTTCTGTACGTCTCTTACATAAATATCCATTATTTTAACAAGAAAACCGATGGTGTACCTACTGTACTATTAAAATATTGAGGTTAATATCACAATATTTTGTAAATCTACAATGCTATCAATTTCTTATAAAACTTTATTAGTATACACAGACATTTAGAGCTATTCACAGAAAAATACTTTTCTTGTCCTGCACTTCCTTATTTATCTAAAATATTTATTAGTTCAAAGATCACATCGTCGTGATTTCTCAATCAAACTCAAAAAAATATATATTTTTGTTTGTAAAGTAATAGAAAAAACAGTTACATATTGCAAATTTTTGCTTTTAAATCAACACAAAAACCAGGAGCCATGATGTGTTCAAAAATTATTTATACTGGACACGGCACACATTTGTGCGCCGCGGGACATTGCTCGATGCCCACGCGCTGACATTACTATGAACTGTAAAATTAAATTGATTTACTCTTATTTTGGCTTAAGTTTATTAAATTTTGTACTAAACATATACAAGTTCACTTGATGCCACGGTAGCTCAATTTGACTAGAGCCAAGTGTAATGATTGTGGCTCGATTCTACCAGTCGGTGAAAGAATTATACATATATATCTACATATCTTTTCCAGCTTAAGCTGTCAAACTCAATCGTCAACAACTAAGTAGAGACGGAAGAGTCTTAAATGATATATACCTGTTAACTAATTTTCTTTTTAAAATTACGCAGATTTAGATTTTTTTAAATAACATAGATGAGTTTTGTTTGAATTAAAAAAAGACTGTATGTATTAAAAACCTGAATATTTTACTTTAGTGTGACATCATTTATTTCGGTATATGTTTTTTGAAATATTTCACGTTTTTGCTGGCCAGTGGAATGTTAAACTATTAGGCTGATTAAGCGACTCATCTGATTTTTTTTTAGCTTCACGCTTTATCCCGCACATAGCAGGGTAGGCAGAGGGAACTGCAAGAATCATAGGAACCTAGTGTTAAGACACTCCGTTGCTTTAGTCCCTGCTTGTTTCCGTTCCCACTTTCCGCCTTTTTCGAGGCATTGCGTGTTGAGTGGCGGAACTCAACGCCGCGCTTTGCCTGAAGAAAATGGAAATAGAAAAATCCATCTTCTTCGAGTGGGAATCGAACCCAGAAACCGTCGCGTTTACAGGCAGACGCTTACGCCTCTGCGCCACGAAGGTCTTCAATATAATCTAATCTGATTTAAGATATATTAATCAGGAGATGAGTTTACAAGCATTATAAACACCTTGAACGTCACAAAAGAGCTTAGAGGCTTAAAATATCAATCTATTCTACATAGAAATACTGTATAAACCTCACGGCTAACCAAGATTCACATAAAATATATACATATAACATATGAAATATATATAACATAGAATATGACGTATCATATGAAATTAATAGAGAAAAGAAGTAGGGTAAACTTGCCTAATTCGTACCACTTAAGGAGAACCTCAAATATTTTGGAAAAGAAGGAAAAATACATAGTTATTTATATAAAGTTATTAACTATAACTAATGTTCTATAAGTATATCAAAATAAAACAACGTAAATCTTTTAAATTTCTGAAAAATAAGCAAATTTCAAAAACTTAAAAAAAGTACGATTTAAGAACATTCGTCTTAAATCGTACTAGTATATTCTTAAATCGTACTTTGAGATCCTATCATTGGTTTACAATATTAAAATTAAAAATCTTAGTAGCTAATGTATTGAATGCTAGTACATTAGTATTTAGTAATACAGCCAATGGTTTCTGCCAATTCCTGTCCGTCATCACAGTAACATTTAATTTTTTTTGTTGTTCCTGCACATAGCTTATGTATCCATAATTCACAATTACTGCATTTAATCATGTTTTCTTTGTTTCTGTTAAATAATGTTGTAATCATCATCCAACAGTCATTTTCATCTTGTTCTTGTTTCTATTTCTTGTTTTTTTTAGGTATTTTCCTTTTCTTTACATTTAGCTTCTTTGGTATGGTCTTCTTCTTGGTTTCTTCTACTTTAACTTCAAGCTCTTGTTTATATGGACTTCCTGTAATAACAAGAGTGCCTTTGGCTTTTCTTTTAACTGGTTTTAATGTCCCAGAAGTGAATTTATTGACAACAATACTCCAAGTGTCTCTAGAATTAGCTTTGAAGAAAGAATGTAGTTATTTTTCTTCTATATTACCTTTTAAACATTGACCTTGCTGTTTTTTTTTGACAGGTAGCCCTAAAATAGTAACAAAATAATTGGATACAAATAAAATACAAAAAATAACTAAAAATTAAAATGAAATTATAAATAGTTTTCCAAAATCGTACCGGTACGATTTAAGAAGTTGCTGCGAGTACGAAATAGGCACAAGTGTCAACTGAATTTCAAATCTGCTACAAAAAAAAATGTCAACAAACAAGGGAGTTTTATTTTGTGAAATACATTCATAAATATACGCATAATTATATTATAATAAGGTAAACAGCTTAAGAACGATATACTTATAAGACAGTTCTTGTGAAATATGCGAAAAAACTGTTCAAAAAGTAAGAATAAACTTACCTGCTTTATATTTTAGTCGGGAACAACGTAGCAGATTTGTATTTGTCATATGGCAATATGACCGCCAGTTATTAATATTTTATGGTACTAAAGGCACTAATAACTATTATCCAAGCCGAGATATAGAGGAGGTACGATTTAAGCGCAGGTACGAATTAAGCAAGTTTACCCTAGTAGTATATTTTGTGAAAAATAAATATTTCTATAAAATTTATTATAATAAATTATAATAAATAAAACAAACGTATGAACAAACATGTCGAATGTATCAAATATCAAACAAATATATTTAATACATATTAGATATGCAAATTGACCTTCACAATTTGAATGCAAAAACATATTTTTCATCAACATTCAAACATAAATCCATCGAAATTCATCCGATATATCGCCGCCATAAATTGGCATCGGCCTTTGAAACTTCCAATATATTTACAAGCAACAGTTCTCACACCACGAATACATTCAGCTCGTTACATAGCATAGCACTTGGTTGATAACCTCAAGAATAAGCAATTACCTTAGCCCTCACTTTTGTCCTGCTGTCCTGCGCATCTGTCGCGACCATACTAGGAAGTACCTAACTAACAATACCATAAACAACACACGAGTGGTACTTAAATAGTTTATCTGTGCCGTATTATAATAATACAAGTGCATACTCCCGCCGTATTTGTAAAATCTTTGTTGGATTCTATTACTGGACTACAAAGGAGGTTTTATTACCTTTTTAATCTAAAATAATATTTTTACACTGACTGTAAAATTTTTACCATTAAATTTTCTAAATCTTTTCAAAATACCTTTATGATACTGGCAGCATTAACTAGACGATAAACTTTTCTTTAATCTTATTGCATTTTCAAATATATAGTGCGGTAAACCATTAAATAAGACTACATTGCTATTAAACAACTCGCGCTTAATAGAAATTAAGACAAGCCTACGCAAACACACTGCACTTGGCCAATATAAATTGCGTAAGGCATTCAGTAGTAAGCAAGAAGCTCTATTCCAAACTAAACGAAATACGTCCCCAAAGAGTTGGCATGAAAGCGAATAGCTATTGAGATGTTACGCGCAACTCCACTGACATGCGTATAGTATGAACACACCTTTTGCAGTCCGAAGTATGTAAGCTACACATTGAATAGAATGTTAGTGATGTTTTCCAGACGAAACAAAGACCGGCCACAGACGTTGAGACGGCATCTTGATATATTACAAGATACAGAGTCGCCTACGGTACGCGGCTGAGAATCTTAAATGAAAATATTGTTTGGAAGATGTACGTTTAATATTCCTATTAATGTTTTTAAAGGTGCATTTACATATGCATGTTATATGTGCACAGTTTATGTTATGTACAAATACAGTGCGCTATCGTGTACAGCTTTTGATGATTTTTAATCATTACTGTTTAATTATGATCGGGGAACGGAATACATATACTATGTTGTTGTATATGAAATACACTATGTTTTCTCGGTTCCTGTGGTCCCCCCTTCCTATCCTGCTATAAGCGGTATCGTGAAGCTAATAAGAATAAGAGATTGAGTTCTATACGATTACAAAGCAAATTACTAAGCAATTACCCATATTTTCTTTTATTTACTAATAATAAAATGGTCATTCAATAACCCACTACTACACGACTAACTCGATATTACTATAATCTTTATAATATAGAAAATCGACATTATTTAATATGATTTATAAAATATCCAATTATCTGATATATCGAAGTAAATTCCAACAACTGAGATGTATATATCTCCATGTTCTACAAAAGGCTGCACATTATTACGGCTCTTTTTACAATAAAGTAAGTATTTTAATTTGATATAAATATGTATGTCATGTCAAACTCTGATACATTGCGTATTATACTTCCCACAGTGACTTGTAAAGAAAATGAAAATTATTATTTAGATATACTGTAGATTGACAATATGTCAGAATTTTCTCACGTGTGACTTATTTACGAGCCGCCTAATGATTTTATTTGTATTAATTTTATCTTTATATAAGACCGCTTTATTGTTGACAATAAGAAAATTGGTTTACATATATTTTTTTTACAACTAAGGAGTTTCTACATCACAAACATTATGTAAGTGACTAAGTGTTGTCCGTATCGTACTTTACAATATATAATAATCATATCATATTCTGATTCATATTATGTTATTCTTTAAATAGCATGAGTAATGATATTTTTAAGAATATTTATACAGAATTAAATCATATATATATATATATATATATATATATATATATATATATATATATATATATATATATATATATATATATATATATATATATATATATATATATATATATATATATATATATATATATATATATATATATATATATATATATATATATATATATATATATATATATATATATATATATATATATATATATATATATATATATATATATATATATATATATATATATATATATATATATATATATATATATATATATATATATATATATATATATATATATATATATATATATATATATATATATATATATCTCTAGGAGAGGCAATATTGGCTAGGATACATATGTACGTTGCTGATACATAGGTCAAGAATACTTTTTGTCTCTTATTTTATTAATAAATCTCAGTAAGTATATTTGTGTGGATACTGTAATAAAAAGAATTTGTCTTTATCACAATAATAATGTGGCAGGGTTATTCTTATAATATTTTAATTAACAAAGTTATTATCAGTTGGAGGGTTAGTAAAAATATAGAATCACATACATCCCACACGTAAAATAACAAAGTTTTTAAATGTAGTGTTAAGCGGTTCCGCTCAATTTTCAAAACGTTGAGTGTTAAGCTGGTATATATATATATATATATATATATATATATATCTCTAGGAGAGGCAATATTGGCTAGGATACATATGTACGTTGCTGATACATAGGTCAAGAATACTTTTTGTCTCTTATTTTATTAATAAATCTCAGTAAGTATATTTGTGTGGATACTGTAATAAAAAGAATTTGTCTTTATCACAATAATAATGTGGCAGGGTTATTCTTATAATATTTTAATTAACAAAGTTATTATCAGTTGGAGGGTTAGTAAAAATATAGAATCACATACATCCCACACGTAAAATAACAAAGTTTTTAAATGTAGTGTTAAGCGGTTCCGCTCAATTTTCAAAACGTTGAGTGTTAAGCTGAGGAATTCGTCACCGTGATTTCTTATTAGAGCAAGGAAATTTAAATAAAATAAAATATTTTTTTCGACTGGGAATCGAACCCTGAACCGTCAGATTTACAATCAGGCGCTGTTTCTAAATCACGACAACTTTACACATTCAAAGACAATCACATATTCATAAAACTACAAATAATGGCACTGTAGCGCCACATTTCATAATAATTGTACAAGTCGAATAACCATGATGCGTGACTGAGCGTAAATATCAAACAAACTAATTCTATTGACATGGAGTTTAACACCAATAGTGTTATACGTGTCAATATTGAAACCAGGCCTTGAAATGCCAAGACAATCGGAACTTCATGTCAGATATTTGCTAATTTCCATAACGTCACCTTTCACACCGATGACACATCCAATCGAAATAGAATTCTTAGTACAAATCCTTCGTTAAGGAATTTGCACGTCGATAAAGAAAATATAATATGCTATATCATCCTAAAGGTCCTAAAGGTTAAATTTAAGACATATAATATAATATATGTATATACATGTATATTGTATGTTTGTGTATTCTAAGTATATTTTTATGTTCGCTGCGACCACAGAAAAAGTAACTTAAATATTATTTAAATATCATACATATTATTATAGAATAGAATCTTTCATCAAACCGTCACAAAGATTAATAGTCTAATGAAGTCACCCACTCAACTACATGTACACAAGCGTACCTCCAGACAAATGTCATCTTTATCATCGTCCTGTTTCTATCCAAATCATATTGACGTGTTTCGGCGCTAAAGTTGACAATTGCGTCTCCATAGCGTCTAAAGAGCTGTCTCTGGATGCGTTAGAAATTTTGCATACAAAGAGTTATAAATATTTCCTTACGACTGCTATGAGTTTTGAAATCCCGGGCATGAAGATGGCGGGCGGATGGCGGGCTGATACATTCAAGATGCTTTATGACTCGGAATATGTAAATGTGAAACAATGCCATCTTGTTATGAAATATATGTTTTGGATACGATTACATTGACATTCAAGGCTACACGGTAGCTGAGCTACTTGATTCTCATTAAGTAAGTGCATATTCATTAAGTGGATATTAAATTACTTGTCTCAAATTCATATGATAAAAATGTTTAAAAATATTATGAGAGCCTAGTGGTGGTTACGACGTAACTTGAGGACGTGAAAAAAGTAAAATTTAAATATCTTTTCGAGTATGGATCCATGAGAGATGCAAAAAATTATACAGCTTATATAATTTTTTGCATTTTTAAAAAAGAATATCATATCTTCTTTCCAAATTTCATAATTTTAAGTCAATTGGAAATATCCTTTAGATTTTAGTAACGCAACATTTTCATAATGATGCTGCAAAAACAAAGCATAAACTTGATATGTTTTTACTACATCAACACATTTTCTGATCTCCTGGAGATTGTATACTTTAATATTTGATGTTAATTTTAACTTGTTATGTCAACGTGTTCTTGTGAAATAAACTCTCGACAGACGTATAAACAGACAGACATACATACAAAATGATCTATCCAGGGATCCGTTTTTCTTTTGATATTTCAAAGAAAAACGGAAGAGAACAGAACCTTATAAACAAAAAAAATTAGGATCCTTTATGAACGAACCATAATGTAAATTATTAGTTTAGAGAAAATAACGCTTTAACTGACAACCTCTTTACTGTAGTCTTTAGAACCAGAAGGCAAACATTAAAATTGATTTTGGCGAGCAAAACACTTGTTCGATTTGACAAGTGATAGCAAGGCACTAAAATATTGCCGTTTTCTCTGTCGATACATCGCGGGCGCAGCTGGAGCGATTGTTCTCAGTAGGCGACAACGGGGTACTAGAAACTAACTGAAATACCATCTTTGAACACTCCTTGTAATGCATATATTTAAAATAAAAGTCTTCAATGAACGTCATTTGATTCAATTTAACATACAATTGATACAGTAGGGCATAATGTAATGTATATTTATTTATATGTATATAATTTCACAGAATTTTTAAACAAAATGTAATATGTTAGTTGCAAAATGATTTGCAAGGTGCAAGTCTTTATTTTAGTCACATATAGTAATTTGCTTAAATGACGCTTTATCACATATTTATACTAGGAAAGGCAATATAGGACCTAATGTTAAGGGACTTCTTAAATTTCATTTACATTGCGTTTAAAGTAAGACATTTGTCCACTGCATGAAATGTAAGTATGGATAACTTAAATAGAGACATACGCAACCCACTCAAAACATACTAATTGCTACTTGCTGCATAATATATTCGAAAGTGTAGATGTCTACGCTTTTGAATATATTGTAAAGATTTGAAATTATAATGACGCATTATATTTCAACATGTTCTAACATAATATGGAACGGAAAGTATCCTATATCCTATCATATATATATAGTTGTCTTTCCATTTTTTAGAGTTGCATTATTAAAACCAAAAAACTACGGGGTCCTTGTAAGATCAAATTATCGTCTGTTTTTTAAATAATTTCAAATTTATATTTCGTTGTAGTACACAGTTCTTAAATTTGACAAGAGGTGAGAACTTACAATACAATGGAAAAATGCAACAGTTTGTAATTTACGTACACATGTATAATATAACAGCAATATATATATATTTTCATTATATACAAAATAATTGTTCATAAACTTAAGGTTACCGAGTTGTATAAGTTGTACGTAAATAGGTTTTGTACCTAAGTAACACCCTAAGCTTTTGGTGATACTTTTGTAGCTTCATCATTTTGTAGCTTTATCTTAGAGAAACCTACATACACCAGAAAATCTAATATTAAGATACTCCATTCTCTTGTCTTGTCCGAATTCCAGACACTGTGTAGAGCTCAAAACTGCATTGTTTCTTATTACAGTGAAAAACTGAACGCATAATTATTGTGTTTACTGCTTCAGGACTTTAATTTTAATCGTTTTTACCAAGAAATAATTCATAAATATATTTTATGTATTTTATTAAAAATAATTAGTCAACTTTTGCTATAAAGTATATGTATTATTTAATATGAGTATTGACGTGACAACGTCTTAAATTAGGTTGCGGCTCGGAGTCACATATGAAAAAGGTAACGTAACGATGTGTCAACTGTCACCGAACTATGATCGGTCCGCCGCGCGTATCACTTGACACATGTACAATGTTTTAGTAAACAAAATATATTTTCTATAGTTAAAATTTGTGCAATTTATATTATAATTATTAATCATATCAATAAATATTCTACCGAGAAAAAGACGTTGTCACGTAAAATTTTCGCCCGTAAAACCCACTTTACAGGCAACCATTTTTTGAACAATAATTTAATTATTGTTATTTTGTTTAATTTTTTTTTTAATATATATATATAATTTTTTTCTGAATAATATCCAATATTTTTTAATGTAACCTTAATAAACAAATATTAATATCTATATTAAAATTTACTCCAGTAAAGTAACGAAATAATCACATCGGCAATTAAAAGTTTAAAGTGATTCATTTAGCGTGAGAAATATAACTTGATATAGAGTAAGTACGAGGCAATAACGACAAAATTTAAGTACAACCTACATTTCATTATTTTATTAGTTCCTAAAGATAATAAAAACCAGGAGCAAACCAAAAGTCATTACCTAATAAGTAAATGTAATAAAAAATATCAAAGAAAAAATATATCGGTCAAATGCGAATAATGTCATGCATCGAGTGTTCCGTATTTATTCCCACTGATGAAAATACTATTTACAAATTTTTCTAACTTAAATTCCTATCCTATCTGCGAGTTCAGTATAAAATGAAATACATATATAAGTTTGCAATGGTTTTTTTTCTATGTCAAGCATATAAATGATCAACTTTAAGACTTAACTATTCACATTTCGTCAAATTTCATAAGTTTATGTCACTAAAAACGACTCATAAGATTCAAAAACTTAAATTTGCTGTCGTCTTTTCGTCACATTTATTATAAAAGTTTTAACTTAATGAAACTTATATAATTAAAATTGGTGTCAAATATATTTTTTTTCCAAGGATGGAAGATACCTAAGAGAGTTCTTCTACATTATTTAAAGTTCTCACTGCTCTAGGGTTCTAATAGGACCAGTTGGGACAGCGATTCTCTAAATAAGAGGCACACAGTGTTTAGATTTCTCCCTTTCTTATGTTTCACCAACTCGTATAATTTGTATCGCAACAAGGGGCATTTTCGCAATGTTTAAATCGAATGGACCACTTAGTTAGATAAGTAAAATTTATTGTTACATTCGCCGTCTTTCTATGTTATACCTTCGAAGATGGTATTCTAGCACATCCTGGATACTACATACTTGTAGTAATATTCTATTATTTGTCGGTTAAGAAGATCTTTATATAGCCCTTTTAGAAGAACTCTATAACGTTTCATTAAAACTTTAAATAATGTATGTATAATTCACATCAATTTAAGATATATTGCTATGACTGAAATTACTTTACTTTAAAAGTAACCATACAACTCTTATCCATTAGAAACTCAGCTACGTTTCATTGCAAAATGTATCAAAATTCCAATTTTTACTACAATATTATCTGAGGCACATTTACCGTCTAACATATTAATAGTGGACCAGTTTGGTCACGTCACATAGTTTATCGGTAACTGCATTACGTGCTTTCGCATTTATCTTAAAATGTTGTTCCAAATCAATTTTCTTTATTTATGTGGTCGTCTTAATTTGTAATACAAACTTATGTAATCATTTCAGAACACAGAATAGCAATTTTATTAGAAGTGATAATTAAAAAATTTTGTAGTATTTCCCATATTTTTATTTTGTTACTTAATATTTATAAAGACTTTTCGTATATTTCGATTAGTTGTAATGCTAGAGTTATAATAACACTTCTATTTTATTTTCTATTCTAAGTATTTCAAAGCAATGATCTTCGTTTATATCAATTTGACACATCACAGCGATCGATCACACGTTGTACAAGTATCGCATCGAATGTTTTAATGAAATATTAATGTACTGCCATATTTGGGCAAACTGTTTTGCAATGTACTCGCCTTGCCTTATACGCGAGGAGTTCGAAGCAACAAGATTTTTTCTTTAATGACACAAGCTTACTTCTTAATAAGACTAATTGTGAAGTAGAGCAGGTTAGAAAGAATGTATTCATTTGTTTAATATTGTTAACAAAAGCTAAATAATATAAATTAAATAATTATTCTTATATATAGCGTCTCAGCAATTATATATCACATATATAAAAATTTATAACAATAACAATCTATACTTTATATAATTCGCAATATTCCAAATGCATTTTGGATATGAAATAAATATTATAAAATATGTACATACTGTTGATCAAATTTTTATACACAAAACCAATTTATGTTAACCATAATTGTATTTTTTAATCTAAACTGCTCAAAACCAATAAAATATCGTAAACTGGCCTTACAGATAACTCTGAAAAAAAAATGATTTTTTCACCAAATAACATGTCAAGCATTTGTATTACGTAATTTAATCTTTGGTTAAATAAATTTTGCTACTTAATAAATGAAATTAGTAAATCAAAGAAAGAAAATTAATGACGGTCTCCCACTTATTTTTTTTCATTACCCTTCGTTTTTCCTTTTTTGTACCAATATATAATCACTACCTAATGAGTTATGTGTAAAGTGCTAATGAAACTACAGAACTGAAATTTTGTACCAATTTTACGATTGCAGGTCAACAGGAAGTACAGCTTATAAAAGAATGCACTGTTGTTTTTTTTTAACAAATTATATAAAAATATTATTTACCAATAAATTTCTATTTTTCGTACTCTTTCCTTTATACAAATTCTACGTTCTAGATCAAGAATTACTATTAAAGGTTTGATTATTAATTATTAATTCATTTTAAAGTTAATTTTTCCTCTTGTTGCAGAATCCTTATAAATTGTAGTGTATTTGCTTTATATGATAAATTATCCTACGAGAAAAGGTTGACTTTCTCAACATACAAAAATATACTTCGCTAAGAGTGTAGTAATTAGCGGAAAAATAATAATTATTAACATCCACAAGTTACGCAAATGAGAGTCCGACCGAGTAATTGCAGTCAATTACAAGACTGTATATGCCCATATAGAGTCACTAGTAGGATCTTCCTCATTAAAGTAGAGCGGTCTGCAGACTAATTTTTGAAATATATTTCTTTACTATAACTTAAATACTTATAGCGACTGGTAAAACCAAATCAGTATCTGTTTTCCGCTCCTATTAGTGTAACTTTGAATTAATAATACACTTTGTTAGACTATTTTATATGTTATAATATTTATAGGATCCATAGGCATCGTTTCTATTGTCGTACACCTACAATACACATTGCGATGATGAAATTTTTTTGTAAATTACTAATTGATAAGCAAGAAGGTCCTATTACTTCCGCGTTTACTGAAACATGTAGGTAAATGTTTATTCTTAATACGTTATTAATAAATCATTTTAAGTTTTTTAAATTATAATTAAATTGAATTGGCTTTATCGTGAAACAATCTTCTCAACATTAGACGTAAGTAGAGATTGATATTTATAACTTTAGTATTTTTAATCTTTTTATGCCAAAGTAATAAACCCTTTCAAACGAATAAAAAGTAAAAGTTAATTGTGCCTTATTTCGTTATTGGTGTAAATTACAAAAAAATGCTAAATACAGATTACATAAGAGTGAAACGACAAATGTTTAAAATATGTCGTATGCAGAGGATGTCACATACAGCCAAGAATCTTTTTGCTTTTTAAGAGCAATGTTTAATTACAGACAGCCATGTTCATTTACATACGTTTGGGTCATTAAAATAATACTGCATTTTAAAAGGACTGGTGTTAATTATCTGTAATTGATAGTTATAATTATTTGCATATGTTAACATAGTTTTATTTTGTATTAAAGGTTTTACTACCCGCACTATTTTGTAATCTATTGTATCAACGGTAGTGATGATGTACGTAATGAAATATTATTTTTATATGCATGTTTCTGTCAAATACGCTTGAACAGCGTATACACCATTGCTTTTAGTACGAATTGGTAAGAGAGATATATATAATTCAAATGATTTTATACGCTTATACACTAAATATTCGATCCACAAAGAAAATCGTTGTGAATCATAGCGTTTGTTTATAAACGCAAAAGCTTGTGGGTTCAATTTCCACTCGGAAAGAAAGAATTAAATTGTCTTCGCGCGCACAAAGCTCTTCATTGAGCTTTTTCACTTCATACGAAATATCTCGAAACGAAAAGTAGATAACGGCGTAAGACTAGGTAAACAGCTCTACTATGTGCGGCAAGAAAAAACAAGATATTAAAGTAAATTTATATTTTTGTAAGAAAATATGAATATAATAAGTAATATTGTAAGTTTAAAGTACCTACTGTGCAAAGTATACTACTTCACTTCAACGTCATATTAATGCATATGCACGTATTTGAGTTTAATTGTAACTCGATCGATTATAAATAATGTTAACATCCAGTTAGTTTGTTAACATTAAATTATGTTTCTTCTATTAATAATAATCAAAGATAGTTTAATTGACACCATTAGTATAGTAAGTCAATCATGGTGTTTGTGAAACAAAGCCCAGCGTTGAAGTCCGTCACTCAAAATGCAATGTCTTGATATGAAAAGTACAGAAAATACATAAATATTATAACAGTAGCTAATTTTATTATAATAAACACGACGATTTTTGGATTCGTTTCCATTTTTCAATTCCATTTTTTTCGGTAACCACGTAAAACTAGGAGTTAAGTTCTGCCACTCAACACGCAATGAAGAGAAGTTCCCTCTGCCTACCCTGATGTACGGGATATAGCGTGAAGCAATAAAATTGACATATCATGTTACAATTTAAGTAGCCACAAAAATCATGTTGAGCATATCCACTAACAGTTTATCGTAACTCAGGTCTTACGCGACGCTAACTCCCCCAATAAAGTAGATGACGAATAAGCTGTTACAATGCTCGGAACTATACAGTCGATTCTAACTGATACCTGATTTCGTTTAAAATTACTCATAATTATTATTTTATGTACACATAATATGTACACGTATTACGCTGATAACTTAACTTAGTAACTCCCTAATAACGAGACAAGAGCTATTTGTAACTCGGACTACAGAAATCACCTCTATTACTTATTTCTCTTCACAAAAGAAACAATTATTTCAAATAGTACATTTTTATATAGCCCATTTGTATACATACAGTAGCTAATGAAAATATGTGTATAAATGTTAAAAAATACAACCATGTCAAAATATTTTTTTCGTACTTGAAGATATTTTTTTTACCTTGAAGCATTACCTCGTTCAAAGTAGGGTAAATAGAGGGAACCGCAAAAATTGTGGGAACCTAGTGTTATGACACTCTTTTCCTCGCTTCCTACCTTTCGGCATTGCGTGTTGAGCTTATATTAATTTTAAAATAAATATAATTTTTGTCAATTCCAAAATTAAAAAATATATACTTATTTTATTTAAAGTCATTATAATTTAAATCATTTTAAATCTCAAACTACCACTTATTTCTTAATACACGTCTACTTCATATATTACAAAATCTATTAGACAGAAATGTTCATCGACGAGACTTCGCAAAAACTTAAATGTACCATCGATTTTATCGAACAAGTTTTTACACTTCCAGCGTGACATACCGCACATATCAGGTTGTTTACCAAGCTTATGATGAATACACCAACCGTGTGTCCCACGATTACTAAAATTACGGTATCACTAGAAATTTTCCCCTACACCACTTGGATATATGTTGTTGTTATATGTTGATAAATTAATATAATATTTAATATAGTATTATTGAGATATATAGATAAAGATAATATAGACGCGATTAAAAACAGTCTAAGTAGGTAAATAATAACAATAGGTTCCTTCTGCCTACTATGTAGGATAGTAGTAAAAATTTAAAGTAAAAATTGATTTCACTCAGTTTTCCACATCCACTAAAAATGGATATACATTTCTAGTAACATAAATATATAATTTTCAAATGTAATAACATAGTTCATAAATTGTTATACAATTGTTATATAATAAATAAAAATAATGAACTATTTTGTCATCTAAGTAAGTATAGCTGTAATATATTAATGTTTGTAATTTATTTAATTTAATGAATTTAGGTCAACGTATCATTCTTTAAAGAAGCCTTAATAGACCTAAATATGCGAGGTTAATGTTGTCACATCGTTGTAAAAGTCCTAAAAAGTTTAGTCTGCATTTTTGTCCATCAATCTATCCAAATCTCTTTGCGGACTATCCTCAACCAGTTTTTATGCATCCGCGCTACTTGGTTTTTATTTACATTTCATTTGAAAATCACTTATCGTCATCTAGTCCAAATAATTATTTATTTTGCAACAAATCATATTCTAACTTCAGCTATATTCAAACAAATTTTTAAATTCTCTTGAAATTCATTCTCAGAGACCGTCGTGGTGCAGAAGGGCAGCCTCTGCCTGCTGCCGAGAGGATTTGTAGGTTCACATCCTACTTGGGGAGGATGCCTTATTTCATTACCTTTTTCTTCGCTCTGACAAGTAAAGACACCCGTCAACACGCAGTGCCTCGAAAAACGTAAAGGGGGAACTGTGTTTTAACACAAGATACCTACGGTTTCTGTCGTTCTCTCTGCCTACTCTGCTATGTGCGGGATAAAGTGTGAAGCTATAAAAAAATTCATTCTCAATCACAATATCTTTCTCAAAGAGAACAAAAATAATTATTAATTATTTTAGCATATTGGAAAGCGTAGAATAGTGCATTAGATTATAAAAATATATGGGTTGTTATAAAATATAATGTTATAATAATTATTTGGAGCAAAAGCTCTACAAATGAGTGACCCTTTACTGTCACGGACATACTGAGGTAAAATACTTATTACGTAAATAAAAAAAGACATTAATATATATTTTTTCACACAGCTACCGGAGTGACGCGAGTTGCACATTCCGCTTGCAAATATCCTTAGTTACGGAGCAATTATAATTTTATGGAGCATTTTTACGAGCTCCAAAAAGTATTGACTTTCACCTTCAAAATTGTCGAGGTCCTGAGATGAATGTGACTCAAGTAGGAAATTGTCTGTAGACATTCAGTCGTACAAATTATTAATATATTATTATTACAAAATATTTTTGTAATTTTGGATTTTTTGCTACATTCATGTACAAATATGTAGGTATGTTACATACTGATTGAAATATAAATATTTTATTAAAGAAATATATAATTTTTTTGCCTATGTTAATGCAAATTAATGAAATGTTCACTTTATTAACTACATGCTACCAAAATCTCAATCAAAGGAAGTCACTTGTTTGTTGCAACTATGAATTTTTAAACATTTGAATGTAAAAGAAATAATAGAGATTACAATATTATAGTTTTGTCACTAGTAAAATAATTTTAATAAATAAATAATTTTGTCCTTATTAATTTTGTATAGGCAGTTTTAGCTAGGGAGCTTTTGCCCAAATCTCTGTACTATACTAATGTTTTTTTTTTTGCATTATGACATTTACTATAGTAGTTGTTCCTAAATTATTAAGTTCTTAATTTCACATTGCTTCATAAAAATCGTTCTTATATAGTAAACAGATGTTTATTAGTTTTTATAAAAATGAGGGTTATATAAAAACTATAAATATCTGTTTATCCTGTGAGCTCACAGTATTTGAGAACCTTAAATTATCCCAGTATTTAATACAAAAAACATGTAAAATGTATTTTATTGTATGTTTAAAATAAACAATTTAAACGGAGGACCGTCGTGGCCCAGGCGTAAGCGTCTGCCTGTACACGCGACAGTTTGAGAGTTCGATTCCTACTCGGGGAAATTGGATTTTTCTATTTATATTTTCTTCGCTCTGGAAACTAGGCAAAGCGCGGCGGTGAGTTCCGCTACTCAACACACAATGCCTCGAAAAAGGTGGAAAACGGGGACGAAAAAAGCAAGGACAAGCAAATGAATGTCTTAACACTAGGTTCATATTGTTCATCCACTTCCCTCTGCCTACCCTGCAATATGCGGGATAAAGCGTGAAGCTATAATTTAAACGGATTATTGACATTTTTAGAAACCCGACGTTTTGAACACTTTGCAGTAACACGGCTTACTGTACGGTTACGTGGTTGCAGTTATAAATATAACATTTAATTATGTTAAGTTACATATGATAATACAATGAAAAATATTTTGCATATTATTTGATTATAAGGCTTAGTGGTATAAAAATTTGCATAACGATATTTTCGTACATAAAATATCTGAACCAAATTTGAGCATGAGTAAATTACACTATAACTTCTACTACTTGCATTATGTCTTCTTGTTAAAATATTTCTCAGTAAAAAGACACAAAAAGCGCATTCACATTAATAAAGGCTGGAGGTAGAAAAATTATGACATATAATAAGGAATAAAATGTAACAATTGTTATATATTTTATAATAAAACAATTAAATACATATAAAATCACAATAATAAAACAGTTATGACCATATTGTGAGTGTATCATGTTTGCTCACAAGTGTACGATAGAGAGCAATCATAAATCATAACCTTTGCAGCTATTCAAGGCTATAGAAAATTCATTCTAACTAAGCTAAGATATCCTTTTAGATCTAAACTAGGGACATAATGCGAATTTCCACCTTAAATCTACATTTTGTTTTTAAAAAAATATTTTTAAATTATCATTTTTAGAAAAAACGTATATGACATATATATGTTTTTTTTGATTCATTGATTTTTTAATATTTTTTTATCAGAGTAATTTTAAATCTTAAGTTAAACACTTTAAACATAGTGTTTATTCACACTGAGTATAGAAAAAGAATTAAAGAAAATTCCAAGAGTCGCGAGTTCAAATCCCGTTACGTTCAATTTTTTTATGTTTTCTTAAAGCATTTTTAAAGCTGTGTAAAGTGTAATTAAGCTATTTATCAATATTGCTATAAAATCTGATATCCTTTGAACGAGTGATCGATTCACATAAAACTCATTATGGAAAAAATAATTGCCTATAAAAATAACTTTGCGATTACAACGCATCTGTTACTCAAGAAGGCTATTTTCTTTGTAATCTATTGTCATTGTAAAGTATCAATATCATAAGCCAAGTTGAGAATTATTAAATGGTTCATTAGTGTACAATCGCTTAATCACAGGAATGTTCATACGTTTTCTTGCTAATTACGTGGCATTAGTATTTATAAAAAAAATCTTTACAACACTTTATTGCGTAACTACAACAAACAAGTGATATGACACTAAATAAATAAATAGATAAAATACATATATCCAATAAATTATTACCAAATAATAAAACAATACAAATGAAAAACTGAAGCTTTCAAAACAATTAATCATTTAGTATCAAACAATGAGCTTTGTTAATAATTTTATATTATAATAATAAATTACTAGATGCACTTACTACTAGAGATAGCTATTATACTACTAATACAAACACAAACTAAGAATTACAACACGGAAAACTAAAATGGGAGCAAAAATGGTGGAAACAATTCGAGCACAATGACAAGATCGCAACAAGCTCGACTGCACACGAGTTCGCGTGCCCGGGTTGCGACATCGACCGCGCCCAGCTAGTGACGTGCAACACTATCTTGTATATCGATATATAATCGATTTACACTCGACTTCCGCCTCACCGTGACGGTGTATGTAACAATTGGGGTAGGTTGCTGATTGGAAAGTGATGCAATTACGATTTTATCGATTATATGGAGATGTATTTTGAAATGCAATCGGTATTGTGGTAAACGTATTGATTGATTGTTTATTTTAAAATTATGTGCTACAACAATAATAGTGAGTAAAGTTATTCAGTGCTTTTTCACTTTGAATATATAATAACATAATATTGAGATTATGATATATTATTAAATTGAAATAATAAAAAACAAAAACATTTTAATAAAAGCATTACTCAACCAAGCTTTTATTATTGAGCTTTTATCAAGAGTCAATAAAAGCTCAGTTAAATTATTATGCAACAGACCACCGCATCACTGGGCATAGCGATAGCACAATTAGATGTTTGTATTCCAAAGCTAAGGCAGCGCACGCGCCGGTACACTAACTCACCTATTCTTACCTACTACTGGCACAAAGAACCTTATTTATAATTTGATTATAAGTTTAGCAAGCTGAAGTTTTGTAGAATATTCCTAAATAAATAAAACTATATGTATTTAATTTATTTTTAAACCTCAGATTCTTCATAAAAGTGTAGGCAAAAGTAGTTTTGCGGCTTGACCTTTAAAGTTTTATTATGACTTCATTTATTTATTTATTTATTTATTTATTAATAAGATACACCATCGACTCATCATAAAAACTAACACAATATTATAATGTACTAAATATACAATCCAGTATGATTTGCCTTTACAGGTGTATACAACATTGTTGGCATTTGTTTGTGTGCGATTACAACATCCTAAAAAATACCGACTAAACAGTATAAAACTAAATAAAACAAAACAAAACAAAAGCTAGGTGTAAATAAAGTTAAAAATTAAGAATTAAAACTAAAAACAATAATTGAAATAAAACAATAATAAACAATAATAAAAACAATAAAACAATAATATAGGTAAGATAGAGGAATAAAGTTCTACAAATCATTATTACTCATTCTTTGCTATAAATAACATCCAAACACTTTCTAATAAATTTGGCACAATCTTGAGGGTGAAAAATATCGATATCCCCCTTAGATGTTAATTCGTTATATGTTGCCATGAGTCTGTTCAAAGGAGAATATTTCCCTACGTTGGTCCTGGAACTTTTCTGATTAAAAATATTCGTAATAGGGTATCTAGGAATAGATCTTGGGACATTTATTGGGATCTGCTGGAGAATATCAGAACATAATATTTGACCGTGGAAGAGCTTGTAAAGTATTTTAATGTCACTGACTTTCCGTCGTATTTCAAGAGAATCGAGTTTAAAGTAAGATAACCTGGTACGATAATCGGCACGGTATGGACAATTTCGATCTTTATAAGCCAAAAAACGAGTGAAGCTACGTTGAACGCGTTCGATCCTATTAATGTGAACATTAAAGTAGGGGTTCCAGATAGGAGATGCATATTCAAGGTTACTGCGAATTAGTGCTTTGTAGAGGGTCAAGATAGACGCAGGGTTTTTAAAATCTTTACAAATCCTTTTAACTAGTCCAGTTATCTTCCAGGCTCGTAATGTTATTTTGTCAATGTGTTCTACGAAACTTAATTTTTTGTCTACTAGGACACCTAGGTCTCTTACCGATGTGGGCGCACTGAGCGTTACATTATTAACTGAGTACTGAGAATCCAAAACGTGTTTTCTTTTAGTAAATTTTACATGATGGCATTTGGCTGCATTTAAATCCATTTTGTTGATACTACACCAGTGGGAAATTGAATCTAGGTCTGCTTGTAAGTATTTAATATCATCCTTAGAGTCTATTGTATGATACAACTTTAAGTCATCTGCAAATATGGAACATTTGCTATACTTGATATGGTTAGTAATATCGTTAATGAACACCAGGAAGAGAATTGGGCCTAAGTGTGAGCCTTGCGGTACTCCTGAGGTAGGAAAATATGCAAATGACTTGTATCCCTGCATAGTTACTCGTTGTGTTCTGTTGTACAAGTAAGACTTCACCCAGTTCAGAAGGTTTCCATGTATCCCATAATATTTTATTTTGGCCAATAGAATATTATGATTAACGGTATCGAAGGCACTACAGAAATCTGTGTAAATAGAGTCGATTACTTTATTGCTATCAATACCATTTGCTTTAAGTAGGACATTATTAAAATACACGGTAAAAATAATTCTTTATATTAACATGACGTACTTAAACTTGTATTTAACATTTGAATCACAATATAAAACATGTAGAGCAATAATGTTTTAAAATACAGGTTAAAAAAATTAGGTCCTTTGAAAATCTCTACTTATATATTATAATATATTTCACGAACAATTTTTATAACTGAAAACAATATATTTCGATATGTCAACCAATATGCTTTTTTAAATCATAGGATTTTTTTAGATTCACGTTTTATCCCACCTATAGCAGAGTAGGCAGAGGGAACCGCAAAACCCTTAAGAACTTAGTGCTAAGAAACTCCGTTTCTTGCTTTCTTCCATTCACGAAAGGGAACGATTTTTATATATGACTAATCACTACTTCTACTCTTCTTGATTAAACTCCAACTTCCGTAAGGACAGCCCATTTTACGCATCCGCGTTTATAATTATTCAAGTATTTTTAGTTTTTTAATAGTGATTCATAATGTTCATTGTTGTTTAATAATGTAAAACCTTTTATTCATTACTCGTATATAATTGCCATATTGACTTGTGTAGGTAAGTCTGTGCGTCAATCGAAACGAATTAAAGCACTTTTTCATCTGCCGTAATGAGGTATTTTTAAATGGAAATACTGTATAACAATTTTAAATAAATATATTGTAATTTATATATTGATAGCAGCAAAAATAATATAATCCAGGAAAATACGTGTTTAACGGAAAAAAATTACATTCAATAATTACTTGCACCTTGTTGGTTAGGCGGATATGAATCTCAGAGCAATATTTTCATAAGTAAGTACAATTTTAGGTCAGTTTTTTTACAAAATATCGTGAAGTACCTAGAAAATCTTTTTGTTCCTAACAGTATGTAGAAGCTTAACAACTATCTCGTTGAATTAACTTGTATTTAATATATTATTGGTGTAAGACGTTTAATTATAAATAGTTCACTCTATGTCATCGAAAAGTTGGACTTTATGAAATTTAGAAAATTTATATTATTTCTCCTTTTACATTGCATTTTGTGCACTGCCATTTACAAATTTGAGTTCATAAAATTGAATAAATTCAATATAAATTTATTTTTATTAATATAACAAAGTGGGAGAAATAACTCGAATTAATATTTCTAGTCGTCGTGGCGAAGTAAGACAGTTTGATTGTCAATGCAGTAGGGGATTCGATTACCACTCAAGAAATTTAATTATTTACATTTACTTAATCAGGTAAACTGGGTGTGGCACAGCAGAGATGCGTTATTCAACATGTAATGTCTCATGTTCAACGGAAAGTGGAGATTAGTGCATTTATTTATTTATTTATTATGCAAGCTAACGTAAAGTACAATGTAATTTATTGCAAAAATATGAATTAATGTAAGAAAAAGCAATTTACATTGTACATCACACTTACAGGCTAAGTCAACATGATTACAAAAAACACAATAAGAATTTCTAATCTAATACTAATGTATTAACACCAAGTTAAATACAATTAAAATACTAAAAACTACGTACATTAAATTACACATATACATACTAAATATATATTACTACAATGAACTCTCTAAATATATCAATATGTGTGTTTAGATAGAATTGTAAGTTTTCACTACTCTACTTAAAGGTGCATTTGTGCCAAGGTGGGACTTTACTATCCTGTTAAAAAAAGTATATAATTTTTTTTAATTGAGCCCTAGCTTTTTTCCTCGGTGTGAAAAAAAAAACATTTTTGGTAGTAGTTCGTTGCTGTCTATTTCTCCATTTATATGTTTATGTCAGAAACAAAGATCCAATATAACCTTGTGACCGGTTAAGGAAAGCGTTTTGTAAAATGCCAACATATCAGTATATCTCTAATATTGCCTGTAATATTTATGATATATATTATTTAGTAGTATGTATATTTTAACTATATGAAAAATATAGTAAAAATGTGTGCACAACCTCCGCATAAATACAATATTACATCCGCAATGTCATATTTGTTCGTCACTGAGAACAACACTAATCAAAACGGATGTAGCTCTACTATTTCTGATTTATTGAACTGTCACAATAGTGGGTAGAGCCTACTAGTATTAATAAAATCGTTCACCAATCGTATCGCACTTCGTAGTTGTTACCTAACATTTTATTAAAATAACGTTAATAAATCATATGTTCAAAGTTTATTGCGATATCTGTCCAGTGCAAGGTTGTCAAAAATATTTAAATTAGATTAAACTTGTTTTTAAATAGCATACATTTTGTAATATGGCTCCCGAGTGGTCACTCAGTAATGCTTTGTCGGAGGTCTTAATATCAATATACACGACGTAAGAACACTGTCATAGAAAAACCCAAAAAACAGTTTTTTTTTATTTTTTTCGGAATTTTCAACAATAAGGAGGATTATAGTACACTTAATATTACTTTACATTTATATAATTAGGAAAAAGTATACGAGGAACGATGAATTATGAGTTAAAGTAAATATGTAAGGAAAAAAATGTAATTTATATATAATAAATAAATAACAAAATAACATTTTATATGATTACACACTTCGGTTTAATTTGTGAGTTAATTTCGTATACGTTTTGAAATGTCTTTTTTTTAGCTTCACGCTTTATCCCGCACATAGCTTGGTAGGCAGAGGGAACCACAGCAACCGTTGGGACCTAGTATTAAGCCATTCTGTTCCCCGTTTTTTATTGTGTCTAGTCAACATTTATTGATAAACTAGATAAATAAATGACTTCTATTATAAAAAAAAATTAAATACTTGCTGTAAAGGTAAAGTAGATACGGAAGCATATCCTTTATATTAGAATCACATCTGTTACGTCACGAAATAAGAATGACTAATACGAAGTAATTGCAAGAAATACATAGATTTTTGTTCATTTTACCACATATGAATCAATTTTCTGACGTTTTATCACATAGCGATGTCGATATTAAAATTCTTCGAGTTCTTATAATCATGATTGCAATTTAAAAACTGAAGTGACTCAAGAGTTAATAAAGCTCTTAATAGCGACACAAAGACAAGATTTATCGCACTAGTAATGACAACTGGGCAAATGAAAAAACACACGAAATACTCGCTGAAATCGTATTTAATTATGTGACGTTCATTCGTTTCGTACAAGTCACGTACTTTATAAGAAACGAAGGGAAGTGAGGCAATTGGTATCAACGGCATAATGCAATCCAAAAAAGAATATTTCCTCGTAAGCTTTCATTCGGATCATATTTTGTTCACAACGATTTATGATGTGCTTAAATGGACACTGAATACGTAAGCTTGGAAAAAGTCCTTATTGACTTTATTTAAAATTTTTAACTTACTAATTGAGTACATTACCCTATGTTTTTATGAAATTCATTTTATTTTCATCTATATTACGATGTAAGTAACTGACTTTCTTTGGTTGTACTGTATTTATTTAAGGATTGCAAAATTAAATACAACTATATAGGGCTTAAAATGTTACTCAAAATGCAAATGCTATTTTGGAAAATTTTAATTTAATTTAACTGTTGTAAAAAAATATTACAATATTAAAACCCTCTGCATTTTTAAAATTTCGTCCTGTCTGGTTGTCAGCCCCTATGTTAATAGAAGTAGTCGGGAGTTATCAAAGAGAAAATAATACCAAATATTCAGGATGGCAGTCGTTCAGAACAGAGAAATAATCAAACTAAGACAACATAACCAAAAGATAACCGTTTGTGCTTAACCTATAGTTTACTTCACGTTAAAGTAGAATTCCAAAATTTCTCTATAAATTAGAATTTTTGTGCAAATTTATACGAGGGCCAAACTGAAAGTTTTTAGAACTGGCAACTTAAAAGCATTATATTAAAAAAATAAGTTTAAATTTTGAAAATAGAACTCTTTACCAATAATATTGAGTATACATTTCATTTATTTGTCATTTGTTTTACGATTTGGCGGCAAATTGAAAATTGTCTGTGCACGTCAGAATGAATTTAAGCCGAGAAAATTTTCGTGCAATGATTTTTTATGACTTTCGATGTCATATAAGTCAACAAGAAAGTTATGATAGACTTCGATTGGCTTTTCACGATGAAGCCCCATCTCGTGCCACAGTTTACAACTGGTCTAATGAATTCAAACGTGGTCGAACTAATCTCACCGATGATTTGCGTGAGAAACGGCCTTCTACAGCAACGACTGAAGATAATATCAGTGTTGTGCGGCGTATGATAGAGACTGACAAAAGAGTGACCTATCAGCAGATTCGGACAAGTCTATGCATAGGTATGAGTCAATTGCACAAAATCCTCCATGAACATTTAGCGGTCAGGAAGCTTTGTGCCCGCTGGATACCGCATAATTTAACGGAGGTGACTCAAATGCTGTGTTCGACATACTAACGGGTGACGAAAGCTGGATTTACTGTTATGATCCGGAAACCAAAAGACAGTCTGCTCAGTGGGTGTTTCCTTCCGAAGAGTTGCCAACTAAAGTGAAGAGAGGCCGAAGTGTTGGAAAAAAGATGGTGGCCTCGTTCTTCGGAAAGACAGGTCATTACACGACAGTTGTCTTAGAGGATCAGAAAACGGTTAATGCAGAGTGGTACACTAACAACTGTTTGCTACTTGTCTTGGAAAAAGTTCGAGAGAAACGACCTCGCAGCAGGATCCTCCTTCATCATGACAATGCCTCGTCGCACACCGCAAGGCATACGATCGACTATTTGGCGACCCTAGACGTGGAATTACTGGGTCACCCGCCGTATAGCCCCGACCTCGCACCCTGCGATTTTTATTTATTCCCGAAAATAAAAGAAAAACTTTGAGGAAAACATTTTATGGACGCCGAAGAAGCAGTGGCTGCTTTTTAAAACGCCGTTGAAGAGACCCCTAAGGCCGAGTGGGCAAGGTGCTTTCTCAATGGTTCCATCGAATGTAGCGATGTATTGATGTAAATGGACGCTATTTTGAAAAGTTATAATAAAACTAATAACTTGCTAGAATGCTTAGTTTTTGATTTTGTAAGAACTTTCAGTTTGACCCTCGTATTTATATATCAGGAGATCTTTGTAATTTATTTCATACAAAATGAGTACGAGACCCTCGATGTAGTAATACTCGCACTTCACCAATATGTTATGACAGAAAACAAAGCAAATATAAAAGCTACGTAAATATATACATATATATTTGCTCCAGGTCACTTAAGGCCTCATAAAATGCAGATAATATTACATATCACATATATATGTTTATGTGAGGCCTCATTTCATGTATGCTATCGAAACACGATTGCGGCTCCATGCATGGAACATACAATAATCTATTTCAAAGTAGACTTAGGCCATAACATGAGTTTATTGCGATATAAGGAATATATAATGCAATTATGAAAGTAAAATTTATTGATCCATGTACATATGTCTATGATTAATGAATATTTTTCATGAATATACCAAGAGAATTGGGTATAGTCATGAAAAATATATTGTATTATATTATATTGATATATATTTAATATATTTTTTAATAATATATTTTGTATGAGTCCTACAAGAAAAACGAACTGTGGTGCACTATGGTGAAAATATCTTATTGTAAAAACCAATTTTATTTAAATTACTCTGTTAAATTTAAATTACCCTGCCTACCCTAAGTTTTTTGCCCAAGATTAGGAGAGAGAATCTTAAATTTAAAATTTTATGTTAACAGGTGGTTATTTTGTATTCAGAAAATTATTTAAATGAATAATTAATCTACTGTAACTTTGGGTATGTCATATTTATGAGACTTAACAGAAAACTCCTAATGACAAAGCGTTATGATTATGAATGACAGAACTATTACATATAATTATATATAAGAATTTCTGATGAACATTATATTATTATGCATATTGTGTTTACTGTAAAATATTTGTTCAGATACTTGTTATGAGTGGGCAGTATCAGCACCAAGTTACGACATGTAGTAATGTAGCAGGAGGTGGAAGCATGTGGCATATATTAGTGTAATAGTGAGTTGTTAGATAGTTGAGTGGTTCGATCCATTCGAAGATGGATTTTTCTATTTCCATTTTCTTCACTCTGGAGACTAGGCAAAGCGCAACGTTGAATTAAGCCACTCAACACTCAATGCTTCGAAAAAGGCGGAAAGCGGTGACGGAGAAAGCAGCGACTAAGCAACGGAGTGTCTTAACACTAGGTTCGTATGGTTCCTGCAATTCCCTGTGCGTACCCTGCTTAATGCGGGATAAAACCGTGAAATATATATATATATATATATATATATATATATATATATATATATATATATATATATATATATATATATATATATATATATATATATATATATATATATATATATATATATATATATATATATATATATATATATATATATATATATATATATATATATATATATATATATATATATATATATATATATATATATATATATATATATATAAAACCCACTAAAACGTATACATACGTATATATACGTAAAACCCACTTTACAGGCAACCATTTTTTTTATTTTTTTTTAGCTTCACGCTTTATCCCGCACAAGGCAGGGTAGGCAGAGGGAACTGCAGGGACTGTGGGAACCTAGTGTTAAGACACTCCGTTGCTTAGTCTCTGCTTTCTCCGTCCCCACTTTCCGCCGCTTTCGAGGCATTGCGTGTTGAGTGGCGGAACTCAACGCCGCGCTTTGCCTAGTTTGCCAGAGCGAAGAAAATGGAAATAGAAAAATCCATCTTCTCCGACTGGGGATCGAACCCAGTAACCGTCGCATTAAAGGCAGACGTTGCGCCTCTGCGCCACTTACTTATTATATAAATCATCTTACGTAGTAGCGTTTACGTTTTTATGTTTTTATTTAGATTATTTTATGAGACCCTTATATATAATTTTGGAGTAATTCGTATAGGTATCCATTTAAAACATCTGAGAACGAATCTGGGGTAGGTCATCTGACTTGAAACATACAGGAAAGCAATCGATCTACAATTTGGTACAAGTAAATCTAAAGCGAACAAATCAATAAATTAATAATTACGTAAGAGATAACCGTTGCTAACGGTTCTTATCAGTGAAAGCAAGGACGCGTTAGTCGTTATAACTCTTATTAAGCTACTACTTGTCAGGGTTGGCAAAGCTGTGATTTTTATGGGATTCTTTTTATTTATTAGGAAAATTTATTATAGTGTTTAGTTTTTTTTTTGTATATTTTTTTAAGAAAGCATTCAATTTACTGATTATGAGTCCAATGGCCACCCGTGGGAATTAACTATATATATTTTTCCGCTCACGTAAAATGAAGAACGGCGTTAAATTCCACCGATTAACAATGTCTTAACTACAGACCTCTTTTTGCCTATTCTAAATATTTCTATTTATGGCTTGACCAAGTGCAAGGCTGGCTAAGAATGAAATAATACTTTAAATTTAGTATAAGTCTAATAATAAAATAAGTTAGACATAGTAATTATG
Organism: Dione vanillae; assembly: GCA_037178615.1. Lineage (NCBI taxonomy): Eukaryota > Metazoa > Arthropoda > Insecta > Lepidoptera > Nymphalidae > Dione > Dione vanillae. The sequence continues at coordinate 764,450 of JAZFAU010000190.1, forward strand.
AATTTTTAGAGTTCTGTACAAAAAAAAGGATATATGGACCACTTTGTTGTACTATACTAGCAAATAAATCAAAAATGTAAATTTTTATAGCAAATACTTTCCGTTTCCCAGAGTACGACTCACACTTGGCCACCGATATTTCATTTATATAAAACAAAAAACTCTATTTGTTATTTACAATTTAGAACTGTACTGTGTGGGCGATTGAGCTCCGTGACAGATTGTGGCTAATGTAATGGTTAACCTCTTGGAGGTGCTGTACTGTACTGTACGTAGGTATAAACTAAATTTATGTGTTCGTTTGTGACATCTTTATGCTTTGAATTGTATTGCAAATATCAAATTAATTCGGTATTGAGAAAATTTAGCCTTGAGACGCCGTTTACGGTGATTGTTGGTCAATATGATCATTGATAAAATGTATTATAACATTTTGTTCTACACATTTTTGTGGTCATTTAATCATTTGTCCTTATGTAATAACTTGAATTAGTAATATATTATTAGTTAAATAATTAGTTTTAATAACGAATAATATATATATATATATATATATATATATATATATATATATATATATATATATATATATATATATATATATATATATATATATATATATATATATATATATATATATATATATATATATATATATATATATATATATATATATATATATATATATATATATATATATATATATATATATATATATATATATATATATATATATATATATATATATATATATATATATATATATATATATATATATATATATATATATATATATATATATATATATTATTCGTTATTAAAACTAATTATTTAACTAATAATATATTACTAATTCAAGTTATTACATAAGGACAAATGATTAAATGACCACAAAAATGTGTCGAACAAAATGTTATAATACATTTTATCAACGATCACATTGACCGACAATCACCGTAAACGGCGTCTCAAGGCTAAATTTTCTCAATACCGAATTAATTTGATATTTGCAATACAATTCAAAGCATAAAGATGTCACAAACGAACACATAAATTTAGTTTATACCTACGTACAGTACAGTATCGTACCTCCAAGAGGTTAACCATTACATTAGCCACAATCTGTCATGGAGCTCAATCGCCCACACAGTACAGTTCTAAATTGTAAATAACAAATAGAGTTTTTTGTTTTATATAAATGAAATATCGGTGGCCAAGTGTGAGTCGTACTCTGGGAAACGGAAAGTATTTGCTATAAAAATTTACATTTTTGATTTATTTGCTAGTATAGTACAACAAAGTGGTCCATATATCCTTTTTTTTGTACAGAACTCTAAAAATTCATAATTACTATGTCTAACTTATTTTATTATTAGACTTATACTAAATTTAAAGTATTATTTCATTCTTAGCCAGCCTTGCACTTGGTCAAGCCGTAAATAGAAATATTTAGAATAGGCAAAAAGAGGTCTGTAGTTAAGACATTGTTAATCGGTGGAATTTAACGCCGTTCTTCATTTTACGTGAGCGGAAAAATATATATAGTTAATTCCCACGGGTGGCCATTGGACTCATAATCAGTAAATTGAATGCTTTCTTAAAAAAATATACAAAAAAAAACTAAACACTATAATAAATTTTCCTAATAAATAAAAAGAATCCCATAAAAATCACAGCTTTGCCAACCCTGACAAGTAGTAGCTTAATAAGAGTTATAACGACTAACGCGTCCTTGCTTTCACTGATAAGAACCGTTAGCAACGGTTATCTCTTACGTAATTATTAATTTATTGATTTGTTCGCTTTAGATTTACTTGTACCAAATTGTAGATCGATTGCTTTCCTGTATGTTTCAAGTCAGATGACCTACCCCAGATTCGTTCTCAGATGTTTTAAATGGATACCTATACGAATTACTCCAAAATTATATATAAGGGTCTCATAAAATAATCTAAATAAAAACATAAAAACGTAAACGCTACTACGTAAGATGATTTATATAATAAGTAAGTGGCGCAGAGGCGCAACGTCTGCCTTTAATGCGACGGTTACTGGGTTCGATCCCCAGTCGGAGAAGATGGATTTTTCTATTTCCATTTTCTTCGCTCTGGCAAACTAGGCAAAGCGCGGCGTTGAGTTCCGCCACTCAACACGCAATGCCTCGAAAGCGGCGGAAAGTGGGGACGGAGAAAGCAGGGACTAAGCAACGGAGTGTCTTAACACTAGGTTCCCACAGTCCCTGCAGTTCCCTCTGCCTACCCTGCCTTGTGCGGGATAAAGCGTGAAGCTAAAAAAAAATAAAAAAAATGGTTGCCTGTAAAGTGGGTTTTACGGGCGAAAATTTTACGTGACAACGTCTTTTTCTCGGTAGAATATTTATTGATATGATTAATAATTATAATATAAATTGCACAAATTTTAACTATAGAAAATATATGTTGTTTACTAAAACATTGTACATGTGTCAAGTGATACGCGCGGCGGACCGATCTTAGTTCGGTGACAGTTGACACATCGTTACGTTACCTTTTTCATAAGTGACTCCGAGCCGCAACCTAATTTAAGACGTTGTCACGTCAAAAAAAGTAAGTATGTTTTAATTAGTAACTATTATTTGCTTAAAGTGGAAATATTTTTATATAAATATTATATATATTAAATTACATTACGAATATTTAATGAATAAAAATCGCCTTCATTTAATAATAAGAAGAATGAAAGAGCTATTTAAATATATCTGTATATTATATGAAAAGCTTAGTAGAGAATGCATTTATTCATTAATATAGTTCTTCATACAATATTAACTTCATTATTTACGAAAAACCTTTATTATGAAGTAAATCATATTTTTGTATTAATTGCATGATTATAGGTAAGCGTAGTATTATGCTAATATTATCTTGTGACCGAAGCTATAATAATTGTATATATGTGGTATCTAAAATTATTAAAATTTTATAGAATTTCACAAAAATGAAACAAAAAATCAACAATAGAGGCATTTATTGATTGTGTGACAATTCTTAACATTACTAGTGCCACGAAGTGATATGATAACAGTACAAATAGCTATGTTAAAGTATCGCGTTCTCCAACGTGAATGTCTGGGTTTGTGATTTTATAGTCCGAACAAATTTATATTGAAAATTTCTATTATCTTTACAATAAGCCAGCAAAGTTAAGAAAATGTTAATAATTTTTAAAGTTTTTAATGTGTTATGTAGCTTCATTGAATCAATACCAAAAGTATGTGGATAAGTTAAAAATTGATTAACAAACGTGATATTCCTTAATAATTAATCGTAGACACCTGACTTAATAATTAAATTTATTTTTAATATAATTTTATATGCAAGAGATAAGAATTTATTTATCAATAGCTACATTTAGGATCTTATACAAACATTATGATATGCTTGTTATGCTTTATTTAATTATATTTACAATAACGTGTAAATAACAAAATCAACACAATATTTTAAATCGCTTAGTTACTTGTTACAATGTAACTTTAAATAGCGCCAATTTATATTAAATTTATACCAATATCATTTATCCATTTCCCGAATTTTATACGATTGCTTTGGTAGATTTTTGACTAACACGAGATCGAGGATCTCTAATTTTAACCTTCGCCAATTACATATGTAACAAATTTACAAATGAACCTAATCACATAATTTTAACAGATACTTTATACTAATACTTTATACAATTTACCTAGCTACGTGCAGAAGATCGCTAAGGCGACAATCAAGTTTACTTCTAGTTATATTTACCTAGACTATGCTTAAGAACTACTTACTTTACAAAATTACAATTTAAAATATGCACTGGATTATATAAATTTAAAGAATACGAACGAGCTAATAATACTAGTTACTATTGCTATGAGTGTTACTTACGTACGTAACAAGCGATTTAGTCCCACCCACAAATTTTTCATTCGAACTGCCATTGTGGAGGAAATGAGGAAGCCCCGGGCTATGTGGATATGGCAAGCGGAGGTCGATGAGGGTGAGAGTGAGGAGGATGAGGGGAATTGCCCGAAGGTGATCCGGCACTGGGAGAGCAAGTGACCTTTCCCATGAATGAACGAATATCATCGAAGCACGCGTCTTGTTCGGTATCGGCGGAACTCGGGGAGTCCCCGCCTTCTGCTTCATGTTTCTTCAAATGTCGATCAAGATTGGTTTGCTGGCCAAAGCATCTATCACACAAAGGGCACCGAAAGGGTCGCTCCTTATTATGAATGTTTCGCACATGACGTTGTAAGTTGGATGATATGGAGAAAGACCTTTCGCAATATTTGCACTTGTAAGGTTGCTCGCCTGTGTGAGTTCGAAGATGGCGCGTCAAATTTGCGCTCCTTGGGAATACTTTGCCACAAAATTTGCAAGCGTAACGATCACGAAGCTTCCCAGATACCGAGCTAAGTTCCCGAAACTTTGCGTAGGCGTTTGTTTGCCGATCCGGTCCATCAGTGCCTAGAAGAGGAGATAAAAAATTGAACGGACTAGGAACGTAGGGGGAATGTGACGAATTAAGAATCGATTCTGATGTGTGGAACTGAGGAAATCGTGGTCGATACATTGCGTCAATTATGTTGTTATGTTGAGGATGCACTGGCATAGGGAAGGCTATCGGAGGCGACACTAACGGTTGTGGAGAATCTTCAATTTCGACAGCTTCAACGTCAACATTGGCCGTCTCATTTTCAGGCGTCTTGTTCTCTCGATCAATTGGACTTTCTGGTGGTGAATATGATTTCAATGAGGAATTTCGAAAGGAATGATCATCATTTTCCATGTCCGACTCTTTGTCGTGTTTTCTGGTAACAGATAAATCAAGTGGTTGATCATTCTGCTCCTTTATTGTCTCTTCCTCTACGTCTGAATATCTAGATTTTTTATCAGAATCATCTAAATTTTTAGCCATATCTTTAGAAAGTGCTGGTGATACAGACTTGCTCCCTATGTCATTATGTTTCATCGAAAGATTGAAGGGAGAATTTTGTTTGATATCATCCCTGGCATAATTAAATGGTGGCACCGAAGTAGACATTGGCATTACTGGAGAAGGTCGTTGTTTCGAAGAGGCTTCCTCAGCCGACGGAGGGGACTGTTTAACATACAAACTTGGTTGTTTTGGAGTCACTCTATCTCCTTCACTTTTTTCAATTTCTATATCTTTCTTCTTAATATCATCTAAAGATGTCGAGCTGTCAATACTTTTAACGGACATGCGTCCTTCTTGTTGCTTGGCTACCAAATTAGCGTTCATTGCGATGTCATGTTCCATAGCAAGTCTAGCTCCTTGAACGTTAAAGAGAAGAGGGCTAAGAAATTCTGGTGGGCACGCTGCGGCTGCAGCTGAGAATATCGCAGGATAGTGCGCGAAAGTGTTATATGGCAGAGGCAAGCCAGGACCTCTGTACATTGGAAATGGATTCGTATTGTTTGGAGTATTCATAACGTTGGGTAGAGGTGGTATTTGTTGAAGACCTTGTGGCAATTGACCGCGTAAATTCACGTTGGCTGTCGCAGTATCACAGAATCTCTTATGCTTCGTTAAAGACGCGTATGATGGGAAGGACTGACCGCATTTCACGCATTCCACTAGAGCTCTACACGCTACGTGCATTCGCTTGTGGCGGCACAAATTTGAAAATTGTGTGTAAGCCTGGAAAGAGGTAAAACAATACTTATTATAAAATTTCAAACATTAAATAAATCAGTAAATAAATATACATCTGGACTTTTACCGTCAAGGACGTCGGTTATTGATTTATGAAAGAAGTTCCATCGTATACAACAAAAATAGAAACTCACCTTATAGCAAACTTTACACTGGAAAGGCTTCACACTGGAGTGTATATGCGTGTGCTGCTTCAGGCCGGAGGAAGTGGCGAAGGTCTTGCCGCACTCGGGACAGGCGTGGCTGCGGGCGCCGACGTGCTGCGCGCGGATGTGGCGCTGCAGGTTGGAAGGATCGGTAAATACCTGAAAACATCAGGTTTCGAAGCACGTGGTAAATTTATACTGTTTACGTGACTTTGGAGTTGATAAAAGTATAAATTTTTGCACTTTATGACCATTCGATATGTTTATAATAGAGACAAACAATTATATTTATTTTTTAATAACGTAAACATATTATGGATTTAAATTTTAAGAAAAACTTATATTTTTTATTTATATTTAAAAAAAAAAAATATTAACAACAACATCTCGTAACGTATAGTTCTATCAAATAATGCAATAACTTTAAGCTATATTTTGACGAATCGTTAAAGTACCTTTGGACAATTTTCGCAAGGATATTTCCTAATATCGGTATGCGTTAGGGCACGGTGCCGCAGCAACAGGGCTCGGGTACTATAAGCGCGATTACAGAGCTCACAGTGAAACGCAGAAGCAGGTTGCGCGTGCGCTTGTATTAAATGACGATCTAATCTGAAATATAAAGAAACATTATTTAATTCTTCTATTTACTTCATTTATTATATCATTTACAAAATATGTTTACTTATTTAGCAATAATATAAGGTACAGTATAATATACACTTTGTTATTAACGCGTAACAAGTAGATCATTTCATGTAGAGCCATCTAATTCCGTCAATATCCATAATAGAAAGTGAAATTGTAAGCTTAACGAACTGGTATCGGCAGAGTTGCATTAAGCGACGACTCGGATGCCAGTACAGGAAGACAAAATAATATCTATATCTAGACCCAAGATCGCCTACGCAGACAACTTATAGCCACTCGACCCATACATAATTCAAACGTGTTTAAACTCCACACAGAGAATGTTCCAATCCATTTTTGCTATAAATCCTACATGTTCATGTCAAAGCAATATCATAAGCAGAATTACAGTCATCATTTTTATTCATATTGTATAGGTGAGGTAAACGAAATCAGATGCCTATTAAAAGTCTATACGGACAGTCGACACTAACGGATCGTTTTGTGAGAACGATTTTAGTAACTGTGACTTTTAACTGGTTCACTGCACGCAACCCTTGCCGTCTCTGGCTACTTGAAACGTTACACCTGTTGGCTATTGCTTAAGATAAATTTTGTTCGACCAAATTACATTGCTGGCTGTTTAAACATATATTTATTAGAAGCTGTAGAGAAAGGTCGCTCGATAACGCTTCTACGTTATTCTCGTACTTGTCAATATGATAAGACGGAACGTTTTCACTCTCAGCCGACCGACTGCCGTATCTTTTAATTAATCTCAGAAATAAAATCTAACGTCAGTAATGGTTCTATCGCTTACATGTAACTCGTAGATTGCGCAGTTCAGGCCTATACTGGGCAATCGGAAGAGTAACAGCAAATAGGTGATTTAACAACTAGCTACCATTTACTTATTGCAACTATTTTCTGAGAGATTTATCTTCTTTCATCCATCACGTTAGGAATTACTATAATTATGATTTTATCATTTATAGTGTAATATGGCGAATGTAGATGTATAGTAAATAAAATATGAATATGCGCTTATCAAATAACCGGAATAATATGCAAGAAAAGTGGCAAAATAATTTAAATTCAAAGGTATTAGAAATAAATAGATTTCTCAGCTAGAAGCTTAACAACGTCATGATGGTACAGACTGTAGCGCTATAGCCCCGGGCACGTGTCTCTATCTGACCTGGCGATCTTGAGCAGATGTTTTTATTACTACAACCAACGAACATCCGAGTAAACGTTTGTACAGATACCAATTGTGTTCGTCTTAATAGCATATTGCATAAGTTACTGTGCGTTTATATTTTATTCTTGTAATAGTTGTTCAGATAACAATCTATAATAATTATGAATGGTGTGTTAGAAACTGTATTTGTCTTATCACACTATTTGTTGATGTCCGAAATTACTTTTTTTTTATCAATTCAAATCATTTAATATTTGCTGTTTTTACCAAAGACTAACACTATTTATATGTACTAAAATAAAATATCCGCATGTTGGCGCACGCCCAATACTTAATTTTTATTTATTAGCGGTTATTCCATTCCATCCCAATTCCATTCCGTTCCATTTAAATAAATATTATAAAATTAAAAAATCTGTCATTGAACTAAAACTAAAATTCTCGATAGGAATTAAGAAAACCACAAGATTACAAATGTCAACTGTTTTATATGTAGGTATAAGCCCAATTATTTATAAATTAACCGTGTTGGGATGTAAATTACAGTTCGAATATACAAGAATAGTCATTATGAGATGCAGATCGCTGAATCTATCTGCGTGTTCTTGGATTGATAACATCCAATGAACAACTTTCATTTGGAGCTAAGCTATTTAACTCCACCCACATACGCCACTGATTCTCAACGAAGTGTTAAAATGTTGCTTGCTTACTATTTACTATAAAACGTACATCTCATCATTATTTTAACCGTGTGTTAAGAAAAAAATAATGCATATATACATATTTATAATGATAAAATTTAAACTGTACTGAAAATTAAGAATGTTTTGAATTATATATTTAGGTTTTGACATTTTATCGATTCAGCTAATAATGTACTGCCGTTGGGATACATTTCAATAAACCATTGTAGGCTATTAATGGTGCTTATAACAAATACAACGGATTTCATAAAGCAAACAATTCAACTTGGCCTTGCGCTCTATTAGTTGACATGTAATTATGACAATTTATATTATCGTACGATGATAAATCGTTGCTATTATTCACAAAAAATATACTAGGATGTTAGAGTACATATATGTTGAAATCAATTTTAGAGGTGTAGCAATTTATCAGGTAGGCAGGTACATAAGTAATAAACAAGTTAACTTTGAGCTCTTCCGTCACGTTGCAAAAAGCTATACATTTTATTTATAAAATCATTTTGTTACATGTTTATAATGACGCCATTTTGGTTCAGTTTGGTTTCATTTTAATGATTTCAAGTTCGAATTCCTTTTACTAAAATAAAAACAATTTTAGCTTTTTAGTACATTGAGATACACACAATGTCGATGTTAAAAAAATACCCTTTCACATGAAATATAGGTACTATATGTACAATATATTTATACAATATGAATTTTCGTTTATTTAATATATATTTTTAATTATTTTTTTATTGATTACCTATTGGCCAGATCCGTCATTAAAGACAACTTTATGATGTGTATCTACCAGAATTTATGTACTTGATAGTAAAATGAGAAACGATAGTTAAACATGATCCATTTCAATAATTCTTTTGCAATATGTTTAACTGCGTTACATTGAATTTTTCATAAATTCAAGTTCTCAAAGTTCTAAAAGTATTAGTTAACTATCTTTAAAAATCGTACTAACGATTATATTTTTAAGACAAATTAGATTTACTATACGATAATCTTAGATTGACACACAAAAACTATCAGTATTAATGTCATTTTCAAAAATGACATTAATACTGATAGTTTTTTTCAACTTCATTGAAGTAAAATTACGTGTATTTTACTTTTCATGCTTTCTCCTTACCTTATTTAGACATACAAGAGCAGCACACGAACAGAAAGGAAGTTCTCAAGAAACTTTCACACTAACAATATAATATTTGTCATTTACTGTCATAAATGATAGATAAAAAATCAAACTTATTTATTTTAACATACATTGGCACTTCGATAACAATAAAACCTATTTTAACAGATTATTAAGTGCTGATAAGACGATAACAGCAAGGATATGTGAAAATGGTGCATGTATGTAATCTAGATCCTGCATTATTGATGAATCCCGATAGCGCTTCATATCACTAGTATGTGATGATACACGCCATTACAACCATCGCTTGTTATTAAAATAATGTCGTTTTAGTTCCAATTGCTGTTTTTTATGTTGTTAACCGACGCTTTTTGTATACATGTAAATGAGGCACAGTATTTGTTACCGATATTATTGTACATACCTATGAATATTTTTTATAGTAAATTTATAGTTTAACTTATACTTAAAATATTTTTTTAATATTATCCATTCTTATTAAAACGTTACAAAATGATAATCAGATAAAGATTAATTAATTTAATTAACCAAGACGTTAAGATTGTATCAATGTTCGTGCATTCAGGAGTTAAATTTTAAAGTAACAAAACTTAAATGAGTAAGTTGTACACATTTTTTGTTCGGGTACAGAAGTTAAAAAATGATGTTGCACGTCGCGTGCCTGGAGCGAGTTATCGACGTGTCTTATCAATAGAACACATCTACGAGAAATAAATCTCTCGTGGACCTCGCTTGAGATGACCAAATAGTAAATGATGCTGGGTTAATGGATTTGAAGACGTTTGAAATTGATTGACTTCTGTTAGCTTTGAATGAATTGAGCGAGCTTTAGATAAAATACAAATGAATAATTTGAATTTAATCGCTCATATCTGTATGGTTGCGTTATTACAATAATTATGAACCATTTTATTCTAATAAGATACATTAATATCGATAAATAAGATTTAATAGGCGTTTTGTTCATCTCGAGTGCTGGTCATCGATTACCGTCGTGGCTTTGTGAGAAAGATTTCTAGGTGATATTGCGTTTGATTAATGAGTTAAATTTAATATATATTTACTAAATAGAATTTAACTTTAAACCTATAGTAAATACATATAAGGTTTTTTAAATACTCTGAAAATTATTTAAATTTGTTGCTTTAATATATTATGATAGCAAAAAGAAACAACTTAACATTAAGTTAATATGAATAAACTTACGCATCAATGTTAGGATACGGTGCGTCGCAAAATGAACAACGTGGCTCGGTATCTTCTCGTTCTTCGTCTTCAGTAAGAGTTTGTGAGTTAGATGAACTTAAGTTGGAGCTCTCACGACCTGTAAAAATAATAATAATAAGTTTTTATAAATAAAATTTGTAATAGAAAAATATCTCTAAGTAACAAAATAAGATACGCCACGACAAACTACTATTATCTTTCATAATTTTTAAGAAAAGAGTTTACTTAATTATTGTAGTATATTGCGTTAAAACTATAACATTATTAAACATAACAAACATAGTCTACAATTTCATAATCAACATGAATTCCTCGCAAGCAATACTCAATGGTCGTTGTATTGACTTGTAAACGATAAGAACACTTTATAACGCAAAAACAAAATCTAAATCTCGATTTTATCTATTCCATAGCCAATAACGTCGTGTAAATCAAGCTGGTACTAGGAGAGCAGCAATTAATAGAAGACTTTCATAACAGGATGCATAAACCTCCGCTGACAGCCTATGCAGCATCCTGACACGAATTAATTTGTTTTATTGGGTGTTCCATTTAGAAAGTTGTAGGAGCTATTACTTAGTATCGGTTGGATCGAATTAATAAGATTACAGTAGCAGACGAATAATAATATTTAAAAAAACAGATAACTAAATTAAATGTATATAACATATATTTATTATTAAGTTATAATTATATAAATAAAAAAAATCAAAAATAGTTTTCACATAAAAAAGGTTTTTAAACTATTTACAGTGTAGGTTCGTGCCCTAATTGGCCATAGAACGAAGACATCATCCCGCAACGTCTAACATGATTTGAAGATCACGAGCGGGCGTCGGAAGTATGAAATATGTTACATTGACACATGCAGAATTAATTCAAGTCACGACAAGTGAAACCACGCCTGGAGCATTGTCTAACAAGCCAGCATCCGTGATAAGCCCGCAAGGATAGTGATATCATCAGAATAAAATGAACTAGGAACAAAATAACTAATGTATTTTATTATTTATTTTATTCCTAGTACCGATATGTCATATTTCTTTACCTATAGATAAATAACTTTGTTTCGGAAACGAATTATATTAAATTTAAGCATTTTTTTTAATTCTAAAACCTACAGTTATAAAGTTACTTCTTTTTACATATAAGTTTAAAATTGAACCACTTTGAAACTCACCTGCTCTTATTAGTCAATTATATTATAACTTGTTTCGCGGAATCACTAGGATCTAACTAAGGTGAGAGGTCAACCGGACTGTATATGATGTCAACACAACACTGAAGTGTCGGTACATTATTACCACCCCCACCCCGTCGAGGGTAAATATGCTTACCTGACCCATTCACATTGGAAATCATCTATGCGTGACAACCGCGCTTTTATTGTATTTTAAATATATATAACTTTTTTTAATATTTTTCTATTTTTTTATTAGCATACAAAATAATTTATACATAATACCATCTAAATATTGTTTTTAATTTAGGTAGGTTCAACCTTTGAGATAACTGTTTCAGATTGTTATTCTAAGGCAAATGTTGTCTTGGAATTTTAAATCTGCTACATTTTTTTTCCTTACATCAAGAAGTTTATTATTTAAATTTTATAGACATGTACACAATGTTAACTATAAAAATTCCATTTATTTATTATGAATATTATCAATCATCGCTTACACAACTATGCTTAGACTTAATTGGGACAGCGACATAATAATAGTAAAATATCTAAAGTATTATCTGTTAATTATTTATAACAATAAATACAGATCAATTTATTAAAAAAATTAAATATATCATAGTATTTATATAATTTGTACTATATGTTTGTAAAAGTGACTAAAACAGTTTTGTATCTAAAATGGAAACCTTGGAATATGTTAAAATTTAAGACAGCTATTTTAATAATTTTATAATTTCCTATCTTAATTTTTATAAAAAAAATCTTAATTTGAAATCTAATTCATAATTAGATTTTTTAATTAAAAATTTCATATTAAATTTAATTTTAAAGATAGTAATGCAAGTAAAGTCAAAGATTTCCATTAGTGTTCGATGTGGGCCGCACAGGGAAGCAATACATATTCGTTATCGAGAGCAATAAAATCGAATCGTAACGCATACTTATAGTTTACAGAATTCGCACATTAAGAATACCAGTCATACCAACAATCAATTGACGATGGAATCAGGAAAGGCTGTTTTTCATTCGCAGCGTCGATAGAACGAGTCCAGTAAATTGTTTTTGTTATCTTAAAAATTTATAGAATTCTTAACTTAATTCATAAATGTTAATTATAGTTTTATAACAGTAACTTAGCTGCAAGTGTTTTGAACAACTTGCAACAGTAAATTTGATGAATTTCATTTATTTACAGTTCATAATATTTTCTTTAATCTTTAGTAAAGTAAATAAGCGAAAATATATTCACATTTTATTTTAGATTTAAAACGAAAATCAATAAATATTCAGCATAAAAAATGAATTTATGTCAAAAATATATAGTTCACAATATATGTATGTATATCTTAATTAATTTGTTTTTGATCGTTAATAGAGTTCGAAATATTCTACAGTCATTACAGTAACCGCCTACAGCCAGCGGGAGCGTTAAGTTTTCCCACGACGCTACCAAATGGCGTAAATCGCTAACCGTGACGGTGACTTACCGATCTTTTGAATTAATTCCACTCCCCTACACGTCACCTGTTGTTTCAAGAGACTTATGGAAATGTATGATGTGTGTTGTAAGTATTTATACTTCAAGTTACTTTCACTGTGGGAAAAACTTTAACCTTCAAAAATCCCAAGGCTCTATGTAACGTAGTTTTCATAAACCTATCTTATTAGTGTTCTTTTACTTAACTAGTCACTTTATCATAGAGTTTTATACATAAGTTTGAAAAAAAAAATACATATTAACTCTAGAATGAATTTAATTTCTAAACTTTTATGTTATAAAAATATTATACCAATGATTGAATATTATAAATATAAAACGATCCAAAGTCGGTCCAAATAGTTATTTTAAAGAAAAATTAAAATATTTAGTAATTTAATCTTAGTTATAAATGTAGATCGCAAATAGCGTTAGAGCAATAAGCCCTTGCCGCTTGCGGCGTAGATTCTGAACGCGTCAGGTGCGTCGCCGCCGTTATTCCCTGCGGTGCGAGCGGACCTTTACCGTTGCACAGGATATCATATCAGTTTGAATCTGTAATAACTAGATTAATTTATACTGATTTTGTACCCTGGCATCACTAAATAAGTAAATATTATTACTTTTTTTTTATATCAGTCAATTTTTTTTTCACTTAATCTCATTATTATCGCCATTGTCCTGATATAACGAACAAAAATATAGTGAGCAGAAACTATTTACATTCTTATCTTCGTAGTAAATTAAAATTGTTAAATTTTTCGTTTAATCTAGATAGCTAAATCGCTGTTTAATCTTTTAACAAAAGTCACGGCAAATGCTCCCGTACCAGATTTAACCCTTCACCGGGGGCGGGAATATTAAATTGAAATATTTCTATTTTATTGTCCGTAATATTTATTTGATTGTTAAATAAATACGCGATGTGGGACGCTGAGCGATTGTAGTCGGTTAATGGAGGGTGAGACTATTGTCGTTGGTTAATTTTTTGATTAATCATTCAATTTGTGGGGGAATCGTTGCATTTGTTAAAATTTGGATCTTTGCACAATGATACGGTTATTAATAACTTTAGATATTCCATATTCAATAATAAAAATAAAATTTAAACATGTTTGTTACCATCGTAATTTAAAATTATTTATTAAAATAGACATTGTACAAATATCGATTATTCTTATATACTTCTAAAAACTATTCGTACTCGTTTTATTTACAATATAAAATATATTTCGATTGTCATTACACACTTGATTGACACACTGCATTATGATTACTAGACATCACAATACAATGCGGTTTCTTCCATATAAACATGTATTGTTTCTTATCAGATTTTCAAAAAGATTTGAATTCAACGGCGTGATAATACGCTTCTACACATAACAATGGCGCATGCGCGGCGTTGGACAAAGCAACGTCATCAATTTTAATCTGCGCGACAATTGCGCGATGACAAATGTCAGCGCGCGCGACACTCATTCATTACTCGCACGAATGCACGCGGCCAATTCGAAAAAGAGAGGACTAATAAAGGGTTAACTTCACATTATTGTTATTACGATTGACGGCAACCAGATTATCATATTTCGTGTTTTACATACTTATTAAGACACTTCTATATAATCTATATCGTGGGAATTCAAAATAAAATAAGCACAAGAGCAAGTTTCATAGCAAATTAACATTGAAAACTGGTTTACTATATTCATAGACTGCTAAATATACGGATGGGTGTAAGTAAATTGCTCACAAAACAAAGATCAATCATCGGTTATCAAAAATCTGTCATTTAAGCTTTTACTTTCCGAACATCGTAGGCATTTATCTTCAACAGATGACGTTGAATTTATTAATCCTTTAGCAAAAGTTTGTGTTATCGAATTATTGAATGAAAGGAGCTATAGGTGGCCTCTCTTATGGGCCTCA
Source organism: Dione vanillae (assembly GCA_037178615.1). Classification (NCBI taxonomy): domain Eukaryota; kingdom Metazoa; phylum Arthropoda; class Insecta; order Lepidoptera; family Nymphalidae; genus Dione; species Dione vanillae. The sequence continues at coordinate 779,809 of JAZFAU010000190.1, forward strand.
TCAATCATGTCTTGTGCAAGAGCGCCCGTAGCATTATGACAAATGCTTGAATGAAGCCACTGCAAATCGATTCTAATTAGGGATAATATTTAAGAGTCATTGTGGACTCCACAACTGTGTTGCAATATTGTTATTATACATCGAATATTTATTCAGCCATAATGTGAAAGCACAAATTTTGGGGTGATTTGTGGATTTTGTCATTTATATTATATACAGTTGTTACTTATACAGTTATATACAGTTGTTGTATAACACATTATATAGATAATTAAGACCAAATCGTCAAAGTTATCAACGTCACGTAAGTCAAAGGTGAATAATTTTATTTGAAGTCGGTAATTATGGATAATTTGAATAGCATAAATCACTAACAACGCCGGCTGCGTCGCCGTCTACCGGAAGCCTGTACAGGAAGCTTGAAGACCCCGGTTTCATGACAATATAATCCACTAGGTGTGGCAATATTAAAAAATAGTCAGATTCCTCAATTTTTATAATATTTCTTTCCTTATTCAAAAATTATTTTTTATAATAATTCTGTTTTTTAACACAATATGTTTTTATTAATTATGAACTGCAACTGTAATGTAAAAACGCAATATCAAAATATATACGTATATGTAGCATTTTTGTTAGCTTAGCATATAATTTCAATTTAAAATATATACAAAATTTATAGTCAAAATCGTTCGAAGCTAAATTAAATTTTTGTGTATCATTTCCAGCAAAGCACTATCTGAGCCCACTCCCCTTATGGTAATATAACATATGCGTGATTTTTCACATCGGCCGTCGCACGTCGCGATTTATCTAAATTAAATATCGCATGCGCGCGTGCCACCGTGTGCTCGCGCCCTATGACTTTTTACACATACAGTGTGATTGGGTTAACGTTGTCTGGATTACGAATATCCATATGAGCTCACATAATACTTGTATTATGCTATTTGTCTTCATTTTACTTATTAGGTTGAGATGAAAATGTTTTTAGATTTCTCTCTGTTTTCGTATGAAATACAAATATCTTTCACTCGTGTAAGTTGTTTATGTAGTCAATTTTGCCTTTATTATTATTTTCATATTATAATTACATATATATTATATATGTGTTAAGTAAAAAAATAGTCAAAATATCAAGTTGCATTTAGGTACAATGTATATACACGCTTATGAGTTTTAAATCAAACAGCGTGCACTCATAGGGGCAAGAGTCACACGTGGAGGGCAGGTGACTCCAATTAACTGCACCAAGCGAAGCGTGACGAGACAGTGATTCAACTATATATGTACATATTTCCATCACTATGTTAATTTCTTATGTATTTTAGGTAGATATAGTTATGTTAACCAATCATGCACTAAAAAATAAGAAAGAACCAATGAAATTATACATATGCTATACACTCAAAAAATTATTTATCTGTGGCTAAAGATACCGTTAAAATTTAAAATATACAATACCATACTGACGATACAATATTTGGTTTAAATAAAATTTATTTAATATGTAAAGTAACATAACATATTTAAATTGAATTTAAAACTTACCGCTAGAAGCTGTGAAGACATCTTGTAACGGAAGTGGTGTACGTGGTCCTAGCAGTAACTCTTGTCCAGATGGTATATCCCGCGTTACTTTATACCAAATCTGAAAAGTGACGATGTTGAATATAAGAAAGTGATGAAAAAGTATATCTTTCTTAATCTTCTTTATCCCGCTGCTTTATCCCGCTTATAGCATAGTTCAATCTCCCGTGTTTACAACTATCGTCTTCACTGCCACGTCTTCCTGAGGCTCAAAGATATCCTCAATAATACATAATATTAAAACAATTACGTTGCCAATTATTTGTTTTATATGAAACAAAGTGATGCACAGACATTACGTGGTAAATAATAAATATGTTACATATAATGTATATATTTTACGAAAATAAAATCTATTGTCGTAAAATTTCTGATTTTTATGTTGTTTATTTTCGACTTCTGTTTAATAAAAACTAAATATATGACAAAATTATTATGTAATATATATGCTACGTATCAAATATATACTCGTGCCATTCATATTAGTGCATATCGTTTGTGTATAGTCTAGTTATGTAAACGCGACGAACTAATGAGTGAACTTATACAAAAGTAGAAATGTAATCAATTCTTCTCAATATATTTAAATATAGACAAAAAATATGAGAAAAAAAAACAAATATTTATACATATTTGCTTAATATGTCTCTTATCGTGCATACTTAGTTCTTGGCATAACAAATCATTATTCTCACTTCATATATTTATAACGATCAGGAAATCTCAACCTTTTCAAGCATAAGCCTAACATTTTATCAATAAAACAATAAGGCTATGGGGTCAAAATATCAAACGGTATTTAACCTGGGGGATCTAATCACATCTGTTGCCTGACCGGAAGCGACAACTGTTCAACGATTTTCTGTCACCGGAACTTGCGAATGCTCCACATTTATTGGGGTTGCGTTGAGATGAGGGTTGTGATTCGTCAGTTACGTACATATTTGTGGTTGATTTTGGTTTATTTTTTATATGTTCCTATATTTTGTTTCTACAAGTGATGTTTGATATAGATTATATTTCATATATAAGATCTTTTTTCAGTATTTGCAATAAGTTAATATAAGATATCCCATATACATACAACTGCACGCTTTATCTCTAGCGGGATAGTCGGAGAGAACGCAGCATCAAACGCTGCGGTATATTCTATGAGATACACACCATGTATATAATATAGCTTATGGGATACATCCTATGTATATGACATTAATAATTAAAGTTACATATTCTAAAACCATTCATACTTGTCCTGCCATCAGCAAATGTTGAACGTTCACGTCATGGGGATATGTTGTGGACCTCACGAACTTTAACCAGTTTGACTTTTCTGTAGTACCATCTAGCCAGCCACGGACGCCATTTTTTCCTAGTACCTAAGGAAAAAGAAAATTCCATATGTTAATTATTTTTCATCATCACCATCAACACATAACAAAATTTTGAAAATTATTTTAATAAAATTCAATTAAATTCATTTTCTTAATATACATTTTATTTAAAGGTAATATTTAGTAATAAGGCATGTTACAGACATTTTATATCCCGCAGTGTATATACAGTGTACACATATATAATAAATCCACACTGTATATATGGACAAATAATATTTTTATACTTCTACATTTAGCTCAATTTAAATTTATATTTTCACGTATCGTGTGGAACAATAAACACGATATTAAGACTATATACTATTAATTATTATTTATTTTAATAATTTAGGATTGTGGCAAAGAACATGGATTGAAATATTGACATAATTTAAAAGCGCCATCTTGTTGCTATTTGTGGAACTTCTTAGATATTTTAAGGTAACCGTAACTAAAAGAAAATTTTATAAGATTTGTTGAAGTTTCTTTCTTTAATCTAAATATTTTCAGTTTTGTAAATATATTAGTAATCTTATTAGTGTTAGTATCTATATATATATTATTCTAAAAATATATATAAATAATAATGTAATTATAAATATTAGAAAATATCATCAACTAAAATATCTATTACAAATAAATATTTTTTGTATCACTATAAATAATAATTAAATATTTTTAATAAGTTTAAAAAAATATATAATACTATTAATTTAAGATTTATAATCTACGACATTATTACATCGAAGCGTCATCTTGCGGTACCAGCACGCACTGACACAAGCGGACACCGCGGCTTCACGATAGATGGCACTATTAGTCCGTGTCATATCGTCAGCTTGGACATTTATCATTGACCACCCCCAATAATTTAATTTTCACATGAGGACGTTTATCATGTCACTGTTGGCAACATGCGTTTTAAAAATTAATAATTCAAATCAAAGTAAATTTTCTTTATAGTAGATAGATACCTATACTGTATATTTATGTAAGTTTGATCTTCGTTTAAATTTGAATTCAATTATTTCGTTTATTTTAATTCTATTTTAAATAGAGCGTCTGTATACCAGATTACAGTAGTATATTAGTTTAATAAAGAAATGTTTATGTAAAGTATATTTGCTCCAACTAAATTTAATTTATCCCCATGATAGGAAAACAAAGGGCTTACTTTAGCCGCTATGAAAACGAGGGGTTCTAACCTACAATTTTTATCGGACACTTCATATTAAAATATACCTACAAAGGTGTACTAAATAATAAGCAAGCAAGCGATTTATGAACGTAAAATAAAGACATTAGGAGTCAAATTTAAAATGGCGTGTAGATTGTTTACTGATAGGTAGTCAATTGAGTCATAACAGTGAGGTAATATTTTACGAAGATGTGTGTTTTCATGATAAAGTGGTTCGTTATACTTCGATAGCAAATTAGGGTAATTCGACTCGATCTACTGCTGGTAAGGCATTATCGATATTTCAAGGTTATTATTTTATCTACAACCTTATTAAATAAGGTAAAATTATCTACTTTCTAAATAAATACTGAAAAATAATAAACTATATTAATTTTTAAAAAGATATAAGAATAGCAGCATATTGATGTAATTGGTATTTCATCGTTTGATTTCATCTCTAAAATGAGGGCCAGAGAAGAAGGGAAGAAGAAATCTTCATCTAATAGCATAGCAGTCGGCAAAACAAGGTGCGTCTAATCGCGTGTGAAATTAAACTGATCCCCAAAAACGCAAAGAAAATTGTACTAAAAATATAAAAAGCATCTGTTGCAACAAGTGATGTAACAACTAACAAGTATGGTATTAATCAAAGCTAAGTGAAACCCTCCTTACGCGTCACCGGCAAGCCTTCCGCATTTATCACGGTATTAAAACTGCGTCGGGTGCGTTCAGTAAAAAAGATAATTATCTTAGCAACCCTCGTCTTAGTCAGGGTTGTATGCTCAATTTGTTCTAACGTATGATATAGCACTTGAAATGTTTTATAGCACTTTGTATGTTTTTTTTTCATCACTTAGTTAGCTTTTGCTTACAATCTTTTTCCGTATATTAAAAATAAATTGACATTTAAAAGATAAGAAAAGAAAAGTTAAACAGTTACATGATTTTTTAAGCTAAATTTAAACATATACCTATACTTCATAGCCTTAAAAATAAATTTGACCTGGAAAATACATGTAATGTACCTATATATGTTAACATTTTTATGACCTTAAAGGTCAAAGAAATACTTTATTTCCTGGTTAAAATATAAAATGAGCCGTTTATCTTCGCAACCCTGTCAAGGGTTGAGAGCAGCACATGTTCACAATCACTCATCGATGTACTGCCCAGTGAAGGATGAGAATTGAACATATTATATAAGGGTCACTTTGAGATATGTTGTACTAACTTTGTTATAAAGGAAATTATAATATTATGAAATCATGAATTTTGAACAATTCACAGTATTAATTTATAAATCAATATTTTTGATATTTCTTAGTGATTAGTTTAACAGTTATCATTGTCACATACAAACTCATAAACAGGTAATCCATTCTATATAGTAGGTACATACAAGATATGTTTTCTTTTTAAATACTTAGGCATTTCATAAATGCCCTATTTATTATACTGAATATATGAGAATAATAGTAATAAATAAACCGATTATTTACTTGATTTCTTTTAATGCAGCATACTAAGCAGAAGTACTAAGATATGAGTGCTTTCATGAAATACTAGAATGAACAGGAAACGTTCCACTCATAACAAAAATAATGCTTTACAAATAGAATGCATTTCTAAAGCTAAAAATCATTTTTACAGGTTGAAATGTAAGCCCATCTTTATTTCAAAAATCGTAGATATTTGTTCGAAATTTTCGGAGAGCAAAGCAAAACGACCGCAGTGCAGATTATTATAAAAATGTGTTTGTAATTTAAGCGAACTGCGGCAGATCTCATATTTTTCAGTGCACGGAGATCGCAATTTCCCGGAATACTCGGAAAAGCTACAAATGTTCGCGAGCTCGCGTCGGAAAATTACATTTCATAAATTTTAGTGACGTGCAAATATTTTATCGAAAATAAAAAACTATCACAATCATCGCAAATTATTAAATACTTAACTAATGAAGTTAATATATGAAACTATGTGAGCAACTAATAAACTATTATACAGTTGATTACTACAAATTTAAATACTGACCTTTCAGTTACTGACAGAACAAGTATTGTTTTAATTTTCCAACAATTTGTTTAATTTTTAGAAAATATTTAGATAAATTATAATCAAAAAACAAATTAAGGTTTAAAGTTTACCCTTTGAAATATAATTATATAGAATAAAATGTTATAAATTAAGTCACCGTGTATTTAAATATTTAGGTAAACTAAATGTTATATATCGACATCGCCACCAAACTTTGTTACATGCACCACTATCCTCTGAAGAGCGTACCGTACCGCAGTTGCGGTGATCACGCGTCGTTGCTCGAATCACACGTCTCGTTTCACAAGATAACAATTTGCGCGGTTATTTACCCATAGCTACCCTGCACCAAATTGGAACGTATATTTACATGTTTTAGTAAATATCTTATGTAACATAGAATTTAGTTACTAAAATATAATATTATATATGTTTAAATATATGTTATATAAAATAATATCTGCAAGATGTTTTGCTATTGCAAAATAAAAAATCATTACCAGCTATTTTTTAATATATTCTTAACTTGTTTTGAATGAAGAAAAAGTCAAATTATCCTTCCCTTATATTTGCCATATTTCTTTTATTTCAGGCCCTGTGAGGAACATTTCCTAGTGCTGTCTTCGCTATCAGCAGGAAAAAGAACGACTTCCGCCGCTGTCAGCAGATACTACCGCACTTTTATAAGGAAATTTCGTTTTTTATTGCCCCTTTATAGGATAGTCGAGGGTATCAACAGATTATTTATTCATTTAAACGTTTTCCTGGCGTGCCTCTCTTATACCGTTTATTCGAAAATATTTTTGATCTACCACATTTACGTTACTTGTAACGTACGTACGTACTGTGCTTATTTTAATATATTATTAAGTGTACTTAAATGTTTTTTTAAATATATTGTTGCATCTCACCTTCCACATTAAAAAACGTTGCTTGATGAGTAATGAGACTAAACACCTATTTATGTACAAACATAATGCGGAAATGCAGACTGTTAACATAACATAAAAGTACCTACATATAGGAACTTAGAAATTGGTCTACTATATTTTCATTTTAATTTAAAATCTCTCTTAACATACATATACCTATCTTAAAAGAGAACATTAGTATTTGAGTTCCCATAAATTATGGTAAGCAGTAATGTCTGAATAGAGTCCGACTGTTCATTGTCACCGCATCTCGAACAAAAATAAATTATTCAGAAATTAGGATATCGGCCGTCGGTCACGTTTTGACCATTAAGCGGAGACAAAACGGCTTAATTCCTGACGCGACAGAATATTCACGAACTGGTGGTATCATTGCGCAAAAAACACGAAAACTGAATTTATGTTGCTATTCATTTTATTTACAATTCTAAATATTGAACCTTAAAATTATATAAATAAGGACAAAATATTTTTTATCGGTTTCATTTGAAATATAATTGGGTGTTACACGATGTCGCATTGGTCTAGTATCAACGGCACCCCATTGATTGGTACAAAGAACGGCTATCGTTTGTTTGGTGATCGATGAACAATCGAGCCGCTGTCACTGCACTTTTTGCGAGTAAAAACACCTATTACGTTATTTAGTACTTAATGTAATGAATTACTGACATATTTCACAGTTGCGTATGCGTATATTTTGAACTTTCTTTGGATATCTATAATAAATTTAGTTAATTCAAACCGTGAAAAGCCTTTATTTTAACCAAGTAATTATGATTTAAAGTTATAGTTATATCGATACGGTAACAATCGAATACCTTCTCAAAGTGCAGTCTCACATCTGGTTGCATTAAAACGGATTAGCTGAAGATTACAAGCAAAAAGCAACAAAGACACCGGCGGCTGTCAGCGTGACAATTGCTGGGATCCGGAATTATTCGGTTGGTTACAATTTTTTTTGGTGATCATTATTGGTTTTTGTGAAATATAGAGCAATGGGGTGAACGCTTGTTTTGGTTAATTATATGGTGTTGTACAGTTGTGTGACTATCATCCTAAAAATGCTCATTTTGGAACTATATTTTAATATAAAAAAATAGTTTTATTTATTTTAGAACTTTTACATTCATAATACGTTTAATATGTGTTTCCACAGATCTAGAAAAAGTATATTAAGCGGCCAACTAGTAACTACCTACCGGAAATTACACAAATTACAGACAGCTACTTATAATAGAAACCAACGAAATATATTTTACGCAAACTGCACGTCCCGTTCTCAAAACATTTTGACATTCAATAGGAACACCTCGGGATGCTTATTTAAAAGTATCGCGCGAACAATACAGCGTCAAAGTTAGCCTCTTGGCATCTGACGCATCAACAATCGCCTCTCCTGACTTCTCCTTTGTAAACAACTCATAACCTAACCCAATAACCGGTGCATATATCGTGTTGCTTTCGGAGTATTTCAATATTTTGTCTACATGGATGCTGTCGATGGTATATCCACCGACCAGTCATGCCTGAGCTCGGTCACGTTAACTTTTAGTATTCAGGATACGAGAAATTTTGTGAGAAAGGAGAGGTCATCTTACATCGGTAGTGGCCAACATTGTGGTGCGAACGTGCCGTGGCTTCGACTCCACGAGCTATTATTGTTCTGGCCAGCTCAGATGAAATATTGCTCCACTGTGCACGCCCGCACTGTTTTTGCTAATGTGAATTGTTGGTAAAAATATTGGCGGAATAAGATGCCACGGAGACACGAGTTGTAATTAAATTTGAAGTAAATATATTTTAAAATTTATGTATTTTTTATGTTATTAAAACTAAATTAAAAGATATTTTTTAAAAATATATAAATATTTTTAAATATAAACAAACATATTTATGTTTTAAAATTTATATAGTTAAAAAAAAAATAAAAAATAGCTTTAAAAAATAAACAAATATATTTTAGCTAAAATACTCAATAAAACATATAAAGTAACACATTCCCCAAGTTTAGCAAATATTTCTCAAACGCGAGACGAGGGGCCTAGTGACAATGATTGTGATACCGAAGATAAATTTCTATCACGCCTGGAGATTAGCCGCTATTGTGCAACGGTGTAAGATTAACTGATAAGTGTCTGATGGTTAATAATAAAAATGTTTGAATAGTATCCTTTTGGGGGAGAAGCCCCTCGTTTAATATTATTTATACCACTAGTTTATCAATACGATACATTACAGAAGTGGATGTAGGTGCTTGATTTAATTAGAATTTACTCAAGGTAGCATGTTATGAATCAATCAGTGATTCATAACTGAAAACAAAGTGTTTGAAACGTCGAGTTTTATAAAAAAAATTATAATAAACGCGAATAATCCATATTCGCGTTCATTATTTGAATTATTTTATTTAAAATGTACAAAAATTGCGAAAATCAAAGATCTTGTCAATTAATCAATCAATGTATCTGTCACATGATAGGTACCTTTATAATTTATAATAAGCCTTTTAACTCATTTACTGTTTTAATTCATTGAACTAAATTTGAAAATAATTATTTTAATGTCACGGACAAAATCCTTATAAATATGTAATTTGTGTAAGTAACATTTGCTTTTCATACTGTAACAATACATCAATATTACCTTGCATGATAATTGATAAAGAATAATTAACCGCAGCCGATATTCAAAGTGTAAATTTTGACATACAGAGTTAAAAGTTATATCGCTAAAGTAACAAAAAAAACCTGTATTTCCAAATGCCAGACGCACAATTTCATATTGACAAGTCACATCTGCAGTGTAAACGGAGATGCGCGGATCGTATAAATAATATCAATTGCTATAAACGTAATAACAATAAAAAATATTATTATTATATACACAAAAGAGTGTCAGCCGCCTACCGTAATGAAGATGTAATAGGGCCATATTAATCCTTTGCCTGGGACAAGGGGGTGGCTATTTGAAAAGATGTCACGCGAATATGACAGATATTTTGACATTAATGCAACGGATTTGAAGCTTTGTAAAATGTAAACACAATTAGCACTATCCTAAATTGAAATTTTAAATCAGTCAACGTAACGTTTTAAGGATTAATTAGAGATAAGTAATATAATATATAAAATAATAAATAACAGTGGTACTCTAATTATTATAAAAATAAATCAAAAGTTGGAAAAAAATACTAAATTTGTGATTCTTGTATTCGTCGATATTTTAATATTCACAGCGTTTTTATTATCCTTGCGTGGTATCGTATTTACATTGAATAGACATTTCAATAAACAATAAAAGTACATAATTATTTGACAGAGTCAAAGGTCGATAGGCGCACATTAAATAAAACTCAGCTAAAATCGCATCGCACAAACGTGAATGCCCTCAAAGCGTGTTTGAAATATCGTCATTTAAAAATTAATAATAAATATTACAAACATATTAAATAAGCTTCGACGCTTCATGATGAAAAATAAACAGGAGGTCATAAAACATTCATAGTCGGCTCCCTTTGTCAGGTCCAATGCTAACATTTGCCGATGTGAAATTCGTCATTTTTTTACAGTTATACTAAAATTGTAATTACAATTAGTGGAATCCATTACGTGCCAATTCGGCGTCAATTTTGACATCGCCCTACTTACGAAGCTTTTGCATAATAAAAAATCATATTTTGATTGACGTTTGTCGAAGTTATCCTATTGTACTGGAACTGGTTGGTGTTTAGATATTCATCCGTCGGATGATCTTTCCCAGAGAATTAAATTAGTCATTCGTTATCTAATTATAATAATTCATTACCCTGAGAGTTTATACTGTATTTAAATTTTCTATTTGTAGATAAATGTTTATAAAGTTGTAAATTTGTAACTATATATGTATGCGTAAATTTATCATTTTCTTACAAATTATAATATACGTAGTGTTTTTGTATCTTCTTATAAGATTATAATCACAGAACTACTGTTGACGATTATTACTATTAGCTTATATAGTTACTTTAAACCTGTGAGAACCGTTTTGATTTTAACGTAATTTTACTAAAAAAAGGGAATCCTTCTCTTCAATTCTCAATATTACAAATTGTAAAGATAGAGACATCAAATTCAAGAGATTTCTTGACAATTTAATTCAATAAAGTTGCCAATCAAGTTTTAATTTTTAAGTACGAACCCTCATTGTTAAAAAGTAACGGTGGATCTGTTACTTTCGTTTTTTTTCTAAAAAAAGTGTAAAATTTTGGTAAAAAAATATTGTTGACGGGGGGTCACGCCCAAACCAAAATTAAGGTTTATTTGAACGCCACCTTTTATTGCACTTTGACACGGGATGATAATATAAAGAACTTCTTGATTACCCCGATAGGTTTTTTGTGTGCAGATCTTTATTGAGATATCAAAATTGTTGAAACGGTGGTTTGCGAATACAAGCATGTCACCAAACTCACAATCTCACCCTTTTGGTTGTCATAGACATATGAATCAGGACTTCAATCTAATCCTTTTATATAACTCCGTAGTTTAGAAGTAACTCGAACGTAAATGTAGCAAAAACGTCAAGAAATTAAAAAATAAAAAGAAATATATACTTTGAGAACGAATAATTCCTTAATACACTTTTTTAATATATATAATGTTTAAAATTAAGACTGGTCATATATATGTTGTATTTATTACATCAGTTACAACGAATCTAATTGTAATATATGTGTATGTTCGAGATGCTCAATGTTTTCAAACTTTTAGTACCTTCCAAAGATATGAAAATAAAAAATGAAATGATAATATATTTCTTATATTACCAATCAACCAAATAGAATACAATATAACCAACTAAAATAAACACATCGGAGTAGTTTCGTAGAACATCATAGAGTTTATGCTCCATAGAACGGAAGTAGCGCGGTCAGCGTTTAAGCTTCGAGCTTCGTCTTAATGATGTGTCCGAATTGGCACTTTTACACTGATGTCACGTACTATGGTTAAGATCAAACAACAATATATTGCACTGCTGTATACTACGTCATTACTTAAATTTGAAAAAGAATTTACCTTTATAACCTCATTTTAAACTAGGTGTGATAGAATAAGAAATAATAATAAAAAAAGTCAAAAGCTAGTTTCGTTTATAACATTGTTAATATTAGACATATTTTCTAATTTATAAAAAAAAACTAGGACAAAATAATAAAAAAATTGCGAAATTTGATAAATTTTATCAAATAACAAAATGATACTTCCATTTCATTTTTTTAGACCAAATCATGAAAAGGACATTCACCAATACAGACATCGTTTTATCACTATAATATTTGTACATCCGAACACTGGAGAACCGGAACTGATCGCCTGGTCGGATCACAATAGCATGGTTTGACTGTAACACGACACCCACAATATTCGAAAGATCTTCACTGAATAATATGATTGTGATTGACAATAAGGTGCTTTTAAGTGTTCTATAAGTCTTGGATTATGTATGTGTAAAATAAGGTAATTATTTTAAGACTGGGAAACGAATATTAAAGTTATCAAACAGAATTAGAAAAATATACTAAAGATATAATACTCTAATTTGTGTAAAGCTGAAATATATTTTGCTGTAGTTTAATTACCTATAGCATAGTAGTTTTAACATGTGATTTGGATATTTTTAATCTTATAAAATAATAAATAAATAAATTATGATAATTTTATTAATAACAATGATTAATATCTATAATACATAATATATATAGGATAAGGAAAAAAATATTTTATAAGATTCTACGTAATTTTGCACGAAATCTGATCTTTTCTGTAGGCACATTGCGTCGATCAAATTTGATGTAACGCAGAAATTGCGACAGACAATTGATTTCCGTTTCCTATGGGCAGATAACGCCACACCCTACTTTCCGAATTTAAAAATGCATTCAACCGTCTGATGTCCTCATTCATATATCGAGATTGCGAATCTTTAGATTTAGACCTTTGTACAAATTAAAATTTAGAAAAAATATAACATATTCATTATATCTTAAACGATTAGTGATTTTGATTAAGTCTGAGAGCTTTAAGAAGTTTTATGAATACAAAAGGTATATTTGTTTAAACTAAATGAAGTATGTCACAGCTAAAGAAAAAAAGTCACTTAAAAACAGAACATGAAAAAACGACAGACATCAATAAAGTGAATAGTTTACGGCTAACGTTGACACTTGTTCCAATGCTTCAGTTTTAGGTGATTATTTATTATCACAGCCGTTGATGTTTGCCACTTAATTCTTACTTAACATAATACAAGAGGGTTTTTTCAGTACTTAGAGGCCAACGTAATTTAGATACTATACCTTATTAGTATATGTCAACGTAAACATTAAAATAAATTATGAAAAATATTTTAAAAGTATGTGAAAATAATTAAACATACCTCCCAAGCGTATCTTCTGTCCAACGGTTGTGTTTCCCATTTACCATTGAAAGGGCCATATTTAGTTCCAATAGGAATGTTAGCTCTTGCATATATACCACCTGATTTAAGTACCAGATCAGATGGCAAATTGAAGTCTATTTTATCAATATCATCTTTAAAGTCATCATCATTTCTTTCTGGACTTTTGGAATCTATGAACCTTTGGTTAGGCAATTCAAGTGGCCTTGATAAGTAATTCCGTTGGTAATCATAGCTTGATGATAGATACGGATCCGAAAGACCAAAATCTAATGCATTATAATATTCCTTCATGTCAGCTCCAGGGGCCATAGTTTCCTGTTTGATGTGGACTAGGGTAGGCGCTGATTCTGATGTTGCAGAGTCAGTCGGGCTAAGTGGGGGACTGCCTGATTCCTGGCTGTCGGCTGCTGTGGAAAAGAAAACAATTGATATATGAGTTATAATAATCTTTGGATCAAATAAAATATTCTCTTAAATAATGGAAAATAAATATATCTACCGATATAACAACATAAATAATTTAGCAAAAAGAAATAAAGACTATAACTAGGTATTTTAAAAAATTAAGATCGCTTCTGTGCCTTGACAACGCGAACCTGTCTTATTTCAAGACATAAAAAAAATTATGGAATGCAAGATGGTGATCGCATTATGCCTGGTTTCCGCTCACCACAAAGGATTTCCGCTTGTCTCTCGTCTCTCAGAGCATCCCTCCGAAATGCAAATCAACATGAAGATATGTCTTTGTTTATTTTATTTTAAATTCATTTGCTCTACAATACATTTGAGGAGAAAAAACAAAATTATTTTATAAATGTGTAGACACAATTTTTTTTCCAAAACAATAATTGCATCGCAAGTAAAAAAATCAACACAGAACCGTATATCAAATCGACTGTTTTCGTTCTAATTTATCCTAATTTATCACCGACTTCTACTATATTAAAGTAGAAAGATAAATAACCGACAATAGTGTTTAGCGAAGGAAACAAATTCATTACAAACTACGCAACGTACGCGTGTCATCAATAAACTGCATCCCCCAGGCAAATACAGCTGAAAGAGACACTCCATAAATCATAACCACCCCATTAATACTAATATACTTGTTAAAACAACCCCTATCTTGTCCATTCGTCTTCCACAGCACGTGGCGGTGAAAAAAACTCTTTAAAATTAGACGCTTGATAAACCTCTAATACAATGAGATTACAAGAGAGGAATGATAACTTCTTAGCATTATAAAAGTGCAGTTCCGACTAACAAAACGCAGGATGTGCGCGAACGTGTCTAAAGGATCCCTTTTGTGAATCCAGTTTGGCGAGGACTGCGTTCCTTTAGCGCGGTTGCTATGCCAGTTCACCTGTCTTAATCATTTGTAGAAAACCATTTGAGTATTTCCACTATTTTTAATCGACAAAGACACAGTTTATGTCTCGGACCGACGGGAACGGGACGTCGTAAAACGCGTCGAATTTCAAATTCAAATTAGCCATCGTAAGTTTTATTTGAGATTTTGAAAGCGTGGTTGCGCCGTTCACGGATAATATTAGTTAAGCTTAGGTTTCTCTGGAAACAATCTGACACCTAATGATAAAAATATTTTTTGATTTTTTTTAATACACTATGCAGAAAAATCTCTCAACATTTTTATTGCATAGCGGAACCTAAGTCACCGTACAATTAGACTAGAAATCTTAATCCAATTTTAAAACCTAATTATCGCGCTTACCTAGATTTTGTCCCACAAGCACTAAGATAGAGCCCATTTAAAATATACTAAGCATTAAAATTTGAATTTTGACAAAATGATGATGTAAATAATTATAAATTAAGAAATTCTAACTATATAAAAATGTTATTACAAAACTTAGTGATGCGTTTGTAGCTTGCAAAAATATATATAAATTAAAAATATGCATATATTACGGATTGCATTCAAAGACCCCACGGAAAGCCAATTTCACGAGTTAGTTACGCCGACTGACAATAACCGTGTCTTACGTAGCGGTGTCACCGAGAGTTCACGACGCGGCCGTACCATCATAAAACACTCTTAACGCGACAGACAGACACGTCTTATTATAAACATAATCTTACAAGCCTTGAGTTAAGATTGAATATAGCGTAATAAGAAAGCGGGAAATTAAGCAGGCATACAAACTGCATGCCTCATCGTCATCGTCATTTGCAAAATAGGTATTCATTTGACGACCGTCAGATGTTTCGTGGAAAGCTTAACTTTCTAAAGCTAAAATATCTGAGCGACAATAAATAACACTGTAGCTATTACTATTTTATCTACACTATTCTATTTAACTTGTGAATTACAAGTGACGAATCTAATATAGTAGGTATATAGGATTTATATAATAAGCTATATATATAGCTATATATTTTTTTATAAGACTAAAAAACAAAAAAAATGCCTCTGATCTTCAAATTATCACCCAACTTAAACTATAGTTTCAAAAAAAAACTAAAATGAAACATTATTGACACGGGGCCTAAACCACAACAAATGACAGATAAAAAATTATTTATCATGTCAATCACGAAAACAAAAACTTAACAACTTAAGCTGTTTCAAACAAGAAATGTAAACAGTTTCGAGCCGGCGGCGCCCGCCAAAAGATTACACTGCTATATAACCACAGATAAATAATCCGTTCTATTTGTACTATATTTCGCACACCCTTAACACTTTTAGATAACACTTGATTAGTATATAAAAAAATCTTTGAAGCGTTTCGTTGTTGTAAAATGATTTTAAATCAATTTTATAATATAAAATAATTTAAAATATGTTTTTAAAATGTATTTATTTATGAATTTAGTTAATTCGAAGCTTTACTCCGAATTAAAATTATATTTATTGTATTGAATAAAAACATTATGTTTCAATTCGTAATATGAATATAGTTTGAGGAAAACTCTACAAATCGGTAATGTGATATGAGATATGCACAGTTGTAGGACTGATTCAATATTTAAATATAATAATTAAATCTATGTTATAATAATATGCTATTTAAAATACTATATCTACATTTGTTTATAGAATTACTTCATAATTTAAATTCCCATTTTTTTAATATATTTATATATGAATTTATGTAATTATATGTTGAGATTAATTAATTATTTTACATTATTTACTTAACTAATTGCTTATTTTACTTTATATACTTTTGTTGTGGATTTAGATATTATTTGTACGTAGGTAATGTATATATAACTAAAATAATATTTCGTAAAATATTTATAAGTTAATTAAATTTAATTACAAAAGTACACCTACACAAACTAAGACTAATTATTTTATAAACTCACCGGACATCTTCATCATATGTCACCCAAAAATTAACAGCATCAATTGTCGTTTCTAGTCCAAGAACACATTATAAAATTAAAGAAAAAATAAACATTGTGGATCACTTAAAAATTTGCATAAAATCCTGTATTCTAAATATACTTATGTTATATCACAGCACGTATGAATAGATAAGATCGCGTTGTAATAGTGTTAAGTAGAGTCGTAACGGTAGGCTACGCGCGATTGCGAGAGCGCGGGAACGTCGAGATATGTGCGACGGCCGCGACGAACGCTCCCAGAGTAACGAGAGGAGGCGAGAGCTCATCCCTAGAATCCCGAATCATACCCTCGCCCGGGCCGCCCCACACCCCTCACACCCCGCCTTGTCTTTTTACCGCACCCTTCTCTTTCATGCCGGCTTCGGGGACGTTTGCACAAGGTTGCCATCTGAAATATCATATATGTTTTGATGGCTTCATATTTTCGTGGAAGTTTGGGCTGAGTTTATTTTGTACTATGATTTTCTTTGTTCAATTCTGATACACAACGTATATAATGTCCGTACGTATAATGTCAATCAATGTTTCTCCGACGACATAGCTATAAACACCATTACAATATTTTATACCACGACGCTCAAACAATGGCCCCACAGTTATCGACAGGGCTTATAAGAAATTAGTTACGCTCATACCCATGTTATGTTGACCTGTACGAGGTAAAGAAATGACCCTTTTATGGGCTCAGCGGCATCTGGTTGTAAGCAGAGTATCGCTTAAAACAAACGTTTAGGTATCTTATATCAACAGGCAATTTGTGTCTTATCGTGTAGAATTTCATTACTTGAGCAATTGCTACTGCCTACATCTACATATTTATACTAACCAATCAACGAAACTGATTACCATCTTTGAGACATTAATATATTACTTTAATTTAACTACAAAAAAGTTCAAAGATCATTTACGTAAAGTAAATTAAACGCAAATGTTGTAGTTGACGAGACAAAAACTGTAGTTACTCCAGTTTTATTATTTTAAAATTTATAAAAATTTATCGACTATGCACTAGTATTTCAGCATTGCATTGCGTTACGTTACACGTCTGAAAATAGCTATTGTGGCAAGTGAGACGGCAGATAACTAGATAACATTAAAGATCTGCGAGCGGAATGGCGATTGGCCGTTGTCGGCGATGGGCGGGGTCTCGCGACGGATGCACCAATAGGATGCTCCTTATTATCTGCATCTTTGTCTGTCAGCGGATTCTGTGAAAGTACAGGTGCCGCTCGCATCAAGAACTGATCGCTCTACCTAACTCGACTCTATGTATAGGTTCTATTTATACATTTGCTTATAGAAATAAAAAATGCATTAGTTGCGGCAATCGATGCACCTTTGATCTCGATTCTACGTATTGAATAATTCTGATAGGTATGTAAGGACAATTTCAGTATGATTCAATATTATATTAAGTCATAAAAGCTTAAATATATTTCTTTGCATTTCTTTTTCACCATTGCACATAGTTTTTATATTAACTTTAAATATAAAAAAATCATTTTTTACAATTCTTACTTTTCTATAATAATATGTATAGAAAGGCTGCCTAATATTCTTTCTTAAATTTACCTCTTCTACATTCATAACAAGAACAATCGTAGGTTATCTACGATACAAGTAATCAAGGAATATATTGATAAATAATTTTAAATTAGCACTTTAGCATCATTCGTGAAGGCGACAATCAGAATTGATTTGCACAGACACGTTTGATAATCGATTCAAATAGATGCAATAATCGATTTCACACCACGTACATTTCAAATCGTAAAGCTGTTGAAATGTGCGAACAACGACGTTAAAATTTTACTTTTAAATGATATTTTATAGGCACTCGTTTTAATGAACATATACCAATTATACCCATATGTGTGTTTTTGTAAATTCATTCATTTGTAAATTAGCTCGTTTGATGAGATGCTTACGGGTTCAAATCTACAGTGGCAACTGTTACTATTTTGTAATATTTTTTTCAATCGCTACATCATACATTATAAAGAATTATAACAGGGTATTTACAAAACAGAAAGCAATTATCGCCGACACAGACCAACCAAGAAAACAACAATAATTCACCAAGTAAAATGAAATGTAGTCTATTTTCAGTTAGAATGTGGTAACATTCAAATGCAACATGTCTGCATGTATGAAAATTTATTCACAGCAATATCGTTCCTACAAAATTAGTCTGTGACACAGCGCTGCAGCTAAATTATTTAAAATAGCTGTTTTGTACCCTCGTATATCATCGTTTGCAACAATATATATACTAATATGTTACGTTCGCTTATGAATTTTATGAGTATAGGTTTTCGACGCAGTAATATACATCTATATATAATGTTTATAAAGTTTTAACTGATAAATGTATAATATTTTTGTAAACACCTGTTAAATGTATATTTATTACATTCTTAACTGGTTTGACCAGATGCTTTTTAATTCTCTAGCATACAGTGCTTCAACAAAATAGTCTATAAAGTGAAATATTTTTGACTATTCCCTAAGTTAAGGAAGTAAATAATCCCATCGTGGCACACTGGAAAAGCGTGTGGGTCTTACACAATTACTTTACACGCAAAATCTTACATTCAGGCAAAACGCGAAGAAGACACTCGGGTCCAGTCAAGTCATTTTATTGTTGACACTGTTATATCTGTCTACCTAAATACTATATTATGTATATCTACCTTATTTTATAGCATACAGCATAAAATAAAAACCTAAAGAGATTTTCGGGGACTTCCAAATTCTTAGAATATTAATTTAAAAAATTTATACCCCTATTTTTTTGCATAAATCTGACGTCATAATTAAAAAGCAACGTATTAAAGTAGTTTAGAAGGAATTGTAATATGTGTTTTTAATGTACAACGTACATAAACGTTGTATTTAAAAAATCTGTTCAACCACTCCTTATATTTAAATATAAATTAGAAATTATGTACAATTTCTTCAACATCCAGTGTAAGTGACATGAATTATAAAACTCGTACCACTCTCATATAGTATAGGTATATAATGTAGGGAAATCTCATCGTGATAAGCGAATTTGCACAGCGTGAAGCCATTGCCGTGGTCCGCCATCTTAGCCGGACAAAGGAGTGGCCGGTGGCTGATTTCGTCTCAATAGAGCAATATCAAGACGTTAGACGTGAATGTAGAGCTGTATTATTATGTATAAGCATCTTTATACATTACCCTTGTTCATGTATATATACCTATACTAGTATAGGTGTGTAGAGAAAATCTAAAATATGTTTTAATAATAACTAAATATTAAAATAAACAAATTAATTATAATAATTTTTCTTATTATTTAAAACAAAGTTTACTTTGATGTCCATATTGCGTTTGACTACGCCTGATTCCAAAGTACTTTGGTTGGTAAGTTAAATAGTATCTAACGAGTAAACACCAAAAGCTATTTGAATAAAATATTTTATATCACCTTCAAAAGTTCTTCAAGTACAAATTGTTTATTATCTGAATGCATATAATTAATGAAATAAAAAAAGAAAATAAAAATAGCCATAATTTTTTTTTGATACATTCATTAGAAAAACAGAAATAGCCCAGACAGAATCATAATGCCACATCTAACTTATACTGAAATAATACGACGATAGAACTCGTTATTACACACATAGGTATATATACCTATAGCAATACAAATACTTAGCAACAACCCTAAATAAATCCTCTATCGAAACAAACTTAAGGCGTAGAGGGATCTCGTGCTGAATTCACAATGACCAGGTACGTGACATATAACTTCTGCGGCGACAATTTTATTTGCGGACTGCCCCCCATTTGGCACCTCCCTTTGTTGGGAATTTGCGATAGTCTACTTCTTAGAGCAATATATAACAGAAATGGTATGAAACGATTTATTTAACTTTAATAGTTATTATTAATAAACCATGTCACTTTTAGAAATAAATTATTGACTTAAAATAGTTGAGTTCCGCCACACAACACGCAATTCCTCGAAAAGGGGAAAACGAAATATCTTAACACTAAGCTCCTACGTTGCCTGCGGTTCCCTCTGTCTAGCTACTATCAGAAAGATAAAGCATGAAGCTGAAAAAAGTTGCAGAAAAAAAATTAAATAAATCATATTAAGGTAAGTCTCAGTTAACATAATATGCATCTACAAAATATTATAACAGAATTCAACAAAAAACGAATTCAAAAAAAAATTAAAATTTAAAGATATTTTATTTTGGGGTTTCTATTTCACTTGCTAGTCGAGGTTTAGTGGAAACGTAGGAGGAATTTCTGAACAAAAAAGTTCCGCCAAGTCGGTTGGACGGGGCTGTTTATGTTGCCTATTACACTGTAACTCACAATTTAATTCGGCTTCTTGCATGCTAACTATACTGACTACAACTACAACTTCGTGCTAAACGCCTTATTAAGATATTTTAAAGAATGGCAGATTCTTTATCTTTTTTACGATTTTCTTGATCAACTTTTGTACCTTCGAAGACTATAAATATCACATAATACAATAGGTACTCATCGTACTGATTGTTTATCACATTGTAATCGTGTAAGCAAAACTTATAAATTTATAAATTTTCTGAACTTTTTTGATCAATAAAAGAAACTATTATTATACTAAATAAATTAAATACTGATAATCTGTCAACGATTCGAATTGAAATAAGATAATAAATTCGTTTAAGTTTCACATTCTGATATGAATTAGCAAAAAGTTATTTATGTGAACTATACAATTATTATTATTTATCACAAAATATTTACTAGCGCAGGTATATAATACCTATATATCTTGCAGACTATGTTATGTAAATAAGAAAACATAAATTTAGATCTACAGAACGGTCCGTAAATAGACATTCAGATGTAGCCATTTAACCACCCTTTCCAATCCAACCGTCAAAAGAATCGTGTTTAAAATGTCCAATTTAAATTGTTCCGATAAAAGGGCGGCTATTTCAATTTTGAGCTTCTAAATCGAAAGGCGCGATAGCCAGTCGGTAAGCGCCTCCTGGGGCGATCTATCGAATTTATAGAGGTAATAAAATAGCATTAGAGAGTAAAGCGCGCTCACTCTTCAATATCGAGCGTTTACAAAATATCTTGAGAACTGTAATCTTGTATTTTTTCTTTTAATACTATAAATAAGAAACATACATGTAATATTTAAATAGTATTTACACTGTATCAAGATCGTCACCATTCGTACATCTCAACAAAAGGCATATCTATGGTAAAAAACAGTTTTAACGTCTTAGTTACTTAATTGATTTTGAATTTCAAAAACAAGTTAACAACAAAATTGGGAGTCGTTAATCGGCAGTGTTAAGACTACCAAAGTATCATGTCAAATTAAGTAATCGTGGTGTAATTGAGCCGGCTATCAGAACATGAGCTCATCAATCAACCACCCCTACGTATTTCAGGCGCAAGGGACGAGAGCAAACCTTAAATTAATTATTAATACACAGCTCTACGTACACAGTTACACTATTTACAGTTATAACGCATATTTAGTCTTTTACTATTCAATTTATTGAAAATTATTACATATTTTTTTTAATGACAAACTAATATTATGAAATACTTATTGATTTTTTAATTTTCCTTCATACATTTTGTAAATAAATATGATTTTTGATAAGTTTAACAAAAAATAAATAGGTACGTATGTATTATAAGTTATCTAATTAAATAGTTTATTTGAAAAGTTTTAAACGCTAGACTTCATTAAATTGGGTTGGACCCGCGTGAAACCACTTACAGAGTTATCCTCACTTCTGTTTTAGTAGTCATTAGAGAATTTTCGTTTATATAATGTATATCATGATTTCGTCCCACCTATAGTAATACTATGTAATTAATATAATAAGTGTTGAGTAAAATATTTCAACTAAAACATTTTGTGTCCTTTCAACAGGTAAATAAAAACAAACTGGTAAATCTTTATGATACTATATTTTTAACATTTGGAAATAATAATATTTTTGATATCATTACAGCTGCACGTTTCATATACGTATTAAGATTACATTAATATTAAAACGTATCGGTCGAGTACGAGCAGTACTCGCGCAATGAGGACTTCGAAAAAATTTCCTGATTATAATTATTCCCCGAGGAAAATATTACGTATACAAAAGACAAACTTATGTTTGATGCTGCTGTCGTATCCATTTTGTATAAAATGAAGTACATATATGTTTGTAATATTTTTTCTATTTTTAACTTATAAATAATCAATTCTGAAATATCCTTCTATACTGTAAGTTCTCATTTTTCATCATAATCATAATCAGTGATCAATTTCATAAGTCTAGGTTAATGAAATACAACTAACAAGAGTCGAACGTTTTGTACCAAATGAACCTCAGTATAAGTGTTTATTTGAAATGGGTTTCTTTTTGGATACTTAAAAGAAACCCATTTCAAATAAACACGTAAAAATTTTAATTTTCTGATTTTTCCTTTAGTTGTTCTATAGGTTCTATCGTATCAAAAAAATCATAACTCTAGGTCAACTGGAAGTACGTTGTAAGTTATGATTTTGATTGTTTTTAAACTCATACAAAACGCAAATATTACGCATAAACGCTCATATCTTTTAATTGCGTTAGGCTTAGAAGTTTAATTTTTACTGGGGTTCTAGAAGTTTTTAAGTTTATCTTGACTCTTCCATTAAATTTGTAGAAAATGGTTATATACATATTGATCCCATACGGGTTCCATATTTTTCCTACAAATTGACGTCACAAATTTTAACCTTAATTAAATACCTTCCAAGTTTACTTTCGTCGAGCTTCGCAAACATTTTTTTAAGAATAAGTAGATGTAGAGCCGTTAGAAAATTTCCTTGTATAAAATCGTTGCCCCTAACAAAAATCGAGTTGATAACAAACAAAACGACTGGCATTGACTCTACACAATGGCCCTTCGCAAATTACACGCCATGCCGGCAATTACGCGTGCAACAACAGATACATTTGTATGACAATGATGGAGTTTTTCTGTGAAATACGATATGCTGCGTTTACCATAGTGTGAGACTTTACTATATTGCGAATTTACTTTCTTCCAAATTTTTATGTAACTTTTTTAAGGTTTATTAGTAATTTTAATATTTCACTGGTATCGAAACTGTTAACTTAACTATGACTTTTTATTTGATTAAGACGTTGGTCTGTCAATCGATGAAAGGCGCAAAGATTATAGATAATCTGTAATAAGTAACAATTAAAAATTAGAAAATAAATGCTTCAATCAAAATCAAATTTATCATTGAATTGACATTTACACTATAAATATATAGGTACACTAATACAAATAAAAAGTAAACTATTTAATAAAATGTGCAACTATTTATAAAACACTATTATTATCTACTTGATAACAGTATTATCTGTCAACACTGGAGCTACGACATTGTGTCCGGTCCCTCTTAGAACTGATAGTTGCGCGTCCGACCTCGCCACCTCGCTTCCTACCGCTTCACGGAATATGATCGTTTTGTAATCGATTCGCGTTAATTATATTTAATCTATGGCGTTGGATGGCGATGTTTATGGTATATCGAATCGTAACATATCGCTATTTCCAGGTTAAAGGTGATGTATTATCAGAGCTTATTAGTGAAACATTTCTACACACAGCCCGACTTACGTAGTTTAAAAATCTTATATTAAAATTTAAACAACATAAGCAATTTTTATATGTATCTTTAAATTATCCTTATGCTATCTTAAATATTTCAAAGATTAAATGTGTATATTTATAGTTCGCATACGGCTTTAATTATTACGGCATTAACTGCGTCTTTTTGTTATATCATTATCATTGCCATTTTCCTACATTTTACATACGACCGATATAAACTTGTTGTAGAAATTAACAGGTATTTACAACAAAAAATAAACGATATTTTAACATTTTACATACTTTCCTCCTGTTCAATAATATAAAGTACTTTTCAGTTGCAATTCACACTGATAATGGGACCGTCAACGTTGTAAGCGCCCGACTGCGAACTGTCAGCTACGAAAGCGTCAAAGGGTTTTTGTCAAGGCGCGAATTAAATCGACCAGCGGGAGACTTCAGAGGTGACTCGTAATTGATTGGGAACCGGTTTCATCCTGTTCTTATGTCCAATGAGCACTAAGCTATAGCATATGTACATATGTATGTACGCAAAAAATATGCATCACTCAGTGTAAGTTTTATTATTCTAGGCAGGTATATAGGTTTTTAGATTCACGCTTTTTTTAGTATTATGAAGTAGTAGGTAAAGAGAATATGATATCTCCGCTCTCCGCTTTCTACCAGAACTCGAGACATTATGTGTAGAGTGACAGAACTCAATGCTCTTTGTCATAAGAGTGCATAAAAATAAAAAAGCAATATATTCGCCAGAGCTTGTATCGAATTTACAACAACGCGTATAAAGTGTAAGTCTCATGTATATAGTCCAAGTATTTATGATAAATGTCTTGTTAGGAATCGTGACACGTATTTTTATGATTTTTAAAGTGTTAATTTTATTTACACTAAACTACTCGAATCTTGTACGGTTTTCGAGAGGCACAGGTTAAAATTCAGCTGCTTCCTAATTTTTATATGTTTTTCGTAACAATTTTTTCTATAATTAGTGCGGGCTTTTAAGATTTTTCTTTAAAAATCATACCCATATTTAATAAAAACAGCATTCTCTCTCTCCAAATTATTGTTCCTTGTAATTATATAATTAAATAATTATTGTATTGTCTTTTGTTAGCGGATATTTGTAAAAATCTCCCCACAGAGATGCTAACAACGCAATAAGTTCTATAAAGCATATAAGAATTTCAACGCAGCATTCGAATAACTTCATCCTCAGCCCGTCTTTAACCAATCAAAAATATTTTGAACTTGTCTTCACCTCCATTGCATAACTAGAACTATAAGTGAATTGATAAATTGTACGTAACTAAATATCACATACACCACCTCCTACATAACAGTTTCAGTGTTGTTGTTTCAATGTTCAAATGTCATGTTATATCAAAATATTATTGATGTAAGTTTATTAAATGGAAAACTTGATCTTTTGTTACATTCAGAAATGTTCGTAAATTATTTCGTTTACGTAAATTATTGTTTAATTCCAATTTATGTCACAACTCCTAAGAGGGTCTCGGCCTAGTATTGCTCTCGTACAATGATATAATTACCGTCCCGATAAAATATTGGCAACACGGAAATATGGCGTGTACTACCCTTCGTACTTCATCTCGTCTCGTTCCCGAGAGCCGCAACTGTCGATGTCACCTTAATTTACGACTTCCAATTACAAAATTCTCATCCTCTACAAAAGCGGAAGAAATGAGCTTTATTATAAACGCAATAGAATGTTGAAACAAATTATACATCAATAATATAAGCGGTAACCAATTTACAATTTGGAATTCTACAAAATAAACATATTAACTTTTAAACTAAAGTAAAATCGTAAATAAGACTATAAAACTAAACTACTAAATGATAATACATTTAATGGCACTATTCAGTTTCCCGTAATTAAAATTGTTTATTTCAACAAAAAAAGATGATTATAAGCCAGTTAACTGTTTCCTTGTAAGTGACCCTTGACTTGTGATACTAGTGTAATCCCACTAATTAAATGTATGCAACAGGCTATTGTTGTAAATACGTTGTTTTAGTACCAATATCAAGCTTGTAAACCATCTCATTAAGTAAAGCATTGAAATTTGTTAAATTATAATTTTATTGAATTTAATTTTATAAGGACAGTTCGTTGCTGCCGTTGCTAAGTACAAAGATATGATTAAACTGCCAGAGACCGGCTTTATTTATAAAATAAAAATTATTTGACGAGGGTTTGCCATTAATTTCGGCGACAATGTGATAAATAATGAGAGAGGTGTAATGCGGGGGCGGCATCCCTCTAAAACGTAACGTTTGATGGGCTGGTTTTGAAGTTTTGACGGCTCACATCCTAATTTTCTTTCTGTCGGTGTTATCCCCGACACGTTTCAATAAGTTTCGCTTTGTGGCGATATTTTCAATTTCAAAGTTTTTATAGACTTAAGAATTGTGCAGCTTTAAAAGAAAGAGAAAATAAAATAGGGGAAAGTAAGATACAGATATATTAGAGAGGCTATTTCTACTAAAATTGTATCATAAATAATTATAATAAATGGCAAATTATCATATATCTAACATCTGTATATTTCATTCTATGTAAACAAAGCTATTGATTCCAATAATTCAATTAGAGCCAGAATATCAAAGCGACAGATCGATTGTACAATATCAAAGAACGTCAACCGCACACACGAACCGACGTAACAAGATTTGTAGGATATGCATACAATACATATGGTCAACATGGCATATATAGTTTATATTATTTTATATAATTCCAATAATTTTCTGTATGGATAATTTTATAGTAAATTTATTAAATATATTATAATAAGCTTCACGCTTTATCATAGATACAAAGATTAGCAAGGAGAGCTAGTGTGAAGGAACTTCTCTTTTCCCAACTCAATCTTCAATCATCGCGTTTAATTTTATTTCCTATCTGCACCGCAATGTAAAGTATAAAAAAAAATTCATTTTTGTAAAATGTGATCGTTATTATTCACAATATTAATATTAATTTATATATTACTAATACTTTTTTACAAACTACATTACATTTTTACTGCATAAAACACAACATTATCATTGTCCTACAATTCATGGCGGAATATTTGTTTAGGCTCAAAAACATTCTAAACACTTCTCATAAATCATGTCTGTTAACAATAATGAAAAAGAAAAATCATAAACGTTTTAAAAATCAATATTTTGTAATAACTAAACGCAAAGTCAATAAGTCAAAGAGATATTGAAACACATTTGGCTCCAGTAAATCAAATTTAAATTCAACTTGGCGATTCATGGCGGCGCGTGATCCGTGAAAAATTGCTTATTTTAAAACGATATTTCGACGCTCTTTCCATAGGGTGGCATCGTGTCAGAACACAATGCTGCATAAAAATTAAATGCTGTTATTTGAAAAAATAGGAACAATGTATAAATTTAGTATTGCACTAATAAATATTATTACAACGATGACATTATAAAAACAATTAGTGTATAAATATTATACATATCAATATTTCAAAATCAATTATACTCTATAACTTTCCTAGGCCTAATATATATACTTTTTTTTTAGCTTCGCGCTTTATCCCGCATATTGCAGAGGGAACTGCAGGAACCATATGAACCTAGTGTTAAGACACTACGTTGCTTAGTTCCCTGCTTTCTCGGTCCCCGCTTTCTGATTTTGACGAGGCATTGCATTTTGAATGGCGGAACTCAACGATGCACTTTGCCTAGTTTCCAGAGCAAAGAAAATGGAAATAGAAAAATCCATCTTCTCCGAGTGTGAATCGAACCCTCAAACCGTCGCGTTTACAGGCAGACGCTTACGCTTCTGCGCCACGACGATCCTCTATATATACGTTATAAAAAATATATATACGTCGTAAATATTATAATTTTAAAGGATTGGATTATCTTTGCGTGCGCACATTATGTACGTATGCAAGATTTGCGACTAGAACTAAAATAAATTAAAAACGGGGAATCCCATAAATATGTCACAGGCTACATGATAAGCTTCCAGTCAAAACCTATCTATAGGTATAATTAATAATAACTTATCTATAGGTATAATTCACGAAAGATTTTGCTAATCTAATAAAACCATATTTATCATAATTTGAAATACCCATGACGGGATCTTTACGATATAATTTTTATCATATGCACAAGTATAAACGATAAATAATCAAAATTTCTTGAAATATATATTTAAATACAAATACTTTGTAAAATTAGAAATATGTGTCATACATAATATTACTTTTTTATATCATATAAAATACTATATTATTTCTTTCTTTTAATATACAACTGAAAACTTATGTAATCAACTCATATTTTTACTAAACCTGCTTGAGTTTGATATGAATCGATATTTTCGATCGACCCTAGTATAGTTATCGTCATCTGCCTTCAAATTATCGTAATTATAAACCACGGGCCTACTTCAAAACTCTCAGGTTGCTGTCCAAATATACGTTAGGGTCCGTTACGATTCTTGCAATCAAAAGAATTCAATCCACGAAGTTGGGCTCCATATCTATTCTTTCCTTCCCCTGCTTTGAGATAAAACATTTTAAGCAATAATGTACCCTTAAGCCAACAGTGCAAAGTCTAATTTACGAAGCACTTGTTAGAAACATTATTGAAAGTCGAGAGTTTAGCAAAGAAAATCATCAATAAACAAAAGTATATTTAAATTAAAGCACCGAGATGTGGTGCCGTGTTTGTGTCCGATTCAACAGAGTGTTCTATAAAAAGCATGTTATTATTAGGTATATTAAAAGTTAGTAAATATTTAAAAAAAATATTTACAATGAATAGGTACATGTTATGGAAATTCAAAATTATTGTCGATATATAATATGATAAAATATTAAAAATATTCTAAATAACAAGCGAAAGAAGAAACAACTTTATTATGTAATTGTATAAAGTATAATTAATTTCTCAATCAAAATTACCTTGATTTATATCCTTCAACCATAGAACACCGTTTACATTGCTAAACAATACAAAACTTGATAAAGTCCTTGAAGTAATAAAAGCGGGCAGACATTTGTGTGAAGTCGCGACGGAGAATCGAATCCGCTTTCACAATTGTTCTTACTATTACTATTTGTTCTTGCTAACCAGGGGAGTTACACAAAAGATGTCCTGATAAAAATATTCGATAACAGTTCATTTATTAAATTGGTCCACTTCTCTCGGGAAGCTGCTTGAACTCTTATTTAATGTTGTATAGTTTGATTTTTATTTTTATTAAGCATATTATGAATAATTGTAGTTAGGTTGGCTGTGTAAATTAAAAAAATGGGTATCATTGATGAATATTATAATTTTATGCGTATAATCATAGTAAAAAACCGTTAACCCATGCTTTTTTTAATTTATATTTAAAAAAAAGTCACGCCAATTTCTACCCTTTCGTTTTTTATGGAAAAATGTTTTTTTTTCGGAAACTGCGACTTTACGCAAGCCTTTGTGATGAATTTCGCACGGTTCGTTATGACAATCGGGGTGTCAAAGTTTATTTGAATGCTTTACTAATTTCGGTTTCTAAGGCCCTTCCTATGACAATGACATTGCTATCTCTAAAAAATGTATCTTCGTCTACCTGTCTTTATAGAGACATCAAAAGGGTTGATCCCTTTCCTTGACCTTTGACACAAAGGGTTACTTTTTTTGTAAAATGTATAAAATCTACAGATACGTCTAATTACGTCAATTGTTAAAATTTTACTCATCCCTGAATTTCTCAAAAATTGGTATTAGATTAATTGTGTATTTGAAGGTCGCGATCATACCATCTTAAATATGTTTTTTTCTGAGAACCTCTAAAAGATTTTTCATTTTCTAATGTAAAAATTAAATCCACTAACATTTATGTGGCACTGTAGTAAGTAAAATAAAAATGTATAATTGTATATATATACATATGTGCATATGAGTTTCTTAGGTCTTTGTGTATTGAAAAAATCTGTGAATACATCAAAGGTTAAGAATTATATTATTCTTTACGGGCTTGTTGACTGCCCAAATAACATAGACATTAAAGGCAAAAGTTGAAAGCACACCTACTGAGATCCATAGGTGTTCTGATTTCATGTTTAAACTATCGTAACCACTTAGAAATATAAACATTATGTTCACAATAATATGGTCGAATTTACAATGGATTAAGATAGCAAATTTTGTAGCCACAGGGCGTATCTGTTTTGTCAAAGTAGTCATGTGAATAATTCTTCACAAATCCTTTTAGTGATTATCATTTAAATGATAATAAAAGTCAAGATATAAGGGGCTGCAACAATGGCGCGAATATAATAATCTTTCATTATATATACATACATGATCAAGCCTTTAGTTCGAAAATAATTGATCAAATTCATATATAACAAGATTGTTAGCAATTTTGATACAATTTTATATAATAATAATTATATATCATTATCACATGAATAAAATAATCATTTAAGTGATAATACATAAATTTACTTTGTTCTATTCAAAAATATTTACATTTATTTATTTAGGCACGTTTAAGTAACGTTACATAGAAGCGTTGGTAGATATCAAAGATCAACTCCCACCGCCTACCCGCGTAGACACAGATCGATTTGTGGCTACAAGTGACAAAGTTTTTCAAGATGGCGCAGGGGGTGTAGGGGGTTGGGATGCTCATATTTTTTACTGTCGTCAGGGTGAGCAGTCAAGCCGATCGCTACAGCGCTCTCCACTTGGCCTCTTAAAAGCAGTCTCTAAGGGACGTTTCTGATATGCGCCTATATGGGTGGGTAAGTGTCTGTAAAGCTAAGGGTAGGCTTTGACTTCTTGCCTGGCCTGAGTACGGGGGAAAACATGGTACGTCGTTTGATGTTACATATGTAATGTTTTCTTATTTAATTGTTGAACCCCATATATCAATTATGTTACGAGTGTTTCAAGTGTCTGTAAACGTACACTTTTTAATTATATTCAATTAAAAAAAAATATATACATAATTTTAAGGTCTTTGGTATTTAATTTAAAATATAAAATTCTTAAGAAGGCTGTCGTGGCGCAGAGGCGTAAGCGTCTACCTGTAATCGCGACAATTTGTGGGTTCGAGTCCCGCTCGTGGAAGACGGATTTTTCTATTTCCATTTTCTTCGCTCTGGAAAACTAGGCAAAGCGCTACTTTAAGTTCCGCCACTCATCACGCAATGCCTCGAAAATTCGCGGAAAGTGGGGACGGAGAAAGCAGAGACTATACAACAGAGTGCCTTAACACTAAGTTCCACGGTTCCTGCAGCTCCCTCTGCCTACCCTGCCATGTGCGGGATAAAAGGGTGAAGCAAAAAAAATATTAATTAAATTATTAAAAAAATAGAACACATAATTAAACGTTAAAGATATATGTATTTTTATGTCATCGCTTTGATTTTGTAAGAATACAACTTTGGACAAAGTGGTTTATATACCTACTCTTAAATTACGGCTACTGATAGAATAGAATGACGAAAATATGATAATCCAAATTAACGACTAATTTAAAAATACGTAACTAATCTGTAACTTAATACTCACAACAAATGATAAAAAAGTAATATATTACATTATAATGATAATGGATATACGAAAATAACCTTATCTTAAATTGAAAATAATATTTTTTTTTCCGACGATATTTATTCAATTCCATATAAAATGCATCGTTTCATAACATTTACAGTACTAAGTCAACATGTACATAGATAATGTGTATCTGAGGATATTTCACGGCGAGTCGGAGGCTGGTTAACTTCCTATGGCTATGTTTACTACCAGATAAACGCTTTAAATTAATAAGTTAGTACATGTGTTTTATTATTTAAATTGATCTTAAATAAAATATATATTTCTTTCACCTTTTTGGGTCATTCACCTATATAAAAAACACACAATTGTTTTATATTTATGTAATGTTTTTGCGTCATGGAGTTGTTTTTATGAAGACATCTATAAAAAGAAATAATATATTGGAAATGATGAAAAATAATTGTAATTGTATATTTATATGGCCGTTACATAAACAAAGTTAAATGAAATTCAAAATACATAGGTACACATTTTCATGAGAACGTATATATAAAATAATTTTCGATTTTGAAATAAATGTAAACAAAAATTGGAGTTGCCTCCTTTTACTGGTTGCTCCGAAGCTATGTACACAATCCGTGGCGTGCTTGAAATTAATTTCACATAGCCTCAGGATATACAGGGTGCGGTTCATCCCGCTATACCAGCAACGGTCAGACACGTGCTCTGATAATCAGATTTACGTTAATATTAATTAAACAGCTTATTATACGAGTATATATTTTTTGAGTAATACTTTAAAAATACATAAAAAGTCTACAGTTGTAAACTAAAATAAAACACATTTTCATTGATACTATAATTCAGTACAATTTACGAGAATACGAACCCAAATAAACTAAATTGCTGTGTAATCAAATTGAAATTAATCTGTTTTTAATATTATTAGTTCAATTACTAATTGTCCTTGATTATTCTGAAATGATATTGACAAAAATATCACGATGCGCACATATATTATCAAGCGTCACAGTTTATATCTTGATTAATGTAGATGGTTTTACCTATCACATTACTCATACCCAAGTATAAAAATACTCAAGGCCCCAATAATAATATTATTACATTGTGCAGCTTAAAGCTTTTCTCAATCGAAATAGGGAAATTTATATTAAAAATTTTGAAAAATTCTAAACGGAATTGTATATTTATATGGTCGTTACGTAATCAAAGCCAGATGATCATTAATAATGGATGTTTGAAAAAACATAACATAACATGGTTGTTTTTATATTAATAAGTTCTTTAGTTTTCGAGATTTTTATATATTTTAAATAAAACCATTTAAACGGATGTATCGCGTATATTAACATTTTTTGTGAAACCCGACGTTTCGAACACTTTGCAGTAGTCCGTCTACCCGTCTACCCGTGACCACGGACTGTAAATTAAAAATATTTGTATAGTGCCACTTTAGTAAGATGCAAGTCGGCATCAAGTTCTGGCAGTCAAAATGTGGATTTGAATTTAAGTGGAATGCATGTAAATATTGATTGTCTGTGCAATATTTTCTCTTTTAAGTTTCAATAACAGATGGTGGTAAATGTAAGCAAAATGTCAAGAATTATATAAACTACACAATCAAAATTACGTACGGCAACTAGTATTTAATACAACTCGCCGAAAACAAATATTTATAATTTTTATGAAAATTAATAAAGACTTAAAATCGATGATGTAAAAAACTTTACTTAATTTAAAACTGCATCACAATTGCATACGTAGGTGCATACCTATACAAGAGTTACATAGAATTGACTATAAGTGGCTCACTTATAACAGTGTCTAACATTATTAGTGTTTCAAAGAAATTACACACCACAATAACATTTGTATTCAAACAACTCATCGAGTAAGAGTAACACGTTTGTTCAAGCCCCGAACGATTGAACAAACATGGACGTACTAATAATAATAGCACATTATAGCAAATAGAATATTATCATTCTTCCAGCACTCCAAAACTACAAAGGGGATTTAAAACAAAAAGAACAAAAGCCCAAAACAATGGTCACAGTTTAATGTGAGAGTTTTCCATTGTCCGAACATGGGAAGACTCTTGTGCAGATGAAGTCATTGAAATAGAAACGTATTTTTATTTAAACGATTTATAGTATTTCAGTATCGTCGGTTATTGTTTAGTGCTTATATAAAATCCATACATTTATAGAATAACTATGTGATAAAAATATTTTTGCAGCAACATTTCCGTTCGCTCAATTGTTAGATAGTAGGTAGTAGTAGTGTTTTCAATATTATTAAGGAAAAATTTTACATAGACTATTTGTATGAACATTCGTTTTCGTATATATTCAGAAAAATCTTATCTCAAATTTCTTCATACAATACGCATTGATATCATATGATGATACGTGTCTTGTCATTATTTTCTAAACTCATTTTTGTATCATTTCGAACAGATGATAAAACTTTATGTTACTAATAGTGAAAGATGCTACAATCTATTTTGTTTATTTGGTGGCAAGTGTACTATGTACTCGTTACGTATCATGTGATAACAACGAGATAACGAATTTTATTGAAAAAAATATTTTTATTATAATTTTCTAGTTGACTTTGAGCCAATTCGTCAGAGAGCGCGAAATATATTAATGCATTCATTGCGACATCAAACGCCCACGGAGGATATCTAAATATGCGAATCCTATTAAATCAAATATAGCCATCCAATCACTGGTTAAATGTTTCAGTGCATTTATGCAGTTGTTATGACGGCTGTGTGAGCAGATTTGCTGCAAACTACATTCTTCTATTTATGGTTTTAAGCCAATTAAAGTGTTAGCTTTTTTCTGAAAATAGTAATGCTTTACACGCCCTAAGAATAGCATTAAGTGTATTTTATTTCTATTACTCTGACTTGATGCTTTAATAAATGAACGAGAAACCTATTTTTAGATTTTTTTTAATTTTCCGGGTTAGAAAGCTGTCAAAATGGATCCGGTTCCCCTACGAATTGATAAAATAGCTCGCCCACAAAACGCCAAAACGATATAAAAATTTACAAAAGGCGCTCTCAACGGCTCTCGACGTAAACGCTTTAACTATGTCCCAACCCCATACTTCAGGATTGCTCACTCCACTTGTCTCCAAAAACCCGTGAATATTTCATTGGATTCTGTATCCAATGGCAGGGTAGAAAGAATCAGCTTCGCGTGCAAAGATCGAGATAATGATGGCACTTGAACCGATGGCTTGCTATAGCTTCTAATTGGTGGTAGTCCTCATGCAAAACTGTTGCACGCGCCACCCCTATATACAAACACTAAGTGGATCTTTCAATACATTACCTAACTTTAAAACCATATTATTGAGTCGTTCATACTTATGTTATTTATTTATTAGTAGAACGAAACTGTCTTCTAACAGATTATATCCACAAAAACCCAAAAAAAAACATCACACTTTGGGAAAAACCGATGGACTTTCCAAAAGATACAAACATTATCTTATCGTGACAATTAAAGTAGAAAATTTTATTAAATTAGTACTTGTATTAGTACTTGAGTGATTGTCTTTTCGACATGCGGCAATTGATTTGTATTGATATAGATAACACAAAACAATAACACCGATCTGTTATTATCGAACAAATGTCACTAATACACTAATATCATTTTTTATTTTACGTAGAAAATAAGCAAACTGTGGTTGAGTAACTAATAATAACTTGTAATATTTTAAACGCATAATTATGTCAGGTATTATATTATTTATAACAACAACTAGCTGATTCTAGAATATATACCTGAAGAAATATAGGCAAAAATATTGATAAAGGATTAAAATGTCGCTTACATTTGCATAAATGCAATTTTTTTCATCCTTGCAAAGAATAATTTAATTTTTGTTTGCTTTTTCTATAAACACCATTAATAAACACCATCTTTATTGAGTAAGCCTAAATGTGATAGGTATTCTGTCATAGATATTAAAAACAAAAAATATTGTTAAATATTGGTTTCTGCCATTTAAGATATTTCGTTTGCCATCACACTTAATCAGTTTATCGACACCGGGCGTGCCACGCGGCGCATTCCGACCGCGCCGACCCGCGACCGCGCTTTACGACACCATTAATGACATACGTAACGACCGGGAAGAGAATCGATTCTCGACCCGCTTACGATTGAATGTAAACGGAATTTCATATCGATACATGTATTACGATTATACGACACATGTTTAAAATTAAATTGAATTAAAATCATCAATTATTGAGTAATTGAAATATTTCGTTCATTATTTTGTTATATAATTAATATTAATTTTACATACAAGGATATAAACGAAGTTTACATATTTAACGTTAAAGTATTTTTACTGATTTATTTAAAAAGCACGAAAGCGCAGTTTTTTTTACCGCTCACAGTTTCTTAAAAATGTACTCTCTCCAAATTATTATTTGGCATTTATAATATATGTATAAATTTGTATATTATATTATTATTGACTAAAATTATATTGATCTTATCAACTTTAAAGTCTAACTAGATATCGTCATATGACAACTCGTATTTTATCTTTACGTAGAGCTGTATAACAAATAATGGCTTCACCTATCGCTACGTCACTTATCTCTTAATCGAAAGATTACATGGATATTCCCAGGCATAAATAAAGTAATGACACATATATTGAAAACATCAAAATTTGTATAAATCTATGCATGAACGACGTTGCACAGAACGCAAATATCTCAATTTCAAATATTGAATTTTCAAGAAAAACCTCAAGGGTACAAATATTGCTGTGTAATCCTTAATAATCTAATCTAAGTAAACGAACTATTTTGTGAACTGTCATGTAATATAAAACTTGTGATTACTTCTTTATTTGATACTAGAAGCTCTTATTCACGACTTTTACCAATAAAAGCTGAGAGTCGAACCTCCCGAAAGCCTTGTAACGCAGTGACTACCGCACTGTTCGTACCTACTTAGTCATAGTTCATTGAAATCAAGACCATTGAAACAAAAATTTTTAAAACATGCAACTACGATTGGAAAAAATCGTGCAAGCGAATCCATAGATGGGTCACTTGTATAGTATAGGTACTATTGGGAAGTTAACTTCAAAAATTTGATATACCAAACTTTCATGTCAAAATTATCAAGTTTTACCATAAATTTACGGCTTCCGGCTTTAACATCAACACATGAAGAACGTTGTGATCATTAAACTGTCGTTATTTTTTTATAAAAGTAATATTATATTGAAAAAAAGTATTAAAATTTACTTTACTAGTCATTACAGTCAGATAATTTTAATTGCTCACAAAATAATAAACATATAAATATAAAACTAAAACTAAGAATCATAAGTCATAAGTGAAGTTATGTTATCTATTATAGAAACGTAATATGAGGACTGAATGATTATCTATTATTGAAACGTAATATAAGAGGACTCACCTCTTAAGCTTCTATGTTTAGCACTATTAATTCATTGTTTAGTAAGCACAACAGGCGGAAGACACTGTTACCGAATTGGTAACCGATACTCACTGCTAATACTATTTGATTGTTCACGCATCGAAATTGTTACATCTATCTAAAAGATATGACACGATGATAATACAATGTTATCAGGTTCTATATTTTTAAGTAAATCATCAAATTTATAACTACGATAAGAATTTTCTATAGAACAATCGATGACAACGATCTAAAGCAGATATAATATGTAACAGAAATCAGGTACAACTCTTTAAACAATAAATGTATGTTTTTTTAGCTTCACGCTTTATTCCGCACATGGCAGGGTAGGCAAAGGGAACTGTAGGAACCATACGAACCTAGTGTTAAGACACTCCGTTGCTTAGTCCCTGCTTTCTCCGTCCTCACTTTTGGCCGTTTTCGAGGCATTGCATGTTGAGTGGCGGAACTTAACGCAGCGCTTTGCCTAGTTGTCAGAGCGAAGGAAATGGAAATAGAAAAATCCATCGTCCCCGAGTGGGCATCGGACCCACAAACCTCTGCGCCACGACGGTCCTCCATAAATATAATTAAACAAATAAATTAATTAATTATTATAAATGAATGCATAAAACGAATTATTATTAATAAAATGTGTTTAAATGAATATCAACAACATGAAAAAATGACCCTTTTTTAATTATTGTGATTTTTAAATAGTTCTTCCTAAACGAGACATTCCGAATGTTCAATTCATTGAACTTAATAAAAAGTTGGAGTAATAATTAATCATTTATCATCAGATAGATGCTTTTAGCAGTTTTACCACATTTAGTAACAAGAGTCGACATAGGAAAAATTTGTAGCACATATATGTTATATAAAAATCATGAAACGTCAATCGTCTATCAATCTTTCAATCTATACTACAATAAAAAAGGACTCTCGTAAACTAATTCGAATGGATCTTTTTTATTTTATTAAGTTATTAAGCCTTAGGGATTACTTTAAATTGAAATCACGAAAATTCGATTCGATTTAAAAAATTCATGTTAACTCAACATTAATTTTTTACTTTGTTTCTATGGCAATAAGACAAAATGCTGCGATGTATCCCGCCACTAAGCTTATAGTATCTGGAAAGACGGAAAGCGAAGAACGCAATAACTTATGTCTGGGTTTACTCACTTCTCTGCTATTTACGGAAATAATTAAAGGTTAAAGTGTAATACTAAATAGCGCTAACTTGATACGAGTTCTAAATAATTTATTAACATCTATTCTTTATTACTTTGAAAAATTTGCCTTATTAAATTTATTTCATTTATTTTCTAAATCTATTATATATTCAATTATTCAATAAGTACATACTGGATGCTGGTACATGATACAACTGGTGCAGCTATAAATCACGCAAATATTATATTAGAAAATTTCAGTAAAAATGTACTACTCATACCTACTTGTCAAATATAAGTAAACTCCATCATACCTGGATTCTCGTCGCTGCCTGGTAAAGGATCTCCATCTTCTTCCTTCCCTGAAAGCAAAAATTCATGTATAAAATAAGTTAAGCATGGAAAGCTTAAAATATTTTAACTTTACTCTCTTCAATAACCTATGATAAAAATAAAAACTAAATAAAACTGTATTTTATAAATATTTGAACTGACACTTTTTCTTGTTAAAATAACAAAACTATTAGTTAATGCTTATTAATCTGTACTTAAAGTATTCAAATTTTAATAGTAGATATATTGAAAAAATATTATTAGAGCACACAGCACGATATCTCCGTAGTATTCGCTAAAATTATCTACCACCCTTCAAGTTGTGCAAAACAAATAATTAGCCTATGACCGTCGAACGCGTAAGAGCTGGCACCGACAAGCACTGAAGAGGGTCCGTGCCTTCAAATTGATCTAATTATGAGTTGCGTGCACGCATCATCTAATGTACTAGCAACTAGCAAGACGTACATATACATTATTAGCTCCTATAAGAAATCCTAATAAGAAACTATTCAAAATATTTTTTTACGTTACCAACGATAATGGTGATAAATATTATTATCACAGGATAAAGATCTGGAAATTAGATTGATAAAGTTTTTTTTTTAATTTTGGTAAATTTCAATAGCATAAAGAAGGGGTGATCACAATCGTTTTTGCGGGTATCGTGTTTTAGGCATCTGAAGTCTAGTTTAACAACATCTTGAGTAACGGCAGTACAGCTACACCCAAACACCTTTTCACCTACTTAGTTTCAACAATATCAAGGCACGCGACAGGACACCGGAACAAAGGCGCATTGCATTGCAAACCATCATTACCAAATCAAAGAAAAAGAAGTCATAGCCAGCTGCCTTCCTACTTCCTCTCCTTACAAAACTGTGTAATACAAGATGTGCGCTTTGTACGACGGTTTATTTTAGAGCTCATTCATTACGGCACTCAATTTGGCGCGTGTTCTTATCTGCTTGTGTTCGTGAACTACGTACTCTATACTTGTGTCACATGTGTGCGTTTGTGCGTGTGTGCGTGGGGGCGAACAGACGCGTGCCGACGCGACGTCTGCTCTATGATAAGCGGAAACGAGTTGAAAACTATATTAGGGGATCCAACATACCAAATAGATGAAGTTGTTTCATTACAATAATCACAATACAGCTAAAAGGATTCATTATGACATGATGTATGCACGTAAAAAGTTCATAGTTTAATATGATTTTTACTACATTACACATAATTCCTATGTATAAAATTCATACGTATGTAAAAATTTGTGCTACAAGTGGCATGGTTAAGGCTAGCAGGAACTTCTGCATACTTTTGCATTTCAAGTACGTAAGCTGCTTTTATTAATAACAAAGAACAAAAAAGACTCCAAATATTTCAGAAAAAAATATATTAAAGCTGAGGTCAATAAAACAGCGCACATAGAAACCAGTTTCAAGATGGTTGAAGACGGCAGGCACCATCTGCCGAGGGCGGCGCGAGGCGTCTTCCGCTGCATTGTGAAGGAACACCCGTCCTGCGCACGCGCCGATATTGCAATTCCTTATCGCTGCTCTATAGGGTCTTAGTCTTTAGGAGGTCAATCCGCCTACGTCAATATCAGGTCACAGAACTTGTAATAGAAATAAGAAAGCTTTGTGCCTATATAATTTAGCCTAGAATGTTAATTGTCCCACAAATGTCACCGGAACACGCCACAGTCGCCAGTAAGCAGTAACGCACAGTTTATTCAATATTAGTGGCATATTGGTAATAAACGGTTTTAACCCTCAAACACTAGCTGGTGTCATTCGACAGTCCCTTGTTTGTTCGGAAGCTAAGCCGCTGTAACGGTGTTTGTCCTCACAAATTTATGTGTGTCGTTACCGTGCTGTCACAAATCTACTTATCTACTAGTACCACGCCTTCGATTCTAATGTTGTTTTTTTTGTCCATTTGACATTTATGAGCAACGAGGCATAAAAATACACATATAGCCAAACAAATGGATTCAATTTAAAGTAAAAAATGATCAGATCACATTATTTTATTTCGTCTAGTTAGAGCTCATATTTAAAATATTTTAGTTATTTAGACATACACACATATATATATATATATATATATATATATATATATATATATATATATATATATATATATATATATATATATATATATATATATATATATATATATATATATATATATATATATATACATATATATATATATATATATATATATATATATATATATATATATATATATATATATATATATATATATATATATATATATATATATATATATATATATATATATATATATATATATATATATCCTGTTCAATTGCCATAGCCCATGTATGTAGCATATAATACAGGTAGTTTGAGCATACAATTTTGTAAAATAATGTAGTACTCATATAGTATGTACACAGAGACAACTTAGATGGCTATAATTATAGCTAAACTGTACCTGCTTTGTCCACTACGTCGACGCTTTAGTCCATTGTTTCCGACTCTAGCAAGCATATCGATCGATTTATTTTATAATATAGTACGTTCTTAGACTAAGAGCACTAACCTGTAATAGATTATTTAAAACATTTTAGTGCATAAATTACTTCCCCCCCTTATGCACTATTTTTCATTTAGTTAAATTCAACTTAAACCACATTTTTATGAATTCTTACCTCTAAACTTATACCACAGTTTACAAGTACAACTACACTAAGAGATACTATGTAGATTACACTATGTAGACTAAATTTATAGCACAGAAGACGGAAAAAACATAGTCCCAAAATATCTGACCTGTGCAGTTTATTGAATAAGAACAAAATGAATTCAAAATATATTTTACTACTTTCTTAGCGCATAGGAAAAATAACACTCTTAGTCACATTGAAATATACCTCCCTAACCAAATTTTAATATACTCGTAAATCGTCACATAGGAGTAATTCTTGTAATAACCACGTGTAGCTGTCATTTGAACATTGTAAATCCACCCATAGCAGATATGACCGTAGCCGGAATTCGCGTTTCGTCGCCAAATTAGATGATTTATTGTGATCGCGGATCAAGCGGCAATAAATGCGCCCCAGTCCACACAGGGACATTTGTAGATTTATCATTTTAAAATATTCACTTAATTAAGCTCTCGCATATAAAGCTTCATAATAATACTAGAAAACATATTTATTTAGTTAAAATAAGCAGCCTTTTCGATAGTTAAGTAGAGCATAGCAATATTAAAACACTTTTGTGATAATATAACATGATAAAATAAGGTATTTTTTTATTTTTCATTTGAAATTGCAAAATGAAATTGTATAATTACCGTTCGAAGCTTAACGCCCACTAGACTTCGTGACTAAATTAAACCTAGAATATTCGTTATAAAAATTTCAAGTATGAAATCACATAGTGTTAAATGTGGAGCGAGGGGAAGTAGCAATATGGAACGAAAATATTACAATAAACTATAGAGCTATATTGTGAATGTGACAGTCGGCGTGTCGCGCCCCGCTCTAAGGGTTAATGCAGCGAAAGGGCCTTCTTCACAAATGAAGGGATAAACAATACATTTTTCTGTCCTACATAATTATTTAAAATAATTAATTCGAAATGATTACGAACGCGATATCTGTGTAAGAAAATTAAATTTTATTAATTAGTTGTTCAAGCTTAATTCATTTACACTTTATGAAAACCGGAATAAATTTAGTACTCTATTCGGTTTTCTGTTTTCTTTTATCGAAACGTAAAAGATATTTCACGAACCGGTCAGAAGTTAACATTTAAAACAAATATTCTTCTGTAAAGGAATCGGTCAACCTGTAATCATGTTGGTATAAATTTATTTTCTATATAAATTAGGTTTGAATATAAATTCTAATTCGACTTATATAAATTATAATAAGCTATAATACTGTCTGTATACAGATTCATGTTTTTAGTTTGAACATACATAATTACTGACTCAAGTAGAGGTCAAACCTTTAACCATTGTGTTCACTCAGACACTCTCGTATTCCGCCAAAACGGATTCAATACTATAAAATTTGAATCTCAATAATTCGGATTCTGTGTTAAAAACAGAATCTTTTCACTTACCGTCAGAGAAATTATTTATTCAATAATTACCTTTCTACCTTCAATACTCAAATTACATTTTAATAAGTAAATAACTTTGACAATATTATTTGTCTAAAAATATAAATAAATTTATTATCAAATTATTTTTACTACGTATCAAAAGAAAAGAATTTCTTCGAAGACTGTTAAGAAGAAAGCTGCATTTACGCCGACACATAATAAAGCGACTGCATTGACAACTAACATGAATTAACTTTCAACGACAACCCTCCCGTACTATCAATCTTAAAGCTCTCCCTCCACAAAGTATCTATCGCCTTCGTTTTCGTA
Organism: Dione vanillae; assembly: GCA_037178615.1. Lineage (NCBI taxonomy): Eukaryota > Metazoa > Arthropoda > Insecta > Lepidoptera > Nymphalidae > Dione > Dione vanillae. The sequence goes on from JAZFAU010000190.1 coordinate 823,383, forward strand.
TCGCATTGCTTATACCTTAATAAAACTGTAGATCTCCGATATGCTATAAAAATAATATACATATCTCAATGCTACAAAGCTTTATTATTTATAAAAGTAAAATAAATACTATACTCATCGAATTTTCTCTGTCTAAATATTTCTTTTTTTTACCACAAATGTCACAAATGTGTAAAACAAATGTGCTATCAATTACATTATCACATAATTACGAATAACTTTTAAAAGTTATTTTTACGTAAGTTATCTATAGAATTGACTTCCGTAAAAGTAAAATTTGGTATACTATTGAACTATTGAAAATATTAAATACTAGGAACGCACCAATTCAAACCTTAAATAATTAAATGAATGCAAGGAACATTTTATAAAAATCATATTTTCAATAACTTTCTAACCCTCTGTACGTAGAACCTAATGTGAACGCGATTTAAGTGGTCGATGGAGCCTCAGCGGTTTATTCACTTCTCACGCAGTGGGTTGCTTAAGGGATTACTCGCCACGCGACGTTACAGATATTGTCGATTTAGTGAGATCCGACGAAGTAATGATGCCATCGTAATTGTAGGGGATTTCTAAAGCTAGATCCATTTAGATTGATTAATTCATCTGAATTATTGTAAGGCGGAATTAATTTACCACAATGAAACAATTTTGTGATAATAATATTCAGTCACTATTTGTTAACTTCGCCTGTGAATACATTATATTTATTTTACATATTTAATTTTTTTATAACATTAGATTATATTTATTATCATATGTAACAAATAAGTGCTTATATCAGCGAAGACAACAAAAACTTATAAGTAGGACAATAAAATAAAGATATATTTTTACACTTTAACTAAAATTAGTTTGCGAATACAATGTTTTCTTAATACAATATAGTCAACTACATATATCAACAAAAAGTAGTAAAAAAAATCTAATCTTACCGTCTAAGTTAAGTAAAATTATTCAAAAATAGATCCCAATAGAACTATACAAACTATACGCAAACAATATAAATCATTAAAAGACATTTAACGCTGAACGAATGAACGAACACGCGCTATTATAGAGACGTTATACACATTTTTTGTCTGGCCCTCGCTACCGCGCTATACGGATCTATTCATCGCCCCTACATACACTAAATTAGCGGAACATTACCGAATTTAAATAATATTGCCTGTTCAACTTTCAGAGGTAATTCAATAATATTTTAAAATAACACGAAAAAGGCAATGATTTTTGTGTATGAAAATTCTTAATATTTAATTAATTTAAGCATCGATGTTGGTGAAATACACAACATATTATAACTATTATGGCAAAGAACGGGAAAAACTATATTATCTCTCGAGAGAACGGATTCTTTCTAGAGAAATTATTCTCTACTCAAAGTAAGACATCATATAGTGACTCGAATTTGAGCGCAAATATAAGAAAAAAAATTCTTTTCATTATGATTTATCCGGTTATATTGCTATATAGGAGATAATGCCGTAAATTTTTAGATATCATTCACTAAAAATTTACTGTCTTCTTAATTAACAATATACCTACATATATGTATAAATCGTAAAAAAAATCCCACTAGTAAAATCTTAAAGGAGCTTTCAAAATAAAAGGAGCTTTATAAACATGTATGTACAACAAAATTAAATTTATATACTATAAATTTATATTATATATTGTGTAAAGAAAAAAGTATTTATATACTAGTGAGAAAATTATTTACTATAAAAATAATTTAAAAAATAAACAAAATTCATATAACGTTTGTTGTATATCAAGCGCTGTGACTAACTCGCGTTGCATCCAAACGTGGGGTTCCACAGCATATGTCATGGACCTCACCCACAGATAATATTTCACGCAATTGTAAGCCAAATCCCTGACACAAAGAAATTATTGAGTTACACATGTCCCCTCGACCTCCGGTTGCGCAAATATAGATATGAAATAAATGGCATTTCGCTATTATCTATAACGACCCCATTAGCTGTGGAGGTGTTAACATTCACTTAATATACTATAAGTTATAAAAAAGAAAAAATATATTTGTTATTCGCAATTGTGATATCTATGTGATTATCTATTATACAGGCGTAGTAAAACTTGATTGAACTTATGGAGACATTTGTATATATTTCTTTACATTATTATGGATTTAAAATTAATTATTTTTATTTGAAGTAGTAGTAAGGGGTTAATTAAAGTGATAAAACAACCTTTGCACTATACCGTGTAACTTATTGTTTAATATAAATTTATTTTATTTGTTTAAGTGCAATAAGAGTTTTGATTTATTGCTTATACCAAATCTTGTATTTTTCAGACTTCCTCACAATATAGTGTCTTTAAAGATACTATCCTATTTTTCATGCTTAGTTGCTATTTTTAAGGTAGTTAAAAATTATTATAAATTTATTTATGAATATATTAATTTTGTGTTGCTTGTGTATGTCTTTATTTTCTGTATCTTTCTCGATTTTTTCATTCAGATCGCATAGCAGACTGGGCTGGATGAATTAGATATTGTTGATATCAGCGTCGACTTGTACTTTTTAATAGCAGAAAATTGAATATAATTCATTCCTCTGAGTGAATATCAAACCTGCAACCATCGCGCTAACGGTGTGATGTCATCTTAGACAGACTTACGATGGCTTCATTTATTGATTATTAATAGAAAAATCTTACGATAGTTTTATAATTCATTCCTCTGAGTGAATATCAAACCTGCAACCATCGCGCTAACGGTGTGATGTCATTTTAGATAGACTTACGATGGCTTCATTTATTGATTATTAATAGAAAAATCTTACGATACTTTTATGTAATATAACTCTATTTGTTACACACTCACTGCCTTTAAAAAATTACTGTAAACACTTTTATAATATAACCAAAACAATTTATATAAAATAAAACATAAAACACAATTGCCAACAAAATACCAATATTCTTTATAAAGGCGTGACAAAAGGCAACGTGAAGCCATCCCAATACGCTAGAGATAAAACAAAAGCGCGTTTGATCTGTCGCCCTCGTCACTTGTAGGGTGTCTTTTCGCTCTTGTTTACGGCTTGGCTGGGCTCACTTGAGACAAGTCACCATTGTCAAGATAATTATTGCGTAACGATATAAAGGCTCCTACGTGTTTGTCAATTTGGAAAGTTATTACCTAATTCATTTCAAAATTAAGGGTAGCTTTAGTTAATTTGTAAACGTACTATTTTCTGTAGCAGAAATTAAAAAAGAGAATGAAATGCTAATCCCTACGGATATCATTAACGTCTTCACGAATACCCTTCGGAGATTCCTCGTACGTTTTACTTGACCTTTTAGGTCAACCGGCATCATAAAAATGTATATTATAATACATATTTATATTAGATATGTATCTCGTAAGAAAACACAATATAGAAATCTAATTTGAAATTATTCTCATTCTTACACGACTTCTGTTTCAAATAAGTATACGGAACCGTTTCTCTTCAATAATTATACCTAAATTAATAGAAGTTTCATTTTCATGAAGAGCGTTTATTGCAGCGACATCTGGCGGATCTTACAAGTAGCATTGGAGTTATTGTTATTAATTAGAGCCCTTGGATTAATTAAGCAGGCGCCAATCACGTCGTCATCCGTCCCGATTCTTGCCAGTCTTGCCGAACGTCTTTGTTAACATCGCTACCATAGAGCTTGAAAGATTTACAAACTTACAAAATATATATGAAAAATAATAAATATAAATAAGGATTTTCATATAGTTCACCTATTTGTTATTGTACCGTATTTTTACTTATAATTGATAATACTATTAAATATATAAGTAATTTTTACAACATTAATCACAGTATTAGGTACAATCCTATTTTTAATTGCATATACGTGACGTTGAAATGTTAAAGCAAAAATAAAAAAACGGTTTAATCAAATATTTTTTTTTTGAAAATATTGTCTTTTCTAATCCTTTATCTGCACCAATTCTCTCCCAGGCGATAATGAAGTGGTATAATTTTAATCATGCGCGAATTGCCGACCTAATGTCTCAGCCACGTGACGCTCTTATCCGTTACTTCACTTGATCGTCTTTAGAAAAGTTGAAGTTTAGTTATAATGGTGATATGGATGGTTGTGGAGACTTCATATATTGATTATTTAATATGTCGGAGGAATACTAAATAACAAAACACAGAATAAAAGGTAAAAGCATTTAAATTCATTCAAGATTGTTACGAATTCTTTTAAAATTCTTAAAAATCCATGTTTTTCCACATTACCGTGATAAACACATGATATTAATGTTAACATAGTGGTATTTATTTAATAAAAATATAAAACATACACACTTTATGTCAAGTATCGTTCCAGCCCATTACAATAATACAACCGCTGTACAGTTAAAATTAAAACAAATAACACTTGCAGCGTCAAGAAAAATCCTAGGCACAACTGTGGCGTACTTTACAATAATTGTTGAATCATGTTTCTCGCCGTACATCAGGCCGTCCCATTAAGAATGAAAATTCTTTAATTCCTCGCGCAATTAACAGCTAGACTTGAGTCGGGCAACGCCAAGTGTCATCGTAAGTTTCAGAACGCGTCATTAATGGCATCTGCAGCGCGGTAAATAACGAAAAAACTCCACTAGGGGGCAGGCAGGGGGCGAGATGAGAGATTTTATTTAACAAAGTCTATATTAACCCGATGCAATTAGAGAGCGTTAACGAGCTGCCCGTAATGATGGAGGCCTACTCTCAAAGCGCATGCTAAAACAAAACAGTCATCTGCTCAGAGCATGTTGGAAGAAAATGTAATATAAATACGAATTAAATTAGTCTACATGTTGCAGAAAATGGGTCTATATAAGTGGCTAGTTTATAACACTGCCTTTTCATAATCTTAAACGTTAAGGCAAAATTTACATGTAACGATTGTGGATCGTTTTTATTTTTTTTTTTTAATTTTTCTTAATAAAAAAGTAATAAATAGTTACTTTATTGAAAGAACAGAAGAAGAATTTGTGAAATGTAAATGACGAATACTTCAACACATTTCTTTTTTCAGTTGAACAATGCGGAAAGAAAATTTCGTACTTGGAAATAGGTCCCCGAGTTTCGCGTTGACACATTACCGGAGAGTGATGAGAATTCAAAGCTGCCGCTTTTAAATATAATAATCGTTAGCTGGCTATTTATTGTTTAATTAACCCCCGTCCACGCCATTACCGAGCCCCGGCTATTGTTTATGCTATAACAAGACGGAAGAATTAGAAAACTTATTCTATCCGATTTTTGTGCCTATAGCTATAGACGACGTAAGAAAATTTTCAGCTCAATTTACAAGACGTTGCGTTAAGTTTAAGATGCAAAACTTAACGCTGTATTTCGTATTTATCAGAGCGAGGAAATACTAAATTCTCCTAAAGTGGGATTAAACCCAAGATTATTTTAATTACAGACAGACGATGTGCAACTACGTAATGACGACCACTATTAGATAAATTGTTTAATAAATAAACTATCTATTTATAGTATTATGGTAAACATTTTTTAAATTTATATGCTATAGTCACGGAATTTTTTGACACACTTGGTATTTAGATTTTTTATATTATTTAGAAAGAGGACTATGAGTTAATACATGTGAATATAATAAGTAAAATTTGGTACAAGTATATATATTTCACTTGTCCAAAATAATGATGAAGATGTAGATCAAATAAAAATAGTGCCACAGCAATTTATTCAGTCATTTCCTTTAACCTAGATGTGACATTAACTTTAGTGTGTGGTGTTTTGTTCTCAGAAAGGTACGCGACCTAAAACACATGTGAAGGGAGCCTGAAGTACCTAGGAGGATTATTTTTAATTAATACCTTCTTTAATATAAATATGATCGTTTCAAGCGCACTTGTTTTACCGTTGTGAAAGATTACGAAACATGTGGAGTGTAAGTATCCTTACAACTAATTAACAATATAAATCTAGACTGGGATTTTATTGAAAACTTAAAATAACTAAATTAATCGCTGCGGTTATAAATTCATATATGACTTGCAAAATTTAGTTAAATTGCTTATAATTCTGTTTTTTTTTTGTCATATCTAAGTATCTATAAAATAAAAAAATATGTGCATCTTTTATTTTTAGGCATTTTTGGCATTTTTTAATTCTGTTGCCATCCCAACAACCTAGAAAAGATAAAACACACGTATGCTGTTATTATAATGAAAAACAGGCGAAAAATCAATATCACTGTAGATTAAATGTTCAAGGTTACTTGCGTAATAATCTGAATGAAGATTAACAATGCATTGTAATATTAACGTTAAATACAAATTTAATAATCATTTATGTATTGGAAGAGAATTATTGCAGACGCCGCGTTGGTTATTAAAAAAGATTTTTTTAATATAATAAAGGTTTATTTTGAACTGGAAGTTTAACCATATGAATATGTTTAACCAATAACTCTTTACGGTCAGTTTAATTAAAGTGTAAGTATATTTTACTCATAAATAAAACTTATTTAAAAAATTTTTGTATGAGCTTTTTTATCTATTTTCTGTATCCAGGTTAACAGATACTAGAAATCACGTAAGCACTTGTAATTTACTGTACTCGAAATAAGCGAAATACTTCGAGTTAGGAAGCACTGCTACGGTGTCATTAGGTAAATTGTTTAGATAGCGGCACGCTACATAAATTGCCTTGTTACTTACTACTAACAAGAAACGAATATCTAACAATTTGTTTTAATTTTTTAATTTTTATTCCTTTGTTTCATTTATTAGATGAAAAAATAGAAAAGTTAAATAATAGATAATCCTAGAAATCTATTCTAATCGTAATATAAAAATAATTGGCTAAAAAATTAACGGGACATCGGGGTTGTCATTTCAAAATAAATCTTAATATTTTTATAATTTCATTTAATTTTTCTTTAATTATATAAACTTCTATACTAGTTTATTTAACATTAAGACCAATAGCTAGATGTTAGTGATATATGATATTGTTATAGCAAACCATTTATTAGGAAAATTATTGATATTACACAGCGTCCCAGATTTACTTGACATCTAACCTTTGATAGAATGATCCCATTATCTGCAGACCCTTGTGTTAAGCTCTAGTCAGAAGTTTTTATATCTATGTAATATACAGCATGATCACTTAAGTGAAAAGCTCCATCTTATGTTTTTATACGAAACAGATAACTTTCAACTATTTTAAACAAGAATACTTAAAATTTTTGACAATATTGCCATAAATTAAACAAGTAAACGATTTATAATTTATTTGTTATATGAGGACGAAATTTTAATTTTTTTACAACATGTATAATATAATATTTTAACTATACATATTATTAACCACATACTATTATACTTTGGCAAAAACATCACAGTACATACTACATCACGTATCTATACGACCGAAGAGTTCAGCTATCGATGGTCACAAGAAATCAGGGTCCGAAGAAAATTTGGAGATGTGGGTGCACTAAATGACATGCGCCAGCTGTTACCACTCATAAAAACTACCCTCGGCTATCAAGCGTGTGTAGTGTATACTCTTATATTACGTGTAAACGTTGTAAGTGTTGGAACACTACTATATATTTCTCATAGTCACGATGATACATTTTCTAATTCTTTCCTTATAAAGCAGTAGGCAATTGTTTCGAACAATGAAGATTCAATCATTTTTTGTATTGGCACATTGCATTCATTATGTACATGGAACTATTTTCTAAAAATTACAATAATAAACATTTTCGTTAGAATGGTAAAACTATATGTAAGTAGACGATATTATGATTTTTTTATAATAATGAAATCTAAAACATTCTGCCATTTTAAATAGTCCACCATTTTTAGTATCTTTGATGAAAACAAATTGTAAAGTAAACAATTTAAAACTACATAAACAATCACTTAACTGCAAACCCCTTGGAAATAATTAAAACTCGATACGTAATGTTGCGTGATAGTTATCTGTTGGTCAATTAAGGAGTTTAGAATACATAAAATTGCTGTCTTGTTTTCCGTAGGTGCTATCAACGTATTCAATCTGACTGCGCGGTCAGAAATTACCCCGTTTTATGGACATTTTCACCCCCCGGGGGGACACTTGACCTCCCTATCTGATACATCATCTACCCCTGAAATGAACTAATGGCTAAAACATGGATGTAAAATTATGAATGGATTTATTTCTGAAGCTTTATAGTAAATTTGTATTTATACTATACAAAATTTAGTGTAGTATATAAAGGGAAAAAATTAAATAATTTTTATACGTTATTGGTACAAACATTTAACACACGACATATCGATATGACGAGAGAGAGAATTCTGAACTGTATGACATTTTAGTCATACAGTCATAAGTTTCTTTCTTTTATTTATTCTGTTTATATATATTTTCTATTAAATGAGATATATTCGTACAAAACACGTAACATACGTAACAAAATGATTATAAAGTTAGCAAATCGTAATAATATAGTTGTATGAAAAAACATTTGCTACATTTAGTTTCTATAGTCACTTCTAGCAATTTTTTATCTCTGCTTATGGTTTATTACAATAACTGCAACAATATGAGTATGATTTGCGAATAATATTCAATTGTAATAAATTGTTGAATCCATTATGACGTTAACATTAAAATTACCAATTCCACAAAATATATGAAAATATTTATATTTTATTGTTAGAGATACATTTTTGTAATTCTATTGACAAAATATATGACGGTCGCATGATTTTGATCTCATAGTTGACATTTTATTAAAATAAATAGTAATATTGTTCTCGAGACAAAAAATCCTAAGGCTTATGGTAGTTTTAATATTTTTAAGTTATTAAAACGTCTTTATTACACAAGTAGAACCAGGAAAACTGTCCAAAGCACTCGCGTCACAAACACCCCTTGTCATGAATTTATTGTATCTTGTAAAATAGCAAGCCATGTGCCTTTTATTCTTTAACGATAAAAATACGTGGTCATAATAACTTGAAAAGTGTGCTTCATAAAAATTAAATACCAAAGAAACACTGAAGTCGTTTTTGTATCGCAAGCTGTATAGTTTCTTGAAAATTTTATTACTTTAGTGGAATTAGATATTAATAAAAAAAAATAATTATACTTTATAGAGTACTGATTATTTTTGTCTTACTTAACCTCTATGATTGTAGAGCTACGTTTTGTAACTGCAAGTGTACTATTTAAAACTTGATGAGTCTCTTTATCTCTTCAAAATTACAATGTATAAATCATTGATGCTAAAAACAATTGATTTTTTTTATAACTTCACGCATTATCCCGTATGTAGCAGGGTTACTAGAGAGAACCGCAGGAACCATGGTAAGCTAGTGTTAAGACACTCTGCTCCTTGCTTTCCGTCTTTTTAAGGCATTGCATGTTGAGTGTCGGAACTCAATACCTCCCTTTACCTATAGTTGCCGGAGCGAAGGAAATAGAAATGAAAAAATCCATCTTTCCCTAGAGGGAATTGAACCACTAAACCGTCGCGTTTACGCTTCACTACGATCTACAAAATTGAATTTATTTTATATAAATTATATATTAGGTATAACAGGAGTACAAGTAAAGCTTTTAAGTAAAAAGCTTATTTATAATATAAGTATATTATTAGTCATAATTAAAAAAAATATTGTACTAAATATATTTGAACTTCAAATTTATAAATTCAACTGCAAAAAGTATTGTGACTGTAGTAAAATAAGGTAAGTGGATTGCATGTATTTATTATTTTTCTTAGTTTGTTTAAGCATGTGCACAATTAGAAGATCTAAAACCTTTATATCTTGTTTTATTATTTAATTCAGGAATATTTTTTTTTGTAGAAATTTTATAATTATAATATAGTCTTTATAAAGAACAAAATGTCTAATTGCTTGTATTATTTTCACCCTATCTCTACCACGTATCATAGCGGCCATTATCACATTCGTAGCATAAATATTACATAAATTAATTGCTTCGGAAACGTTTTATCACTTTGTATCTACAAAGGTGTACCTATAAATTAAAATCATACCAAGTAGTAAATAGAACTTAGCAAATAGCACGACTTGTTTTAGACTTTAACTATATTTTGTTATGGATATTAACGAATTTAAAATAACACAAACTATAGAAATATATATATGTGTATATCTATAATTTATTTTCTATATTTCTTTTAGAAATATTCCACTAAAGATAAGGACAAAGCGTATTGTAAGTGTATAGAGAGAGAGAATATAATGTTTTCTTAACGATATTGTGTGTTAAGTGGAGGACTTCAACATCGCGCATTGTCTTACCAGAGCGAGGAAATTAAAGATATATTTTTCCCCATCGTGGATTAAATCTGTAGTTTCTTTGACTCATTTCCCCATTACAGACCAGCCAGCGAAAAACAATTCTAAAATGCACATGATCTATCAACAAATGTAAAGGTGTTTTAAAAAAGTGTACATAGTAAGAAACAGTAATTTAAAACATCGGCCACCGGAGGCTCTAGAATCTCAAAGTATATAGGTTAAGCGGGCGATATAAAAGTTACCATGTAATCTTGGCCTATAAAGCGTGATACCTCGTCCGATAGTAAAGCAATTTCTGAACGACACAATAATGACACCTATTAGCCAGACCGCCGGCCTGTCGCATAGACTGGGTAGTGGGTAGTGAGTAGTGGGTGTATTTTATGTGAAAAATATTATATATTTACACATAAGAACTTATGTATACTAAACGTTTCGTATATATATATATATATATATATATATATATATATATATATATATATATATATATATATATATATATATATATATATATATATATATATATATATATATATATATATATATATATATATATATATATTACACAAAAATATAAAAATAATAAAAAAACTACATAATTGTTTGAAAATAGTAAATATATGAACAAAGAAATGTAACTAGTGTAAAATATCTAATTATAATTCATATTTTAAGTTTACCCATTTTACAAGTCCGATATTTTTAAAAAAATATATTTCAATATTTGTACTCATACATTATAAAAAGTAAGTCCATAATTTGATTTTATCAGAGTTACTTTAGGTGTACAAACACAACATACAGATATTGCTATTTTTCAATTGTGTCTCTCTCAACGTGCATTGTCCTCGCTCTCTCTTTTTTAATTCTCTATTAAAATTCTCCTTTTATTTTTTTTACTTTTGCGTGGGCAGTAACAGTCGTGGCACGACTTTCATTTCCTCACTCTAATATCAATAAAAATTCAGTGTTGAGTTCCGCATTGTTTTAAAGAATTTTAAAAGTGAGAATGCAGTATTTTAACATTTCCCCCCTCTTTCACATGATCCCACTGACTACTATACCATATACGGGATCCAGCTTAAAGCTTTTTTTTTTCAAATGAATTGATTTAACGGATTATAGAAAAGTTTGTGAACTTACTTATAACCTACCTTCAAAACCTTAGGACAGTTTTACGTTTTATATCTCTGGCAAAGAGGTCACTTTATTTCTGTAAGGCTTTTGACGTGACAACGTCTTAAATTAGGTTGCGGCTCGGAGTCACATATGAAAAAGGTAACGTAACGATGTGTCAACTGTCACCGAACTATGATCGGTCCGCCGCGCGTATCACTTGACACATGTACAATGTTTTAGTAAACAAAATATATTTTCTATAGTTAAAATTTGTGCAATTTATATTATAATTATTAATCATATCAATAAATATTCTACCGAGAAAAAGACGTTGTCACGTAAAATTTTCGCCCGTAAAACCCACTTTACAGGCAACCATTTTTTTCTGTAAGGCTTGTAAAGTGAAATTTATTATTCTATAATAGAATGCTGGTAGTATTTACTTCTAAACAAACGCTAGATACATTCAAATAGGTAACATATTCTATTAACCTTTAATCATCTTTCATTTAGTATTTATATAGTAGTATAATAATATCATATATACTATTACATGTATACACATGTAGTATATATAGTATGTATATAGTTACTAGTTAATTCGTTTTTTTACTATTTTTATACTATGTTGGTTGTTTTCAGTTATACATAATATATTACAAACATAGTATATATGATATTATTCCTCATATTCACACTTCACGCTGCCGATCAGGCAGCGGCGTGACGTGAGACTAGTCAAGCGTAAACCATCTAAAACGTAATAATCTACTTAACATTATAGCACAATTAATCTCTCACGAAAGAAACGCCCAATAGCTGGTCTAGACCACAATCTAAGGCGAGATCTAGTTGGAAATAACTTTGTAATTAGAGGTCGGACAATAAAAGCTGAATCCGCATGATGTCGTGTGAGGCGTTCGCGTGACACACTGTCGTGTCGCCTTCCTCCGACAATAAAATTATAAGTCGACCACAGTGACAATCCACTGATTTACGCCGCCACACACGCGAATATTCTAATATGAAAAGACCTTAAGCTTTTTACAGGCAAGTAAAACGAAGGAGGCGGACAGGTTAATGAAGAAAATATGTACGCTGAGATAGCCGATCATATGCGTGACTGCCACCTCATTAACCACCATGCTGCCCTTTGGTTTGATGTTAAGTTTTACTTTATACATAGATATAATAAAAATTGAATTATGATTCGGGGCTCAGGCTTCATTAAGGGCTGATAGCATCTGTAGTACAAAATGTAACGATTAAGCTGTATCGCCAGCTAGCTGTACCGCTTGTTTGTCCAACTAATATTCAATTAAATTTCAATGAATTTAATGAATAAAAAAAGCGAAGTATACTGAATTACAGTAATTTTAAAATATTAAATTTATAACATTAATATATTATAACCATAGCCTTAGTGTTATACTTTTCTGTATGCATTTGAAGCATCATAATATATTGCTTATATATACTAAATTTATTGTATATTTACTCTTTGGGACAATTTTAAATTGAATAATATTTAATTTTGTCGTGTATTAAAATCGGGTAAAGTTGCTATTAGGTAACTAACCTAATTACTGCCTCTCTATAACATAACAGCTTTCTTTCTAAAAATTGTTTTATTTATCGAAATTTGCAAAATAATATATAATTACGATAAGTAATGTTCTTTACGAATATTGTGGGCACTATTGTGAGGGTGATTATTAAAAGCTATCCGTTGTAAACATTCGCCTAACGATCGGAATGACCATAAGAAGCGTTTCCTTTCGTGTAGCCAATACGCAATCATTTCAAGTGGTCTACATGAAAATCGTACAAATTCCATCACGAAAACGGAAAGTGGCACGAATGAGTCAGCAGATAAGCTTCCTTAGCGTAAGAAACAACCCCTTAGCGACATACATATGTCATATCCATTGATATGGAATGTTAGTGTTACTTATTTTTTTCACGCACCAAATGAAATTAAATATGAATTAAAATGTATTTCATTTTCGATTTATGTATTAACATAATGTAACAGAAGAGCCAGAGCTACCAAACAACATGAAATATGTCGAATATAGGCGGAGAAGCACCAATAGTACTGGGTTGATTTGGGCAACTATTTTCGAAGTGACATTAATATAAAACTAAAAAATATCATATTTATAGTAAAATTAAATAAGTGTTTTTTTAATGTTAAACTAATCTATTGAAAATAAAAGTAATTGTCATATAATGTACCTAAACAGTGTAGTCATGAAAAAAAAGTAACGCAGATGATGTTAAAATTAAGATGATGAAAACTAATGTGATCATGTAGATATTGTCCTTAAAGATAGAAAATAATTCAGAAGTTAGCAGGTAGCAGTCATCACATCACTCTCATTAATGATCTACGGCATCAGAAAAAAAAATTAAATAGTTGGGCGTAGTGTTTATTAAGTTGTTTCATGTTAATTTATTTTATATGTATTTCATTTAACTCCACAATCAAAATTAAGACAAACAAAGAAAACTTTCATTAGTGTTTTCCTTTGTTTAACGGTTGATTTGTGCAAATTGAATTTTAATTGCGGCTCACCTCACTCAGCAAATAGTTAGTTAGCTACAGCTATTAAACCACGGCGATTCTTGGTCCCATAACTACTCTTACACACGTAACTCGCGCTAATAAATAATGAATGTCTGTTTCGTCAATCTAAACTACTAAAATAAATTGTTTCATAGTAAGTAGTATCCACCAAGCTTATTGTCTATAGCATAGGTAGGCCTTTCATATGTACATGTATAAAAAAATATGATTTTTTTTATATTTCACTGAATAGACAGTGGGGAATGAAATTTTAGTGCTGTAAACGAAAAACAAAACAATCTGTTAAAATATATGAAGTTTTAATTTACAAAAATAACAAATATAACAATTATCAATAAATACATTTATAGATACAAATAAAGTAACGAGCAAAGGCTAGTTTATTTTATTTATTTTATTGAACCTAAAATTGTAAAGAAAACAGCAATGAAATAATTATTTATCACTTTCAAATGACCTTTCGTAATTATTAAGCTCCTTAAATAATATTTTTTTATCGTCATAGTTGGAGTTACATGTTCGTAATTAAGGACATAGTCTTATTTATCGTTTAGTGCCCATACCACGAGGTCTGATCGTATCGTAGGAATGGTTAGAATTGCCACGCATCGAAGATCGGTCAGCCGTAAGAGTCACGAAAGTTCGAGGTCCCGTTAAAACATTTTTTATATTAGAATTCGTCAAAATATCAAAATATATTTCATTTATATATTTCTATACTTATCTGATGTATTTATTGTTGTTCTTTTTCGTATTAAGTCAATATCAGTTGAGTTGCTATTATCTATTCTACTATTAGTATACGATACCATTACAGAACCTTTGGGTAAAGTAACGGAGACGATATTTATTACAAGCAATTCCGGATAATAATGTCTATATCATTTTTTAATGACTTAATTACAAGAATTGAGTGTGCCTAATCAAAAGGTTTCGCTAAAATACAGCCTTCACATCAGTGGAAAAGTCAGAACTTACAAAATTACTAATGTTAAAGATATTAATATACATTTTTTTTTTCTAAAGAAATACAAAGAAGAATGTCACCGCACCTGGTGCGGAACATGTAAATATTCATGTCATAAAATCAGAGTAAAGTTGGTTATCGGTTAAGGGACGTATGGGAGTTTTGTTTCATTAGTGCGTGAGCACCGATAGCCGCGTCCAATTAGCTGACTTTATCACCAATTAGCTCTTTACGATGCTCCACAGCGCTGTAATCCGGGAACAGTTGTTTACGTAGTATATATGTATGTATGTGTGTGTAATTGTATATGTATTATATACCTACCTATATACAAGAGTAACTTTATATATTATTTGTAAAAGCGTTTTAATTGCGCACAGTTAGAGAGGCGAATGTTTAATCTAAAACTTTACTTTTAGTATCATTTCAAAGATCTCGAAAAGACAGACTGTTGCAAATTATAGCCGATGTTCGAACTTGAATAGGATAAATGATAATTGACTAAACAAATACACGTTAGCCAATTGACTTTGTTTGAAAACCATTTGCGTGCTTTTTTCAGTCTTTTCTACCATTCGTAAATGTGTTAATTGAGTAATTATATAATTACTTAACTTTCATTATTTACAGTACATACTACCTTACTCATAATAATTAATTTTTTTATCATAGTTTAAATTGACAGGACTGTAATCTAAATGATGACATTAAATAAACCATTACATAAAAATATTAATTATTTTTTATGTCTAACTTTCACATATTCTATTCATAAACTTATTTATAAATACATATAAATAAGCAGTACGTACACACATTTGGTATCAAGACTTAAATATAAATGAAACTGTATGCGCGGTACAAAAAATATGAAACCATAAGCCTCATCTAAAATACGTTCGTGCGCAATATACAAACAAAAATGTTTAGGCTTTCAGTGTCAAAATGAGCTTATTATGACTACTGAAATATAATTATTGTTTAATGTACAAAACTTCCTTAGGTATATTTACATAACATAAATATCGTTCATATCTTTTTCTGTTACATATATAATATATCTGTAAATATTATTTAAATCTTATATTAATATACATATAACTATATTAATTAAAAAATGAATAATACCTATATGTTTTTAAGCTGCTACCAATAATTAATTGTTTAAAAGAAATTTATGGCATCAGACATTAACTATTACATAATAGAAAGACTTATAAAAAATTCTTAAATAAGTGTACTATAAATTGCCATCGAACTCTTTCGAACTTTTCACTGAAATCTCAAAAGGACATTCGATCTAACGAACAATAGCGCACTATCAATAACGTTATCACTGTGATAGATGGGGGACGTCTTTGTGCTAGTGAGGGATCGACGCCGAACAATTCGACTTTATACACTATTCATCTTAATAGTTTCATTCAGTGAAAATCCTATTGGATATATCGTTTAGAATGTACAAAAGGATGCTTCTTGTATAATCATTCTTATTTGATGCAATATTGATAGTGGAACTTGTTATTTCTTATGTTGTAATTAGAATTTCATGATTTTTTGTAATACCTATATAAGAGCTTATTTCTTACTAAAACATAAGTTGATGGTCAAAGTTTTAAGTTATTAAATAAAAAAATATGAATATCCAATCCTATATACCTAATACTTACCAATAAAAACCTACATCTACAATTTATTATTATAAATAAAAAATATATAATATTAATTATTTTCAAGGTATCAAGGCCGTAATCTAAATGATAACATTAAATAAGCAGTTACATAAAAATATTAATTATTTTTTATGTCTACCTTTCCAAGGATAATGCCTCTAAAGCTTTTAACCGTACATTTGCTTGCGCAAACTTTCAGGAAAAATGTATTACTTAAAATACAACCATAAAATCGATTTCCTCATGTATATGACATAATGATGTAAAACTGATTGATCACAAAATACTTGCTTTCGTAATAAAGTTCGTGTCTTAAAGCTATTATCATAATACAGCGGCGCGACGCTCGGAAGCTAGATAGCATCGGATCGCGCGCGCTGGACAATAACCCTCACCAACGTTCATTTATAATAATTAGCATAAAACATAACGCTGATATGATTTTTGATATTTTTCTGCGGCTAATGAGCACCTTTTGACCTAAAAGTGTCTGATTTATAATTATTAAATTTTATCATGGATTTTACGTAGTGCGACTCGCTATGGGGCCGCCGAATCGAGGTCACCTCTCTAAACGTAAATAGTATTTCACTAAAAGTAGCCAAATGTCGACTAAACGTCCTCATTTAACCTATACAAATACTAAAATGACTTATAAAGACTCTAATGTTATTTATTTTGCAGATGTTTTTAATTATTTACATTAGTTTATTGAAATAGATTATTTAAAGGTAACAATTGATATGTCACTGAAAAGCTTAATAGCTGGGAAGCTTTTAAGTTTCTTTTACTGCACTTGTAAGATATAGTATATATTAAATGCATGATAAGACGAAGTGCAACGTTAAATTTGGCAACTTGCTATGTACAATATTTATGTAGTAACGGTCGATGAATGAAATATCAAGACGCAGAAATAAATTTATTCTTTATCACTTATATATACAGAAAGTATTTCAATGATAAATATTCGGTTCTCAATATTATCTAACTGTAAAGATTCTACATAGAGTTTTCCTTTTATTAGTAGTTACGAAACACCTATTCAAGACCTATGTAACTCGCACCACGTGTCCTCACTCCTACTCGATGATTATATGAGCACATATTGTTTACACAGCTCGTAATCAACGCACCAACTCAACTGTACACAACTAACTTATAACGTTACAAGTGGGTTTACTCAATACAGAAGAAAATACATATATGTACATATAAACGTATAATAGGATAATAAACATAATAGTGCAATATAATAATGTATTGGGCACATCAAGATCTATATTTCAATTTTTCCTTTCTTGTAGTTATCTTACATTCAAATTAAATTAACTCATCTGAACCTATTGCTAAACTACAATCATGTTAGCTAAAACCTTATAAAAGGAAATGGACAATTATCTTTACATTTGTTTGTATTGCTAATTATAAAGTACGTACAAGTTTTTTATTTTATTTATTAAATATGAAAAATGAATAAATCACTTGTTGAAATGTAAAGCTTGTAAGCTTAGCCAGTATCATTTATTTCAAATACAAGTATATAGAGTTGATATTTTTTTGTGTCATGTGTTAATCAAAAATATAATATTTTCCAGAAGCATAAGCGTCTGCCTGTAAACGCGAAGGTTTGAGGGTTCGATTCTCATTTTCTTCGCTCTGTAAACTAGGCAAAGCGCGGCTTTGAGTTCCGTCACTCAACACGCAATACCACGAAAAAGGCGGAAAGAGGGACGGAGAAAGCAGGGACTAAGCAACGGAGAGTGTTAACACTAGGTTCATATGGTTCCTGCAGTTCCCTGTACCTACCCTGCAATATGCGGGATAAAGCGTGAAGTTAAAAAAAAATTAAAAAAAAAACCTTTTATTTTGTTTAATCATAATACAAAACTACAAAAGTATATTTCATTTTAAGTATATTTTATATACAAATTGTCCTTATTAGATTTACTAAGAGTTGTGTATACGAAAGCAAACAATTTCGGTTACAGAATATAAGAGTAAACTCTTATTACACACATTATTAGCGAGTAGTACTGGCAGAATAAACCATCTCGCTGCAGGTATGACCTTACTTAAATAAATGTACACTCTGAGTACCATTGCTTAATGTCAAGGTTAGCATTTCTGTTATGATTATCCATTTAACGATTTCTATACTATATTTTTATATACGTAAATAATAACTATAACCTCTTGAAGGAAATAGGCTGGTAGAGTGACAATAAAATCATATATATATATATATATATATATAAATCAGAGTTATTTACTATGTTATGAAGCTTAGCTATAAACTATATACCTATAGAAAAAGTATGAAACAGCGTATGAGTCAGAGATAAGACTATCTCGCTGAAATCACCATGTTGCAGCAACTATCGACTGTATAACATTTCGTTTCCATTGTCTTTACTGTTATGCATTTTCAATTTTTAACCTAACAAAGACTTGAGTCTTGAGCCTTTGTTTAAGATAAAGTGATTGAGTCAAAATATTTTGGCTTTATGTGGCTTACAAAATTTGTTATCATAACTAGATGTACGTACATACTCGTAAGCAGCGAGAGGGGAGATTTTTCTATGAAAGCTAAAGATGTTTTACCTAAGAGTCAATTTACGTAATATTCAATTTAAAATATTTTAACATTTATCATAGGAAGACAAAATTATTGATTAATAATAAAACAAATAACAAATTAAAGAAATAAAATATTACTAATAAATAATATTATTTATTAATAAATAATAATTATTTATTTATTTATTATTTAGATTGTCATTTATTTTATAGGATAAATCTATTCCATTCTAATGGTAGTAATAAAATAAAAATATAGGCTTTATTCATCAAATAAGCAATATACCTACTATTAATAATTATGATGATTTTTTATACAGATAAATAATTAATGTAATAAATAGAGCAAAGT
The DNA here is from genome assembly GCA_037178615.1 of Dione vanillae. NCBI lineage: Eukaryota > Metazoa > Arthropoda > Insecta > Lepidoptera > Nymphalidae > Dione > Dione vanillae. The sequence goes on from JAZFAU010000190.1 coordinate 843,006, forward strand.
ATAAGCCTGTTTTAGGTTATATAACTAAACGTGGAAGCCCGTGAAGTGGCCCCGTTCCCTTGACTCTGTGTAATTTTAGCTCGCCTTCACACACATTTGCTTCCGAACTTTGTTTAGTGATTTTGTCTTTTCCCCTTATTAGTTATAGTTATTTTTTAGTTTAAAATAAAAATAAAAATAATATTCAAAACATAAGAATAATATTATTATTCATATTGTGTTATAATATAAATATTAATTTTTTTTTCCATTTGGACACTGAAGAGATTATAATGTCAAGACACTCAATTTTTCTCATGCATCCGGAATTTAAGAAATGACATGTCAAATTGCGACAGATTCAGACTTTTACCAACTACGCTACGATGACCTAAATTATAATTTTAAGTGATAAGGGTCATAGTCATAAGAATATTAGAAACCAAATCAAATTACGCAACAGTGTAATATTACAATGATATGAAATACTGAAAAAGGTAGGTCGTAATTGTTTCTAAACATCTGTCAAATATAGTAAACTTCATGAGCATAATGCTTTCACAATTCACCTGTTATTTCATGTTTTACATTCGATCGATTGAACAAATACGCGGTCAAAGTGCCTATTGACTATTGAGTATTGAAACTCAATCTTAATTGTGCCGGAAAACAATTTGCCACTACAATACCTAGCAATACCTTCGTGGAAAGCATTTTATCACGGTACTATACGCTATGTTAATATAAACAACTGTTGATTGAGAGCTTTCGCTACGAGCAAATCGCAACAAAGGAAGTAAAACGTAAAAGGAAGGCAACTCTGGCCCTATAATTTCTACGATGCATAAAATAAAGCTGAAAAGAACGTTGAGACGTTTCTTAATTTACGAGGGTGTTGTGTGGCGAAAGAGCTTCGTATCCGAGCGCCATCTGCAGGTAAGTAACGACGGCCCTGGGAGCACGCACGGTGCACACTTGCGCCGGCGCACGCACACTACGCCTCGCCGACTGTCCACCGGCCGAACAATCGATCGTAAATCAGCTTCGATAAAATTATAGGAGGAAACACAATGGATGTCGCCTGCGACATATGCAACGCATTAGCTGCCCTCCTCCCACCGCAGAGAGTCCTCTTTCACGCGTCGCGGCGCACTCCCGTCGTCGAGCTCTCCGTCTCCGAGATAAAGTCCACATTTGCACCTACACTGACAAGAAATGTTTATTTTAAGAAAGACTTGGCGCAGGAAAATAGCATCTAGTATAATCGCTTTTAAGGCAAATATTCGCGTAACTCTGTCGCTGCTCTCATAATTGCGAAATTCACGCTTCGCGGTGCGGTTCAAAAATAAGATTATGGATTCTGCTGAGTTCCAGCGTTATTGTGATTCGAGGATCCGTCCATAGGTATGTCTACGAACTTTACGACTGCTATTCCTGGAGGAATAAACCTCGGGCTTATTGAATATTGTTCAGGTTATTTATGGAAGACAGCGCATTAGTCCTGAAAACGTACACTCGGAAATTCGATGCTTGGGACGATAAAGTAAGATTAAACATGCTCTGCGATTAAATAAGCCCTTAATAATTGAAACACTTTTCTTAAAGAGTAAAATTATACAACTTCCAAAGCGAATCAGTTGGGCGACACAAAGGAGTCTGGAATCGAATTTCAGCGACACTGGGATGAGATTTCGTCGGAGGACGTTTATGAACGTCGTAAAGACGTGGCCAGATATTAAACGAGGTTGGGTGAGCTTTATATATGCTACTCATATGTACTTATATAACTGTAGGCTACGTTTCATTTGTACTCAAAGCTGTAGTCATACAAGTTTATATTATAATTTAATAGGTACATAGTATATAATATATATTACAATTATATAAAGAAAACTGATAACTTCAGTAGGTATGCATATCCATAAACTGTGAATAAAAGAATATGAAGAAATACATAAGCATATTTCAGTTTCCACTCACAGTATAAAACATATATAAATCACTATCGCGTTTCGAAAGAGGTATTCATGTTACAGTTTAATGACAAACGATAAAACTGCTCAGATATGGTGTATATCAGTAGAATCATTGAACATTACATAGAAATATATTTTTTAGAGTACATTTATATTTTAAAACTTGTAAAGTATATTTTTGATAGTTAGATTCAGTATATTTAATAAATCTCTATATACATATATAATTATATATCTCTAAATCAGTAAATATAAGTAAATACCTAATATAAAGGCAGTTGTAGGTATCTGTTGTAATTAAAACTAATGGAATTCATTCATTGTCAAAATGCGTACAAATGTCATTGTCCGGTCGAGTGATTAATATTAAATTGGGTTAAAAAACGGAAACAACAAATTTAAAACATTTTAATATTTTAAAATTGTTTTTAATTACTTCTTACCCTCTTAATGTTGTTAATGCTTTATTCTTATAACAGCAAATGCTTGCAGTTTTCAGCTCTTTCTAAAATCTATATGAAAAATCTCAAAAATCTCTTATACTAGTGATGGACGTGGTATCTCATAATCTTGATTTTTTAAACATGAAATATCGAGGATAGTTTTAAAACAAATACTAAAACATTTAAAGAAATCTCATTACAAAACATTAAAATATTTTTCTAAAAAGTAAAATCGACGTACGTCGTAAACAAAGACAAAATTATTTCACTTATATAAAATAATTCGTATATAAAACGGGAGCACGATTGACATTTACAAAAGGCCACATAATGTAAATAAATAATGAAATTCCTCCGTGCTCATCCAATGACAAGTGACAATAGAGGGCTCGTCCCTCCCAACGGCAAGCCATTGCAAAATAAACTCTATTACATGATAATGCGGTACGTTGGAGCGCGACAACGGGCGGAGGATGGCCCTAACTATCTTGTCAGACGGGGGAGGCGTCGACCAATGGCGGCGCGCGCTCAGCGCATCACACTGTCTGTTTATTTTGTACCTACTGCGCATCCTTTCAGGCTGAAGAGCGGATGTGTTTACTATATGGAAAGGGATTTTGTGTAGGGAGATGTATCCGCTAGATCGCCGGCAACATTGAGAGGTTTGCTAAGATTCCTCGTAAAGCTGGGATGGCACGAATTGTGCTATTTATATCTCTTGATAAAAAATAGATGTGCAGACGTCAAGTTACGGAAATTAGCCCACTCTACTAATACCAATACCAATATTTAAGCGTGTTACTAACCTTGAGCCTGAAGCCGCCTCGCCACTGCCTTGGATCGCATCGCCTCCACCTCTTCGGTGCACAAGATACTGGCCGTAATTATTAATCGATGGACCGACTGAATGAGTTATTAAAAAGTTTGCAATTTAAATTTGGAACGTGCGGGGCGCGCGCGCGAGTTTCGGCGGAGAGGTCGCAGTGTAGGGCGGGCGGGCGTCGGGATCGCCTGTCCCGCGGGATGGGTGCAGGAGTGCGGCGCGAGGAGCGCGGCGTGTCACGCGAGCGGTCGACGGGACACTGCGTTCACGTGCTCCGCCGCACGGCGACCGCGGGGAAAGCGATTTTCACGCGGGAAACGCGATAGTGACCGCGCTGTCTCGACCCGCGGCCGCTCGACAACTGTCACTACACAGTACACTGCTCACTGTACAGACACGAACGTTTCAGGCCGCAGCGCCTCTACCACCCACACGCTTGCCACTCGCGACTTATTACTGCTACCTTCGCCACCATTTCTTTTACATTGCGTGACACGTTTTATTGAAATTATTATAGCCAATGAGATTCGAGACGCAAATATTGTCTCCACTGAACACTCTCTCTTTCTTTTACACACTACCCAATGGCAGATACGACTCGCAGCTAAGATTTGTATCTACATAATAAAACAAAACAGTTTACATTTGTAGATAAGAGTAACAAATGCAAACAGTTGCAAAATTTCATACATTTTATGTCTTGTAGGGTATTTCATCGGTTTTTATACTGGAATTTGTATGTATACCTAAAACTAAAACAGGAGGGCTAGTAGATGTTATTTAAATACGCCTATATTTGTTACTTATCTATGATACAAAAAATAATCTACTAATAAACAACCTACACTCTTATTTCTATTAAAATAATCTAAGAAAGCATATATGAAGTAAAAATATCTATACATATTCGGCCTGAAAAAAGAGTAAATAAAATTTTACTTAGTATTTTATATAAAGTAATGATACTTTTAAAAGTGATTTTATTAAATAAAATGTTTATAAAGTAAACAGCTCTGTAAAAAATTACTTAAAATGGTGAATATAATGTAAACGCCCATCACTTTTTAATTTAAATAAATAAAAATGTAACTCCGACAAAACTTAACCAGTAGAAGTCATATAAACGAATACACTTAAAAGAACTTGAAGTAAGTAATTAATTTACCTTTAACTTCGAAGAGTATTCATGTAAGAGTCGCTTCTTATTAGAAGCGATGAAGAACTACTAAAAGGAAATATTCATTGGACAAACATGGTGAACCATTACTATACATATAACAATTTATGATTTCTCAACAATTCTATTTTCATATTAAATAACCAAAACCGAAATTAACGTTATTTTCATTCATTATTTTTATATTTGATTACTTACTAATTGAAAGTGTGAACGTAAATAAACTACACTGATGCTAAGTAGTAGCAGCCTGAAAAAATTTAAACATATATTACGATATTTTTTGTTTTATATAAATGATAATTCTAAAACTAATTGACGAAAATGAATTAATGCAATAAATAAAATAAAAACAAACTCAAATCTATGATTTCCCAATAAGACAACTGTTTTTATAAAAAATATCGCAACCGTCGGATTTACGTACACAAATTGTTCCTAGAAGCGAGGAAGGCTGTCGAGGAAGCTCGACCGAGTTCCCCCTAAGGGGGCAGCCGTAAATATGATTATCAGAGGGGAGGCGACACAACTAATCATATTCTCCGCAATTTACATAAATATTAGCGTGTTACGTGACATGGACGGTCATTAAGAAGCCTTGGCCATTTTTTAATGAACCCCGATGTAGATATGAACACAGCCGCTTTGTCTTTTTTATGAGTGATTAATGTCCGTATGCATATTCAAAAATGTATATTTGTTAGGGATTATTTTATATATGACAAATATTTTTAGTTACGTTTAATTTTAGTAGTATTAACTAAAGTTTAATAATAAACAATATGGAAAATTCTATTTAATATTGATATTTAAGTCATTTCAAATAAATCTATTAAAATAAGTGATTAACCGTAAAGTATAATGTAAAATGCTAACTCATCTTATACTTAGCTATGGCTTAGACTCTGATGAAAAATACGAAACGTCTACGTCTTTTAATTCAACCTCTAGCAACTAACTTGTAATCTTTCAATAAGATATAATAATATTATTAAGTAAATGAAAATGTTAATGATAATTGTAAAAATTACAAGTAAATTATGAATAATAAATTTCTTAACTTATATATTATTTCAACCAAGCAAGAAAGTAAATTATCCAATATACAAAACTTGAACTACTTAAATTTTCTCTTGTAAGACAAAATACATAACACGCAAATTCCATTTAACTTATCTAAACGTACGTACCTATTGTATTACAAATTCAATCTCAGAATCGTACCCCATTCTAATTAGACCGCAAACAAACCGAAACAAAAATAAATAATTAATTACAGCGACCTGAAGCGCAGACTTTACCCTTCCTATTTAAGGGGCCAGATGTTAACAGACTCCGAACAAACCCCAAATATCTTGTAAGCCACCCACCGAGTACCGTCCGACCACACCACATTGCACAGGTGAGGCTAACACATAGTCTTATAGCTTTGAGATAAAACACTTTCCAACATAAACTCTTAACTGTAAGGGTGATTTTCGCTTAGCAAAACCAGCCCTTTTGTCTTTATCGACTGTAGAAACTGTTTCTTCCTTATATTACAGCGTAAGATTTATATCTACAACCATAAAGTCAGTTAACTTGATTTGATGTGATGGAATTTTCACTTAAATCTGACGGCTTAGGGTATAGTTTGGCGTATTTTCATTAGTACATAGGCTATATTTCTTTTCAGCGTGGTATGATATGATATCAGGGCGAGACAGAAAGGGACAGTAGAGCGCAGGCTCCTCGGCAGACGTCGCGGTCGTCATGGCAACACATCGATTCGCCTCACCCCTGATGCAGCCTCCACCCGTATCCAGGTCATTCCAACTACTGAACACGATGTCAAATCTAATTAATACCTTGACTTAGTTCGACATGTAATAAATCCTATAAAGCTGAGATTCTAAATTATTTATTGCACTGGAACCAAAGCATAGTTTAAAAACGATATGGAAGTGTATACAAATCAAGCTTTTGTAGTAACCTAACTAAAATAAGGAAGATTGTTCTTGTCTTTTAAATTAAATATGTAAAAGATTCTAAATTTATATGTATTAGGGATCTTTTAAATACTGTACGTATATCGGACGACAACATATGATGTCGAAAATAAAACCTAAATTGCACAAACAATTACCTGCTCATTTTTTCAATTGTACTCTCGAAAGGTAAATTGAGAGGCAAATTGCTATTTATTTTTATAAGCATAACTTTGATGTTTTAACGAAATCTCGACCCAATTCCTATCTCAAAGACACGTAAAGCTTGGTAACTCAACAAAGGCAAGAGCTGGACCTAATAAGGCCACTCGAGGAAACATGGCCGACTCTCCTCTCGCCCTTTCGGCTTCCTTTGACGCTAGTCACGAAATGAGGCCAATTTGAAAAACGGCAAAAGGTAACGTCAGCTCGATAAAGAAAAGGACGCGTTTGATAAACTTTTGTTTAGTCATCCGATTTAATATGAGACTATTGGTAATAATATGTTTAATTACGAATTACCTTTACGAAATTTCATTTAAAAGTAATTGTAAATCTTAATTTTGTAGGCGTTAGGTACATGAAAAACGTTAGTTTCGAATTGGTATACATTCAACATTGAAAAGTAAATCTAACAATTAATTAGATTAGTCAGCAGCCACTGAATTTAGTATTAATATGCTTGTATATGAAAATTTTAAGGAATGTAACAATCTAGCGGTGGGCATACGCCACCCATAAAGGCTGAGATGAGATTAGAAACGGTATTAGTACATTATACGAGTTTATTAAGTTGAAAATTTGTTGAAATTTTATATTGATACGCATTAACACCGCTTTTTTTTATTACTATATTTAGTCTATTTAAATAATTTCATACCAATTCTGCCATGTTTATTATTACTTTTACTTTTATAGTATATCTCCCAAATAAAGAGCCATCAGTGAATGTGTCCCATTTTTTGCAAAACTTGTTGTCAGAGTACAAAAAGTCATGTCGATTTTTATATCAAATATCTTCTCAGATTACTAATTTTACCCTACTTTTAACTACTATGTCTATATGACAATATAAATTTCTATTTTGACTTTATTTTCTCTGCAGTATGGTCACGGTCGCTGCCATTTACTTTCTTTTTATATTGTAAAATGTTCTCTAAAATTTTTACTACCACAAACTTATTTCCTAATCTAAAATAAAAATCTAAAATAAAAAATCTATATGTCTGTGACATATCTGAAGATGTAGCTGCCTTTGTCAAAATGGTATAATAAAAAATAATGTTAAACTTTTTGTTATGTAATCGTAAGCCCTAAAACAACAAAAAATTTGCAGATATGTCCACGTATTATATAATTTCGTATATTTAAACATCATCTAAAGAGTTCATTAGTTACAGTATTTATTTAGAGATACTCACATTTTTATTTCGAATTACAATAAATCTTTGTACTATTTATTGATGTCATGTCAAAATTACACGTTCTAGGTAACTAAAAAAAGTCATAAGAAAACAAAAAATATTAAATTTTCTTATTTTTTATATCAAGTGTCTAATCTAGTCTATATAAGTTCTTGGTTTTCAGTGTATGATTTAAGCCATTGTAGTAGTTTACCACCGGTATACTCATATTCGTATAACTTTTAATTTAAAATATAGTGTGGCACTAATTGCCTGGCTAAAGTTTATGGGTTCGATTTCCAATCGAGGAGAATGGATTACTTGGTTTAAAACGCGGAGTTAAGCACTGCCACTCAACATGCAATGCCTCAATGGAATGTCGGAAACTGTAAAATGATGGGTCTCACAACTAGGTTTCCTTGACTCTACCTTGCTATGCACGGAACAAAATGTGAAACAAAAAAAAACAAAAACAGAATATAATATTAAAAATATTACCACCCGTTTAAAGTCAATGCCTCAGACCTGAGAAAAGCCGGCACAAAAACTCAGTGGGACTGGTTTTTTATATGTTCTATGACTATTGTTTTACAAATATATACCTAATATATTTTTAATACTTGAGGTAACGAAATAGAGCACAAAGATTTATCTTCCTAGGTTGGGAAAAAATATATGTTTTAAATGCTATATAGGTACATTTTAACCTTAGTATACAGGTATTAGGTATAATCACTGTTCATCAATTCAAGTATTGTCGTTACTGTTGAATTTTTTACAATTTTTACTACAAAAAGTCGCAATAATATTAAGTTTACACATTTGCGTTAAGATAATACAGAACCTTTGATTTTATGATGTCATCGAAATATACTCGTTTTGCTGAACAACTTGTACAAGAAGGCCACTTCCATATTGGTCATAGTGTAGCTTGCTACTACTAAGATATTTTGACAGTTTTTGTAATCAAAAAGGTGTACATAATTATATTTATCGCACATTTAATAAGTTAATTAATGTTGCATCTTTCAATTGTGCCGGCAAGGTATTTTTTTATGACAGGTGCAAAACACTGCCAGTGTCACGTGTCGTAGAGAAAACACAAATATTTTTATTATAACTATTTATTTACCGTGACCGGAAAGAAAAAGCTTAAACACGCTTCAATAATGTATATAGATTATGTTTCGGTGTGTTTTAATCATTGAGGTGTGAAAATGTGAAATCTCTTTTCAATAATCTAAATTTTTATATTTAAAAAATATCATCTGTTTTATCAAAAAATAGATGGAAGAAAGAGATAAATCAAATAATATTTATTTTTTATTTATTTTGTGTGATCTATGGTATGTATCCAGGAAACGCACATAGTAGGTATTAACTATAAATACACTGCGTTCGCCTGTTTCGATCTAAATTTAAAAAATAACATGCTATGCATGTTTATTTTTAATCATAATGTTTATATAGCAAATTTATTAAATGAAAGAAAGGGCAGCTTCCATAGCTTGTTGATAAACTTTCATATAGGAAATATGCTCTGTTAAGTCTCGAATATACCTGTCTAGCAGATAAAGATTGTTAAAAGTATTAATATTTTAACAATCTTTATCTGCTAGATAGGTATAGGTTGACCTTTATATAGTACACAGCAGTAAATTACTATCTTAAATATTAACCATAGCCGGTGTAACTGCCTTGTAAGTCTCTATTTATTTTTATATTTTTTTATACATATTTTGTTTTTCATAAACAAAGCGAAAGATATGGAGGCGTATCGAAAAAAAAACTAATAGCATTTGATTTGTGAATATAAAATTCATATGGTTTTTCTCAATAACAAAGTAGATATTACCTATAAAATAATAGTTACGCTATAAATAATAGTGAAATAAATTATTTTATGTTAATGACGCTGCGTCAAGAATTGACAATTGTACGCCTTATTTTATATAACTGAATGCCCTCTGTTTTATAGAACGTACGTTTAAATCCTATAATACTATATACAAATAATAAATAAATGAATAGAATTACACATTGCAAATCTTTCAACGTCTCTTTTGTTATTTTTCCTGATATCGAAGACATCTATTGATTTTTGATGGTACTACTATAAACGCTATAAAATGGAAACATCAACTACAACGTCCTACATTCGATCATAAGTGCCATCTGTTTGTAAGATTTATAACTAAAACAATAATGTTTTTGAAAGTTATCACTAGATGGCAATAAAGAATTCCGTACGAACACTAATATTTTTATTATTTAAAATGTGACTAATAAATTAATAAATAATTATTTGAATGCATTAATAGTAATTGTAAAAATATATATATCAATTAAATTAATGCATATATATTTTAAATTTGTATATCATAAGGAATTTGTATTGAAAACATATTTTATGGTACAAGTATTTGGACTGAATACTGCTTTACCGACGTACTGCTAATTGGACGCAGGCGCGTCTCATACTATCCTTCTCTTTTTCTATTGGTTTATTTTATGTCAAGCCCAAACCCATACTTGTATTATCCTGCTTGTGTATTTTATGTTTGTATTTAATTAATTGTAAAATATATTAAATAATTATCATTTAATGGTAGATATAGTAATCAAACTGTTTATTATATTGTGATGATAAGTGCTGTGAGTAACTGTACTCAGCGTTGGGAAACTAAAGCGGCATCGTGGAGTCACGAAAACGAAGGTAAAAAAACTTTTCATTGTTTCTACTGACGCTTCGGAAAGAAAAATGGAAAATCGATTTAAAGATAGCGTGTAGCTTTAAAAATGTAATTTTAGTATCATTCGTCTGCGACCTTTGCGTCATAAGTTACAAGTACGATTTTATTTTATAAACTTAAAAGCTATTTCGATACACAACAACAAAATAACATAATATATTATAGATCGTAAACACAACGTGTTCTCTCCTTTCTTTATGTCCATTCTGAACAAGGATTGAATTTATTTAGTTACAATACATAATGATTTAATAACCTATAATTAAATTGTATAAATATAAAATGATTCCACGATTTTCTGCGGGAGGTATATTTAAAAAATGTTTATTTATATAAATATTTATTAGTAATGATTACCAGAATAGAAAAATAATCTTTGACTTATATACAAATTAGGACTTTAGAACATTAGAGCTATATTTCAAAATAACATATTGTTATTTTAAAGTATAGCTCTAATGTTCTAAAGTTACCATTATTTAAAAATATTATTCTTCTTAAATTTGTAGAGGACATAACTTTATTATAGAGGTCAACCTTGATTATATATACAAGATGTCTCCATTTATTCCAGATGACCTTAAATGATAGTTTTACAAAGAGATCATTTGTATACTCTACGATAAGCATTGTTTTATTATATGCTTCTCTACCATAAGTATTTACTGTTTAATATTTTTTTAAGTAAGATTTACCCTTGGATATTTGGACTTATTTAAAATTAATAATTTTAATTAAAATATTTTAGATTATGTCTATTATACATATTTATTTATATATTAAAAATATGGCCCAAATATTTTGTTTGAATATTGATTTAACATTTTTATCTGCCATGTATCAATTCTTTTTATTGGATCTAGTTAATTGTCCATTAAACTTAAAATACAGTGATAAAATAGTGATAAACAATAAAATGCTTTTAACACAACTATTCTATTTGCATTGTTTATTTACAATATATAAAGCTTCATGTCGTAGAACTGTGTGTAAATAGTTTATTTTTTTTAATGAATGGCACAGCAATAAAACAAAAGTTTACTTAATAAATTTTTATAGTTTAATATTAGTACTTTGTGACTGCAATATTTTGAAATTCTTACAAACAACTTCAAAATATTGCAGTCACAAAGTAATACATAATACATTAAGGTAACTATTCCATTCTTAAACTATTAATTAAACCTAAAGTATGTATTTATTTAATTTCTAGCCACACTAACAAATGAAGTAGTAATTCTAATTTTAATTGTCTATAATAAAGAGTTACCCACCAATTCTGACATAATATTCACTCAAATCACTTTTTCATATGTTTTGTATTATAATACTAAAACAACTGATTGTCAAATTTATATTCTGTTACATATCATTATTAAAAAAAAAAACAAATAAACTAAAACAGAGACGGGAAATATTTTTCGAATTAAATCACGTGCTACATTTATCCGAACGAATTTTAAGCACGAATGTAGTTTCAAGATACTTTTGCAGTATACACAATACTCGGCCTACCTGCTCAGGTCCGCAGTCCGCTCCGGGAGTCATTTAGCAAAAAAGAAAAAAGATAATTTTACGCTGAGTCGAGGCTCGAAAGGGAAAGAACAAAGGCCCGTACACTTACCTAGTTGTAGCTAGTTCTACGCATCCCGCAGGTGTACCTTGTTATCTCTTACCAAGAATTCCTTTATTCTTTCATGCCTTGATCCTAGTTGAAAACGTGCGCATCGCAAAAGCTACTTGTTGAAAATTTTTGAACAACGCAGTTCTAAACAAAAACTTTCTTTCCATTGTATGCAAAATGAGAAGCTTCTTGATAATGTTCTAACTATAGAAAGATATAGTAATATGGTGTTTAAAAACAATGTAACTTTGTTGCGTATTGTAGAAACCAGTTAGTTAATGTTACACCCAAACATCGTTGAAATTATCGATATTTGACAAAGATGGCTATATGTCTTCATCCAAATAAGTCTCTACTAAATTACTTATGTTATTAGTCGCTAAGCGACTGTCGGTGTTCATCCGGCTTCGATAAGACTAGTCATCACGTAAGCAAGTGACTGTGGCAAAAAATATGAGTAGTGGCATTCACCTGACGCCCTTGAACCGGCGACGGTCACCAACACTCAGCTGGTACCTAAGTGCTAGGCCTTGAATGTGTCTAGGACGTTCAACTTGCCGTTGAAATAGTTTCAAGTTCCAATGACTGTCGTGAAATAATATAGTCTATAAATATTTGACTAAATAACTTCAATGACTAACTAATACCAAGTAGTCACTGTACTAATGATAGTTCAACGACGCTATGAGAATAGATATTGTGTTTTGAGCAGAGTGTCATTACAATAGTATATTATTATTTTATTTAACGTAGTTAGTAATACATTCAGTTTACTTTAATATGTTTAACTGTTTTTATTGAATTCTAGGACACGAAAACAGGAAAGTAATTTCATACACTAAGTTCGAATATAATTACTATAATATTTTGTTAACTTAGCACGATATTTCTTACAATTTAGTGAACTTACGCCGAAGGTATTTTTTATGACATAAAAGCTAGAACTAGCTGGGCGACCCGCCTGTGTAATATATTACTTATGTTTGACTAAACACTATTATTTGAAGTGGAAGGATAAGTAGGTAATTTATACGACGAATTAAATTATATATTTACTTTACTTAAGAGTTAATCGACATATTATACTTAAGAGTTAATCGATATATTATACATACGTGTCTGTTGTTATTTTACAGACAGTTGTTTTTTAATATTATATTATTTGAAATGCGAAACTTTAACTTGCTGGAATTCACTTGACTTTATCGATTTCGCCCAATTTAAGGGACATACAGACAAAAATTCTGCTTACTAACATTTTTTTATATATAGCTTATTAAAAGAACATAAAAACGCGAATAGAATTTAGAATCACGTCAAAATTACACAAGCTACACCAGTAACCAAATATGCATTCTTCGCTTGCAAATAGATGTATGTGGTCGCATAGACAATAATTTATTAACACTGCTGACAGCTTACAATTAATGATCAATTGTAAATAGCTACAATGACTGTGACTGGTAAACAATTATGTAGGTATCTAATAAGATTCCGTAACACGATTTCTATAGAGGCTGGATCATGTCCCGTGTTTAGACGAAGATTAATTAAGCTCAGCCTCTCATAGTAAATGATTGAAGGAATATTAAGCTTTATATCCGTATTATATTTCTTATTACGTGCGCATGTAAACGTATTGTTAGAATTATCGTACAATGACTTTCTAAAAGTATATCGTCAAGTAAAGTGTATAATTATAATTAATCACAACACTATTTATCGTTTGATTTGCAAATATTTCGCACTTTACGGCAAAAACTTATTAAAAAAATGCATTAGGTATTCGTATAGAAAAAGTGACCTCAAAATGACTTGGCATTTTATAATTTTAGTTTCAAAGTTTTCTATTAAATTATAAGAACAACTAGGAAATGAAAATAATTTGAAAAAATAATAGTATTTATTTCGTTTTTGATTGTTTTTTGTAAGTTTTTGTTCCGTTATCTAGCCATTACGGTTTCTTTCAAAGACTCATTCTGTTTAAATAAATTCAGTATGTCATACCATTTCTATTTGTCGTATATAGTGTCTATATACATCTAAATACAATATATTGGTAAATTTATTTGTTTTCGAATTTTTGACCTTGTTATTAAGAACAATCTCTTACAGTAACTAACTAAAAGTGAAGGCTATTGTAGTCGAAGATGAGCAGTCATATATACACGTTAAATGTTAATACGTGTCCTATTTATCCATGTATCCAGTATTTATGTCAAGATTTCAAGATTCTTTCGTTAGCATGTACCATTGTGCTCCATTACGCCACCCACCGCAACCTTGCCGTCACTCGTACTTGGTTACTAAGTATTCACATATTTTTGTATTTATGTTCTCTGAATCGGTCGATATGTTGTTTGATCTGGTGCCTAATGTAATAAAAACATTTAAATGACCGTCTGAACTTTAGTACACTTTTTACTGTAATAGCTTGGACAAAAATAACCATAGTAACTATGTTACTAATTATAGTTATTAGGTGTTTTTTTTCAGTTTTGAATAGGTCAAATGGTTATATAATTGAAAGTGATACCTACTTCCATTTATACATACATTTGGGCATGATCTCATTATTACCGTGTTAATCATAATATATGACGTGATTTGTTTTATACATCTAGACATTCACAAATCTATAATGTGGGTATTTAGAAACATGTGTCTATTAAAGGCCATACATAACATGTAAAAATAAACTACCTACTGAACTGAGCTTAATAAAATTATAACATAAATCTATACATGTAAAGGTCTTTGAATAGCTGGAGTACTTAAGCAAAAATATATAACATTAAAATAATTTTCTATTCGTTGTATCTCGAATATTTACTATATGCGAGAAACCGTATTAAGACACTCCGTTTTCCATTTTCTGTCCAAATTTAGAGACTGCGTGTTCAGAGCCGAACCTAAACTAGGGTCACGCTCCACTAACTTTGAGTTTTCTGTCTATCCTGCTAAATGGAGGAAATAAAGTGCGAAGTTACTATTAATTTGTGGCCACCGGAGAACTAAATTGGATATTTACAAATATTTTAGTAAATTTTAAAGAAATAAAAATATATAATAAAAATATATTTTACATACATTTTATTTACTAAATAAATTTAGAGGATGACATTGCACATTTCAAGCTTAAAGTCATAAATAAATTTGCGAAACGACGACGACGTATCAAAATTTAAACACCATTAAAAAAACGTTGGTCCTCCTTTACTCAATAACATTTTTTGACATATTAACTTGATATACGCTTTATAAACCCATATCGTTACTGCTTATTGAGTGACTATTCAGAAGTTGTAATAGGAACATGTCTATTTAATCCTCCTTAAATTCAAGGCATAAAGGCAACTAAATGCAAAACGGCCACGTAACCATAATGACAATACTTTATAACCGGCTCACGTACTGTGTTGTCAACTTTCGCAATGCCACCTCGCGGTGTTCAAATAGTGAGTAGTCTTGAAGGCTGAATAGCAGTCGAGGTGAGCACTGCGTAAAATAACGCTTTGCCATAAAAACATTGGCCTTATTTAAGTTTTATAAACAATTTCTTCTGTCAAGTGATTTTGAAGTAAATGTTTGCTCAAACGATTTAATAGTAGTGATGATAATACCTATATGATTTAATATTTTAATATGAAATTATATGATTTTATATTTTAATGTTTGAATTATTATTTTTAAACAATGTTGTTGTTAAGTAATCTTAAAAACAGATATGATTGTGTAATTTCAAAAAATGTATTGTACACTGGAGTAACTTTATAATTTATTAAATTCACAGACTTGAAAGATTCACATGTAGTAGAATATATTGTTTCTCGCATTTCTTCTTCTTCTTCTTCTCTTTGTTTATGGCGTTCCGAGCCTGCCAGTTGAGCACAATTCACTTCGCCAATGTCGCGTTGAATGGAGAACACACAAAGGAATGTACTGTAAAAAGATGATAACATTACACAGTTTCTCGCATTTCTATTTTTTATATAAATTACTATTTAATTAATATACTAAACAGTTTGAAGCTATTCTCACAAAAGATACATATATTTCTTATAACTTCTCTAAACACCGTATTGATGAATAATTATGATTAATTGAACAGTAATCGATACCCATAAACTATATTTATTGTGAACATTGACAATTAAACCTGTAATTACAAAATACCTCGAAAGTGAATGATAAATAATTACAAAATAATTTACAATTATATTTAAAATTGTAAGAAAATGTAATTGATTCGGCTGATGTAATAACTTGCTTATTTTATACTTATAGATTCCAATTTTCTTAAATTTATATTTCTTTAGTAGTTTCTTTTTTTTCTTAGCTTCACGCTTTATCCCGCACATGGCAGGGTAGGCAGAGGGAACTGCAGGAACCATATGAACCTAGTGTTAAGACACTCCGTTACTTAGTCCCTGCTTACTCCGTCCCCACTTACTTCTTTAGTAGTACTTGCCATAATTTAGTAACCAATACATTCCTTCTAACGTATACGAACATGACACTATAAGAACCTTACACATGACGCTGATTTTATATTATTTATTAATTTTTGTTTATCGCTGTCATACGGACCGCACAAAGTAAAGTATTATCGGCCGTAACTGGGCCACGATCGTAAACTATCGCTAACTATGGAAGTTATTTTCCTCTTGTCAATTTTCTGAATCTCTCAATTTCTATGTGATTGTACGGTTCAGTCGCGCGACAGCCGATATCGGAATAGTTTATGGGCAATGTCAGGCGTACGTGCAGGGACTACTGGGGTGGTAAATTCCTGGTTTATCTAACCGTATATAATTGATTTCACAGACGTACATCATATGAAATTAAATCTACAGTCTTCTATTCTTTATATCTTTGTATATACCTACCTAACTCTGCCGTTACGAGGGATTAATAACGTAAGCTGAACAGGAGAGACAGGAGAAATTGTATATGTAACTAGAGGAAAGGCTTTTTCTGATTTTTTTTAAATAATGAAAAGTATATTAAAAAATTACACTCTCTTACCACTTTTACACTTCATGTCCAAAAATTTCAACTTCAAAGCAACAAAAACAAAAACAACTTCAAAAAGCAACTTCTTACTAGCGTAATAATATAATAAATTACTATTATTGTATGATGCTATTAACTCTGTCTGTTTGTTACGCTATCAGGTACGATTTAAGTAATTAAATGATTTTTTGAAATTTGCAAAGATGAGCCTACTTGATAGTTAAATGTATCATTTGTCGTAAAATATCATTGAAACAGAGGATAAAACTTATACGTTAGTCTGTACAGCTATGAACGCTCGTGTAATTTTTATGCAAGACTTATTTTATTAAGTCTTAATAAACTTTGCTTTAAATTGTATTAATAAATTGAAAATTACAGAATTTAGATATGTGGATCCTACAATCAAAACACATGATCGATATTTCGTAATAAACGTTGTTGCAAATGCACTATTAAAATGCACTAACCATATATGGTCACAACTGTCACTGTCTGTCTCTCTTTGTGTGATTGAAATAAATAACCGTTGAAGTCAAAGTTAAAGTTTAATCGCCTTGTATAGATTTATATATAAATGTGTTAAAATTGTACATAAAAACTGAAATATACAGCCGTTCCAAACATCCAATGCCAATTAAAATACAATAGAAACTGCTTAATACCTTAATGCCCGCATAATATGCTTATTTACCTAAGTCTCCGCGACTCACGCAACTCGAGTTAGGGCTTACCAATTTTTTTAAAGGATGAATAAATGAATATAGGGATCTCTATAGTAATTCACTATTAAATTAGGTTTATTTAATTTTTGATTTTTTTATTCGTAAGCTGAACGATTCACGAATTAAATTAAAACAATGCATTATACTTTCCAATTTAAATGCTTATTAGAAACAAATATTGAGAGTTATAATTATTTCGTATATAAAAATACATATTTTTTGAGTAATTGAGATAATAATTTATTTCAACTTTGCCTTAAGTATTATGTTATACAATTACGATTAAGACTTTAGGCAGTTGGAGGAGCGCACCTTGCATGGGCATGGCGTTTTCTATAAAATCATTCAAAATTATATCAACCTTTCAGAAACAAACTAGTGGATACTAATATATTATAAAAATGTATATTATAAAAAAATAATACTTTTTTAAGTTTAAATATATACTTTTTACAATATGTATAATCTCCATGTTCTTCTTTTTTCATATTTTTGAGATATATATTTGCATTTCTTCCTGATACACTTATGAAAGATAACATTAAAAGACAACACAAATGTAAAAAATCATAATACATAGTGCTGTTTTATGTTTTTAGGTACAATTTTTTTTTACTATAATTGCATACATACATATACTTATGTTGCATTTATTATTTCTCAAGCCACATATAAAACTTTTATTAGGGAGTTTTGTTTTTCTGTATTGTTTTTAAAACATTTTTAGAAATGTAAAATTATCCCCACAAAATTGAAAAGCCTAAACGCTTATTAATCTATATAAATCTTAAATTTCTTGTTGAACAACAATAGACAGAGTCTATGTTTATTGAACATTGAATGATTTTTGCATTGTTTGCACTGTGGGTTTATTATTTTTAAGCTTATCTCAAGCTCGTTGTCGTTACTGTTTCACATAATATTTTCAGACAAACTAAATAGCTTTGATTGTCTGTTTCTTTGTTGACATAAATATATATATTTCGTTTAGAGCCGAGCCTCAGCCTAGCGTAAGATTTACCTGTACTCTGATGAGGTCTTCCTACTTTTCTATACATCTATTACTGCTGAGGCTTAAAAGATTTCTCTTTACATTAAATGATTTGATTGTATCCCATTTAACAATAAGCAAACTAAACCATTCAGTTTAGTCTTTGAGACTTATTTGTTTTTTTTAGATATCAGTGTAATGTTAGTTCTTTTTAAACACCTCTGAATTTTTTGGCACAAGCTTCGACAGTAGGTTGGTGGTAAAAACACGTTATTTCGGCGATATTCCTGACATTTCGTAAATCACATCTAACATAACTGACTTAGCTGTGTGCTGAAGAGTTGTAAGATTAGTTATAATTAAGGAATACGAATAAGAAGCAACAGCTTTACCATTCGCCTCGTAATAGATCACCTTTCCCACTTAATACAATTTCTCGCTCAAATCACGTTTTTGGCAAAACTCGTTTTGCTATATAGTGTAGATATTTACAATTACTTTACCTTAAAAATTGTCAACGAAAACTATGTTTAACCATCAACTTAAATAAAAAGATGTTTCTTAACTTAGCCATCCAGTGCTTTCATTCCCTTGATGCAATTTTAATTCATGACCATGACCATTACACGACACGTCTCAATTCTATCATAGTGACGCCATCTTTGCAATTGATTTGATGCCAAACTGAAGATAGTAACAAAATAACTTAAAAAATATATGTTCTAGAAAAATTTAAATGAATTTGAAATAAATATATATTATATTATGTTACAAACGAATTTATATTAAATATTTTCTAACAAACAGATTGCTCTATACACTAGTACTGAAGTAGGTATGTTTCATAAGGGTCTTTGTCATTATTATTTACGGGATCACTAGCGCAGTTATAATAATAAATTTTGAACGTCGAAGATGGTACAGTGGTGGTCCGAAGCACACGCTAGCGCAGGGCGGCACATGGAGAGCGAGGGGGCGGGCGGCAGCGCCACGTTCCCGACCGACTAACAACGTCAGTTTAGACCGGAGCGAGACACGAGTTGAGCGCTTCGCACCGTCACGCGCCGCTCGATTCTCGCGAATCTACCCCTACAAGGTAGCTTTTCTAACCCCTGACGCACGAACGCCGGCCGACGTCGCCGCACCACAACTTGATGCCATTACTATCGACAACTTTTTGGCCCTTTGAAAAAAGTTTATCGACCCTACGCTGCTATAACAACCCTTATTCTTTTTATTCAGACAGTCGTCCCCTCTAATTATGGGGTCCCCTGAACTTTGTTGAAGTTGAATAATACTTACAAACTAATTTTTTGCTGTATATTGATTTTGTCATATCTACTGCAATAATTTTAATTTCGACTTTGTTTTGATTCGTAATAAAACAGATTTAACCTTGATACTACAACAATCGTAATCAAGGTGAAGCAGATTGTGAACCAAGGGTTAAACTTATTTTCTCATTTGCTTCAGCATTTCGACTACTGAATATGGAATAACTGTTACTTTAGTGAAGTGTTAGTGTTGAATGTGTGTGCGTCAGTGTGAAAGCGGAGATCTACCGTACATGGTGGTTGCTTAAGGCCACCGCAGCAGCGGATGTGCACGCCGCTGCCGCTTTGGTGGTTCGTTCTAGCTGGAATGCCAGCTGCTCTTGACCTATCTAGGTATTTGGTTGGTGTTTATCGAATATTTGGTAAAATTAACTCAATTCATAGCTGCAATTGCTGCTGCATTTACTGTGAACATTTACGTCATATCGAGAATATTACACAACTATTTAATAATAATATATTGTAAATATAAACACCTCAATGGTGATAGCCAGTTTTATTTATATTAGTTGAACGTAATTTTAAATTGCATCAATTACAAATAAAATTAATTACTTGTTCAATATATATACTTGTTATTGAAAGTAAAATAGATCATTACATATAATTAAATAACATGTAAACGATAATAGCGATAGAGACGTCAATCAAAATGTTATCGGCCCGTTGCTCTATATATGCAGGCATCATAAACATTTGCCCTTAAAACCCCAGTCTAACTAGATAAAATCATAAGATATATATATATATATATATATATATATATATATATATATATATATATATATATATATATATATATATATATATATATATATATATATATATATATATATATATATATATATATATATATATAATATATATATATATATATATATATATATATATATATATATATATATATATATATATATATATATATATATATATATTGACATCAATATTAGCTCCAGTCTTTATGTGTTATTTATAGGTTATCCAGTGTACGCAAGCAGACTCGTCACAAGTAAATATCGATGTAAAAGAAATGACGAGACTTTTAACCTTTCTTTAATAAAACTATTTTATTAGTTTTCCAAACGGGCATTATAAAATATATATGAATAATAAATTATAGCCATTATTAAACACTTAATTTTTTCATTAATACTTGTTAATGGTTCTTTATGTTATTAGTTTAATGAGTAGTATAATTTCGAATCTATTAAGCAAACATGTTCCTATACAGATACCTGTATCATTAAATTTTTTTAAAATTCTTAGTTGATTTATTATTACTGAAACGTCACCGTTTAGAAAAAAGATGTCTTTATGCTTGCTTACCCGCTATTAAAATCAATTTATTTGAAAAAATAATACGTTTACGTTACGTTTAATAGATAAGCTACATTTAAAAAAATATTTATCGTTATATAAATATTGAAATCTCTAGGTCCACCTTTGCCAATGATATTTCTGTGTTTCTGTCCATAATGCAACAAAGAATATTTACAGAAATTATTATCAAACATATACACTAGACAAAACTCTGTCATCTATTCATTCAATTTTAATATGATTATATATTTTACAGGAAATTTAACGATCGTATTTATTGAAGGTCATTATTATTTAGATAATCCCCAGTCGTATAGAATTACTAATATTAAAAAATATACGTATGTTAATTTTACGGTATGTATATATATGAAATTTTGTGTAAATGGTACAGCTACTGAAACAATTTCATCAATGACGATATAATATATATATTTTTTTTAACAGGTATATATGACAATCTCAACCCTAATAATTTTATTTAAATGAAATATACAACGCCAGATTCACATTATACTTACGCCATGAAATTCAAAGTAATCAAGTATTAAAGTGGAGATTCTCTTTTAAAATGAGTATAATGAACGCTTGAAACTTGCTGCACTATCGTGGCTTTTTCTTTAAAACTTTGTATCCTTTTCATCGTGATCGTGATCCAATTTGCTAAAACTTGTCTTCTCTCCTTTATTGCACTTAAAATAAGCTTCTTGCTTACGAGAAAGTAATGATTGTTTTGCTACTTAATTAATTCTAAATACCAAATGTACCTTATATTTCTTATTACTATTTATTTATTAAAGTAAAAAAGAAACATATCTTAGTATACAGCGAGTATTTTGTTTTTCTTATAACATATAATTTTGTTAAAAAATAATGACATTACAGACGTGCTTAAAATATAAAATCTACACATACTTTTAGATTATCAAAGTTATAAGGCAACCTATTATGTTGACACTAAATCTGGAAGTGATGAAGTCACGGCATTCAAATGCAAGTACATACACAAGTTATACTACCGGACGTTTATATATGAGGCATTACCACCCACGATGTTCGCGTTATGCGTCTTATAGAATGGTGGCTGTGGTATATGAGATGACGCTCTCGACTTATAAATCTTGTGCAAAGTAAGACCTTTACAATATATTGAGTACTTATTTAAGTTCCGTAACATTCAATTAGATATGCATAAAAGTAATGAAATCGTTTCTTTCAGTACCAAGAAATGATTATTTATTATATTAAAAGTTATTAAAAAAAATCCTAAAGCGCTTGCTTTCAAAATTGATCAATAGTATTAATATTTGAAGTCAACCTTCCATTGAGCGTACCTAAGGCATCCGCTGTCCCGTTTCCTCGAATCATCAACATTTTATCTGAGACAGGGTTCAGTGTACGCGAGAATGTAAACATGTGACGAGTGCCAGAGGGCCGAGTGAGAAGACGAGTTGCCCATGAATACTGACTAAACACTTGGCCGCACTCTTGCTCTGATGTTTTACTAAATTGACTCTAACCCTGTCTATTTCTTACCATTTACGTATAATATTATTAATTCTTATATAAAGTAACCTATATGATAAACCTATACCATTTTTGTATTATAGTTTTTGCACAAATCGTTTTATTTATATACTAAGTTTCACAATATAAATACAATAATGTTTATATCCATATGTATAATTCAAATAGAATAAGATTATCTATCTTAATATAAAAATTTCCAAAGAATTAAATAATGACCTCTCTAACATATTATTTGCAAGGTCATTGGAATGCGAAATCTTAGTGGTTTTAATGCAAAAGTATAAATATCACGTTTTTATAAACGTGACTATAATTATTTCATCATTATATTTATGTATGTGGCACCTGCTTATTTGAAGCAGTCGATGGTTTTATTGAAAAAGTGAAAAGTGAGGAAGAGTGTCTTATCACCAATTTCCCTGTGCCTACCCTGCCATATTTCGCTTTAACAATGATAGTTCAGTTTTTCTGATTGAAATTTTTATTTGTGAAATAAAAATCATTCACACAATCACTCAGCATTAAATGGTAAATGGAAGAAGCATAACAAACTTATGAGCTTGTTGGCAACTAGTTCTTAAATATATTTACATATTTAAAATCTGTTGCAACACGTTCTTTTTTTATGGAATTAATTTGTATCGTACATTCTGCTTCTTTGAGTTAATAATGGTATAACAGGTATATGGAAAACCAGTAATCTACACTGATTTTACCCCATATAGTCCAAAATTCGAACCAACTAATTAACTTTATTCAGTTGTAGAGGAAGATTTAGCAAGCAACTTTACTTTATGTTATGTAAATGAAGCTACAAACTCATAACAAAAATATAAAATTTCCTCTCAGTGATATTAATCTAAGCATTTTTAAAGGTTGTGGGAAAAAAATAAAAAAAAAATTAAAACAGCATCAGCGTTGGTAACGCGTAAGGCTGTAGGCGGTAGTTCATTAGCAGCTTCCGCGTTCGTCAGTCCGTCAGCAAGGCACATGCTACCAAGGTTATGCGAACCTCTTTGTCTCTATTTCGTTGTGGCGCAGTCAAGCACAAATCGGTCGCGCGTTGCTGAGATTCCCTAAATACTTTACGCTATCTCTGTTTACTTCGATATATATATCATATTAATATGGCAAACGTATCGCTCCACAGCTCTAGAAATAATCCAATAAAAAATATATAATATTCTATTAATAAAAATATATGTTCGCTACGATATTTGATATACCTATAAATTAAGAAGATATTTTTAAATTTATTCTGTATGTATTTAATAAAATTGTTTATAAATGAGAATTACAATACATAGAGGAACCCTAAAGTGGTAGACTTTATTTAATAGCAACACGCATCTATTTTTTGTTATCTAAACAGCCAGCAGTGTATCACATTATTATTATGAGCGTGAAGGTTTAGCGCTCATTGTAGCAATGGCATATTTGCTGCAACTAAATTATGTGCTCACCAAATCATGCCTACATAATATACGTCAAATAGGATTTAATTTTTCCAATATATGGAATATTTGTTATAAAATGAACTGTACTCACAGCTAAATAAGTACGAAACTTGATAATATGTACATTAATTTATTATTTGTCTTTTTATGGTTTCCTGTCATTTTAAATTGAGGCCACTAGCAGTAATATAACCTACGAGCTTAACTTGATTTGTATTATGTATTCGTTTATTTGCACCGATCTTCTTGTGACAACTAAAACTAACATTTTAATACTTAACACAGTGTTTTATATTGTACTAATGTGTCCATGTCAATTAAAAATAGGATCTATATTTATGCTTTATATTATAATGTAGCTTTGAGCATTCATGTCTAACATTGATTTAATAATGTGTATTAGAGTCTATTCGTTTGGGTTGTAGACATACATTATATCTTTAATCGAATGAACTCTTACATAAGGAACACAGTTCAAACTTACGCCCATAGTAGCAAGCTATTTATTTCAAAATTTCTTATTGTCTCGAAAAATTCCTCTCCTGACCAAAATATGAACAAAATTGGATATTTTCGTTTACCCGTTCACACGTGATGCGGTACCCAATACAAATAGAGATTCACTTATTATTATAGATAAAAACGTGATATTTGATGTGTAATATTTAGTAAATCGACCATCAAATTAAAACTTATTAATGAAATAACACGAATTATTTATTTTATTCAAATCATGCGCTACAAACGTTCGTGCTCTAAATATAATCAACTTCTTTACCAATTCTAAACGATTTCCTTTACTATTGTCGAAGCCGTTTATTCAGTCCTCAATGAATTAACTATACGTTTTGTTGTTGCCTCGCAGCATTTTCGCTTGGCTATAGAACTTTCAGTGCAACTTGAGCAACTAACGTACAAATATTCTTTATCGAGTAAAGTCTTTTATAGATTTTTAATACTTATAGCAACAATACTAACACATACTATACTCTATTAATTCGTGATTACAGGATGTACTTTAGTGAGTTTTACTTATTTTTTATTGTTGTATAGACACATCTTTGTATAGCATTGGATATTGAAACTGATTATTGTTATGACTAGAAAATTATAAAAGTATTGAACATCACAAAGCTTCACAGTGCTAGCAATATACGGTAGTAGGTTAGGCGTACGCTGCGCCCCCCTCGTGCGTTGAACCGCCAGTTATATTTAACTGCGACAACACGTGTGCGTCGAAACCACGACACACAGTTGGAGAGCTATGGCTTCACATGGTATTTCTATTTTAATATTTCTTATTACGGCAAGCTTGATGTCTAACATTGCTTTTACTTTTATATATGAATATTAATTCTAATTTTAAAAGAATTATATTAAATGTTCAACTAAAGATATTTTTTAAGAGTATACTTTATTTCATTCATCTTGTAAATTATAACAAATATTCCTTTACCTGATCTGCAATTGCGTTCAATGAACCTCATGCGACGCCCACCCATGTCATTGTAACCTTTGCGAACACTTCTCTATTGTTGCTTCCTGAGCACGTTAAGCTTACTTTGTGTGTGCGACATTTACTTACCTAAGTATTCGCTGAAGAAAATTTTAAAAAGGTTTAATGTGGCTGGAGGTTCTAATGCTTTTATAATTTGAATTATTTTGTACAAATATATAAAATGGTACAAGTGGTACAAATTAAATGCTTAATGGATTTAAGTCAAAGCTGTTGAATATATTGACGTAATTAAAATTTACGACTGGTTGTTAAATTTAGTTATTGAAATACATTGATATTAAAAGTCATACTATTTTTAACTTGTGGGACAAGAATGAACCATTCATCTCTCTTTAAGCTTGTAATTAGATTTTTCTATGGATATCAATCGTACATTTTACTATCCATAGTTCTTAACTATTTTAATAAATGTAACATCAATTAGACATCAAACAATGAAAATGTAATGAGTTCAACCTACAGCCATTTATTTATACTTAAAAATAAATGATACACCGCGCGGGTATTTTGTATAGTGCGTATATTTTCACACCCTTCTTATAACAATTTTTGCTGCGCTTTTTGTCTATAATATTTTTGAAATGTAAAAAATAAGAAGATTCGATTTTTTTTTGTTTTCAGTTTACCCATTTTTGAATATGACAGTCAGAATGTAGGTACATTTTTTTAATACAAATTATAATATTAATTTTCGTAGTTAAATTTCTTTTAACGTTAAAACAAATGTACTTATTTGCATTTAATAAAAAACACATTAATGTAATTTGTTGAATAATTTATTTGCGAAGATTGCCTATGAAATTAGGGGATACACTCACTGTTTGTACCTACTCATTCTCAATTTGCGTGGCAGTTTCTATGCGTAAAAAATGTAATATTTTTGTTTTTGTAGAAAAAAAAATACATTGTTTCATGGTAACCCTGTAAATATTTCCTATATTGACCTTTTAGCTTTAAGTTAAGCTGTAAAACTAGTTAAACAAAAGCCAGGATTGATTACGGTAATAAATAGCGTGCCAAAGCACTAAAGTAACTACAGTTATCGATTCTATGGCCAACATCGCTGCACATTATCTAAGAGTTAATGCCACGTTACATGTTAGGGCCAGTATCTAGGTTTGGTATACTTACCAACTACCTCGCTAACATCACTAGATGTAAACATAATTATATGCATTGGAAACTTTGTAAATATATTCGTGCTACTTTTCTAGATATACACGCCTATACGCGTAGTAATTAGAATATGAAGCCTATGTCTATGTAAGGTATAACGTATTTTATTAAGCTATGAAAATATTCATTTATTGTATCGTAAATGAATCCACCAATTTTGAAGCAAATTCGCGTGGTGCGAACTCGACGCAGCCGAGGATATTGATCTAGTGCGCGCGCAAGCTTTGTCGAAGTGTACACAGATGATCGTTGAAGCGTTTCGGCGGCATGCCACAAGAACTGAAGTGAACACTTATTCCCGTCAAAGTGTCATCGACAGCTTAGGCTTTATGGTAATAATCGAGACATCTCAGAGTATCTGGTAAAATAGTAATATTTTCTCCGAAAAGCGGTTAAGTGAATTCAAAAAGTGGTTGTCGAAATTAATTTGCAAGACTTGAGTAGAAATTATACTTAGCGCATTGTATGTTATTAATGTTAATGTATTTATTAAAGATAGAATATCTATGTTTTATAGATAAATATAATATTCGTATAAGGTTATAAAATGTGTACATGAAAACGGGCAATGGAAAGACCCTCTGCTTATCGAAACCCGCCCACGTGATTAATCGCTCTGCGGAATCTTAGACTGACCTAAAGTCCTTACGCTCCTCGCCATTGAACATAGATTTATGGTTTAACTACGTTAGATACGTAGTGTAATTTGACTTCTTATATATTCAAATAAAATTGTCGGTACTATGCAAAACGTTTTATTACTAATTTAGAATGTAATCTACACGTTTAACAGATTTACTTGAGAATATTATTTAATTTATTCATCGGTACAATATTGCGCAGTAAATATTTATTTGCTTCTGTCACATAAACATTCTGAGACAAATACTGTATCTATCATACTTCCCCACTATTTTAATTACAACATTTTCTTTGACTTTTAATATGAAGTGTTTGTTCGCTTGAACTCGCAAATCTCAAGAACTATTGATTTAAATTAAAACTTTGTGCGCGTTGGGACTATCCATTTTTGGAGGTTATATTATCAACGCAACGAGTGCGTAAAGGCAAATTCAACCTAGATGTATGTATCATTATATTTTATTTTGTATTACCTTGTTTTTAGGTAGGCAAAGTGTTTAAAATTTATATAAACAATAAAGCGTATTAACTCGATTAGTGTAATCATTTCATGTAATATCAATTTGTAATCATTTAGTGTAATATTTTCAATTCTTACTTATGTTATTATATTTTTGTAACTCAACACTTGCGACAATATCCTATTTGAATGCCCAATATTTTATAGTGAAAATATTACTCCAGGAGCGAAACTACCAATTCATCGTAGTTAATTGATGTCACGACAATGACCGTGTTATGAACCTATCAAAGGCAATAAAGAGCATTTTGTGTCAACGCATTACGACCGCCGATAGGCCGCAGCGTATGTTATGATCAACAGCACTAACTTTCGACGTAATTTCTATAATAAATATTAAACTTGTTTCATGACGTAATAATAAAAACATTTGAAATTTTTATTCATGTTGATTCTTAGCCTCTTATTACTACTAACCTAACCTTGTCCAACGCCGCCTTACTGCCTCATCCACTTGTTAGTCATACTGCAAGGTCTTTAGTTAACGTTCGATTGTAAATTCATGGGTAAACACGAACCTTCTTAAGAATATTTCGTAAGATTTCTCCTTAATTATTCGAAACGTTTTCGTAACGTACCAACTATACATAAAATTATACTATAATTTATTATCAACATTACAAAGTCGCGTGGATTTTAACGTCAAAGATATCGATAAAAGTTACGAACTTGACCCGTTTGCGCAAAACATTATAATTTAATATACTATGATGCAATTTACACGTACGTCATATTTTACAGTTTTGTGATATTTTGCTATAGTGTATCGTCCAGTATACACTTGGGATCTTAATTTATAAGGTACTTGGTGCACTAGAAACTTTAGCTAAATATGTATTCCTTTTTTTTGTCGTACACATTATAAATTGATAAAACTTTTTTATTTATGCGCTGATTGCAATAAAATAAACTTTAATTGCTAATCATCATAAATTATAAAAATAATACATTTCAATCAGTTCAACAGTTTAGAGTGCAAACGTACAGACAAATTTAAAAATATTATATTAGCGTCTATATATATATATATATATATATATATATATATATATATATATATATATATATATATATATATATATATATATATATATATATATATATATATATATATATATATATATATATATATATATATAGACGCTAATATAATATTTTTAAATTTGTCTGTACGTTTGCACTCTATATATATATATATATATGGGGGGGGAAGCCTGGGTATGGTCTTGGTGGAATCGCTGTACGTGAGAGCAGCATTACCTATAAAATGCCAAGAAACCCTCTGCTGTGTTAGTGGCGGAACATCAACTTCGAGCAGAGCCCGGGCCAGTCCGAGTCACCCACGTCCCCGCCGTCCCTCCCGGGAACTGCTGTACTTGCACAACTGTGCAGCCGCCACCTTGACGTGCAGCTTAGCTGAGGGTGCAGGGCGAAAGGCGAGTATTCTGCGCCTTAAAACAGAACAAATCTCACGAGGGAGGAAAACCCGAAACAAAACCGAGCAAGCCTACAGGCTCCAAAGTGGCAGCCCCACTAGTGGGCTAGGGTATAGTGGGCTAATCACTCGCTTACCTGAACCCAAACGATTAGAGAAACTGAAATAGTGCAAAACCGGACCGATCAAACTACAACGACCTTTGGCATGAAAATACGGACACGAATAGCTTGCTGGAATGTGCGAACGCTAAGCGAGGATAGCCGACTAGCTCAAGCAGAAGCAGAGATGCTCAGATACAAGCTGCAAATCCTAGGTCTCAGTGAGGTGCGTAGAAATGGATTTGGAGAGCTGAGAACATCCGCAGGCCTTACATTCCTTTACTCCGGGAAGGATGATGAAGAGGACGTACGTGAGAACGGCGTAGGCTTTCTCCTTTCTGACACTGCAAAAAAAAGCCTGCTGGATTGGAAACCCATCTCAGAGCGAATCATCACAGCCCGGTTCAACAGCAAAGCCCGTAAGATATCCATCGTCCAGTGCTACGCTCCTACAAACCTGGCGTCTGAGGAGGACAAGGACGATTTTTATAGTGCACTCAACCTTACCCTGAAAAACATCCACAAACAGGACATAGTCATCGTTATGGGAGACTTAAATGCTAAGGTTGGTACTAACAACGATGGCTGTCAAAGGCACATGGGCGCACATGGGCTGGGAGCACGGAACGAGAACGGGGAGAGATTCTTGGAGTTTTGTCAGGACAATGACCTCACCATCGGAGGAACGTTATTTATTCATAGAGACCATCACAAATACACATGGAGCTCACCCGATGGAGTCACCAAGAACCAAATCGACCACCTCGCCATCAGCTCCAAATGGCGCTCGTCGTTGCTTGATGTCCGCAATCGTCGTGGCGCGGATATCGACAGCGACCATCATCTAGTCGTAGGGGAGATACGGCTGAAAGTAGCTGTAGCTCGAAATGCTATCAAAATAACCAAGGTGGGAAAACGGTTCGACATAAGCAAGTTGCGGGACCCTGACGTAAACAAGGCGTTTAAACTGGAGCTGCGAAATCGCTTTTCCGTTCTCGAAAAGGAAGCGGGCGCAGCTATTAACACGGAGTGGAAACATATCAAAGTGACCTACACAGAGGCCAGCTCCGTTGTTCTTGGGCACAAAACCTGTACTCGTGAGGAATGGATGTCGCAAAGAACCTGGAAACTCATAGAAGAAAGGCGTAAGCTCCAACTTCGACTCCTGGCTACTAATGACGAGGCAATGCGCGAAGACCTGAGGCTGCAATACAGACTTATTCGCAGGAAAATCTACCGCAGCACACGCCACGACCGGCGAATATGGGCTGAGAGTGTTGCGGATTGCGCCCAACGTGCTGCCAACTCCGGCAAGCTCAGGGAGCTGTACGTGGCGACGAAGACCTTAGCCGGAAATAAGAACCAGGGAAAGAAGAAGCCTTTGAAAGACAAGGGAGGTCAGCTGATCGCGACATCCGAGGGACAGCTTGAACGTTGGCGCGAGCACTTCGAGGAGATCTTCCGAGTCCCGAATGACCCCATCACCTCGTGCACACCTGCCACCAACCAGCCCGCAAACAGCTTGGACATTGACGTTTCTCCCCCTACACGGGAGGATGTAGTGAAGGCCATCAAAGCACTAAAAAACGGTAAAGCCCCAGGAGTCGATCTTATTACGGCCGAAATGCTGAAAGCAGATGTCTCCACCGCCGTAAACGCGCTAACACCCCTTCTACAGAACATCTGGTTAGCCGAAGAGTTACCCGACGACTGGAAGATAGGTCTTCTCATCACTGTGCCCAAGAAGGGAGACCTAAGTGAATGTGGCAATTGGAGAGGCATCACTTTGCTCCCGACTGCTTCGAAAGTGCTCTGCCGGATCATCCTTGATAGGCTGTCGAGGGCCGTCGAACCTCTCCTTCGCAAAGAGCAGGCTGGTTTTCGACCCAACCGATCATGCACGGACCAGATCGTCACCTTACGCATAATCCTCGAACAGGCATCAGAATGGCAGAAGGAAATGTACTTGACCTTTGTGGATTTCGAAAAAGCCTTCGATACGCTGCGTTGGAGTTGCATCTGGAACCGGCTACATGAAATCGGCGTTCCCGAGAAAATTACGAACCTAATTAAGGCCTTCTACAAGAATTATTCTTGTAGAGTGACTCACGACGGCCTTGTCTCGGAAGATATACCGGTCCATGCGGGTGTTCGCCAGGGGTGTCTACTTTCACCTCTCCTCTTTCTTGTCGTCCTTGATGGCATTATGAAAAACACCACCAAAAACAAGCGCCACGGCATAGAGTGGGGACTGTCCAACGTGTTGGAAGACTTAGACTACGCCGACGACATATGCCTACTGAGCCACACACGCGCCGACATGCAAGCTAAAATAGATGACCTACGACGAGAGGCTTTTGCGACGGGACTAAAAATCAACACCCGGAAGACCCAAGAAATGAGATGTGGAGCAACGAACTCACAGCCGCTGTTTGTCGGCACAGAGGGGGTGGAGAGAGTCCACAAATTTACTTACCTCGGAAGCGTAGTGTCGGAAACTGGAGGAACCGAGGAGGACATCGCGTCGAGAATCGCCAAGGGGAGAGCAACCTTCGCACAGCTCCGTCCTGTATGGCAATCGCGGAAATTGACCAGGAGAGTAAAGCTCAAAATATTCCGGTCCAATGTCAAAACCGTATTGCTGTACGGATGCGAGACGTGGAGGGTCACCAAAGACATCTCGCGCCGGCTTCAAGTTTTCGTCAACCGCTGCCTTCGCCGCATTCTCGGTGTATACTGGCCCGAGAAAATATCCAACCAAGATCTTTGGGACCGCTGCGGTGAGACTCCGATCGACCTACAGATCAAACGCCGCAAGTGGAACTGGATCGGCCACACGCTCCGAAGGGATCCTGAACACATCCCGAGGCAAGCCCTAGACTGGATTCCCCAAGGAAAGCGAAAACGAGGTCGCCCTAAGCAATCCTGGCGGCGTACAGTCATCGCAGAAGCGGCGACCATAGGCAAGACGTGGAGCGAAATCAAGCGCGAAGCTCAAGACCGAACCGGCTGGCGGAGCACTGTGGATGCCCTCTGCCCCATCTAGGGGACATAGGATCATAAATGAAAAATGAAAATATATATATATATATATATATATATATATATATATATATATATATATATATATATATATATATATATATATAATTATATATATATATATATATATATATATATATATATATATATATATATATATATATATATATATATATATATATATATATATATATATAATTATTAAAAAGTTTCCTCGAATTTTGCATGAAATATTTTGAAATCGATCTATATATTTTCTAGTTTTAAAAAATATTGTAATTTTAATATAATTTGTATAATTGTAATGTATTGTAACTTTAAAATTAAATTTTATTTTTAAATAATTATATGTTATATGTTTCAGGTACTACCTCTTTATGATTTACTGTGTTCATTAACAAGTGTAAAAATTGGTAAGTTTTAAAAACTGATTGATTTTTCTGTAATTTGTAGTAATTTGTAGTAATTTCTAGTTATATACTAGCAATTTCTAGTTATATTCGCATATCTAGTCTAACTTCATAATGTCATAAAATTGTGATATTAGACGTTTAAGATTAATAAATAATTCAAAAGCATATCTTACTATAGAATGTTGTAAAGTGACTATTTCTTTAATGGTTACTTAAATATTTATTTAATTAATATTGATATCATACATTTAATTTTTGAATTTCATACGTAAAGATTTTTTATGATTTAAATATTTTTCAGTTTATGTTTCTTTATTGGCTATTAAATAGTATAAAAATTAAATATAAAATGCTTACAAATGCACTATTACTATGACTGATGATGCTGATTATTATGGTCGTACGTGATGCTCAATATTAATAATTTTATTGTTTACTAAACCTTAGTACAAATAATAAGTATAATTCGCGTTGTATTTCTATTTAAACAGTTAAAAATCATTAGTATTTCAATATATTGATACAACTGCGGTATATATGGCTTTTAGTGAAGCAGCGTGCTAGGAAGTAAGGAGAGCATATTATCGCTGCGACAAATTCTAACGGGGCATATTGCGTGGGGGAAATGGACCGAGACTGCGCACGCGCACCGCTATAATAGATCGTCCGTCCCAGTTGGTTTCGGCGCGCTGTTGAGTTGAGTACACGTGCTTGCGATCGGTGTTGCAACGATTTATTATATCATTTGTTTATATTGAGATCAATGTTAATGTTTAGAGTTTTGATTCTTTGTGACGTTTCGTGATCACTTTTATCAAATCGTGTTATGGAAACAGTGTACGGACTAGCATTGCACTGGGCTATTTAAGGTACGTGGCTTGACAAACAAGTATTCATTTTTCTTGGTGATCCTTTTACGTTTATATACACGTATTGTTAATTGCTTTGAGATCATTATGATTTGTATATTGGAAAATAAATATTTTATTGTAAAATAAATTATTCTATGTAAGCAGGAAAACAAACTGTAATCGACAACTATGACGTTAACCTTGACAGATTAATACGACGTCCCAATGTCTTGACTCGAAAGATCCTTTCGACAATGGTTAAAGTTTAACACTTAGTAGGTGTACTTAGCTAAATTTTAGCGTTTAAACATTTCTATGCTCGTAAAAGTTCGCCTTTTTATTTTATATACTGCTGGCAATTTACATCAGGTGAGGCAATAACTTGTCATGCTGCACTGTTTTTTCGGTAACCTTTTATGATATAATAAGTAATCATTATTAAGATATCTTTAATGTCTGACCCTTGCTGACCTTATCTCATAGTCCTGTTATTCATTTTTCTTTTTTATATTTTTTTATAAAGTTTTATGTTCTTATTCGTTATTGACATTTTGAAGATAAATTCTTTCCAACGCCTCTCACTTGCAAGGCCTCGTGATTGCGAAAACGTTTTCATTGACTATAAATTATTCCTAATTTACATTTAACAAAAAAATGTTTTAAAACATAAGCCAATTTACATTTATTTATTTAAAACAAAGAAACAATTTGTTACATAGGAAAGACCAAAATTAAAAATTTTATAACCATGCGTGAACCTTGACTCAGTAAATACCTAAAGGTATTGAAAGTGGAAAGCCTTGGTATAATCGGGACCTACATGATTATTTAGTAAGAACTGCTGTTGCGATTGTGAAAAATGTTAAGGTTACTGTATAATATTAGTTAATAAATTAATTTTTATACAAATGTTTTGTTCATATATCTAGTACTTGTGTGTCATTTAATGGTTTAAACAAGCAATAGAAGAAATTAATATTAAAACTAACTTTCATGTACGCCGTTTGTAGAACACGAATTTATTTGTTGTAGAATTATTGGTTACTGAACTTTCTGATATGATAAACGGCAAGAAATTGGAGCACGTTTCCTCCGATAGGACACGGATGATAGCTCTATAAATGTTTAAATTTCTACGTTCTTTAAGTAATTTATATGACGTATGAATTCATTTTTATTTGCATTAAAATTATTGTTCATTTTAATGATATTCTTTAAGGCAACGATCTTGTGGTCGGTTAATAAGTACAGTACAGTTTTATTGTACTTGTTTAATGCAAATTATTAATAATTTTAACAATTTATTATCATTATATTGTTTATATTTAGTCAGTATGTAGACATAAAATACGTAGTAATAGTAACACAGTAATAATTTTATTGGTATATATGCATTATAGATACATTGCATTTCAATCTGCTTGGCATTACTTTACACAAATATTTGCGTTATAAATCTACTGTGTTTATTACTAGTAAGTTTATTCTACGACAATATTTTTTACATTTAAACTTCTAACAAAAGTTATATTTAAATAATTTTATTAAATTATCATAATAAAAATTAATTAAACCTGCTGCTTACTAAACTTCAAATTCATAAGTCAATTACATCAAGGTTGTTACGTAATTTAAATTTTAAAACTATCTTTAGCAAAATATAATGAATAGAATAAGACCTTCATGTACACTATAAAATACTAATTATTCTTATTTAATTTAAGAAACTCATTGTTCTCTCTGTTTGCCCCGCTAGGGATAAAGCATGAAGTTATGTATACAAACATAAGTAAGAAACTAAATAACACTATTACAATAAACTTTATACAGCCATTAAATAGTTAATGGAAGTGGCCATCTATGAATCGAGTCTGTTTTTACTTGTAATTACCACTAATATATAATGTAATTAATATAAATAACTACTAATATATATAATATAAAAATATATTTTTTGGTTTAGCTATGGCTTACATTCCATTCAACAACAAAAAAAATTGCATAAATAATTAATAACTATCGTGGGTCAGTTAGGAAACGTCTGAATATATGTAAATTAGATAGTTACGGGGATCCTTTTAAAGGATTTAAATACAACAAACCGCGACGTTTAGTTTTGCCACCTTGAATACATTCAAGGTAGGTTTAACAACGAAGGAAAACTGAAGAACAAGTGTTTTACACAACACTGGATTCCCTCTACCCACCCTGCTTTCGTTGTAGATATTATAATTGTTACAATTATAAACACAAGGGTATACATAATTGTTTCACTTCATTATCACTTATTTTAAATTGTTGCTATAATCTGTTTGAAGGTAAACAGCATTGCATGTCTAGGAAAAGGAAATACTAATTTTACGATTTTTTGCTACCAATTATTAATCATCATCTTCAATGTTAATTTGTTGAAAATATATCCAAGGAAAGTATGTTGTTAAAATATTCTGTTTTTGTAATAATATGTTTAAATAAACAGGATAAACATGAACAGTCTTGAACAGACATTAAATAGATTTTTTTTATTTATACAATAAAAACAATATCATTAATTAAGCGTGAATTGCTTCTCTCAAACTTCTTCTTCTTTTCATTTATAGCGGTTCGAGCGTGCCTGTTAAGGACAATTCACTTCGCCAATGTCACGTTGAATGGAGAACAAATCTCAAACTTTTTGCAAGTAATATTGTAGGTGCCTATCGGTGCCTATGCATTAACATTTGAATAGCAAAGTAATAAAGACGTAGCTAAATAACAAAAATACAGTGGGTAGCAAATAAAGGAGTTGGTTATATAAACAATTATTACTTAGTTATTCCAAGGAAAACAGAATTTAGTCTATATTGTTCCTCTCTGCCAATCAATGAGAAAATAAACAATAGGTGAACTTTACCTGTTTAATGTATAGTTCGTTTAACACGCTCACTTTAGTCGAGGTAAATTTATCTTTTTATATTCGCAATATATGATAAATAAAAAATATATATATATATATATATATATATATATATATATATATATATATATATATATATATATATATATATATATATATATATATATATATATATATATATATATATATATATATATAGCTTTGTATTATTGTATTATTTTGTCAACTTTGCCAATGTACATATAGGTATAAAACTTTTCAGGTACTATTGTATATTTTTATTCCAAAGAAAGAAAGAGAATATAGGTAATTGAACTGCAGGCTTTGGTAACCATTCTAAAAGATATATGTGGAAATAATGGGCTTAGCCTGAATGTAAGTAAGATATTTCTCTTATTCTGGTATGTGAATGATATTAAAAAAAAAAACAGGATACAAGTTTTTTTGTGAATGAAAAATTAGAAAAAGTCAATGAAGTAGTATACTTCAGAAGTATTTTAAGTGGAGATAGAAGATTCGAAATGGACGTGGAAAAATATATTGTTGTCTGTAACATAATGAACGGTACCTTAACTGCGTTGGTGAGATGGCAGAACGTCAGTATAGCTGCGCTGCTCTGTGGATATTGGAAAGAATGGACGAAAAATGAAAGAAAAATAAATACTGTGAAGATGCTATCTCTTCGGAGGATATGCGGAGTCAGTTTAGCTGACCGAATCCTTAACGGAAACGAACGAGGATGTCACAGTAAGAACGAAAATAAACGTGCGCATATGCTATGAGCGCATCGGGAGATCGAAAGATGTAAGGGAAGACCTCGATTGACTTTCGGGAAACAATATCGAAGATACAAGAGGAAGGTCACGTAAAAGCATGAGAATCCCCTAGAAAGCATATATGAAGAAGTTAACGACAGTGGAAAGAGGTATAAAGGGATCGCTACGTTTGACGTTGCGTTCTGGCTATCCCGCTAGGGAACAAAGTGAAGTGAAGCGTGAAGTTAAGTTAATTTTGTTAAATCTTTCTTAAGAACTGGATACTTTCAGATACTTAATCGATTTGATTAATATATAGCTTTTATCGCTTTTAGTCATGACATGGTTATTTCAATTTAAAATTTATATATTTCCTCAATATTTCAATAGTTTTTGTTCCTTTTTAGATTTTCCTATACCGTTATTTGGTAAAATACACTCCTTGTTTACATTTACAATTGTGATGTCCTACTTCTACTGTTGACGAAAAGTTAGTAGCGAATTTTCAACATCTGGAGTGTTCTGTCACGTGATATGGTATAAATCATGTCACATACCTCTTTAGATATATGTACATGCTTCTTCGCTGTAATGTTTTATTATTAAGCTTTGCATAATAAAAAAAATCTTTTGTTTTGGATAATCAGTTTACCGAAGAAGCAAGTGAAAACGCATCAATATTACCCCATGTATCTGCTTATGTATTTAACACTACTCTTAACTACTATTTAACCAAAAAACTTGTAGTGAAAGCTAGCTAGTTAGCTGATAAAGTACCATAATTCTATTTTAATTATAAATTTGTACCCATTTTGGAAATATATGGACTTCCTAAAAATCTGTCGTTATTGGGGTGTAAATATATCAGAAAAGGACAAAAATACTGGCAGTCATTAAGATCGCTAATTATTATAATTTTATAAATATAATTGACGTATATAAATATAATTGACTATATTATTCAATACTGTCTCAAACAAAAATGAAACGTATGCGTATACATTTTGTTTTAACATTCGATATCTCTGGTATTTTTAAATGTTAATATTATTTATATAGGTACCCTTAAATCTACGTAGCAAAATTTATCTTGATTTAATTTAAACCGTTTTTATTGCTGCTTCCCCATGCATATTGTATGAAAGAAACGATGAGCCCCAAAAATGTATGTGCCTTTTTTATCTAAAAGGAATTTTGCAACCATAGCGGGCTTTCATTTCGCTGAAAAGCGCAATTTTCCCCATTCTATGTCCGCCTAGTGAAATCGTTATCGTGTACATTGCGGCGGCGCCCATTTCCTAATAGCAACATCGCCTATTTTAGCTTTTTTTATTTGATTTCCATCATCTGATATGAAATCCTCTCCTGCTTGACTAAATCATACGAATTGTATGTATGTTATATTAGCTATACTCTAATAGTCATTAAATAATCCTATGAAATATACTTGCATATGCAACTTATTTAATGATATACACTAAATGATCACTAAATAACTGATTTGGCACATTAATCAGTTTATAATAAGTGATAATTATAATTTTTATATACATTATATTTTGCATAGGCAAAGGAAACCCAGGTTACAACATCCAACTTACTTTAATGTCAATAATATAAATCAATACTTGACCTTACAATTACCTAACCCTAGCTTAAAAAAGACCTAATATATTTAAAATATATTCATATTAAAATAAGTTGAGTTGAGAGTTCAGTTTATATTTGTACGATAAAATGGCAATAATTAATGAAGCGACATAACTGTGAGTGAGGGGGCAATGTTTTTGTATTAATTATCGTTTATAATAAAAACACTAGAACACGATATTTGGATAAAGTAATCATACAAAAAAAGATTTAAATATTTTGTCTGAGATAATGTAGTTAGTTTGAGTAACATAAAATAATGATGAGAGGGTGACCTAAAGAAATACATGGAAATGTCTGAAAGAGTAATTACCAAATTTTATACTTCATAGAGTAAGGTTATGGGATTACAAAGTTTGAAAGCGTCAAATATGGTGATAAATTTCAATTTTCAATTGGTTTTCCCTTGAACTTGGTCCAATATTGCCTTTAGGAACATTTTTACTTGGTCCTCTTTTAATTAATACTAGATATATTTTGTCGCTTTACGTACATTTTATTAAGATGTAATGTTGAAATTATCACATTCTATAGTATTTACAGTATATTATAAGCAAATTTGTAGAATTAATTCTACAAATTCGCTTATAATTTAGTTAATTTAAAACTTCTGTGAAATTACGGACACAAATAACTTCAATTGCATATTTCATATTGAATTAAAAATCACATTCGACATATTTAAAACCAGGATGTAAATACCATAATTAAATAAACCATGACTAACACTATCTGTTTCAAAATGCAATAATATAAAAATTAACGAAGTATAACTTTTGTTCATTATGTTTACATATTTTCACGCAAATGTTGTTATATATTTTGTGATATTTAAATGGAGAAAAAGAATTGAATTCCTGTGATTACATCAAATAAAGTGGTAATGGAACCTTTAAATCCTCCATTGCTTGCTATTAAAATGAAACCACCTCTGTTTGTGACTGAATAAGAACCGGCCACCCACGTATTATTTGTATGAAAAAGCAATAAGAGAAAGAATTCTCAGAAATCCTTACCAAAAGAAAAATGTTTTTATTTCGGGACACTTAGGACCATGCTGTGTATTCTAAAAGATGACGTAGAAAATGCGACCTATGAGAAATAGATATTAGATACGTAAAATCAAAACAACTTCTTAAATAGTGCATAAAGCGATATTTTAACAAACAAAATGACCGCTGGTATCTAAAGGAACTTGTGATATAGGCAACAGAAACTCCGTTGACTGGACTTTGTAGAACTTCAGTGACTGGCTATCTTTTTGTAAAAAAGTATTAGAACATTGGCACAAGTGTATGATGATACCATTGTGAGATGGTAGTTAAGCCGATAAGAACAGTTCAGTCACTAAGAATTTATCTTTTAGCAGTTCCTGTGAGCGATCCATCCGATTGTCACAAGACTTGCAGTCATCTAGTCTTAATCTTAATTCGCTGGATTTTGACTAAAGTTAGTTTTAGAAAGTAACGGTTGCTCTAAACGCCATAATAATTTGTGGTTCCTAGAATTTTCCCACAGAAAGAAAGCCTGCTACTATTGATAACTTTTTTTAAAAAACTGTATTGCATATAATGGACATTACTTCAAATAAGCTTTACCTATATAATTTTAATAGTTTTATGTATTTAATGTAATAAACTAACACACCGTTATTCGTAGTAGTAAATATTACGT
Source organism: Dione vanillae (assembly GCA_037178615.1). Lineage (NCBI taxonomy): Eukaryota > Metazoa > Arthropoda > Insecta > Lepidoptera > Nymphalidae > Dione > Dione vanillae. Next base: position 884,198 of record JAZFAU010000190.1, read on the forward strand.
AGAAAATATATTTCGTTAGGAAGATATTTATGGCAAATCTAAAGTAAAGCTAAAGTAACGTTTTTTTTATTATGGATACAGACGAACGATACTATATATTATTATAATAAATTTAAGTTATCATATTCATAGTAAAAAGTATTATAAGAGACAATTTTGAATACTTTATAAATGATATGTTAGAAGATGTATTTATCTTTACGTAGTATGTAACAAACGTGCACTCATCAAACTATGCAATTATTTTAATACGGCTTTCGCTTATAAACAAAATGTAGCTATAGTTGTGTGGCCACGTAGGTGATAACGCAAATGAAACTCGAATATTCGAGAGAACATATGATTTTTAGATAATAGACAATTGCATTGCGGCGCATCTATGACTATTTACTATGTCCTATTTCTAAAAGGCTTTTGTTTATGTAGGCTATGTCGAACTTTGTAAGCCTTACTTAGAAAAATCAATAAATTAGATATAAAAATGTCTATGCTGAATTTTTTTCTTATCAATTATCAAAAAATCTGTGCAATATTGTGTTGTTAACTTTATATACCATAAATAAGGATCAATAAAATATTATTAAAATTGGCCAGTGAAATATGTGGATTCTACCTAAATGCTTGTTTTGGATGATTATTAACATATACAAATTCTTAAATCTGATGAGGTAAAGCTTTACATTGAAAAACACAAACCTATGGCAAACACAAACGTAAGGTCTGTACAATATAGTGGAATATCTAGAAAGCAATAACGATTAAAGTAACAATAGTATTTCGGTGGAGGAAAAAACAAGAGGGTCGTTTAAGCATCCGACGGGAATTATCATCGCGTCCTGTTTGGTATCCTTTGAGTATAAGTAGAAAGTACACGGATATGTTCAGGATACTATAGATACTACACGCTTTTTACATAGCCAAGCTATTGTGTCGTTTGTACTGTGTAATTAATATAGTTTTATATTACAAATAAAAATAACTCAATAAAAATTAAGATTAGATTTTGTACATAAAGACTAATGTTTTAACCTTATTAATAAACATTATATATATGTGACCTTAATGAAATATTGGCGATATTTTATACAATTATATATTTTTTTTTTTTTTTTTACTACTGGGAAACAAATTGCAAAATCAATAAAAACAGCAGAACAAAAACAATAATTAAAATTCATATTACATTTTACCTGTTAAAATAGATAAATTACTTTTCTGGAAACCAAGACTTAAACTACATATTATGTTTGGTTTAAAGATATTAAATACTGTGTTCACTTGTCATTCTGATGTGTTTATGTTTTGTTTATTTCGTTTGAGTTATATTGTAAATATTATCACTAATTAATTACCTGTAAGACTGTTCAATAAAATATTATTTAATAATAGATAATTCTATAACAACCGACAATATTTTAAAACAACATTATCACACTGTTATTGTTGTCTCTATTTATATTTAAGATATAAAATTTTCATGAGAAATAACAACAATCAAATGTTAAAAAGAAGTATAAATTTCATTTGAACGCTGGAGAACCCCTCCATGTCGGGCTTTGGCGCGCGGGTCTGCGTACCTGCTCGTGCGCCGCGATGCGCACCTCCGCTCCACCTCGTCGAGGAAACAGTGACTCGAGTCTCGAGCAGGTAGCTTGCGCTTCGCCGAACTGACGCTCAGTGCGCGCGTTCTCTCGCCGCCGGTGGTAGTGTCCGAGTTGCGCGGGAGCACGCGCGGCGCCGCGAGCATGGTGTCTATGCCTACCTGGTGAAGTGTCATCCTAGTGGCGTTGTGATATATACCGACGATATGTCCTGTGAAAGGCGAACAAAGGCCGCCCGTTTCCTCGACCTGCGGTGAGTTGCCGCATCACGCTTCCTGTCACGACAGAGCAATCCTTTGTTGAATCCTCGCTAGGAATGACATGTGTCCGTCTCTTTTTATCGCGTTTACCTGTCCTTCGCTGCTCAAAGTGTGTGTGTCGTGTTTGCCATAATATTATTCTTATAAGACTACAGTTGATATTCGTCCAGTGCTAATTTTTATCCGCGGAAACGCTTCAGGAAATGAGTATTAGTGCTATTATTCCTTCCAAGGATTTCACAAGTTGTTTTATAATGAGGTTCCAGTTGGTAACGTTAACATTTAAAGTATAAAACGATTAACTTGAGCCTTGACAGAAAAACTTACGAAACCAGCGACCTAAGCGCATGTAATATTTATAAAATAAGCGACCATGATTTTCTTTAAACCTTCCCTTGCCTAAAGCAAAGATTTATATTATGTATATATATTATAATATAAATCTATAGACACATTATGATAAAATCATCAACATAAAAGCCTTGTTATTAATATGTTTAGTTATCGTTGTAAATATACAATTTTGGAATACAATTGCCAATAATAGCTCAGATTCAGCAAAGATGTAGGGCGCTCCCCGCATCTCCTTTCGGCCTTGAAAGGCTCTTGACCAGGCCAGCGTCGTCGATATTGTATTTATTGCAACCTCCACGATCCGTACTGGCGAGGTTATTGACGTCTCGAGACACAACAATTCATTTCATGGGAACATATAACAACTACTGGTACCTCTCACTAATCTTCACATTCTCCTTGAAATGGTAATTCTCATGTCGACTTTATTTGAATCTGCAACTACAATACCAATTACGTCACTTATATGCTAACTTCCGCCTTTGAAGTTTCTTATTTGATTATATGAGTCACGATACTATATGCATGTAACCACCAAACTTGTTTGAAATTTCTGAGAAGACGTTAAGTAGTAAATATCCTGAAATTGTTTATATACTGTTTTAATCATGTCTTTAAATATTTAAAATGTCTACCCACGTATTGTAATAGTTTTCATACCGAAGAATCTATAAATATACTCGTCAGACAACTACTGACTAAGGATCGATGCCCAGCCAGCCCTAGGTGAAGGCCGATTGTTTTAGTTCTTCGCCCTTTAAATATAGACAACATCTCATTGAACACTGCATACTACTTTAGTAGGCGATATATCCGTAGATGAAGGAAACATGTAGTTGTTATAGAATTATTCAAAATTAAAATCAATTATTGATTATTTTGCTCGACCTAGTATCAGATAAAGTCTGAATGTAGCTACCATATGGCGACAGATCGACACTTCAAAGCGAATGAGGTCGGCATATGTTGCCGCTTTCACTCCCTACATCACAATCACTGTTACATACATAAACATATAGGCGCATTTCCGAATAACAATGATTATCCGTTTTTATTTTTAGCAAAAAGATATACAAAACAAAATGACTAGTATTTAAGATTTTACTTACATGTTAACTGGTGTTATAAAAAAACTGAAAGTATAATAAGCTAAAAATCCGCTCGATTAAATGAAATATACATATGTAGATTAAAAAAATATTGATTAAGCTAATTAGAATAGTTTAAGTAGTTGCACATGCATGTACACGCTCCTGCAAAGTAGAGGGTAGTTTTAGCCGACAGCAGCTGGTAACCCCAAGAGTGAGTCACGTCCTCTATCTGTGCCCTACTGTGGGCCGGGGTGCGTGTCAATGACCCCACTCGCAGCCCCATAGTACATATAATATGCCACACATTTATCCTTTGCCCTTTGTTGCTCTCCATTATTTATAGGGTTTTGTTCATATAGAACAGCCATGTGCATTTCTCATTTGCACGCACCCACATTATATTACTTAAATATGGTTCAATAAGTTGGATGTAGCTAAAATCATTGATCATCGATTTCATTTTTAATCATATGGAAGTCTATATTTTAATGAAAGCATGCTTAATCTAATATTCATAATGCAATAATGACGTTTAGTAATATAGGATTATATGGCGAACACTTGCAAGCGTTTCCTCGCCAGCTACTATCGTACCGGTTTCCAGTTCAATCTGCAACGTCGGTTGAATCTTTTACAGAAAAACAAATGAAACAATCGATTGCTTGTTTTGTTTCTTTATGTTGCTTTCTGAACCCAACAATCTTTTGCTTTGTTATTTTGACTTCAGCTTATAAAAATAAAATTGAAATCATTACATAAAGATAAATTACATTACAGTAAAGTACATAACTGAAACAAAATTTTACTCGAGACTTGACTATTTATTTTTTGTCGTCAGCGCTTATATGGTATGGAAATCCATCCAAAATTTGTTATGTACAAAATAATATTTAGAATTTCTAGTGAATCTATTATTATGGAACTTGTTAAACAATCATTTTCTAAAAAAACAGTTTCTTTTCATTTTTACAACCACTTTTTAGTATTCAATTCAATAATCTTTTCACTATATTTTAAACTCGGTGAAAGAAAAAAATATTACTGAGAATGAAAACGATAACTATAAATATAATTATTTAAATGGTGAAAATTAATTTATTTTTGTTTCCGACATATATATATATATATATATATATATATATATATATATATATATATATATATATATATATATATATATATATATATATATATATATATATATATATATATATATATATATATATATATATATATTTATTTTCCGTCTAGATTCCTTGCTAGTAGCAATCCATCTTCACAATCTGACGTCTTTATTAAATGAGCTTTAGAGAGTAAAAATGATTTGGAGCGGTCTATGTAAGAGAAAGATTAATTGTAAGAATGTTATTACTATTTCAGAAACTACTTCAAAACAAATTCTAGTAATTGGTAATTTTAGTTCCTTTTACAATTTTTTAGGTACTAGTACAATCATCCTATCAACTAGTATTATGAACTGGTATAGACGATTCAGGGATATGAATAATTCAAATGAGCGGCCCTCCTCGCGACCTTAGTCTATTTTATGAAGTTAAAAAACGTAATAAACATGATCAAACGCAAATTCAAAGAAAATTTAGTATAGAAATGTAGTTAAATTTTATATATGTACTATAACGTCATAATTCAATATTTTATTTTATTACCTACCTTTCTTTACATACATCGTATAAATTAATAAAAATAAAAATAAATTTATAAAAACAACCATATCTGTTAGATATTGTTAATTAATATATTTTGAACATAATCACTTCTGGGTTTCGAACCTAAAAAAACCGTCAATACAAAAACTTCAAAAATTTTAATTATAAACCATAAAAACTACCAACTAAAATATTATAATAAACATAGGTATATACATAGTTTCAAATATAGATAATTTTCATATATATTAATAAACTTGTACTCGAGGACACAAGTTAACTTTGCGGGTGGTTAACGTTGCTTTTTTCAACTTAATTTATTACAATTAACATATGTCTATTCTATTTTGTTACAGGAATTATTTCCGACCAAGCCATTTATTCCTCATTAGATATACATTACGGAGTTTTACCTTGAATAATATCGGTATTTCATTTGTAGAGATGAGATCGTTCAACACTGCCAGGGCATTTTAAGGCGGAGGGTGCTGCTTATCTCTTAATGCAGGGTGAGGCCGCCCTCACACTTTATTCTACCTCCCTTGCGTGCCACATCTCACTACCACATTGGAAATTAGTCAACTTTGTTTTTATGCTCTTCTTCAGAGAATACAAATATATATTTCTGTCTTGTACAATATTTCACCTGCTTAAAATTTACACAAAACCTTCAAACCTCTAAATTTGAGCATTTTTGCGTATCTCCATGTCATTAACAATCATGAATATTGAATATCCATGATTGTTAAGGAAGTATTTATTGATATTCTTGGTTATGACATTAGACGCCAATTAAATACTAAAGATCACCATCAACTCATGTGGCGTAGCAGTAGCATATAGGTAATATAAGTTAAAATCCTACACAATTCCCTGGTACGAAGGTTATATTTAAATTGTTTCGCCTTCATCATGTTGCGCCTTCCTATTGTGTGCCAATGTTCAGCCAAACATTCAATGACCTAGATTTTGTATATTGTCAAACTTTTATTTCCTCATTTAGACTTTCCGTTTTTCTTTACTAAATTCTATCGGAAAATATTGCGTCGTCATATTATTTTTTAATTATGATGTAGGTAATTCTAAATATATATTGAAAACAATATTAGTCATGAGACACCGGCATTTCATTTGCTTGCTGCATAAGATTATTTTTGAATTATTGAAATATAAGGCTCAAGAGAATCTCTTTGTGGAGAAAAATTATTTAAATCCTTAAAAAGAAACGATTCTATAAATAATACATGGAATATCCATGTTTAACTTGTTTTTGATACAAAATACTGTGTTTGTGTAGGGTAATTAGGTACATTTAATGACATGAAAATAATTAATTTGGTATTTAGGTTTTACCCTCATGGCAAGATTATGTAGGCCTGATGCAGGCGTGGCGGCGAAAGCAGCGCTCCCTTGACACGCTACGGCGCGCGCGCATTGCTGTCAAGGCCCTCGGCTACCGACGCGGCCGCATGCGCCCTAATGAACTAAAGTATCACCATACACAAGAATAAACTATTACTCATGCACACATTGATTAACACGATCAATACACTTAAGCGTTAATTACTATGGTTTTTATTTTGTTTACCTTATTTGTCTGTCTTTGTTACGTACACACAGTGCATCTAACTACTTCCTTACTAGATAGTTGACAGTTAAATGAGTTGCCTTTGTGATTATGAGTATAGCAAGATAAGAAAAAACAAAATATAGAAATAGTATAAGGTTATTTAAAAATAAAATGAACGCAGTCGGACTTTTCCTTAATGAAATTTAAAAATGTTATTTAACAAAATGTGTGAAATCGACGGCCTAACTAAAAAAAACAATATTCTATTTTTAGAGAGTAATTCCTCGTGGTAAGAATTAGCGATATGTTTGTTTATATATCTAAAAAATAATATTTCACAAAACGAATAAAATTGAATATAACTGAAATTTAAAAAAAAATATTGCCTGACGCAATTCAAGCAAATACCTAAAGGAAGCAATTTATATAGTATTGAGGTAGTTATTTTATTTTAAACTAATTTTCATTACTTTGTTTAAACAAAACACGTTCTGATTAACTTGTTTTTGGAAGGTATTGGTTTTATTTTGTAAGGTGTATTGACTATTGACCACAAGTATTGAGTACATTGACCCATTATCTCAAACGCACACACTCTCGATCTCAAACGTGTAATAAATCCCTTTCATTGAGACTAAAATTTAAAGAATAATATTATTATTTTAAATATTAATCCATTGATATTTAAGTAAGATAACATTTGTAAAACCTTATTTGAATAAACCGTAGTTGACGCATCCTTGACATGTTCGACGACAGCCATGCGCACGCGTTACTGCCGCATTATGCAACCATCAGTATAATAGTATATAGGCAACATTTCTTATATCATCTGATCATAATACGTTTCTATATTAGGTATATATGATGTTATGTGATATATTGTTGTTTGTATATAAAAATGAATTTATTCTGATACATTTATAGATTAGTTAATTTATGGATGAAAAAATGGAAATGCCGTAGTATTTAATTTTGAATTTCTTTGTATATACATAATAAACCATTTAGATTATAATAAATAACTATGACCAAGTTGATGTTAAAGACAACTATGTCATTATTTTTCTAATTAGAATTTATACAAAATCATTATTTATGTTACTCGACTAATACCAGTGTACTTTATGTTAATAAAGAAATATAATATAACTGAAACTTAATACATTTTTCTAGAGTTTTATTTAATTTGAATGTATAAATAGAAAAGTATCTTGCGAAAATTAAGTTGACAAGTGGTCGTTCAGGGCCAGGGAAACTGCTAAGTAGATTTTTCCTTGACACAAGGCCTGTTGCAACGCGGCAACGGATACAAGGTTCTTGCGACACGCCCTAGCGATTATTTAATTGTTATTTAAACAAGAGATAGTGCATCGGCTAATTTCATTTTAAAATCAATTAGCTCACGGGCGATTTATACTTTCTATTTAATTTTCTACTAATACATCTTAAAGCAAAGCTAATGATATAAAGAAATATATTTAAATATTAAAATTTAAGTGAAATACATTTATTAGATCATTTTTTTAAGTTTAAAGTTCGCAGATAAGCTGTTAAGATGCACTAGCCGTTAAATAATAAATATTTGAAGCGCGATAAGTACATCATAGTCGTCGTAAAGCTTATCTACTTTAAGATAATACTGGCAAAGTTCTGATGCAAAATTGTTTATGGATTTACAAGATGAAGGGAATCTTAACTTATTGGATATTATATCATAAACTTGATGATTACTTTCACGTTAATAATAATTTTAAATGTATTGGATAACGTCTCTGATTATACTAAAACTTAAGTGTTTAACTTGTACATATTATGTAAAAGTAATAACTTGTAGAGAAGCTTTATATTTATCGAACCGCTGATGTCGTTCAATAGTTTAATCAGCTGTATGCTATTTATCGCCAAGCAAAAATATATGCATCAATCTGTTTTAGTGATTCTATATTTTTTATGGATATAAGATGTACTATAGGATAACATTATTTGCCAAAATTAAACATTGGCGAACAATTCACCTTTTAAGTCATCTTTATACAACCTTTAGCAGAATGCCTTATGTAGGATAAGACACGTTAATCTCAATACATATATTTACTGCCGAAAGTTTGCGTCGATTTTTTTCATTACTTTTGTCCCCTTATAAGGCGTCCGCCAAAGTTCTTGAAGATCTTTCGCAAGGCGGCCCTCCTTCCATCGACACTTTCTCCAAGCGTTTCGAATTGTGCGAAATGTGCGACAATACTTGCTGTAATTTAACTCTTGAACTTTCCATGCTCATTAAGAAGGCTTTACAACATAGCTGTATGTTTAGCGAGTAGCGTTAGCATCTTTTAAATCTCTTTATAATCTTCTGAGGGATAGTCAGCAAACTTGGGACTTGTTGTATGTTACGTGTGATACTAATTAGAGCATAGGAAAATTGCAGCACAGGAGTAATACTAAGAACGTTACTTTCATACTTTCTTAGCATATATACACTAATTAAATAAGTAATTTGATTGTTACAGATATTTTTAAATGATTAAAAGTATATATACATATTACACTCCAATTGTGAAGTAAAGTTACAAACCGCCGTATTCCATTTCAATTAAAAATTAATCCTTTGCCGCTAGCTGTCCAGCGTTCAATTCAGTTTCAGGTCGTTTCAATTTCGTTTGTGAGTTGTGTTTTTATTTGTGTTACAATTGAAACGATGCCAATCAACGTGTAGTCCAATGGAGCGCGATTTATTTCTAATATTTTGTTTTATTTACCTCATAGATTGTAATAAAATTTGAAGATGGAAAATCACTGTAAATCATTTTACTGAGAACTATAAATATATAATGTTGTTGTTCTAAGAATGCGTGTTGAAATTATGACTCAGTTAGCTAAGCATTCAAGTTATAATCCTATAAGAAATGGTTTATGTATTAAATAATAACCACCACTAAGTCCCTGTTTCTGTTTAGATTAGTGTATTTATTACATATATCCTATGTTTGTTGTTAGATTTATATATTCTATCCAACTACAATCGTCATGGATTATACCAATATGTCAACTGTGAACGATTTATTGGGCAGCAGCCCGCCAAAGCCGTAAAGCAGTCAATACAGTTAAGCTTTAATGCATTGATTTTCACTTTAGGTCATGCCGTAGTAACCCAACCTTGTCGTCCTAACTTACTGACGTTATATTACACTGAAGAATGTTGTTACAAACACTGATAACATTCATTCTGATTATATATAAGTTAAATAAATGTGTGCACATTGCCAAAAACTAAATGCCAGTATAAAAATTAATTACATTGCTCGTTATTTAAATTATATATATATATATATATATATATATATATATATATATATATATATATATATATATATATATATATATATATATATATATATATATATATATATATATATATATATATATATATATATATATATATATATATATATATATATATATATATATATATATATATATATATATATATATATATAACAGTTATTCAAGTGTAATGGACTTAAAAGTAATGTCGTTGGCCGTTGCGTTAAATAAGGCGAATAAATCATCACCTAATTAGATATATTAAAGAAAAAGAATGGATCATGCTATATCTATTATTTCTTAGATTCTACTTAATTTTAAATGATGTGACGTTTATCCAATTTATAAGTGGAATATACCTTTAATGCCATGGCTGTTTTGAAATACGTCATTTGTCTAGTTCATTGTTCGGGCGCGCTGGCACACGCTAATGTAGTCGGCCTAGCAACATTCAATTCCATTCACCTCTCACCGAGCGTGAACGGTTATGCTGAACACAATCACACTTGGACTTGTATTTATTTTTATATATTCCTAAGACATTTTTTATTCAGATTTTTATCTTTTGCCGACAATTGTAGATAAAGCAGTACAGTTCCCACGAAACAACTTAAAAAATCATGGTTGATTAATGTTCTCTCCAACAAGTACCTATTAACGATTAAATGTAACCAACATTATAAAAATATAGATTTAAATGTAAATCAACCAATAATAGCGGGATTATATCAAAGTCAAAGAACTTGTCGAAAAATTTGCAATGATTATTTGGATTGAAATAAAAGCAGATTATTTTTATTTTAATATTTATAGCATTTTGCTTGCATGTATACTTATACATGCAAGCAAAATGCTATAAATATATAAAAAATAAAGATAAATTTAGGAAATTCTTTATTTATAATTTAATAGCATCATTTATTATGTAAATTGAAAGGTTACTACGGTCGGAGGTGACACGACGGGAGGGGACACCTTCACTGCCTTTCACTTCCCGCTTTTGTTATACCACCGCTGTAGGCGACGCAAAGGCAGACGACCTTGTAGCTTGCGAGCCTTCTTACCGTCCTTTCCCATCAAATAATATTACGAAAAGTAAAATAATAATAATAATAACAAACATTGATTATAATGTGCAGTCATTATAGACTTTGACATTATAACCTAGAAAAACGGCGAGCTTTCAAGTTTAAATACACTTTAGTCTTTCAAGCGAGAACTTTGCTGCTCAATTACATGACATCATTGTTGAGGAAAAAAATAAATAGATATATTATCATAAAACTTGGTAAATGCAGTTCTGTCGGTAACATTTGCGTGTGTTGTTAGAGCGAGGCTCCAGGGCCATGTTAACCTTGGCTTTTGAACGGCGACTTTCACGGTTAGACGGTCGCTGCGTTACATAAGATGCGCGTTCTATGCGACCACGCTGCCGCCGCTCGCTGGCATCTGCTGCTGTGATGAAATCGCAACCATTCTAATCACTCGGTAACCAGTTTCACGACCAAAGAAATGAAGTAACTAACGTAACGTGGTAACGTACACAATAACTTTGTATTGCGCAATAATTGGATCGTGATCTGAAAAACCAGCTGGAGTTCAAAAAATATGATTATTCCATTTTAGAAATGATATTATTATAAACTGTTCTTCGTTATACCAATATTATATAACTAAAGTCACTTTAAAATATATCCAATCTTTGTAAGATATGCTTGCCGAAATAAAATAATGGTTCTTATTGTTGCTTGTTAATTTAACATATATTTGGAACCGCGAGCTAACAAATGTTTAACTGTTTTTCAAACCGTACATATCATCCATCGTTATTTTAAAATTACAATTAATGATTAAGTAAATGAATGTGTAAATTCCAGCCAATTCTATATACTGCAGTCCGAAATATGAAAAAAATATGTTGAAGTTAATCTCCCGTTTTATTTGTAGATACGAAGGCAAAATTTTCTAACAGTTGACTATTTGCGTTTTAGGTACAAGAGCGGGGTGCGCTCAGTGAGGGGCGGGGGCGGGGGCGGGGGCGGCGGCGGCGGCGCAGAGGAGGCTAGGCGAAGCGGCCTCAAGGCGTTGCCGAAGCGCGCCCGCACTCGCTGCAGGGGCATGAACATGGGGCAAAAGCTCTCCGGCGGTGTCAAGTCGGTGTCGCGCGAGTGCCCGGCGCCGTTCAAGGCAGTGGTGGCGCGAGAACTGGCCCCAGAGCCGCCGCGGCCGGCGCGCCTCGACGCGCTGCTCGATGCGCCGCCCGCGCATCCAGACACACAACTCAAACATGCATGGAATCCAGATGACAGGTACAATACAACAACTTATGTATTATGTAATCCAGATGACAGGTACAATACAATAACTTATGTTTTACTTTAACTTCCTTCGAAGTGACGATTGCTGCATTTAAGATTCAACTAATTTTAACTATCAGGGCGGTTGCAACAATTTTGTGCTTGCACAGTTTAATTAGAACCGTTTGAACAATACCAATATTTAAAAATTTACAATACCAGTAAACAACTAATTGAATTGTAAAGGTCAACTTGCAAAATATTGTGTATCATCATCTGAACATTAATGTGATTTTTTTGTTTATAGTCTATAGATTTTGTATAAAGTGAACGGCTGATGTTAAAATATCAGCTAATAGAGACGATTAACATATCGCCTTATTCAATTAAAGACCCCAAGGATTTCAAATGAAATCGTTGGCAATTATTGACAAAAACTAGTTGTAAAAGCAATCATGGCTTGTTAACCTTCGCAGAGATGTCCTTGTTGTTTGCCATTTTCGGAGTAATTCGTAATCAAAGTCGTACATATTTGACGCAGCAAGGTTGTTATATCTATAAAACCGCAGGTCAATAGGTCTTCCTAATTAAATACATTAAAACCAGCCTGACGTCACATTATATAATTTTAAATGCTCGTAACAATTGTCGACGTGAAGGCCGTCTTATAATAAAACGTTAATTTTGAATATACGTTATCACATACGAAATAAATGTTATTTTCAGAAGCATCTTTAGATATAATGTTTAAAAACATAATAATTTTCATCTTTACGCTATGACCCTGGCGGGGTAGTCTCGGAGAACGGGGCACCAAACGCTGCGTATTTCTTTCGCCTCATCCACATGATATAACCTTATTTTCATATTTTATTAATATCGCAATATGTGAATGTTTTCCAGATCACTAAACATATTCGTAAAAGAAGAAGACGCATTAACATTCCACCGGCATCCGGTCGCGCAGAGCACGGACTGCATCCGCGGCCGCGTGGGCTACTCCCGCGGCCTGCATTGCTGGGAGGTGGTGTGGCCGGCGCGGCAGCGGGGCACGCACGCCGTCGTGGGGGTGGCGACCTCGCACGCCCCACTACACTCTGTAGGCTACCAAAGTTTGGTGGGCGCGACGGATCAAAGCTGGGGATGGGACTTGGGAAGAAATAAGGTTAGCTGTGTAAGCATTTCTTGGTATATTTTGATAGTTTTTGTTTTTATTAAAAAAATATTGGAAAATTTATTCAATGTCGTTGATCTTTTGTGAAATTATAGCCCCTTTAAGATTTTGCATTAATGTTAATTTATATGAGGAGGTTGACACGAATCGTCTTTTTAATTATATTTATTAATTACTAAAATCAGTGATCACTATTTATTCTTCAGGTGTTCCACAACGCAAAAGGCACGGGCGGCAGCGGCACGACGTACCCGGCGCTGCTGCGGCCCGACGAGCAGTTCCTGGTGCCGTACCGGCTGCTGGTGGTGCTGGACATGGACGAGGGCACGCTGGCGTTCTGCGCGGACGGCCGCTACCTGGGCGTGGCGGCGCGCGGCCTGCGCGGCAAGACGCTCTACCCCATCGTGTCCGCGGTGTGGGGACACGCCGAGATCACTATGAAGTATATAGGTGGACTTGATCGTGAGTTGATATTGTTTGTTGCTATTTATCGGTGTTGTAGGTTCGTGTAACATAGCAAATGGGATACAATAATAGCAAAAGTATGTTTTGGACAAAAAATGTTGAAATAAATATTGTTTTCATCAGTAGTAGCTGTACAACTCATTGTTTAATATTAGGCCGTAAGATGGCAGAAGTAGTATTTGATTATTTAGATTAGTTCCAAATATTGACTGCATTACTGACGCTGTTCAATTTGATAGGATCAGGAGACTTGTCATCAACAGATGCACATTATAGGTTAAATCAATGTTGCATATATATTAGTTACTATATTAAATTATAAATGATCTTACTGCAACTAAAAAAAATTTCAGAATTATACACACTTTATTTACCCTTATATAAATATAAGATATTTAAGATTTTAATAAGAATTTAACCCATTTATCTCAAATCATTACAAGAAGTAATGCTGTGAGGCTGAATCAGTTGTGATATTATAAACATTCTTAAGAGGCCCAGCAATAAATAATATGTATTTGCAAATATATATAAATAAACTTAAACTAAACTCACAATAGATTTTTATTAATACCATATTGGCATATATCTGTATTGTGATTGATATTTATATGTTAATAAAGAATTTAGCAAAATCGCATTGACCCATAATAATTAATCTTGTAAATAAATATGAAGTAAATGTATTTAACTAAATATTTGTGATGTTCTACAGCGGAACCCCTCCCCCTGATGGAGCTGTGCAGACGCGTGATCCGCCAGCGCGTGGGGCGCGCGCGCCTCCGCGCCGCCGCGTCGCGCCTCTCGCTGCCGCCCGCCCTCACCGCCTACCTGCTGTACCGCGCGCCCTAGCTGCCCTAGCCGCTGCCCTACGCCGCCCTAGCCGCCCTACCCCTGCCCGCCACAAGATGATACACGCTCGGCAGCTGCAGTACACTGACTGCAGCTAATATAGACAAGATTGATGTCAAATAATGACTTCAAAGAGAACAGATTAATATTTACTCATCATAAGAAATATACGAATCTCAAGCGCTACAGACTCAAGAGCAATAGATGTAAATGTACACTTATAAATGTTAAGCTTATGCCATTTAATACATGTACGCTAGCTTAGAGCACACGAGGCATGCTGCACAATGTCAATATATTGTTTGCTCTATATGAGATCAATTAGTACAACTACTATCTTATGAATGAAACAACATGACACAGTCGGAATTAAATCAGACTACAACATTCCTATTGCTTCATATTTAATAACAAATCTTGATATTATTTTCAAGTAACCGTCATGTAAAAGCTAAAAGTAAACGCTAGTTTGAAGTAATCCAGCAAATTCGTACAAAATTTTAATATAATAGCTTTACAATATTCTATAAATATAATATCAACGCTGAGTAACTTACTACAGTGCAGCTAATACTTTGTTGTTTTGCATGGTGGTTTTTATTTGACACACCCACATTATTCCAATGAGGATCTATGATTTTTTTTTTTATTTTTACACTATCTGTGATATTTATGTGTTTTATGCATCATCATTGTCGACTATTATTCATCAGTTGCATTTTAAATCATATTATTATTGTGTGAACGATTATAAATGATTCTATAAGATTATAAATATATCATTAAATAGTAATATTTTCGTTATATTAAATGTTTAAATGGTCAAACAATAGTTACTCACACGTCTCTATTGTATTAATTAATCCTTTTAATAAGAATCATTTTTAATCGCGTAAAATCAACAATAAAGCAAATTTGACTATATTTAGATATCCTCTTTTGGATAGGCTTTATTTAAATGAAAAAATGCGATTTTCAAAGTGGTGGGCGAATATGGTACTATTCCGTTACCCATATAATCAATTTATGGACAATTTGTAAAAGTAATATTTATAAGTTAGACATGGCATTAAATCATTACCAAAATTTGTGTTTATCCGATCGGTACACGAAACGCACGTTTTCAAAGCCATATTGATCTCTTATAGTATACGACGCCCGTCCGTCGGCGGCGTCGCGTTTACTCGTTAAGAATAATTTAGAAGATCAACTATACAGCAAGTATACAGACCACGAGTGTCCCAGGCCAGTGTAACGTTGGCAATCTTACGTACTATACGTATATTATAGTTCTTTAAGTGACTGGTTTATTTTTTAGTTTAGGATCTTAATTCCTATTGTAAAAACGTGTGATTGTGTGATGTATATATCTATGACACGCATTTTCTTTGGATATGTGAATTGTGAATGTCACTAGAGATGTAAAATACTATTGAGCGTCTCGCTCGAGACGACTTTGACTCTAAACGCCCCGTTTCCAATCATTCTCTTCTTCTTATCCTCTTTAGTCTTCGGTGACATTAGATTATTAGGTGTAACACAATAAATTACAAGAATATAGTATTTTCAGGACACTGTTTTCTAACGAATATGTCAGCCATTTTTAACGCAAATTAGTTTTATCGGATCGATGTAAAATAAGTACTTCCATTTCAAATAAGATTTTTTATTTGTTTTAAGAATGCATGGCAAGTAGACATCGTGTGAAATTGACTTTTGTCCTGTCGATATTCACATTTTACCTCCCTGCGTTATGAACTCCGTGGTTGGATTGCTATGCTTAAGTAGCATATTATTTTTTAATATTATGAGTTTTATGTGAATATCGACGTGTGTGAAGTATCTGTGGTAACTGCCAAATGCGAAGTGCGAGCGAGAGAGTGAGCGAGTGAGCGAGACGGATGAGTGCGGCGAGTGCGAGCGGCGTGTTCGAGTATTTTCCTTGTTTAAGAGAATATTATAATCATGGTAACATAAAATACACCAAGCTCGATGTACTAGTTGACAGGCGCTCCTTTAGAATAAGCCCCGGATACGTCTTTTTTTCGTGTATTGTTTTATGCCTAAATTAGTGTTAATTTATTCCTATATCGAATAGGGGCTCGTTCGGAAGGGCACATACGATTAACGATTAGTTAAAATATCGATTTTAATTTTGTGAACCGTCAGATTTTAGTCCTGTATATAAATATCATTTTTGCGGCGTACGATGACTTTTTTATTATAAGTGAAATGCATTTTAGTTTTATAAGTAGTAGGCAATATTTTTAAAGAGTCATTTCTAACAGACAACTGCGATTGACAGCGGAATCTCTTAGATACAATGATTAAAAAAAATAGGAAAACGATTGGAATATACTGGTTAAGAAAATAATAAATAATATGAAATAAAATAATGTTTTTTATTGTTACTATTATAATCTATCTACATAAAATAAAATTAAAGGTTACATATCAAATACTTTAAAATAACAACATTTAAGTGATTACTTCTACTGATAGTTTTGCACTGGCTGTTTTCAGTCTTTCTATTCATGGAAATTGTCATACAAAATTACGGAAAATAAATTAAGTACACTGAACATATACAAAATCACTGAGCAAATGAAAAAGAACTCCATCCTCTCATTAAGTAACTATGACCAAATTACAAAATATATTAAGATAATTAAAAAAATAATCTAAAAGAAATAAGCTTGGCCAGCCATACATATATTAAACTTAATCACATAGTGTGTGGTGCTCGACCACTGTGTCATCACTTATAAGTATTGTGTTGTCTTCTTCAAAGTCCTGTGGGACATCGATTTGGGCAGTGAGCTCGTGTATACCTTCTATCAGCTCATTGAGACATGCCTAGAGAACAAAAAAATATGTGAAATGTATAGCGAAATTAAATTCCTGCTTGCAAGAATTGTATTTTACGCCAAAGTTAAAAAACTACACTATCTACTAAAGTAACTTAAAACCAATCATAGTTATATTATGAAAAGTAATTTGAAATTTAAAAAAAAGAACAAGACAGATAACGTACGAGTGTATGATAAGAAAAAAAAACAACTATTTATTTAAGCCAATGAAAGCATTCCTCATGGAACAATACATAATATGTGTTAGGTTATATAATATTGGAACTATCGTCAATTCATTTATAGAAGTAAAATTTCTAGTAGTGGGTGGCAGCTTGGGCACTGGATCTGTGGGTTAATGTCCATTTTTAAGGTTTCCTTTTTAACTTTTAGTTTGGTCGTAAGTCATACAAGAAGAGGTTGTGCCCGCGCGGTAATTCAGGGTATGCTAAGTAGTTTCTTTTTATTTATTCAACTCAAATTACCTTGGTTTCACTAAAGTTTTCTAATTGAGCATCTATGGCAGGGTCTTC
Source organism: Dione vanillae (assembly GCA_037178615.1). Taxonomy (NCBI): domain Eukaryota; kingdom Metazoa; phylum Arthropoda; class Insecta; order Lepidoptera; family Nymphalidae; genus Dione; species Dione vanillae. Next base: position 902,235 of record JAZFAU010000190.1, read on the forward strand.
GCCCTCAAATGGTTCTGCCAGCACTCGCAAATGATCCGGTAATAAGGATAGATCTAATTCCCCCGTTGTCTCGTCTCGGAGTATTCTATAATTTAAATAAAATTAAGGTATTAAAGTAACAATACAAATAAAGCTTGTGATATTTAAGATGTTGTTATGGCGGGTATTACTACTCATTGTTACTCACACATCCAAAATGTAGAATAAAATAGCGTTGCAAGGTTTTAAAATATAGATTCAAATCTGTGAAACCAATATGTTTCATACATTTGAATCTGTCAGCATTAAGGTGAACCATATCAAAGTATTTTAAAACTATTTATACATTTGACAAAATGCATCTATTACAATGTGTTGCATTTGATTAGTTCAAATTATTAAACCTACATATTATAGTTGAATTTGATATTTCCTTTTTTCTTTTATACATTGCCATTCATAACCGAATACTCTGCACACGACATAAACCGTTTCAATGCCACCCTGTACTCGGTACCTGAGTATCCTGCGGCGGGTGACCTCGGGGCCGGTGAGCACGGCGACGGTGGCCAGCGCGCAGGCGTCCCCGGCGCGCGCGCGTCGCTCCAGGCGCGGCCACGGCACGCGCAGCGCCAGCGCGTGGTGCGCGCGCGCCGCCACCACGTGCCGCGCGCCCGACAGCGCCGCGTGCGGGCCCAGCGACATGTACTGCACTGTGGACGGAGCGCGCCAAGGTTATAGGGCGTTAGGGTCTATCCGTAAACGCGGCGGTTTACAGGTTCGCCCCCATGAGGGAAGGATAGATTGTTTCAATTCTATTTTCTTCACTCTGACATCTAGGCAAAATAAGGTTTAGAAATTCGGCTCTCAACACGAAATACCTCGAAAGGCGGAAAGCGAGGAATAGTGTCTTAACACTAGGTTCCCACGGTTTCTGCAGTTCCCTCCACTTACCCAGCTACGAGGAGAATAAAGCATGAACACACACCCTCACACATCTTATCCCTAGTGGGTTAGTCAGACAGAACGTAGCGCCAAACTCTACTGTACCTCTTTCACCTCGTCCACTGTCATTAGCCCTTTCATACCTTCGACATTATGTTTTCAATAGTCAAGAGAGGAGTCAGCATAAGCGTGAAGCTTATTTAACTTAAACTTAATATACTATTAATACGACTTGCGCACGTACAATTCATGTGCAGGCGCCCGCACACGAACACGCTGGCGGCGCCCTTGTTGTAGAGCGCGAGGCGCGTGGGCGCGCGCGGCTGCGCCCGCAGCAGCGCCGTGCGGCCGTACGTCACGTGGCCGGACCAGCGCGCGCCGAACGGGCCGTCGAAGCCGTGCAGCTTGATCTGTGCGTTGTAATAATTAAACTCACTATGTTTGATAGTAGAAAGAGTCTGTGGATTCGGTATTCGGAAATTAAGCTCGTACAGCAAAACGATGAAATGATAACTACAAGCGAGACGTTGATTTGTTTGATTATGAGTTAGATAGCGATATAGTCAAAGATATCTATGCACATTGAATTAAAAATTATTATCTAATACAAACAGAGGCATTAAAGTAAATAAATAAACGCTTAAAATTAGTTAATTAAGTGCTTAAAAATATTCATCTATGACTTCAGACAACAACAATTTTGATATAAATATATTTTACCATATTGGCCCAATTGTTAAAATTCTGAAAGACTGAACGAATGATTGATTAATAATTGACTGACAGACTGAAAATAATATCAATATTTATAAAAAAAAACACAAAGACCTTCTTACCTTCCTAGAAAAATCGCTGCTCTTATCATATACAAGATGCAAAGCAGCCGCATACGGTATACAGGAACTTGGCGAAAATATAATTGGCAGCGGTCTACATTCACATGGACCAAATGACAATATAAAAGTTCCTCTTAGTTCGGTTCCAGGGGCATCCACTACGAAGCCATCCCCCACAATCTGGCATCGAATCTGGATCTTTCTGTTAGTAGAATTCTTCAAGCTGAGCTCTTTCCTTCCAGCTCTAACCCACGACATATTGTTATAATTAGTTTTTATTGGGAACGTCTTCGGCTTATCAGAACCGCCGATCACTTCGATTGTTGTTATATTACCAGTAGCTATGTCTTCTAGTATTAACGTACTGTAAATATTAAATAAAAATATATGTTAAACATTATTCTAATAAAATTAAGTAAGTCTGTTGCATCTGCATCTTATATGCAAGAAGCTACAACGACTTACTTAACGGCTTCAGGTTTTCTGATAATTTAAAGAAAAAACAAAAGTCTTATCTGAGCAAAAAATCTAGTTAACCACGAGTGAACTTACCCTTCACTGACAACATCTGGTAGGCCCGTGTAGACCAAGCTCATTTCCTTCCCCGCCCCGGCGGGTATGTCCAGTTTAGTGGCCGACACTTTGAAAGGGAAATGTCCGTCTTTACCAGAATTACTCTTAAATTTCACAGCCCACGTCCCGCCGATTGTACCAGTGTTACATAAATTAATTTTTGTTGCTTCTGGAAGGTAATCAAATTGTTTTCGATTTTAGAAGAATATAAATAATACTAAATAAATATTTAAAAAAGGCATTGTAGGTCAAGTTATTCACAGCTAAATTCAGGAAAACAACATTTTTTTATATATATATGTATTATTTATGACGATAATCGTTAAACTCTTTTAGATTTGTTTCATTTTTGTGAAGCGTTGGTCTTGATTTTCGAAATTATTTAGAGACAAATGATCTAATTTCTTGATAATTTCGTTTATAATTATAAACTGTAAACTTTTAAATCGACCAATATAAAGGCATTACAATGTTTCTATAAATTTATTAAATTATGTACCACTTGTAAGGTGTAACTTGTTTGAAGATGACTGTAGTACTAAGTTAACACTGCCGACCGTACCGACGAGGCTGACAGTTTTCAATACTGTCTTAATGCCGATTAAATTTATATTTAAAACTCCTTTAAATGTAGCTCCTCGTTCACCTGTAAGTAAAATAAGATAAAATTTACAGAGAAAAGTCTTTCAACTAATTCTTAAGCCATGATAAATATGATTATTGTAAATATCAATCATACAAATCATATTAATAATCATTACTAAAATTAAATAATATGACTTTTTTTTAAATTAGATTAATATTTTTAATTATTTCACTAAATATATACAGGAGATAGACTATTCAAAGTACAATATTATTAAAATAAAAAAAGCCACAAAACTTACTCAATTCCAGTTCGGACAACTTTGGTGCATTAAATATGATAGTCACTTTAATCGCATTGCCATTACTCAGCCTACATAATTGTTTACTTGTTGGTTTTCCCTTTTTCATTTGAGCATCTTCAGTGGAGCCCTGTCTCTCCATTAAGGCTTTGCTAACATCAGATTTTTTTATTTCTTGCACCGATTTGATCACAAACATACTATCTCCTTCAGCGATCGACAATTCTAATTGCAAATCAACTGGACAATCACTTAGTAGGACAAAATATTTCGTCATATGTGACTTTTCTTGGATCGGCGGGAAGTTTATAATATTAACTCCATCGCACGACAAAGCTTGTATTGTTGGCATTTTAATACTAATCTCCACATTGCCCTTCTGTAAAATTTCATCATCTATGGCAGTGTCCTTTAAGTGCATCGTGAATGGTAAGTATGAATCAAATTCCACATTAGAAGTTAAATGTACTAAAATATTCTCAGTTTTTCCTGGCGATAATAGAAGTGGCAAACGCGGTAGTTCTATGGTAAAATCTTTTTTGTTAGGAATATTATCGAATTCAAATTTTGCGGTTAGCCAACTGTTGCCAAGTGTGGTAACTGTTATTATTACTGAAGTAGTTACACCTAGAAAATAAAATATTTTTTAGTATCATAATTTGGCCGTTAAATAATTATTGAGATCGAAGATCGAATATGTTCATTAAAATAATTAGCTTGTATATTAACTTTTAATTGAGAGGTGCAATACAAGATTATCCTCTCATTTATATCCTATTTATTCTCCTTCATGAACTAAACGAAAATATTAAAAATCATTAGTTATTTTTTAAGCTTGACGCTGTATCCCGTAATAAATAACATGGTAAACAAAGAGAAATTAAGAGTCAATATATTCTGCGCTATGCTTTTAGTACAAGGAGGAAACAGAACTTACGGTTGCCTGTTTTCAATTTTTACATTGTAGATTTATGCAGAATGTAAATCACTTTGTGGAATAATAAATATAATTTAAAAATTACAGTTTCTATAACTTACCTACAAAACCTTCGACGGGAGCAACAACTATTTCCGCCCATTTTTCTGTGAATTTTGAACAATTATTAATTATGTTTATCTTTCAGGATTTCTTTTCTATACATAAATAAGTGATGATTTATTCAAAACAATGAGCTCCTTTCCATAAATATGTGTACTTATGAGTTTTCGATGCTATAGCATCGAAACGTTTACCAGACTCATTCACTTAATATAAGGACAATTCAATTATTTTCATTATAATTATAAAATATTCAATTATTCAATTTAATCATAAAAAAATGTCTCTTTATAAGAAAATACAGAAATTTACTTCTTACATATGTATAATAAGTTATATAGTTATAATAAATATTTGGTTTATATTATACCGACACATACATTGTTAATTCTAAATATATACATACAAGATATAAGTAAAAATTTATGTGTTATTTAAATAATAAACAAAATAATAATGTGCAGAATATAGATTAGTTGTTAAATGAGTTAAAAACTGTTAATAATATTAAAACACATCCAGATAGCCATTTCAAATGATCAATGAGTTATTTCAATGCTAAAGCGAGGCCCACAAACCTTTAGCAAAGCTCTCCCGCCTTAAATGTTTTTGCTGTAAGACCTCGTGCCAATCTACAGATTTATCTAATTCTTTATACTCTAAGTTTTGAGAGGGGATATATGATGAACTATCGCCTGAAAATATACTATATGTTACTAACAACCTGCATTTAATGATTTTTGTTTTGTTTTTATATTATTATTTAGATACTAATTATATGGGCAAATATAAGAGAATGATATATTTATATTACAAAAAAATATTATTAAATTGTTTTTAAAATGAAATTATTCTAGATATCTAATCTAATTACAGAAAGCTAAAAATAAATACATGATAAGATAATAACCAATTAAAAAAAAAGGAAGAGTCTAAAAGCAATACAGAAACATTTTATTAAACCAACCTTTACTAGAGTGCAATGGGCTATCATTGGATTTGAAGCTTGGAACTTCTTGCACTGTACTCAGAGTAGAACGACTTTTAGTTGATGGAGAATGAGATTGTGTGGCTCCATACATTTTTAAATCATTCTCTATATTTTCAGAATCCATAGAATGTCGGGTCACTATCACCGAAGGTATGTTTTTATCATCGCAAATTTTCAATTTATCAAGTGAAATAACAGTATCTACTGTTCCTGAAGAACTGGCGGTCTCTGTATTTTTTGTATCCTTCAAATGTGTCACATAAACTTCTTTAGTTGGCATTTTATTGTCCAAGATATTCATATGGAGCTCAGTTAAAGGTTGCTTTCTGTTAGTTTGTTTTGTTTGGTTGTTCAGTTGTAAGATATCTGTCACACTAACATTGGATTGTTTTCCTGAAACCAGTAAATTTTAATAAATTTTGAGAAATGTCGTGAAGCAGAAGCTGATTGTAAATGCGATAGTGTGTGGGTTCGATTTCCACATGTGGAAAAATAATTGTTCAACACTAGATTCATTCTGTCTCTACCATACAATGAGCGTAAAGCGATACAATGCAAAGCTATTGAAAAAAAGTTAATAGCTAAAGTAAATGTTATATGTTATAATTAATCTTACCCAAATAATCAGCAATTTTTGAAATACTTAATGAATTCTCAGTAGAACATTCTGTGTCTTCAGTGATTGGGCGGAACGATGACTGAAGATTTCTAAGTAATATGTCAGTTGGTTTAGAAGTCGCAAATTTAGGGTTTGTTTGATTTAACGTTTGTGAATTTACTGGACCCTTATTAATAGTATTTTTATCATGTTTTCGAGAAAAATCTGTGGCTTGTGGCTTGACTAAATTGGTGACGTCGCTCGCATTATTTGGGAACAACTTTGTTACAACTGTTTTTTCATATATCCTTTCTGTCTTAGGTTGTCTTACGGGTATGCAGTCTAATGTTTCGTCCACTTTATATGTGTGATTGGCATTGCTTTGGGCGATATCTTGTGGAACTGTTGAAGATACTGAAAAGAATTTAATTATGTTTCTAAAAATCTTATTATTGTACACTTTTTTTTGATATTTCTGTAAGATGCTTAAAAAAGTATGTATTATTTTAAAGTACATATATATATGTCAGTTCCATCGAGCAAGGTTGAGCGGTTTTAGGAGTGCCACGGACGTTCTAGTTAATGTAAGAGGAAATGAAAAAGTAGTATTATGTGATGATTTTAATGGATGCGTGAAACGCGAATTGATTACGAGGATCACATCTTGACAAACATAATGTTTGATCACTAACCAATTCAAGAAGCTTTTCTGGCAACAAAACTGGTCCATCTGGCGATCTACGCCAACGACATCGCCTTGTACACTATATCTCGCTATTTCCGCCTGTTGACTAAAAAACTCCAGACTGCGGCCGACGACTTTCGCGATTGATACCGTTTATAAAGGACCGAAGTCACCAGATAAAAATGAAGTGATTTTTTGTCAAAATATCTAGGAGTAATAAAAGAAAATCTAGAATCTAGTAATCATAGATTCCAGACTCTCTTTTATCCAACATGTCAAAGAAAGTATGCAGATGATGAAGTAGCTATTGCATCAACAGAATGCGGGTTATACGCATAGGTTACCACTTTGAAAGATGAAAAATAAAATTTGAAAACTTAAAATAATGGACAAAATGCAATTAAGACAAATTTTTTGGTACTTAAAAGAGATGAAGAAAGGAAAGAGAGAGTACAACATATTTGTGAATTTAGAAATTCAAATATCTCAAGTGAATAAAGTCGTATTTTATGAGTATCTTATGTAGAGATAGAAGATACGAAATGCATGTGGAAAGGCATACTGCGGCCGGTAACAGAGTTAATGGTGTCTTAACTGCATTGTCGATATGGCAGGACGTCATTGTGTAGCTGCTCTCAAACTATGCAATTCTAATGCATGCTGTAATATGGCATTGAAAAGTATATAGTAGAAAAAGAATTAAAGAAATATGAATGCTGTGGAGATGCGATCTATTTGGAGGATGCGAAGTCAGTTTATCTGACTGGATCGCCAATAAAGAGATACACAGTGTAATGTACCAGTGAAGGTGTCCCAGTGAGAACGAAGAAGAATGTAGTCACAAGCAAGAGGATGAGTGCTGAAATACTATTGATAGTAAAAAAGGTTATGTAAAAAGAATGAAAACTTCACTGAGGGCATGTATGGAGATTGACAGTGAATAAAGCAAAAGAGGTTTACACAGATTTCAGAGATTTCAGATTGCTCTACTCTCCAACTGCCCCACCATGGACTAATTGGGGGAAGCCATATATATGTACATATATTTAGAAGGAACTCTTGTATCATTAAAAATATAAGGAAGTTTTCTTACCTTCTGTAATACTTGGTCTGTTTGGGCTCTCAATTTGTCCAAGAATCCTTCCAAACTCAGGACATCTATTTTTAAAATATGCTCCAACAGACATATTTAAGCCACTCATGCTAAAATTTTAACATATGTATGTAATTCAACTCTAGTATCATAAAATAAGAATGACCTCTCTTAATGTCAATATCATTGCCATCAAGTTGGAGAGGTCACAAATAAAAAAAAGGTAAACAGACAAAAAGTGAAAAGTAAAAGTAATCAAGTTACATAAATGTTTGCCTCACCGCATGCTGTCCTGAAAATTTGCTTGTGTATTGTGTTGAATAGGTAAAGGTGCTTCTCTTAACACTAAAGATGCTTCATCAGCTGTTAGATCTCTCTAAAACAAGTACTTATTATGACATTTTTTATCATTTCAAATAAATTATGTTCTAAATATAAAATATTACTATATACCTTGGAATGAAATGAATAATTTGTTGCAATTGAATGTCTCATAATATCATTGATTTCAGAAGTCTGTTTGTCCATATGACTAGTAAGGCTGTCTAGTGCCATTGAGTGCCTTCCATACTCTTCAAAAGCTCTAGGAGCTCCAATTACAGCTTTGATGTCCACATCATCAGCTCCTGTAGATCTGCCTGTCATTTCACCAGGGTTAAAGGCAGTCTGAAATAAAAGTTAATAGAAGTGTACTACTTTACTATATGACACATCCCTATGACAGGGAAAAGTTTGCTGACAGTAGTAGTTCTATTCTAAACCTGATCCTGCTTCTATTGCATAAAAAAATTTAAAAAGGCTTTAAAATATAAAATGTTTATTTATTGGTACAGTCAAGTAGTGAATATCAGGTAGCTATCTTTGATTGTGGCCTTTAACACAAAGCTTTACAATAAGGCAATAGTTATATCTGTTATACTCTCTTTATTGGACTACTGGCTTCAGATCACCTAGATTCCATATATAATACATATATAATTATAAAACAAACTTTTAGTCCTAATAAATACATGAAACAAATTAAAACAACTTACAGATTTGCTTAGCGATATATTATTGATACCAGATTCACCAAAAGCTGAAAAAAAAGTTATTAATATTGTTAAATAATCAACACTTAGCCTGCAATATAAATTTATACCAAAATACCTTCAACGCGTTCTAGATCTAAGATTCCTGACGAAGATTCGTAATTAGTTCCCGTTCTGTTAAAGATTACTTGGCTTGAGGCTACGCTGCTGTAAAATAATCAGGACTATTTAGTATACTACACTAACTCTAATATTTTCAATCTTCACTTATAGTGTAATTTATAATTATATTACTGTATTTGTTACCTTTTGAAATCGTCATTTGTTTGTGTCCGTCTGGGCATATTAAAGGATTTGTCTTCTGCTAAATGCATAAGTCTTTGAATTTTGTTTGGTGTTAAAGGATTATCCATTGCTACTTTATAATTATTAAAAGAAACCCTGCAAACAAAATAAAACTATGCAACTTTGATGTTTTGTTTCGTTAGAATTCAAAAGTTCAAACCAAATGACGTTTGTTATTTTCTGTCATATATTTTTCTGTTTGCTCAGGGTAGTGAAACTTTTAAACATTGTCTAAACAAGAAAGCTCTTCGGTAGTGGTGCCATCTCTGCTTTCAAGGACATATTGTTTGCACAATTCATTTACAACAGATGGAGCTATTTATCAAATAACACTATATGGCAGTACATAAATATATTATTTTTCGAACAAAAAAGAATTTTTCAGTAATACATCAAAATTTTATTAATATATTATATTCATATTTTTATTTCCTAATGCTTAAAATTATGTCTTTTAAACTGGAAATAATAATGAGAAAGACATCTAAAGTGCTAATTGGAATAATATTCTGCTAAAGGTATGAATTCTATATTGGTTTGCAATCAATAATATGTTATACATTAAAACATAAATATTTATTAAACCTTATAAATTGAATAGTATGTTTTACTTATAGGAAAACTTTACATTTTACTATTCAATTCCGAAATTTTCAAGAGCGGAAAATTTAATTATATTAAGAAATCAAAATCGCTAAGTTATTCTATGTTAATATTTCAATATGTATGACATGCACGCCATCTCTGTGAACAGGAACCTATTTATTGAAACTCGAGCTGCACATCTATATCATATATCTGTCTTTACTATGTGGTTACTGTTCAGTATTTTGCTTCATAGACAATTTATTTAAACATTAGTAACCCAACTTAGGAATATTATCTATACTAATCTGATAATACTTTTATTTATAACAAGTTAATTATTTGAGTTAATTATTTATGTTATATACTTTTAAAACATAAATATTCATTTATACTAATGACCTTATTTATTTAACAAATATACATAAAGATACAAAAAAAAAATTCTCATTTGGTTTTACCAAATTGGTCAAGCAAAAGGCGGTCTTATGGACCTTATACTAATGTTTTATTAAAAATATCCTCTTGTCGTGACATATTATAATATCTTTTTAGTTAAATGTATAAAATTTATTACTTACATATAATATATATAGCCTTGTAATTTAATCATGGATATGCGAAATATTTCATAATGTCATCTAATTAAAATTATTAAGTATTTTGTTTCGAATTTATCCGATTTATAGTAGTATTGTAGTAATTTTATGATTTTTAAAGTGTTAATCCAAACTGAAGATAGAAAAATTACTTAAAGAAAACATAAAAAAATTAAAATTTTTATGTTTTCTTTAAGTATTTTTTCTATTCTCAGTGTGGATTAATACTTTAAAAAAATCATAAATATTGAATATTTTAATAAAAATAGCATTCTCTCTCGCCAAACGATTTTTTCTACAGAGATGCTAACAACAAAAAAAAAATGTATAAAGCAAGAATTTCAACAAGAAAATGTGTATTACATATTTTATATGTTTAATAAATTGTCATTTTTGTCAAGAATAAAATGTCAACACTAGGTGTTTTTCTCTCTAGTTGTAAATACTAACTGTCTTGTAAAGAAAAGCCAGAGTAGATATTACAATCAACATTTATTTTTATGACCAAGCTCTTAAATGACAATCATAATGATAAAATTGGATAAATATTTTACAATATACAAATTAACTAGAATTTGGGCCTGTTAAAGGTAAGCCACTTATTTCCTTATTTAGTCTAATTTGTTCATTAATAGCCCTCCAGGCATCTTCTTTCTCTTTCTTAGTGATGGGGCGTTTCTTTTGTTTGGCTGCTACCATTTTTTTATATGTATCAATACATTCCAAATCCACCTGGTCTAGTTGTTTCTTTAAATTCAGTCTTATCATTTCTTGTTTGCATAAACCAATTAGGTTTTTAAGATTTCTGCAATTTTCTTTTCTAACAGCAGTTAGTTCAGTCTGGCATTTTTTAATTTCAGCTAGTATTTCATCATCTGCTGGATTAGTAAGTGGTGGTAAATCTTCTGGATCTAATATTCCTTGTTCAACCAACTCTTTCCTCAGACATTTTTCTAGAGTTAATGAATTTTTGTAACTATTTTTAGTATTGGTAGATTGCTTAAGCTTAATGTCAGACACTTCATATGGCATCACATTTTCTTCCATTAAAGCTGAGACGAGTCTCTGTGTCAAAGGTCCAGTTATCATGTTGTCTGATGATTTTTCCATTTTTTTTCTTAAATTAGAGGCATCTGGAGACAAACTGGATGTTTTTTGTTTATTTGGATTTGAAGCATTTTGATCTTCTGTAATGTGTTCATCTGCCCACACTTCAGAATAGTGGCGTCCCAGAGGTGGAATGGGAGGAAGTGTTGTGTTGCTGCTTTGTACTAGCAGTGATTCAAGAAATTTAATGTCATCAAGAGTGACAGGTGCACAATATGGGTCAACTGAATTCCAAAATTTATATGGAACATTATTCTTTGGTAGAGATAATTGAGACAGCTCAAGTTTTACTGAATTATCAGAATTACCTGTATTGTCATTTAAATAGTTATGGGATGTACTTGAAGATGTATTATTAAAATTTTTCACTTTTGGTACCTTTGGTTGATTTGATATTTTTGTATAATCTTTGGTTTTTGAAAATTTATCTTCTGGAAATTTCCTCTTCAGGGAGTATTGTAGTTGTTTGCCAGCAGCTTTTCCTTTCTTTTCTCTTTTAGATTCGTTTGTGTCAATACTTTCTATTTCTCCTTGGAAATATCTAATGCGAAGTGCTGTGTTGCACAAAAGGGTTTCAAGCTCCAACTGCAAAGCATCAAGTTCATCCATTCCTATAAGTTCATCAGCAGGTCTTGCTGCTACTGCAGTTAACCTTGGCAAGCTAATAGCGTTATCTTGTTGTCTTATGTATGGTATAGGGCATATTTCTACTTTTGTTTTGCCAACAGATACAATACCTGGTATTTTTGCTGGCTTAGTATATGGTGAGATACCAGGACTAGATGGTTTACCATTATCATGACCTTTACTACCCAATCTTCCTTTACTATTGTGGTGCATTCTTTTACCCATCATTTTCAGGCTTAAAATTTACCCGCGCAAAAACAAATTAACACACATACATTAGGCGTTGACAATTACCGTCAAGTTGATAAATACACCACTAAAACCAGAACCAGCCGCTTAAAGTATTGTTATAGTAGTAAAATAAGATGGACTTAAAATTTAAAAAAATCTTCGTGCTTTCTTCAGACAGAACTGTGATAAACAATGATATTATTCAACAGAGAAAAATAAGTAATAACATTGATAGCTGAACAAAATGGAGACCACAATCACAGATGACAATATATTTACACGAAACGTAATAGATAATAATTAGGACATGTTTTACTTTTACCATAGAGAATTAAAATTATTTTATTTCTAATTTTTTAAATTCGTTTTAATAGAATTTAGTAATATAGAAGGAATGCCTATATACCTTAAGCCATTGAAAATTTTAGTTATATTAAATATAATAATTACTATTTATAATAACTGTTACTGTTTTACCGATGTCGTACACGTTAATTTTTTGATTGCGTTACTAACAGTAAACAATTATACAATTAATATAAAGTTAATAAGTACAATCTGGTGCTACAACACGATGGACCTTGCACTGGCATGCAATATCTAGTTCCTAAATAGTCCTATTTCTAAAATGTTTTAAATAGTAATGGTGGTCAAAATCTGCTATTTTTTATCTGTATTCCTTGACAATTGTTAAACATAAACAATTGTCTATGAGTTTAACTCATCACTCTTGTCTGATATCTGTGTGGTGCTTTGCTTTCTGTGAATTAGTGTGAAGTTCTGCAAAAATGGACTTGTAATGAAAATTTTGGTACACTCGATCTAAATGTCACTTATCTACAGTGAAGTGATAGTCAAATGTTTACAAAATAATGCATGTATCTTGACGTATTATATGTTTAAATTTTATTCAATCCCTTTATGCTTTAATGGTTGAGATGAATGACTACTAAAAATGGGAGAACAAATGATTTTTTATTGTCCTCTTTGTTGCAATAATACATTTGAATCGAAACAGGCACTTTATGATCATTTATTTAATATATCATCTAACTTAGTCTGTTCCTTGTGTACAAAAAATTTTTCGACATTGGAACAGCTAATAGGTCACCTTAAATCTGATAATTGCGAAGTAATAAATCCTAGTCAGACTACTGTTATTTTTGAAGAACACTTACAAAGCGACGCTAATGAAAGCTCTTTAGATAATACAACTTTAAAACTAGAGTTACATAATGGTAAGAAAGACAAGGCCTAAATAAAACTAATATAGTAAATTAATGAATCCCTATTAAATTTATTTATTATTTTTATAGGTAATATTACAAATAATGACATAGAAGACCAAATGGTTTCTCACACAGTAAAAGCAAGTACTGATCAGGGATCTGAAATAGGAAAAATGTATGTAGAATTACTTAGTAAGCAATTGATGAAACCATGTTTGCAAACTCAAGAACTAAAATTAATAAAGGAAGATGGAGAAAGTCGTTATGTGATTTTGACTAATGAAGAATCCATTTTAAACTCTGGTGTGGCCATTGTAACAAAGCAAAATAATGATGGGACAATATCATTAACCACCTTAAAGGGTAATATTTAAAATTCTAGGTTTTAAAATATTTCATAAATTTACAACCTAGCTGAACAAGATATACCTAAAGTAGATCTTATAAAAATTAATTCATAATTAATTAATAGGTGAAATAAACATTTCTTATTTGGTGTAATATTTTCTTGTTTTAGATACACAAACTATTGCAAATTCAAATGATAAAGCAGAGTGTGAAAATACTATATCTTTAGAAACTGTCCAGGAACCTGAGCCTGATAAAAATCAAGAAGAAATCTACAGCTGCAACACTTGTGGTGTGTCATTTTCATCAGTACTAGAACATATACAAAATTATCATAATAACCAAGATGTTGTAGTGGAGGTAAGTTTTAAAATTTCAGCAAGTTTTTTTTATTAAATTCCTGCCTTTTTTTCTCTACTCATATAGAGCAAGGTAGGTAATGTGTACTACTGTATTATACTTAAACAATCAAATCTTATCAAGAATACATATTTTTAGACTTATTGAGTGTTCAGTAATGTAATCTAATAGTAACTTTGATTTTCTTTTTGAGAAATAGAAATGAATTTTAAATATATATGTCATTTTCTAATATCCTATTTTTCATTTAACTAGAATTGGCTGTACATTTTCAGTTATAGTGTTTACAGTCTGATAGTATCCAACCAGGTAAAGGTATATTCTTTCATTATTATAAATTACTGTAGGTTGTTTAGGAATTATTTCAAAATAAATTTTGAATATAAGATTCCATTTCAATAGGTTTTTGTTTTTATTTCAGGAACCTATAGAAGAAAATCACAGCAGCACTGTAGAATTTGAACAAATTGCAACTGAAGAAGTGTCAGATAAACAAATTTCTAGAAGAATGATTACAGAAACTGGAGATATAATAGAAGCCCCTGTGATGGAAGAAGATAACACCAGTGAGGGTGAGATAAAATATGTATAAGTTTAACTACATCTATGACAAAAAATTGTAAATGGTTTTTTAAAAAATATAGATAAATTGTAATATATTTGAAATTTGAATATAATGATTTTTTTAGTTGCAATTAAAGTACATGACTATATAGATGTCATTGTTAAAAAATAGAATGACTTTTTAGTTTAAAATACTAAAATTATTTTATAGAATTGGGACAACAATGTATTGTTAAAGTGTAAATGATTTTCATAATATTGATTACCTTTACTTGTCATAAATTTTAGCATCTAATAAAACAATGAAGCTTTTAATACCTTTAAAAGATGAGACTCAAGAAAAGAAACTGCGCACCTTCACTAGACGATATGTACAAATAGATAAATTTTGTAACAGTATAATTAAGGATATTAAACCAAATAATGGTAAGTTTATTTTATACAAATTTAATTTAATAAATTTTCAATATGAATATTGGAGATATTTATGTGCATAGTAAAAAAAATGATAATAATAACTCTTATTGAACTAGTATTGTTACTCCTACATACTTATTATATTTATTTGTATAACCGTAAGAGAGAGATACAAAGTTTACCATAGATTATTCCTACATAATAATTAGTCAAGAACAAAAATTTTCTTTTGAAGATTTTACTATTTTTCAAATAAAGATAAAAATGTAAATTTTTATCATACTATATCAAAAAAAAAGTTTATAAGTTTTTTTTTAGAGCATATATTTTTAATTTCAGTAAAAGATGGTCCATATCATAAAGTGGTTATAAAAGAAATGCAAACAACTGATGGTGAGAAAATGAAAGTGTACAATTGCATGTCATGCAATGTGTATGTGTCAAGTCTGGCGGAATTCAATCAACATCCTTGTAAAGTTTGTAAGTTTTCAAAATATTATTGCTTATAAAGATAAGTGGCTGATGTTGTGAATTATGACAAATGATAGTTTTGTTGTAGTTTTATAATAAACATATTTTATTATATGGAGCTATTATAGTAGAACTAAGTCACTGTTTAGTGGTCTTATTGGGCTTGAAGCTTTAAAATTTAAAATTGTTTTCATTTCCCCTCTTTTTGGACTCAAAAGACACTGTTGATTTCTACAATTTATCATAAAAATCTGGAATTTGTTGAATACATCATGTATATTGTATATACATTTTGAATAGACAATAATTGTATATAGTAAAAATTATATAAGGAGAATTAAATTTCCAACAAAAGATTATGTAGAGACAGAGTAGGAATTAAAAATAAAATTACAAAGTTTTTATTTGTCATTGTACTAATAGAATAGTGTATAATGTATGTAATCATGTTTGTTTCAGTAAAATATCCATGTTCACAGTGTCCTGTAGCTTATGAAAATTCTAAATCATTGTGTGCACATATGAAAGTGCATAAAACAAGAATGGGTACAATTTTTTACAATTAATTACTTTGTAATATTAGTTAGACAATTTTAATTTCTACAAAATTTAATAAAATAAATTGACACTTGCTTTTTCCAACTATTTATTTTACATAAGTTGTTATATAATGATTAGTGGCAAATTCTTTTGTTATAGAAAATATAATTAATGCCGATATATTATTTAGTTATATTTTTATCACTATTTGTTAATATATAAAAATATTTTATATACTTTCCTATACAGAATATACTGCAGACAACACCTACACATTACCAGAGAAGTTTGAATGTGAAATATGCAACACAGTGTTCCTTACAAGCAAATCATTGAAACTTCACAAAAGGATGCATGATCCTATCAAGTATATATTGAGATTAAATTAATTATTTAAGCATAAGTTTATATAGAAATATTGATGACATTGAGGTAAAGTGGGTCACATTCAGAGAGTATGCTATGGTTGAGGGTTAATATGTTGATGATTACATCTTATTGTTTGTAGTCAAAATATGCACACGTTGTCTATGAATCAAACCTTACTTTGAGAAAATATTTATTTAAATTCCTTAAAATATATTTTCCTTGTCTGGTTGATTTCAATTAAATTGAATTGAATTTCTTGTATTTTGTTACCACTTAGATCTCGGTACAAACTATTTAGTTAGTAGACATTTTATTTATACATATTTTTTAGATCTCGTCCAATAGAACCTCCAGTAGAGACATCAGATGGCTCGGTGGGCAGCGGAGACAAGTTCTTCTGTTCCATATGTGATAAACTAATACCCATAGACTATAGAACTATACATCAGAATTCACACAAAACAAATACTACAATAAATTGTGATATATGTAACAAGAAATTTGTTTCTAAGGAGTATTTAGATATGCATATGAGTGTACATAATTTAGATAAGGTATTTGTAATTTTTTTATCTTAACGCTTTATCCCGCTTTATACACGCAGGGCCGAAAGGACGATAAACGCCGCGCTTGCCTAGTTGCCAAAGCTCTGAAGATGGAAATAAAATAATCCAATATCCCCAAGTGGGAATCGAACCCCCAAACCGTCACATTTACAGACTAGACGCGAATCTGTGATCTCATCAACTGTGATTTTTTTGTTAATTTATGTTACATTTGTAGTTGCTTGACTTAAAAATTATTTGCATTACTAGGGATCCTAGATATTAACAATTGTTAATTTTAGTGTAATGGTAATAAAATAATTCAGTGTGTTTAACACGCACTGAGAGTTCATGATTGTAAGTCAACAGGTAATACGACTTAATAAAAGTTGACAAATTTAAATTTACAAACATTGCATTTATTATGTAAGAAATGAACTACTAGCAAACTTTACATTTTTTCCCTGTACTTCGACAAGTTTAAAAATATTTTAATAGTTTTGATTGTATCGATTATTTTCAACTTAATCTCTTTTTAAGGTCTTATTAACAGCGCAGTTGTTAATACTGGCTTATACTATACCTTTGTTTACCCAAAAGCCTGTATTTGTTTCACTGTTTATTAGTTTATCAAAATAATATTTAATCATAATTTAATTTTTAGGTAATGGTAGGCAAACAAGACAAATCTCTCCCATACACATGTCTATACTGTAATCGAAAATTTGCGAGACCACACGAAAAAGTTAAACATGAAAGGATACACACAGGTAATTTTTCGTAGGTATATTAAGTAAGTAAATGACATATTTTAAGTATGTGATAAATTAGATTATTATAATAATTCTTCTTATGTTTTTAAATTATTCGTTCAAATTACAAACAAATAATTTGTTCATCATTGATCTTAATATTACTGAATATAACAATACAAAGCGGCGTTGAGTCCCGCCCACTGTACACGCAATGTAACGCTGTCAGGTGAGAAGCCCCACTCGTGCGGCATCTGCGGCAAGGCGTTCCGCGTGTCGTACTGCCTCACGCTGCACATGCGCACGCACACCGGCGCGCGCCCCTACGCCTGCCCGCACTGCGGGAAGAGGTACGCGCTGCGCACCGCGCACTGCGCACTTTTATATATTCATGTTATATATGCATTTATACATTTGGTGTTCCGGATAGTCGCAGATTTGCTTAATACGGGCTTATTAACGTGTCTGACCTATAAACTGTGCTACGCTGTTTAGTTTTTTTTGTGTAATATTCAGAGTACGTACATTCATATGTATGTTCATAAATTATTATTACTTATTTTTTACGATTAATATTAATTTAATAAAATCCGTTTAAAGGCGTAATTACTTTATAGTTGTTGGAAATGAACATATTTTTAATATTATGATGTTTAATTTAAAATAAATTATAATATGCTATGACTAAGCTTGACTATCTGTTGCTATTTCTCGCTAACTAAATTCTGCATATCCACGTTTTCCGCCTAAAATAGCATCACGATTTCTGATATTGGTCCGTAAGTGTCTCATTCATCACCTCTGATTGCCCTAAGTGTCAAAAAGTGTTTCAAATAAATATTTTATATTGGCGAAGTGTCTAAATGTAGCACATGTTTGTACGGTACAGGTTCAAAGCGCACAGTGTGTACAACCACCACCTGCTGACGCACTCGGAGGTGCGCGCGTACAAGTGCCCGTTCTGTCCCAAGGCGTTCAAGACGTCGGTGCAGCTCGCCGGGCACAAGTACTCGCACACCAAACCGTTTTCCTGCCAGCAGTGTAATAGGTGAGATTTTTTTATATTTTTTTATTATTGTAAGGAAAGTTTGACATTATTTTCGATTGAATCATATTGAATACCTTCATTATTATCTTAGAATCCGTCGTGGCGGAGAGGCGTAAGCGTCTGCCTGTAAACGCGATGGTTTGAGGGTTCGATTCCCATGAGGGGAAGATGGATTTCCATTTTCTTCGCTCTGGAAAGTTCCGCCACTCAACACGCAATGCCTCGAAAAAAGCGAAAAGCAGGGACGGAGAAAGCAGGGACCAAGCAACGGAGTGTCTTAACACTAGGTTCCTGTGGTTCCTGCCTACCCTGCAATATGTGGGATAAAGCGTGAAGCTAAAAAAAATGAGATGATGATGAGAGAGGCAAAGGTGTGTCGTATCTATCTGCCTACGCTGCTATATGTGGGATGCAGCGTAAAGCTGATAAAACGTTTGAATTTTTTTCTTTTAATTATGTTACGAACGGGATGGGTTCAGTGTATAATAATTTGTGAATAATCAGTTCCCTACTCAGGGAACTGATTATTCACAAATTATTTATATTTCATGCTGTGGTAGGACACGATCGAAGCGCAACATTGATTTCAGTCACTTCGTACAATCACACAATGGATTTAACTTTTTTTAATGCTAAGTGTATCTAACTATCTTGAATAATCTTATTAGTTTACCTACAAATATATTCAATTGATCAAGATCAAGATTGGAAATCGAACTCATAATAAATACAATTTCTGTCCTATTCATTATATATTTAGTTATTTGGACATTCAAATTCATTATATATTCCGGTTAATCGACTTTCAACTATATTTTTTTCTCGAATTTATTATATTAAGTGTTTCACCAGGCCGTTCGCGTCGTTATATGCAGTGCGCATGCATATGGAAGTGCATACGAGACAGAATAACTTAAAATTTTCGTGCACTTTGTGCGGAGCGAGCTACGCGCGCGCTTTCGCTTTGAAGGATCACGTGAAACAAGTTCATAAGCAGGATGTGGATAATAGTGACTTGGTAATGTATTAGTACAACTATACCATATATGTATTAAAGAATAAGGAGTTCATAAAAAGACAGTATTGACTTAGAGGGTCTAGCCTGTAAGCGCGACATCTTGTAGGGTTGATAGGACTATTTTGTTTCTTCGTTCTGCCAAATAGGCAAGTGCAGCGTAATTTCAGCAACTTATACTCGTAGTTGCCTAAAGTCGGAAAGCGGGGAATGGAGTGTCTTAACACTAGGCTCCCACGGTCCCTGCGGTTCCCTCTAACAATTCGGTTATGCGCGGGATGAAACGTGGAGCTATAAAATCAAAAGTTACAAGAAGTTTATAACGATTTCTTAGAGACTACTGAAAACATGTCTCGTCTTGTTTGAATTCAGACATAAGTAAATTTAAATTTTGATTAACACTTCACGCTTTATCCCGCACAAGGCAGGGTAGGCAGAGGGAACTGCAGGGACCATGGGAACCTAGTGTTAAGACACTCCGTTGCTTAGCCCCTGCTTTCTCCGTCCCCGCTTTCCGCCGTTCTCGAGCGTGTTGAGTGGCGGAACTCAACGCCGCGCTTTGCCTTAGTTGCCAGAGCGAAGAAAATGGAAATTTATCCCGCACAAGGCAGGGTAGGCAGAGGGAACTGCAGGGACCATGGGAACCTAGTGTTAAGACACTCCGTTGCTTAGCCCCTGCTTTCTCCGTCCCGCTTTCCGCCGTTCTCGAGCGTGTTGAGTGGCGGAACTCAACGCCGCGCTTTGCCTTAGTTGCCAGAGCGAAGAAAATGGAAATAGGAAAATCCATCTTCTCCGACTGGGGATCGAACCCAGTAACCGTCGCGTTACAGGCAGACGTTGCGCCTCTGCGCCACGACGGTCCTCGTAGATAGTTAAGTATTAATAAAAATATCAAAAAGTAGATATTATTTTTATTAAAGATTGAATACATCATGTTTTGTGGACCAGATGTTTTATTACTATGAATTCAACTAATTCTTCTGCGGCCCAATACTAACTTTTAATGTTGCCGCGTTTTGTATTGATTTAAAAGCAAACCTGTTTTTTATAGTATGGAGTAAAATTATTATTCTGTCTATACTGAGATCTTTATTCTTTATTTTTTATTGTTCCTTACTTTAATTTATATATTATCTACATTTGTATTTCCAAAATACACTGAGTTTTATAGATAGTAAATATTTTTAAAACAATATAGATATTAACAAATTAATAATTATTTTATAATTATAATAACAAATACAAATGTTTTACACTTTTTAAGATAAGCAATAATATTTATAGACTGTGTGTTGTTCCTAGGCGGCTCTTAAAGAAGAAAGTTGGATGGTACAAGAGAACACGGACGCGGGATCTGATGGAATGCAACTAAATAAAGAATTGCCGCAAGAGGTTTGTATATGTATATAAAAAACTATATTATTTAATTGTCTAGATTTTTTAGCTTAACACTTTTATCTCGCACATGGCAGAGTAGGCAGAGGGAACTGCAGGAACCATAGCAACCTAGTGTTAAGACACTCCGTTGCTTAGTCCCTGCTTTATCCGTCCCCGCTTTCCACCTTTTTCAAGACATTGCGTGTATTCTTTATGAACTTAAATATCAAGTACATTATTATACACTATGGTATACAATAAGATAGGAAATTAAACTTAATGAGGCTAGATTCGCGTACGTAAGCTACGTAAACTTTACAGAATATAGGTACGGGCTTATAGATAATTGAATGCATATCCGTGAAGAGAATGTAGATAAAATCCTTGTGAACTAACTTAGTCACACACAAGGCGGAAACGCATCCATCCAAAAAAATAACATATTATTTTATATACCTGTATAAAAACCAAACAGCCGTTATTTATATTTAAAGATATTTTAAATAAAAGTATTGAACAAAATTTTATTTTTTGTGTCAAATAATATAAAATTCGAACAAAAATTGAAAATATGCTTATTCTATTATATTATAATGCAAAAGACATCATATACAAATGAAATGGAATCGTTAATTGATATTATGATAAAATTAAATATTTTTAGATTATAATCAATCAGTACAGTCACTTTAGTGGCATCAAGTAGTTCAAATAAGAAGATATTAAATAAATTTTTTCAAAGTGAAGTAATTAACTGTCGGTTGACTACAATTTATGCTTTTACAATTTGGGATAGGTATCATTGTCACAAATGAATAGTAATTGTAATTATTATTTATTTGTGACAATGATACCTTTGATGGAGCGTTTCATTCCGCGCGTAATGTATAGTCACTATCCTTATATAGTACTTGTTTGTTTATTTGTATTAAATAAACTCAAAAACTACTTTTGATGAAATTTTAAATAGACAGTCCGTATTCCATAAGGGGCGTCAAATGGAGCCTATATTTTTATTTTAAATATTGTCAACGTTTTTCATTTCGTTGAATCCTTCCATATTTTTTTAACATTTTTACAAATCGACCATGTTAGTGTATATATTCACGTTAATTAACTAATATTCTATTGATATTTGTGTGTATATATATGTTTAATATTTAAAATGTAATATCCATCCGTGCGAAACTGGGACAAGCCACTAGTCAAAAGTCCACTAGTTTTAAAATGTAATACAGAACATTCTAGAGTAGAGTATTTTACTTTAGGGACTTATTATAAGAGCATATTCACTATACTATGAAAGAATTGCGTAGTTATAGGCTAAGCCGTAAGCAAGTGAGTAGTAAGTTTAAGCCTAATTCGAAGATTGATATTAGGTACATCACTCATTTTGGTAATATCTTTTATAAAAATGTAAGTTATCGCTGTCTGGGCGGGGAGGATATAGTTAAAAATTACTGTATTATTATTGTTATGGAACCGAAACCATGTTTTTTTTTTAATTTTAGTCTGACTAACGTCCGTACGTTTGTGCCCGATATCCGCAACAACGATTTAACTAATTCAAATACAGTTTTCGCCATTTCATTTTAAGCTTATATATATTTATAGTTATTTTTTTACAATAGGTTTATAAAAAACTATATGTTGTAAAACATACTAATTGCTTAAAGTAATGTTTTGCTGAACGAATGAAACTTCAAGTTCCCACAAAAAAAAATCAAATTTTGAATAGAATAGAATATATTTATATAGAATATAAAAGTTATGAGTTGTAATTGACAATAAATTAACTTTTTCAATTTTCGCCTTAAGGAATCTTTGGGTCAAGAGGAAGTCTCTTGGAAGTTTAATTAGACTGACTGACTTAATATTCAAATAAAACAACATTTATATTAAACGTAAGATATCTCAGGATATCCGCTTATGTTGTTATGTGACCAAATCAGTTTTCGACAAGAATTCCTACAATTTAAGAATGATCTTGTTATATTAATAAACTTCTTAAATTTTTTTTAAAAAGGCAGCTACAAATAATTGTGTTTTGAAACAAAGAAAATTGTTTAGTTAATTGATTTGTTGATTGTACTACGAAATTCCACATCAAAACAAAGTAGATGTTAGAGTATGATGTGACAAAGCAACAAGTTGTTAAACGACGGCTGAACGAGATATTGTCAAAGATTTATTTTATTTTATCTTTGTCGTTTGTAATGTATTTCTTATAATCATTCTTGAAAATCAATGCTATTAAAAAAATGTGGATATAATATCTTTTTAAGCTTTTTTAGTATTATGTATACTAACACTCGGAACTTACACACTTTACACGGAATATTTAAAATACCATTAATTTATTTATTACTATTTTAGACTAACCTTCTTTCCGCCGGACGAGATTTATTTATGGACTGGAATAGCTATAATTTTTCTTTTTACCGTTATGCATGATTTTCTTTCATAAACTTTTTTTTATTTGTGACACCAAGTAAGTTATTAACAGTTAGGTTTTTAATTGTTGTCTATTAGGTAAAGAAATCTGTTTATATTTTTAGTAAGACTTGAGAAAACAAGAGATGTGTTCAAACCTACAATGTACTCCAGTGAAATTAAAATTTCTTTACAATTGGGATATAAAAAATAATATGTAATTATTTATTTATTTTTACTTGTATCTTTTGATTGCTAACTATCAAATCATATCTACATTTCAGCCATTGTCATTAATTCTCAATATTTACCGAAAATAATATATAACCAATAATATGTTATTTATATTAACGTTACCGATCTTGTAGGCTTTTTACGCGTGCTTTTTTCATTATAAATGAAAATCAGTAAACCCATTTTTACATTTCATTTATCTAGACCACAGCGTCTATGGGTTCGATTCCCACTCGGAGTGGTAAGTAGGCAAGCGTGGCGTTGAGTTCCGCCACTCCACACGCAATGCTTTGAAAGAAAGGCGGAAAGCCGGGAACGGGAGTGTCCTTATAATAAGTTTCCACAGATTCTGCGGCTCGTGATGCCTACCTCCTTATGTGTTGTACGAAAGCGTGGAGCTCAAACGTAAACATTTGTATGGAACTTAGAGTATACCTTGGTGAACAAATATAATAATATCAAGGTCAGATTCACATATAGAGAATGAATATATTTTAAATTTATTTATACTCCAGCTTAATGACCCTGGCAATGGAGACTGAACCCATAACCATCGTTCTTTGACAGTCGGATATGACACGACAGTATCAAATGCTTTTTTTAATTAAGTGTTACTATCATTAATCATTTTACATTTATAATATTATATGTTTTTTCTTTTCAGATAAATGAACTGGGTATTAATTCAAACGAACTGATCGTTCCTTAGTTATATTATAAGCACAATGTTGATATTTTATAGTGTTTGTTAATTAATCATTTGTACGTTCATAAACAAGCCGGCGGCTTACTTATGTCACACTATACATATAATTTTTTTTATTTATTTAAACATTGTATTCGTACTTGCTAGTTTAAGAGCTAGCAGTGGTATTTACTAAATGTTACTAGTCATATTATTATTGTTTGTCACATTTAATTTTGTACTGTGCCTTATTAATAAAGCAAAATATGTAAAATAATTTATATATAGGTACATAAATGTAATTTTCATATTTATGGCACATACCTAATCATTTTTTTAAAAATGTACATAATATGTAGAACAAATATTTTTATATAACGAGGTTATTGATTTTATTGTAGGTACGTTTATTTTTTTATTTAATTTGATTTCTGATGGTCACCAATAAATTATTTTATATTTCATTGTAAGTATCTTTTATTTTGTTTTTTTTTTTGCAAATTATAACTTACTATACAATGACTTAACGTTATAAAATGTCTTTATCTTCGAATATGATATAGAAATTGTTAGATATGCTATATTAATATTTGCAAATGACTAAAACTTTCCCTAGATCTTGTGCTACTTAGAAATTTTATAAGAATTAAGAGGAATTATGAGCTTCCTTTTTAAAATCATATATGTAAAGGAGCGAAGTAATGAATTGTAACTTTTTGGAGTATTATATTTTAATTTAAAAAATAACATACAAAATTGGCCCACTATTAGGTTAAAGTGTTTGTAATAACTTATTTCTTTATATTGTTAACTTCTCGTTATAGTATCCCGCATAATAGACAAAGAGACAAAATTCATTTACATGTTAAATACTTAGCACTTGAAAATTTTTTCTATCTAAACTTTAAAACATATAATATATTTGATTATTCTCAAATTATTAATTTTTATTGGAATCGGCCTATCGTGGCCTATTTCTTAATTTATTGGATATATGAATATGAATACCGATTCCCTCTCATGAGTATCATATAACATTACATCTACCTATAGACAAAAATATAAAATCGATTTTTATATATACAACTTAATGTTTCTAATATAATAAAATAGTAAAATTACCGACAATACAAAATGAATTTCTATTTATATATTTTATTAATTAAGAGGAAAGATAAAAGAATTTCATAATAAAAATATGGATTTAGTTAGTAAATTTTTCGTGTTAAAATCAGTTTCTTGATAAAACAAATGATATAAATTATAAAACAATTTTTTATTGTGACATAAGTGAGACCGTTCGTGCCATTTTAGATAATCAATTTTTTTGACTGTTCTTTCGTTCTATTATAAGGGACTTGAAATCAAACTTATAACGTGTCATTTATACATTTATTATGTAGACAATAATAAATCAATTTTAAACAATATTTAGTTTTATTATATTTAGTACCCAATGAAGCAAGAAAGAGGAGAATCTCAATAAATAATACCTGTCATATTATTTTAATCATTTCAAATCAATCAAAGGTGATATTAAATATAAAATAAAATAAAGAGTGAAATAAAGTAAAGTAATTGTATAATACAGTTTTATTCGTATATTTTTATCAAATCAACGTAAATTTACACAATGGAATTTACAAACAATTATTATGAACATAGCTACTTTTTGGTATACAGCTGTATGTATTGTTACGTAACTAATGTCCTATATGTATCACTTATTATTATTATTATTACCAATTCATTTAAATGAACAAATAAAGTTTTCATTTTCTATTCTAACAAGTATCACATTTTCGTAGTGTCACATCCTTAAATTAATAAAGTGAATATTTTTATTCATTATTTAAACTTTAAATCTTTACAAATAAACAATAATTATAATATTATGGAATAAAATAAGCGTCTTTAGGTCAGCGCAGTCGAATTAACACGTCGACGTATCACGATTGTCCATTGGTCCACTCTCCTTCCATTCTCCACACAGAAAATGCGTAACTCAGCTTGTCCTGCGCGAGATATTTCCCGTGCTCACTTCCCGAATCACTACCGACATCGCTATTCGAAGTGGTCTCACTGTTTGACAGGATCTGATATAAGAATTCTATGTACTGAGTGGCTAACTGAAGGGTTTGTATTTTAGATAATTTGTCACTGGGCAAAGATGGGATAATCTGGCGCAAGCTAGCAAACGCTTCGTTCAAGCTCTGCGTGCGCTGCCTCTCTCTCACATTCGCCATCACCCGTTGTATTTGCATTTCTTCAAAGGATTGAGTTTTCTTTCTTGAGGATTTTGAAGAACGTTTTCGTGTTCTTCTTTGATCTTCATTCTCGTCGCTGCGTTCCTCAGTCGACGACCGGTATACAGGAACACTTAATTTGGGAACGTCGTTTTGTTCATAATAACTGTTTTCTCTGTCTTGAGAACTTGAATCGTCGAAATAGAAACTTCGGGAGAACTGTCTTTGTCGTTGATCTGCTGTATACATCTGATCATAAGAGGGATACTGTGGCTGCTGGTACTCTCTTTCATCTCCATCGAATATAACGTTCGTCGGCCAGGTCTGTTGAAGCTGTGGTCTTTCGGAGCCATTACTTAGATCCATTAAGTGCGTAGGTGAAGATGGCGCGAACCCCTGCATCTCTGCATCTCTTTTTACTTCTATCGGTGCGTAGCCGTAAAAACGTTCCTCGTCGTCGAGATACTCTGGATCCTCACGTTTGATGGGCACTCGATTATCACAATTTTCGTAACTCATAATTTGAGGTCCGAAAACTAGTAAACGATAGTAGTATGCATGAACACGTAGTGGACACAAACGCTTGCACTAACTGACTGAAGTCTCGAGGAGCGATCCGCCCCTTCATTGACAAGATACAAAAAAATAACCATTTCCACAGCGCGGGCACCGACGCGCCTCCCTCCAGCGCGCCTCCTACCCGCCACTGGTTTATGAGCGAGCGACAGAGACGGAGATATAAACCTAAGTCGACCTTTTGTGTTTATCTTGTCCGTCATCTCGGAATCGTATTTACTTGTTATACATAGACATCTACTTAGTCGCCATAGTTGATCGCATCGGTAAATGCGCATCCTGTAAAACTTATGGTGGATGCAGTTATTATTTTACTGAAATTTGCATATGAATATTAAATTTTTTACTTGTAATATAATACAGGTGCTATACTTAACTATGAAGTAATGATAACATTTTTTTAAATAATATGCATTATTAAAAACTTATATTCTTTCTTTTGACCTATAAAAAAAAAGACTAAAATTCGGCGCCACCCTTGCTTCTACGTTTTTATGTCGTCTCGTCGCGCGGTCGCCTGCTAGGTGCTAAAAATATCCTTGACGCAATCAAGCTAAGGATCCCACGGGCAGACCCACTGCGATCATGCCTTTACAGGAATAATATAAATATTTAATATACATATTTGTCTAGCGCTCGGCAGATTGCTCTGGCGGGAGTCTGGACAGTGTCAAATGTGACTCGGTTCACTGAAACGTCTATGGATTATATTAGTGTATTAATATTAAGAGTACATTTTTTGTGTGCCTTGTTTCGTTTTTTATGGTACGAGTTTTCGTTAGCATTAGTCATTAAATATATTTTTTTGTTGCTAGAGTGTGTTAAGAAGATCTGTTAAAAGTCTTCTTAGAACTTTTCACTAACAACAAATTATAATTATGAAACGTCACGAATCGAATTAATACTATTTATCGCTTGTATACGTTTTTTTTCACATACTACAATTTTAAAGTATCTAAATGTTTTAGATTTAAAGTTTTTATTAGCTTAACTTACCAAAAGCAAAGTTACGACAGAAGAATTATTGGGACGAAAGAAATTAAATTATGCATAGTAACTTAGACAACTACGGGTAAGGTACATTCATATTCAAGCGAGAATTAAAGATTCTAGTTTTTACTTAATAAACGCCATTCATCAGGTCAAGCATACATATCTCTAACATATGCCAACTTGTCTTTAAACAATCGGGGCATTATATAAAAGTTTAATAGAAAACTAAGCCCAATATTAATCACGAAGTATCTACCGATCAATGTAGTATATACCTATATTTATATAGAACTAATATTTCTTCTCAAGTTCAAGTTTTCGTTTATTTTTAAATACGTTTAGTTTTTGTATATAATTCAGTTGTTTTTGTTCAAGTTGAAGGGTTATTTAACTTCTGGTATATTTCGGGAATAATTACCAACCGCGGCAGTGACGAGCTGGATGAGATATTAATAGGATCATTATTCAATACATATTTTTAATTTCGGTTAGACAACGATCTTTAGAGCGATGTATTTGTTTTCAAGTTTAAATATTTTTAAGAATGTTATATACGTTAGTAAATATTAGATAATTAAGTTACCTTGTAACATATTTACTTGTTAGGTACACGTTTAAAACTTAGTTAAGATTTGTCCTGAAACAATTTACAATTATATTAAAAACAAATCGACGAACATTTGCAATTCATAAGCTTCATTTATCTTTGCAAAATTAGAAATTAGAGATACATTTATACTAATAAACTTTTATCTCGTGAAATTGAAAAAACGATGCCGGCGCAGGTGACAGATACGCGGTTGATCGGGGTTCAATACTTAGTCAGGAACGAACTAAATATAGAAATAATAAATTCTTTATATGGTAAATCGACGGTTGCCTGAAATATACAAAGCTAAAAGGCCTACTATATGAACAGGTTCATTTTCAAACTTTTTAAATATATATATAGTTCTGCGTACAAATTATTTTGCATTCCTGCTGTCATTATTTTCTTATATTTCAAATATAATTAAAAGTTGTAAAATTATATACAATATACATACCTACTTAATAAAGGTTTAAACAACATGAATAGGGAATTTGAATTTATTTATATTTAATGTATATGAGTCATATTTTCAACATCTGCCAAACACTCGGGGGAATCTCTAAAGTATTTTGCTTCATTCATAAAATAAAATGCTCTTACCGTTATCTAAAAGTAAAGATTCTCACGTTTTAAGTTTTGTCCTGATAATACCAATGAATGAACAGATGGTGAAGTATTAAGTTAGGTGTTGTTTTTAACAAGGCAATTGTCACTATTACGTATTGAAACACATCTATTACTTACTATAAAACACACACTCAGTTATTTTATTATATTTGGTGTTACAAAAAACATTGACCAAACTTAAAAAATACAGTGTAAGATTACAGAATAAATAACTTTTACGTTATAAAAAATATTTGTTTGATATAATTAGAGAATTTGTAAAGGATTTATATGTAACCAATAAAAGACTATCTGACAAAAATCGGATAATTGTTTCAAATTATATAATAACGTATTAGTAGAAATATATAATATATTTTTTAATATTTTCTAAATTCATGTTCATGTTGTTCACGAAATTTTACCTTTTCATGGCATAAGGTAATAGGATACAGGATTATCCTGTATCAATGACTTTAATCCTTGTAATGTACTAACAGATAAGACATCATCCCCTTGGTGAAGTGGTACAGATGTTTTAACCAAGATTAACGCCTAGCAAGTTTATTTTGTTAAGAGTTTTACGACACCACCGTTTATTTTCAAGCTTTAACAGTTCCCTGTAGTAAGTGACACCTGCTTGAGATAGCTTAGTTAAACATTTTTCAAGAAAAGGATATTTTTTTATACATTCATAATTTTATACAAATCATGCATAAATGAAACCTATTACATATTATAATAATTTATTCATAATTTACAAGATGGTAATTTACAATTTTCTGAAGCATAAAAATTAAAAATAAGCTTTGCGATTATATGCCTATAGTAAAATTTATAGATAACTTACCTGTTCTAATCGGATTAGCCTTTAAGTACCAACCTTATAAGTTTCATAAAAGAATCCGTTTCGATTATATAATCAGGTAAACAAAATATGTTTATTACTTAGGCCTTTCTTGACAACTGCTTTACATAGCTTATCACTTCTAAATTCCAATAAACATAGTATTTAGTTTTCATAGCATATACCTAATACTAATAAATTTTAGTATACATAACTCCACATAGTCTTTGTCAAATAACCGATGTCTTATATTATTTCATAATTAATATTAAATACTTTGTGTTTTGTTATGTTTCTAAGAAAGTAATTTAATATAAATACTTAGACACTTACTATATTTTAACAAAATGCGGAAAGAACTTATTCCCACGCAAAGTAAACCCCACATCTGCGTGCAATATGCCAAAAATAGTGACCATGATGACCATTGTTTCATAATAAAAACGGAGATTAGGTTCTAAACGGCAATATCGTAATAAATAATAAAGCGTCTTGGAAATGTTCAGTGCCATAAAACATCTGTGAGGCTTCGGAGTTCGGCAGCTGCGAGGGAAAATACGTCACACGTGTGCGCTATCCATAGACTAAGACCATTACCTGTTGCGCTGTACTGATAACAACCTATTGTTTCTATTCTTCAATTGGCTTTCAATAATGCGCCCGACCATCTGTTGAACTTGCATGAAAAGCATTAGCCGATTTTTAAAGGAATTATACTAGAATATACTTTTATGTTACTAAGTCCGCCTAACAGATGGTGAAATAAGTATTATATTTCATTTAGTAACTAAGTGTAATTGTAGGTTTTTTGTAATATTCTTCTACAATACAATATTTAACATGAAATAATTAATAGCTTAAAATGTATTTACCTACCTATTAGTTTAGTGTCTGTCTTATGTGTAGCTACATTAGCTTTAAAGTTTTGAAAGTTTCTGGGTACACATTTAGATTAACGTAAGCAAAATAAAACGATAACATAAGACATCTTTTACTCATATTTCTACATTAAACATATTTTATACAGTAATACGCAGATTTCTTTTATAGTTATACAAAATACTTTTGTTTAATTATTTCATGATTAAATCTAGTATATTACATTTTGCTATGTGAAATATAACTTAAACATTATTATAATTCAAAATTTGTGTCATGTCTATGAGTACGGTTTTCAGGGTACACCTCCAGCGAGTTGCGCACAGATGCGTCCCATGTGTGGTGCTCTCTCGACGCCGACGACGTTGGACTACATACTCCATATATCACATTTTGTGTAGATTGTCCATTATGATTTTTTTCATTTATAATACATACATATATTTGTAGCTACTTTTGATATATATAAAATTGAAAAGAGAACCTGTTTACTTGATATAACACTATTATTTTAAGTTTTAATTTTTTTTATCACAAACGATTTGCAATAGGGCCTTTATAAGTATGTTTTTCATTAATTTTTAGATTTTAATTTCAATATTATATTATATTTACAATTATTATTTGGTATATCCTAATTACATCGTCGTGTGTTCAACACAACCTCACCCTGCATTGTCCGGCGTTCACACGAATTGTTTTGTTTCAGCAGATGCATGTAACGCTAGCAGTCCCTACCTACTCGGAATCATGCCAACTACCTAATTACATGCCAGAGGCAATATAAACATGAAACTATTTGGTTATCGCTCTACAACTATTGTATAATTATTATGGAATTAAAATAATATAAGGAAAATTATAATTTTAAGCCTAAAATTTTCTACGTCGGATTTTTGGTTTTCCTCTAACAACAAGTCTCAGACCTCTAAATAGACACAAAAATCAGACCTCTAATTACGCATGGTTGAAAATCGTGATTATAACGAAAAAAAATGGAAATAATGACGCAGTGCAACAGCGTCCGTCCGTTAGCGATGGTAATTTATTTTCATTTCTCCCCTGGTAAAAGAAAGTGCTGCATTCAGATCCACCTGAGCAAACGTCCCGAAATCTGGCAAAATGCGGTGAAAGCGATGTCTTAATATTACATTTTGTATTAGTACGATGGCAAATGCCGGAATAAAACTGAAGTTACAGTAAAAACATACAATCTAGCTAATCTACTATCTAACGGCTTTTATCGCATCTTTCATATTTCGCATAAGAAATTTTTTACATTTTCACACAACTGAAGAACATGAAGCTCATTTCGCTATAAGAAGAGTATATGAGTGAATTTGTTTATATATTAAAATAAAAAGAAGTTTTATTTTATATAATACAAAAACATTTGAGCAATAAATACATTATTAATAATATTTGTATATATAAAATTGAAAGTTATGGGAATATATGTAAAGGGTATAGGTACTTAGTTCATTTGAAAACTTCAGACTTTATGGATGCTAAAAATTTCGAAACGAACGAAGTCACGAGCACTAACTGGAGTACGTATTTATAACAAGATATATATTTTTAAAGATAGAAAAAATATTTAACTTATATATTTGAATATTCAATCTTATGTTCATTTTAAGTTTTTTATTATCTATTGGGAGCAGCTTTAATTGCTGAAACATTTGTCGCACAACAACACTGTAGGTACCCACACAAGGGAACGATTTGCTAATTCTGGATAATGCCAATGTGACTGTATCTGTTTCCTGAATGCGTCTCTTTCATGTCCTACCGACACAAGACTAGAATGCAATTAGGTAACAACGATACGAATCTCTTTGTAGTTATATACTTACTATAGATTGTATCTTATAGTGTACCTAGTAGAACATTTACTAAAAATACTACGAGTCTCCTTTATCCATAAAGTTTTACTTATGTTTTCTTCTTTAATGAAATATTAAACACAGTAGTGTTCCGATGATGGAATACTTAAGATATAAGAGCCGTTGAATCACTATATAAAATGTACTTTATTTTAATTATTTTTCTAGTCAAAACTAAAACAACTCTACAGTTGAAGTAGCTTTACAAATAGTCCAATAAAGAAAAATTATGACAAATCGTAAGATATTTTAGCACTCTTTTACCCATACCCTTTGTATAATCTCTCCCATACCTACACGGTTTCATTGTCAGAACTCAAAAGTATTTTCTAGAAGACTATTTTCATAAAATTACGGAATAAATAATTGGCAGTGCATATCGCAATACAGGAAACTAGAATGAGTGCATAGGAAGTTAAGATTTCCTTTATCGCCTTCGCCAATTATCAGATGAAAATAGAATTTTAGTAATTATAACTTAAATTCTATATTATTATTTATAAAGATAAATTTAAACACTAAATATTTCCCGATATATTTTTATTTAAACGAAAATAGGACAACGAACGTAGTGACAGGTTCAAACCTAAAATCATAAAAATGCATGCGTAAATCTCTTGTAGACTGTAATTTTACTAACAAAAACATCTGTAAATTTAAGCTCAAATGTATCATATATGTAAACCTTAGTTATTATTTATCTATTTAAGATTCCCATGATATGGATTAGAGAAGGTGGTGAGTAATGTACACACACAGAAAGATTTCTCTCTTACAGATTTTGTGACACACACAGAAAGATTTCTCTTAATTTGGTCCAAAGTATGATGTATATTTTACATTACAGCTTATTGAACTTATTTCTTTCAACAATTTATAATTTCAAATGATCACGAAAATAAATGTATTTGCTTTGGAAGCGAGGAGCGTTGATACGTTTAGTAGCCGCTTCCGTTCAGATTTCGCATGATAATAAAATATTATTACTGCGTTACGCGGCGACGCGCCGAAATATCTATAAGTAGGTACATATACTTAGAATAATAACTAACACTTCGCTCGCTTGAATCAAACGATTATTCAATTAAATAACCTAAATTGCGTGGGTTTTCTCAGGTGTCCTTACGAAAAATTGAATACGATATCGTAATTCCATCATTTCTATTTATTATTACTTTGAAAAAATATTTTTAATTCCTATATACTTACATGTTTGTTTTAAACTTAATATAAACTTACGTGTGTACAGCGATAATTTTTACTAGAAGTGTAACTAAATAGTATGTATTTCAGTATGTTTTAATTGTAAAAGGAAAAAAAAAATGTTACATTGAGAACTTTGAAAAGGGCACAATTTCATAATTCATGGTTGTTGCGTTACTCTTACAGGCAACATTTCTTATCGTATGACCAATCTTCAATAAATGGACATAATCTAAAACAAAAAAAAATACAAATCCAAATTTTCGGACAACTCTTTTCACGATACAAGTATGAACTTGTATACCATATCGTGAAAAGACTTGTTACCTGTGACTTATTTTACATCGAAATATTCATCGAATAATTTTAAATTTATATACATACTTTATTAAAGCAAGACACCTACAAGATGTCTTAAATTGGTTAGGCGACTGGTGTAGGACTAACGGCATCGAATATAGTCAAAAGATAATATATAAGATTGTGACAAAGAAATTGACAATGAGATGTTGGTAGCAATAATACTACTATCTGTGACTTAGGAGTAAATTTTGATTAGGATCAGATATTTCATTCATAATACGAAATTAGAACAACTAACGCGTTTTAAATGCTCGGTTTTCTTATGAAAAATACTTATGATCTTAAAAAGCGACAGACCGTAATTAGATTTTATTTGACCTTAATTCGATCAGCCTTGAACATTGTGCAAGGGCTGCGGGAGTTTTACGCATACGATTAATAAAGCAAAAGTATTGGAAAGGCATTAAAGTCGCTAAGAACCTTTCTAGGTAGTTTGCTCTATCGGATATTATTGCTAGACCAGATTGTACCGTTTAAATTAGTTAAGTTAACATAGACTCCATTTTCTGAGTTATCCCGTGCAAGTATATGCTAGGTTAGGTCAAAACGCTACTTTGAATATATTTTGGAGCCATTTTATATATTATATATATATATATATATATATATATATATATATATATATATATATATATATATATATATATATATATATATATATATATATATATATATATATATATATATATATATATATATATATATATATATATATATATATATATATATATATATATATATATATATATATATATATATATGTATATATATATATATATATATATATATATATATATATATATATATATATATATATATATATATATATATATATATATATATATATATATATATATATATATATATATATATATATATATATATATATATATATATATATATATATATATATATATATATATATATATATATATATATATATATATATATATATATATATATATTATATATATATATATATATATATATATATATATATATATATATATATATATATATATATATATATATATATATATATATATATATATATATATATATATATATATATATATATATCAATGATATATATATATATATATATATATATGTAGTGCCTTCGCCTATTCCGTACTTTAAATAATGTTGTTATTTTTTTCAATTTGTCACATATCTGTAGAATTATTTAGAATCTATTAATAAGATGAGTTATATATTTTACTTTTATAACCGTCAAAATATTTATTAGATATAGATTAAACAAGATATTTTTTTCATTAATTTGACTAATTTTAGTTTTTAATTGTGTTTAAGAATAAGTGTAAGCTGTGCTGAATTAAATAAAAAATCTATAGAAAGGATAAATTGACCATTTAATGCTGCCAATGGCGAATTGACGTCTACCGGCAGCAGATTTTTGACTCGGTAAATCTACGCGTCGACTTTATGTTACTTAATAAAATAATTCGCTATATGAGATGATTTTATAATGAATTACTAATAAAGTTTTCTACAAAGTTTCTATGACAAATAGAAACATTCAACGATCCAGCAAACATACAGTAAAACTTGATAAATGCAAATTTACACCTTAAAAAGTTTAAACCAAATCAAAACGAAACAAAGTGCTTTGTATTTTAAAATTTTGAAGAGTGAAATTCAAATAGCTTAAACGTCTGTGATATAACCATAAATACTATACTTTACAATAACATAGTATACTGTTCTTTAGAAATACAATATCCTACCTGGCGGCGCGCCTCGGAAAAATGGAAAGCAGGAAATGGAGCACTGGGCTTCCACGGTTCCCCCTGCCTAATCTGCTATGAGCGGTATCCTTTATACCGCTCATAGCTGAGTAAGCTTAAAAAATATAAAAATACAATACATTTTAATATATGTAATAGTTAGCTTCACAACATTTTCCAACAATACATTACACGAACACACTGATGATCTCATATGTCATTTAGCACTGAGGATTGTTTGCTGTCACGGTAGGCTTTTGAAATATATCATGTGTAATGAATTTCAGGAGCGTCTGGCTGCTGGCGGCCTGTTACGTCATTTAGTGGATGTGGATTTCTCAGCAGACCGACCATATAAAACACTCTTTGTGGTGCGATCGAATTTCACATTGCAAGAATTATGGACGGACCTACTTTGTTAAAAAAGATGTTGTGATTACTCAATATAATGGAGTATATTTCTTTTGCTAGGTTTAATACTTGTCAGGTGTGGGAAGTCAGTGAAATTTGGGAAATGAGTAAAATATGACTATGTGAAAACGTTAAGTAGGCAATACAGTATATATAATATACTACTAACATAAATAAATGTAACCAATAAATAATATGACACACAATGAAATTTATTTATTAGAAGTACAATATCGTAAAAATAGATAAGCTCTTAACTATCGTCATGTATGTAGTATCGTCGACCACATGAATGGTTATCAGAGTTAACGCACTGAAGATCACAATATAATGCCTTCAATTATAGTATACAAAACTGTATATTCCATCAACACCGTAAATGCATTTGGAAATACATGGAGTATTTTGTTTACTTCTGACAGTGTATTTATATTTAGACGCTTTTACGGGCCGGCGATGAATTATTAGCTGTCCGCTAAATGACAGCTTGTCTCCGGCAATGAAATAAAATTATATTTAATTTCAAAGCTGTAAATTTAATTGAATTTTATTTTGTTACTATTGTATGTGCTTAAGAACGATCGTAGACAATACGAATTTATGCAAACTAAATAAAATGGAGTGTAAAATTTTATCAGCCAAGGTGCAAATACTATTAAAAGTCAGCTTTTAAAAACTTATATCCTATATAAATTTAAAAAGCCGACTTTTTGACCATTTTAATAAATCGGAACATCTTACGTCTTTTACCAACTCTCCCCTCAATCGAAAGTCATAACCGTTTCAGTACTACAGTAATATATAAGTCTTAGGAAAAACTGCTTCAATTCAAAGGATTTCTATTTTAGACAACGATTGGTATTACTTTTTACTAAATATTACATAATGTTAAAAATATTCTACAACCCGTAAAAAGTGACACATACATAGGTATATTTGTTGTTTTTTTTCGATTCCTTACTTTGAAAAGGAAAAATGAAAACCCTATTAGAATCACTCTATTGTCTGTGTGTTCATCTGCGAAAATTAATGCAGCAGCTTCCCCTGTTTAAATTTTGTAGTATGTAGTAATTTGTATTTGTATTTAACAATGACTAGATGCGATAAACGTTTTGAGAAGAAACAACTTAGCGTTTCATGGATTCACCGTGCGGGTGCCGGGCCCATCGTGTTGTAGGAAGAGGAGCTCCGAGCAACGCTTGGGACTTGCGACCCAAGTGTAGGTTTAGTAGGGCTCCCTTAAAATGCATTAACGCTCACCTTCACTGTCCGAGCTCCTCCCACTAACCAAATTTTAAATTATTCTACCAAAGCCGCCTTCGAAGTGCGTTCTAGAAATAAATTTGTGATAGTTCTAGACAGGCCGAGATCTTTTAGTAAATTATAGAGAGATTTCGCTGTTATACCTCTCGCTCCTACTTCAACCGCATATAAGCTAGCTCTATACCTATTCCTGGTGAGCACATGGCAGGGTAGGCAGAGTGAACTGCAGGAACAATAAGAACCTAGTGTTAAGACACTCCGTTACTTAGTCCCTGCTTACTCCGTCCCCACTTTCCGCTGTTTTCGAAGCATTGCTTGTTGAGTGGCGGAACTCAACGCCGCGCTTTGCCTTAGATGCCAGAGCGAAGAAAATGGAAATAGAAAAATCCATCTTCTCTGACTGGGGATCGAACCCAGTAACCGTCGCGTTACAGGCAGACGTTGCGACTCTGCGCCACGACGGTCCTCTTTTTTCTTGTCTCTAAATAAGGTGGAGGTGTCCGCCGATTGCGCTAGCCCAAGCCAAAACTTCAGCATCTTTATGACGCTTGCATCTAACTTTGTCAAGAGGGTTTTATTAAAATCATATACGAGGAAAGGCCAATTCAGACGTAATTTTAGAAAATTGTCGTAAATCCATGCTTTCTTGACATTACTTATAGGTTGATAGTCTACCTTTTCAAGACCCGTCAAAAAGCTGTCGACTAGTACATCTAAAAATGGAGTATTTTGTAATCTATTTTCTTATCGAGAAATTTAAAAGGTGCCGCCTCGGAAACTACAGCAATGCTTTCACCGCCAATTTTTAGTCCCGGATCGTATGAGGTATATTTTGTGTCTCGTCTTCCCAGACATAGACAGTGACACTTACTAGGTTTTGTCCTTATTCCTTTTGTCCACGTACTTCACTACACTCGTCTACTTCATTCAATAGCAGCTGGCATTGCTTTGGGTTCTTAGTGAGTATCGCGAGATCGTCCGCAAAAGCAAGAATGGATTCCGTGTACTTGTTATTGAATTTAAACCGATAACCTCATTGTTTCTCGTGTTTAATTAGAATATCTAGTAAAATATTAATAACGATATTAAATATTATTGGGGATAAATAACAAACCTGAAAAAGACATTATAGACTAAAGCTTTTTTTAAGTGGCCGTGTTTTGATGTAAAAACAAATTTTAATTTTGAATAGTATGACACTATTATGTTGCTTACTGTCGTAGGAAAATTATACCATTTTAAAGCGAACATCAATAGAACGTGTTGTACTGATCCAAACACGTTTTCTAAATCTATCCAACGTACCGTAACTTGCCTCTCACACGTTCTGGCGTCTTTTAAGCTAGCAGTTAACAAACTATTATGATCCAGGCATCCAGAAATTCCGTTGTGAAAGTTGGTGGGTCACCTTAAAAGTCAATGTGAAGAATCTCAGGTCGTTGTTTACTTGGCTCCTTATATAGCCTTTCTATATTAGGCACTTCGTATGTGCTTCTATAATGTTCATAAGTTGCCTGCATTGGTCAAGAGAAGCCTACCTTTATCTTCCTTAAAATGTCTTTTGAGTACTCAAAAGGATTTTTATCGAAAGCAACCTCATGTTTAGCGCGATCAAAATTATTATGATTTTCTGCGATCTGTTACGATATTCCCTGAATTAATTTCAGGGTTGACCGTAGCGCCCTACACAATTGATGACTAAGATGATTATCGCCTAAAGCTTTGGCCGCATAGATTCCTTTTTAGTTCTCTTTTTCCGTCCTCATTTTTGATTAAAACGCGTTTTTTTGTTTTTATGAGCGTAATAATTTGGAGGTGGATATAGATCATTAAAATAGTCGTAAATAATTTGTTGGAAAGTTTCTACTTGCATGTCTAACTCCTGTTTCGAGCCCCGATGCTCTGACAGGACCGCTAATTGATTGTCGTGTGCTTTTTATGTCGATTGTTTAATATTAGAAATGCTAAGACGTGTCCAGGTGACTATGGATTCCTGATATTTTTCACTTAATGGCTCACCATGGGACATATGAGGGTCAACTCTATCCGCAGTGATAGTCGAAGAGCTTACCGACGACTGTTGTGCTTCAACACCATCTAATGTTTTAATATGTTTTATATACCAGGCTCTTCTCTTCTCTTCGTCGCTTTCGTTATTTATTTCCACTGGTTGGCAGATCTTCCGCCCCCCCGGACTGTCACATGTGTATTTTTCATTTTCGGACTTTTAGCCCTCGGCTGTCTTTCCAACAGTAAAATTTTCAAACGTTTTTAATTATCAAGAAATGTGTAATGACAGTATATACTCTAATAGTCTATAGAAGTTAGGGTCAGAGGGCCATTTGGCAAGCTTGTAAGTAGGGATAATAATGATTAGAAATTTAGAGGTATTGGGGTATTCCCAAAACCTCTAAATTCTTCTGCCTGATTGAAGTATATTATGTATTAAATTTAAAAAAATGTTGCTTAAATTTTTCGTTATCAATGACAGCATCGGCCTTGGGGCGTTTTTCCCAATGTCGGTGGGCCGAGAGCCTCAAGCTATCGTTTGAAAATCGGTAGAATTCTGCCATGGGACTTGGATGTGATTTCTCTTGCGTCGGTCTATTACTAACGTAGGGACCTGGTGTTTGAGGACCCCACAAGACAAACGTTGCACCAGGAGGTCGAGCGAGGTACCGTGTTTATAAACTGAAAATCCCGGCTTGCGAAAACTGCTGGCAGTTCGTCCTTTTTTTCGCCAGTTGTTCGCCAGGAGTCACGGCGTCCTAATCTTCTGCACAACATAGGTACTCTCGGGGCACTATTGCTTCGGGAGATACCTGGGAGGAAGTAAGAGGCACACTGCCATCACTGCGATGAATGCTTCGAGATAAACTTGCGTAACATTATTAGGGATGATCTCTCTCTTCCTGCGGCGGTCAAAGCCATGGTCGATTATGAGCCTTCTGGGACGCGGTCTGGGATTTTCGACGCAACGATGCTCAAGATGGAGCCGGCGAAATGGGCGAGGAAGTCATCTGCTAATCTAGCCATCTGCCGCAATATACCGGGCCGCCGAAGGGCAGCACATGAACGCCGCTTTCCACACTAACCGGCCAGAGTGCGATCAGCTTGAAGAATCTATAACACGATTTCCTCACGAAAAAAAAAAGGTTTGAAGGAAGCTTTTTGTACAGAATTTGTCTACTTTTAGAAATCAAATGAATTTGAAATGAGAAAAAAAAATTTGGTTATATTAATTTCACACATGGGACATACGTGAAACATAAATTTACAAGAAATAAAATTGATCAAAATTATTATGTGGTCATGCTTATCAAATATAAATATTTACAAAAAAATAAATATTTACAATAATTACGTAAAAACTTAAAATGGAGCTTAAAAGGCTTTGTATCCATAGCCGTTAAAAAAACTTAAAATGGAACGTCGACGTCAAAAGTGTTTAAAGCAGGGCCTATGAACTTAGTACATTTTTTCTTTACTATAGAAATTTTAGTTCGTACACTCGTCAAAGGATGGCGCTTATTGTAAAATTAAAATTTTGGAGTAAATTTTCGTTCAAAAGTGTATCTGAATATTAAATAATTGGGTAACAATATAAACTTCTGAATTAAATTATTGTACTTAGTAAATTACTCATAATTTTATCAAAAAATGAGTAATGTAGCAAATAAATGAAAATCTATCTCTTATAATACAGTTATTTTTATTACGTAGAACATAAATGTAACATTTCTGAACGCTAAATCAATTAATCAATTCACTTTAACAATATCACTATGCAAAGTTATTTTGCGGATTGTAAATTGATAAATGATAATAGATTGATAAATGTTACGTTTTGTTACTATTTATTTAATATAGAAGCTATGTGAAACAATAAACTATGTGAGACATTCGTAATATTCAAGTATTCTGCGATAAAATCCTCAACCTTTTAATAATTTATTACATGAAAATAAAAACATGAACGAAATGTACATTAACAAAGTGCAGGTGGGCACATGTCCATATATAGATACAAGGTAATAAACTGTCGATACCGAGAAGCTAGTTAAACATGTAGGTCCAGATGCCGTCACTGAGAGAGTACCTCTAGCTGAATTAGCAAACAATTCAGTTATGTCAAATTATATGAATATAACTGCAGCATCTGCCTCATCATCTAGCCTTTATTCTAACATTATAAATAACATCCATAACAAATTACATGGAAGAATCTCCATTACCTTCTACGTCTGCATTTGTGAACTCTTTAACCTTGAAAACCCCCACATCAAGTAAGATAATTAATATTTAATTATATGTTTAAGAAACCCACCAAAAAGAACTAAACCTTTATTATCCTGAAAGAGGCTTTTCCTCAATTTTAAACTGATAAAGTAAGAATTATAATGATATGTGTAATTCAAAAGTAGCAATTTTAAAAGTTGAATACTATAGTATAATAATAATATCTTCTAGTCACCTTGAGCAAAACCATGTATAAGTATGAATATAAAGACAACAGTTGTTCTGAAATACATTATGAAGACATTTGTAATGATAATATGTTAGTAGAGTTGACTACTAAAAAAAGGGATCTGCGAATAATAGCTGCATTAGAATATGTAACTAGCTATTTATTAAAACAATGTCACACAAAGGTTTTCAAAAATTGTAAAATTTGTGTAAATTTGTATTCGCCCCAAGAGAATAGTTATATTAAATTGCGGGAATACAATTCGTAAAAGAACTATTTAACATATCCAGCTATTGATTTGGTTAAATGCTTTTCTGAAATACAGGATATTATACATTTCATAATTAAAGAAAGGCCAGATATTCAAAATATTAAAAATTATATAAAACTAGTTCTACAGATTAAGCTTGATTTTAATTTTTTATCATGCGAAAATCATAAAAGTGATATTGTAGAGAAGTTATTAGTAATTATGCTTACTTCGTGCATATTCTTCTTATGTAATTGGTGTAGAGATGTAAACAAAATTCTCTCTGGTGCGATTACAAATTATGACCAGCAAGATTTATTAAAATGTTTAGCATTTAAATATAAAAGTTTAAGAAAAAGAAAATAAAAGTGCCAAAAAAACCTTGTTTTATTCTTTTATAACCTTCGGTTTTATTTGCCTTTATTGTATGTATTATCACATAGTTTATCCTAATTATTACAAGGTCATGTAATTATGCAACAATCAATTATTTAAGTAATTTAAGTTGCATATTTATATGATCTTGTAATAATTAGGATAAACTATGATAGTATGGAATGTGGTATAGAAAAG
Source organism: Dione vanillae (assembly GCA_037178615.1). Lineage (NCBI taxonomy): Eukaryota > Metazoa > Arthropoda > Insecta > Lepidoptera > Nymphalidae > Dione > Dione vanillae. Next base: position 945,677 of record JAZFAU010000190.1, read on the forward strand.
AGTATATATATTATGGTTATATATATTTTAGTTGCACAACTTCCCGATAGATGGCGTTGTATACAAGAGAGTTGAGTTACCACTCTATAGCAGTATATATAATGTACTCTGTGGTTTAAAGTTAGACATATCAGTAATGCGCGCGCGCACCGGATTATTCTGAAAATTATGTATTAAAAATAAATTCTGGTATAAAATGGAACCCGGGGAATCTTTTTTATCATGCGCAGTTACACTAGAATGGATGACTCCTCAAGGATCAATTACGAGAAAAGTCAATTATAAGACTGCTTCTATTCGATTAATTAGAAATGAGTTTCGTGAAATGTTTATGGAAATAACAAGTGAAAAGCATGCCCCTATTAGATTGGCTTTAAAAAGTATTAACGTCTTTAAAAAGTTTATGGTTGAGGGCAAAGCAAGTGTAAAATTCCAAGAAGCACATTGTACACTTTTCATATCTAATGCACCACCAACAAATTTAGTATCATTCTTAAGAACAATATTTGTTAAAATGACTGGAGACACAGATAAATCGGCTGATAAAACCCCATCCAAGCAAACTATGCGAACCTAAGTTATTAAGTGGTAAAACACAAGCATTTGAGGATATAAGTCCAGTTACCATTGCTGATATTACTACTGCTAAAAGCAAGATAAGTAAATCTTCCACAACAACTCCATCACCACCATCAAAAAAACGAAAGTTAGATGATATTAACAAAGGGCCTGCCCCAAAAAAGCTTTATTCACCGTCACCTTTAACGGCCACTAGTTCTCTTAATACAGAACAACAAAGAGTGTTAGAAGCCTGTTTAAGTGGGAAAAATATATTTTTTACTGGATCTGCAGGAACTGGGAAAAGTTTTCTTTTAAAAAGAATTGTAACTGCTTTACCACCAGATGTTACAATGCCTACAGCATCAACAGGTGTTGCTGCATGTCAGATAGGTAAGTAATATAAGGTAACTGATTTGCTATATAAAATTATGTTAAAATGATAATATAAAATATTTTTTTGTTTATTTGTTATAACTTTTATTTAAATATTAAATTGATTTTATTTTAGGAGGAACAACTCTACATGCATTTGCTGGCATTGGGGATGGAAGTGGATCTTTAGAGAAATTATGTGAAAGAGCTACAAAATTGCCTCTAGTAGCACAAAAATGGCGGAAGTGCAAACATCTTATTATTGATGAAATATCAATGGTGGATGGTGTGTTTTTTGAGGTAATATATTGTATAACATATTTTTAAAATAATATAAAAGAGCTTTCTTGTATATTTGTCATGACATATTTTATGTTATTTTCAGAAAATAGAAGCGGTGGCAAGACATGTTCGTAAAAATGATAAACCATTTGGTGGTATTCAGCTTATTCTTTGTGGTGATTTTTTACAACTCCCACCAGTTGTTGACAAGGGAAAAACAGGCAAAAGATTTTGTTTTCAAACTTCATGTTGGGAAAAATGCATTGAACTTTGTTTTGAACTAAAAGAAGTTCATCGGCAAACTGATCAGGAATTTATTTCAATTCTTAACAACATTAGAATAGGTAGAGTAACCAAAGAAATAAGTGAACGGTTACTACAAACAGCTAGACAAAAGATAGAAAGTGATGGAATTTTAGCTACACGCCTTTGTTCACATACTAATGATTCTAAAATGATAAATAACTCAAAGCTTACTGATTTAAATGGAGAAGAGAAGTTATTTTCTGCCCAAGACAGTGAGAATGCAAGTAATGTACTTGATATGCAAACTGTAGCACCATCTAAATTAGTTCTTAAAGTAGGAGCACAAGTGATGTTGCTTAAAAATATAAATGTGAATGCGGGTTTGGTAAATGGAGCTAGAGGAGTAGTTGTCAGATTTGAAGAAGGTCTACCAGTTGTTAGATTTAAAAATAAAAAGGAATACACTGCTCGGACTGAGCGTTGGTATGTTAAAAATGCCAATGGGTCATTGTTATGTAGAAGACAAGTCCCTTTAAATTTAGCCTGGGCATTTTCTATACACAAATCTCAAGGTTTGACTTTGGATTGTGTTGAAATGTCTCTGTCCAAGATATTTGAAGCAGGCCAAGCATATGTTGCTCTAAGCAGAGCACAAAGCTTGGACACATTAAGAGTTTTAGATTTTGATTCTCGACATGTATGGGCAAATCCAGATGTGTTGGAATTTTACCAGAGATTTAGACGACGTTTACAACAAATGGAAATAATTCCTCTTGGAAGACCATTATCTGACAAAACAAACAAAAGAGGAAAACTTAGAGAAATTTTGGAAAAGCAATTAAGAAAAAAATAGAATACTTGCAATACTGAGCAAAGAATCTAGCATAATTTATATAGTAACTTATTTAGCTATTATTATTTGACTGATGTATCTATTTATAATCATATAATTAGGGACAACTTTTTAATGAGTAAAATTACTTGACTAACTGATGTTGTATTATTTTTAATTGCTCACTCATTTTTATATAATATACAATAATACTACTAGCGTGATTCCACTGCAGTCAAAATTTCAATTTGTTCCTCTAATGTAGCAAGTTTTTCCTGCAAGCATTTAACAATATATTTATAAGTCTCTATATTCTGATCCATATCTTGTCTTGAAGATTTTGTTTGTTCCACATTTTTTTGCAAAACTTCAACATGTTTCTTATTTTGTACAACATTCTCTAAAAGTCTGGAATTTAGATGTTCTTGTTTTTTTATTATAAGCCACAATTGGGCTTCAGTTGTGGCATCTACTTTACATTTCATGTCTTCAGTGATCATACTTTCCAAATGTGCCGGTTCCTTTGCCCTTCTAATACTATTTTTTATATCAGATATTAGTTCTGCCTGTGTTAACCTATTCAAGTGCCTGTCAATTTTAGATTTGGTGGGTATGGTCTCAAACTGAAAGGGATAAATAATAACAATTATTTTTCAAGCCTATTGAGTCAGCTGTTGACAAGTTATCTAAATATATAATTCTTTTAGGTTGAGTACTTGATAAGGAGTCTACAAACACAAAATTAAAGATAAAAGAAGTCATACCAGTTACATATTAGCTATACCTAGTTATACCTTCACTAATTCTAAATGTAAACTTGGAAAAATAATTAGATAGGCAAGAGACAACCTATAAAAAATATTTACCTTTTGGGTTTTACTACTAATTGGGAATAGAGTAGGTATTGCATTATCTTTAAGTTTTCGTTGAGAATCAAAATATTTATGTTCAAAATGCTTAGAGCATATTCTACTTCTGGACCAGTCAAGCAAGGCGCATCTATTTCTCAATGCGTGAAGCCATCTGTTCCTCATTTCATTAGACGATGGACACCTGAATAATAGATAAAAGAAAATATGTAACTTAACATTTTAAATAAGTAAAAGAAACATTCTGATATCTGGTAAACTTACGAATGAAAAGACACTCCTATAGGTTTATTGTATATTGATATTTTACAACCTAATATAGCACAGTGTGTAGCGGACATAATTTTTGAATATAATTATAAAGCTACAAATTATAAAATAATTGTAGAAGCGATTTGTACACAATATAAACAATCAACGATTGAAATTTAGATTTGTCTTGACACTAGACTTTTTACAGATAAAATATTTTCTAGTTTTAACATCTGCAGCATGTGTCAATTACGGAGCGTAGAGATTAAGGGTACTTACAATTAATAAATATCCGTTGAAAAGATCCTTACCAAGATATACAAATTGTGGTGCAAGTAGCAAGTGAAAGAAATTGAACAATATCAACACAGAATAGGATACTGAATAAAAAAACAAAGACATATTCAACTTTTAAATAAGCTCTAGTAATATTACCCACGTTTCTGATATTTTAAAATAATAGTTTGCTTTAAATAGTAAATATAGATGATAGAAGATATTATTGAGTAATAATCTAAATGTTTATGGAATTAGGTAAGTATGTTTGTAAGTATGGTATAGCAAGCGTACCGTATTATGATATTACGGGAATTGGAATCTCAAAAAGTTCTGCAAAATCTTTGTCAAGTGCTACTACGAGCGCTAGGACTCTCACTCAAATCCTCTGATAGTTTAAGCGTCTAAGTACGATCCTCATCCACACAAACTACTTCAACGCCCTCGTAGCGTTCTTCTAGACCGTGATAACCCAATTATTGTAGTCTACCGTCACTACGACGGAAGGCTGCATCTTAGATCAAAAACAGCGTCTCGGTGCGGCAAAGCCCATCGGTCCATGGACGTCCTAAGTACCTTCCATAGATGATACACTAATTCTTTTGAGCAGCAAAAATGAATATTAAATGCTCATTTTTATTCTATGAGGACGAGACACACTTGTCTATATGTGGTTGGTTGTGTCTATATGTATGTATATAAATTGCGTACTATATTAGTATGTATCAATTAAAAAATATATAACTTATTTACCATATAATAGATATCTATGTATCTGTTTGATTTTACTTATTGTAAGTAAAATCAAACGGATACATAGATATCTATGTGTCATAATATTAGTGTATCATCTATGTTTATAATTGTCTCTATCGCCCTACAGGTTATCTGGAAGAGATGGCTTTATAGCCATAAGATCTATATGTATGGTGATAACTAGTATAAAAAAAGAAATAAATAAAGTAATATATATTTGTTAAGTACTAAGTACGGGACTCAGAACTCAAGGGCTGTATATAGTGTTACTCTTGCTTGTTTTCGGATGTCATAACATGTTATGATATCTACAAAAAATATTTTAATATTTATTGTAAACTTGTACTTATTTCCAAAGATAATCGTTAAATCAAAACAAATATTTTGTTTTAAAATACATTCAACATAAATTAATTATATTTATATCTAAGTTTCATAATACAAAAAAATTACACAAGTTGTTTTAGTTGTGCACTTGTGCAATTAATATAAACATAATAATACATCTGCTGAAAAAATAAAAACCATAAATAAATAATTAAATGTTTATTTACTTAAATTACTTAACAAGAAATATATAGTTTAAGAAAAAAAAACATACATTTTAAATTTTAAATAAATAATGAACATAATGAAGTTGTATTCAATCAGTAACACTAACAGCTACGGGTGGTATAAATCTCCAGACATGGCTGACTTCCCCTGCACAAGATTGCACTGGTTGGCTTGTATCTTTAAGAACAGGCACATCATCTAAAATGGGCTCCGTAGTAGAACATTGAATGTCAATTTTGTATTCACCAGGTGTCAAGAACACTACAGTACACTCGTGATAAGCCCTTGCTGATTCAAGTAGTGTTGATAAGACCACTCTACAACAAAAAATAATACAAATATTAGAAAGTATTTTCATTTCTAGATACAAACATGAATCAATTATTTAAAATTTTTGAACATATTAAATTGTATAATTAACGCAAAGGCTCAGTGTCTGCCAGTAAACGCGACAATTTGTAGGTTCGATTCCCACTCTGGGAAGATGAATTTTTCACTTCAATTTTCGTCGCTCTGGCAACTATGCAAATCGCGGCGTTGAGTTCCGCCACTCAATACGCAATGCCTCAAAAAAAAAGCAGAGTGTCTTAACACTAGTTTTCCATGGTTCCTGCACAAGGGAACGCTCTGTCTACCCTGTTCTTAGCGGGATATAGTGCGGGATGTAATTCTCGTGATATAGTGCGGCAATGTTTATTAGTGAACCTGGAACCTACCCTTTAAAGAGTGTCAATAACCTCTATATAAGAATTATCGCATATAAGAGCATGGTTTACATAGAAAACTTTATAGCATTTCAAATGGTTTCAATTTTGTCTAACTGATACTTAAATCATATTCAAAATGCAAATACAAACTTGCCTAACCTAACTCAGCCTATTACAATAATTAGTTATATACTACCATACTTTCTTTATGTAATATTATATTTATTGGTCTCTTATTTTTATTATAAACATTTTTATTATAAATATATGGAAGATTTGTTATATTCTCCTTAGCCTACTTTGTTATTTGGCTAAATGCAAATGCTAATGGAAAAATTAAGTTTTACTTGCTAATTCTAGAGATTGTCTGCCATATAGACAAATCCTAGAAAGAGATACAAGTAAAAGAGGTTGAGATATAAGTGAATTATCACTCACTTTGGGGGTAAAATATTCTTTCTATGAGGATAAAAATAATTCAATGTTAGGACAAGAAGATCTATTATGCAGATTTCTAAAACTCAAATTAGCATACTTATTATTTCCTGCCGTAGCCACTCTATTATCAAGTTTATAATTCAAGACTCCATTGTTATAATCTTGATAAAATTGCACAGACAGACATAGTTTATGTAATGGCCTTGTGAGATGGTTCCACACAGCCACTCCCAGTGAGAGACATTCACCCGCTGAGCAGTTGTACTCTTCTTGAGGTTTTATATGTTGATTGTTCACACTGACCTCTGGAATTGTTTAAAAAACTTAGTATCAGATTTTTTCTTTATTGTCTATAGAAGTATATGCTGATATGAATTATTTCCAATTATAAATGATATCATATATGTCTATAAAGACATGGGTTCGATTCCAAATTCCCAATTGCACTCATACAAGTGTGTGTATGTGTGTACACATATGTATATATACATATATGTGTGTGTGCTTCAGTACTAAGATTTATAAAGGTTTCTTAGGTAAATATTTTATATTATGTGATTTTTTACCCCAATTCAAAGGCGACATCCTCACAATATCCATCATAGTTTGAGATAGTGTAATCCCCTTCACTGAAGCCCTGCCAGTGATGTTAGACTGCATTAAATGCCATTTGAGATCTACATTCTTAGTTAAATGTTCTGAACACATAAGTTCTAAGCTGTTTGTTGAATTTCCTGTACTAATTGATTTTGGTTCTAATGTATCTGTGAATAAAAAGAAAAATAAAAATAAAGTTTATTGCTATAACGACATAAAATAAAGCGTTTTAATTTACAATTAACAGTCTATATATTGAAAAAAAAGTGTTAGTTTTTTAAGTATTATTTAATAAATAAAGTACATATATTACTTGTATAGGAATAATAAAAATAAGTAAATATATATTATAAGGAAAATATATTAATTAATTACCTTCATCAGTCTTAATACTGCTGAAAGGACACCTGTCTAAAGGAACAGGAACTCGGCAAGACTCCTTGCCTTCTATTAGAATATGTTTGCTCGGAGTGTAGTGGAAGTCCATTTCTTCATTTGTAAGATTTGTTATGTCTAAGACTAGGTAGAGTTGGCTGGGACTGGAACAACATACAAAATGTATTTAAAAGTATTTTTCTTTACAAAGCAGGTTAATATTATGTTAACAAAGTGATATTTACAGTCACTTAAAATTAAATTTAAAAATAAATTTTAAATGAAATTTAGTATTTTAAATAAATTGATGTTATAGTTCTTATATTATATTTAATAAATTTACATTAAAGACACTTAGTATGTAACAAAATATAATTTTATTATTAAATGTATAAAATATATTATTATTTTTATAGTATATTAATGTTCGTCTTACATTTCAGCAGGTAATACATCCCAATGTGTGATAGAAACACTTGGTAACAATTCCAAATTCATTTGCAGTGTTGACTGTCGGCAATGCATCTCCTTGCCCATTCCACCAGAATAGCGTATCAATATCTGTATATAATAATAAATAATTTAATTTCCTTTACACAATTGGGTAGCATAGTGTAATTGTTTTAAAATTATATTTTACAATGAGAATATATAAAAGTTAAAGTCAAATAATTTTATTTTAAATAAGGAGTTACAAGCTTAATGTTTTGCACGTCAAAAACATTACCACTATATATTTCTTAACTTCGAGGAGTTTTTTATACTGACCTCTCATATTTTTGTCAAAATTTCTTAACACATTAACCTATGTTCAACACAGACAATGTAGCATACAAGCAAGAGAATTGTGTCACTAACCCCCACTCTAATCTATCCTTTTAATAATATTAGTATAGACTACGTACAAAATAGTTTACGTAAATTTATATAAACTATATTATTTCATTATAAATTCTATCACCTGTGTTTCAATCTGACGTCCCCGAGACGGCGGCATTATGGATATTGGTGCAGACCAGCTTGTGGTTTGCGAATTTGACGATCTATAAAATAAAGTTGCATATAAAAAAGTTACTAATATATTAATTATCTTTTAATCTGTGAACTGAGCTAATCATATACAATAAATATTTTTTTTTAGTTACACGTTTTATCCCGCATATTGCAGAGTAGGTAGGTAATTTTTGTGAATTTTTAAAGGTTACTTGAGTTACGCCACTCAAAATCTTCACGATAGCTTATCTACCTATTCCGCTATATGCTGGATAAAGAAAGAAGAAAATAAGCCCACCTAAAACTTCCTGAAGTGCGGTTAACAATAAGACCACTGTTTAACGAATTTTGCGGATTAGAACTTTGGGTTGGTAATGACGTTTGTGTGTTTGGTACTGGAGACCCAACTCTTGAGGGGTAGTTAGACGTCAAACTATTAGGAAATAGGTTCTCTCCAACTCCACCCAAGTCCAGAAAATCGGCCTCTGCATACAGTTTCACTACAATCGTTGCTATTTCACGTGGATTGATTGGCAATTGCGATTGTATATCTTCGTTCGACCATTGGAAAACTTTGCTTTGTAGCTGACTGTCCATGTTTGACTGGAAAATAGTAATAAATTTTGTTTTACAACTGTCAAATGCTTAGGAAATTTTACAAATTTTTAAGAAAACCGGATGTTTTCATTAAAAATTTCTTAGTTTACATACAAAAATCTTTCCGGCTGGTATGAGATTATTTTAGCTTTTATAAATATATAACAACTTCTTTCTTAAGAAATAGAAAACACATTTTAATTTAAACAAAATAAGTATTACAAAACAACATACCTGAATAGATAAGTCTAGATATTCTATCGGCACATGGCTTGTGTTAGTTATTTTTATAGTACATTCCGTACTTTCGCCGTTATAAAGAGAAATATTCGTTATGTTTCCAGATATTTCCGGATTCGACAGATTAATATTGCCAGATAGAGACAAAGTTGTTTCAATTGTAATAGTCGGCAAACTGGGTATCACTTCAATAGTAAACGAAGCAGGGAATTTATTAGGCGTTGGCATATTTTTAAGTCTACAATTTGATTTAACCCCCAATGTATGGGTAGAATATCCTAAAATTTGCAATTCCCCCACTTCTTTTGGCGTGCCATGTAAATTAACCGTCGTGGGTGAATCTGGTGGGAGTATTATTGTTTCTGGAATGGATTCGAACACCACTCCCGACGTTAACAGTCTCATGTTTGACACCTTCAGTTCGAAAGGCAAAGGATTTGTTAATTTCATTTGAACTTCGCATATGTCGTCTTCTACCCAAAGATATTCTGTAAATAATTTATTCATTCAATAATCAAGAAATATGCAGCACAAAAATGTCAGTTGTATTTAAATGAGTTTTAAGGTCTAACATTTTGTATGTACGATTGCAATTGAGGAAATAATTATTTCAATCTTCTCTCTGTAACAAGAGAAGCATTGTGGTTGAATTCGATGTTTTAAAAAACGTTTTAAAACTGGGCCTAAATTAAGAAACGTTATGTTACCTGCCAACTTGCAACAATTAAAGAATTAAGCTGAAAAATAAAAAATATCAAAAAGTAAGTTATTCTTACCCATCTTTCCCTCATCCTTCTTACTCTTTCTTTCCAAACTACCAAAGTGTATAGGTGTGAAGATGAACGGTCCCGAGTTCGATTTCGACTTTATCAAATGCGGTGTTCTGGCCGGCGGCAGAGGACGTGTCGTGAAGTGGGAACAGCTGGGCACGTGGGTTAGATTAGCTGGTGGGATGACTTCACCTGTCTCCAGTACTAGTGGGACAGGACCACCTTCGCATTGAGCGGAGAGCGCCTAAAAGTGAAATATTATTGTATGTAGTTTGTGTAGTTTAGTAAGGAAACGTTATAATGCAGCTGTGTACAGAAGCCTGTAAATGGGGTCTATCTTGGCGGTGCCGGGGTCATCCAGACCAGGTTTTGTTTGCATATACGTCAAATAATAAAGAAGCTTGTGGATAAATAAGCATTAAGAAGATAAATTAGAAGAATAAGATTTAGAACTTGTAGGTAGGTAGGCTGGTCAAGTTTTGCAATTAAATGTATTATAATACACTATTCTTTCAGTCTCGAACCGTTTTACGTTACGTTGTGTTGGATAATTATTGAGACTGGCATAATAAATGAAAATAGAAAAAAAATATATATTTCAATTAGATACAGTGTTAACGTTAACGATCACATGTTTCTGCAGTATCCTACGTAAATACATAACACCATTTACATGATATTTATATGGAAATGATTTATTTTATCTCATACTGTCATATACAAAAATATAATTTAAAAAATTATAATTGCAAATGTACTTAAAATATTCTAACACTAACAAACTCTATATTATAAAGTATATTGTATTGTAGTATATTATATTAATGTCAAGAAACAAACCTGCAACTGTATCGCCATGTCCCGGTGCTCCTGCCGGGCGAGGTGCGGCCACATGGTCTGCAGCAGGAACGTCATGTGGCGCGTGGCCAGCGCGGGGTGGCCCATGCGCCGCGCCGCCACCACCAGCTCCTGCAGCAGCTGGATCTGGAGCGCCGGCCAGCCTGGAGTGTTGTGTGTTGTCGTTGGTAAGTGACATTTATGTATATGTGAATTTGAGTCGTTTTCTTGTAAAACAGTTTTGACTTTAAATACATATAGTCGTATGTTACAAGAGGCGCTGTACTATTACCGTACTACCTATATAGGCAAATTTTTGAGAGATTTTTATACAGATCAACGAGTAGTAAATATAAGACGGGAGATTAACGTAATATCGTAATTAATATCACTTATTTTATTAATTTATTTTGGCAAGATACAGAACAGCGATGGATATAAATAGAACATGTCGAAACTAGATTTTCCATAACTACCCAACTATATGTAAGATAAAGCGTACCTATTTGTAAGACAAGCGTCCCTTGGGGGTACTGAAATCTATCTTGTTTGTTATTTTACTATTAAAAAATAAAAAGAAAATTAATTTAAAACTTTTATTAAAAAACTATTATTAATTTAACATACATTACAACATCTTTTACTGTATATCTATACTATACATCTATACTACCTCAAAACTCTAATATTTTAAATTTCATTTAGTAACTTACACCTATAAGATCTCACCTATTGTACTTCTTTTTTTTATTATATTTTTCATATAGGTTTACAATAAATAATACCATTAATATTATTATTATATAGAAATAGGTTTATATGAAAATTAAACTCACCAACTTGATGTTGTATCACATAATTGGGGTCAAGACTTAGCTTGTGTCCGGGGAAGCTGTGGAGCATTAGATAATAGCATCTCTGCCAGTCCGGGTTGGGATTGTTCGCACTGACTTGCCTTGTAGCGGCCAGACGTTGACAGAATGCGGCTTTGCGAAGGAAACCTAAAATTTGGTAGGCATTATGTTTAGATACTTTGTAAGGAAAAAATAAAATGTGTACTTTAGTGTATTTTAATCGCCTTTTTTCATTTTCAAGGCAAAATTATTTTCTTTTAGTTGTTCAATATTTTTCTAAGTATAAGCTTAAAAATATATTAAATTTTTCTTAATAATCACTTAAACAAAACATGAGTTAACTATTTATAAATTAAAATGAAATAAAAAAATATATAATTTAATATTTAAATCTTTTGTTTATTTCTTAGCTAAAAAGTAAAGCGAAGTTATCTGAAAAAGTTAAAATTATTTCACAATGAATGCTCATATAGGTTCCAGTACATACCAATTTCCTTATACAACTCAGCCAGTGTGTCAAACCTTTGTATTTTCTCTTGTTCACTAAGAGTTAAATTGATAAATATAACATTCTGCAAGAAGCTCGACGCGTGCAAGCTGTTATTCTGTTCGACCGCAATCCTAGCCGCCTTGAAACACGCCTCAGTTTCAATTATACCCGCATTTTGGTATTTACTGTAATGTATTATCGCTTTTCTATATTTTTCCGCAATTTCCTCCCCATTTAAGAGATATTGGTTGTTCAATTGTGACGGAGGCTGTCTCGGTATAGATGGTAGATCCGGACTTAAGTAAGATTTCTGGCTTTGATAGTCTATATCACTTGAAGATGCTATTGATACGGAATCAGCATTATCAGTTTCAGATTGCCTGGACGAAGTCTCTACACTTTCAGAGGAAGATGGTGTTAGTTCGCTGGGAGGGTTCACTGGACTGGAAGTTTTAGAGGATCTTAAGGGTGATGAGTGTAATTTGAACTTTTTGAAAGGATCCGTACTGGGTTGGTAAAGAGAAAGGGGTTTAGATTTATTTGGTGAACTCTCTTGGAGACTTGCGTTGCGCTGAAGCGGTGTAGAGCTTCGTAAGTTAGGGTATTGGAGAATGGCCGATGTTGCGCAGTGACCTAAATACACAATATAAGTTTAAAATATATCGAAAATTTCTATACCATTTATTTTGTTCTTGTTGCCTAAGAAGTTATTATATTCATAGGTCAAGAAGTTATTATATTCAAAGAGAACAAATAATATAATATAATGTTTTAAAAACTTACAATATTTTTCTCTAAACAGAAAGTATTCATGTCGTCATATGAAAATTTTTTCTAAATTAACAGCCGAGTTATGCAATATTTTAAAATAAACGATTAATTTTTTACTATTTTTACCTTCTTTTGCAGCAGCAAGCCAAAGCCAATCGTTAACAGATTTAAGGATTTCCGCAGACGAATGGTACAAATTCAATGCTTCAGCAACAAGACCTGCTTGAAGGGTTAAATCTGCCAGGTTTTTAGTCACGCGTCCCATACAACGTTTTTTATTGTTACGGGATTCCATATCAAGTCCTAAAAAATAGTTATTAAAAATATCTGAGAATGTTTACTGTCACACTTTAGCAAGGTATGCAGTAAGAAAATAGAGTTAAAACATTGATAGAGTTAAACATTTTGCGGGACAATGGGCGGCTACTATAAAATAAAAACAAAAAATATAATTTACCATAATATTACTCACATAATTTTACTATTATTTTATATATAGGAACACTCACCAACAAAATCTCTTTTCTCAAAAGGAGCTAAAAGTAAAGATACTTTTTCCAACTTCTCTCTAGATCTTTCTAACCTCTTAGACTCAACCACCCAAAAGAGGGAATTAATGAGATCAGCCACATGCTGTTCTAGGTCTGGTACAGGATCATTTTCTCCATAAAATAAGGCATGAGTTTTGAAATTAGAGGGTGTCGTAAAGTTTTCTTCTTGCACTGGATAAGAGGCATTAGAGGATGAAGACCTGGGAAAACTTTCTGATGATGACAGGCTATCTCCTTGTTCGCTGGGTAGAGATATTCTGTTACAAAAAATATATAATTACACATATTATACTAATGACACATTTACTATCCGTAATTTAAAAATGTTCTTAAAATATAAGTTCTTTGTGACTACAGCTAAAAGTAGTAGTTAAAAATGTGTTTATCATGAATGAAGGTAACTTAGTTAATTTGTATAAGCTTTTGTTTCTATAAACTAGTATATTTTTGCACCATGCACATGGAACCTGCTTAATACAGATCTCCATATGCCATTTACGAGGATCACTTCTTATGTTTCGGGATTTAGCATCCCTAGTTTTGAAATTTGCAACTGACAGCTCTATAGTAGAATGACTGATGTAATCTTGTAAAGGTTACCGACTACAGTTCGGAGTAGACGTGTGCATCTAATTACTTTAAAAAATATATTTTTATTTAAACAGTGCTTAGTTAAAATAGACTTTAACTACTACAACAAAACGTTTATATTGAACTGTCCAATAAAATTCACATACGATCTTTGGAAATAAGTAATCCGCGACGAGTTAGTTGCTTAACGTTATCTAAGCATGAGTTTCCAACCACTGGCGCAAGGCGGAAATTCCATGAGCGGAAGCGATTCTGCTCTTGAAATTCGTGGTACTAACTGGGAGCAGGAAAATGTAACACAGAGAAGAAAGAAGGAACGAGAAAACAATTCTACTACATTTTTTATAGAAGAAATAAATAAACTTCGTAGTGAAATACAGTGTTTTTTCCAAAATTTTAGTGCAACACAGAATCAAACTAATAACAAAATATGTCAACAAATGACTGAAATAAAACAAGAAATTCAAGAAATTAAAAATGCAACAGAAAGTTTAATTACTGAACACCATACTATAAAAAATGAATTAGAAAATATGAGACGACTAAATTTAACTATTCAGGAAAAAATGAGTCAAATTGAAAGTGATTTAACTTCATATACGAATAATTCATCCATTTCATCGTCCGCTAATCCGCTACCGCTTAACTACGAAAACCTTATGCTAGAAATACAAGACCGTTGCAATCGGCAGAAAAATATCGTACTTGCGGGTATACCTGAATTAAGCGATAAAATTCTCAAAACAGAAATAAATATGATATGGAGGAAGTATTTAAAATTATTACAAGCGTTTATGAAAACTGCCCAAAACCAAATAAAATTTTTCGACTAGGTAAATACACCCCGGGTAAAAACCGCAACATAAAGGTATGTTTTGATAGTCAGGACATTGCGAGCTGTATATTAAGAAACCGTACATTAACGAAAAACAAAAATATTCGTATTTTTTGGGATCAAACTCGTACTCAATTTAAATATTTACAAAATTTAAAGAATGACCTTGAGCAGCGTAAGCAAAATGGTGAGTCTGACTTAAGTATAAAATATTTTAATGGAATACCAAAAATTACAAAATTTATTCCAAAAAACGCAAAATAGTGCTTTTAACACCACCAACAAATGAACCATTCACTTACCAGATTACTCATGATTATGGCTCGGTTACAATGACCTCCTCTTCATTAAAATTATTTTATGCGAATGTTAGAAGCTTGGTCAAACTGGGCAAAATAGACGAATTACAATGCATCATTAAATCTTTTAATTATACTATACATTTAATATTACTAACAGAGACCTGGATAAAATCGGATTGTGAAGCAAATATCTTAAAAATTCCAAACTATTCGCATGTTTACAATTATAGAACTGACTGTCTTGGCGGAGGAGTGTCCATGTATGTTCACAATGATTTATCTTATACGCTAACAGAAGAAAAGTATACTGATGGTAATAACTTCCTATGGATTTATTTAGAAAAATGTAGCTTACATATTGGACTTGTTTATAGACCCCCGACAATAAATATTGAACACTTTTTTGAAATATATTCAGCTCAGTTGGAAAAAAGGAAAAGATCAATAGTGTTTGGAGATTATAATATTAATATTTTAAATAAAGATCGATGCAGTAAAAAATATAAATATATACTACAAGAGTCCGGTTATATAATACTCAATAAAATCAACAGTCAATTTTGTACAAGGGAAACCGAAACATCTAAATCGATCCTTGACCACGTTTGTACCAATACTAATAATGATTTTCATATTGCTTTGATAGATTCACCGTTATCAGACCACAAGCAAATTTACTGTGAATTTAAAAATTATAAAAGAGAACCCAAAAAGAAAATAAAGTATGAAGCAATAAATTATGACAATTTTTACAAGGATATGGCAGAAATAAATCTTCAGATTATTAACGACTATGAGCAACTGAACGAGTGCATAAAAAAGGCTATAGAAAATAATAAAGTAATTAAATATAAAATTCAAAATCTACCAAAAGACGACTGGATAAACAAATATATACTGGAAGAAATTAAAAACCGTAACATCGCATGGAAGAATGTTAAGCAAGATACAGATAATGTGGAACTAAGAAAGGAATTTAATAATTCACGAAACAAAGTTGGAAGTGCTATTAGAGACATAAAGGATAAATTTTATTTTAACTCATTTATTAAATGTCACAACAAGCCTAAAAGAATGTGGGACCTTATCTATACTTTTGCCAATTATAAAACAGTAAATAATAATATTCTCCCTAAGCTTATAATAAACGATAACATTATTAGTGATGGTACGGAAATATGTGAAACATTTAATTCTTACTTTTCATCAATAGGCTCCATTTTAGCTAACTCTATACCATCCAAATACCATAAAACAAGTATTTCATACATTTCACTTTCACACAAAAACACGAAAACGCTCACAAAATTTAAAATATGTACAAAAGATGAAATAAAAACAATAATTAAAAACCTAAATAGTAATGCAAGTACAGGTGTCGATGGTATAACCCCTAAAACAATTAAATGTGTTAATAATGTAATAAGTGAAAACTTAACGCTTTGCATTAATAAATGTTTCAGGG
The DNA here is from genome assembly GCA_037178615.1 of Dione vanillae. Classification (NCBI taxonomy): domain Eukaryota; kingdom Metazoa; phylum Arthropoda; class Insecta; order Lepidoptera; family Nymphalidae; genus Dione; species Dione vanillae. Next base: position 962,091 of record JAZFAU010000190.1, read on the forward strand.
ACGGTGTATTCCCAGATAGCTTAAAGGTGGCTAAAGTTATCCCTATTTATAAAGCTGGCTCGAGGACTGACCCTGGGAACTATCGTCCCATATCGGTTTTGCCCGTTCTATCAAAAGTATTTGAACAGGTTTTGTATACGCGTATATATAATTATCTCACTGAAATAAATTTTCTTTATAAAGGTCAGTATGGGTTTCGTGCTAAATCAAATACTCTTGCAGCTACAATTGATCTAATTTCTAAAATAAAATTTAATATAGATCAGAAAAGGATAGCTTTAGGTATATTTATCGACTTGAAAAAAGCGTTTGACACTGTCTCACATAATATTTTGCTCCATAAATTGCAAAAAATAGGTGTTTCTGGATCAGCTTTTAGCGTCCTCAAGTCATACTTAACGAACAGACAACAAATAGTAAAACTAGAAAATTTCAAAAGCAGTTCATGTAACATCAATTGGGGTATACCTCAGGGGTCAATCCTAGGCCCTCTATTATTCTTAATCTACATTAACGATATTGGCAATTTAGGATTACACGGAGAAGTGTCCTTATATGCAGATGACACATGTCTATTCTTTTTTGGAGACTCAATACATGAGATAATATCGAAAGCACAAGCAGACTTAAATATACTAAATGAATGGTTCCAATCCAATTTGTTGAGTATAAATGTTACGAAAACCTCCTATATGCTTTTTACTGCTAAAAATAAAAAAATCCCTAATTACGAATACCTAACCATAAATAATATTAAACTTAAAAAATCAGAAACAGAAAAATATCTTGGCTTACTCTTAGATTCCAAACTATCATGGCTACCTCATTTAGATTATTTGCAAACTAAAATAACATCACTGACTGGAGCTTTACGCAGGTGTATCCGATGTATTCCATATAAGGTTCGAACAATTATTTATAACTCATTAGCTAAACCCTTACTTGAATATTTAATAGAAGTATGGGGGTCTGCACACAAAACTAATTTAAAAGATTTACAAATATCTCAAAACAAACTATTAAAAACACTACACCAACTGGACTATCGCTTTTCAACCAAAGAACTTTACAAGAAAACTGATACACTATCCATCTCACAATTATATAAATACAAAACATGCATACTTATAAGAAAAATTCTCTCAGGATCCATACACACACAAACTACTTTTAAGACTAAATCACATAAATACTATACACGAAATATACATAAATTACAAATACCAAAGTCTAGAACTAAGCTTTATTGTAACAAAACAATACAGTTTGAGGGAGCGCTAATGTACAATAATCTACCTAAAGAAATATTTAATGAAAAATCTTTTTTAAAATTTAAGGCTAAATTAAAAACATACTGTCAAACTTTATAATTATATCTGAATGTTTGTATAAATAAGGTCACCATTAACGTTATAAATGTTTATTGCTATGTTACTAGTTTAATTTTCCTATGTAAGTGAACTTTGTTCTTAATGGGAAATAAATGATCTCTAAACCTAAACCTAAAGGTTTGGACTTACAAGGATCACTTGGGCCCAAAAATAGAATTAAATCGTGAACAATTTTGTGCATTAAAAAATAATTTAAAATTTTCAACGTGAATTGTTTCAGCAACAGTGCATGGATGGACCTAGTTCAATTTTTGGCGATGAAGCTTGCGCATGTCATTGTCAAGATTGTCATGTGACCTGTTGTGAGCTTGAGATAACCTTAGGAATTAGTGGGGATGAAAAAATGTATCCCACACAATTTCTTAATCGACAAAGGCTCGTCTCGATTGCTTAATCGGTAGAATCGTGGATTTCCGCGTATGAGACGAAAAGTAAACAGCAGTCGATTGTATGGCTGTTTTAAGATGAGCCAAATACAGCAAAAGTTGTTTATGCACGCATATGAGCTCCTGTTATTTCGGAAAAATTCTACCAACCCACCGTTCTACTAGACTACTACTAGAATACTAGGTACTAGAATAACACAGAACAGTCAATATTAAGTAGTAGTCAGTAATTTAAAGAAATCAGCAAAATTATCCACAGAAAACGGATCACTCTTTAGCAAAACAATGCAGCTTAAAAAAATTGCATTTTTGAGCACCCAACATATTGATTAGATGTATCAACTGCTGATAGTCCTGATTTGGCATTTAATGACTTCTTTATATTTTCGTACGTAAAAAACAAAATGATAAGTTAACGTTTTCCGACATCTCAAAAAACGGTTGCTGCATTAAGAGTGCATGTTTTGGAGATAACTCAATCAAAGTGGCAAAAGTGCATTGACAATTAATTGGAATATTTTAAAAACAAAAAAAATATTTTTGATTATTAATATTTGTTTTTGTTTTTATATATATATATATATATATAAACCTTGTAATAAAAATTTCCATATAATATGCTGTTAGTATGTTAGTTTTTGGGAATTCTGGATGTGATTATGGCTGGATACTAGAACCAGTTGATAACAAAACTAGCTGTTTTATTATATATTTGCCAATATTTGAATGTTACCTGTCACTGAGACTAGTTTTTTCTTTGGGTTTTGCTTCTTCTTCATAGACACTATAAGTTTCAGGTTCTTGTTCTGGTTTTTTTAAATTGCTACCAGGACCAAACATAAAGGCTCGGGAATCATATAATGTATTTGTATATTTTACTTTTAAAGATTCATGAACTCTGCAAACTTCATTAAGTTCTATTTGATTTGTAAACTTGCTAAGAGTAATAAGTCCTAATAATCTCCTGAAATAAAATATATATTATTCAACAATCGCAATTAACATATTGATATAATATAATACAATTTTACCTATGTGTTTGAAAATCACCCCAATCATTGTTTTCTACTGGATAATCTCTAACATATCTCACCCAAATATCCCTGACTTGACCAGTGGAATCTAAAAATATAGAGTAATTAAAATATTTTTTTTTGTAATGTCTATTTTCTAAACAGTGTTGTTTTTTTAGTTATTAAAAGTATATATTGAAATATTTCTAAAATATTTATTTTCTAAATGTTTACTTTTCTTCCTTAGTTCTATATACTAAAATGTATAATTAATTATATTTGAAATATATGAATAAGATAATATTTGTCAATGGCTATTATTATTTCTCATTATTTACAAATGTTTGAAAAAGTTAAAAGTAAGCTATAGTATAGTGAAGTGATATTCTATTATAGTTGACATACCAGTAACTTTAATATTATTGACTTTCTGTATACGTTCCCAGAGTTTATTAAAATTTTTAAGCACGCCCCCAATTCCTTTTACCAACACAAGTAGACAAGCGTGGTGTTGGGCGTGCTGCGCGTAGTCTGGGTGCGACATCACAGACTCTCCTGGCGCGTGAGACAATATATAGCTCACTGATGAGCGCATTGATATCTTATTTGAAGATGATTAGTTGATGTGACCACTTAGTATTGTGATTGCCATTTGATGTCGTTACAACAATATTTACCACAAAGAGTATATATTATTAATTAATTATTTCACGCTGTAGGGGTGGGTGAGTTTAAATACACCACCTAAAATGGAAAACTGTATTGACAAAGATCAATAATATGGAAACGAAAAAATAAATTCCATTTAATTTGTTGTGAGATGCGTGACGTATATAAATATAACAAGCAGCTGACAAATGACAGTGACATATGTGTAGTCGCTCGGATAATTCGATAGTATCAAAACTGAATGGTTAAGTTCATAAACAATTTTTAATACTTAATAATTGTACTTAAAATGAAATACTAATTATTAAAATATATTTGGTGAACTAAATATCTAAATTATATACATACACAAATTTATATCTGAAAAATTCATTTACGCTTCCCACAATTCCAGATAACATACGAGATGTCAATGCCAATGAATTATAGCTATTACTAATAACCTATAACTCTAAATATTTCGTTAATATTTTCGATTTTTTGAAGTATACTGTTCAAATATTTATTTGCAATACAAATTACTCAAACATGTCTTCAAAAGAAGGTGATAAAAATAAGGTAGGTAAATTAATTATAAACTTATGCTTGTATTTGTTTACTGCTTTCTATTTACATTTTGATATTTTTTAGGCAGCACAAGGTGCCGGTGATAATAAAGAGAAACGTAGAAAAGAATCTATTTTAGATTTAAGCAAATACCTTGAGAAAAGTATACGTGTCAAATTTGCTGGCGGTAGGGAAGCGGCTGGAATATTAAAAGGATATGATCCTTTATTAAATCTCGTATTAGACAATACAACAGAATTTTTAAGAGGTACGAAAAGGAACACAATTAATAACATTATATAATTCAGAAATCAATTTATTAATTTTATTATATTTTATTTCAGATCCAGATGACCCTTACAAACTTTTGGATGACACAAGAGCCTTAGGACTTGTTGTTTGTAGAGGAACTTCTGTAGTTTTAATTTGTCCAATGGATGGGATGGAAGCAATTAATAATCCATTTATTACACAAGATTAATAATGATAATTTTATATAAGATATAAGGTATAAGTAAACATTAAGATTTTCCTTTCTTTTGTTTTATTTAATTTCATTTGATGAAATGTTGAAACACAGTATGTAATTGAAACAATGAGAAAAATAAAGTTTTAGCCTAATATTTAGAAATTAATAGAATATAATAAAATAAAATCCTATAAATATAAACTATTGTATATGTATTATATATAGTTTATAACTTTAAAAATCAGTTGTGATTCATACAAAAAAATACATCACAGCTAGCACAGGTAAAAATAGTTAATACTATTACTTATCAACAAAGAATAAATTAAGAGATATGTATAATCAAGTAACACACAGTGTATTAGAAAATTTACAGATCTTACAAATAGTTGGTAACTTTGACATATTAATGTTAGTAGCTTAAAATTATTCTTTATTCAACTCCAAATTCATTCCTAATCCAAGGATATGTTTTTGGGCAGTCCACACAAGTGATCATATATTTGTCATGTTCTAGAACTTTAGAAGGTAATTTACAAGTTTTCGGTTTTATACAAGCAACTTCCGATTCATCAAATTGGCGGTTATGACATTGCCACGGTTGAAATTTCTTTAATTGCAGTACAGGAGTGGGTCTCTTAATCCAATCTATCACTTGGCGATATGTAACAAAGTAGACATCAGGAAGCTTTAACAGTTCATCAATAAATTTCTGTAAAATAGAAAAATTTTATTACTCAATTTAATTGTACTGACTTCTAGTTGAGATAACAAGTTGATTGAAAGAACTGTTCCAGTATGCCATAATGAGGTGAAAGTTTTTCAATCAATTCACTCATGACATTTTAAGCTTGTTCAGTTATGCAATTTGTATAGCAAATGTATAAGTGCCAATAATTTTATTATGTAACTTATTTATCTTATTGATTTACCTTGAGTACCAGTAGGTAGTCATTATTCTTTAACCAAGTGGAGTTAAGATGTATTCCAAAAGGTGCTCTATTTTTCAGATAATGTCTTTTGAAATTATTTAAAAGAATGTCATAAACAGCTTCTCCAGTTATATTAGACGGACAATAATCTAGTGTGGCACAGGTATGTTTCCCATTAACAAGGGGATTTATAACCATTTCCCATAATCCTGCATAGCTTCTTGTTGGACATAGTTGATTATTTCCTGAAATTTAAAAAAACGAATACATGTCTTTGACTTAATAATAATTTAAACAACTTTTTATTATAATATTACATCTAATGTTTATTACTAATTAAGTAAATTTGTTTGAATATTTTTGTAATTTTTTGTCTCACCATTGCAAGGATGGGGCATTTTGTAATCTAAGGTATAAGGCCAATAGGGCGGATCTGCTACAGGTGCCACCACGGTAGCATCATAGACGAACCCAAACTCTTGCATCATTAAAAACTGACGGTTCCAACCGACAGACAGATATGGGACACGTAATCCTCTAAAAAAATAAATATTAACCCTTAAATCTTGATAATGTTACGCTCGAAAAAAGAATTAAGTACCTACTTTAAATTATAATATTGGTCTAGGATTAAGGTGTGCATATATGTAATAGAATTGTTGTTACCTGAAATCCTCCATCCAAACCTTTCCAAATCTGTTCATGATGTTAGCTTGTCCCACCATTTCATCAAACCAGTCTTCAATTGTAGCATTCTTTGACCACCATTCTCCTGGACCACGATGCCTGCAACAAAAGTACGACATATTAGTTTTATATTTGTAAACCGAGCTGAATTTACATTTAGAGTTATAGAATAGGTAGAATTAATAATTATTTTTTTCAGAACACAAATCTTTCTTATTCTAAGCGCTTAGTGCTCTGCTAAACTTACTGTTAGTCATACATTAAACCACATTATGTTTGGCTTTTGGGCTTAAATAGCAAGATATTTAATTTCTTTACACGTATCGCCTAGAAAGCTGTGAAATTGACAAGCATATGCTTAAGGATTTTCACAAGATTCGGTAATTGGTAACATTTTCAAACAATTTGCACCGTGACAAATAGTGAACAGTGCAATTAGACTTAATGAAACTTACGTTATGGAATGTACTGCAATCTCATGTCCATCGTTCCACAATTTTTGCACATGCCTATAATTAGTATACGGATGTGATACAAAAAATGTTGCTTTTATGGGGCAGCCATTTGGATTTGTTCTTTCAGTGAAAAGGTGTTTCGTAAACAAGTCCCAGTTTTCATGATTTACAGGACCATCAAACGTAAGCGTTATCATTTGTGGAGTCTGGAATTATGACAAATTCACAAATAGGCTTTTCATTTAAATAATTATTTACTTTAAAAAAATAAATAATTACTAGGAAACGTATAAAATATGAAAAAATCCTTTTTTATTGGGAAATAATTATCTGAAAATAATTAAATAAATCACTATAATTATGCAGCTATATGTTGAACAGTAGAAGGCTAATATTAATAAACAATTTTTTATTAATAATTTTGAATCGAATCACATTAAAAAAGAAAAAAATTTGATTTCGACAAAAAGACATTCGATGAAAACAAAAATATATGTATATCATTACCTGACTGGCTACTAAATTGTTTGGGGTCTCGTTTCCATTTTTAGTACAAAAACATTCTGGCAAAAGACACAGTCCAGGATCACATTGTTCGGCAGCGTTAGGATCGTAACTTTCGTCGCACCAGCCCTGATATAATTGCACGTCTTTAAATAAATTATGAATTTATGAATCCACAAACATTATTTATTCCTAAAGTTACAAGTTTTACTTTCATTCGAATATTGAGATTTTTTTTTTTTTTTTTTAGAGTTTCATTTTACCAGATCAGGTAAGAGATAAATTAAATATTCCTAATCTTTTTCCTGAATGTAAAACAAAATTATGGACATCGCCGTCCTTCGTTATCACACTTGAGCGCGATAGCGGTGAATGTTACTACTATACCTACTTCATTCGAATTATGCCTCGCAAGTAGCAACATAAAAGTTACAAAACTGATTTAATATATAAATAAGTATAACATTTTTTATCTTCACTTTCCCGTTCCTTTCTTGTTACCAGTCAAAGAAGTCGTAAAAAGCGGTGTGCATTAAATTACTATAACTAACAACTTGAGTGCTTAGGAAGTATGAAAATTCCGAAGTCAGTGAAAGTATAAACTCTAGCATCGGGTTACCTACAATTTTACAGTGTCCACTGTCTTACTTAAATTTACGATAAAAATCATAATTTTATAAGTTTAGGTAAAAAATATAATAATGAGTTAATTTTGCATGTTCCAAATTATATGAAATAACTACAATATTGGTTTCTCTGGGGGTGTGTATATATATATATTTCTTATCTTTTACTCTTTTCTTTAGTAGTATAAGTTCCAACTTATTGTCAAATTTAATAACTCTAGGTAGGTTATTTAGGAGATGATTTTCCTACAAAATACAAAATATAAGATTAACGCTTCTACAAATAATCTCATGTTATCTTTTGATTGCGTTGACTTAATATAATCTTTTGATTGCGTTGAATAAGTATAATGCTATCTGTGCTTTAAGAGGTTATCGACTTGGACATTTGATCAATTTCGGCTTGATTACTCACATTGACAAACAGACAAACTTAGGGATAAAAAAGTGATCTTTTTTTTCTTTTGAGGTGAGGAACCCTAAATTTATGGCATAGCACCTTAACAAAAATTGTTCTACATGATTGGTATCTTTTGCTGATATAATATGAAATTAATTGGACAAAATATCGTAATAGATCCTCAGTAAAGGCACTGAACCACAGTATGACAGGCATTTTTATTGATATACAAAATTACGTTTCCATTTGCTTAAGTAGAAAGTTTACAATTGCTTATATACAAATGGAAAAACCAACCATATAGATAAGAAACTCTAAATAATGTTACACAGAATCAATTTTCAATAATCTCTTCTTCAACTTTGATATAAAGAAAACCGCTTATTTAAACGATCGCTTCAATCATAAGTCCATATCAATTGACTGACCACCTAGTTAGTGTAACTATAAAAATAAAATTCCGTAAAAATATTTGCACATAGTTAGATTTGAACCAGTGCCATGAATTCTGTGAGTACTGAAGTCGATATAGGTATTCGTACGTGCTTATACGGCCAATGAGAATATATTAGTAATTCTTCAATACATTTCTAATTAGGTATATAAAAAAATATTAAAGTAAAGTAAAGTTACATCTATATTTTCTATTGTTTATAATAATGATTTGTTGTTATAATAATTCTTTCGTATATGAAAGCTGATGAACATGATAAAGTTTAGTTCCTTTTCCTGTGGTAGTTAATTACGTTTTAATATATGTAATAGTTCGGCCCATTTCCATATTGTGTTCGCGTGATTCAACATAATTTGTGAATATGTAGGTTAGTGTGATGATGCAAGTCAATAAAACCCGGAAAATAGCGATATATCTTTATAGTGCATTTACGTGGATGCTAATATTAATTATATAGAGTGTATCTGACACGGCGGATATTATTAAAACTACTTATAGGGGAAAATATTTCGAGGGTATACATAAAAAATATTTAATAATTATTAATAGTTTAGATACAGCATCATTTTTTCCATTTAACGATATTTATACAAGCTGTGTAACGCGTGAGGTAGGTATCATTAAATACGAATGACATACTACAAAAATACTATTAAACGTTGTTGTTCTGTCACCTTTCATTCAAAAAAAACCAAAAGGAAAAGAGATATATCTCTGTCCCGCTCTGACAGTACAGTGTACCCTCGCGTCATATTTGACAAATGGCGTTTTATTTTGGAACAATAATTTAATTATTTATTTTGTTTGATTTTTTTTTTATTTTTGAAAATTTTACTTCTTTTATAATAAATTTTAACTAGTTTATAAAGAATAGTTAATGCTATGCTTGAAATTAAGGTCGCCGTTACCTCCACATCCTGTATATGTACCCATATTTATAAACCATATCTTCTTTGTGATTATAGTTAGACAGACTAGCGTTTATGCAGATATTGGTATAATAATATACTTATCTATTTGGTAGTAAATTAGAGTTAATTATTAGAATTTTCATTCAAACCTGAAAATTGAACTGCGCCGGTACTTTGTTGTGCTTGTTATCTATTTTATAACAAATCAATATGAATCAAATATCAATTCAGATATAAATATTATCAAATATCCTGCAGTCCCCTCTGCCTACTCTGCTATGAACGAGATAAAGTGTGAAGTTAAAAAAAATCCATTATTTGTATAAAGAGTCTAGTGTACTGTCTTAATTTTAAACTCATTTATTTACATCAAAACTAGTCGTTGCTATCCCAAAATAACTCATATACTGTAATCACTCAAAACTAGATATGATTTTTTTTACCTCATCTGAAGAATCTGTACAATCTATAGATCCATCGCAGAAATATTGGGCAGGAATACATGTGCTGTCAGAACATCCCAAATGTGTGTCGTTTGCACAATCTGCCATATCTAATAAAGGTTGAGGTATCACTATTTCTGAAAAAAAAAAATTCGCTTTTATTATAATTTTAAATGTATTTTGGAGATTTACGTTATGCAATTTTTGAGAGACCATATTATTTGGTGTTGCAAAAGCCTAACAATATAAGTCCGAAGTCAAATTATTCGTAAAAAATTGCGTAAACATGGAAAATAATAATATTCTTGTACCTGACGTCAAATCACAATTGTGGACATTTTGTGGCATGTCACAGAGCTGCCGACTAACATCAAATATTAATCCTTTTGAGCACTGGAACTCGAACACGTCGCCTTCTAGGCACAAATAGTAGCGGGAACATTCATCGCTTGTCCACATTGCATCCTTGCTTCTATCTGGGTTTCTGTTTCAAACACAAATCTAAATTTCAAAACTTAAATACTATAAAAGCAATTAAATAAATTTATATTACCAGTTCCAACTGCGCTTAAGGCGCGTTACATAATTATAATAATTATGAATTTTAAATAAATATTCTAAAAACTTTTCTTTTTGTTATTTTATAGTTTGAAACATTTGGTTTGTCGATTTCTGTTTGAGATAAGGGTACGGTGGGTAACCTACGGTACCTACTATGAGGTAAATAATGCTGTAAATTATAGAATTTATTTATTTAGTAAGAGTACATATTTTCATGTCCAATACTGTAGTTGCTTGTATCATTGCATAACGGAAACATCGTCATAATAATAATGATAAAGCCAACTATTATAATAACATTTACAAAAGAACATATACAACTTTTGTTCCATAAAGTGCAATATCGTGTTGCACTTTTTATGCAATACATGCAATATAGAGGAAATGTGGAGAGATATATTTAATTTTATATACAGAGTATTAGTCAAAACAATATTTAAATAGGTAGTGTTTTCGGCAGTTGGGCGGCACGAGTTGACTTAATATTAGCGAAAGTGAATTTCTCGAGACGCGTCAGGAAATGATAATGTGACACGGTAGCTGGCTAACAGTCAAGGTTGGCGAAAGTGCCTGGGTCAATGTCCTGCTACGACGAATGGGAAATTATGACGCCCTCGTTGTAATATCGTGCGTTAATCGCTTGCGTGAGTAAGTTAGCGTTTGCGGAACTTTTTATTTATTGTATGTTTGTATTGATATCATTGTATGCATTAGTTTATCGTGTTTTGTCGTTAGAAAGACATGTACGATAGTTTTATACTCTTGCAACAATTCTTACGTAATATTATTTTTGAAGACGACATTTGTTAAGAATTTATAAACAATGCAAACTACTTTATTGTATTGTCTCACTTTTTTGTGAGATTATGCAGATTCACCTAAGATAATTTGAATTACATTTTTTGTAAAATGTTATATGTGTTTTTTATATGTTAGAAAATAACAGTTTATCTATGAATTCGAAATTTGTATCTATCTTTTTTTAACAAGTCGTAAAAGTACTAATTGTATTTTTCTAAAAGTTTTTTTAATTATAATGTTGTATGTAATCATTCAAGCGAATTTAAAAAGTCCATAATTGACCAAATGATAAAAAGTTTTAGATTTTCTTGGAGGACAATTACGAAAAGAGTTTTTAGCTACATATTAATTCCGTACCTGGATAGTAGTACGAGGTAGGAAATGACTATGACATATATGTGTTACGAATTTCTTATAAACGTTAAAATTAATTTAAGTTACAAGTAATATTTTAAACTCGATAAACAAGCAGGATCAATGAGGTCGTGACTCTCAATTTTGTCGCAGTTTTTTAGGATGACATTTAGAAATCATCTCACACACTTTTTATTTGTCATGGTGTTAGGTAAGCATTGTCACTTGCAATACATTAGAAGTAAGTTGTTACGCTAGCCCCATAACCAACTTTCCTAATTGAAAAGTAAAAGAAATTTCAAACTGGATAAGCTGTTACGTGTGTTAGTAAATATCAAAATCTTTAGACAAAGCTTCAATGGAAGACATTTGATAATAACTTCTATGAACGAATTGTTAAAATACTGAAGTAATATAAAAATATCACACATCCTGATTTTTTTATCATATAACATATTTATCATATCATATAGTAGGTATATTTTTTGGAGCCATGTGCATAACGCGACAATGATAGTAAATTCTTACTCTAATAACAACTGCAATACAGTTTTAATAAATAATTTAAGTTTATTATTTATTTTATATAGAATACATTTACATCGGAAACCATTGCTAGAATGTTCTTAATTAAACAAAAATAAGTAAAGTAAGTATATTTAAACCTTAAAATCATTGATTTCTTTTACTTTCCCATTTACTATAAATTACATTTACTTTTTATAAAATAATAAACCTGTAAAATCTTCCGCTCTCCTGGCACTTTATATCCTGTAAACTTCTTTTATGCACAACTTTGCCATGTGTTCCTGAAATAAAATAATCACAATTTACACATCCCATTTTACAGATAATTTGTGTAAGCAAGGATATTATTTTTTAATTAATACCTATTATTACGAGCGTAACGGCTAACGTAAACACGAAACAAATATTTGAATGCAGAGCCATGTTGCGGGCTCAGACTCCGTTTAAACACTGACTGGTCAACGTCGTTGTATCAAATAACTTTCTTCAGTCTTATAGTGATAGACCAGACGAAAGAGAAAAATATATATTATTTATTTAAGTATTTTAAAGCAGATTGCTTTATAATAGTATAAGGGTGCAGCTTTAACGCGTTGAAATCTTTTTAATAACCAGTCTGTATAAAGAGTAAAAAATATTTATTACGATAATTTATATGTAACCTTTAAGAAATAAATCCGTTTATGTCCTTTAATTTCACTTAATGTATATAATTCTACTGTTATGTGTTACAAGTATATAGCTTATAACTTCCTTGGTGTACGCGTCCTTCAAGTTGTGAAAGCTTATTTGGTAAGGTCCCTAGACCCTACTCAGGTCGAATTTCGAATTCTTAACCCGTGGATAGGTTGGATTTAGAGGTCATTTGACCTCTTTGCCTTGTTTATACATTACACAATCAGTTTAATAATGAGCTTGACTACTTTTCTTTAACTATTTTGTTGAGCTTAAGGTTATAAGCCAACTGCGATATTATTAGTTGTGTACCTATATTTAATGTATTTCGAAAATTTTAATTTATTTTCTTATTTTATAAAACTAAGCGTAAACTGTCGTTTAAGAAATATACGTCTTACGGGGGCAATAAATGATCACTTAAATCATCTTTTGAAAGCTTCTACGAAAATGAACTATGACAGAATTCATTGACATTCAATTATACAAAAAGATTAATATAGTGCAGTGTAGTGATCTTTTTTTTATCTCTTCACACTTTATCCCGCATATGGCAGGGGGAATTGCAGGAACCACAGAAATTTCTAGTGTTAAGACACTCCTTGGATTAGTCCCTGCTTTCCACCTTTTTCGAACCATTGTGTGTTAAGTGGCGGAACTCACGCCGCGCTTTGCCTACTTTCCAGAGTGAAGAAAATGGAAATAGAAAAATCCATCTTCCCCGAGTGGGAATCAAACACACAAAACGTTGCATTTACAGGTAGACGCTTACGTAGTAATCGAGAAGAGGAATATCAAAAACTTTGACAACTTTAATATAAATTAAGAATTCGATATATGATTTCATTTGATCAAAGCTCTAAACCTTCTGATATGCTTTAAGTGTTATTTTTAAGATAAATCATTAACATTGATTTGATATTGGTTTCTTGATATTAAAGTTTGCTCGTTGGATTCGAAGAAGCAAAGCTTCCTCAAGATTGCCTGAAGTTCAAATCTTAGAGCTTTTATGCGCTTCGAGCTGAATCAAGTGAGATTTCAAAACACCCCAGGTAAAATCACGGCCTCTACTCTGAACAAGTAATGAGGAAGTATCAACCATATCACAAATGCAAAAACTAAGTCTGCGGACTTAGCATCAAATTTAGCAAATGGTAAAAGGCCCACAATAGTGATTGTTGAAGATGTCTTAATAAACCCTTTTGGGGAAATCACAATAGCAGTCTTATTAACAAAGGCTTAAGCTTCAAGAGCAAAATATAAATTCTAACCTTGATGAACATTATTCAAGAACTAATAAGATCATATTATACACATCTTTGACGAAAAACACGGGTGATCATTCCATCCTAGCCGACTCCCATAGATAGGCACTCTGGTAAATGAATCCGATACTACCCGCTACGCGCACTAAAAGAGAAGCCTTAGAATTGCTCACGCATACCGCTTTTCCAGTGTATGGAGAGTTTAAGTTGTACGTTCTATACACTAGCTGTTAGGCTAGTGTATAGAACGTACAACTTTAACTCTGGTGGAGTGGGCTTGATATGGTTCTGGAGTAGCTCATATTTTCCATTAATCATTATGTGCCTAAATCATATTTTCTAATGAAACTATTTAATGTTATTGGTTTTTTATGGAACATTAGTGTCCCATTAGACATGGATCCTAATAGATCATCTTGCTTTTTTCTTAATTCATCTTTCCATATTCAATTAAAAAATCACAATTATTTTTAAGGTAACACTTCACTGTACACTATGTTGGCTTTGTTATTTGATTTTGCTTGAGAATTTATGAGACGCCAATTTTTAATGTCAGTGTTGTTATGGTCTATGTTAATTCTAGAGGTTAAAGGTACTTTCACCAAATTTTAAGTCTTTTACTTGAAAAATAACGATCTATCCATTTTATGCCTTGCCCTTCCCCTCATTTTCACTATAAAAATACCTTATCTCTTCACACTTTATCCCGCATATGGCAGGGGGAATTGCAGGAACCACAGAAATTTCTAGTGTTAAGACACTCCTTGGATTAGTCCCTGCTTTCCACCTTTTTCGAACCATTGTGTGTTAGTCTCTCCACTTCAAAATTTGTCATAATCGGTCCAGTAATTTTTAAGTTTATTCAATACAAACAAATAAATACACATACAAATCTTTCTATAATGTTATAATAAATATAAATATAGACAAATAGTTCATTGCTTATGGTAATATGAGTAACAA
This sequence comes from Dione vanillae, assembly GCA_037178615.1. Taxonomy (NCBI): domain Eukaryota; kingdom Metazoa; phylum Arthropoda; class Insecta; order Lepidoptera; family Nymphalidae; genus Dione; species Dione vanillae. The sequence continues at coordinate 977,124 of JAZFAU010000190.1, forward strand.
TTTATCTCATATCATCATTTCATCAGCGTATATAAACTTTATATAGGTCACAAATATTGTCTGTATGACTTTGCTTGTTGATCTTGGCAGTACTTATAGCCCGGTTAATATAGACATATGAAATAACAAAAATTCCCGGAAAGCCAAATATTGGTGAAGACTTATAGTTTGCCATTACGAATCAAGTTTTAAAAGTCCCCATCGATCCTATGTGTGCTTAAAAAGTTATTCGAGGTCAAAGGTCAAAATTTGAGGTTGTTTGGATTTTGCTTGAAAATGGTAAGTTTTATCGATAAAAACTTCAAACCAAAGTTGTAGATCTTAAAATTATCTACAAAAATGGTATCAATGATTTTTTTCCTAAATGTTTTTCATATATATGAAACATATGAAACACATATATATATATATATATATATATATATATATATATATATATATATATATATATATATATATATATATATATATATATATATATATATATATATATATATATATATATATAATATATATATATATATTCAATTTAAATTACTATTATGAATAAAATAAATAACAACCATATGTATGTACCGTGCTTGTATTTTAATAAGGTCATTCTTGTCGAAGGTCGTTAATTTTCCATGTAAAATTTTATTTACTCCTTTACACCAACTATGTATAATCAATTTAATAGCTACATTATTAATCAACTCAATCAACATGTCTTTTTCATAAAGACGCAATGTTGACGCCCCCATTTATTGTCTGTAAATATTGTAGATATCTGTGATTTTGTTATAGGTGAAGGATTTAAACTGGATCTCTTTTAAACATGCATTCTCCAACTGTGTAATGATATCTCTTTTTTTACCGTACATTCTCCTTTGTGTGTTCTCCATTCAACGTGACATTGGCGAAGTGAATTGTGCTCAACTGGCACGCTCGAAACGCCATAAATAAAGAGAAGAAGAAGAATGTTGACGCAGTGCAAGTTATAACATTATAATCACACGCACAATTTATCGTGTATCTCTTTTTATTTTCTAACTATTAAATCAGATTCGGGCCAATCTTGTGAATTGTTGGACATCGTTAATCTGTACGTAAGAAATCGGAGGTCCGTATCTCGCCAAAGTAGGTCGTCAAAGCAGGTATCAAAATCCAGTAAAACGCAACGTGGTAAAAAGTTATTAAAATAAACACCAAAAAAACTTCTGCAACGTCCAGTACACAAAAGCGCTAAAAACTTTCTAAAAATTTTGAAAAAGTTTGGCAACGTGTTTTTATTAGTAGAGTAATGTTGCCATTAAAATAAATACACCAATTTTATTTAATATAAATAAATAATCCTTAAAATAACATTGTAGGTGAAAATAAAATTTGATGTAAAGAAAATATAAAATAATGAAATAATTTTAATTTTATAATTAATCCTACCTGTTAATGCCATCTAGCGGCGTAATACGTAAAAATATCAAAGTTTCTTATGTCCTGGGCGAGAGTTGGCGCTAGTTTCCTTTGAAACTTATTTTGTATGGGAGTTTCACCCCCCTGCTCAGTGATGAAACCGTAGATGTAGGAATTACAGTGTGAGGTAGAAATCACTGAACAGTAAGCTTTGTCAATAGGTTTTAAAAGTTTCTTCTTTAAGGCTGGCTAAGGCATTTTACAGTATCTATTTCTACAAACGCATGGTTATCATGAAACTCGGAACAAATAATGACCACATTTTGGTAATTTAAATAGATCGAAAAATGCTAAATGCTTTGTATATATCGTCGTATGTATCGTCCAATATATCAGTCAGCGTGTGTGTAAATAAAAGTTCATAATGTACATTTTATCGCTTAATCATCAATTTTCAGCTTTCACCTTTTGCATAAGCTAAAGTAACACAGTTAAGGGCCTCTTTGGTCCCTATAATCAGCATCAACATCCAACATGCTTTAGCCATCATTCTATACCATTATAGCCTCGACAATTTGATTGTCTTATTCGAGCAACACATTTTCTTCTTAATTATTTTCACCCACTAAAAGATGTTGAACTTTGTCTTTTCTGAGCTCAATAATTTCATGTGACCTTTAAAATCTGTAAATGTAAAAAGTAAATCGTAGTGTGTAATTTAGTAATGATCAATTGAAATATGGGGTATATTAACATATACTAGGACCGTCGTGGCGCAGAGGCGCAACGTCTGCCTGTAACGCGGCTGACACGACGGTTTCTGGGTTCGATCCCCAGTCGGGGAAGATGGATTTTTCTATTTCCATTTTCTTCGCTCTGGCAACTAAGGCAAAGCGCGGCGTTGAGTTCCGTCAGTCAACACGCAATGCCTCGAAAACGGCGGTAAGTGGGGACGGAGTAAGCAGGGACTAAATAACGGAGTGTCTTAACACTAGGTTCTAATAGTTCCTGCAGTTCCTTCTGCCTACCCTGCCATGTGCGGGATAAAGCGTGAAGCTAAAAAAAAAAAAAAAAAAAATTAACATATACTATATGTTAATAAGGGCCTGTTAAGGTTACTGGGACACAACTTTTTGATAATACAAGTAATATCGACAAATAATTACTTAATATCAAATGAGAAAAATTTAACGTATGTGCAAAATTTACAAAGATAAATTTATTATTCGGATATTTAATCGAGTTTCGGATTATTAATCAGTTGTTTAAACAGATTTCACTTTACTTGTTAGAGTCGAATATAATATTATTAACTAGCGTATACCTACAATATATTATATTTTTATAAAACCTGTTTTATTCGATGTTATTCAAAGTTTAAATAAAAAAGTTAAGATGTGGCTGAAATTGGAGATAAAGAATTAAAAAATTTAGACAAAATTATGTGAATTGGAGACTTTACAAGTCTTATTAAAAAATAAAATTAAAAGGAGTGGAGTTAATCAGATACATATATCGATTACTGGAAATAATTTCTAAACTTACGGATAATGTCAACATTTTGTCGCTTGTCGACTGTCGTCGTATTGATGTATGATTGGATCTACTGAATTTGTTACTTTCTTTAGCCGGCTCTTAAATTATTTTTATTTTCGTATATTTGATAACATAAATTGCCATTAAATAATAGATTGTGATATATCAAATCTATTAAGATGAAATGTGTTTCTGTAATAATACAGATATTATTATTGTCAAGTATTTGTCTCGGGACTTTGTCTCCACCGGTTGATAAAAAGTCGCAAAAAGGAGTGAAACCTCAAGAAGGATCTCGAAAAAATAATGTTTTAGATCGAAAATTGGTTGTAGAGACACCATATGTTAAAGATATTCTTAAATATCATGCTACTTATCATCAGGATACATCTCTAAGAAATTTTAAAAACACAGTACTTGGTTATGTTACTCCTGTAAGAACAGATTATTTTATTTTATTTACTATTTACATCAAATATTTTATGTCTTGTATTCATTTTGTATGAATTAATTATTATCGTCTTTTTCAGTGGAATAGCAAAGGCTATGATGTAGCTAAAATATGGGCTCCAAAATTCGATTATATTTCCCCTGTGTGGCTGCAGGTGAAGCGACAAAGCCCTAATATTTATATTATTTCTGGTCTACATGATGTAGACAATGGCTGGATGAAATCAGTCAAACAAAAAGGAATGGAAAATGATATAAAAAGTATGTTTTATAAGTATATTACCAATTATTATTTTTATTATTTATAATTTTACTTATCTTGTTTTTAAATGTTGATACAAATATTTTTATGTTTTAGTTGTGCCAAGGCTTCTATTTGAAAATTGGCAGCCATCAGATTTAAAAGCTTTCTTTATGGAACCATCATCTATGACTGAACAAAAGGCATTAATTGCAGAAGTAAAAAAAGCATGCAAGTTATGGAAATTTAATGGAATTGTTTTGGAAATTTTATCACAAATTGGAAAATATATTGATAAATCTGTAAAATTTGTCCAACAATTTGGTGAGTTTCGAGCAAATATTGTGTATACTATTGATAATACTAAGTTGCAAGAATTACCCTTAAACATTCACATTTTCAGGTTTGGAAATGACTGAAGATGATCTTAGCCTAATTATAGTTTATCCACCCTTCAGGGGTTACCCTAGTGATGAATTTTTTATCCAAGCATTCAATGAGATATATCCTTATGTAGATGCAGTTTCTGTAATGACTTATGATTTTTCAAATCCACAGAAACCTGGTAAGTTGAATTCTAGTCACTTAATGTTCTGATAAATAATATACACTTATAGAATAAATTGATTACACTTTTTATGATTTTATTAAACTATATATCTAAAAACTTTTACAAAATATAAATTTTAATTTTGAGACATTGATTAGATATTAAGCTATTTCTATTGTACCATATTTCCTTTGACCAAACAAATCTGGCCATATATTCATTTATATAGTGACATAATGTTTTATCTATTTTAATTGTGATTACTAATAATTTGAAATTTTTACAGGTCCTAATGCACCAGTTATATTGGATAAGATTATGTGTAGAAAAATTAATAGATGGTGAAGAAAATCCTTCAAAAAGGGCTAAAATATTATTAGGCTTAAATTTCTATGGCAATTCTTACACGGCAAATGGAGGAGGGCCAATTGTTGGTACAGAATATATTGAATTATTGAAAAATGCAAAGGCAAATCAAGTCCTTACATATAACAATAATACTGCTGAAAATTATGTTGAAATTAGGTAAGATATGAAATTTATTAAACTGAATCAAAATTATTGCCAACTTGGATTTTCTTTCTCTATACATTATCCTCCATATTTATACACAATTTCATCTAATATTTAGATTATACAAAATATTTATTTGCTATGTGTAATAATATATGTATCAATAGTATATCCTAACACTGTATCAATGATCTGGCATCAAAATCTGTATTAAAGATTTATTTTATTTTTTACAAAACTCAATTAATTTCCTAATGCCACTTATCTAGCTAAAATATGATTATGTGTATTCAATTCCTAATGAATATATTTGCAAGTAACATCCTTGCACTTATCATAATTTATCTATTTTGTGCTGAAAGTAAAGAATTATTTACTTAATCTCTGTTTGGTGGGATGTTTCACGAAAAGTCATTATTGTTTTCAGGACATCACAAGGCACAAAGAAGATATTTTTCCCAACATTATTTTCAATTCAGAAGCGACTGGAACTGGCTAAAGAGTATGGAATAGGAGTTGCCATATGGGAGTTAGGACAAGGCCTGGACTACTTCTATGATTTACTTTAAGTGTCATTGTGATATTATTTTAATAAAAATAAATAACTTATTACCCAAACAACAATTATTTAATATATCTTTGTATCATATTGTTGACAATCAATCAATGACAATCAATTTCTTATTTATGTCTTGCATGGTTTTTCCTTTTAAATTAGGGTTTAAGCCTGAAAAGATAACGTCTTTTATATTGATATAAAAATAAATATTGATTTGTAGATGATATTTAATATAAAATAAATCTAATCATCAATCAGTCTTCCAAATAATTTCATCAGATGTTTAATAAATTAATAAACAATAATATTAAAAATATTAATGTCTATATGTATAAGATTTTAGGTAGCTCTATTTGGTTTCTTCTTTAATTCCATCATAGTTTGTGGCCCCTTCATTACGCGATACATTAGATCCCAACACATTTTTGCTGGGAGTAAGCTGAAATGTAAAAATTATATTTTGTATTACAATGGCCTGTTTAAAATGTGTCTTACATACAGCTATACTGATTTTATCTAAAAACAGTAATTTCGAAATAATTTTAAAATATTTGAATTAAAATATTTCCCTCGAAATTAGAAAAGTCACCTTACTTTTTGAACGAACCATGTATATACTATTTTCTAAGTATCTTACCATTTAAGGGGTAGCAGATATCTGACAGATCCAGGTATCACACAGTTGACTTCATTCTTCCTTATAGAATCGATCATAGTTTCCGCTACATAGTCTGGTTCTAACATAGCTGTTAGACGCGGCGTGACGCCATCGAACATGCCTGTGTTGATGTAAGAAGGGCATACGAGAGTTGCGTGAATTCCATTGTGTCCATGTGCCTGGAAATATAACTTATGCTTAATAGAATACTTAATAAATATATACACATAAATTTCATAAGCACATAATAGGTATATAGAGGTGTATTTATTAAAATTACAAATTTCATTTCTTATAGGAAGAAAATGGAAACTAACGAGCAATGAAAATTAAATGCAATACGCAAAAGATTTATCTTTTTTCATATAAAAATATATTTTTAGTCGTTATTATTTATTTATATTTTTTCAATTACAAATACTATTGATTATAATAACATTATTTGATATAATAAAACGAGGGACTAATCTAAATTTATTAATATTTATTTAATAAAATTTATTAATATTTTATTTTACATAACAATGTAGGGCAATTTCTTATTGTTTTATTAAGTGATAATTATTAATAGAGAAAAAGACTTAATAAAAGTAAATCGTACCCGTAATTCAGTGAAGAGACTTTCATGGAAACCAACAGTAGCGAACTTGGTAGCGCTATAGTCTGTACAGAGATATGTGCCGAGGAGACCTGTTACGGAACCCATTGTCACTATGTGGCCTTTGCCCGTGCTGATCATGTCCGGCAGGAAGGCTTTTACTGTCTGAAAAGATATATTATTGAGCTAAGAGAAGGAAGAGGAAATTCTGGAAACATACTGTTAAGACACTCATGAGCTGAGCGTGTATAGTTGCTAGAGCGAAGAAAATTTAAATGAAGTAATCAATCCTGGTCGAATGGGGAACGAACCCACTGACTGTGGCGTTTACAGGCAGACAGTCCAAGATTTCAAATCATTTTATATTTTATGAATTTGTGTCTATTATGAAATTTGTTTTGTATTTTCGTGTTTTAATGTGTAATTTTCCATGCAGGTACCGATTAACAGATTTGAGGTGTTGATATGAACAACGTAAAGTAGGTAGTAAATTGAGTATCGTTGTTAAATGAAAAGTCACTTATTCACTAAATTTACTTAAAAGTACATACAATATTTCAAAAAATCTTACCCAGTAATGTGAAAGAATATTGACTTTATATGTGGTTTCGATTGCAGTGTCACTGAGTTCCAGTAAAGTTTCACCAAAAACAACACCTGCATTGTTTATTAATATATCCACTTTTCCAACCTATAAAAATAGATTTCATAAACATACGCTACATATATATGAATATACTGACCTGTTGAACTATTAATAAAAAATGAAAGTTCTTGAAAAAATGTCAAGGAGTCAATGCACTTTAATTATATATGTGTTTTCTTGACTTCTTTCGAAATATGATTTTTTAAGACCTTGATATGATGATATTTAAACTTATATAATAGATTAAATGTATAATATTGACTATCAATCAAATCACAATTATTCCGTTTACGCAAAACAGTATATGAAGTAAAATTGTACAAAAATGGCCAATTTAGTAAATAAGTTAAAACTATCGACATTTAAAACTGGTTGTTTTATTTTGACTAGATATTAGCGTGAAGGAATTAATCATTTAGTAAAATACCAAACCCATATAATATGACTCTTTTAAAGTACAGATCTAAAAAATTACTAAAAAAAAAGTCGGTTTTTGAAGAAAATTCAAAAATTAAATACCTATCTACAATTTTTGAATTTTCAACTTCTATGATATACTTGTATAGGATGGAACCTATACAACAGTGTATAACTTTTTAAGTACACCTATGCCTTCAATGTTCTTAATTAATTTATAATGCATTAACAAGGTCTCTCTCAAAGATTAGCGTTATATGAGTTGTTGTTAATTGAAATGTTTATATTCACCTCACTATACAACTTTTATTTAGTTTTATTGAGTAACAACGATTGAGCAGTTGTTTACTTCTTGGATTTTGTTTCACAAGAGAAAACTATAAGCATATTAAACTATACTCCAGCCACATTCGATGTGGAATTTTAGTAAACAAACCATGAGTCATCATAATTAGGGTTGATACACTCATAATAAAAAATAACAATTATTAAAATTACAATTTTATTAATTATAACATAATTTCCTGTTCAAACACGAAATTTTTGATTTAATATAGAATCCAAAAATTTAATTTAGCCGGCAAATATATAATATATATAAAAATTAGCTTAAAATAAAAGTTAAAAAATCTTTAATTACTACTAAAATATTACTACAAACCTAACAACCCTATATTTTAGCACTGACGTAACAAAATCGCAGATTTGTAACATTTGGAACGTTTTTTAAGCAGTCGTCAGATTTAGGAAGGTATAGGTATGATGTATATTTTTAGTCGTATTATAATGGTAGTATAACCACAACAGGTTAAGAATGTTAACATTTCAAACGAAGTTTCATTACACACAGACTAAATAGAAAGATATCTTGTTTTTACTACCATAAATATAGTACTATAATCACTATTTCAACTTTCAAATATTTAGAATTTATTCTTATTTATATAAAATACAACTTGAGATATTTTATTTCTGTAAATTTGTAAATAATTAAAAAATATATTTATTTAACGCAAATAAAGTTAAACGAAACGTAACTACGTAATTTTGTTGCATTATACGCCCGCCATAATGTTTTTTTTTGTTGTTAGCTTTGCTTATAATTTGCAAGTGTTTGATTTAAATTTTCATTAACATCAAAAATAATTGTTGTACATATTTCTAAAAATGTTTTGAGCATCTGCTTGGCGCTGGTTGCTAAGCAACGCTTTGTTATTAAACATTCCACATCGAATTTGGCTGGAGTATACTACGTATATTACCTTAGCTGCTTGGCCGCCCTCGACATCTAATACGTGGACCTTAATAACCATGCTATGCTACATTGCTTTACTTTATGATCTCTTTCATCAAGTTTGCAAATAAAACCTAGTCAGAATTCATGACAGCTGAGTAGTGGAACTTAATGCCGTGTTTTACAGGAATGTGGAAATAAATAAAATATTTTAACTACTAATATGCCCCTAAGAAAACACAATTCACGATAAAAAATATTTTTGTTTTATTTTATCTCACCTCTTTTTTCACTTTCTCCGCAGTTTTATACACACAGTTGCGATCTGTTAAGTCAACAATGTAAGTCGCTGTTTGGTATCCCTCATCTCTCAGAGCGTTACAAGCCTTTTCTAAAGCTGAAGAAAAACAAGAAAGTTATAAAAATTGCACTCAAAATTAAAGAATTATTGATATATTTGATCTAAGAATATGAAGTACAAAAAAAAATTGTATTGGTTTTTCGTGAAATACACAAAGACAACTAATTTTTGATATTTTCCTTTGTTTCAAAAAGAGTTAACTTAGAAATGTGGGAAAAGTGAGGCTTATCTTTTGATCGCGTTGAGGATTGATTATTTTCTTATCCGTCCATTACTTATTACGTTCTTTGACTTAAGTTCCGAGAATTCAATTCAAAATATGAAAATGTTTAAAGTTTAACATGGAAGGGGATAAATAAAAATATGGTCCTATTTATATTTAACCATACACAAGAATAAAACCTATTGTGTAAAAGTGGTAAGTTAAAATATTTCAAAAGTAATAAAAAGGTGATGGAAATAGACACTGCCAATAAGTGACTATACTCAGCCGCCATAGTCATTTAAATTGCCCTGTTATTACGTACGTTGCATGGTATACAAGAGTGCGTCATTAACTTGAAAGTTTTGAAATGTTGTATCGCAATGCAGTGATGTCTTTTGCCATATTTATCCTTATAATGTGGATTCAATAATATATTTTTATTAGAACACAAAATCAGTGCATATTGAAAAAGAAGTTTGCATTGACCCGAACGGATAAATATATAAATGAAAGATAAAACTTGATTCCACTGTGACAGACCGCACAGAATGATAGTGTCGGACTGCGTAGGCAACTGGTCAAGGTTCGATTTTTTTATTTATGGAACAAAATTTTCGCTATACTATATTTATTTATTTATTTATTTATTTATTAGATCACCAACAAAATACACACTAAAAACAATCCAGAAACATAAATAAAAATTAAGACTAATGGTATCTTACTTATAGGTGATAACAGCATGCACAAAATAAAAGTTAAGCGACAACAAAAGAAATTTAAAAAATGCTTATTAAAGACTATTACAGAACAACAATAAATTATAATAAAGATAAGAACACAATTGAACTATCAAAACTAACAATTTTGAGCAATTATAGTTAAAATTTTATTTTTAAATTTTTTCATATTAACTAAAATATGCAAATCTTTGTCTCCGCTTATTGAATTATAGGCTCTCATAATTCTATTGAGAGGGGAGTAATGACCCAAATTAGATTTAGACATATGCTCTGAAAAGATCGTGCGTTTGCTAGTGCGTAATGACTTGGAAGGTGCAGAAATATGTATCCGCGATGTCAATGGCGAAGTCTGGACAATCCAAGGTGCCGTTAATCAGATTATGGATAAACATGTTGTCCAGTAAGCGTCTTCGATCGGCAAGGGTGTTCATTTTGAAAAAGGCTATTCGACATCAACATTAACAGTTAGAATTATACAAATACACAGTTATTTTGTGTACCACCTGCAACACTCTAAACTTTACCCATGTATATTAGTGCAATAAAGAATATATAATTATTTTGAAATAAACTATTGAATAGAACCTTGAATTTAAATCTTACACGCGAGTTAACGAGCTTCCAAAACAATAAAACGTAAATTATTCCATTCTATTATTTATGATAAGAAATTATCCTAATTTAAAGAATTAACTGATGAAAAATTAAACAACCGACAACAACGTATTTTGTCCAGCGATGACGAGGGATTTGAATCTACATCCACGAACATTGTCGTGTTTCAACAGCATTATAATGAGGACATAAAGTGATAGTGATAAACAAATTTGTTTACCTTCTTCATTGACATCCCATAAAACCACTTTCGCTCCGAGTCGCGCTAACTTGATTGCCAGCTGCTTTCCTACACCACCGGCACCTCCGGTTATCAAAATCACTTCATCTTTAAGACTTTTCATGGGCCTTATCATATTTGGTACTAGAGTCCAAAATAATGATTCTAAGATGTAGTAACATGATAAGAGCAGGAATAATACAGTGTCTTTAGCAATATCAAATATGCTGGACACTTGCGATGGCGTTTTAAACTTCGTGGTTTCCAGCATTGTGTGTATCTGATGAAGAATATTAATTGTATAAATCACATTATTTACATATAATTGCTTCTATCTAACTTCTATGTTATTTTTATCTATTTTTTTTCTCTAAATATAACTTTTTTTTTAATTAAAATAGTTTTCTTATAAGCACGATAACGAAATTAGTTCAATGTAGGTACTCGTAACTCAGATATCTGCACCATGCCGATCATAGAACGGGCAGTTAGAAAGTTATTGGCCTTTAGTCAAAAGGAAGTGGAACTAGAAGTGGCACACTAAGAATCTGATATATTAAAATACATATTTTGTGATGCGATACTTGTTACGTAAGCAAGAAATGTTTTAAAAAGGAATTATTCATTATTAAAAGCGTTACAATGTCAAAGTTACGCGAAATGAAAAAAATCCAATTATATTCCTTAATGGCAATTGATATACATTATTAATAATAATACTTTATTGCACAAAAACAAAATTTAACACTTTTCTAACAATATTAAAAAAAATTATGTGCAATGGCGGCCTTATCACTGTAAGCGATCTCTTACAGGCAACCATTATATTTAATAAAATTATATTTATGAATAAAAGTCCAGAAAGGTGCAAAAAGTATTGCGTTACAACTATTAAATTGTTTACATACATACATACATATACATATACATATATTCATACATACATATACATACATACACAAATTTGCATAAGAAACTTACATAGACATACAAACATAAAAAGTTATATATTATTCATTACATGGATATATTTAGAATAAATATGAGATTATCTTCTTATAAGTTGTTCTAGATAGTGTTGTTTGAGACGGCGCTTAAATATCGCAACAGATTTGAACTGTCTTACTTTGAGTGGCAGCTCATTCCAAAGTTTCACTGTCTTAACAGTAAAAGAGTCGCCATAGCATTTTGTACGGCACAAAGGTATCTCTAGGATATTGTTAGTATGGGAACGAAGGTATTGAGAGTAAGTGGCGCTTGACCTCAAGAGCTTGAAGCGTTTCTTGAGGTACAAAGGAGTAACATGATGGTAGATGATGGTATAAAGGAGAGTGAGGGAATGTAAGTTACGTTTGTGTTTTATCGTCAGCCACTTTAGTTGGTTAACGAAACTGCGACACATGGTCGTACTTTCTCAGTCCAAAAATAAATCTTATTATAAGATTTTGCAGACGCAAATCTCTTCAATCCATCTTCTCAACCTACCTATGGCAGACAAATTCTACGACTAAGCTCAGAAACGTGAGGTGATCAGGAGTGCGCCATCCATCCTCACTTCCAAATTCACAACACTCGCACTAGGCTCCAAACAAACAATGTCTAATGTAATCGATAGTGAAGGATAATAAATTTTAAACAACTGTCTAGAGTTACCAAATATACACACCTGCGCCTTACTTGGATTTATAGATAACCCAAAAGATTTACACCACATACTTATTATATGTAGGAATTAATCCGAACGATCGCACTAGGAATATCGTTGTTGTTGATCAGTTAATTTTGATAACATTACTCTTTTCTACTTTTCTACTAGGATAGGATTTTCTGATGCTTTTCTACTCACTAAATAAAAGAATCACGGATATTGTGTTTCATAGATTTTTTAGGTTCACGCTTTATCCTACATATTGCAGGGTAGGCAGAGGGAACTGCAGAAACCATAGGAACCTAGTGTTAACACACTCCGTTGCTTAGTCCCTGCTTTCTCCTTCCCCGCTTTCCGCCTTTTTCGAGCGCCGCGCTTTGCCAAGTGTCCAGAGAAAAATGTAAATAGAAAGATCCATCTTCCCCGTGTGGAAATCGAACCCTCAAACCGCTGCATAGGCAGACGCTTACGCCTCTGCGCCACGACGGTACGATACATATATTAGCAAAATTTAAATTTTTGAAATTCATATTCTATTAAACATACAAACACACACATACACATAATAATAGTAAATGATGAAAATACTGTTACAAAACAATATCTTTTAATTAACATAGAAAATTGTTTTGTTTTATTTATTTAATTAGTATTTAATATCTATATTGCTAAATAGTGAATGGTGAAAAGAATGTGTCATAGCCCTACTTTAGGAAGGTCAGTTTGGTGTTTACTTGAGTTTGAAGCATTTACTTTTATAGCATAAGCTTGATTTGTAACCCTGTCTACAACATCAACCGTATAAGGATTTTTACTGTAATAATAAATTAAATGTAGCAAATTTGTTAAAATTCAAAAATTTAATATACATTATTTTAACATATTATATATTCCTATGTCCTATTTAACTTATATTTATAAAGATTTAATGATAAATATGAGAAATAATTATCTACAATTAAAATTTTATATCAAATACTATATTATTATTATTTTTTAAATGTACCTAACATTAAAAAAAAGGAAATAATCAAGTGCTACAGGCACTACAGGCACAGATCTATTAAACTAGGATAATAAAAAACGCACGCAAAAATTTTGTAATTGTTTCGTTTCATATGGGACAACTACATGTAATATGTTAGTTGTGTGTAGTAAAAATAATGAAATTATCAAAATAGGGCATTTACGTCTGTTGATATAACGTTCCTACATAGATCAAAAGAATGAATTCCTTCCAAAGTCGTTGCAAATACTTTATGCAAATATTTTAATGAAATAATAAAAGGGTAATACAATTATTATGTGGTTATTACTGTTAATGTTATTAATCCTTATTTAGACAATTCAGAAAAGATTATAAATATAAGCAATAACACCGAATCGGTGGTTGTACCAAATAGTAAGTAGCTTTCGCCACTTACAGATGCAAAGTCAAAAATAAACAAAAGAATGTAGAATTTATTATCTGTACGCTAAAAAAATATAAATATAGATTATGTGAATTATAAATTATAATTCACATAATCTATTTATATTTTTTAGCGTATTATAATTACTAATACTATATCAATACTTTTTTGTAAATTATAGTAATAACACCACACGGAATTGCTACATAATTAATGCATATACATATTTAGCTGTGTAAAAAAGTTAATAAAGATATAACAAAAACAGATTATTATCTTTTTAATTGTTTTTAACAGTTTACAGCCGCACATTTTATTGTATATTTCTGCAGATAAACATTATCCTTAAAAAGATGAATTATTAAAAAAAAACTTAATTAATATTAATAACATTTTTTTATTATATAATTTGAAAAAATTGTAACTAAATATTTCTTCCTATGATATGAGATATAAACCATAGGAAGTGAAGAATATATAAGTGAGTTAAATTACTGTTAGAAGACAGTTATGATATCGGATTCTCTAAAGACAGTAAGTAATTTACGTAAACGACTACGAATTGTAAAGTCTTTTTCTATATTTATTTTAATTTCTAAGCGAAATATTTTACTAATATTCAAATAAAAAAAAGAAATGAAAATTAACTCTTATCTTATTAATAATTATAAGATAACAATAATGATACTTACGAATTAATATGACAAACTTTACAATTTTCCAGGGATGCCAAAGTTTAAACTCACTATATCCGTTCATATGGGTAAGTCGTCGCTGTTCACGTGCCGGCCTACAACTGCGCGAGCCTCCGTTGTTCCACTCTTGTAGCTTTCTCCGATAACGGTATTCTTAGTGATATTTTTTTAATAGAAACACTTGCACTAAGATGCATTTTGAGATAGTGATAAAATGTACTTGGGATCTAATTATTATTATAATTTATAATAAGTGTGTACTATAAAGTATTTTTAATTAGATTAAATTATTATAATTTATAATAAGTGTGTACTATAAAGTATTTTTTATTAATTAGTAACAATATTAATTATTGCCTACCTAGTTTGGTAAATACGAAAATCCTGCAATTATTTATTTATTGTGTCAAAGTTATGCTTCTCTTACTTTTTTATGTGTCATTTAGGTGCTTTTTTGTGGGGCACGTAAAATATTCCATTCCACTTTTGGCATACTGCTACATTGCTTTCACGTATACGAAACCGAACATTTAAATAGCTTTGCACTAGTTGATTTAATCCAGATGCATATATATATATATATATATATATATATATATATATATATATATATATATATATATATATATATATATATATATATATATATATATATAATATATATATATATATATATATATATATATATATATATATATATATATATATATATATATATATATATATATATATATATATATATATATATATATATATATATATATATATATATATATATAAAATATATTCTTGTTGTCAAAAGAGTTTATTCGTAATACTTTTAACAGCAAATATATAAAATATTCTTGACTTGGTTTCAAAATAATGTACTGCGTGTTTCTTGCATCTCTTCTACGAGGCTCAACATATATCTAGATTATTTTTTTTAATTTGCATTGTATTTTTATAATATAAGTACACTTTAAATTCTATACTTACATAAATATAAGTAAGTATGTTTGCTATGATACTTATTATCAAACTAACTAAATTATAATAATCTTTATAAAAGTACAATAATAATAACAACCAATATACTTTATTGTATAAATAACTAAACATAAATAAGAACTAAAAAAGAAGTAGGTACTATAAGGGGACCTTATTGCTTAACGCGATCTCTTTCAGACAAAACCTTTAGATGTTGGAATTGTACTGGGTTGGGCGGTGCATTAAAAATATATATATTAATCAAATAAATAAATATATTTATAAACATACATACATAATATATAATCATTTATTTATACATTCATTAAAAACTACTACCATTAGTATTAGCTAACTATTAACGTAGCTGGATAAAATGTGCCGCAAAACAATGCTACCGTCTCATTAGAATTCCTATTGTCTCCTGTTGTTTACCTTTTAATCAATATGCAGTTATATTCAATTACTTAGGTACATTTATACCACTGGTCATTAAGTCATTTTGTTCAAATTAAATTTCGTTATTGAGAAGTACTTTTGCTAGAAAAATCTTAGTATAAGCCTAATTCGTTAAAATATTCCAAGATGTTCCAAGAACTCAGTCTTAATAATAATGTATTTTTTTTTTATTTATTAAATATTTTTATTTATGAGATATAGGTATATTACATTCCCCCGACATATCATAGAACCAGATAGTTGATCTCATTCTGTTGTTTATAAAACGTGTTTAATCAATTACATATAAGATATCTTAAGCTAATAGGTAACAATTATTCATTAAGAAGAAGATTGAGTAGATATTTTAATGTTATATTTAATTACTATATATGTAATTATATAAATATAAATATATAATATATTTTAATAATATTATTCCACTTTTAGTAGTTTAATAACCTTTTACCATGTAGATGTGCATTTTGTAATCACAATAGCGATCTTACGCTCTATATGCTCGATAGTAATAATTTGGTTTGTATGCATGTAATGCTTAGAGATTACAATCTAATTTGTACATTTGTATTCACATTTAGTAGAAAATCCATTAACTAAGGTTGTTTCGAACTGTCTAATGAATGTGAGGTACTTATATTAAAGTGTTTTTAAGGACTGACATAGAGATGACTTTTGTACTTTTTTAAATGTTTGAAATCAAACTAACGGTGTAAGTGGTGATAAACTATAAAATTTGTAAGGTTTTTCCCGCTTTACTACAAGTATATATGGAACCACTCTTATAGAACACAATGCGTGCTAAATATTAGTCTATTAGTAAACTATATAAAATATTAAGAAAAAAAATTAAGTCATTCCTTCTTATCTGGCTATGTTAAGCCTAAACGATTTATATTAATTTTATTGTTACTGTTTAAAGATTTTTACAATTTGCTAAAACAAAAGATTTACTTTGTCAAAATGTAATCATTATCTCAAGTTTGAATTGAACCTATAATTATTACATATTCAAAATATCAAACTTTCATTGGTACATTATCAATTTTTTTAATTCGTATATATTCATTATATAATACTGTATACACGTTATATTTCTTTCACATTATACTTTGTAATTATTTTCGTGTTCATAATGAATGATAACATATTTTTTATTTATATTATTTGTAAGATAGCATATTTTTTCCAGTTATATTTACTTAACGTTTTCGTTAGAAATGTAAATGTGGTGTCAAGGATCTCATTGAGTGTACCGTAGGTACTTATTTGTAAATGTTATTGTTAGGATAATTTTTGAGTTTGTCATGTAAATTTCATATTTTACAAGTTTCTACTATATAGGTGTCATAACTTGGCTTGTTTACATTTGAAAGTTAGCACAGTTATTATGAACTTAATAAAGATACATGTATTTTATATCTATATGACGGCGTTTCCATCTTATATCAGGTTGACAAGCTGTCAACCTAGCGAAGCGTCATTGTCGATGGTGAGGCGAGCAGCCATCTTGAACGAGACGGCGCCCGTTCACCACACTTATGACGAATCGCTGTGATTGCCGCCATATTGCCGTTTTGTTTGAACTATCTTAATTGATTTTTGTGTAAAAGTGCTGTGTATTCGAACTATTCCTGTGATTACAGTGATTATTAAATTTTAATTAACATCTTGGACTGGAACGTTTATTTTACCACGCCCATCTACCCGCTCTAAATAAAAATGAGTTCTGGTGAAGGCCCTTCTGGCTTTTCATCAGAAGTGGGATTCGATGGTGCCCAAATTGAGAGTCAACGGACAAAAACGGACGCCGAAAAATTACTAAGCAGTATGGAGGCGTTGTTATCTCGAGTTCTCGCAACTCAGCAAACACCAACTGTCAACACTACCCATTCTACGCAATTGTTACCTTTTAACCCAGACGACGAAGAGTCTGACGTTGAGGCTTGGTGCAATTTAACCGAAGCTATCGTTCTTAAGAAAAATTTAGACGGAATAGACTTGCTCATGGCCCTTACCAGCGCCTTGAAAGGACGAGCTTCAGCCTGTATTACTAAACTGAATATAAACGAAATGACCTGGACTGTAGTCAAGCAATGTCTAATGGCGAAATTTTCAAAACCAAAGTTGCTGCATGATTACTTCGACGACATATTAGGATTTCAAATCGCTGCCAAAGAAACAGCTTCTGAATCTGCACTACGTCTGTGGAACTTGATCGAACGGATTCCGAAGTGCACGATGCCTGAAGAAGTAGTTACTGGATTTGTGATATCAGTACTGTGTAAAAAGGATGGACTAATACGTCGCGAATTAAATGCTCACAATATTACGACTCGCGTTCAACTATTTCGAGTACTCGGAGGTGTGTCCTTAAAACGCCGATCGGATGGTGGTGGAGATACCAGTGAGCCTGAGATCAAGCGCCTCCGGTCAGTTGAAAGATTCTCAGGCAGATGCATCTTCTGTGGAATAATAGGACATCGTTTCGCAGACTGTCGAAAACGTCGTGACAACTTCAGATTTGCATCTCAAGAGGTACCCAGCTCATCGCGAACATTGGAGAACACAACTCCCGTGTCTTGCTACACTTGTGGAAAAAGAGGGCACGTGACAACTAACTGTCCTGACAAGAAGAATGGAAGCAAGGCTGCGGTCAAGGAGGTCCAACATTGTGAGCACCGTCCGTCCAGGGGTACTTTGAAAACATCTTCCGGTGAGTCTGTCCTTTTTTTATTTGATAGTGGATCATCTTGCTCGCTTTTAAAAGAAAGTTATTGCGATAAACTTTTGGGTACTGCGCGTAAAGACGTTGTTTATCTTAGTGGTATCGGTGGCAATGATCTGCTATGTACTACACAAATTCTGAGTGAGGTTAAAATCGGTGATCGCTTTATTACTTTGCTTTTTCATGTAGTACCGGATTGCAACATATCAGATCCTATTATAATTGGCAGAGATATTTTTGATTTAGGGTTATGTGTTAAAATTGACAATGATAATCTTGTTATATATGCCAAAGAACAATCAAATATTTGTAATAAATCGGATCCTTTAGATTTAAATCAAATTGATACAGATTTACAAGGGTGTGATAAGGAAATGTTGATTTCAATTTTAAGAAAATATTCTAATAGTTTTATCGAAGGTACACCGACTAAACGAGTTAAGACAGGAGTATTTGAGATAATATTGGTAGACCCTCAAAAAGTAGTGTATAGGCGTCCTAACAAACGTGCACCTATAGAGAAACAAATAATTAGGGAACAAGTCCAAAAATTGTTAGATGCTGGAGTTATCCAAGAGAGTTCCTCTCCTTTTGCAAGCCCGATTGTCCTCGTGAAAAAGAAGGACAATTCGTATAGGCTTTGTGTAGATTATAGGGAGTTAAACTCTAATACTGTACCGGAACATTACCCTTTGCCCCGCATTGACGAACAAATCGACCAGCTTGCTGGGGCCAACTTCTTTTCTTCTTTGGACATGGCTGCTGGCTTTCACCAGATCCCTGTCCATCCCAACTCAATTCAGAAAACAGCCTTTGTCACAAATGAGGGCCAGTACGAATACCTCGCCATGCCATTTGGGTTACGAAACGCGCCTTCAGTGTTTCAGAGATGTATCACAAAGGCATTTAGCCACCTTAAAGAAAAACCTTTGATATATATGGATGACGTGTTGGCCTATTCAGTGGACATTTCTGAAGGTTTGCGGCGCCTTGATGATCTATTGGCTGCACTATCAGAAGCTGGATTTTCAATTAACCTAAAGAAGTGTAAGTTTATGAAACAAAAGATAAACTACTTAGGATATTCTATTCAGTCTGGTGAAGTTAGGCCCAACTCACAAAAATTCAAGCGTTGATAGATGTCCCATAGCCCAAATCAGCTACAAATGTTCGACAATTCCTCGGATTGGCATCTTATTTCCGAAAATTCATCCCCAATTTTACTCATATAGTTGGTCCTCTCTACCCACTTACGAAACTCAAAGGACGTATTACCTGGACTCCGGAACATGAAAGGATACGTAAACAGTTAATAGACATTCTTACATCCGAACCCGTACTTACCATATTTGACCCCGACCTCCCTATAGAGCTGCATACTGACGCTAGCTCCGATGGGTATGGAGCGATCCTCTTGCAAAAGAAAAACAACCTTCCCCATGTAGTAGAATATTTTAGCCGTCGGACGTCGGATGCGGAGTCGCGCTATCACTCTTACGAACTAGAAACTTTAGCAGTAGTAAGAGCAATAGAGCACTTCCGACATTACCTGTACGGCAGGAATTTTGTAGTTGTTACCGACTGCAATTCATTAAAAGCGTCAAAGTCTAAGAAGGACTTAACTCCTCGCGTATATCGATGGTGGGCATATTTGCAAGCCTACGATTTCGATATCGTGTATCGTGAAGGCAGTAGGATGGAACACGCTGATTTTCTGTCTCGGAACCCTTTACCGGATCCAGATTCTGACAATACCACAGAACTCGAAAAATCTCAAATTCAATCTGTTAATTTTATCGAACTCCACCACGGCTGGCTATCTGTTGAACAGAAACGAGATGCCGAAATCCAAGATCTTATTTCGAAATACCATAACAATAGTTTTCCTGAGACTGTAGCTCAAACTTACGATGTAAGAGAAGGCATCCTCTACCGGAAAATTGTTCGGAATAAAGTAGTATCCTGGCTGCCAGTAGTTCCACGATCTCTTATTTGGAGCCTTATAAATCATGTACACACTGAATTACAACATCTAGGTAAAGAAAAAACGCTTGACAAGCTTTATGAGAAATATTGGTTCCCGGACATGTCTAAATGTGTCCGAAAATACATAGACTCGTGCATCATTTGTAAGGCATCCAAGGGCCCATCCGGACCTCAAGCCGTTCAGCTTCACCCGATTCCAAAGGTACCTGTACCGTGGCATACGATTCATATTGACTTCACGGGAAAGCTGAGCGGAAAGAGTGATCGGAAGGAGTATTGCTCAGTAATCATAGACGCTTTCACAAAGTTCGTTTTACTGGAACATACCTTGTCTCTTGACGCGAAGAGTGCGATTAATGCACTACAAAAAGCAGTTAATCTTTTCGGAGCACCAAAAAGAATTATTGCGGACCAAGGCCGTTGCTACATCAGTTCTGACTTTAAGTCATTCTGCAATGAGCATAAAATAGAACTTCATTTTATAGCGACGGGTTCCAGTAGAGCAAATGGTCAAGTCGAGCGAGTAATGCGTACTCTCAAGAGCATTTTAACTATAGTAGAAAACGACCCTAACAAAACGTGGCGTGACGAACTAGGAAATATACAACTTGCCCTAAATAGTACCAAGTCTGCTATTACTAAACATTCACCATCAGAGCTTATGTTCGGGATTAATTCCGATTCTTTAGGTATGGCCAAAATAAACTGTATCGATAACAATAATGCGGTTCGCTTGGATGTCGATTCGATTAGAGAGGATGCTTCGATAAATATTCAGAAAGCTGCTGAATCTGAAATTGTTAGATTTAACCGCGGTCGCGCAAAAATTAAACCCTTTTCCAAAGGTGATTACGTGTTCATTAAAAACAACGAACGCAATAAAACTAAATTGGATAGGAAATTCAGGGGTCCTTTCGTAATTACAGAAGTTTTAAATAATGATCGTTACGAGCTTAAAAACATAGCAGGTAGTTTCAATCGAGTTCTTAAATACTCTCACGAGAATTTGCGCGCAGTGCCCCAGGGACATATCGGATTACTAGAAATCGCGACTAGTCTTTTGAATGAGGATGAGGCCGAGACGGCGTCGGATAATCAAGAAAATATATTGGGCTTTAACAATGAGAACGAGTCAGTAGACCGTCTAGACACCTTGACCGTATGCTCTGATACCGCTTCCGGGGACTCACGTACTATGACAGCCAACTCAGACACAATGAGTGCTCATTCAGACCCCGAAACGTGGGACGTTATTTACGAAGTTGAAATACATTAAAACAAGACAATTCACTATCATAGGTAGGTATTTGTCTACTCACTATACTTACTGCTAGGTATTGAATGTGTAATGTACGTCGTGAATATTTTGAATGTTTAGAAATTTGTTTGATTAGATGATGCACGCCTTAGTCTCAGAGAGTAGACGAAATTTGTCGTCCGAGCCTCACCCATGCAGAGGGTCAGCTTGTCATGTGATGAACCTAGTATCATTCGACGAAAATTGTCGTCCGAGTCGGGTCCATTCCGAGGGCTGACTTGTCCTGGATGATTGCTAGTTATAAGTGAGACGAAACGTGTCGTCCGGGCCATGTCCTACCAAGGATTGGCTTGTCTGGCTTTTCGCAAAGACGAAAGGTGTCGTCCGGGTCATATCCTGCCAAGGATTGGCTTGTCTGGCGATTCGTAAAGACGAAAGACGTCGTCCAGGTCATATGTCGGATGGGATAGACCTGTCAGGATGTTCAAATATGTGAAATGTGATTGGTCTATCTGTGGTGCTGAGTAGATGATAAATATCATTAAGTCAAGATGAACGAGCAGATTACGCAGTTAACTTAATTTGTTTCAGGTTAAACGCCCGTGGACGGTCGAATGTCAGTCTGGCCGTGACGGCGTTTCCATCTTATATCAGGTTGACAAGCTGTCAACCTAGCGAAGCGTCATTGTCGATGGTGAGGCGAGCAGCCATCTTGAACGAGACGGCGCCCGTTCACCACACTTATGACGAATCGCTGTGATTGCCGCCATATTGCCGTTTTGTTTGAACTATCTTAATTGATTTTTGTGTAAAAGTGCTGTGTATTCGAACTATTCCTGTGATTACAGTGATTATTAAATTTTAATTAACATCTTGGACTGGAACGTTTATTTTACCACGCCCATCTACCCGCTCTAAATAAAAATGAGTTCTGGTGAAGGCCCTTCTGGCTTTTCATATATATCTTTACATATACTTTATTTAAATTTACTTATTTATTTATTGCTTTGTGAAGTATAGATTTATAGATGATGTTGAGCTTTTTATTTACGATAAATTAAATTACAATTATGTCTGCTTTTTACTTCAATTAGGCGCATATATATTACAATTTTTTTTTACAAAAAATAATTTAATATGATAAATTAGGCAAACACTACCTTTTATTTCTTAAACCAGTAAAATATTAACAATATATGAATTATTTTTTTTGCTTATTTTCATATGATTTAAAATTCAAATATAGGTATTCTTGTATTGTAAAAGGAATTAAATTTTAATTATTTTTAATTTGGTATTAGTAAAATATTTTTGGTTACTGTTTACGGCCAATAAAGGTATTTATACAATTATCAAATTCCGGCTCGATTTCAAATAACAAATAAGATTTTTCGTCAAATTTTCGTATTGTTATTAGTAGCGCCATCTATACTTAAACAGTTGTAAGGGATATAACATGTATATGTATATATCACAAAAACAGTTGACTTAAGCTTAAAAATAACTTTCTTTTTAATCGTTAATTTATATAGTATTTATCATATTTTTTTTAATGTTAACTTCGTACATATTTACTTATAATTTTTTTTAATTTGGCCATCTATGGTGTTGGTGACAAAGTGTATTAATATTTAGAACTGTCACTAGATGGCGCTATGTAGAGATTGCTCAATCTTCATGCTCACTGATGAATAGAAAAATAATCAATAGTTACTTATTAATATACGTTTTAGGTATAAATTTATATTAATAAGAAACAATAGATAGACATAATTATTATATGTTTATTTATTATTATGCTATACTTAAATTAATTAATATACTATATATAATATTTGCAATCGGCTATTAAAATATTTATTCAATATGTGCTTTTATTTACAATATATAATACGAACTTTATTTAATTTGACATCGAGCGTAGACCGAGAATTGAAATCGAGTGTAAGCCATAGATCTAATAGACTATTTGAAATCGAGTGTAAGCCATAGATCTAATAGACTAGATGGCGCTCACAAATAAAATGTAAATCATTGTATATGCATTTTTAATTTTGCAGTGCAGCACTGCAGTAGCAATATATTTGGTTATATGTTACATATTAAAAAAATAGAAGTAAATTTATTGTAAATAATATGAAACCTTTCGATAGCATTATAAAATTCACACCGTCAGAAGCATGGGAGGTCCCTAGGATGCAATGAATAAACGAGGTTCCCGGATGCGATAAATTAACCTGGATCATAAAAGACTAGTATATATAAGTGCTTAAAAATATAATATAAATAAAATAATAATTATTAATGCATCAGAACTACTGAATTCGAGAAGAACTGTTGGCACGTATAGAAAATTTGATGATAAGTAAGTCATGCCCAATTGCATCATTGCTGGTTGATGGGTGAAATAATTACGAATTCGCAAGCGGGTATTTACGGATGAAGTTTTAATGTACCACGTTCGGGCCATAGGAACTGATCTAAATCAATTATCATAAGTATCGTCGTCGACCGGGAGAACATATTATGCACTCATACGAGTATGTATACAAATGACAGATTACCACAAAAGATAGTAACAAACCGGTCATGTCAAAAGGTACGACCGATGAAGAAGTCTGCTGTGTAGAATAACTATTTAATTTTTTAAATAAAAATAAAAAATAAATAAAAATATAATTTTATTATATGTGTGTATTTAATTAATATATATAGTATACTTTAAACATTAAGTACCACGTTTAACAACACACTAAAATTGTTTTCTACTTAAATATTTATATTTATTTATTTTCTATTTATCGTTTTTCTAACTGATTGGATTCATCACAATAAGTTGAAAACAAATGAAATATGTAAGTGTCTTCACGAAGATGTATTTACCTTTTATCCATTATTTTTTTAATACGTCAATTGAATTTTCTTCTACCCTCGCCTTCCGTCCAGCTATTATATACCTACTGAACAGAAGTGTTTATATAGAAAAATAGGTAAGTTTCTTTTTTATTTTCGTACAATAATGAAACGTATTATGTTTTAGTAATAATGAGGTCATAGATCAAGAATCAAAAAGTGTTAGCTATTTTGTACAAATTGTTGGAGGTTTTTCCTGATATTCTTTTAAGTCAACCTCTTCCTAAATTGTTCACAAAATAAAACAATAGATATGTACGTCAGTGAATTTGCGGAAAAACCAGTTATTATTAGAAATATATAATTTTTGAAGTTGTGATTAATCAAATCTAATGTAATCAAAAAATCTGCTATTCGGGCAATTATATTGAAATAATCTAAAAATACATTGTCGTTGTTAAATGGTCGCTATACCTTTTTGCCCTTACGTGCATCTAAAACTGTGTGATATTTCAACACTGTGGCGTTAATTTTTTTATTGCTCCCATAATAAATAAAAATGAATTATGTAATATTTGTATATATTACCTTAACGGGAAAAGTTATGAAGTTTGACTTCGATGTTATATTATTTTATGCACGTATATATTATATTTATATGTATTCTGTTATAAATATATTTAATGTTTTTCCTATCTTTATGATATATAATTAAAAAAATATGTTGTCTCCATCATGTAAGTTGTCTTTTCAAAGACTTCATTTTTTACTGCCAAAAATAAGTAGTTTAAGTCAATTTCTAGTTTTAGTCATTTTCTGTCACTTAAACTAGCGTGTATATCAAATAAATGTGCGTATATATATATATATATATATATATATATATATATATATATATATATATATATATATATATATATATATATATATATATATATATATATATATATATATATATATATATATATATATATATATATATATATATCGTGTAAATTTTACAAAATAAATTCTTCTTATGTTTATTTGCTAACTTATTTGGTTTGGCTTACCATTTAAGTATGTTGTATAATGTAGTGCACATTTCATTTCGTTTATAGTAAAATAACGAGCAACTACAATACTCATTTTGTCTTAAATTAATTTTATGTTATATTGAAACATATGTCAATATAAAATGATGATTGCGAAAGCATTTTGAATACGTGATTATTATAAATTTATTTACATATGTAGAATATGACATACATACGCAACCAAGATAATCGTAAATCATGAAAAATATTGCACTAAAACTAACGCTATACTATTTATTGATAAGTAGGAAACCAGATTTTGTACTTAATTAGATTTTTAAACTTTAGTTTTACTTAACTATACTTATAGCAAATATAAAATTATTATATTTAACATTTCCTACTTTGTCAAGGCAAAACGCTCTAAAAAGTAAAACATGACATTACGACAAAAAATGTATTTGTGCCAAAAATAAATATCTCAAATATTTCAATTTTTAAGAAACTACAGTGCCGGATGTAATACCTATGTAAAATGATTAACAGCCTCTTAAAAATGTTAAATTCTTCTTAATATGGTGGTTGATTTATAAGACAAGTAATATGTTAAAAATTCCTAGTCTCATGATTTTGATGTTCTTGGCTTAGGATATCGATTATTTTCAATCGATTAATTTAAAATTTTTATTATGCTGACGTTTCCTTTAGATCGTTTGTCATACAATTATCAACAATTCTAAATACAATTTCTTGAATTAATGTTTTTAGTTTACTTAAATCCTAGAAGGCGCATAATAAAAACTAAAAAACATAAAATATCAATTGTTACTAGAAAAAATTGTTTATCGTAAAGCAGTCATTTATCATAAGCAGATATAAAATGTACTTATTTGTAATTGGAAAAACCTGGACTTTTAAATGTAAAAATAATGTGAATAGCATAATACGTGGAGGTTAAACAAAATTTGAATAAATCTTTGCAATTTTTTTGCTTTCTAGTTATATTTCTTACGATTGAAAAATATCATTAGTTGTTAAAAATACGAAAATAACGTAGATTTATGTCGAAGGAATGAATTCAAAAATGGAAAGCTTTTGAAGTGTGTTCATACTGTATTTATTATTTAAAGTATAAATATTATTTTTTAAAACTCTTGAAAACTGAAAATATTTTTTTATTGAAAGAAAATAGTTTCAGCATAACCATAATAACTGTTTCAAAAAACAGTCATTGTACATTACATGAACTATGTCAGTTCCCATTGTAAATGACAACGCATTGTTTTGCTAACGACAGGTTGTTTGTATTATCAATCGGCCACGTGAAGGTCGTAAGCACGAGCTCTAAGACGAGGGTGCAGACTAGCTTTGTAGGGAGAGTGCGCGCGCCGACCGACAGTCCGCCAGCCGCCTCCGTCAGTCGCTCAGTCGATGTAGAGCCTCGCGCGTACTCGTAACTAACCGAATTTTTTATTTCATCGAAACCCACGCGCGAGTCTCGTTCCAATTTTATCATAATTACAAATATCATTAGAAATTTTTCCGTTTTCGTTTGAGTAAAACGAAATTTTCGGAGATAAGTGCTTCTTTATATTGGTGTCCGTGATCAGCTGATTCCAGATTTTGGTGATATAGTGCAAACATTTGGTGAGTTGTTCAAGCATTTTAGTACTGATTAAATGTTGATTTGTGTTAAGTAAACGTTTTCGCATAGTTCACAAGAGTTTTGAAAGTATTACAAGGCGATCACGGTCCTCGGGGGTTCTGACTTTGAATTGATTCTATCTATAGACACCATAGATATCTTTAAAACAAGCAATTATTTTTAATTGCAAAATATTTGTAGTATGAACAGTCTACATTTTTTGCCCTAATTGTAATGAAGATAAGAAAAAAGTATATAATTTTTATAGGCTTTAATCTACTATTTTAAAAATTATACATACAGCGTTACGAGTAGATTAAACCGGAAATCCGCGGTTGCACGGTTAATAAACACTGCGAATCGTAACAGAGAAGTTTGCAGATTGTTCCTGTTTCGAACCAAATTATAACGGCCTTTTGTATCTCAAGGTAAAGGTCCTTAGGCGAGGCTGTCAACTTAACAAGCGGACTTGTTCATATATATCTTAACAAGCTTTTATATAGGAGTAAACTAAGTTTTGGTAAACGAATATATGAAAAAAATATATTCGCTTTATAACTTAATTAACTTTACAAGGCAAACAAGATATCAATGAATTACAAAATATTTTCTGTTCGTATATATATTTGCAATCACTATGTTTTGCAAAATTGTGAAACAAGTTACAATGAACGGAATCTTCTGTGGGCCATTGCCAAATAAATGTAATTTGAACTGTTTCGCATATTAGTCATAGGTCTAATCTAGTAAATATATCTCAAAATAAATACGAATATTAATTAATTGGTTAAAGGAATCATAGCATTAGATGTAAATTTATTAGCAATAATTACTTATGATTCGTTATAGCTGACTAATACTAATAAAATTAACCTGAATATAAATAAAAATAGCAAAGTTTAATTTCAAGAGCAAAAAACTTAAATGATATTTTTCAAACTGAAAACGAAACTTCCAAACAATTCCGTAAGCACGATAAAATATGTAAAACATCGACGAATGTCATAGCGTCAAAATATGAATAATTATATATATTATGTTGGTAGCTCAATCATAGTAGCGTCAGTCTTCCGAGTTCGCAATCGAGCCGGCATGTGTGCGTGTTGAGAAATAGCCGAGAAGGCCGACTGGTTGCCGTTGATTTGCGCGTTCCCGATCATCTTAGTTCACAATTAGATACGAAATATCGCAGACGTTATGTAAATATTAATTTAGTTCATTATAAGCTTTATTTAGTCATGGCATATCTGTGGTATCTTTACAAAAAACAGTCATAATTTATTTTACAAACAAAAAATGTGAATTTTTAAGTACAAAGGGTTTTGAACAATCATTTATACAAAGCGTTTCGTTTAATTATATACATATATGTAAATTTAGAATAAAGAGTTAACATATATACATTAATTATGTTTTTTTCTGAATAAGCTTTGAAATGTTTCTATTAATTTTGTTGAAAGATATTAGTAGAGGGCAAAAGCTTTATAAAGTGATGTCAGACATCAGCAAAAACATTTTAGTTTTTATAATTTCAGATATAATATTTTTTGCTGGCATGTTACTAAAAAAACGTCTAGTACGTAGATAATTTAATATGTTAAGCTTGTCAATATATCTTTGATTTTTAGCGTTCCGTATTGCAAAAGAATAATCTAGTCTAGTCTAATATCAAAAGTCCTTTGCAGAAGAAATAAATCAAAGTCAATACAAGAAAAAATAATCGATTGACGCTCGTGAGAAACCAGATCATGAAATATGAAACTTACAAGAGGTGACAGCTCACATTATTAATGTAGGGAAAATATAACATATACATAGAAAATAACTATGATAAAGTTAAATTTATTATAATTAATTCTATATCGAATTGATTGCATTAGCCCGCAAATTCAAATTTCTTGACGTTTTTAGACTGTTATAAGTTGTAGTACGTATGTACGATCTATTGATCTACAACATTTTTGTTATCATTTTTTTTTTATTTTAGGCTAAGCATATAGTTGCTACTTAGTTATTCCGTTGTTACTTCGGGTAAACGATGAACCCAATAACATTTTGGGAAAAAAATAGATAAACTTGCGTTAATGTACCTACATTTTCATGTTGAATGAAGTCTGTTGTACAAGTGAATAAGATACAAGACCAAATAGCGCATGGTAATAACTTGTTTCCATTTTACAATATATTTATTCGTAAAACATTTGATCAAATAATCAATAAGTAATCACTTTTTTCCTAACATACTTAACTTTAAAATATGTAATCATTTCACTACTTTTAGCACATTCAATAAAACCGTTATTAAGTTATTAAGTAGCACTTTTATCCAACAAAGAATTATAACTTGTAACTTTTTTTATTTGTGCCCTTTGATTAAGCAGACACTAAATATTTAGGTAAATTGGCTAGTTATGACTTTTCTGAATTTATCCTGCACAAGTGTGTGTGAACAAAATATATTTTACTTTAACAGCGTTTATAATTACATTTAACTTGTATACTTATATTTAACTAAAGCAACATCTGATGTTCCCGTATAGTAATTATATTTGATATTTGCGTGACTGACTGTTTTTCTTATAATGTATTAACGTCAAACTAGCGTCATCACTTATTTTTAAATTAGCTACATACATTCTTTATATTATGTGTAATATTTTTCATTTAAGCATACAAGAAGTTTAAGCAAAACAATCTCGCAGATTCATTGTAGGACGTATTGATAATTAATTCATTCATTTTAGGCTGGCTCTGGCCTATAATTGATTTTGAGAAATTGCACACCTGATTTATATTGGCTATTCCGCTTAATAAGCATTTTCAATTAGTATTTAAAATAAAATATGGAACATCTAAAGAAAGATCATAATAGCCTGAAATTATAACAAATAAAGAAATGTCGACTTAACAACTGTTCTTCATTACTTTAATAAACACTTTTAATTATAGACCTTCAAAAATATATAATCGGAGATTAAGACTATCGTGATGCAGTGGGACAAAGTTAGTTATTATTTCGGTAGTTGCGAGTTCAATCTCTATTTAGGGACGCAATTATTTTGATATACGCTTCGGTAGCTCAAAAACGTAGCACAACCACGATATCTCGAATTTGGTTGGATAGTTAAAAACATAATGTTTCACTATTGTTGGATTTGCCCAGCTCTTTTTCCATTTACCATCCGTTGTTAAAAGTTACAGACTTTTAATAACGGGTGGTAACCATTTACCACATTTAAGTTTATATCCATATATAAACTAGGATTATAAAGCCTAGGCATCTAATAGTTACTAATATATAGAATGTAAGATATACATTACATTGTGTAATATCAGTATTCGATGAATATTTTACATGCACGAATAAAAGTAATTTCTGGGTCAGTGTCAACTTCTATAACGAGTTTAAAACGTGTTATTTTTATTGAATTTTCTTACTTTATGAATGGCCTAGTTTTATGAATATTACCAAATATTGTAAACTTAATAGCATAAAAATAATTAATGATACATATAAATTATATTGATTCATTCTGAGGTAGATTCAAAATGTATATGCATTAGGCAATGCATTTATTTCGAAACTGTATCACATCATCGTTTCGACTTAAAATCGTTCAAAGGTCTTCATAATAATAACAAATTTATCATATTGCATTTATTTTTAAACAATTTCCCGTTTCATGTCCCTTTCAGTGTAAACATGATATATACATATATATATGTTGGTTTAAATATATTTTTTTTTAGCTTCACGCTTTATCAACAAGACAGGGTAGGCAGAGGGAACTGCAGGAACCATAAGAACCTAGTGTTAAGACACTCCGTTACTTAGTCCCAGCTTTACTCCGTCCCCACTTTCCGCCGTTTTGAGTGGCGGAACGAAAAGCATTGCAAGCATATTTGGAAGGCATTGCGTGTTGAGTGGCGGAACTCAACGCCGCGCTTTGCCTTAGATGCCAGAGCGAAGAAAATGGAAATAGAAAAATCCATCTTCTCCGACTGGGGATCGAACCCAGTAACCGTCGCGTTACAGGCAGACGTTCCGCCTCTGCGCCACGACGGTCCTCTTGTTTAAATATATCGTATTTTAAGTTGGTTTGTTTTAACTTTGTTTGTATATGTTTAAAGTTTCTAATTTCAAACACAATATCACTTTTCTTGTATAAGCACTCCTCTTCTAACGGTTTAAGATAGAATATTAAAGCTGGTTATTTTTATATTTAAAAAACACCTATTTGTATTTATAGCTATTAGTAACTACAACTTTACTACATATACTACAAAGTTACAAGATTAATTTTAAACTACGAGTAAACTGTTACAAGATGGCGTGTGAACATAAGGCATATATTAAATGATTAGATCAAAAAATTTCGGTCCAATGGCACAGAGAAAGCAGTGAAAGCATAAAAAGGACGGTGAAACACCCAAATTACCGTTGACCGGTTGGCAACTAGACGAGACGAACTAACAGGTTTTAATATGCCACAATCATTTACTTTTGGACTGATTTAATCTTTACCTTTTTAGTTGTATTTAATTAACGGTATTAAAATTGCTCTTTCAACTTTGTGTAAGCATGTAACGATTCGATAAGTTGTTTCAAAAACAATGAAATATCTACCATAAAAATATTGTATTTAAACATGAATAATTTTAAGTAATAACTGTGCTAAATTTTTGAAGGTAAGTATGTAAAAGTTTTTTAAGTATTTACCTACTTACAACAATTCGTGAGAAGTATTCAAACTGGATATTGGAAATGGACAACCCATACGAGAAAATAAGTAAAAATTCTTCGTTATTATTTTTTAATTACTATATTAATAATGATACCTAAATGATTATTGTTTTACCTAAATATATTTTTATGAACGTTATTTTCGCCGTTGACCTGCTTTCATTAACTTGGTACGGACCCCTTGTTTTGCGAGATAAGCTCGCACTTGACCGATATTTATTTCAAGGTCAGTTAATGAGCAACATAAATAAAATAATAATTATCTTATTTCTTTGTATTATATTTTTTAAATCCATCTAAAATCCATTAAGCACTTACTACTTAAGATAAAGTCTTTTTTATTCATAAAATCCTGAAAATATTACATGCATTTACTTTAAAATTGAATTAATATTCATAAAGCAGTTGAACTCGCATGGGATACAGATAAACAATTATACTTAAAACTTAGTGATTTCCATACAACATGATATTAAAATTGAAGAAGCTTATGCTGACTGGCCTCTCGGAACAGAATAACGATACGATTCGTACAAGTATATTGTACTACATTAAAAAAGCTTATTTGTTTTTACATATATATTTATAAGAAATGAAGCTTTAAACCTATAATGGTTAAAATACGGGAAGCTAAGGAATAGAATGTATATATTTTTTGTAAGTTCAAGTTACGACGCTACTTTTCTTTGCGTAGCTATGCGTAGTGATTTTAATATATATTATAATTATAGAATAAGTGATTAAATTACTGCACGCATGGTTAGTTTATATTTTATATAATTACTTTATTCATTATGTTAATATTAAGTAGAAATTGATTGACATTTCAATTAGTTGGTTATATTTCTTCCTTTCCAGTATTTAATATCAAACTGTAGTCATACGCAATTGTATTACTATAAAAAATATCAAAATTCTAAATATTTGATTTTTGCAATAGCTGCTGGTCCATGCGTAGACCAAATCATTAAGCTATACTTACCTGTTCCTAAGCCATACATAAACATAGACCAGTAACAGAGACAAGTAGGATGGAGTAACTTATGATTACATTTCATCTTCTGAAGTTATTTTATATCTTGTCATTTAATTGACGAAATATTTTATTAGCATAGGTATAAAAACGTATTATTACATAATAAAAAATATAACATAAACAATAGAAAGTGCATTAAGAAATGCAATCTCCACATAGATATATTAAATTATTATGCATGTCGTGCTGAAACTAAATTTCTCTAAGGCAATTACGTCTAAGTATGATTTGAGTTATAAATAAGCTCGAAGACGGAAAAGAAATAGAAATACAATTTCGTCTTATAAATTTATATAATTTAAATATATTTTAATTATATAAATTTATAGATGTAGAGGACCGTCGTGGCGCAGAGGCGTAAGCGTCTGCCTGTAAACGCGACGGTTTAAGGGTTCGATTCCCACTCGAGGAAGATGGATTTTTCTATTTCCATTTTCTTCACTCTGTAAACTAGGCAAAGCGCGGCGTTGAGTTCCGCCACTCAACACGCAATGCCTCAAAAAGGTGGAAAGTGGGGACGGAGAAAGCAGGAACTATGCAACGAAGTGTTTTAACACTAGGTTCATATGACTCCTCTGCCTACCCTGCAACATGCGGGATAAAGCGTGAAGCTAAGAAAAAGAAAAAAAAAGAGAAAATATATTTTGCAATATTATTTTATCATCAATAAAAAAAATTGTTTTTATGACTAAAATAGTGTTTCTAGATTATGAATTGACAACGCTATGGTTAATAAATAACATTACATTAAAAATATAACTATTACTGTTTAAGTTGCTCATACATTGTTATAAGAATATAGAAAAGGTTATTCTATTTATTCAATTATAAAATAATATATTTATTTTTATAACCATTGAAAAAATAAAAAACTCCTATAGTAAATACTATAATTATAATTAATTAAATTTATATTATACTGGCTGAAATCAAATATTTTTTTTAATTACTACTAAAAATGTAAATAAAACGGGGATGTCTGATTATATTTGCTAATATCTACGAAGTAAGCACCAGTTAAATTAATAAATTATTTAGCTTAGTTAGATTATACTCTCTCTTCATTTCTAATACTATAAATTAAAAAAATTAATAAGTGTTTCAGGCTTAGTTACAAGAGGCAGTCTGACTATAAACAGTATGCTTGTGGGTTCGATTCCTTATTAGAAAGAATGAATGCCTTTTATTCTCCTCGTTCTGGTAACAAGACAAATGGCGGCGTTGAGTTCCGTCACTCAACACACAAAATATCAAAATAAAAGAACGTAGTAGGAAACAGTATATTCCTTTAGCTAACCTGCAATATGCGGTTTACATACTAAAAAATATTTTCTTTTTTAGCAATAAAAATATATAAATCATAATATTAGTATGAGTCGGATGATCTATAGATATAAATAGTAAATACCATGAACATGTATAGAATACAGCTGCGTAATTTGCAGCTCTGTGTGAGGTTGCTACTTGCTAGCTGCTACACATACATATGACATTGATTTATTGACTAACAAAGAGATCTTATTCATAAAGATTTTTGTATCAATACGATTCATAATATTGAATGTCGTAAATCAAAACATTGCGCACCTTAGGCGATGACTTAAAAATTTAGAACTTAGCGGGAAACGGAGTGTCTTAACACTAGGCCTCCTCTACACTAATTACTATATGTACCACATGTATATTTTAATTATGTGAAGCACAATGCTGTTATTTTTTTATGAAAATGATAAAATATGCTTTATATTGCTTTTAAAGAGTTAAAAAAATAGCAAACATAAGTGTTATACCAGCGATGCCGCCATATTTGAAATTTGTTCAAATAACAAACAAAAAATTTGTCCGTGACTCGTTAGAATGTCTATTTTCATATGTTCCACTGCCAAGAGGGAGTTAGTAAAAAATGGTTAAGTGCGTGTTGTTATTGTGTACCAAAAAAAAGTATTACATGTCAACATTGGTGAAATTAAGATTTTATTAAAAAATTGCAGCAAAAACTTATAAAGATATAAATTTCATAGTACGAGATAAATATTAAATATTTATATTCTTTCTGTACTCTAAGAAACTGTAAATTTGGATATTTAGTATTAACTTCAGCTTACTATCTGCACATGGTAGACGAACAGTCATATGCAGGAAGAAAAACGAAATACAATGTGGACATGCGAAATCTTCTTAACTATTTTTTTTTTATTATCCCAGCAAGTTAATGGTATACCACTGTATCAGAAGGCCCCGAAATAAACTTGTAATGGTTTCTTTTTTTTTTTTCGTGATAAGTAGGATAACATCACTTATACATGTATCATTTTCTACTTGGTATTATTTTACAAATATATTGTTAACGTATTTATAGTAAATTTAGGTGTAAAATTTCGAAGTTATTGTAAATAAATGTATGCTATATACTATATTATATATTGTATCTAACTATTAACTTATGCTTTTAAAATGGCCTAGGTATTTTAAACGTCGATTTTTTCATCTTGCGCTGCAATGACAAAGGGATTTGCGCAATTATAAATAAAACCAATTTAACTTTACTTGTCTCGTTGCACTCCTATTTACCTCCTCTTATTTAATACATATGAAAAAAACACAGCTCTGAAAAACCTTAATTAAAAATAAACATTTTAAAACAATAATAAAGTGCCTAATTAAATTTTTTACACAAGGTAAATTTTGACGTCGCCGCACCGTGACGTAGTTATAACGCATTAATTTGTTTGTCGGAAGAACGTTTTTATTAATAAGATTAATATAGTTTCCGAACAGCGTTTAAAATTTAAAATAAATTGGATATTTTTATAATTGGATTTTGAATATAATTTATAAGTACCTACACATTACATGTAAGTGATAAATGACAATTCGAAATGCTATTTCTGTACTCTTGCAGATTTTCCCACAGTCCGCGGGATGTGCCTGTAGGTAAAAGGTGTAGAAGTTTTTTGTCCAAATGTTTATGTTTTATATATTGTTGTGGCGTGACAGCCACAGGCCACAAAATCGGCAATAACGGTATATAATTGAAGGGAAATTTTTCACGGCTGCTAAGAAAATGTTTTGTGCAAGTAAAAGCACAAATTTTTAACCACTTTTCAATTGAAATCTTCAAATTATCCTGGATTGTGTAATATAATGTATACTGCTGCAAAATTTAAATTGTTTATATTATTACTATACCTGTGTTGATGAAGACTAAAAAAAAATATCAGTCAAGATCGCCATACTCACGCACCGAAGGTTCCATACCATCCTTTGAAAATGGTTTCGACAGACAGACAGACAGACAACACTAAATTATATAATGGTTCTATTTTTTATTATTCTTGTACGGTATCCTAAAAACAATTAATATTAAAATAATTTATATAATATAATTTCCTTCAAAAACATGTTTTGGAATATTACACAGAAAAACAACATTTAATAAATTTGTGACCTCACAACATCGAAAGCTTAAATTGCCAATATTTTGGTGATTTGCCTCAGCGAGATTTAAAAATATTATGCAACAATATTAGTATCCCGGTTTTATTATATCTAGAAAAATATATTTTAAACAAAAATAAAAAAATAAAATGATGTAATCAGCGTTTTAACTTGGTGTCGTGATTGCTAATGAAAGTAGGGCAAGGCTGAACAATGCATTTTCGATAACGCTTGAAATAAATATTAGTTTTATTTATTATAAATTTAAACATGTTATGCTATTTGTAGAATATTTGGGTGATTTTTTAAATTGCCTGAGTGCTGTTTTTTTAAGTAAAAGTTGTTGTAACGAATACATAGTGCATTTAAAACTTTTAATAGCCTTATGGGATTAATAAGTTCAAAAACCTTATTCATAATATTAAAAAGGTAAAATCATTATGGAACAAATTCTTAAAAAACACGTAGGTACAATAAACCTGCAAGTCTTTGTGTGTTAAAGTATTAAAATAAAAATTTATACGAATTCTTCGTGAATGAAATCAGTGAAAAATAACAAAATTTGAAATATTAATCATAGCTAAAGTATAGTAGTATCATTAAATAAACATTCTTTATCAAGGTCTCCAAACCGAATACTCCAAAAACTTGAACTACGTACACTATTACTTAACAAGTTGATGGCATTCATTAGTTCATAATTTCAAAAGTGTAGTAACGCTGGATTTATGTACAGACACATGTCGTGCCGAATGTTATGTAGAATGTGGATGTTGCAGCACTCTTGTGGCGCAAGCGGGGTATTGAGATATTGGAGCGAATGTAGGCTAAAATGAAGCCTGTGACGTGAATATACGAAACGGTTGAAGTTTGAACTGCTATGACAGTATACGGCCCATTAACACACCTTAAATAACGTATAAATTATATTATGCACCATGATTTATAGTCAATATCGTGTTATTTACATGCATGTTACACTATGTGAGGATTATTAATAGTATATTACGTGCTTTATTTATTAATAGTATATTATGTTTATTAAAACAGTTTTTATCTCTAGCCTTTTAATATAACGTTTTTATTAACACTGCACATATAAAATATCATTATTAAATTTAAAATGGAATAAAACTAGGTTATTCATAATAAATTACGAATTTAAAATTAGATTTATTTAAAAATAGAGTCAACTATTCGCTTATTAAGTAGAAGAGTACTTTAATTATTTTTTTTTAGCTTCACGCTTAATCCCGCACATGGTAGGATAGACAGAGGGAACTGCAGGGACCGTGGGAACCTAGTGTTAAGACACTCTGTTGCTTAGTCCCCGCTTTTCCGTCCCCACTTTTTTAATTAATTGATTTTGTAAATATAATTATAATATTTTTTTTCAAAATATCGAGAAATTCTAAAATCTTCTAATCTAATTAAGGTAAGTGTAATAAATTTACATAAACGTCTTTTCACAAATTAACCTAAATTAAAATACAAAATTATTAACTAAAGTACACGTAAAGTTTTATTTTTTACTAACATACTATATTGGGTGTATACTGTAAATACTGATTATTTTACAATAGTTGATAGCTGTATTTTAATTGGATATTTTTAAGACGTACATTCCTCTGATGAGTAATGTTATTTTTCTTTTCACCGTAAAATCTCCTTTTGTGTCCTCTACTCAATATTTTCGAAGTAAATTGTGCTCAACGGGCATGCTCAAAATGCCATAAGTGTTTAATTAGAAGAGGATGAACAAAACATATATACATACACATAGACATATATATATATATATATATATATATATATATATATATATATATATATATATATATATACATACACATAGACATATATATATTTTATAAATATTTTTAATTAAATAAGAACATTACATCTGATTTTGACTTGTTAATATCCACAAGTAACTAAGTAAGGCAAATGTGACCTTCAATAAGACAATCGGTTAACGCACTATGTGCTCACCTATGCCATAAATTGTCTATCGAATTCTGATCACAGATTTATATGATATATGCGTCATTGTTCATGTTTATGCATATTTATATATGTATGTATAATCATCGGCAAAATGATGAATGCGCAATCATTATTATGTAGATTATTTTAAACTATAGGATGGTTTTATTTCCTGTGTTTAAAGTTATTTGAGGACATCAGGATTTTTTTATTTTTTTTTTAGCTTCACGCTTTATTGCATGGTAGGCAGAGGGAACTGCATAAACCATAAGAACCTAGTGTTAAGACACTCCGTTGCTTAGTCCCTGCTTTCTTCGTCCGTCCGTTCATTTTTTAAAAATTGTTTTTCAATTGTGCACAAATATAGTTAACACTATCATAGTATTTTTCTATAGTAATAACTTTTTTATTGACTTGTCATGGCAGGTTAAACCATAATTTGAGTACAGTTGCGTTAAGTGTCGGTAAATTAGGATGATAATGTGCATTGACCATTATTTGCTGAACACATTCTTAGTGCTCTAGGTAGGTAACTCCTAGGGTACAGTGGGTTACGTTTACGACTTACGATTAACCTGATATTATCTAGCCTATAGCCTGAGCTTTAGCGATAAACATACTATCCAAAAATTTCATTTTAATTCACAATTTCAAAAGAGTTTACATGCCGCAACACCGTTGTTTTTATTTAGTTTGAATTTTTGTTTATACTGAATATAAACAAAAAGTCAAGCAAAAGAAAAACAAGGAACACAATAATAAAATTTCATTTTTGCTACTGAATAAAAAACTTTTGACAAAGATCTTACACCCAAAATACTTTAAAAAAACATCAGACTTAATATATGAACAAGAGAAAAAATGACATATTGACCTTTAAAGTTGTATAGGTTACCAAAACAAACAAAAAATATAAGATAAATATAAACGAACTTTAGCAAAAAATTGACATTCATACCTCGGATTAAACAAAGTTGAGGTTCAAAATTATTAGAACTTTTGGTTATAAGTATGGGAGAATTACTTAAAAACAAAATGAGGAAATTTCTATACAACTCCCTTGTGGGCAGCGTCTTAGAATACTGTTAAGTATAGAGACCTAAGTACGTGACTCATTCTTTACTTATCTAACTAATACAAAAAATATTGTTGCAGCACCCATTATTGTCAAACGGGATTGTAAGAATAAACTACTGCCTTAGTCTATGTAACTATAGTAGTTCCGAATAATGCAAAAGGGGGACGGTTAATATTATTTTTTGGCTCTATAGATTGTCACCAGTAACTCAATAAGCTTAATAAAAGCCGATGAGGCTTCCTCATAATAAAATAACCTTTCTCTCCCCACCTCCAATTGTAAAAATAGGGTATTGAATTTAATACCCTATTTCTAGTTTGCAAATGGTCAATGAGCACCATTGTGCTCATTAACCATTTGGTCATTACCAAGGCGGATTCAACAAGATTTGACTAATACACTAGAACCTATATAAGTCGGATATCAAAGGCAACCGTCTAAAAATCAGTTTTACGATATACAAAGTAGTGAGCCCCGTTCAACAGTGATACGCTATTTTAAACACTAAAAAACAGAATTATCGTCTTTAACAATTTGTCATTCAAATATATTCATAATGTAAATTAATAATTGTATAAAAAATAGCGTAGTGATTATTATTAGTTATTAGTTATTTTATAACAAATATATATATTTTTGCAGGAACCGAGCTTAGTCCCTGCTTTCTCCGTATAAGAAATATTATTATTACTTATTAAATTAAATGAACTATAATTATTTAATTGAATATCAATTTTTGCTTAATTTAATATAATTATATTATCTGTTCCAATAGATCAATAACTATATCGTGACCAAGTGTCTTGTGCCAAGTGTTGATCTTTCGTAAAGATTTGATGCTAGAATTCTTTATAACTTGCAACGATTATAATTACAGGGTCAATATTCAATATTGATTGCTTGCCGTCCGTTGCATCTAGGCGATACCTTTTTAACATGCTAAGCCATAATATTACTTAACATAGCCAATTCTAGACCCGTTAGTCATCAGAACGAAACTGTTTACGATTTTATGTTATAACTGCTTGTAATCTATGTAGTACAGTTATTTGTGATG
The DNA here is from genome assembly GCA_037178615.1 of Dione vanillae. Taxonomy (NCBI): domain Eukaryota; kingdom Metazoa; phylum Arthropoda; class Insecta; order Lepidoptera; family Nymphalidae; genus Dione; species Dione vanillae. The sequence goes on from JAZFAU010000190.1 coordinate 1,018,067, forward strand.
TGTTATTTTATTTTTGACATTCAAGGTATACAATTTATAAATAAATATAACAAGGAATTGAAATTTTACTAATTTTAATTTTGTATTCATTTATTGTTTTTTTACGTTTGCGTTCTTAAAAATAAAAAACTGGATTTTTTGTGCTTCATTACTATTTCATGAAAATTGCATGAATATATCATGCTGAAATGAATAATAAACATGTATGTTGATAATCTGTTGATGCTCGAGGTGCATAGATAAAGTGAAATTTTTAATTCCACCTGCTCAATAGAAAAGAGTATTTAAGCTTAACTTTTTGTTTTGTATGAAATTCACCGCGTAATCAAAACCAATATGGTATTTGCCGTTGACCTGGGGTTATGAAATTTGGCAAGAAGCTATAACTTTTAGTACAAATTAATTTGTTGGTACTTTTCTTTTCTATAATCATGAGATTGGTATCTTTAATGAAATTTTATTACTTGTCATTGTTGTAATGTAGTGGAAAGCATATTAGTAAAAACAAAGAAACGAATTATAAAACGCATTTATATTCTAAATCAGTGATTTAGTTGGTCTAGCTGCTCTCGCTTCTAGCTTGATGTCTAAATATTTAACTATCCATTTCGTGCAACCATTTTGCTATCGGATAATCTTATATAAGCAAATATATATTAATATTGAATTTGTAATTCAAAATTATTGAATATGCAATATTCGTTTACATATCTCGCTTATACACTTCTGTGAATGTATCATATTTGATTATGTCATATAAATCAGCGCTTTATTAGTTTTTATTTGGCTACCAATATACAGTGCCGATAAATTAGTGGAAATTTCCTACAGAAGATTGAAGGAGGCATAACCGCTAAGATAAATTGTGTAAGCATAATCTCTTAAAATACATGGTTCACGAAAAGTTCCAAATTATTAATTAAGTTTAAGATTAAAATTAAGTGAAAAAAACTATATAATTAAGATGATAATTGCATTGCATTACGACGTTCAATAACATTTTAAAACTAACCGTATAGAATTGAAGTAAACCGTTTATTTATTATTGCTAATCGGATTTGTAGCTTCAGGCTATAACTCACTCGCTTGTAATTTTTTATTGCGCTGACCTTGATTGATGGTGTACACCCAAGTGTTTGCTATTGCAATACTTCGGTTGCGTTCACCGACCGACCATAGCTTAGGTTTCGAAACCAGCGATACTTGTAGGAGCAAATATATAGTGTACAGCTAGTAATCTTATATTAAAAGACGATGTAACTTGATACTTTTTTCATTATATTAAACATTTTCCATTTCAAATTATACATATGTTGAGTATATTTCTATATTTATTATTAAAAAGTTGTTATAAAGCGTTTGTTGTATGCATTACTCGTTCCTATGATATTATACATGTCAGTTGGACCTTGATAATTTTAATTTAAATGCTTATTGCTTAAAATGATTGGTTGCTTACATTAAAAGCTTCCCTTGAGCTGATTTTGTTATGATGAAAGCATAGCAAATTAAGTTAAGAAAGAAATGTTGTATACATTTAAAGAAATGTTTAGGAAATTGGTCGTTATATGTAGTTGACTGATATTTATGTTGGAAATTATATTTTTAATTAACTTTTTACTTACGCATATTGCAAAACTACATTTTCTCTAACTAAATACTGACATATGTAACACTAGGCTGTGTGTAACCGTGACTATGCACTTAAAAATAATAAATTGTTACATTATGTGTGTCGAGTGGTGGTATTTGAACTCCCGCTTTGTCTCGTTACAAGAGCGATGAAAATAAAAATATCCTCCCCGAATGGGCATCGAACCCACAACTGTGCGCCGCACAGTATTGCTATGCCACAACGACTTCAATCCGTCGCTCGTTCGTTTATTCTTTTAATTAATAATATTTGCGTCACATGTTTGTGTCACGATTTGTTTTATAAAATTATACTACATTTTAATTAAGAGGACGTCATCGTTGTGCAGATGCGCAGCATCTACCTGTAAACGTAACAGTAAGTGGGATTGAATCCCACACAGAACGAATAGATTATTTTCATTTTGATCGCTCTGAAAACTAGTCAAATACGGTGTTAAATTCCGCCACTTAACTTCAATCAATGTCTCGAAAAATAGCAAAAAGCTGCAAATGAAGTGTCTTAGCACTGGGGACCCACGGTACCTGTGGTTTCTTCTGCGTACCCTGCTATGTGCAGGACAAAGCGAGAAGCTAAAAAAATTATACTACATTATAATTATACTATATTATATATATTCTATACTATTTAAACAATGCATATGTAAACGAAACCATGGTAATAATGGGAGTTGTTGCTAATATCAAAACAAACAGACCGTGCACTGCGTTGCTCACGTTTGTGCATGAACACATCTAAGATTATTATTTCATTAGGTACGTATTGAAAAAAAAATAGTATAATAAAAAATAACAAAAGCTAATTATAAAAATCACAAAACATTTGAAGGCCGTCGTGGCGCAGAGGCGTAGCATCTGTCTGTAAACGCGACGGTTTATGGGTTAGACTCCCACTCGGGGAAGACGGATTTTTCTATTTCCATTTCCTTCGCTTTGGAAACTAGGCAAAGCGCGGCGTTGAGTTCCGCCAGTCAACACGCAATGCCTCGAAAAAGGCGGAAATCAGGGACGGAATAAAGCAGGGACTAAGCAACGGAGTGTCTTATTTCTAGGTTCGTATGGCTCCTGCAGTTCCCTGTGCCTATTCTGCCATGTGCGGGATAAAGCGTGAAAAAAAAACATCTGCTTGAAATAAATAAAAAAAATCTTAATCCGTCAGTCAACTATCGTTTCGTATCGTTTTTACCGTGTTTTTATGTACTTAAATAAAAAAATAAAAGGCATGAATAATGAATAACGAATTTCAAGTGGAAAAAGTCTTTAAATGATTTATACTGTTTACTAATGCTTTCTGACATGAAGTTTATGAATTAGTGTTGCTAAATAAATTAAAAACATCACCCAAAAACATTTATTATACATATAAACATAAAGTGTTAAAAATAATAAAGTATTGGTGTATCTCTTAATTAATAGTATCTGTTAACTTGTCATATACACAATAATAAAATAAACAAATTAAATGTTATTAACAACAACCTAAACCAGTCACTTTAATAGTAAGCTAAAAATAACAGACAACTTCTATTATTTTTATGGTACCACAAATAAATCAAAAAATGTTGCGTATAGGTGTTAAAGTTTTGCCTGTGGTAAATTTCCACTTAATGATTTATAGTCTCTTTATATACCCGTTTGCTGCTTTTTGTACTATTTTTTAATAATCAGAATTTTCAGCAACATATAATAAAATAATACAGAATGACTTGGGATATTAATGGCCGAATTATATTTCAATCTCATGTAAGCTGAGTCTTACTGTATTTATAAGATACATGTTTCCAAAATGTATTGATAACGCTACTAGAAACTTCTTTAGTCGAGGTTGTAGGGATCGAATGAAGATTGTGCAGACTATTCGTTACCTCTAGAGTTATTATTGACATACATGACACTGGATGACTTCTATGTAATATAATAAACACTAAATTAAGTCTGCATTTCTTTAACTCAAAAATTATTCAAAACCATATTGTTTTAACGTAGGAGTATTCACTTCGTAATAGTATTCTACTGTTGCAATTGATAAAATACATATATTTTAAATTAAAACTATTTTTGTAATTGTTGCAGATCAGGGATACGACACAGCAAAATCTAAATGAATTAATAAGGAATGCTCCATAGGATAACTTTATAGATTTAAATAAGTACCAAAATGGCGACTGAGAGACAAGAATATATGAATGGAATAAGACCTGGACCTTTAACAAGGGAGATACCAGAATGTATGCGAGAAAAATACACAGTCATACAAACAATATTTGATGTACTTGCATTTTTGATGGTTGCCATAGGTCATGTTATACAAGGAATATATAAATCTATAATTGGGTATCCAAAGAAAGATTTAAAGGGCAGTATAGCATTAGTGACGGGCGGTGGTGGCGGCCTCGGAAGCCTGATTGCTCTACGACTGGCCAGACTCGGCTGTGTCGTCGTTTTATGGGACATAAACAGTAAAGGTCAGTAACATTAGCCTTGTCATATTGTAACTTTTTTGTGCATAATAATTATATTTATGTTGTTGAAACTCCTTTGTAAGCCTGTAATAAAAATATTATATACTTATTTAAAAAACACATAACTAAACTTCGGTTAAACAACTATACATTGTAAATAGTAAGTAGGCTTTATAATTTAAGTGTCACATATATCACAGTGATCTTTAAGACAGGCATTCTAAGCATAGCAGACGTCTGACAGCCGTGGAGATTGCATTGTCCATAAGCTGCAAAAGAGCTAAACGCACATATCTACATTTTATTATTTTCCTAATCGTATCGCTTTAATTATGTGTAATATGCATACGTTTTGTAATCTATAAATGATTATCTTAGAACGTTAATTAGGTTAGTAAAACAATTGCTGCAATAACAATAATAAACCTGCCTTGTATGCAATATCTAAGGCTTCTCACTAAGTGAATGAGCTTACGAAGCCGTATATGTACATATAAATATTTAAATTGTAGCATAGTAAAAATACTAAGTCCTTTCCTGTTAGTCTCGCTTACGTTAAAAGGGAAATATTTTGATTTAGAAACATAAAATATACTAAAAAGAAATCGTATAAAAACTTGAATGCAGCAGGCTTTGAACCCTCTCTTCTTGTAAACCGTGAAAGCGCTCTGACTACTAAGCCATGCGTTCTTAATCATACTGCGTCGAAATTCTTATATGATTTATACGACTTGCGTTATCTCTGTAAGGAGATTATTTAAGTATTTTTTCATCCTTAATGCACGCTTGAACACCTTTAAATAATAAAAAATATATTAAATAGAAGGATAAAGATGAAAACTACAAATGTGTGTTTGGGAAAATCCGTTAAGTTCGTTAACTTTTTAAGTTGAATTTCGTTGATCTCTATGTCTTCACGCTTTATCCCGCATATGGCATGGTAGGCAGAGGGAACTGTATAAACCTTAGGAACCTAGTATTAAGACACTCCGTTGCTTAGTCCCTGCTTTCACCATCCCTGCTTTCCGCCTTCCTAGAGGCATTGTGCGTTGAGAGGGAACTCAACGCTGCGCTTTGTCTAGTTTCCAGAGCAAAGAAAATGGAAATAGATAAACCCATCTTCCCCAAGTGGGAATCGAACCACAAAGCGTCGCGTTTACAGGTAGACGCTACGCCTCTGCGCCACGACGGTGCTCAAACGACTATTCTCTTTTGGGTTTGAAGTAGAACATACAAATAATTATTGTGGAGACGATTCCTACTAGTTGTTAATTTTTTTTTTAAATAATTTTACCTCTTAAGAGAGTAATCTATGTTTTAGGTACATAGTATGATTTTGAAGTTATTTGACGTCACAGGATTTAAATTGATTATTAAACTCTTATCTTAATATGGTTGTCGATTGCGCTCCCTTCATGCGTGACTGTCGAAACTTGTCCAATGTTTACAGTCAGTGTGACCCTAGGCCAAAGTCGCTGTCGCAATTCAACGAAACTGACCAAGCAGATACCGCTTAAGGCTTGTTGGGTAAAAATTTTAATTAAAAAAACAAAGTAAATCGTTTTTATTCGCAGTCTGCAATAATTTTATATAAATCCGTTTTAAGCCGATATAAAACAAAAGACGGACCACATAATCTATCGGCACTTAGGTAGGTAGGTGTAGGTAGACTATGACTAAGCTGGACTGTACAATTTGATACATATTTTTGAATTCAAGGGATATTGAAGGGTTGCCCGATAGTCGCTTGACGTAATGCTTTGATAGCATAGCATGCTAAGAATAAGATATAAACGTAGACAACAATAGATCCAAACTACATACCTAGTATTATAAAAAAAAAATATTTTATCATGAGACATGCCATTATGTTGACAAATTAAATTATAGTACGTATTGAAGTAATAATAACACTAATTAAGGTCGATAACATAATAGGTGTGCCTTATTAACTCGATCACAGTGGTGTTATACGATCGGAGAAACAAATAACAACATTTTGTACGTAAGCGCGTTTACTACATTAAATTTTTTTTTAATAAAACTATTCATTTATACCAATTGAAAAATAGAAATCAAGAAGCAAGAAAGAAATAAAGAATCAAGACGCGCTTTATATTCTCTTCCTTACATTTTTTACAGTAAATGCTTGGATAAAAAATAAGAAGCCGAGAAAAAACCTTATAACATTATCTTACAATATTCATTAGTAACTTAAATTGGTTATAAACAGTAGTAATGGCACGTGATAAAAATTAAATAAAAATTCAGATCGTGTCAAGTACATAAACTATATATTACGAGTAATATAGTTATTTATTAAGGTTAAAAAGGCTTTAATAGTTATTAGATATACTTAATTAAATTATAATTTGATTGGTGCAGACACGTTAAATGAAACTGAACATTACAATATTTAATTTTTACTCATAAAATATAATTGTAATAATTATTACTTACTTACTATTTTTGGACAAAATCCAGATTTTATTTAATTTTATTAGACTCATTTGGTACGGCACTACTTGTTTTGTAGTTAATACTAAAGTATTCAGGAAAAACGTGTAGTGTATATTCTATTTGTTTAAAACAACTATTTATTTAATTATTTTATATATGACATTGTCGCATGGTGCGTTTTCAAAGGCATAAAGATGGTATAAAGAGTTACGAAATGTATGAAAACATGTCTGAAACCACAAAAATAATGTATGACGTATTACTTGGGAAACAGTACAATGCGTAACCGTGTTAAGCGGGATTCTACTAAATTCCATTGCATTTTAATAAGAAATGATCTTACTTTATCCGACATTGATGTTTAAGACTTTAATACATTTAGTTATATAGTTATACACATCACAAAATTTTATAAATTCTTATAAATCAGTACATCTCTTACCTACTTGTGATATAAACGAAGCATATAATATGCGATATGGTAAGGTCGCCATTTAGTCGACCCAAGGGGATCAAGGAAAACTTCTTGAGTAAAGCTGTAGGTATTAATTAATCATAAAATTAGCCAAGTAAATATAACATGATGAATACTTTGTAATTGTAATAATGGTGAGTTATTATACCTTTGTTTATTTTTACATAATTTGTAAGAAGTAATTAATTCTTTATACGGACACTTTGACATTCTCCATAACATAACGTTACATCGAAATTAACATGATGTATTATATCCTTAAGAGAACAATCTAACGTGAAATTGCTTTTCGATTAGAACCAGTGTTCCATAGATTCAAACTTAGTTTTATAATATATAAATATACAGATTAATAATGCTCATAAACCAAAATATAGATATTTCAAAATCATTGTGACTGCTTTAAATTTGGGCTAGTAATAATATTATTACTAGCTGATTATTAATGAGTAGGTATATGTATTATTTATTTTGATAGTGGGTATATAATTTCCAATTCTGCGGGAATTCAAAAATAAAAATTATATGTTACTCCACAAGCTATTCAATCTATTTAATGAATTATCTATTGAAGCTTCACAATTAGAAGCTAAGCTAACTCCTCGCCGCTAAGCTCAGTCCAGCGAATGTCTCACAAAAATGTGTGTGTTAAAAAGTACACAAAAAACAAGAAAAAAGGTAAAAAATAAATAAAGTAAACCTAACAACATATAAGAACGCTGCAGCAAACGAAAAATATTTACCCACCAATTTTAACAGCTTGATACGAGTACTTTAAGATATTTGTTCTTCCTTTTGTCCTCTCCTACTTTTCTTAGTAACAAGTTTTGACAGAAAATCTCCAAATACTACCAGTAAAATTATTCAGTTGATTATTTTTATTGTTTTACGTGCGATATGCCATTACTTTTACTATTTGCGAATTGTGAGAAAGCGGGTCGTAAATAAAGGAAACTTCTATGTATACATTATCTATGCTACAAGCTCATCTTAGTCATGTCCATAGAATATGTATGTAAAAGGAGACCCAAGTTTGTGCATATTAATACTTCACAAGTGCATTTCAAAATGCATCTATTATTTTATAGTTAGTAATAAAATAACTTGTTAGGTACGGCACGTTGTATAACTTTGAATATAAATCATTATTTAGTTAAATAAGACAACGAATATGCGTCTTTCTGTAACATACGTTCTTTTTTTCTTTTTTGTATATTTACGCTGCATGCCACATACCAAGATAGGCAGAAGGAGCCCAGTTTTAAACAGTTACACAGTACACTAGGACACACAATTTTTAAACATTTCAAGTTATGTAACACTTTTAAAGTAAAACATGTTTTAAAGGAAACTAGAAACAAGTAAAATACATGCATAGTTCGAAGCGCAACGATTGCTTGTTAAGTAAATGTCACGTAGTTTCTGTGGAGTTAGAATTTGTTTTGTTTTCAAAAAAAATAATTAAATCGACACTAGACCAACAATTAGCAACTAAAAAACTTCAAGTGATGGTTTTAATATTTGAATTATAAAATATTCCTTAACATTGTTTTCTTTAAGGAAGCTTTAATTATTAATCTTTTGTAATGTCTATTAAAAGAAACTACTTAACCGTGGAATAGCAATATGTAGTGCACTTGCCATAATACATCGTAATATATATTTTTTTTTAATAATATGTTTTACGTTGTAAAATATATTTTAAAACATTGCATTATTGAGACAGATTTTGAATGAAAATGCAAAGGCTTCTTTTGTCTTCACGCAAAATCCCGCACATGGCAGGGTAGACAGAGGGAACTGAGGGAACATGGTTCCTTCAGTTCCTTTACTACGGAGTAACCTATTGTTAAAACACTCCGTTGCTTAGTTCCTGATGTCTCTGTCCCTGCAATATTTTATTAATTTATATACTTCAGATGTATGTGTGAAGTAAGAGTAAAAATAAATAAAGCAACATAAACCCAGTAGGCAAAAATTGACTTTGGTTTTATTTGGTTTCTTTATTACATTTTATGGTCGTAACGAAAGGTCAATATATATGTCTTGGGTAAATACCCAAGGAAGTAGCTAATATTTAAAGTTGGTATAAATCAGACGTATATAATAGATTTTAGTATACTTTTTTTTTACTTTAATACTCTACTTAATATTTATTATTATGTTGTAGAGATCAAACGGCTTTTCTTGCTAACATTTTTTGAAGAATGACGTCTAACCTCAAAGCCATTAGCATGTTTTTAATTAAGACGTAAAAACTAATGTATATATACTAAAATTTACATATTACGCTATAATATTATTAGATGAGGACCGTCGTGGCGCAGAGGCGCAACGTCTGCCTGTAACGCAGCTAACGCGACGGTTTCTGGGTTCGATCCCCAGTCGGGGAAAATGGATTTTTCTATTTCCATTTTCTTCGCTCTGGCAACTAAGGCAAAGCGCGGCGTTGAGTTCCGCCACTCAACACGCAATGCCTCGAAAACGGCGGAAAGTGGGGACGGAGTAAGCAGGGACTAAGTAACGGAGTGTCTTAACACTAGGTTCATATGGTTCCTGCAGTTCCCTCTGCCTACCCTGCCATGTGCGGGATAAAGCGTGAAGCTAAAAAAAAAAAAAAAAAAAAAATTTATATTATTAGATACAGTTATTCCATATGAGCTAAAAAATAGTTAATTAAACAATATAGTATTTAGTACATACTCGGTAAGTTGTAATAAATGTACTGTAGAAAATATATTAATATTTTAAATTTAATTAGGTAATATAGAAAATTTTTTGCGGTATAAAGCGTGAAGCTAAAAAAAAGAAAAAAAAATAAAATTTTTGAAAATTTTAAATTAATTAGGTAATTATTCCTTCTGAAGTATCAATTTCATTTACCTTATTAAATTTTATTAATCAGCTAAAAAATCAAGGGAAAATTACACTGAATTTGATTGAATTAATACAGAAGTGCATAATAATAATTAAAAAATCTGTTAATAACATCGAATACAACATTTTCACTCCTTGAGCGCATATATATTAAAATCCATTATCAGCTTAGAAGCGAGCTCATATTTTTATTACGCCGAAGTTATAAGCTAAGTATTTTGAGACCAGCTCATAACATTAATATTTACATCCTCGTAACCTTTCTAAATTCATACTAAAGTTTATTCGCCTTTTCTTTTTATGATCTTATAACGGGATCTCAATACAGTAACTAATCTTAAATACCTGAGATTGATAAGTGAATATAGCAAGTGTACGTACTAACGTTTATTTTATTCTTTTTTTAGTATTGTGAAAATTAAAGACTTAAATATTACTTACTTAGTTTTATTAATTTATATTGTAAGTTTAAAAACGTAAAGAATGGATTACCACTATCAGCTTAATGTTTTTAAGCGTTTTATGGAAATTAATTTATTAACCTCTTATTTCGATTTTGAATATAATATATATTTCTAACACTGATGAATGTGAGATAATGCTTCCAGCCTTAAGATTATTCTCGACAGTGATTGATCAAAGGATTGCTTTGTAGTGACCACTTGAAGTGTCTATTATTAAATTTCTCTACACGTCAGACGTCAACAAATCGATGTTATTACTTGTTAAAGTATATGAGGGTATTTTACTAGTATAATAGGCTAATATCTGTACAGGAATTTCAGATAGATAATGAAATGTACTGCGCGGCGGTGAAATCTCTTTTTCTTAGATATTTTTCAAAAGCAATTTACGATATAATATTTTTTGCAAAAATGCAATATTCTACCACTGATAATTTAGAAACATTTTTAATGATAATATCATTAAATCTATGTCATAAAAATGAGGTTATTTATAATATTTTTTCCTTATTGGTATCTAAACTCCTACATTAAATGTACTTCAATAAACAGTTCATGAAAAATTTAACTTTATTCATATAAATCTACCTTTTTTAAAATTATATAAATAAAGATATTGTTATTGTTATAAATAGAGGACCGTCGTGGCGCAGAGGCGTAACGTCTGCCTGTACCGCGACTGTTTCTGGGTTCGATTCCCTGTCGGGGAAGATGGATTTTTCTATTTCTATTTTCTTCGCTCTGGCACCTAGGTAAAGCGCGGCGTTGAGTTCCGCCACTCAACACGCAATGCCTCGAAAAAGGCGGAAAGCGGGGACGGAATAAAGCAGGGACTAAGCAACGGAGTGTCTTAACACTAGGTTCCAATAGTTCCTGCAGTTTCCTCTGCCTACCCTGCCATGTCCGGGATAAAGCGTGAAGCTAAAAAAAAAGATATTGTTTATTTTAACGCTTAAAAATCTCTGAGATAAGATTTTTAAATTACTTAATTTCACAAGAACAAAATAATAATGATCAGTCAAGGTAAGCTAGATTACGATAATTCGTGTAATGCAACGAATACTTTCAAGTGTATACGGTCAAGTGTAGACAGCGGTTACAACTAAATTGCCTACAAACTGCGTACACACTAGTATGTTACCTGATTACTTTCAGCACTCTCACGATAATGTGAAGTGCTTTTCAATATTATATTAAGTACTGTACGCTGCTTGGATATATATGTATATATATATATATATATATATATATATATATATATATATATATATATATATATATATATATATATATATATATATATATATATATATATATATATATATATATATATATATATATATATATATATATATATATATATATATATATATATATATATATATATATATATATATATATATATATATATATATATATATATATATATATATATATATATATATATATATATATATATATATATATATATATATATATATATATATATATATATATATATATATATATATATATATATATATATATATATATATATATATATATATATATATATATATATATATATATATATATATATATATATATATATATATATATATATATATATATATATATATATATATATATTATATATATATATATATATTATATATATATATATATATATATATATATATATATATATATATATATATATATATATATATATATGTATATATATATATATATATATATATATATATATATATATATATATATATATATATATATATATATATATATATATATATATATATATATATATATATATATATATATATATATATATATATATATATATATTTTTACGACGTAGTAACTTTTAAAATAACAATGTTTAATTAAACAAGAACTGTAAAGTTAAACCATTATGAATGTGAGCTTTCTTCCTGTAACAAAGATGGTTAAATACAATTAAGTTTTAAAGGTCAAGGAATAATTCACTTCTTTATATAATTTGATGAGAATTTATTTACGCAGTAACAATGGTAAAGTATTTAAAGTATAGGGGAAGGTTGCTATCATTGGACCACTTAACTTTGTGACATCATATCTCATGAAATATCACCTACAAATTAAGACAATTAATGGAATGTGATGCCTTTTGATGTAAATTAATGATATATAAATTATTGGCAACGAAAGTTGAGAGGTTTCAGAGCTATTCTAATATAACTTTTCAATGACGAGTTACTTTCTTTGGACCACCGTCGCCTTGAATGGACCACTAAGTTGCTATCATTGGACTTTGAAACATTTGTATTAATGGTCCAATGAAGGTGACGGAAATGAAGCACTAAATAAGAATTACTTTTTTTATTCAAACTTTTTTTATTAAATCGATTATAAAATTGTACTGCTCATAGATAGCTCTTGGTTGACGGAAACTTATATCTGGATCGCGCTTCATGAATGCATAGTACTATTTATCCAGCAGCTTCTTTGGTTTTATTAAAACTATGTTTAATTTTATTGGAAGCTACTTGGAAAACAAGCTGTCTGACATCTTTGAGAGTAAAACTAAAACAAGAATTCTCCATTTCAATAATGTGATCGCTATATTCAGTTTCTAAAGCCTTAGGGAGATCTTCTTTTAATCCCACTATTTGAATTTCTTCCACAGTTTTTTGTTTTTTCCCATCTAATCGTCTTTTTAATGTGGCCTTAGATTCCATAACGCCATAGATTCGACTTGTTTTATTTAGTCTAATAGTTTTTTTTAAAGATTCTATAGTGAGTTTCATACTAGTAAGTAATACTATTTCTTCTTCTTTCACTCTGCCGACATTCTGGAATATATAAATACAATCCAATTATAACTAAAAGGTAGGTATCTATCTACATGCAATACCAATATATTCATTTTACAATATAAAACTCATTATCTATTAACGTTGATATTAGTTTCTTTGATTGGACCGGCCCAATGATAGCGTCACCATTCAGGTCCATTGTTGGCAACTAGGCATATAAACAGAAAGAAAGTAATTATTAAAAAACGTGCAAAATTAAGTAAAAAGCTTAGTACTGTATGTAAGCGCAGATAAATTTGCTATTCAGATCTAACACAATCATTAAACAATAATTAAAACAATGTGACTTACATGAGTTTGTTGATGGCTAGGTTATTACATTACGGTCACCACTAACAAAAGTACACACCTCACTACTTACCACGCTTCGCGAGCGCACAGAGGTTTTGTGGGTAGGCAAGGGGTTCGGTACTGGTGCCTAGCAACGTATCAAACTTGATGTGACATGTATAGTTTTTGAAAAAATTGGGTGGTCCAATCAAAGAGCCGGTCCAATGATCGCAACCTTCACCTATATCTTTCCATTTTATTTTGTCCGAAGCAATAAATAATTTTATATTACTTTTTATGGGAGACTTTTTGTTTTAAAAGAGTGCTCCATTGTTTTTAGTAAGAAAAACAACGAAGAATTAATATAATTGTTTATTTATTATGACTGGTTTTTTATATTTTATTCGTACAACACACGTAGGATATTGATATTCTAGTAATATCTACTAATTATTAAATAAGTTTTCTTGATAAGAACTTAAATTTTATTTATAAAAACATTAACTTTGGCACTAAGAATTGTAAAAATTTTAGTCAATTACGAACTTGCAAACTGACACAAGCAACAAAAACAAATATTTTGACTGTAGGTAATTAAGAAATATAAGATGATGTTACCAAAATTAATCAACTTAAATATAAAATTTACTTTTCACTATGAATATTAAAAACTAAATATTTGCCTTTATAAACTATAATTTTTATATTTCATGATTCAATGTCAATTAAAGAGTTGATATAGAATACTTACTTTGCGAGGTTATAAACTTGGTGAGAGCGTTAAAACGATATGGCATAATTGTAGCATACATGTCTTTTACGATACAGAGAAAATACAATAAAATATTTGAATGGTTAATGAAATAAAAATTGTGCTAAAAATTTAAAAAGAAAGTTTACGTGTCAAATTTTATTACACCAGTGTTATCAGAACTTTCTCCTCTTGCTCTGAGGCACTCGAAAATTGACGTATATGAACAGATATAAATGTGCTATGATATTTTTTGTTGCTTTAACTATATTGTCTTAAGTGAAAAGAAAAAATTTTTTTTTTCTAAATGAATTTCATACATCAACTATTATTATAAAGTGATCACTTTGTAACAAAAGTATATTAGCTATAAATTACGATATCGACCGAAGCGCTTTTTCTAAAGTATCTTTTGTACGAGTAACGTGGACTTGGATTCGTATTGATCTTTAAAAATGTTAAATGAGATAGTCAAAATTAAAAAAAAACGCCCTTCAACATTAATTTTATAAAAAATCAGTAAATATTGAGTAAATAATTATAGCTTATATATTTATATTTGCAAAGCCTGTAATAAGGAAGCATTTATATGCAAATCTCGACTCTCATCACACAACCAAGATCTGCCCGGCCCTATGATGAGAGACACCGTTAATTCATTTTATTCTCGGACGTGATGAAGGCTCCGAAGTAAATTATGGATACGTTACTTATAATATCAAGTAATAATATCTTAAATATGTAACTAATAACTTTAGCCTTTTTATTTCGATTTTAAAAATTAATTAATTTTTTGTTCATCGATTAGTTTAGTACATTCGAGGTATTAAACAAATGCATACAAACCTACGTTAAAACTATAAAAATATAGTTTTAAACATACATTTGTTTTAGAGAATATTTTTGTAATTTTCTTATATAGTATAATTTTAGGTCAGTCAATTTGTATGTAGCAGGATAACTAGTTAAAAAATATTTGTCTTAAACTTATTATGATTTAGAATATGATAATCACATAAAAGAACTCAGAATTTAGGTATGTTGACAGCAAAGGCGTTAAATTGTGTTTAAAGCATTATATAAGTATTACCTCGTTAACAAATCGTATTTTCTATAACTTCAAAAATTAACAAGTTATTAATATATACATTGTAACATCACACAACATATTAGATAAATAAGTAAAATAACTTGTCTAAAAGTTTTCTGATTCCCAAGTGCGATATTTGACATTTATTCTGAAGCTATTAACAATTTATGTACAAAGACATGTTTAATGTTAAATCTCAATGTGATTTTTGAATGTTTATGTAAATAAAATAATTATTTAACGTATATTTTAGGATTAATAGATGTGAAGAAAATCCTTAATTATTATATTTTTATTATTTTTAAAGTGAACCCTCACTAACCATAGAAAAGTATTTTTAGAATAAATATAATTTTTTAACGTAAGTAGTCTGATATGAACCTGCGCTGCATAGAAGCCGTGCAGGCGCTCTTACCTCTAAGCCTTTTAAAAAATATTTTTCTTTGTTGTGTTGTGTCCATCTTAAAGAATCATGAAGAAAAAAACTATTGTAATTCGAGTAATATAGCTTTGAAATCTTTATATCATGTTTTCAAGATAAACTAGAGAGAGATAGTTATTTAGTTGCAAATTAGACAACAGACTATGTTAGTAAGTTCGATTTCATCATTGTTTTATAATTATTTTAAAAAATGTGCACAAATAACTAAATAAAGGGGATGCGTAAATACTAATAATAGTGTTTTAATTAAACAGGTTTAGTATATATTATATTTAGTATACAATTAGTTACAAGCCAAATAAACGATATTCTGAATCAATAAAACTGTTTATCGTTTTTTAGTTCTCTCAGATGCCCTTGTACTACAAACTAAAACCTTACTAAACCGATCCCAATAAAATTTAAAAACAAAAGAGAAACCTGTATTATTTATAATAACAACTAAAACACAATTATTATCAGGTAATAATTAGCATTAGTATCTAAATCATTACTTATAGTTTTATCAATGTTCATTTAATTTCAGGGTTGGAAGACACTGTAAAACTAGTCAAAGGTATAGGTGGCAAATGCTACGGGTATATTGTAGACCTCGCCAGCAAAGATGACATTTATCGGGTCGCCAAGCAAGTGGACGAGGAAGTGGGCAGAGTGAGTAAATTTACATTATTTAAATATCTCTTGAGAATGTAAATATATCTTTGTGTGTGGTCGAACAAGCAAAGTTTGTGCACTAGGTTAAAGTTCTTTGAAAAATTCACAAAAATAATGCCTGTTATATAAATATATTGCAAATATAAGTTTTATTACAAATTTGTATAATTTATATATATTAATCTATATATATATATATATATATATATATATATATATATATATATATATATATATATATATATATATATATATATATATATATATATATATATATATATATATATATATATATATATATATATATATATATATATATATATATATATATATATATATATATATATATATATATATATATATATATATATATATATATATATATATATATATATGTATATATATAATTTTATAAATAATTATTAAAGCAAAACTATGTATATGGAAAGTGTATTAAAATGCCAATTATTGTACATAACTTAATATAATATATTAAATCAAGGCAAAATGGTATGTATTTTTAGATACAGACGTAATGTTCTATAAATTGTCAAAAAATAGTCATCGCTTTTGATGAGATAACGTGATTTCTGAAGTCACGTCATGCTAAAAAACGATTTACGTTATTTATTTTACATTTTCTTGTGTTTGTAATGGCATGAAGAGTGGTTTTTATACATATAAATGTATAACTTAAGTATATGTATGTATGTATGCTACAAAAAGAACATAGCCTTAGTTAATACATATGTAACTGAATCCCTTCAATAAATTACTGTGCGTGTTACTTTTTAGAAAATATAAATTTAAACGTACCATGATTTAAATCTACGACTCTTGGAAACCGTCCAAGTGATTTGACCACTTACCGAAAGCTTAGTCTACGTTTTCATAAGCTTGATACAAGTTATTTATATTGTTAGAGTGCTTGTGGAGAGATTTTTCAAATTTCCGCCATCTTTAGATTATTGCTACGAAGTACCATTTGGCAAGAAAAAATGATATTTACTTAAAGAAAACATATAAAAATTTATAAAAATTTTTTTGCTGCGTTCAAATTTTTATATGTTTTCTTTAAGTATTTTTTCTATCCTCAGTGTGGATTAACACTTTAAAAATCATAAAAATATAAAAATGATATTTATTATTTAGTATCTATATAAAATATTATAAAAAAGTTTTTTGTCTACTTAGAACGTTTTGTCGTCTTCGTACTTAGACCGTCGTGGCGCAGAGGCGCAACGTCTGCCTGTAACGCGACGGTTACTGGGTTCGATCCCCAGTCGGAGAAGATGGATTTTTCTATTTCCATTTTCTTCGCTCTGGCATCTAAGGCAAAGCGCGGCGTTGAGTTCCGCCACTCAACACGCAATGCCTCGAAAACGGCGGAAAGTGGGGACGGAGTAAGCAGGGACTAAGTAACGGAGTGTCTTAACACTAGGTTCATATGCAGCTCCCTCTGCCTACCCTGCCATGTGCGGGATAAAGCGTGAAGCTAAAAAAAAAAAAAAAAAAAAAAAAAAAAAAGTTTTGTCGATGGCATTAATTTTTGGCAGCAGTTATCCAATTCTAGGTAAAGTATAATCTGGAAAAAAATAATTATTGCTATTTAAAATGTTAATTTGTTGCAGGTGAACCTTCTGATCAATAACGCCGGTGTAGTATCTGGGCAGTATCTGCTGGATACACCTGATCACCTAATTAAGAGAACTTTTGACGTTAATATTTTGGCACATTTTTGGGTTAGTAAAATATGATTTTTTTTTATTTAGGTATATTGTTAACCAGCGACCGTATTCATTTCCGTAATTTTTATATGTTTTTCTTTTGTTTTAATCACGTTTATGTAACGTGTAAATAATAATATGCACTTAAAGAAACTCTTTCATTTTGAAAACACAGACACTGAAATAATTTTATTTATAAATATAGAATCAATAACTAGTGAAGAAGCCATAAGCACACACTCTGTTTATCACTCTTTATTTGCTCTTCATAAAAATAAAATATCTTTTATTTGTATTTGCGCCCTTAAGATAACGAAATCTTAATTAAATATTAGTAGTGCAGTCGATATTGCTTTCTCCATTGTGCAAGAATTTTACAGGCGAAGGCCTTATACTAAGTACCTTCACTTCGTTTAAAGTATAATAATTATATATATTGAAAAATGAAATTCCAATTGGCAAGTATCAAAAACTTCGTGAAGGCACTTTAACATGCTGACGCAGATCAAGACGGCGTCAATTACGGCTCGAGAGATTAAAATCTTTATGATTGTGTTTTATTATTCCTATTTAAATAAAAATTTAATTATTGTTTTATTATTTTCATGTAATTTTATCATTTTAGCCATTCTTTGTGTTAAAGAAATATCTGTCAAGTGCGAATTGTACTTAGTGCCAATGGTTTTGTTCGATTTTCATTATTGTAAGATAACGGAAAAAACCAATTGTAAAAGTTGACAAACTTACGATTGTGGACATTTACACTAAAATTTAAAATGTCTGACCCACACTCTTGACAAAGAGATAGACAACACGGCAAAGGTTTAAAAAATCCCGAGGTATAGTACCTACTCTAAAAATTTTAATATTATATGCATATAAATAACTTTATATGTACACGAAATAATTAAATTAATTAATTAATTACTACAATTGTGTACTTAATATTAGCTTTAAGTTTTGTTAAAGTTGCGTAGTTTAGATATTTGTATAGCTTTAGAGACGGTATTGTGCATGCATGTGTGAAACCAAACGTAACGTACAAATAATTAACGTAGTTAATCATCGTGTTGAATTCATCAAATTATAACAATAGAAACGTCATTTGCTAAATAACAGTGGTATTTTTTTGGGTAACTATATTATATTATTTTGTTCTCTGATTGACGTATTCAGATAATAAAATAAAGGTATTTTAGAAGGGTTGATGCTTTATTGATTAATAACGCTATATACCTACGGGCAGTTTGTTTAGTTAACCTTGTCTAAAATATGTTGATATTTTAATTAAAGTCACTGAGTATTGAGAAAACCAACTCCACGTACGTACTAGACTAAAGCGAGAAAATAAAATAAAATCAGTCCCCCAAGTGTAGATAGAACTTACAACTACTACGTTTACAGAAGGACACTATTCTACTACGCCTCGATGCCCTCCAATAATAAATGACAATACTTCTTTGAAATTTGTGTATGTATATAAATGTTTTGTCTATCATTATTTTAGCCATCTCATGTATTTAAAACTATTTGCACACATATACATAGTACTGAGAATTTTGTTAACGTACTTTTATTATTGCATTGTAATATGTTATTAAATTTAAACATTTGTTATTAATCGTTTCGTCATTTTCATGACTTTAATTTCTTAGAGTATATATTCTGCATTACACAAAAAATAACAGCCAAGAAATATAAAAATAAAATTTAGTTCACAAAGGGGATTGTTATAGATATTTTTAGAGACGTTTTCTGCTTGACATAGAGAAAATTTTAATACTTAATTTATATTTTTTTAAGATTTTGTCCCTCAAACTGCGTGACTGCCCGTTAGTAAAAACTTCTTTTAAAAACGCTCGGTGCCTTTAAGCTGAAATTACCATCAAATATCCAAATTTATCTCTTACAGCGAAAAAAATTGTGTGAGCGCTTATGCTTATTTTTTACTTATATATGGAAATCATCTCATCTATATTTCAGGCCTTGAAATATGAAATTTGTCGATAACTTAGCGTTTATGTTATAAAACATAAACAAACATGGAAAAAACAAATTATTGGATAGGTTTAGATATACTCTAAAAAAATTATTAAAAACATATATGCATATGTTAAATGAAATTTAATTTTGTCGAAATTTTATGCATTGTACTTAATTAATATAGATTTATGATGTTATGTTTATACTAATTCGTTATGCATGATAAATAAAGTTAATTATGAAACAATTAGAAAATTGATAATTTATGAGTTTAACACTGACTTATAACTGTAGTTTGTTGATACAAAATAAGTCCACAAAATCAAGTTTGTCAATTCTTATAAATAGTATTTACACCTGATTTACAATAATGAAGTTCATACGGAACCCTAAGTGCTCGTGTACTAATCGCTCTTGACCGGTATTTTCATATTTCTTCTTCAATAACTATTATTCATCGTTATTATACCGCAGACACACTGCATCTGTTGTATAGATACATATTTTATAATATAATATACATATACCTATTTTACAACAAATTAACATCCAACTACACATTCGTTGTCGCACTGTACCGCTTCTAGGTATTATTTATTTCCCCTAATATATTGCAGGTTTAATTATGTACTGCCATTAAATAATAACACTAATGACCTATATAAGCTGTAAAGATCAGAATATTACTCATATATAATTATAATTGAAATATGTACATACTACATAGCACATTATTTATGTATCCTTTATTGCACACGTGGCACAATATAAAAGCATATATGCATAATTTTTATATTATCATTATTTAAATACTTACTCCATCATGGCATGGTCAGTCCATTTGCACTATGACTCAATATTTTACTTTGTATAATACATTGTATAAAAAGTAATAAAAAGTTAATAATTAATCTACATAGGTATATGTCGTATAAAACCCACCCACCCAATTAGGAAAATATACACAAATAAATAGCTACTTTATGTTTAGTTGTTCATAATAAAGGTATTTGTCATTTACAGACAGTAAAAGCTTTCTTGCCAGCCATGATTGAACATAACGATGGACACATAGTTACCATTGCATCTATGGCTGGACACGTTGGTGTCGCTAAGTTAGTAGACTACTGCTCTTCTAAATCAGCAGCTTGTGGCTTCGACGAAGCCTTGAGATTGGAACTAGAAGTCAAAGGGGCGAAGGGCGTTCACACTTCACTCATATGCCCTTACTTTATCAGAGCGACGGGAATGTTTGAGGAGGTCAATTCAAGGTAAATTCATAAAACTCGTTTCTAACTACGTGTTTGTAATTTTGTGATTGCGTTACCAAATTGCGTTTTATGAATAGATTGCTTAATAGTTAATACAAAGGAATTAAATTGAAAATAATTGACTTTTAAAAAATTAATTGAAATTTTCTTTTTGTTGGTATTGCAATAACAAATAAGATGGTGTACATAATATGTATGTACATATTATGTACACCATGTACATAATATGTGAGCCTCATTATAAATAGCAGTAAATAGCAATAAATTTAATTATTACAATTAAATATATCAACTTAGTTTGTAAGAATACCTCAACTGTTCGTTACAGATTTGTGCCAACATTGAGCTCCAACGAGGTAGCTGACCGAGTCATTCTAGCGATCCGCACCAACGAGCCCATCGCCGTCATACCCTCATACTTCCGTCTGCTGCTGCCATTTAAATGGTATGCTATTATCTTTTTTATTCTTAATATGTTTGTTTATTTTTTTTATTAAAGATTATTTCTAAAAGAATATTTATCTTCGGTGCAGTCTTTACTTAAATATATACATAGCACCTGCCTCGTATATATATCGCTATTATGCAAATAAGAACGTTACTATTGTTTTATGTATAAAATAATATAACACTAAGTACCATATTATTCTTCTTTAATAAACTTTATTTTATAGCTGCATCTTTAATGACCAATTTGTTATTCAATAAATGTTTTATATCAGGTCGTGATTCTTGACCTAAAACCGCTGTTTAAAGCCGAGTCAAGGTTTAGTTTGAGCTGTTCAAGAACTAGCGCTCGCATGATCTTATTCGTTTTTATAACATTAACTATTACCATATCTTATGTTAAAATATATTTGTGAATACATTAATATATTATTGTTTTTAAAACAAAAGAATCTATTAAAATAAAACAATAAGAAATATGACAGGTGATTGGTGTTATGTTAATGTTCAAATAATTCGCTTTATGTAAAAAAACAGGCACAGAAACACTAGAATATAGTCATCATGAAATAAATTTTTTAAATTACTCTTAATTTTAGTTTTTATATAATATATAATATGCTTATGATTCTTTGAAAAGATTATGTTAAGTGTAATGTATACAGAGCAATAAAGTATTATGGTTCTTCATAAAGCCCTAAGACAAGATAATAAAACAAAAAAACTAGTTACATACACACTGAATATTTTATTTTTATACGTTTAATGGAGTATTTTAATTATACGTTCATTTGTATAGAAAGGTATGTATATGTTACAGCAGTTATATTTGTAAGGTCAGATTTAAGATAAACATAATTTATCGTGCTCCTTCTAGAATGACGAAATATTTGATGTTTCCCAACATTTACCCAAATTACACTTTGTAATTACAAAGTGTTTTAAAAATTAATTTATTTTTATGTCCAGTCTTCACAGTTAAAAGTTTCTTTGTTTAAATTATAGATATATGTATATCTAACCATGAAATAAAAAATAATCATTTTTATAATATTTATATAAGTAAATAATGCAATCTAATAGATTGCTTGCACAATAATAATGATAATTTCACACCTTTCTCACTTTTTTCTGTGCCATGAGAACGAAATTACAAAATTCAATGCATCTCTTTTGTCACAAAATTGGTACAAAGCAAATAACTTTATTTCAATACATACATATTTCTACGTGGGAAATGTTTAATTTCTTTAATAATAAGGCTGAGAACATGGTCTCCGTGTTTTACATTCAGAACTAGAATATTAATTGTATGTAAATAACGCATATTATAAAATTTGATAGGTAATGGTGAATAATAAATAATAAGCTGGTTTAAAAAAATGATAGATAATAATATGGATATAGTGCTGGCACGCACTATTTGTTTCGTGGCGCTTTATTTAATTATTGGTAAAATTGATAGATACATTACAAACTATAAGCAATTACACTACAATTATACTACAGATTACATGAACCTATTACAAAATTTAAAAAGAATTTAATCTCGAGTTTTTTTATTGAATTAGTAAGATATAAGAAATAGAGAACTATTTCCGTCGTGGCGCAGAGGCGTAGCGTCTACTTTTAAACGCGACGTTTTATGGGTTCAATTCCAATGAGGGAAGATGGATTTTTCTATTTCAATTTTTAAAGTCAACGCCGCGCTTTACCTAGTTTCCAGAGAGAACTCTGGAAACTAGGTAAAGCGCGGCGTTGACTTCCGCCACTCAACACGCAATGCCTCGAAAAAGGCGGAAAGCAGGGACGGAGAAAGCAGGAACTAAGCAACGGGGTGTCTGAGCACTAGGTTCCTATGGTTCTTCAGTTCCCTCTACCTACCCTGCCATGTGTGGGATCAAGCGTGAAGACATAAAAAAAATAAAGAACTATCTTAATGTGCGTTTACCTTGTTATTGTTTAGACCTCTGTATAAACTAGTCAAATAATTGATTTCAGGATAGTACCTTGGTCCTGTACATCAGAGCTGATACGTAATTTAGTGCCAGACGCGGCCCCCGCCCCAATAGCCGCGCCTGAGCGGCCGGAGAGCAAGCGCGAGCTCGGAGGAGGAGGAGTAAGGAAGGAGAAGGAGTCCCGGCCCATGTCCCTGGCGCCGCCCGCCCGCCACGACCGGCAAGTGTGATGGACGGACACTTCATATATTGTGATGGCGTAGTATCGGTTTCCTCGTTGTTTTCCTCGTTTGGCCTTTATATAATAATATTTTCATGTTTAGGTACAGCTGGTTCAAAAGCAGTTAAATCATGTCAATGAAATTTTATAGATACGTTATTTGTTTCGTAGCAACGTTGTTTTGTACTTTGAGGAACTTTGTAGATTAGCTTTTACTTTACAATAGGTATTGAGGGTATTACACTTTCAAGGACCATTCCGAGTTGCCTTGCTGAAGCCTTAATATTGTTAAGCGATAACTTTTGAATTTAATATATCTTTTGAAAACAATAACATAGTCGCTAGTTACTAGTTGTAATCAAACCGACTGTTCTATATAAAATATTTGTAATTACAATTTTTATTAAATATCTACAATAACTTCTTCTGGTTTAGTAATAAATGTATAGGTAGAAGTAAAACAGTGATTTCTATTAACGCCTGTGTTATTTAGTCATATTGAGATAACAGAATCGTTTCATTATTGATTACAAACTCAGTGTCAATTAAAATGTTATTTTAAAATTAAAACGAGTTTACAACCTTGATATTGTGATAGTCTATTTAGTAACATCCTGATAACCTAAATAAAATATCAGTTTTATAGCAAAACAATTCTAGATCATATTGTGTGGTATGTGAAATTGGTACAATGCCAATTAAAGGATGTAAATGGCATGCGTAAGGCTAACGATAACAGTACTGTATATCATATTTTACCTTATTTTACAATGTTTTCTGGAACGGAATCGGAAATGATGTAAATAGATCAATATTGTTAAACAATTAGTTCTAATAATTGATATATTTACTTACGTTGTAAGTAAGCGTTTCCGTTATTGTTATAGGTATTTTACAATTTTTACATACCGTACGTATATTGAAATATGAAATACCTCGTCTTCAATAAAGTCTTCACTTACACGATACTTCCATTTTTGACTAACTATTGCTAATCACAAATAATTTACTATGTTTTAATTTTAAAATGAAAAATTTCCTGACAAAATTGCTCAAGAGTAAAATTTAGATGTCTTGTATATATAGATTAATAATAATTGTACAAAAAATATAAGATTTCCATAGTGGTTAGAGGGAAGATCATCACTAAAATATGTGATATAAATATATTATATAATTATAGAATATAATTTGAGAAATTGTCTTTCTATGGGTTATTTAATGTTTACGATTTCAGATATATATATTTCCAATTACTAATTTTAAATATACAAAAAATCTTTATTCTTACTATATAATGCAGTTTACTTGAACTTTTATAAAAAAAATATTTAGTTGAAAAATTTCTGTGTAAAATAACCTATATGAAGACAATAATAACAAGCGAGTATGTAAGTAAGATTTCATATTTACGTATGTTACCTTATATTGGTAGAATTCAACACGGTCTTTATTGTTATGGTAAAAACGTATGGGGAAATTGAGATTTTAATACAGCAAATAAATATAAAACTGTGTGTCATGACTTTTATTTCTTACAAACAATTAATACATAGGTATATGTGAATAAAATCCATTCAAACTTAATGATAGGAACTTATTGTACATTTAAAAAGGCACAATTTACAAAACATTCAACTTTTTTAGTGCTTAATTGTTAATTTTATATAGCTTATTATAAAATTTTAACGTTTATTTCAAGCGTGCCTAAATTATGCAACGTAAAATATTATTTTCAACCTAATTGTTAGTTTGAAATAGTCATCTTTCAGTATTTTCCTAAATTTAAAAGGAAAATTATAAATAAGATACATGTTTCCAAAGTATAAATTTGGTTTGTGGATGAATTTTTCAAAATGTGTGGTGGCGTATTGAATTCTTATTCAATACGCTACCACACATTTTGAAAAGTTTTGTTAAACTGAATGCTAAAGATGACACAAGTCACGTTCAAAGTATTTTCACAAGCTTATTAGTGACACAGATAAACAAACAAGCACTAAGTGATGTCTTACACAACAGAGTAAATGTAAAGTGACTTAACCTATGTTTAAATTTCTAATACAGTCAAATGAAAAAAAAAATTATATATAAATAAAAAACAAGACATTTTATGATAGAATAATTTTTTTTATATAATTACGAGTTAGAAAATATTATTCTTTATTGTGTAAATTATTTAAACTTTCTTAAAAACTTTGCTAAGAGACTAGTACTGGTTATATCTAATAATTGTAATATAAGGGGTCCCTATTCGTAATATTATAAGAACATTCAATAAATATATAAAACATAACATAACTGTAAAATTACTTCAAATAATAACACGTAAAAGTTGTACTCTTAAATTGCTTAGTGGTATTTACTTAAATAATATATAATACTATTTCTGTATACAACAATGAGTAGTGATGTTCATTAAAATAATAACACAATTAAAGTTCAGTTATTGATAAGTACTATAAAGCAGTTGTGTCAGATAATCGGGCATAGTTTAGTTCACTATAAAGATTTTTAAAAATATTTACAATTCAAATGTTTACTTTGTCTTCACAGTCAATTTATGAGTCATTTGGTATGCCAAATGACTCCAGTCCTCTCACAAATATCCAATTAAAAAAAACTAATCTATAAATCGTGCCTGTCTCTGGGAAACGATTCGGGCAACTTGAACTCCGATATAGGTGACTTATATAATGGGTTCAATTCTTGCATGTTCTTTCTGCTTTCTTGGGCTTCCGCCAAAAACTTGGCGTACGCTCGTCTATCGGAGAACACTTGGGCACATTTTATGCACAAAATTATAATAACGCCTAGAGCTACTATACAAGCCATTATTATGAGAGAAGTTACCATAATTTTGGCGCTGGTCGGTTGGTAGCAGTCCTTTGACCGTATGGCTATCTCCATCCCGACCATTGGATCCGCTCCCGCCTTGTATGTGTATTTATATTCGCATTCCTTGCCGTCTTCCTCGCGACGCAGTATGCACGATGTGGACGCATCGTCTATTTCTTCTGAAATAAAAGGTATTTTTCAGTTCTAGTTGTTGCAAGTTTATAAAAATATACCGTGTAAAACTGTTGTTTGAAAAATTGTTTTTTGTTAAGGATAAAATAAAAAATCTCACATGAAACTTTTAAAAAGTACTAAATTAATTTTGGTTGTATTATTTTTTATATCTGACATTTACTTAAGTAAATACGCCAGGGACATTTAATTAAGTAAATATGATCCGGTAAAAATGTTTTATTTGAAACTAGCTGTTGCCCGCGACTCCGCTCGCGGTTTTTAAATGTATTACGCATATTATATTTTTTAGTGGTATGGCCGAGTTAAAGTATCTTGGTAATTCGTAACAAGCATGTGTAGGTATAGGTAAATAGTCTTGATAATGCTAGGTACTAAATACTAATATTGTGGTTTAGTTTGGACCAACGTTACTCATTTTAATTATTATGGAAAAGAAATTGTTATGACAACTGTTTTGGGTTTTTTTAAACCTGAAATATATAAATGGAAATCTTTCGATTTTTTAATAGACAATCAACACAATAAAGTAACATGTTGATTGTCTATTTATGCAATTGAGAGATGATTCGTCTTGTTATGATTCTTTAAACAGGTAACCGTCACAAAACAAAGAGCAGAAAAGCTTAGTATTCACGTAAACAGCTTTCATTTTCATCGATTTGGCTTCATAACTTTCGGAGTTTCATAGAAACTTATCCCCCCTTTTTCCTCCACGTTAAGGCAGAATTTGCCAAAAATGTTTATGGCGTCCTATTTAATTTCTAACCAAATATTAATTTTAATCGAATTAGCTTCAAAACTGACTGGATTTCAAGCAAACATAACCTGACCCTCCCCCCCCCGGTCTCGAAAAGAAGAAGTCAAAATCCGGTTCCGAAAATTAGCGTGTGCAAACAGAAAGACTACCAAACATACAAACAGATAAAAAAAATTTTCGAATTCTTACTTTTTTTCTTAATAATCCTACATATTTTGTTTTGTAAAAATATTTCATGTACAGACACGATTTTTTTACTGTTTTATTATACATACAGATGTACTACCATCCCCAAAGAAGTACTACTACTATCAAGTTTACACTTGAACAGTGTTTATCTGCGCCATCATGGCATTTAATATCTTAATATATTATGTTGAAATACATTGTAATATTATAATCTGCAAACAAAGATGAAACAGATAAGAAAAAACCATCATCGCACATATAATGTACAGCACAACACTCCAAATTGCGTTGTCAAGGATTATTGCGGCGTAATTATAGAGTGGACATTTAGGACGATCATTAGATTTCTAATGATCTGACTATCGCCGCGACGCGATGTTACAACATTTTGTCTGTTACTTGATGAAATATTTAACAATATTTTTAGTATTTAATATGATTAGTAATACAATAATTTGTTGGCTTCACGTCTATTCAGCATAACGCATAGTAGACACACGGAAATTAATG
This sequence comes from Dione vanillae, assembly GCA_037178615.1. NCBI lineage: Eukaryota > Metazoa > Arthropoda > Insecta > Lepidoptera > Nymphalidae > Dione > Dione vanillae. The sequence goes on from JAZFAU010000190.1 coordinate 1,046,615, forward strand.
CTTAAGACATTCTGTTCTCCGTTTTACACCTTTTGTATTAAATGGCGTAACTCAAGGACAGCTAGGAAAATGAAAACTCATTCGATACCTCGAGTGCAAATCGAAAAATACATCCGTCGAATCTACTCTCGCAGTCAAATGGTATATGTAAAAATAAAAAAGTGATAAGTGGCGTTCAATGCTAAACAACAAAAATTAATTGTTTTAAATGTTTTTTTAGTTTACACACACGCACACATTCACACACACTCAGCCAACACTATGATGCACGCAAAGCCGCAGTTTTCGTGACGTAACTGTGAAACATGTACAATTTCACAAATATAGCGTGCAGCTAACCACGTCAAAATTATTACAATTTTTTCATACCATGTTTCTATTGTTAAGAACATTGTAACAATAATAAAATCACTGTCAAAATGATAGTACATTAATCATACGAGACGTTCATGATGATCATCATTGACCATAAACGCGTTTATTTAAATATCAACATCCGCTTTGGGTACATTTTAACATAACTAAACTCATATTATTAAACTATATAATATACAACTTCACGTTCCGCTACTCAAGTATTTATATGTTTCTCTTTTGAGACGATCTTGTGGATGTCGAGATAACTTTACCGCAAACTAAAAAGTAATAATTAGCCCACATTAAGTTAAATTATATACTTTCTTTTGCTCACTTGGTTTACGATTAAGTGGATGACGACGTAAAATAGAGATAGTCGCTGATAAAACCTAATTATTAGTATTGCAGTCAATTATTAAATAGTCTATGTAAACATCTAGCTTATTATATTGAGTTGGAAATTATCATGTTGAAAACTGATATGTAAATATATACAGCAGAAACAGAATTTAAAGAGACATGTGATTTGTGAAATTACTGCTTCGGTCCTGGGCATAAAAATCCAGTAAAACTAAAGCATTAAGCTGTTGAAAATAAAGATTGCCTATAAATTTAGAACAGAGAGATAAAATTTAGAATAATTAATTTTCCTCCATGAGGTTTGAATATATATCTCCAACATGTACTATCCACCTTCACAAGTACCAGGACTACATAACACTGTAAGAACACCGACCGTCCCCGGAGCTCTCGCTGAGCGTGTAGTTGACGTCGCCGATCGTGCAGAGTCGCGCGCAGTCGCCGGCGAGGCGGCACAGCACGCACGCCTCGGCGCTGGCGCACAGCGGGTTGCTGCAGGTGGCGCACGTCTCGCAGTAGTGGCCCGTGTACTTGTTTGATGTCGAGTTGTCTTCACTGGACTTTGAGCACACGCAGCGACCTGTCGCAGTCGACGTTTAGTTTAGAAAGAATGTAATATAATTTTCGATGAAGTTGATGGTTATATATTTTATTATGGTTTGTACTTTAGAAGGATAAAATGGAACATCGTGTCTCTTCGTCAGTTTGTTGTACCGAAATGTCGATGAAACTACTGGAGTGATCAATCACCTCATAAGTCATATGATCTCATTAAAATCTAAGTTTCCTATTTTTATTCACATTAGAGAAGATAATACTCTTGGAAATTGTTCAAGCGTTTTGAACACTCCAGTCATATATTATTTATGAAACTATGTCAAAATGAACCAGGTGCTGGTTTAAATCATTTACATTAAATTCTTTTTTTCTAAAGTTATTTTTGTCTCTAATGCAAGTTTTGTTTATATTATCTCAAGTTATAAGCTTATTTCGTATCTCTAGAGATAAAAATATATTACGATACATACTCACTATAATTAAAGAGCGGAAAAAAATATTAAAAAATATATATTAAATAAAGTTCGTGTGTCAAAGTAGACTAAATAACATCACGTCCACATTTCAAAATAACCCACCAAATGCCCGCTAGGTCCCTCTGACACTTAGAAGATTGTATCATGATTTGTGGCTCATATATGTAGTATGCATAGCTACAAATATTTTCGTGTTCGTATTTTAAAGAATACAACATAGTTAAAAAGGCATCGTGACGCAGTCACACATCGTCACAGTCTACAACCAGAAGCGAGAGTTGTGGGTTTTATTTTTACGCTCAAAAAAATAAAAAGAAAATCTACTTCCGCTAGTCCACACACAACATCTCACAAAACAGTCAGCGTAAAGCTATAAAATATACAAGCGTAATGACCACAAACGCATTCGCCGTGTCCGGAGCAGATCTCGTTGGAGGCGGGCGCGAGGCAGGCGTCGACGGCGGTGGTGCAGTCGCAGGCGGCGCCGGCCCAGCCGGGCTCGCAGGCGCAGCGCCCGCACGCGCAGCTGCCGCGCTCCGGCCCGCCGCACTCCTGCCCGTTGTGACTGTTCGACGTGGTGATTATATTGTTATAGGCTATTTGGAGGATTTTTACTGTTTATTTCTATATTTGTGTATTTCTATATTTGTATATGTCGTGGCGCAGAGGCGAAGCGTCTACTTCTTTCTTCGCTTTGGCAACTAGGAAAAGCGCAGCGTTGAGTTCCGCCACTCCAGACACAATGCCTCGAAAAAGGGGGACGGAGAAAGCGAGGTCGTAACAACGGAGTGTCTTAACACTAGGTTCCTGTGGTGTCTGCAGTTCCCTTTGCCTAGCCTTGCCATGTACGGGATAAAGCGTGAAGCTAAAAAAAATTGTATATATTTGTAACTGCAATCGTTCTCAAAACCAATATAAAGGTGTTATCATCGCCATATTAACGTATGTATAATTTAACTCATTAACTCGCTAGAACGCTTAGAGATTATGTACAAGATGTGTAAATTCATTTTTTTCACGATATTTCTATTCTCATTGTGGTTGTGACAATTAAAATCTCTAAAACCTACATAAACTATTACAACGTTGAAGAACAGGACGCAAGTGACAACCATTAATTACTTTAAGTAGTTACCAGAGCGTTGTACTCACGGGCTGATCGCGCACTCGCCGCACTGGCAGTACCGGCCGGAGCGCTTGGGGTCGCAGCGGCAGCGCCCGCACTCGCAGTCGCCGGCGTTGGAGCAGGCGCGCGCGTCGCCCGGCGCCCGGCACTGCGCCTGCAGCGCCGCCGACGCCGCCTCGTCGCCTATCGCGCAGTCGCACGACGGGCCCGACCTGGACGTGTGTTAATATGTATTTATTAAAGGGAAGTATTTTATAAATTATAACGTGAATAAACTAAAAAACGCCTGGATCTTTATGCACTTTCAAATTTAAACAAAACGTACACACGTTCGCACACGCACGTGAACACGCGCCAACACACATGCGCCAACACACATGCAAACACACGCGCGCCTACACACAAGCACACATACTCGAGTGCCTTCCCACATGCACAGTGAACACACTAACGCGCCTTCACAAGCACACACACTCGCGCGCGCACATACATGCATACACACTCGCACGCCTACACACATGCACACACAATCGCACGCCTACACACATGCACGCACACTCGCACGCCCTCACACATGCACGCACGCATACGTCAGCAACCAGCAGTCAACACTCACCAGCCGGCGTCGCACTGGCAGACGCCGCACACGAGGTGCGAGTTGCGCGGGCAGGTGAGCGCCATGTCCTTCTGGCGGTCGCTGGCGCAGGCGCAGCCGCACTGCACCTCCACCTCCAGCGTGAGCGCGTCCTGGCCCAGTTGACTCTCCGATATTGTTATTGTTTCGTACGACTGTTGTAATAATATCAATCACTATGTTATACCAATTACTTATTAAGTTATAAGTTTTGCAAAACTTTTTTCCTGTGCTGATTTAAAAATACTAAAATCATATTCATAAGGATATGTGTAGGCACATATTCCAAGCATATTCAATTGTTTATCAACTCATAAAATAAATATTGAGTTTTACATGCTTTGTATAATTTTTGCTTTGCTTCTCTCACTTTAATGATATTTTATACTTTTTGAAGGAATTTCCTATTTTTTTAAATTATAACATTTTTACCATAGAGTTTCCTCGTAACTTCACTTTCAATTTTACATTTCCTAAGCAATAGTCTGTGATATAGTCAAAAAGTGGCATAAAATTACATAATAAACAACACTCACCTTCTTAAGATCAGGGCAATAATCCAAAGTAATATACGCTTCATAATTTAACGTCATGCCGTATCCGACACCTTCACATCGCGAGTCATCTTTCATAGCACCTTTTACTCCGCAGTCAGTAGAATATTTAACTTTTATTGGTCCATCTCCAGTATTATCTTCGAAACTCACAACGCTTACGATATCTTCGTACCCCATTTTCACAAGCTTCAATATATTGGAACTGTCGCTCTCTAGTTTAGCGACGTAAGTAAAATCACTTAATAGTTGGTGTAAACTATCATAATGATCTTTTACGTTTTCTGTGACCGCAAAAATTACGTTGACCTAAAACGAAAATAATCCAATTACTGGACAAAAGTATGGTAAAAGATCAAATTTTAAATTTGAATGGAAAAAATAAAATACCAAACAGCTGAAGCAAATGTGAAACACAATCACAGCTCAGAATAATACAAATATATGATTTTTTTTTAGCTTCACGCTTTATCCCGCACATGGCAGGGTAGGCAGAGGGAACTGCAGGGACCGTGGGAACCTAGTGTTAAGACACTCCGTTGCTTAGTCCCTGTTTTCCGCCGTACAAATATATAATAAAAAAAATTACATAAGATATATAGATGTGTGTATTTTTTTTTATTTTAGCTTCACGCTTTACATCATTTTGTACGTAGAACCATTACGTTTAATGTATAATCATAGGTTACTCTAGGTTCACTCCTCAACTATCTCTCATATTAATTGCCCCAAATAATATTAAATAATAAATTGTATATAACCTTATACTTATCAAGAAGGCGGTATAGCTGCGCTACAGACGGATAGTCGTATACGTCCGCAGCTGAATAGTACCCGTCGCTGTCTAAATGACATTGTTCATCATTTTTCTTTGAAGCTCCACCTATATTAAAATATCCACCTATATCAGTTATAATTGATTCTGACAGTAAGTTCTTATAGTATAAATTGCAATATCAAATGATAATTTTACTATAAAAGCAAAAGCAGTTAAAAGCTGTGAGAGTATGAATGCAAACTTTACTAATAATTAACTTTTATAGTTTTGTAATAAAGGAATTTCAGAAAAACGATAACAATAAAAAGTAAATAAAAAAATAGTAATAAATCTTTCTTTAACTTCAACATTAAAATATCATAACAGCTTCGTTAAAGTTTGATTGACAGGCTGAGTATTTATAAGTTTTAAAACCTGTAAAGTAATGCGTTCTGTTAGTTAGTAGTCTAATTTCAACATCATTGGGATACAAATCCTTCAGTTTTTAAGATTTTCTCGTTAATTTTCTAATATTTCTTTACGATCATTTCTTTGACCGATTAGGAAGATTCCTCACTCTATTAGAAAACGTTTTAAGTTACGTCCTCTGCAGAGAACTTAAAATGATTTATATTTAATCAATTTTGTAAGAAAGGATCAATCATCCACCAATCAAACAATCATTCACCCACAATCACCATGTGGTTAGACTGCATTCACCATTCATTGAGGCACCAGGGCATATTTCTTAAACAGTTTATAATAATTAATTATTATCTATACATATAGTAAAAATATTGCTGATCGCTGTATATACATGAAAGATGATATCATAAACTTATCACATTCATAATTGTTATGGCATTCATAAATGTTACAGAATCCGATATTATATATTTTTATTTTTTTTTGTATTCGTCTGTGCGTTTGTAATAATGATAAATGTTGCTAATAATGATAATAAATAAAATGGAATACAATGCAGTTTTCACAATTCGATTATAGTAAGCCTCACTTAAAAGTTTGGGTTTGTTTTATTTCCATCTAGTTATAGATATATATGTCATATATAATGTACAGTATATGCAAATTATATCAATTTAAAATCCGCGAATGTTGACCAAGCGAAAGCTCCCTCTAAAATTATATAGTTTAAAACAAACAAAACACCATACATATCTAATCGAATCAGGCTTTACTTCGCAAATTCCTTTCTTTGATAGTAAACAGTGCAAAATTGAATTCGTTACCCAGCTTGCCGTCCCCCGCAGTGTGCATGAGCCCGTCCGACAGCAGCATGACGATCTTGCGCGAGTGCGGCGACCAGCCGACCTGCGCGCACGTGACGGCCTGCACCAGCGCGTCCAGCTGCGCCTCCGCGTTGTCCAGGTTCGCCGTCACCGAACTGCTGTTCACTTTCTGTATGAACTCGTTTACCTGGAAATTTTTATAACACACACATATACATTCTCCTTCTTCTTCTTTGTCAGCATGCTTGTGCTCACTGTTGGGCACATGCTTCTCCTAATCTTCTCCATTTTGCGTGGAGTTTCGTCGAAAAGACCAAAGATGGAGCCAATGCGGTCGGTGTAGAGACCCCGTGTTAGGAAGCGCATGTATGTATATATGTATGTATAGCTTCAAGCTTTTTTCTTAGCCCAAAAAAAGCACTATAAGTTATCCGATCTTGGCTAGCATAGTCGTCGTCAATTTTGTAATTTTAAATTTTATGAAATATACCTATGTTGTGAAATTTGGATGGCATTATGTAGAATTCTTCATCTATTTTACATGTATGGGAGCAACATTTTAAAATATTATAATGATTATAAAAATCATCTTAATGTACAAATAGTTAATAGGTATGTATTATTATTATAGCTTTTACTTTAGCAAAGCGGACAATAGAATTTGCGCCTAATTTACGAGATATTAAGTGTCAAATGGTAGAACTTAATGTTGGGTTTTATTTTATTCTAGAGCGAGGAATTAAACCGACAACAACGTCAATACTAAAAATACGGTAATTTGTAAATCAATCTAACTTTAAACGCTACTGCTCTTCTTCAATTAGTACTACAGGCTTCTAGCTATATTTAAACTCATTTTGTGTTTTTCCTAATTTTATAAGCAAGTTGAAAAATATGGAGACTTAATCTTTACTAACTTAACTTTATATAACCCTAAAACTAGCACACACGAAAAGCTTTCAAATAGTTTTAAATTTTTCCGTTAATTGACTAATATTTATTATGTAAGTCGAACATCATTACAAGAAATCACATTATATAAAAGAAAAATATAAATTATAGATTAAATATAATTACAAAACAGTGTCATCAAGAAACAGAAATCAACACTAAGCTCAACATAAATTTTAATTAAACATATCATAAATTACCTGATTTGTTAGTGATAAATGATGTCTGTAGCTGTACGTGGCCTCACACGCCTCACCCTCCACGGAACACGGGTTGGCGCGCCGCCGCGGGTCCACGCTTATGAACGGCATTATCGGTTTCTCGGCGAAACTGCCGAAGCCTAATCTGTAAGTTATTAATTATAAGAAAATAAAATATTTATTAATATAAATATGTATAACAATCAGTCTAGGAAATATAAGTAAATGTACTAGTTGGTGTCCCGCAACTTGGTTGAACTTTGGCTTTACATTTTATTTCTTAAAAATCTGTTTAGTTTACTAGATTTCTAGATGTTCTAGAAGTTTCATTAATAAAAAACATCAAAAATTTCTGACTGTCTTGAACAATTTTTGTTAAGGAGTAATCACCTTACTTGGTACAGCTAAGCTAAGCCAGTATGTTTTTGAAGTATTGCGTATTTAATGTGTGGAATACAACGCCGCGGTTTACCTAGTTGCCACAGCGAAGAAAATGGAAATGAAAAAATCCGTCTTGCCCGTGTGAGAATCGAACCCACAGATCGTCGCGTTTGCAGGCAAACACTACGCCCCTGCGCCACAACGATCCTCAATAGTAATTGTATAAACAATAATAATAATACAACATAAATAGTATATACTCATTCCATTTAAGCTATAAGTTATTTATTTAATTTATGTATTTAGAAAAATCATAAGCAATAGCTAATGTTTATATGTCTTTTTAAATCAAAAATCTTGTTCCGACAGGAAACAGTTTGAAAATAGACTGTATTTTAAACGTTGACAGTGAATACTTCAATTAGTAAGATATTTCTATTAATGTTTTTTAGGGGATTACCTTCAAACAAATCTTTTACTTACGTTAAAATTGACGAGAATTTAAATGCATTAATAGAATTTTATTAATTGTAAATTTATAATTAATCCTTCGTCAAAATTTACATTACAAGTTTAATACGTTGGTTTTTGTACATAAGTAAGTTTCAACCGTTGACATGATTTAAGTAAAATAAACACAATATTTATTTTTATTAATCACTGTAGAGTTGTTTCCTGTAAACTTTTTACAATTAGATTTTTTTAAATAGATTAGATAGATTAAATTATACTTAGAGAAAAATATTATGCAGGTTTGCTAATTAAGTCAATAGCTATAATATATGTTCATAATTTATATGTATACTTTTTACGTTTGTAACTTGTAACCTAAAATCATTAAAATATATGTTATTAATATATATATATATAGATTCATATATGTAATATATACATAAGTATACGACTAGCACGATGATTACCTAAAATTGTCCGTTAAATTCTTCAGCATTGTCGGCAAATCATCTCTTAGCGACACCAGCGTCTCTTTATCATCTTTCATAGACCAAGTGAGATCCATCAAGTAATACAAATCGAGAGGATAATTTTTAGCAGGTCTATATGAAAAGGTTACTTTCTTGGTTTCACCTGAAAGACCAAATAATTCAAATAAAATATTTAAGAGTTTATAGTCTATAGAATAAAATATTTAGGAGTTGGTAGTTCATTTAGAAATTTTAAGAGTTTGTAGTTCATTTAGAATGAAGGAGGTTGTTTATTTAAGGTTATATATGTTTCACTAATATTATCACCAGTAAACATCATATATAATTTCAATGACTAAAATTACTAAAAATATTTATTAAAAGGTTGTATACCAAATAAGAAATCGCATTACAAATTAAGATTTGCACATGTATGTACAGTGAAAGCATGAATGGTACGTACGTGGTTTTAAGGATAGCCTTATTTTTTGCGGCTGTATTTGCACAACAGCCTCGTGGCTGTCTGGTGACATGTCTTGTAGAGAATCATTTTGAACGACCTGCCATACAGATTTTGCAGGTCGTTGTATCATACCTTGAGCGCAGTCTGCTGCCACTAAACTGTAGACATAAGAAAATATTGTTTGAAAATATTTTACTGGCGACATCAAATACATTTGAGTACTTTTCTTAATAAATATGATTAGTATTTTAAAATTAATTAAATATTGTATTCTGGCAGTTACAATTAGAGCAAATAAAAAATTGTAAACTAAATTTTGCAATATTATATCAATTTGCTTATATATACGTATATGTTAATATTAATAGGTGTATCGAAGTAACTAATAAATAAAGTGATTACCAGCTATTGAACACTTGCACAGTTGGACGCTAACCTCTTAGTATTTCACAAGCAATATTTATAGTCTATCAATAATAATGTTAATACATTGAATAGAGAGAAAAAACAAGTGAATTGAAAAGTGTTCATTTAATGTCATGATTACGTCATAATCAATCATAGCGATGTCTCTATAAAGAAAAATATGATGTGAGAACAATATACATACATGCGGCTCGAACATTACGGTTGTTTATGTAAATGATGCTGCGCGATAGTGAATAATAATAGGAAAAGACAATACTTGATTTGTATCTGTTTGTGCAAGTACTTACTTTTAGCGTGGCAACAATAGCTTAATAGGCATTAAGATGAAAATATCTAAAGATATGGGATATTATGTTGAAAATAATGCATAATATTTAAATTATTAATATTTATTTAGTATTATTCTATTCATTTACAGAATTAAATCTATCTTTAACAAATCAATAGGAGAAACAAAACTTTTATGCACATCTAACAGAAACATTTAAGAGTATCTCTCAACACCGGCGTATTAAATAGGTCATCATGAGGTATTTCAATATTTTTCTATCACAATAAAATTATTAAATCTATTTCATTCAAATATTATACTAAATATGTTTTATGTTTATTATAATTTATATAAGAATAGTTGAAAAACATCTTTGTGAAACGATTTTTAAGAATTAGATCTTTATCAACTTTTAGGAAATACTTCTTATAAAGCGTTAATTAGTTAACTTAGTACAAGGACTATATTAAATGTATTATCCTCTCATTTGCTAATTCTATTTTTTGTATGTAAGTAAATGCTACTAACGTATGTATTTGCCTAAGAGCACATATTAGTCATGCAAAACATCAAAGTACTTACTTATTTTAGCTTTCATACCTTATATGTACTTAACTGTTAGTGTTCTGTTAAATAATAAAACGAATAGAACCTAAGTGTGTAGTTAAGAACACAAGAAACAACTGCTTTTTTATTTGTTTTGGATAATCGTTATAATAAGAAATTTAACTGATAGATGGAAGTATTTTTTTTTAAATAAGTAATATACGCAAACAACTATTTACATATTTATATACATTGTGTGATTCTTAGATTATTAAAAAACCGAACCTTTCATCATCATCACAACGCGGTGCACCTTTAAAATAGGGGTCCGCACACCAGCGGCAGTGCGGCGCAGCGGACAGACACGACCAGCATTCGTCATGCTGCACACACAATAGTTTCTTCTGGAACTGTTCATCATCTAAAACAAAATTTACATATATAAATACAAATACTTAAAAAAAACATATAACTACTAGAAATACAAATATAAATACTTAAAGAAAACATATAACTACTAGAACCCGCACTCTCTTGTGAATCGTGCAAGCTTTCTCACCACTGAGTCATGCGTTCTTCACGCTTTATACGTCTTCTTTAAGTTTTACATATTAAATTTAAATTTTAATATAGCAAAAGCTAAATTTAACACTGTATTATTTAATTAATTGTACAAAATTATACTTGTTAGAATTGGGACGTGAACATTAATTAAAATAAGAACAATAGCTAATTATATATAATATTAGGCCCTTTCCCAAATAAATTGACCTAAACGAGTACCGTTTATTTAACAATAGAATAACAGCAGGCGCCTATAATGAACACATCAGATAGAAAGTGATCAAATAATTTTGTATCTATTGTCTGAGAAATTTCATTAACCTATGATATAGAATGGAGATATTTTTCTTACAATATCAAATAGGCTATGTGACGTTTTGAATATTATCATAAGCTCTACTATATGTATATATTTTTATAAATATATAGTTCTTCACATAGCCCACATAATATAAAATTTCATGCTAACTAACCGACTGATAAATTACGTGTTAATCGTGACTATTGCTTTTTCTATTAGAATATACTTTAAATATAAATATATCAATACTACCAGTATAAAAATAACTCAAACTATATGATAATATATTTCTTTATCTCTCAATAAAGATAGTAAAATGAAATTCATTTTAAAAAAATAATTAATAAACGTAGAAACACTTTTAAATAAGAACCTTTTGGTTCTATTATTTATAAGTAAGTCAGGGGCGGCACAGGTTCAAATACTCTGTATATAATACAGTGTAAGGACACTTTGTACTACTACACTTTTCTCCCAAATTTGAGTCATTTTATTTTGTTGTTTTATAAGCCCTAGGTCATTTATAAGCCCTAGGTCTTATAAGTTCTCATTTTTTAATTTTCTTATATAAATAAAATTGTTTCTATTATTTAAAAATAAATTATGTGTTTACATAATACACGCAATTTTAAATATACAAGAATGTAGCGTTGACAAATGAATAGCCGGTATAAGACAATGCGCTATTAATCAAGAGAGAAAGTCGCCGAAATTTCTCAATTGTATAAACATTATGAAAATGTAGTTTGTTGGGTAGGAATTCCTTTATCAATCGAGTCATAATGCCCATTTCACTTATATAATATTGAAAAGGTGGACATAATTTTGTTACTGAATTAGTCAATGCTAGACACATTCCTACTAGAATTATGATAAAATGATTATGGGGTCACAAATTATATATTTTTAACATTTAATTTACTCAATTGTTGATATTAATAATTATTACTATAAAAATAATTTTCCATGGTTATTAAATTTACATATAAGTGTTATGTATATATTATGACGCATTATAATAAATAAAACATCAAATAACATTGTATAGATGTCTATATATCGAATCTAATTCTAAGCATTACTCTTAGATTCAATATACAATAGTCCCATAATTTGGTACCATTGGTACCTCCAAGTGCGACATAGATTGTAACAAACGTGACCCAAATGTGTCGGCAAACCTGACTTACCGCCATTGATTACTTATTTGTACGTGACGCATTGTGTCGAGAATAATACGTACATACCCAAATATTTACACATTTCATAAATATAACTATATAGCGAACTGCTTAAAGATTTACATATTTTAATATTTATATGTAAGTCTTAATCACAAATTATAAGTCACTAGACAATACTTACAAAGTTACAATTTTCCCGCCGTCGTTTTCAATATCATATTGCATGTATTTTATTAATTAAGCATAGATCGTAAATTATACGGCCTCCCTTAAATTAACATTATTTATATTTTTCTGTGATTATCTGTCAAAATAATTTTTACACTATTTTAATTCTTTTTTGCATTACTTATATATTTGAGATACATTTTTTTTTATATTTGTTATTCAAACTTTTTGTATACCATAGATAAAAAATCTAAAATCTAGATTATTAGAAAGACAATAGCTTGTTTCAACTTTTATAGCGTATATTAATATATATATAACTACTGACATTGTGGGCGTTTTAGAAAATGGATAACCATTACAGATTACAGCTACAAATAGTCCGGTGTTGTTCACATGTGTTCGAAAGACTGAATGTAATTAATATTAATGGAATGAGCTTAAACATGTCACATAAAACATTTTGATTTCCATTTTGAAGTTTTACCTGATTTTATATTCAATACTTTGACGTTTGCCTTAATTTCCTGTTTTCATATACGTATAAATAATATTTGCAAATATATTGTGTCATAATTATTACTGGCCAATGCCAGTGTTTGTTAGTTCCAATAAACTTAATATGTATTGGCTGATCGTAATATCAATAAAAGGAAAATAAATTTTTACATATCGATATGTTTCAGGCTGACTAAAGATATTATATTTTATATATTTAGATAGATGTTACACATATAAACATATCATATTAACTTGAATGTTGACTAAAATATTTTTTACTTTATAAACCAATTAAGATTACAATTATTTATTTAAAGTATACAACATTTGAGATTGTAAATCATAGCTGATAAGTTGTAATTAAGTGGTATAGGTTCCACTTGTAACACCGAAACCGTAATTACTATACGCCCTCTCTAGTTATGTTTCATTAACACTTTCTTTTATAAGTATTACAAGACCGTTTGTTAGTAGAAAATTATAGTATTTCGCTATGGTGCTTGTTACTACTGTATCATCAAGTCCTTGGATATTGTAGAGCATACGTAAATATGTTTAGTTTGTTGACTACGTACGTTATCATTATTTAATGTCAATATGGATTGCGAGTTATATATGATAGTAACATAATATACAAACATATAACTACAAAAGTTACAATATAGAATTATTCAGTTATTATCAACAATCATTAATTCTAGATAAGCATAGATAAAATAGTGCGCACTATTAAAAAATGCAGCATTGCTGTATAACTAAATGTAGAACAAGTTAAATACTTAAATATTTTTACGAAATAAAATGAATTTGGATATATTGATGTACCTACATAACATCGGGAAGAATTCGCGTCTGCTTAAAATCAAGCATCCTTACAAATAAACATACCGTACTATAAGTTGGTCGATCATCAAAATTAGGAATGCTCTACTTTACGCCGTTTTAGTTACGCTGTTTTGTAATTTCCTGTTTCAAGTACCCGAGGCTTATGATAAAAGGTTAAGTAGAATTTTAACTGAGATTTTATCCTATCTGATTTGAAATTTTCCATAATTAAATCTATTAATTCATGTTCTTTGAATTTAATGTATATGTTAAATTTAAAATAAAATAGTTTTGATGTGGAATTCCAATTACGTCAAATCTTACTGTTTGTAATAAATATTTATGTATTATGTATGTTAGTTTTCGTACTACGTTATATTACCTAGTAGTGAACTCTAAAATAGACTTAGCGGAAAGTCTTTACGCGCTTCCTTCTATACCAAAGACCAATGTAGCATATTATTGCTGTTTCATTTAATCGTTTAATACACAATTTCAATAAAACGTTATTACGATTCCCTTTACACATAAAATGAATAAGCAACCATTTATTTACAAGTAGATATAGTAAAATGCAATTTGTAATACTTAGTGCTAAAGCACTAATGAATTTTGACTTATATTATACTAATATTAAGTTAAAGATTTTGTTCGATTTATGTCACAAATCTCAGAAACTATTGGTTTTCTTGAGAAAAACTTCCTATTATAGCTAGCTAGCTAGCTACTCAATAATAGTTCATTTTTCGATTAGGGCATTTATTTATATGTCATATATAACACACCACTTTGCGAATGCGTATCCACAGTTAGTCTCAGTTCAGCTAAAATATTTTTTTTTATCAAAATAGTCATCAAGACAATATAAAGCTTAAACTATTTATACTGATTCAATATTACAAATATTAATATCAGAATAAAAAATACATTTCTCTACAATATACTATATATTAAACTTTAACAACATTTGGCAACGTTAGTTTAATAAGGGGCTTATTAAACTAACGTTGCCAAATATTGAATTTACGTATAGCAGTATAGATAACGCTATAAATATATTATATATCTACGTATTATCAATAATCTTCCATGGGAATTGGAATTTGCAAACATGGTGTTCTGATAAAAGCTAGATTTGTATTCCGTTGTAATAATAATACTATTAATAATAGAATATATACTATTTTAGTCTATTAGGAGTATAATAACTTTAACATAAATCTTTCAGTAAGGCTTTGTAATTAACTAATTTTAAAAGTTTTTCTAAGTTTGTAATTTAAATTTAACCCCGTACAAATGTGAACATGCATCACCATGTCTATCTTGTTGTAAATAAAACTGTCATTCTTATTCAGTATAATTTCTATTTTAGAATACTAATGTAACAGGTGGGCTCGTGCATCTGTAATGCTATTTTTGAATGCATTAATTTTAAGTCAAAATAAATCTTTCCTTTTGAAGCGAGATCCGCCTTTATGGACTGATAAGGAATGACGTAGCTTAATTAGGGAGATTGATGCTCGTGCATTAGCTTTCATTTTAATAAAGCTTTTATTTGATAGCTTAATACATTTGGATAATATTTTATTAAGACTTTCTTTACTTGAGTGATTAATGATAAATTTACATGAACGCATTTGCCTTATAAAACTTTAAGACAAAATAAAAATTATAGGAAATAGACCTTTCTTGGATGTTTATGTAATTAAGGCTACATTCGGTAAGTACCACTACAGGGAGCTATGATGTCATGCTTTATTTCATATACCAGTTTATTGAAATTACTTCAGCATTACAGTAAAAACTATTAATATTACAAAATAGAGCATATCGTGAAAAATGTAGTTTATTTTTGTAATAAAATGCGTATAATACTGAATCAAATCAAACTTGGTATGATGAATGTTTAATATAATTTTCTATACAATCTTATCGGAAACTGCGAAATAAAAAAGCATATGGCACTTACCCTGACCAGTTACATATCCGACAACAATAAAACAGCACAAATAAAACAAAGGGAACACTATAAATCTGTCGATCATGATCGGTTTCGAGCTAATCACTGGTATTTGCAGTGTATCAACTGTAACGCGATATTCGCGATGAGTAACGGATAAGAGCTGATAACGTGATAAGGGGAGGCGCGGGCGAAGCGCTCACGGCGCTCGCACCGACGACTCCTTCAGTCGACATCTGCCGAACATCTAATCTACGCTATGTGCTGCGACCTGTTGCCGCTTACCAAATATATAAATGAAAACTTGTGGAAGAAAAATGATCAGTGCTATACAACGAAGGTTTACTACATATGAAGTCCAGACAATCTTGCATAGTAGCACCAATGTATAAGACATACTATAGTAAATATCTTTTATTAATGAATGAACGTAACTCTGCCAAGCGTAATAGTGGAACGTAAAACAATTGTAGTACTCTGATAACATTTTACGGTCTTATCAGGAGGACTTTATAATTTAAAATTAAAATCTCTTGCTTATCTATTATGCAGCTTATTCTCTATTATCATTGCACTTTCTTTACATTTTTAGGTAAACATTTGTAAAATGGGACAGTTAGAAACAAACTGCGTAAGAGTGAGATAATGTTTATTACTATAGTAAAAATAAATGTAGTAAAAAAGATATTTACATCAACGATTCATTCATCAGAAAACGTTTAGCTGGTCACTGACGTGAGGAATTGAAATGTTTATTTTACATACAACTAACTAAATATATATACTTCGTTTAAGGCTCAACGTAAAAGTGCAAATAAATATATATTTCACTTTATTTCATCGAGTAAACAAAATGTTTAAGTGTTTTGTTTAAGAGTGTAACATACTCAAATGGTATTTTTGATAGTTAGCGAGCTTTACGGTGGGCGTACACTCAATGCCAAAACAGTCGTTCGTTTTTATTAGTGGGCGACTGCCCATTTGCTATTCCTTTTAGATGACAGAAATTGCATCATTACTCCCAAATAAAGGTTATGTGAACTTTACAGAACCTTTTAATTGTCCGTGACGTATGTGTGCTATTTTAATTTGATGAATTATAAGTACGTGTTTACAATAACTATGAATTATGTTTGAAGCTAGTTCTTATTACATATTTTCATTACTACTTATATGACAGTATTTTTTTTAATAAAAAATATTTAGTTTTATTTTAATACTTAAAAATATATTTGTATAATATGAAATATATTTAAAAATTAATGCGTATATTAAAGGTCAGTTAAACGATACTTACTACTATGTGTTTAAAGCTTATTGTTAGATATATTTTTTACAAAAAAATATTGAACTAAATTTAGACCAAATCAATATTCAGCATTATATAATATAATAATTTCAAGCAGAAGTAATAATTTTTAATATAATTTAATGGGCAAAATCTCTAGCACCGAAGAATACGTACAAAGAACACTTGACATTTTATATTCGATAGTACACTTAAGTTACTGCAAGTGGGTTCAAATGTCACAAATGTATCTTTAACTGGTTAAGTAACCAACAGTACCTTACAAGCAATTTCACAATTAACCAACCTCTGTTTAAACGATGCTATCTCGATTTCCTATTCTTAGACGTCTTGTATTTTTATATTATCGCATACTGTAATATTTGTTTATGTTACTAATAAAAAATATTAAAAAAACGTTCTTCATATCTTGAAAAATTTATTGAATCTTTATTTAACAATTAATTTGTTTTTACATTCAAAATAAATACTTAATATCTATAATTTTTAATGTTTTTATTTGATAATTATTTTATAAAGTTTGGAAGAGGCGGTTTATTGTATAAATTAACTTGGAATTTGTTAAAATATTTTTACAAATTTGATATATTATGATATACAACGATAATTTACAGATTTCTAAATTTATTTGCCTTCATCTTTAATTCCTTCAAAATAGATTCTAAATGAAAACTGAAAACACTAAGCTTGTCGCCATTACAACTCATAACTGGTTAAAATTTATTTTGAAAATGAAGCAACTGGCATATAGTGTTTACTTTATAAATAAGAACCTTGTTAATTTGACGATCCTGTTGACGGAAGTTACTTACTTGTGCCCATTCTAATATGCATTTTGAACATACGTTTCCTGTCACGTTAGAGGTGTGTTAAATAGTATGGGGCCAAAGAACTTGTATACCGTTATTTTATCAAGATACGTGATTTAAAAATTTCAATATGCACCATACGCTATATATTCCGTAAACGAAAGCTCAATAATGATCATTTATCTTATAGAATTTTAAATAATACATATGTAATTAACACTGAGGACCGAGGATGAGGACCGTCGTGGCGCAGAGGCGTAGCGTCTGCCTGTAAATGCGACGGTTTGTGGGTTCGATTCCCACTAGGGGAAGATGGATTTTTCTATTTCCACTCAACACGCGATGCCTAGAAAACGGCGGAAAGCGGGGACGGAGAAAGCATGAACTAAAGTAACGGAGTGCCTTAACACTAAGGTCGTGTGATCTCTGCAGTTCCCTCTGCCTATCCTGCCATGTGCGGGATAAAGTGTGAAGATAAAAAAAAATTAACGCTTAAAAAAAAATAGTTTTAACAAAAAAAATATTAAATCGATATTTTTATCAAAACTGATACTACAAGTATGAAATGATACAAAAATAAGGTAAAATACTTTATTTCACATATATAACAAAACAAATGAAATTAACCTACAACACTTTTGCGTTTTTTAATATCTGAAACAGTAGAACGTGCCATAACAGGTAATATAGACGGCCGATACTTTTTCATTTTACTTTCTCTAGTTTTCTCTAGCATGTCATAAAAATGATTGACAGGGTCAAACCATCCAAAGCCTTGCTCAGCTGTGCCAAGCCAAGTGTGGCCATTCGGGTCAATTAGAGTTAAAGCGTGGACTGGTGTGTTTTCAATGAAATTTGCCATCAGAACGCTTCCATCTGGGTACGTATACTTTCCGGAACCATTGTAAGACCAGTCTTTGAACAAGCCTTCATATCTGGAGCCATCTGCATAAGTCACGTTCACATTGTCAACACCAAGGCGGTCAGCTTCCCATGTCCCAGAGTAAACATCGCCTTCTGCTGTGGTATAAATACCTGGCCCTAACAAAGAAAAATGTCATTATGATTGAGTAAGCTATTGTTCTTTAAATTGTCGAAGGAACACTTCATCTTAATTTAAACGTATCGACACACAACGTGACGATGGGAAAGGAGAAAAAAAACAAAAGCTCTTCATGTTGGAGCGGAGCACACATAATTACAGAGTTTAAATCTTAATTAAGATCGTCGCTTTTTTATTCAATATGTCAAGAATCAAGAGTAATAAATGGAAAAAATAAACTTTATTAGATCATCAAGTATCTAATATTTTAACTATTAATAATTACCTAATTTTCTTTATTAAGTTATAAAATACTCTACCGCTATGTTTATATTTTTGGTAAGAAAGTTATATTATGCTGATAGCCTTATTCTTGCAAATTTAATATAGAACTTAAATTTTAGAATATAAGCAATATTTTATAATTTTGTATATGTTTAAAAAAATCAACAATTTCTTGTACTTATGCATAGGTTTTTTAACATTATTTCGATTATGATTCTGAACTTCTTTGACAATCAGCTCTCCTATCTCAAATAATAACACAAGGCTCAAGACCATCGGTTTCCGCCTTTCAAAATATTTCGTGTTTACAGACTGAACTACTGTCAACCCCGCCCATTATCTTGTTATCATAGCGACAAAAAACCAAATAATCTATTTTTCCATATGTATCGAACCTACAACTGTAACATTAACAAGTAGACTGTGCCACAGTGCTACGACGGGCATGCGGAAGATATGTATCACATATTAGCTACTGCCGCTGTTTTATAGCACCTTTATTACACAGCGTATTTTTGAAACAGTACTTTTAATAGGAAATAAAACATCGTTTTAAGTAATCAGAGCGTGACGTCAAGCATATCTGGAATGGATGGCGGTACACTCCATTAAGTTCTACGATGAAAGACAAAACCGTTTTGTAATGCTCGAGTGGTTTCCGAATTAAGTATCGAGTTGTTTAAAGTTAATTTTATATGTAAACACTTGGTACCAGGATAAACTTGTTTATATTTACTATTCAGGTTATTTTTAACAGTTTAAAGAGATTGTAAAGATCGGAATAAAGTAATGCCTGTGACTTTATGAAATATGAGTATAAAATATGAGTACGTTATTAAAGACTAAATTAGCTGTGTCATTAGTGTTCAATTATTCAGATTTCGATTTTAATTAAGTAACACATATGCATAGTGTTTTACTGTAGACCACAATTGCGGACTTGCTTACTTGGAGAGAAAGAATTACATATATTCATTTTAGAGTTCCGCCACTTAACACGCAATATCTCGAAAAGCCGAAAGGCGGATTAGCGAAACTAACACAAGGTTATTTGTTAGGGACAAAGAACCTAATTGTGATTTCTTTTCGCCCTCCGACCTTCTATATAATGAAATAATATAGCATAGGTATCATAGCTGCTAGTTAGTTTATAGAAATACTAACTATTATATTAAATTATCATAAATAGAATCTAATATTAACGTCGGTTTTGTACATAATTTATTTACGTCAAAAAATTTGGCCAGTCAAGCCAGTTTCAACTTTCCTGCTAAATTCATGTACCTATAGTGGAGAAACTCAGTGCTTTAACTTTTTATCTAGAGCATTTCAATGAAAATAATCGATTCTCCTGCAAGAAGATGCAGGCAGACTGCATGATAATCCTTAAAACGTATGTTTTTAGAATTTAAATGTATTTTAATAATAACCATGCATTTTAACACTTCTGTCCTTTTTCTTGGCTTCAAAGAAACCTTCGTAAGTATCACCAGTTTCATGTTTGAACGCGCCCTGGTCGTGGACAACAGGAATTTCTTTTACCGGCTTAGTGGATTCAAGTTCAGAGTCTTTATCAGTATTGTTTTGTGCCATTTTAGATATTTGGAAAGTTTCTATATGAAGAATATTTTAGTTCAATATTTCTACAACCACATTGTTAAATGTCCATAATATCAAAAATTAAGAAAGCTCTCATTAAAATGGTGTAATTTTTATCTTTGTAGTTCACTATAGTGTGTATCACTAAACACTTGCAGAAATATTTATATTTACATTATATTTATTTCACAGTTGCACAGATTTTGTTAAGACAGAGTAGTTTGAATCAACTATGAGTAACGCTGCGTATTAGTATATGACCTGGTAGGAAAAGCGTGAAACTGTTTTTCAAAAAAGCTTTAAGTTTTACTATTTGACCATATCATTACATTTATTTACTTCAGTTTGTGAAGTTAGTATTTAAAGAAAAAAATCAACTTTATTACTTTACCTACTTATAAGTACAAGCTAAGCTAAGCTTAATTTGAACAAATCAAAATGTCAACATGTATTTTTTCTATCTATTATTTTTTACATAAGAACTTATCTAAAAAAAATTAATGGTGGGCCAGGGCCAAACAGAAAAAAGAAAAATCTACCTTAAAAAACATACGACCACATTGAGATTACCTTACCTTTATGAAATCTGATAAAGTATTTCCATTCTTTTCTTATTAAAAATCTAATACTTCCCAATTAACTACAATACGCGTACAATTAGACAAATTTAATTACCCGTAAAATAAATTATACAATTAGTTCACTTCTGAAGCGTGACAGGCGTTTCGTGACGTTGACGCCCTGTTTTTTCGCACGCAACTGTAACAAATATTTTCGGCCATGACCCATAAAATAGTATTAATTAAGAAAATTGGATAAAAATTTATAGTTTTTGAAGTACTAGTTAATCAAGTCAAATAAAACATCTTGTATGTTAACATCACGTTAAACTTTGCACCACTTAACGTTTTCAGGTTTATGAAATTATTATAATATTTTCACTTTCACCTAATTCTAATGAGCCATAGTAATAAATCGAACTGAAAACTAGTGACCTGTTATTAAAAAAACCGCAACATCATTCATAAATAAACAAAGTCAAACTCTTTATCAACGTCTCATATTAACTTCCATAACGGTACCAAGTCATAAAAAAAAGAAACAAAATAGAATTAATTATTTATTTATAAATAATATATATTCGCTAACGTTCGTAAAATCATTTACCCAAGTACAGATGGTAACAAATCTTCCTTTAAGATTCACCTATTTACATCGAAATATCGCCAGTGATTACATAAAAATGATTAAAGTCAAAACCAATATGAATACAAATAGATTTCTACTCCAAAAAAACTATATTAAAAATAATAACAAATATGATTTTAAACATTTCATAAACGCTTTCAAGCTGTAAATAATAAACAGGACAAATTATACTGTAATGCTGTGAGCAAAATGAAATTCTTAATTTCACATAGATTACTAGCATTCGGGATTGGAGGTAAATAACAATTTTCTTTAAATACTAATATTTCAACCAACTTAATGTTACTATATAAATAAATAACCCCCCTTGAATCTCACCGCATATCCTTCGAAATGACCTATACAAAACTTCACTATATTCTTAAAGTAGACAATATTCTTTACAAATGTGCTCTTACAACTACATGATGCATTCAATTGATTTAAAATTGTACAAATTAATATCAGAAAATCGAAGGATATAGCAGCCATATTAATTTCATTATAATTTTCTATATACGTGGCAAGTTTTTTGTTTTTATAATATGCCAAATACCTACACCATTTAATGAAACAGATAATATTTAATATATGGAAGTAGTGTCTCAATCTTTTCATATAGCAAATTATAATAAAATTATTTAACATATATGTTAAATTGGTGACTCTTAAGCAATAATATTATAATAATAAATATTAATACGAATTTAATTTCCACATAATATGTTTTACACATTATGCTTTCCATTTCTTGCACAGTAGCCATTTTGATTATGACCACTCTATCGAATAACTAATGCATAACCTACATGTATTATTATTAATATTATCATTTTAGAGTCACAAACTCATCATGAGCGGTGTTAATGCATGTGATAGTGTTTACAGTATGATATTGGCTGGATCTTCCAAGTTTTCCTTGAGTACTTTCATCCACTGCGCGCCGACCGCGCCGTCTATCACTCTGTGGTCGCAGGACGCCGTGAATGTTATGAACTTTGCTAGACGAAAACTATTCGAGAAAAAAAATTGCCTATATTAGTAAATTGAAATTGTGATTCAAATGCTTATGTAATAACTACGAGGATGGTTTTTCTAAAAGAGCTAATAAGCAATGGCAATGACTGGCAATGCCAGTGGTTATAAGTTTAATACTCAAATTATACATATTTAATTTTTTATGTATAGTGTTTAATTTTATTACATATATGTACTTAAATATTTTTTGCAACATTGCTCAGTGCATTAATGCATATTTTTTCGCAACAACAAGCAAAATAATAAGAAGATAAAAACACATTCAAAAAATTATATTTATATATATAATGAGCATCTTAACAAATTGTATGTTTATATATAAAAATAGAAATATCTTTTAGAAATAAAAAAATGACAAATAACACATACCCTTGTGGCTCATTCTTGTCGGGAATGACGAGGTCCTGCACGCCGCCGCAGGCGAGGATGAGAGACTGGGGCGGGTTGATGATGGCGTTGAACATTGTGATACCTGGTCAGATATGAATTTATTTACTCATTTATAATAAATATGGTTATTATAACAAATTTAGTTTTTTTAGCTTTACGCTTTATTTCGCATGGCAAGACACTTTGTTGCTTAGTCCCTGCTTTCTCCGATCCGCCGCCTTCCGCCTTTTCGAGGCATCGCGTGTTGAGTAGCATAACTCAACGCCGCGCTTTGTCTAGTTGCCAAAACAAAGAAAATGGAAATAGAACAATCCATCTTCCCCGAGTGGGAATCGAACCCAGAAACCGTCGCGTTAAAGTCAGATGTTACGCCTTTGCGCAATGAAGGTCCACATAGTTTATTTTATTTTATTTATTAAATTTACCAACGGTTGTTACATTATTATCAGCATAATACATTAATTTAAATATTAAAAACAATTAATGCACTACCATTTAAAGGTAAACATCGCATGACATTTTATAAAAAAAATTAACAAAAACTATAGAAACGTATTTATGTCTACTTATAAATACTAAAATGCTTTATATTTTAAAACATTTATAATATTATAATATTATTTTTCCAACATTACAGTATATATGTAGCGCTTGTAGGATTGTCTGCACTTAAATTAAAAATACTCTTTTGTGTTATATAGGCACTAAATATTTTTGGTAATATTTTTTACTAAAAACATTTTAACACTATCACATTTGAAATAATATTTGGATTATAGAAAAAAAATGTTTGATTTTAAAGTATTTTCTATTTATAAATAAAAGATTTAGGTACATAATGTTCTTCTCTCATATTGCGATTTGATAAGCAATAATAACACTCGAGTGAGATAATACTTTTTATAGTTTTATCTACAATCTGCTTGATATGGAAATTAGTAAATCAAAATTTTCTGTACATAAATTTTTCAAATATTTTTGAAAATATACAAAAATTTAAACGTAAGACTCGATGCTGCGTTTTTTTTTTTTTTCTTTATTTTATTTAGGGACTTTTATACTAATGTACATGCCAGCCCCATCGTAACCTAATTACATTAATTCTAATATACATATATATACATGCACACACACACATATATAGGGGAAGGTTGCTATCATTGGACCACCTAACTTTGTGACATCATATCTCATGAAATATTACCTACAACTTAAGACAATTAATGAAATGTGATGCTTTTTTATGTAAATTAATGATATATAAATTATTGGCAATGAAAGTTGAGAGGCTTTAGAGCTATTCTAATATAACTTTTCAATGACGAGTTGCTTTCTTTGGACCACTGTCGCCTTGAATGGACCACTAAGTTGCTATCATTGGACTTTGAAACATTTGTATTAATGGTCCAATGAAGGTGACTCAAATGAAACATAAAATAAAAATTACTTTTTTTATTCAAAATTTTCTTCTTAAATCCAATTGTACTGCTCATACATATGTGGCTCTTAGTTGACGAAAACTTATATCTGAATGGTGCTTCATGTATGCACAGCACTATTTTCCAGGAACTTCTTTGGTTCTATTAAAACGATGTTTAATTTCATTTTTCTCAGCTAATTGGAGGCAAGCACAACTTTGGAAGTAATATAAAAAAAGAATTCTCCATTTCAACAACGTGATTGCTAATTTTAGTTTCTAAAGCCTCCGCAAGATCTACTTTTGATTCCACTATATGAATTTTTTCGACATTTTCTTTTATTTTCACATCGAATTGTCTTTTTAATATGGCTTTTGGAACGTCATTCGTTCGACTTGCTTCATTTAATCCAATAGTTTTTTTAAAAAAATTCTATAGTTAGTTTCATACTAGTAACCAATACTATTTCGTCATTTAACAGTAATATTTCCTCTTCTTGCCGACATTCTGGAATTTATAAATATAATCCAATTACAACTAAAAGGTACGTATCTACCTACATGCAATACCAAAATATTCAATTTACAATATAAAACTCATTACTTACTAACGTTGATATAGGTTTCTTTGATTGGACCGGTCCAATGATAGCGTCACCATTCAGGTCCATTGATGGCAACTAGGCATATAAACAGAACGAAAGCTATTATTAAAAAACGTGTAAAATTAAGTTAAAAGCTTAGTAGTGTGTGTAAGCGCAGATAAATTTGCTATTTGGATCTAACACAATCATTAAACATTAATTAAAACAATGTGACTTACATGACTTTGTTGATGGTTCGGTTATTGTATCACGGTCACCATAAACACATGTACAGATCTCACTCCTTACCACGTTTCGAGAGCGCACAGAGGTTTGGTGGGTAGGCAAGGGGTTCGGTACTGTTGCCTAGCAACGTATCAAACTTGGTGTGGTATGTATAGTTTTTGAAAAAATTGGGTGGTCCAATCAAAAAGCCGGTCCAATGATCGCAACCTTCACCTATACATATATATATACACACACACATACATATATATATATACATACATATACACATATATAGTCTATAAATAAACTAATCAAATGTGACTTATGAATTTGAACAATGTTATAGACTCATTAGATGTTGGTCTGGCAAGAATATCCACAAACATTCCAATGTCAAATTTGTTCAAATTCATAAGTCTCATAATTTTTTCTCTTCCAGATTGAAATCGTACACATTCACTTAATATGTGATGTACATCTTCAACAGTTTTGCAAATATCACAGTTGGGGGAGGTAGAAAATTTCATCATAAATTTAAATTTATTTAAAGGCATGTGTCCGGACCTCAATCTGTGAGCAGTGACAATTAGTTTTCTAGATATTTTACTGTTAATTAACCAAGGTATATGTGGAGGTTCACTTTGTATTGTCTTGTACCATATTCCTTTTTCTAATGATATCTCGTTAAAATATTCTTTCCACAAATATTGACACTTGTTTTTACAGTAGGGAAAATACTCAAAAAAATCAGGTTTAAAAATAATTTGCTCTCCTTCTGAAATACTCCTTTTGGCAATCTTGTCAACCTCCTCATTACCGGCGTCTTGTGTGACATCACGCCGTGCAATCGCATCGTAACAGTGTTGAGTTTTATCCATGTTTTATCAGATTCTTATGTTATCTTACATCAGAAATGAATACCTCGTATTACAAGTACTGCGCAGTGCCCCACTGTAAAAGCACAGTCATAAAAACGCCAAAAACATTATTTATTTACGTTGCAAATGATAAAAAAATAAGAAAACAGTGGTTAAAACTTGAATAAATTCTGATGAACAAAAGTCACTGTTCACCGCAAAGAATCTTCCAATCATAACGGCGTCAATTTTGGGCAAATTACTGCTGTCTGCCTTAATGAATCCTGTTTCCATGATTAAATATTATTGTCTTCTACGAATTTACTAAAAACTGTTGTATCAATTTGGAGAAAATTACTAGAAAACGAAATATCTAAAAAATAGCGCGTTGTATTACCAGACAAACGTCAACAACAACAATGTAGGGGTGAACGACATAAATCGATATATCATAAAATATATCACTTATACATACTATGCACGCGATATATCACTTCAACCCAATATTATCAAATCAACTAATATCGATATGTACTATCATTCATTCGATATACCAAATGTCGTGAGAAATTAAAATCACATGCCACTCCTTTTTATATTGATGCTTTATTTACGCAGTGTTACCGCCAGTGTGAAATTGACCAGTAAGTTAGTATTGGTAGAAAATGGGTGAGCCTATAACACTGACAACGACATAAAGGCAAATATTCTCCGTGAGGGCAGTGCGCAGTGATCAGATGCCAGGTCTACCTACATTTTGGTAGATCTACCAATTTTTACTTCAGTCTGCCTATCTACTACCGTAGACCTAAAATTTATCTATTTTTTTTAATTAGTTTAATTGCTAAAAAAAAGTATGTAGTTACGTATAAAGTTTTATTTTTAATAAATTAAGTTAATTCGTTTCTTCATCCTAGCTGTTTTTACTTGCATTAATCTGAAACGTATGTAATATTGTAAGAATAGTTAAATACAAACAAATTTCTTACAATATATCAAAAATATCGATATATTTGTACAATATATCGCAAAGTATCGATAGAACACTACGACATATTATATCAAAAAATATATCGATATTTTTTTTATACGAACAGCTCTACAACAATGGCGTCTCGCACGGCGTGACGTCACGCTTTTTTATTGGCGTTCATTGTCACGTGACATAGAGCCTAATTTCTTTCGATTCATTTCATTAAAATAAAATTAATCAATGGATATTTTAATAGAAAACAGTATTTTTTGATAAGTAAACATGATGTTCATATTATAGAAATAAAAATCTATCAAGTATATTCTCAGTGGAAACAAGCCTATTATGCACAAACATAATAAAGTAATGCAATCAATCACAAACAATATTACTTACGTCATAAAATGTAAGCCGAACCTTAACCTGCAATATTATATAAAAAATTTCATCCAAAACTTACCAAACATTCCCAAGTTAGACACGGTGACAGTTCCGCCCTGGTACTCCTGGGGCTGGAGGCGTCCCTCCTTGGCTTTGTTGCCCAACTCCTTCATATTGTTGGATATGTCCAGTATGCCGCGAGAGTCCGCGTTGAAGATGATTGGAGTTATCAGTCCCGTGGGAGTGGCCACCGCCACGCTCACGTCCACGTTGGAAAACCTACAAGGGATTTATGTTTAGAATTTACTTCATTTAATAGATAAAAAGTGCATAAGTGTATCTGTGATACAGGAGGAAGTTTAGTTATAGGTAAGTACTTAAAAGGGACGTAATATTCGTCTAAACGGCGCGACTTTTATGGATTACAACTTTAATTGTTTTAATCACAAATTATATTAATACTCAAAATATATAGTTCCAAAGTAACAATAAGTATAAAACAAAATACAAATGCAAAAATGACTTCAGTTTTTAAAATGCGCTTATAGCTTACTGGCTACCAATTAATATTTTTTTAAAAAATAGGAAATAACTGTGGTTTAGTAGACAACTCTCAGTGGTTTTAAAAAAGTAAAAAAAAAGAACAAGTCAATAACGAGTTTAGGCGAGAATAAAAACAATCCGCGTTGCAATAAAAAAATGTTACTTACATTTTAATATTAATTTAATCGCAAAATAAATCATACCATACTAAAGTATTCAAATAGATTTCCATTATTACTATAGTTTTTGTAGTGTCTAGATAATATTAAACAATAATTATATTAATATTATAATATTTGTATTATATAACGACTTACTGTCTAATAAATGATTCCATCCAATGAGAGTTGACGGCGGGCACGCGTTTGCACGCCGCCGCCACCGCCTTGAGGATGAAGTCGTTTACTGAGACCTAAAACAATAGATTTTTGATTATTCACCAATAAACATTTATCTCTAATCTCCTGAACATATAATATTATTAAAGACAGTTACTTTCCATCATACCTGGTGAGACACATTGTGTGTTTATACACACAATTTATTTCCATACAAAAAAAAATCGGCTATGAAAAAATTCCAGCAACAGATTATTTAAATTTACAATATTATAATAAACTAACCTTGACATCAGCTTTGTCTTTGGCCAATCTATCATTAACCTCCTTGCGCATAGCCAATAGTTTCTCCACATTCACTGTGACGGACAGTTGATAGTGTGGAATTGTTTGCTTTGCAGCTGATAATCTCTTAGCAATAGTCTCTCTCATGCCACTGAGTGGTATATCCACGTAGGAAGCCCCGGGGGCTGGAGCAGGGGCCGCAGAGATAGGAGCCGCAGGAGCGGCAGCTGGAACATCCCCACTCTTTATAGACCCATACAAGCCTGAGCCTTGTCCTGTTAATGTAATATGTAAGATAATTGATATTATACAGAATTTTATGTTAGAATTAAATGTGATTATTTTATATTGTCTTCCTTTATAAAATAATGTCATTGTTTTAACACAAGTTCACACAAAGAAAAAAATATCCTGAAAAACTCTTTTAGGGTTGGTTTCTGATTTATACAGTTTTATTTATTTAGTTAACATTTCATATTAAAATATGCCCCATAGAAAAACAACCACACACAATTAACACAAAATTACAAAAAAATGTTAATTATAATAATAAATTATAAGTTAATAGTTTTTTCAATTGCAACCATACACACTTAAATAAGTATATGTCTATTTTCACGCAAGCTAAATGAAGCAATATGAAAAATACAAATAAATGTAAGATGTAGAGGTTGGAAAAACTATTATTATAATAACAATTTGGCTGATAAGTTTTAGAAAACATAAAAATCTTAAATGTAACAGGATTTGAACCCGCAC
This sequence comes from Dione vanillae, assembly GCA_037178615.1. Classification (NCBI taxonomy): domain Eukaryota; kingdom Metazoa; phylum Arthropoda; class Insecta; order Lepidoptera; family Nymphalidae; genus Dione; species Dione vanillae. Next base: position 1,076,379 of record JAZFAU010000190.1, read on the forward strand.
CTGTTGGAAACATTGCAATAGCAACAACTAAAAACTGGTCTGACAAAGCTATGTCGCCATCATCACTGTAGTTTTAAAAATATTAAGTTCAAATTGTGCTTACAACATATAAATCTAACATACAAAAACATATATATCACACAATACATACCCCCAAGTCTAATATTCTTCAGTTCAGCCAATCGCCTGGCCATGGGGCTTGCATAGACCCTACCTTGGTCTGGTGCTGGTGCAGCAGGAGCTGCAGCAGCTGCAGGTGCAGGTGTTGGAGCTGCAGGTGCTGGTGCTGGTGCCGCTGGGGCAGAAGGAGCAGCAGCAGCAGGGGCCGGGGCAGCTGCAGCTATTTTATTAATATGGACATTAGTTTAAACTGTAGTTCTATAACATATAATCAATGTGAGCAAATCTTGAAATATATCAATTATAAACATATACTAAAAATGAAACTGAATGCTCTTTGTACAAGAAAAATATATAAAAAAGACTATTTTCGAGGGTAAGCAATAAGTCAATATTTTGTCTATTTGTCCATGAACATTTGCATTGCATTGCATTTGAATTGGTTATAATTCAAATGGAACTTGAAAGTACAACAAACAGCTTCAAACTGAATGTGTTTATTGAAATGGACGAAACTTGCTTTCTCACATAGACAATGTTGTGGTATTATATATTTTAATACTACAAGAACGATTTCCTGATTTCAAATTTTTCTCTAAATAAACTTAATATAAGTATTTTTAAACAGCAGTATCTACCTTACAGTGGTTGAACTTCCCCCTTGTATCAAAAATGAATATAAGGAAGAATATAAGTTAATATACATATACACTCATATATATTAAGTGCTTAAGATGGTTGTTCGCAAGTATGTATGATATTATAATTAAATTCAACAAGATAATTTTTCTATCTTTGGTCATGTTTTCTTAATATAGTTCAAATAGCAGGAAAACTATTTAGTACATATTAATATACACAATAAAATGACAACAATTTATGAGAATAACCTTTTGGTTTTGATGGTGCTGGTGCAGGAGCTCCTGTAGCTGTTGTAAACAAATTAACCAAATGTTAGTACCCAATCATATTAGAATAAGTACATGCTTAAACTAACAAATGCAATATTACTATTTATTAATGGATTTAATGTTTAATGTGTAATTCATTCATACAGAAAATTATTAAACAGATTTTTTGTTAAATTCACAATTATTATCATTTGTTATTTTTATTCACAAACCGTTAATTATAAATTTTTATATTTTGATAAATGGTCATGAACCTAATAAATATCAAAAATAATATAAATATTCATCAAATTAATTCTTAATGCAGCATGCAAAAGGTGAACACCATTAGATTGAGTTCAAATGTTTGACCTTATTTATTAAACACCATTACAAGTAATTGTCATCCAATAAGACAATAGTAAAACTCACAGTCATCCTTGAAATCTTTGAATGCAGCAACATCTGATTCATTTTCAACAATAACACAGAGTAATTTTCCAACTGGAACACCTTTAGTACCAGCTGGTATTATGATTTTAGCAAGATAGCCTTCTTCGGGTGTTTCAAAGCCCATGGTTGCCTTGTCAGTTTCAATTTCACATAACAAATCACCTAAAAGTTAAATATGGCAGTTAGCACTCATAATAAAAATTATTGCTAAAAGTGGACTTACCATACATTCAAATAAATGCAGCTATTGAATTTTTTGTAATTATGCTATAAATCTTAATAAGCAAATTGACACAATATTGCAAAACTTATATATTTTATTAAATAATTTGCTATAAAATTTAGGAAGGAAATATATGAAAATATTATTTGAAATGTTGATTTACATAGATCAACTATAGATAAGATAAAAAGATATCACCATCAAATTGTCTCTAACATTTAAGAAATAAGATTTGACTAACATTTTAAGGATAAGAAAATACAAGTAACATTTCACCTTCATTTAATTTATCCCCTTCTTTCTTTTCCCAACTGACTATGGAGCCATTCTCCATAGTTGGAGACAGGGCAGGTAGATTTACCATTGTATGAGAAGGGAGACTTGAATAATATCTGGTTTGAACATTCCATTGTTGTGCAGTTAGAATACTTTTTTGTGGTGTTGAAAAGAGTCTGAAAATCAGATTTTTTAGCATAAATTATATGACTTCGACATTTATACATGCGATCTTATATGAAACTTCAGTTAAAGAAGATAATTTATAAAATAATATTTCGGGGTAGATATTCAATATTAAAATTGTGAATAAATAAACAATCACCTAAAACTATTAAAAAGATCGTACTACACATGTTTTGTAGTGTCAATTGCTTCCGATTGACGTTTTGGTTATGCAATTCTAGCCGCAAGCTAAGAGGCCTTTTGTAAAAAAAACTTTGATTATATGACTTGAAAATAGAAAAAAAAAATTATTAATCAAGACATCTTCGGAATGAAATAATAAACTAATAAAACTTAACTTACTTATTGTGCTGTTTCCTTTTGGCCAACTCTGTACTTAAACATCTTGAAATGTTATTCCGAATAGCTTTTTTTAAGCTATCGTTCAATATTTGGTTTCGTACTAAAATCGTTCGGAGCATTTCTATATCTTGATTAATAATAGGGCCGTCCAGATATTAGGGACGGTTTTATGTAAAACCAAAAGGATCGACCTTTACCGACTTGTAGGTCGTTGAAATAGAAATGTTAATGACATTGACAATTGACTTATGACAATAATTATGTAAAATGTCTGAAATAAATGAATTCCAGATATTACAAAATATAAGATAAAATATTAGCATTCACAAAATAAGAGCAGAAATAACACGAGGAAAATAATTTTTTGGTTATAAAATACTCAGCTTAATGTTTTGTTTTTGAATAAACTAATAATCATACATATAACATATGATTTAATGCAACAATGTTTTAGAAATGTAACTGAAATGACGTGTAAAATTAGTAATTTCGTAATAAAAATTGCTGTCATTCTTAGTAGTAGTTTAAAGTTATCTAAAACATATGGGGTGAAGAAAGCACTAGCACTAGAAGGGACTAGGCAACGGAGTGTCTTAACACTAGGTTCCACGGTTCCTGCAGTTCCCTCTGTTTACCCTGCCATGTGCGGCTGCGCAAAAAAAACATACACTATTTAATCTATTCTGAGAGGACTTCCAAGTATAATTTGAAATATATTTATTCTTATTCATGCTGGTATAACACATTTAATATCTCAAAGCTTGCGCTATTAAGTTTTAAATATTTATTTAAAAAGAGATATGAATAATATATGTGTGTATATATAGATCAAGTTATGGGCTGCGTTTAATTCATTGCAGACTATACCGTATGATTAGTACCATAAATAATATTTTTTAATCTGTTAATATATCAAAATATTTTTATCCTGTATCATTTGTCATAGGGACAGTTCCCGATTGACAAATACATCTCTTTTCTGTCAACTGTTGTGTTAGGCAGGTTATTACCAAAATGGTGAGAATTTAATTTTTAAATATTTTTATCATCTTCAGTTTTTATGGTGTAATAAATGATTTAATAGTGTGTTAATACAGTGTACATAGATATTTTAAATATATTTCGTTGATTAGTGTCTCTTTACCGGTGTTTTGTGTGTTGTTGTGTCTTAGTTTTATGCAAATGTTTTCAGGCCAAACGTACAAAGAAGGTTGGAATTACTGGAAAGTATGGAACACGTTACGGTGCCTCTCTACGTAAAATGGTCAAGAAGATGGAAGTGACCCAACACGCCAAATACACTTGCTCCTTCTGTGGAAAGGTTAGTTTCTAATGTGACTAGACTACATTATGTTGTGTTCTGTTATGTATATTGTAGCGATCCAATGTGAATGAAATATTGTAAATTTCATAGATATGTTTACAAAAACATAACAAAGAATCTTTATTCACACTAATACACCTATGAACTATGTAAAACACTGATATACATTAATTGTCTATATTTTGAGAGGCAGGCTTAAAGCCTAACCATAAGTAACATGCAATTTATTAAAACTTTGTTACAATTATCTCAGTTACTTATGTTCATATTTGATATTAGTAAAATTAGTTTACATAACTTGCTTAATTTTCTAAAAATGATTTAATGATGTGACATTTTTACTTGAGAAATTGATATTAATGTAAAAATTATGATGAATACTAAGTGGTTACCAATAGTCTAAAAGGCACTTTATTGTATACACAATAAAATTGTATTATTTATACAGTAAATATATATTTTTAAACAGATTAAAGTTTGGTATTAATCAATATCATTGTTCTATTGTTATAAAATGTGAAATTATTTAGCTGTACATATTATATTTTCTTTTTTAGGATGCCATGAAACGTAGCTGTGTTGGCATCTGGTCATGCAAACGCTGTAAGAGAACTGTAGCTGGTGGAGCTTGGGTATTCTCAACTACTGCTGCATCATCTTGCAGATCTGCTGTCAGAAGGTTACGTGAAGTCAAGTAAACATCATAGTATAAGGCAACAATAAAAAAGAAACACCACAGAGTTTGTTTTATTTCATGATTCTTGATTTTATAGGTAATGTTGAGGTAAATTAATTTACACCTACAAAATATTCATTTTAGAAAACTTTGTTTGTTATCAATTTCAATATGAACCTTGTAAATGAGGATCTAAAACTTCATTTTGTTTTAAGATATGTTACAATTTAATTATAATCAGTATAATATGTTCCAAAATTACCAAATATAATAGAAATAATGATGAATTATAAAATTCCATAATAAACTATAGATTAATATTGTTATCAATATACTTTTAATCAATATGCACACGAGTCTGGATTTTGCCACTTATCAACATTCTCATATTACTCATATATTAATAAAAATATATATTTAAAATAGCCTGAAAATAATCTAAAAGCAAACACAACATTGAGATTTGAATAAAAAACATTTCTCTTTGTATAAATAATTTTAATATAAGTACACTGTTGGAAAATTTAATAAAAATATAATCTTGCGATATGCAAATATGTTTTAGCACCAATATAGAATACTATTGCTATTATTCATTAAAATACATTCTAATGTATAGATGAATATTAATTACATCATAAGTGAAAAGGTTTATTTACATTAATTATATATTGGTATAAGTACTATTTAAGTTTTTTTATTATGATTAAAATATAATAAAAACTTTCAATAAATATTTAAACAGCAAGGTTTAAGTACAAGAAAACTTTGCTAAAAATAAATTATAAAATTTCATAGTTCTATAATTAATTCATTTAATATTTTATAATTAATTCAATCCCCTAAATCACTATCTTTGTCACCTATTGCATAAAGAATATGGAAAGCTATTCCCAATAATGCAGTTCCTAATAAGTCTCCCAAGGCAGTCAAATATGGAATGGCTGAATTATCAGGGTCTAATCCTAATTTCCACATCCATACAACCAAATAATGACTAATAGTTAAAAGAAGAAATACTTGTAATAAAGCAGCAGTCATGTAAATTAGAATAAAAATAGGTGTCAAAGATGTATGACCAGCTTTTAAGTAACCAATTGTATAGACAAATATAAGCTGGCCAGGTATAACCATTAATAATAGTAATTTGGTAGTATTGCTTATTACAGCACCCTGTGGTTTTCCAGTATGTAACAGTGTTGATAGTCTTGATGCATGAACAGCTACCATGTTTCCTCCAATACCATTAATCACTAATTGAAAAACAGCTATACCTTTATAGTTTGATACTGTATAGTCCAATATAAGTCCACCAGCACTACTTATAATCATAGCAGAAACTACAGGCACCCATCCTTCATCTAATGCTTGTCGAGTGAAGGTATTTTTCCAAGCTACATATCCACACACTGGCACAAGTATAGCCCCAGCGATGATAATTATAGATGGAAGAAGCAAGTGTGTGCCAAGAGATTTGTATAACAATGACGCTATCCAAGATAGCAGTGCCAAAGTTGTTAAATCTCCGAGACTAGCAGCTATAGGTGTTGCTACATTATCAGGATTTATATTTATTTTTTTAGATACAACAATAACTCCAATCATTATTAATCCTAGTACAAAACTTGCAAATGAAGCTGTAAGTACACTGGAGGCACAAAGTAGCATGGCATGGTGGATGTCAAAATCACCTTTTGGTATCCATCCCATTGCAACAGCTGCCATAGCAGCTAGAAATCCAACTAGAATAGCTTGGCATTGTATGAGGCAAAGGTTACCAACAACTAATGAGTATAAACTTGTTGCAAGATGTCCTAAGTGGGCATGAGTAGAGAGCCGTGATGCTAATGTCATTTCTAGATTTCCTTTTAAGCCTAGTAGAGCTGGTACTAATATATAAACTTCAGATACTTGCTCAAAAACTTGCCAATGCTGCACTACATCTAGAAGTAAGCTAGCAGCCACCATTCCGAATCCAGCAAGTAAAAACGAAGCAAACATTTGCACTGCATCAATCCACGAATTTTCTTTTTCATTTTTAATATCGGGTGGTTTTTCCTCGTTCGTTATAAGCCGATACACGTCTGAAGTCATTTCAGTCTCAGTAACACACTCAGTATTTTTTAACATTTCTGTATTATTACGCTTAGTCCGATTCATCACAAATTAATTTTTCAATTATTAATACATTACAAAAACCTCAATCCAATTAACGATATTAAAGTTTGAGCACAAAATGTGGTTGTGATTGATAAACAAATAAGACTGTCAATAATTTTAGATATGTATATATATAGTTTATGATAAAAAAAATTGTTCCCAGCTGTGCTAACTCAGGTACTTTACAGTAAAAATAGATTTATTTGTGCATCTTCGTTTCGTTGTCGATTGTTGACACTTGCAATTTGTAATATTAAATAACGTCAAATGTCAATGTCATGTGAAATTTCAGGTTTTGTCAATTGTTGCCTACAGTATATTGTATTCTCTCATCTCAAATGACTTTTTTATGAAAAACGATGTTCACAAATAGCTACTTCTATGTAGATTTATTTTTCGATTTACAAAATACATGAATTTTTTAATGTTTTAAATAATAATAAAAATATTTACAAATTTGTAACGAGAATCTTAACTATAGTAAAATATTAGAGAAGTGTATCCGATTTAGTGAGGACACGGCACTCTTGAATCTTGATAGAAACTAGAAAGTTTGACGTATAGTAGGTATACGTGCGTATACGTTTGGAGATTGTCGGTAGCTAGCCCAATGTTAATTTAATCAAATAATTACTGAATTATTTAAACTACATATCGCGTAAGTCAGCTTAGCTTAGTGAATTTTATTTATTTTCACTAAAGTAGCACTTATAAGGATTGGAATTGTTATGATGTCAGTTCATAAATTTTAAATAAGAGTCCGGGAGCCCACTTATTTTAGTTATGAATAAAATGTTGCTAATATTGTTATTCTGCGTGTTATAAAAATATAACGAGCATGTCTTTTTAAACAGACCATTTAAGTGGGTATTTTTTTAATAAATTTCTACTATACCTTTGTTGTTGCAGGTCTACTTAAGTAGGCAATCGTGTGTTAAATTGACATGTGGCATTAGAAAAACTAAACTTGGCGTTTTATTATTTACTTAAAATGTTAAGAAGCAAAATAAGGATCCATACATGCCGCATAATTCTACTGACATCTCTAGTGTGGTTGATGGTTGATGTAGCTTTATTGGCTTTTTATTCTGAATGTTTTGGAGATGGTTGTAATAAAAATAAAAATGAAAATAATGAATATGTTGTACAAGTAAGTGCATGAACCATCTTAATTATTGGAGTTATTTTAGATTATTACTGATAGAATTTCTGTTATTACTTATTATTTTTGTTTTATTTAGAACAATGTGGAATTTAGAGGTAAAAAAGCAGCTATAGCTGCTGCATTACAAAAGAATATAAATGATGAAGATACTAATATTGAAGAGAACGAATTACACCATGATTTAGGGGATGATGGCCTGTTATTACCCCCATATCCTAAGTCTAGGTTAAAGAGATGGTCACCTGTGCCACCTGTTAAACCAGATGGAGAATCTCCTGGAGAAATGGGTTTGTACTTTCTAGTCATAAAATTTTATTTGTAATTCATATTTATTATATAATATTTTAATAAATTAATAATATTAACTGAAAAATATATTTTATGAACTGTTATAGTTACTTCACATCAAATCATTACTGTATATTTTTTTACATAGTAGTGTTCATATACCAGAAGCTAGTGCAAATGTTATTTATATGAATTTCAAGAAACAATTGACATAATTATTTTGAAGATATTTCTTTTCACAGTCAACATTACCTTATCTTTTGAATAGTTATATAATTAAATAGTAAATGAACAGCCTACAGTGTTTATTCAATGACTCATTGTGCCAAGGCTTTTGCTTTCATTTCTCACCTTATAAACTGGTAAATTTATAAATTATGTAAAGCAATTATGGGCTAAAAATATTTTTTATGTTAGCTTCCAAACTCAGTATTTAGAGGGATAAACAGAAAAATTGGAGTGTAAAATGTTACAGTACCTGTACATCTCTTATGCTGTTAACTTACCACTGTTATTAACCACTTTGCTCACTGTTCTAATGTGCTCACTGTATATATGCCTTGTGAGGAGTCTTTATACTTTTTCAAATTGAATCAGAAATATTCTTTATACAATTTAGCCAATGTAATTTAATATCTTTCATGTAAAAAAATAATTGTAAACATGCAACACATTGTCACTAGTTATGCATATATAAAATTATTTTATTGATATATTGGAAGTGAAATTACAATTTGTATAAGGAACATTGAATTATTTATCATTTTTAGGAGCTTACCTGAAGAAGATAAAACTTTTAATCTCTTTCCTTTTAACTTTCTGTATAAGATTTTAACACAATATAAAATTTCAGGTAAAGCAGTAAACATTCCAATTGAACAAGAGAAGCTTATGTTGGACAAGTTCCAAGAAAATCAGTTCAATTTGTTGGCAAGCGACATGATCTCACTTAATAGATCTCTCACTGACGTTAGATTTGAAAAGTAAGTTTAGTGTCCTTTTTATATTGTCCTGTTAAATTGATTTTTGTATCATGAAACTATTAATTGTGAAATAGTTATATTAATTCTATATATCTATTGAATATCTCAAACCAAACTATGTTCCTGTAATTTACAATGAAAACATAAATTATTAAAGTAAAGAAAATCCATACATTTTTTTTTATGCAACTGTCTTGATATTAAAATACATCAAAATTGGTCTAGTTAATTAATAGAGTTAATACTATATTTGGATATTACTTAGAAAAACAATATATTATCAATCTAAATTTTGATATTTTCATGGCTTAAATTGAATCTTATCAAATTGTAGGAGTATATCTCTGAAATAATTGATTTGCAAAAAATTGATCAATAAAATAAATTTACAACTTTCACGATAAAACAATTTTATGCATGTAACTATTTGCTTAGTTACATAAATTTGTTATAATAATTGCTATACATTGAAAGTTAATTGGCGTTGCCATCATTTATTTTATTGAGTTTTTAGTATGTCATTATGCTAATTATGCTAATTACTATTTATATTTTTTCTAGTTACTATTACTTTATATTATGTTATATACATATTATGAAGTCATAATGACATACATATATTCTGTTATTTATATGAACAATTAAATCTTTATGAAAAGAACGAATATAAAAGTTTTACATTAGTAATAACAAAAATAGGAACTTTTTAAAATGCATATAAATTTTACGCTGTGTATATAAAATTTTCACGCGCATTATTTGCTCATTCGCTCTATTTGCGACGGTGTTTTGTTATTTTATAGTGTATTTGGAATTATTTGTAATACTTTTATATGAAATATCAATAATTAACTGTGACATTTTTATATAGCTTTCAATTGAATAATAATATGAGAAGTGTTATTATTATTAACTCTTTAATTTTCATATTTTGCCGTTTTTATGTTTTCGCATCATCATTATTTTTTTTACTTAACTCTATTTTAGATATCTCACTCCTTGTGTGCCAAACTTATTTACGTGTTTTGACTAACTTAAGGTTTCGCATTTCCGCTATATCTAGCCCACGAAGCAAAGTTGGCAGAATATACTGTCACAACACTCCGTTCTCTGCTATCCGCCCGTAATCTAGTATTAAACTAGGAATTTTTAAAAATGATTTAAATATAAACATTGACCCAAATGTATATCAGACCATCGCGCATTATACACTCTGATTGTTTCAAACTGCGGCACGATTATATAACGAGTGGAATAAATTATATGACGAGATGCAATTAATATACACAGTTATTTATATATAGCATCGCTTGCAGTGAACAACTTGCTTTAAATTATATAAAAAATAAAAATGCATTTGTAGGCCGTTTAGGTCAAGTCGTCTTGTGTCGAGTACAACTTTATCTATGATGACCATAAGTATTTTTCTTAGAATATCGTTTTATTTTACCTTTTTTAAATAAAATATTACTAAAAGCCTCTTTCTATATTCCAAGCTCAGATTCAGTAGGTGCTTAAACTTAAGAATTACGTTATTTCAAAGAAAATGTAATGTTAAGAAACTGTACTTCGCTTTCTGCACAAATTCGAAACTGTGCGTGTTAAGTGGCTAAAGCGGGGAAATGATAATATGTAAATTGTAATTCATTTCTCTATAACTATTGCGTTAACAATAAGACGGTATTTACTGTATCACGTTGCATTGCCTCAATGTACTTGAAAATTATATGTTTTGTATTGGAACGGAGTATCTTGTCACTAGGTTCCTACGGTTTGTTCGGCCTGCCCAGTTATGAGCTGGTTAAGGCGTAATGTAAAAAAATAATTAATTGTAAATTAACATTTCTTCACATCAGATGTAAAGAGAAACATTACCCCGAGCTGTTACCAACGACTAGTGTAGTGATAGTTTTCCACAACGAAGCGTGGACGACACTCATCCGTACAATATGGAGTACTATAAATCGTTCACCTCGCCCGCTCTTGAAGGAGATCATTCTTGTAGACGACGCTAGTGAAAAAGGTACTATACTTTATTTTGTTTTTGCCTAAAATTATCTGTATTTATAAAAAATATATATTTATGATTTTCTTTTTCTTTTATTCATCTTAATTATTAATTGAAAAGAGATAATGTTTTAATTTTTCTATATATTGTGACTTGTTGTTAAAATATATTTAGATTTAGACGTAGATTTTATCATATAAAATATCAGATCACAACAAAGGAGGTTTTCTTTAGGTAGGAGGTTGTGCTTTTTTTAAATAATGAAGCGCTAGAAAAAATCACTGTTTATTTTTTTAATACTGTACTGAACGTTCATACACGAAAGTCAGGAATTCTGATACAATTAATGTTTACATGTAGTTTTCGCTGTTTTCTTTTCCTTTGTAAACAAATTCACTTTTGCTTTTATAGTTTTAAACTTTTTAAGACAATTTAATTAAAGTCAAATAATTTTCAACACGTATTTCCAAATTTATTTTTATTTTAATCTTTAGTACACGAAATACGAATAATATTTTAATAACGGCGCAGTAAAACGTCTTCTAAACGTAGAATTAAGAAAGGTATCGTGCGTGACCTTTGCAAATTTCTGGGTCAGTAACTGCAATACGTTGGGATTTGAATGTCAACTAAACATTTGTTAAAATATTTACGTATTGTATTTTGACATTACTCGTATATTATTAAAAAATTTCGCTTTTAAACTTTTTTTTAACCAGTATTATATTGAAATTGGCATGATCTTTACGATCATCAAATCGATTCCTCATTTGAATATATTATGTATATTGTGCAGATAGGAAAGAAACATATACTTTTATATGTTATCTATTATTCAACTTTATATATAATTGATAGACCTACATAAATATTTCTATTTTTGTATATAGAACACTTAGGCAAGAAGCTAGAGGACTATATAAAGTCACTTCCGGTCCCAACTCGTCTCTTCCGTACGGAGAATCGTTCCGGACTCATTCGCGCCAGACTCTTAGGCGCTAAACACGTGAAAGGCGACGTCATCACGTTTTTGGACGCGCATTGTGAATGTACTGGTAAGCTATATGTTGGAGATAATTGTTGTTATATTACTTTTTTCTTGTTATCCTTCTGAGTTACTAATTTTTATTTGAAGGATTGGTTTTTTTCACATGTACCCATAACTGAATATAAATGCGAAGTTTGTACGTTTCATACCCACTTGCTTTTATTGAAAGGAATGAGTTATTTTCATCTCCTCGTTCCGAAAAGAATATATAGCGCGGCGCTGAGTTTCGAAACTCAACAGGCCATGTCTTGAAATTTGGGCGGAAAGTGAGAAACGGAAGTCCTACCTTCAATTTGCAGAATATAGGTGAAGCTTAAAAATGTAAAAGTGTAAACTAAGGAAACATTGTAGAAAATTCCAGCTAGGGCGTAGGAACTTGATGTTATGCAGAGGAGACAGGCGTCATGCTCGTCGGCTGCAACTTTTTATTCTTTTCCATTTTGTTTTTGCATATATTTTATTGCCAAACTATGATTTAATATAAACATCCTATGTTCATGTACAATAAAAACGACTTTGTCTTTTTTAACTACTATATGAACCTAGTGTTACCACTCTGTTGCTTAGTCCCTGCTTTCTCCGACCCGCCGCCTTCCGCCTTTTTCGAGGCATTGCGTATTGAGTGGCGGAACTCAACGCCGCGCTTTGCCTAGTTTGCCAGAGCGAAGATAATGGAAATAGAAAAATCCATCTTCCCCGAGCGGGAATCGAACCCACAAACCGTCGCGATTGCTGGCAGACGTTTATACCTCTGCCACACGGCCCTCACTATATATAATCTAACGATTTTGTTTCGTTGTATTATTATTACTTTATAATATAATGTTCGCTATACGTTTTATATCGGCTAAACAATTTTAGAATTTCGTTAAAAGATTCGATAAGTCGTGAAATATTTATCGTTGTGTAAAGAAATGAATATTTAAATAAAGTTCCCTTGAAATAACAAGATTATGAAATTACTTTTCTATTTTTCCTTCACTCGTAACATATCAAGTCATTGTTTTATTGAATGTTTGTATCGTGATATTATAGCTCTAACAAAAACATGTATTGATAGCTAACTTCAAAATTGGAGGTAATTTGTTTTATCTGTAATACATGTGATGTTGTCAAAATTGAATCACATTATCGTGTGCTGAATTTCATTACTTAGTTTATCTACAAATTATTCAGAAGCTCTTAAGTCATATGACAATTTTATTTTAGTTTTATTTTAATCACTTTCTTCCAATTTCCGATTTCGAGTAGAGTTCAAGATTAAAATCGGTCGGTAGCTAGTTCTGTTTTTAAAATATGAATATTCTAGGTACATTTAAAAGTACATTTAAATATAGGTAACTACATATTTCTAATTCGTCTTATTTTTGTCATACTAATTTCAATAAGGAAACGTCGTCTGATGATGTCAATGATGTCACTAGGCAATTTATGTATGACTTTAATGTTATCTTGATTCAATTGTTATTAAGGTGGGTTTTTTAGTGCTGATGAGTTGCAATTTACTTTTTTACGATTTCTATCCATTGAATATATTTTCATATACCGCGGATTGATATTTTAAAGATAATATTTAAAAATATCATTATTTTAGTAAATGTTAAAATAACTTGTGCAATACAAAGATAGTGATGTCGTTTTAAATTATAATTCTCATTCTAATATTATTACTTCTTCTTAAAATAGTTTCAATGAATAATTAAAAAAATATAAACACACTTAATTTCAATTAAAATAATATCTCTCGTCTCATTAAAACTGCCTTTGTCAGTAGCTTTATGGGACTTGACAATTCAAAAACACTAGCAATAGTCTATTCGGATGAAAAAAATATAAAAATAAAATACACTGCAACGAATTAAGTAATGATCGTAAATTTACTACTAAGAACTTGAAACGTATTCTTCAAAATCACCAGAGGGATGGCTAGAACCGTTATTGGCGAGGATAGTAGAAGACAGGAGTACAGTGGTGTGCCCCATCATCGACGTCATATCGGACACCACGTTCGAGTACATACAAGCGTCGGATATGACGTGGGGTGGATTTAACTGGAAATTGAATTTTAGATGGTAAGTGTGCTATCAATATATTGGTTTTATTGTGTAATTCTGTTGTACAATATGTATATTGCCTTGTTATACTTTAAAATTTATTCCACAACCTCCTGTCTATATTGTGCAATTATTTAAAACGTGTATTGGTATTTTTATTTTAAAAAATGTTATACAAATAGTTTTGAATCTGTAATATAACAACAAACTGTTAAGTCTCAATTGTGCCACGACGGTGGTAATTTCATTGTATTAAGTTTTTAATTACTATTCATGAGTGAATGGTTTTATGCCGTATAATGACAGGGAAGTATGATTTTTACATAATGATGTTACGTGTAACTTATTTTCATTTCGTAAAAAAAAATTGAATGTAAGTAAATTATTAATCTTGCATGTAATCTATATATATCTTAAATGCCAGACGTACTTCTTTTCACAGGTAGGTATGTCGAAATTAGTAGATTTTTTTAAATTTACACATGATTAATTAAAAAAAAACACTGTAAAAAAACGATATGAGTGTTATCAATTCCGTAAAAAAACGACAAATATATTTGTTTTGAAATAATTCACATAATTAATGCATGACAATATATTCGTCATCGTTTAATATAATTAATAAGTCAGGATTGCTATCAATGTCGATATAACAATGATTAATTTTAATAATTTGATTTAAATATCTATTTGTTGCATATTGTTGTTATTTTTTATTCATATGCAGTTAATGAATCCTTCTACTTGTGGGATATTATTATTAATGTTATTAAAAGAAGCCAATTAAAACTTTACCATTTGAAGGAACCTATTTTTTCATATGTTCTGGTAAGATGATTTTTGTTGTCCCACTTTCTAGACAATCTCTAGCGGAAAAGTTGTGTCCACGGCAATGTTTTTTTCGTATCATACTATATGCAAGTTACATAGAAAAGCTGATTAATAATAAATGTTATAATATTATTATATTTAAATATTTAATGTAAGTACGTGATACTTAGCGAGCGCACCTTGTTTTATACGCGGCTGCTTCCTGCACTTTACCTATTTAAATCCATATATAGGTACATTTCGTAAATGTTGATTTAAACATTCTTATGATTACGCAACTTATGTGCTAGGACGGTGATGTTTTATTTTGATAGAATAAACTACCTATATCAACTAAGATTAACTACATTAGCTAGGTACGTAGAAAAGACTTTAAATATATACCTCCTTGGTAGTCAGAATATTTTAAAGTCCAAATCAATAGTTTTTAATTGATAGATATCTGTGGCCAGATTTAAATAATTAGCCTCCAATATTAGCGCATTTAATATTTAATGACAACAAAAAGCTTTAAAAAAAAAATATAGAAAAATATTATTTTATATGTTTTTACCATTTTGTATTGTCTACAGATTGAATATTTTATTTTGTTGTGGCGTGTCCACCGTGGTTGAGAGATTAAGTTTTATCGATTTTAGGTTGCAATATTAAAAAAAATGTATTCAGGCCTTTTATTATTAATTTTATAGCAACTTTTTTACATGCTATTTTGTGCGTTTTGTATGGAATAGAAAAAAATATGAAAAATGAAAAGCTATGTGGTTTTATAGTGCCTAATTCAAGTGAAGTGGGCACGATTTATACGAGATTGTTTTGTTTGCCGCCTATTGTTCTCGATTGGCATACATGCAGGTCAAGTTGAATTGTTTAGAAATGTAATATAATACCAATATGTGTAAATTACACCAATGCACTTACTACTGTAAATATAATCCAGTTGTTATATAGTTAATATAAAACTAAAATTCATAAAAGACTGCTATAACAACTTAAATATCATTTTTATAAATTATTTGGTGTTCCTGCCCCAAAAGTGAACTTCTTCGTATTGTGAACGATTCAAAGTAATTTGTGTAAAGCCTTTTGTGTCCGGTTCTTGACCTAACAGTTACGTGATTGACTCTTAATATATTGGACGAGATTTTTTTACGAGAAGTAAATGTATTTATTTAATTGCTTATGAGCTTACTTTTTATATTAGTATAAGTCCATATATAAGCGTATATTATTTTAAAGTAAATTTAATCGATACTCATAAATTAAGCGTATTTTAACTGCGGTGAGAGTATCCTTGGGCATTTACCGCGCCAAGTAGTCTGAAATATTCTACAAAATGAATTGTCAAAATAATATCTTTTGTATTATATTACATATCTTTTGTGATAATATTTATTATTGACGTATTAACTGTTATCTATTTATTTTAAAAGCAAAATACCGATTTTCTCAGAAAATTTATCGGATTAAACACAAATACTGTATTATTTGAAGTGATTTTTTCGATACTACATTTATCATCGTAAACGATCGCCGTTGTGTTTGTTTTCAGATAGCTGTTACAACAGTGTTTCAACTTAGCTACGATTAGTAATTAAGATTACACTATAGATAATTTAATTTAAAAAATCAAAGTGAAGTGCGATACTTCATAAATATGATGTAGATTAATCAATTTTTTATCTATAGACATTTTTATTATCTATAGGTAGGTACGTTTGTATATGTTTGTTGCCTTACTCTCACTAACCAGTTAATTTATCTTAAATATTTATCTTAATAAAATTTGTGCGGAGCTTTTCCCTACATTTTCCCCGTAAAGATAAATTCATTTGTTCCAAATTCAAGAAGCTACCTTTTAGGTGGCGGAACTCAACGCTGCGTTGTGCGCTCTCTTACGAGGCATTATTTTTATTTGTCTGCTCCTGCAGAAATATGAAAATAATTTATCCACTACGTTTACAACTAATTCTTCTCCAATTACACTATTAGGGTATTAATCAGTAATTATGTTAGAAGTTATAATAATTATGTTAAGAGTTAATGACAATAACAATATATGGATTACTGGATTATCCGTCATAGTGTTATTTATTTTAAAATACTTTTGTGTCAATCTTCGCTGATGTCGGAACAATTTACAACTTGTATACACTATCACTATTGTATCCCCTGTAATATATAAAATCCAATAATTGGATCTGTAATTGGGCGGATTACAAGGCTTTGTAAAACAATCCGAACCAAGCTTAGGCTCTATAATCTGACAAATTCTATAGTTCATTACTCTGCAAAACGGTTATCGAACCGAGTGTTCATTATATTTAAGTTACTATGTTCCAAAATTCTGTTTTGTCATTACCTGTTAACAAATATAGGTAGATATGCATATTTATAATCTATAACTGTATTAAAATAGATTCCTAGTCCTAATAATGATCTGTCGAAACTTGCTTCAAGATATTTTTTTTTTGGAATTTTAATGTTAGAGTTGGACACATTATTTTTGAATAAACACTTATCGCAATATATTCCGTTATATAATTGTTACGGATGTACAGACATATCAATACACATGTAGTTCGAAATATTTATTATTTCAATATACGTAGATATCCTATATAAGTATATATAATGTGTGCAAAAATGCAATAATATGTGCATTCATTTGAGTAAATTTATTTAAATGATAAAAATCTCGACACATTCGGTATGTTCGCATTATATCTTGTCACAACTTATTAAACAATCATTACAATCACAGTTAAACATTGAGATAGGTGTTTACTTAGATACTAAACTGTACGTTGATATCAACGAAATAGCTATTATCGTAAAATATTTTTATTAAAACCACAACAATAATTGCATTTTAATTGAGTTTAAATAAGTTCAACCTACTTATGATCTTAGGTATTTAGAGATTGTACGCAGTTTCATATATATATATATATATATATATATATATATATATATATATATATATATATATATATATATATATATATATATATATATATATATATATATATATATATATATATATATATATATATATATATATATATATATATATATATATATATATATATATATATATATATATATATATATATATATATATATATATATATATATATATATATATATATATATATATATATATATATATATATATATACATATATTTTTATTATCTATAGGTAGGTACGTTTGTATACAATGTTTGTTGCCTTACTCTCACTAACCAGTTAATTTATCTTAAATATTTATCTTAATAAAATTTGTGCGGAGCTTTTCCCTACATTTTCCCCGTAAAGATAAATTCATTTGTTCCAAATTCAAGAAGCTACCTAATGTGTATGGATGTGTATGTAATAACTTGTACATTATGGATTTTATTTATCACCAACTATGTCATATGTCATACATCAAGGTAAATGTTTATGACGCGATTAGAAGATTATACACTTCGTTTTTTTGTGAATCATTGTTTTTTTAGGATGGAAGAAACTATTAGACGTGTAAAATATTTTAAATCTGTCTAAATAAATATTTATATAATGCTTTATTTGTTTATTGAAAACACCGAATTTATGGAAAAACCATTCAGACAAATGTTGTACTTCACTGAAGATGTCAATCAATAGTAAGGACATATATAGAAAGAAAAAGAAATAACTATATTAGGAAAAATCGGGGCTAAATTTTCTTTACATTAATGTCTTGTTAGTTTGCTTTTGTGTGATCAATTTCTTTAATTACCTATTCTCTTTTGTTGTAATTACATTGCCAGCTTTTCAGAGGAAAATGCACATTAAACTGTGTACACATAGAAAAAACCCTGAATATACCTAATTATTATCATATGTGTTTTAAATAAGACAGGTCGGGCAGATGACACGAAATCCTTTTGACAAAATCAATATGTATCAAAAATTATTTTATTATATTTGAGTACTTATCATTCATGAGGGTTATTTATTTAAGCATAAACATGTTCTTACATTTTTTTAGCAAATATATAACAAATGATTTCTAAAAGTTTTTAAACATTAATAGGTTAATTATTAGTAATCATTTATTCAATGTTAGGACCGCCCAGAGCAGTGTAAGCCTCCTCCATTTTCACTGTTCTCTATCTCTTGCTTTTTTGGCCAACATATTTCCATTGTGAGGATGATGAAAATTAATAATTTACTTTGTATTAACTCGCTGTTTCCTCTATTAATTTCATATAGGTAGTAACTGACAACGCTGACAACGTTTGATATATAATAGAATGAATGTCATTAAATTTTATTTGTTATATAATATGAAAAAATCTGAAAATCTTAAAAAATGGACAATGGACAATTAAGACAAGTTGGCCAGACTATACAAAATGAAAATTTATTAAAAGTTCTTTTGTTAAACTGTTATGTCGCCTATTTATCATTTTAATAATACGTTGTAGGGGTTAAATTTAAACTCACACCAATTAGAATGTGTAAAAGTATTGACTTTCCTAAAATTGATCTTAAGTGATAATTTAATTTATATTTCCCTGCTAGGTATCGAGTCCCAGAACGTGAAATGGCCCGTCGCGGCGGAGACCGCACGGCACCTTTACGCACACCAACAATGGCCGGAGGACTGTTTGCTATTGACAAAGATTACTTCTATAAGATCGGTTCGTACGACGAGGGAATGGATATTTGGGGTGGAGAAAACTTGGAGATGAGTTTCCGGGTATTGTATGCATTTTATACGTAATTAAGAATTTTATTTTGTGTGTCTATTTGTACTGTATTTGTCAAAATTTGTTTTTCCTTTGCGTTTTTGTGGAGCGAATCCTGTTGGTAGATGTCAATTCATAATCGTAAATGTTACAAGTGATATAAGATTGTATAGATTTTTAGTTTGTTTATTATATTTTTTTGGCAAGCTTTTTTTTTTAAATGTTGATTTTAGTAGTATTTAATAAGCAAAAAAACGAAGGCTAGGTAAAGGTTACTCAAATATGAGTCGTATTCACATAATTTAATTAATTTCTAAATTGTTGAAATGATCTGGAGGGGTTAAAAATAATAAAATTGGGGACAAAGGTGTGGCAGTGTGGCGGTCGCTTGGAGATAGTGCCGTGTTCCCACGTGGGACACGTGTTCCGCGACAAGTCGCCGTACTCGTTCCCGGGCGGCGTTCAGAACGTGGTGCTACACAACGCCGCCCGCGTCGCCGAAGTGTGGATGGACGAGTGGGGCGAGTTCTATTACGCCATGAACCCAGGTTCGATATCGAGGATAACATTTTGCATTGGTTCTCTGTTTCGTTTTTAACTGTATCCCATATATAGCAGGGTAGAGGGAACATAGTGTTGAGACACTCCATTCCCCCATTTTCCGCCCAAATTCCAAGATATTGCGAGTTCAGTGGTGGAACTCAACGCCGCCTATGTTGTTTCCAGAGCAAGTAAATGAAAATAATTTACTCTTCCGAATGAGAATCGTAACCACAAACGCTACGGTACGATTTTTAACAGATATCGGATCAGGTTGACAGTCACGTGCTTCGTTGATGTCATTTACGATTTTATATGTACACAACGAATTAAGTATGTACTTCCATGACTTACTGCGGACCTAATAAAATGATAACACGTCAAGTTTAACGTAATAGATGACTTGGAAATAATGTTTATCTCATGAAATAATACATAATTAGTTATTTATTACTTTTATATTTGAACCAATAGCAAAATGTTAGCACTCGCTGAGTTTTAATAAAGTATTGTTGTGGCTTGGGATAACCTTTAACCTCATCGTTTTGTGAGCGTGTCATTAACATGAGTCGGCTTTCTAACAAACATTAACCATTGCGGCTGCATACGCCTTTTTTGTCCTTCTCGCTCCAATCGAAGACAGCCCCGTCTCTGAATCACAGACCGGGCTAAAATCGAATCGCTTACGCATGCCACTACTAATTTATTTTTACTTATCTGTGTTTTCTGTTATATCTATATGTTGTTTATTTGTAGATTGCCTTCATTTAGCTGTGCTTATTTATTTTTCTTTCTGTTTCGCCACTACATGACAATTTTCAATACACTTAGCTTCGTTTCAATGCAGAAGCAATGAAGTTTGGTTAATATTGATTTGAATATTGTATGGATTCTTAATTGTCCACAGCAATTCTTTTTAATTATGGTCACAGCAGATATAGAAATGTACTAAACAGCTATCAGTAATCATTTTAAATGCCATTAAGTAAGATAATTAATTTAATTGGCAATTGTGTGTACCGTTAATTAATACATCTTGTTCTATACACACTTGTTTATTAAAGCATAATAGGTTTCATTTTATTTGTTCTTACAACATTGCGTGGAAATTAACCGCTTGACTCAAAGATATTTGTGTAATTTCACGTCATATTATACGTGTCGAAGTAAAAAGAACATTTTAATATCTGCTATGACTTGATATCATGGCTTAATAGAAAGTGGGGTTTTTGTGGAATTTTTATTCGATATTGTTCTATTTATGTCATGTTTATTCTTACAACTTTATTATTAAAAACGTTCGTCTATATATGTTTAAATAAATTAATTAATATTATGAAATAATTTTTAATATAGCCATTTATTATCTAAATATTTAGTCAACTTGTACACGTATTTGGTATACATGTTAAATAAATATTATTTCTTATAATACTACTTTTTTAACATATTACATAGGTATACATACCTATATAAATATATTTATTAAAATATATAAAATTGTCTCATTGACACATCTGTTATTAAGTGGCTGTATTAATAATTTTCTTACTGTTACTACTAATTTTATTTTTATACACTGTTTATTAATATATTATTATATATTCATTTTAGTTTTTAACACTTAGGGGTTTACTACAATTTTATGCATATATACTGATATCTATTTATTATAATCAATTTAATTTATAATATATTTTAATTATTATTTATGTAATGACATATGTCTAATTAATATGGAGATTTAATATTCATGAATTTATTAGGACATAAAAATGCCTTTATTATCACAAATATAAGTAAACGATAATAAACAGCTATCAGTAGAAAATGTTTCACAAATAACTCGGGTAATATTAATTGCAATGGCAATACGGCTTCAAAGATAAATGCGGACATTTATTTATTCTATATACCTACTACTTAACCAGTTCATTAGTAGCTGTAAATGTATGTGAATGATATTCTGGTTTTCTGGAACAAGTGAACTTGTTGTTCAATAAGTTTCTAGACCGACTTAGTCTAAGTATACTTATTATGGTGAAATTTCGATGTAATAATATTATTATGACACCTTTCTATATGGAAGTATATACCTCTAATTGGAAATGCTTAAACTAAAGGAAAGAAATATAGGTGAACCAATTAATTTAGACAAAGTAAATATTAAAATATTTATTATCATGAATATTCAAAAGCGAGGTGTGATGAATTATTCTTCTTTTAAAAAAGATACAGTAGGTAATTTATCGTACAGTTAACAAAACATAATATTACAAATAGGCTAACAATTACATATTGCTATAATTATATTTCTATAATTATTCTTGGAACAATATTTTCTTATTTTCTTAACTAGCAATAAATCTTACATTTCCGTTTTTGTCTAATAAAAGTAAGAAGTAAAAAATCACTGAAGCGTGAATACATGTTTATATCACATATGTATACAACAAATGTATACGTTAATCACCTAATATAGTAAAGTATGTCAAATTTACTCTTTCATTTAATATATTTCGAAACTTGTAGAAAATATTGGCTTTATCGCCTCCTTCAACGTATAAAAATCAAGTGTTGCACACTCGCTTATCAACAAAAAGCCAAATTGCCATTGCAATAACATAACGGCGGGGCAGGTATGGATGTGCGGCGGCACACTCGAGATCTCGCCCTGCTCGCACGTGGGCCACGTGTTCCGCAAGACCACGCCGTACTCGTTCCCCGGCGGCACCGGCCGCGTGGTCAACCACAACAACGCCCGCCTCGCCGAGGTGTGGCTTGACGACTGGAAACATTTCTACTACAATATTAACCCAGGTGTTTAACGCTTCGTATTGAACGCCTTATGTCGGTTAGGGGGCTATTGATCTCTTCGTATTTATTTTTGTATGTTTCGGAAATAATTGTTTCTATAATAAGATATAGGTAACACGTAATTTTTGGAGTTACACAAGATATTATAATATAATAGTTTATTATGTTATTCTAACTGGTTTACTAAATACAGATACGCAGATTTCTTTAAGGTTGTAAGGGTCAAGTCATGCATAACCAAAAAAGGCCTATCAGATATTTTCATTACTCGATAGACTATTTTTTTAAATCGATTTTTTTATATAGTTTATTTATATCATTATTATAAAATTTCGTTTGTGTTTTAAAGGTTATTACCTAATTAGTGATTTTTTATATGATAACATACCTTGGGAATGAAATTTTCAATCCAGCCTGTTTAAAATAGGTCATTGTTAAAAAAGAATCAGTTAAAAACAAAATGTCCCGCTATGTTTCTTGCGCCGGTTATTCTCAGGTCTGAGGCATTAACTTTAGCGAACCGATGGTAATGTTTATGACGTTCAAAAAACGATTAATGTATTACAATTATTTATTACAATCACATTGCAAGAAGACACTTTCTAGTGTCTCAGTTCTCTGAGAAATATCTTTTTAAGAGGTAAAATATGTAGAACATTAAATGAAATGAAAATCAAGAATATATTAAAAATTATAGTGAATATTTCAGTAGAGTTTTATGATAATTTCGTAATACAATTTAGACGAAAATTAGATTATGAAATGACTTTACACTGACCTATCTGCCGTTGACCTGCCGAGGTGAGGACTGAACGGTTCGGAGGAGGAATGACTACAACAAAAAGCTAAAAATGTTTCTCATAAAATATATCAATAAATATTATTATATTTATTTACTTTATAAACCATAGAGCCCTCTAATTGACATTATGCGTTTTGACACTAATAAAAGCCACTATTTTTGCCGTTAATAATTATTAATAAATAACAATTGACATCTAAAACCTTTTTCTGATTTTCATAAGACCAGGCAAAAACGGTTGCGTATTTATATTATTTATATGTCGCACATATATTGTATCTTATTTTTTATAATATTTTTATTACTAAATAACAAAGGTGTTCTAACATTTTTAACGTGATGTGTTTTATTCGTGCTATTGGGCTGATCAGCTTCTTTAAAACAAATGCCGCCGCAATACTAACTATCATATCATTTATTATAACATTTTCATATTACACTGTTTATTAATTTTATAATAATAGAAAATACCTTATTAAAAATAAAATAGTAATTTTAACAATAATTAAAATTACTTTTATTGTCGTTGCAAAAGTAATCAGTATGTATTGAAATATAATTTAAGAACTTAATAATTTGACGTAACAGGAGCATTAAATGTGCCTGTCGGTGACGTCACTGAGCGCAGAGCTTTGCGGGAACGCCTAAAGTGCAAAAGCTTTAGATGGTATCTTGAAAACATATATCCTGAAAGCCAGATGCCTCTGGATTATTATTATCTTGGAGAGGTGAGTTTATTTTATATTAATGTTTGACTTGTATATATATTTTTATTTTAATGAAATAGTAATCTCTTATTAATAGTAATTTATTAAAAGAGTTTTTATATTTATTTGATAATTTTACTTAAAGTGTAAATTTTTAATCTGTAAATATTTAGTACATTGATATATATGTAGTATGAAATATATTTTTTATTGATATATAATGATTTTCAGCAACTAAAATAACCATTATAATAAAAATTATAGGTATTTTTATTTTAAAACTTCTAATTTATAGATTCGTAACGCAGAAACATCCAACTGTCTGGACACGTTGGGTGGCAAGGCGGGACAGCCGTTGGGCATGGGGTATTGCCATGGAATGGGCGGAAATCAGGTTATATTCTATGCTTTTTCTGTTTCCCGCCTATTTTAAAGGTGATACCAAATTAAACGTTGTGCATTGTTTAACTAATTTTAAATTATATCGTACATTTTTATTAATACATAATTAAAAATAAATCAAACGTTGCAATAACTTTAAATTTATTGAAACTGTTGATGTGATTGTGATATGACGGCGTGTGACTGTAAGAGTGATGGTTTCGCTTTTGATTCAAGATTATCATTTAACTAAATGAATACTTTAAATTTCCTACTTTTCCGAAAATACGGTACATACTACATCGGAAAATGTTGAATTTAATATCTTGATACAACTTCTCTGTTATTTAAAGCTTGAAATTAAATAAAATAATATAGGTAACATAACATGTATAGATTAAACTGAGTAATGTCGTGGCGCAGGTGTTCGCGTACACGAAGCGCAAGCAGATAATGTCGGACGACAACTGCCTGGACGCGGCGCACCCGCGCGGGCCCATCAAGCTCATCCGCTGCCACGGCATGCGCGGCAACCAGGAGTGGACCTACGACACCAAGGTACGCCGAGGAGAGACTTATATATTTTTTTTTTGAGAAATATGTACATACCTACTGTTATCATTTAAGAGCAGTAGCTATAGTCGCACTTTAAATTCAATGCAGTGAACTGATAGTCAGCTGAGCTGATGTCAGTTTCGAAAATAATGATTTCACATTTAGCTCAGTAGTGATTGTATCATTCATTCGGAGAATTAAATGAACTGTTTTAATTATTGTTCATCTTACATGTAGTGAAAAAGTTACTTAATAGATAGTATATTAGATTTTTAATAAATTTAACAGATAACAGTATAGATACATAGTTAACTAGTATCTATATATCTAGTGATTTTGATTGAATGAACATTTTTTAATTATTATTGGTTTTAATTTTAATCGTCTTAATTGAGTTTTATTTGTTATAATCTTCTTGTTTGACTTGATTTAAGAAAATTTTCAAAATAATTACGTATATAAGTACTACATTTTATTATTGTAGGTTTATATTATATTTGTAATGCTTTAATCTCTAAACAAGCAGTCATTCGAACAATCAAAATTCCTTTTTAATTGTTTTCTTTGAAAATTTCCGTCGTATTATATTGAAAAGTCAGTATAAATTTTCAATAGTAGTTCATAAATTTTGTCATATTATTTTTAAAAAGTTAAAATATTGTTTAGAAGCACGCTTTCAGGTACTCGATATATTTAGAACGCCATACATTACTAGATATGCTTAGAAGGCCATACGTTACTCGATATACTTAGACGGCCATAGTACATGTTGTACACACTAACCCCCGTCCGTGCCCGCAGACGCGCACCATCAAGCACACGAACACGGGCATGTGCCTGGACAAGCCGGAGGCGGCGGACGTGTGGAAGCCGCTGCTGCGCGCCTGCGACCGCTCGCGCGGCCAGCAGTGGCTCATGCAGGTCGACTTCAAGTGGCAGGCGCGGCGCGCGCGCAGCTAGCGGGGGCGCCGCGCGGCGGACCCGTCAGTAAGTAACACACAAAGGTTGCCTGGAAGGGATCGCTTTAAGTAATAACGCCCCCTGATTGTACTTCTATTTCTTCTGATTTTTTTAAACTCTTATGTTGTGGTTATGTCTGTTGTGCAATTAAGTATTTGTATTTATATTTAGTAAATATGTTATATAAGTTTGCTGGTTCGATTCCCATGAGAGGAAGATGGATTTTTCTATTTCCGTTTTCTTCGCTCTGGCAACTAGGCAAAGCGCGGCGTTGAGTTCCACCACTCAACACGCAATACCTCAAAAACGGCGGAAAGCAGGGACTAAGCAACGGAGTGTCTTGACACTAGGTTCCTATGGTGCCTGCAGTTCCTCTACCTACCCTGTCATGGGCGAGATAAAGCGTGAAGCTAAAGTGTTAATCCACATTGAGGATAGAAAAAATACTTACCCAAAACATATAAAAAATTAAACGCGCGGGTTCTAATCCCGCTGCGTTCAAATTTTTATGTTTTCTTTAAATATTTTTTAAAGTAAAGTAGTCATTTCTTGTTTCAGGATCGACCACGATAGACCATGAACGTCTTCCCATGTCGTTAGATAAAATATTTTACTTCCTATTCCTATATCTGATATTTTATATCTAATTCTACGTAGACTATCGACACGGTCCTGTGAATCGTTGACAATACATCTTCTATTATATAATTTAGTCACCCGTTGCTCAAGCTGTCATTGTGTCGTGCATTTTGTTTGGCCTTTCGGAGTTTACTTAGCGTAGGTTTTGAAATTGTAATTATTGAGCTATGGTCCTGTGTTGGGTGAGATTGACAGATTTTTATTAATTTTGTGTGTCTTTAATTGTCTGCTTGCCAACGCCATCTATTGGTGGATTATAGTAAAAATAGCAATAGCTTAGTTTCTATTTAAATTTTTAAAACATATTTATATAAATATGCTGCACTACATAAACGGATATTTTTTTAAAGTTCTTTAAACGCGTGGTTATTTTTTATATAACTCTTTTTTATTTAAATAATACACATAGCATATTGTTTTACTCTGTCATATCTCATTATAAAATAAAATAGGGCTGTATTAAGATTTTAATATATATCTGGTTTAGTAAACCTTCATGTGAGATTATATTTTGACGTTAAGGTCACAATATTTAAAAGCTGCAAATTATTTATTGATTCTAGATGTATTAAAATGGCCATTTCTATTTTTTTTCTTTCTCTATTTCAAATATACAATAAATACAATACTCCTTCCATGACTGTTCGCTGTTGAGATTATCACATTTGATACTGCACAAATGACGTAGCTTAGTATTTTCTTTATAAAACTAATTTGTGGTATTAACTGTGTTAAGGAATAATGTGTTTACAAATGCCAATACCTTCTACAAATAATATTTCTATAATAATTAATTAGAATTAGTCATACATACACAGATTATTATATTTTTTTAAGTTTTGAATTAAGCCGCTGTATATTTTTTTATATATGATAAAAATATTCACGCATTATTTCTTACATAGTTAAATTAACAGTTTTAGTGGAAATTTTATAAATAGCTCAAATTTTGTAATTTGTTGATAGCGGTGCTATTTATTTCATTGTATTAAATTCTTCTATTGCCTTTATATCATACAAACTATAGATTAATTTATCGATATTGTTAAATAGGTTTTTAGTTCTATGATGTTATATTTTATATTACACACCCGAGTTCTATATTATCTTCCGTACTGTAAATTGCTATATAATTGTTATCGCTATCTCAATAATGTTGCAAGTTTAAAAATTTAATATAGTAATTCTTGTATTATGAAGTTATGGTTCTTGCGGCTAACAGCGGTTTGTTTGCAGTTTGCGAGGAGCCGAGTAAACTTTATCAATTATTGTTAAATTTGCGATGAAAAATATATATTTAAATATAATAATAATAAATTTATTATGTGTGTTCCTCCCTTTAAACAAAAATCTCGCAAATTTAACAATAGTTCGCATTTCGTCTGTTGCCTTAAATTTATTAATGTCTCAAATAAGCTCGTGTCATTATTAAATATTACAAATAAGAACCAAGTAATTAATAATATAATTTAGTGCATATCGCTGTAGAATGATAGGGTTTTATTGATATCGTTTTAATAGATTTTTTTTAAACTAAAGACATGTTTAAATTTTATGAAATATTTCAAGACCTCACAACGAAAATGTTTAGGTGTACGTTATTTTATATGAATTTATTGTGTAAAACGTTTGTAGCGCTGAGGTGTACCAACAACACAAAACAACTTCATCTTTCAATTAGACTTTTCCATATTGTTATAAATAACCCCTGTTTGTATATTATCTATTTTTATATTTTAATCTTTATACACACTATTCGTGTTATATTGACTTAATTGTTCTTAGTAATTCACTATACGATATATCTAGTTTACACAACCTCAATGGTACAGGATGCTTTATTTGTAAAACTTTTTATTGTATTCATTTTAAGAGCATTTCGGACAAGGAGCTTTTGTTCGCTCAGCGACGAATTATTTATTTGAAAATTGTAACAAATTAGTAATTTTATTTAATAACGCTATTGGCATTATTATTATTATTTATTATGATAATATTTAATATTTCTACCATATCAATGGATATTTTTAGATAATAAAATGAATATAATTTAATTAATGAGTAGAATAACTGGCATGTTATGTTTCATCACAAAACTATTCAAACAATAATTAATGTAATTAATTGTAAATCTTTTTAATATATAATATATATAAGCCGGTTGAACCATTTTCTCTATAGAACATTCACAAGTCAAATGTATAATTGTAAATAGTTTATATAAACTTTCGTCCAGTCGGTGTTCACATCGAAGAAGCATTTATTTGTAATGAATAGAATCTCGTATGTATTGTTTTATACAATTTTGAACATGAGGAGGTGCCAAATTCAAGTTGTATATTATGTGAAACATTCATCATTCCAATAGACAGATATATTAAATACTTGTAAATTGAAAATAAATATTACGACTGATTAATTGTTTTTTATTTTAGAAATGATTTGTTACTTTATATGATATTTTACTTTCTGGTGTAGGCTGTAGCTGCTGACTGTACTCTAAGTCGACCGCAACAATAAAATAGACCCCCATTTCTTGCAAAGAATCGCTGGAATCTGAAAGACGCAATAGTTCAACCAAAACGGGTGCTGTGGAACAAAAATGATGGAATGATGTAATTTCTATTAAATGTTGGAGTAGAAATGTAAATGATATCTTTATAAACAATAGAAAGATA
Organism: Dione vanillae; assembly: GCA_037178615.1. Lineage (NCBI taxonomy): Eukaryota > Metazoa > Arthropoda > Insecta > Lepidoptera > Nymphalidae > Dione > Dione vanillae. The sequence goes on from JAZFAU010000190.1 coordinate 1,106,202, forward strand.
ATTATGTTATGGTGAAATTTAAAAAAATATATATTTTCATATATCTTAGAATTTATATAGTGTAAGTACAGCAGTGTTCGTGTAAAATAAAAACCAAAACAGTTTTGTATCTATTTATTAAACTTAACAATATTTAAAACTAATCACTATACTAAATAAATATAATCCATTGTAATAGCATACACACATTGATTTAAATACAAATTATTTTTTCCTTTATAAAAAAGTACCGAATAATCTCAGTTCTCCTTTTTATTAATATATATATAATATAATAAATATACCACAAAATGGCACTAAAACGTGCCTTTTATGAAATGTTATATATAATTCGTTTCTCTACACTATATATTAGTAACAAACGAAATAGAAAAGCTGTACGTGTGATCCATACACGAGCTAGGCAGTGACGTCACACAATACGCATACACCAACACCATAAATAGGAAATTGGACATGCACAGTATAATATAGAAAGAGGATGAAAATAATATTCCTGTAAAGTCTCCCAAGGTGGCTCGTCCGACTTGAGATCAATAAACATGCTACTCAAAACAATATCTTCCCACTGCACTACATTTTTTTTCTATTTTTACAATATTATGGCCGTCGATACAGTTGGTGGAAAAATAAAAATGTAAAATGCTACTTATTAATTATATGAATTACAAAATGATTACTATTTCGTATTACTTCTACAACAAAGTTTATAAACAAGTGTTGCTCGTACAAAAAACAAACATCTAGTTATCTGGTTGCAAGCGACGGCCTATATGCACATGAACGCAGGGAACACCTTAAGTATAAAAATGCACAATGTATCCCTGTTCAGTTTGACTAGAAACACAAAACTCAACATAAAAAACTGCAATTTACAATAAGAAATTAAACAATATATTTACTTGAATGAAGACTTGCAAATAATTCTCAGATAGAATCAATTACATATTTCCCAGCAATAACTAAAGGGGAGACATAGGTGACAATGTACCACTTCACAATACTAATTCCCTCCCTTACAAGTACACCTACCCCCCGATTTGCACGGTACTTGTTTTACACATTTTTACTATTATCGGTTTTGCAAATACTTTTGTTTTTATCGTACTCTACTAAATACTACTGTGATTGTATTACTGTGAGATAAAAGCAAAAAAAAAAAAAAATTGGAAAACCGTGTAAAACAAGTAGCATGTAAATTGGGGGATAGGTGTACACCTATGTACATATACACAGATCAAATAAAGATTTTAGTCTTGCATAGTGTAATTTCAAATGGCATTACATATCGCATTTTATATTGGTCTTTGCAATATTGATTAGTTTGTCTTTATCAGGGGTTACGGCTTTAGTGATCAGCAGTGGTATAGCATACGGCGGAGGCAGCGGGTTCGCTCCCGGCCGCGGCTGGCGTCACTCGTGGGGCGCGTCGGGCGCGAGCAGCCAGTCGCCGTCCGCGCGCGCGCACTGCTTCTTGAGTGTGCAGTACAGTTTGATTAGAGAGTCCTGGAAATAATAATAAAGTTCATTCCTTTATTATATACTGTACTTTGGCGTAAAATAATGTGTTTATTTCAAATTATAAAATGTTAGTTATTTACTATAAGTCTTCAAACTTATCAAAAATACTACAAAAAATACAAATTTTTATTTGCATAGGTAATAATTTAAACAGAGTTTTTTTCATCGCAGTCGGGCTACAATTTCGATATAAAGCGTTTTTTGCACGCTTCGCCTTTTACTGCGATGACGTCACGCAGAAAGTATCGCACTAACGACCTGATATCACTTAGATACCATAGAGAGGCTAGATTGATGTATTCTCTCGTAAAAAATATGGATAATAAACAGACTGAGAAGCAGAAGAACACTAAAATTTATCCGCTAATAATAATAAATCATATTTCCGTTCTATAGTTTTTTTTCTATTCTTTAAAAATAAGACTACATCATCACATCACGTGACGTCGCACGGTAACAAGACATTTAAGTCAAATTTTAAAACAAATTCAATACATTAAATATTTAAATATTAATTAAAAAGCAGCGACCAGAAGTTATAAATAAAAAGATTAACATAAATTCATCTATTACAGATCAGAGGTTGTCGGACTATCATTATTTTTTTAGTTTCACGCTTTATCCCGCACAAGGCAGGGTAGGCAGAGGGAGCTGCAGGGACCGTGGGAACCTAGTGTTAAGACACTCCGTTGCTTAGAAATAGAAAAATCCATCTTCTCCGACTGGGATCGAACCCGGAAACCGTCGCGTTACAGGCAGACGTTGCGCCTCTGCGCCACGACGGTTCTCATTTTTTTTTAAATTTTAATATCACAAAACTACTACACACTTAGTCTGTGTACTTACAATTATATTATAATTTTATGAATAATAATAGAATAAGTATTATATTATAATATATAGATTGAATGGGGACGGAGTAAGCAGGGACTAAGTAACGGAGTGTTTTAACACTAGGTTCATATGGTTCCTGCAGTTCCCTCTGCCTACTCTGCCATGTGCGGGATAAAGCGTGAAGCTAAAAAAAAAAATAGAATTAATACCAACTATATATATAATATAATAATTAAAAGGCGCTAGTTTATATATATATATATATATATATATATATATATATATATATATATATATATATATATATATATATATATATATATATATATATATATATATATATATATATATATATATATATATATATATATATATATATATATATATATATATATATATATATATATATATATATAATATATATATATATATATATATATATATATATATATATATATATATATATATATATATATATATATATATATATATATATATATATATATATATATATATATATATATATATATATATATATATATATATATATATATATATATATATATATATATATATATATATATATATATATATTATCTTTATTGCAAATTGTATTTAATGTACCTTTTCTTTCTCCAGTTGTATGATCTCTCTCTTCTGCCGGAGCTCGTCGTCGTCCATCTGCTCCTCGAGCTCGGATTTATGTTTGCTCAAGTACGCCAGTTCAGTTTGAATCTAAAATAAAATTAATAAATAAAATTATAACAATTGTCACGGTATTAAATAGGGCTGGCTTTAACAAATCAATATATATATATATATATATATATATATATATATATATATATATATATATATATATATATATATATATATATATATATATATATATATATATATATATATATATATATATATATATATATATATATATATATATATATATATATATATATATATATATATATATACATTTTGGGTAGTAATAAAATTTAACTACGATATCTGTCCCGTTATATATTGTTATAAAAATATATTTTAACATGTTTTTTTTTTAAATTAAATCAGTATTTTATCACAGACTTTAAGGAGCATAAAACTATTTTTTACCTTTCTTCTGCAATTGTATTACAGTTGACTACGAAAGCTAACAAGACCATTTAATGTACAAATTACGAATAAGAAGTAAAGGAAAAAAGTGACTTATATCTACATGTATTATGTAACATTACAAACAGTCATACAAAAATATATTTAAGGATACAAAAACAACACAGAATATAGGCAAATGCTCCATAGCTAGTAAGTTTAATAGAGTACGTAAAGTATGAAATAATCCTAACTATATGAAACTTCAACCGCACATAGCAACGTTTCTTCAACATCGCGGCTAGACTATTTAGTACAAGTCGGTCTCGGTGAGTACAAAGTATACAGCACGTGTTGGAAGGCAATAATAACGCGCTTGCAATACCGCTAACTATAGATCAATACGACAAAAGTACGATATAAATCATGCACATATACATATAACGATGCTATGATTTATGTCATTTGAACAATGTATATTTTGTTTATTTGCTTTAATCTAATCATTTGACACGTCGTCATCGTCATATATATGACGTTGTTGATGTTTAGTTACACATTATATTTGAATTTGAATAACTTTCTAGTAATTTCAATTTCAAAATTATTCGTTTTAACTTACTTTAAGATACTCCTGTGCCAATTGCTTATGTTCTTCAAATATCCGCTTAGATTCCTCATTGTTGAGGTCTGGGGATATCGGCCGCAAGTGAGGGTCAAGCATCATGTGCATAGAGTCCAAGTCGGGGTCGGGCTCCGAGGGCGGGGGCGCGCCGCCCTCCGCGGGGGTTGACACGCTACTGTTACCTGTTATAGACATAAATTATTTGTTTAGAAATTAAGACTAAACTAAAACATTTTATTAATTTGCCTTAATTTTCTTTAAATAGTAGAGGAAGCAAAGTGGACCCAATGTCAAGACACCTCAAGTTTCTAAAAGAATTCGAGATGAAAACTATGTATTTCACCTGGTGACTATGGTGACCTGGTGACTATGTATTTCACTACTAGAGATGAGTGATATATATGCAAGTGCTTGTAGTGTTTATGTCTTCTTTTCTTTTACAAAGTTTCGGGATCATACAAAACTTGTTCCATCCACGAATTTTTTGCGCATTTTATTAAGGAAAGTCTACACAAAAATAATCTATTTCCTTACAGAAAGTGGCGTAATTTTGGACACTACAGATTTCTCTATTTTTGTCTTCGAATAAATATGACGTCGTAACACGTGTAGTTTGGTTGGTTGGTTTCTTTACCCAAAAATGTTGTGGTTAAACGTAAATTTATAATGACTAAAATTTTCGACGTAATTTAGTTTATTTATACGGTGTATTGAGTAAACATGCTTGATACACAAGATTTATATATTCGAAAGTTATACTAAAATCACTTTTCACATAAATACAAAACGGCTTTTGGCGTTCATTCGACAAACATCAATAAGAGAATTAATTACAGTAACAAATTATAAATTTATGACATAATATTTCTTTTGTTATTAGAATATTCCTTTCCTCAACCAATGAAATGTATACTAATACAATTACTACTTAATATAAATAAAATATTGTAAAATGCAACATGTTTATGGTTAGACACTCAACAATTAAAGAACAATTTACAGTAGGGGTTAATACGTCAAAGAGTTAAATTTACTTCGGGTTGCTGATGTAAGACGTTTCACCTAGATTTCAGCTTTTAAAGTAAGATTCCTTCCCTCGCAAATAGATGGCAGCAGTAAGATAAATGAGGATGAACTGACTTGAATGCACAGGACAACTTAAAACACTTGTAGCACAAACAATAATACCAATAACCTACTTTTTACAATAAATAACTAAGATATCTTTACAAGCACGTGTGTATATATAAAAATATTTCGAGATGGACTTAATTTGTCCTGCAAATTTATGAAACAATCTAGAACATCACGGAAACGTGACAGCGGGAGGCAACAGAGCTCTACGTTGCGTGCGGAAGACAGGCGACACTCACTGTAAAATATCCAACTACAGCTGACCGTGTCCCTGAGCGTGAGGACGCCGGCGTCGCGGCGGCGGAGGAGCGCGGGGGGCGGGCGGTGCGCGGGGGGCGCGGGCAGAGGGGGCATAGCGCGTGCGAGCGCGGCGGCCGAGCGGCGAGGACTGCCTCTCGAAATACTCGGGAGAGCCGGGAGCGGGCGGTGCAACAAACAAACCGCCGCTATTCGCGGGCCGGTGACTCAGCCCCGCGGGCGCGAGCTAAATGCGGACAACGCGCTGCCGCCCTTCGTGAGGTTTTTGCCGTTCTCTCTGGCAGGGCGCGTAACGCTCTCCGCACCGGGTCGACGACCCCGCCCACGATTCCCTTACTCTATAGACACCATCGTGAGACGGACCGGTAGCCGGCTTTCGGCCATTTCGATGTCAACTTGCGAAAAAAACTTGTTTCAACAACAAACAACTATTCTATTACGTGAACATTTGAACCTCGTTGTTCTGCAACAATATTACATCTACTAGTATTGGCTGATATCCGGGTTGTAAGATGCGTGTTCGCATTACGCAGGCATAATTTACAGTTTAGATGATTGCTGCGTTGCAGACAACCCTATTTCCAATTCATACAACGTTTACTTTTGGTAACTATTGGTCATAGAGCCAAAAGTGCAGTGCGCAAAAATAATTTACTTCCGACGTGAACTACAATACTATTACTGTTAAATAATGTATATGTGTCACGCTGCCTTCCAAAATAATGTTGTGCTTGTTTCCTCAAGATCGGTGTATGCTCCATGATAGCTTTCATGAATGATTCGGTTTTGATTATATTTATATAATTATGTCGGTTTGAGTTTAATGAAATTTAAAATGCAATTATGAACTATTAATTATTCGTTAGTTCATTCATTCTCTAAGTACGTACTTATCAGGTTATACTGTATCTAATATATTTATTTCTATACTATTTTTTTACAAAAATGAAAATATAGGGGAAGGTTGCTATCATTGGACCACTTAACTTTGTGACATCATATCTCATGAAATATAACCTACAAATTAAGACAATTAATGGAATGTGATGCATTTTTATGTAAACTAATGATATATAAAATATTGGCAATGAAAATTGAGAGGGTTTAGAGCTATTCCAATATAATTTTTCAATGACGAGTTGCTTTCTTTGGACCACCGTCGCCTTGAATGGACCACTAAGTTGCTATCATTGGACTTTGAAACATTTGTATTAACGGTCCAATGAAGGTGACTGAAATGAAGCACAAAATGAGAATTACTTTTTTTATTCAAATTTTTCTTATTAAATACAGTTGTACTGCACGTATATGTATGTGGCTCTTACTTGACGAAAACATATCTGGATGGCGCTTCATGTATGCATAGTACTATTTTTCCAGGAACTTCTTTGATTTTATTAAAACGATGTTTAATTTTATTTTTCTCAGCTAATTTGAAGGCAAGCTCTCTGACGTCTTCGAGAGTAATATAAAAGAAAAGAATTGTCCATGTCAACAATGGGATTGCAAAATTCAGTTTCTAAAGCCTCCGGAAGATCTACTTTCGATTCCACTATTTGAATTTCTTCGACAGTTTTTGACTTTTCCCATCTAATTGTCTTTTGAATATGGCTTTTTGAACACCATACATTCGACTTGCTTCATTAACTCCAATAGTTTTTTAAAGGATTCTATAATGAGTCTCATACTAGTAACCAATACTATATCCTCATTTAACAATAATATTTCCTATTTTTTCCCTCTGCCGACATGCTGGAATATATAAATATAATCTAATTATAACTAAAAGGCCGGTATCTATTTATATGCAATACCAAAATATTCAATTTACAATATAAAACTCATTATTTATGAACGTTGATATTAGTTTCTTTGATTGGACCGGTCCAATGATAGTGCCTCCATTCAGGTCCATTGATGGCAACTAGGCATATAAACAGAACGAAAGCAATTATTAAAAAACCTGCAAAATTACGTAAAAAGTTTAATACTGTATGTAAGCGCAGATAAATTTGCTATTCAGATCTAAAACAATCATTAAACGTTAATTAAAACAATGTGACTTACATGAGTTTGTTGATGACTCGGTTATTACATCACGGTCACCACTAACACAAGTATACACCTCACTACTTACCTCGCTTTGCGAGCGCACAGAGGTTTGGTGGGTAGGCAAGGGGTTCGGTACCCTTGCCTAGCAACGTATTAAACTTGCTGTGAAATGTATAGTTTTTGAAAAAATTGGGTGGTCCAATCAAAGAGCCGGTCCAATGATCGCAACCTTCACCTATATATTTTAATTTAAAAAGTAGATAAATCCAGAATCTATCACATTATATCCTGATGTGTACTTAATATAGTTATTTATGTCATAACATTAAATACAATTACAACACGGGCGTGATAATTAACGCGCACACGCGAACCGTTGACAGCACTTGGGCGTAGTCTCGCGTAGCTGTTGATAGATCGTCTCCGGACGGTCGTTGGGAGTATTGTGACTAATACAGGCCAGTTTACTATCATAAAACTATAAAATTGAGACCCACAGGGCATAACCTGGCATATTTAAATTTATAATATACTTTAGTTAAAACTTAGGCGAATTTTATTTAAAAATTTCACGTTTTATATCTAGTGATCTATTTAAGATTATATCAAACGCAAACAAATATACGAGTGCCAACTACGTGAGTATAACGTCATTCATGATGAAATGGCTTAGGTGTCAACCTCTCAAACGTTGATAGGCTTAAAAATGACAATGAAATCAAATTTGGCAACAGGTACACTCCCAAACAATAACGAGGTGCATTTGAGAGTCGTTATTTATATAACACGATAAATCACAGCACTCATGTTCTTATTAATGTCGGCCAATACTTATATAAAGTACGTCATGATAATCACATGAGTCGGATCTGTAAGTGATCCTCTTTTCATAGAGTATAGCTTATCTGTAATGTGTATGGATTAATACATACATATAATGAAATAATAAAATAAAAAAAGATAAGAACAAAAAAAAACCAGAAACACATGTATTGTAAGTTTGACTATAATATATTATATACTTGAGGATATGAGCTTTGTCAAATGTATCGATACAGCATCGTTGTAAATCTGTGGGTTTAGTAAAAGCTCTTTGATCGGTGGCATTAATGCGTCGCGACGAGATGCAGACTGCTCGAGTTGCGTCAGAGCTTGACATCTTACGAGAATTAGCCATGGGGTGACAGTTTTTTATCACAAGTATTTAAAGATTTGGGAAGAAGGAAAATGTCAAAATTGTTAATTCAGACATTGACACATTGCAAGCAAATCTTACAAAAATATATATTTACCATTAGATAAAATAGAATGGACTTTTTTAACGCGACAGGTATAATTAGACAGGAGAAATTGAAGTGCCATCTTTACTTTTAAGTAGAGTGCCAAAAATCTACAGAATGTCCAAACTTTTAATGTTCAAATCACGTTAAACGAGTGACAAGAATTACATCGTACATCCAACTTTAAAAAAAGTCTGATTCATTCGAGACAGATTCATGTGATCCGGAAATATCTGCCGCCCGAATTTAGGCGTCCTTGTGTACAATTATAAAATAAAAAATAAAGGACAATAATACGACAAGTCTGAACTTAGCGATGAGACAATAACGTTGATTTATTTGGTGCTAAAAGAGAACGCAAGTTTACAACATGGTGTGCGACAATTTCGTTATTTATTTCCTCAAAGTTGACAGAAGTTTTATCTTCATACAACATAATCATTTCTCACAATTTTATAATTTTGTTGTTTATGATTGCTTCGAATGAATCATAGTATGATGAAGACAACAGAATATAAAAATATAAGTATTAGTAAAATTTCAAAGACAGTTCTAAGTAAATTATAACGCGTTTAGCTTGAACACTTGATTAAAGTAAAATGTAACCCATGAAAGTGAACAACTGCGAAGTGTCAGCTAAACAGTTTATCGGTATTTAGCGCCTATTGTAAAGAGGGCAGTTTACAATTTCGTGCCAACTTCTAGGGGGAAATTAGATCTGGGGCAGTCGTTGTTAATGTACTATATTACTACGTGATTGTATCCAGATCACATCAAAGAATGGTTGAGATTATACATTTAGTAGTTACATGGAAAAGTTAAGTGATCAGATGAAGAGACAATCATGATTTAATGAGGGGCTCATATGATACATTACACTTCATACGTTTTATTGTTATATTTTAACTTTTACTTATTAACTATCTAATAGTATATAAATAGTAATAAAAATTTAGATAGATCTATCTAAATTTTTATTAATATAATAATAAACTTTACTTAAAACAAAGTTACAATAAAGTACATTTAATTTTGCGTCAAACCTTAAAAGCAATGTGTAGTAAATGTTTAAAAAATAATTAAATTACAATGTAGTTTATAGAAGGTTAATAAATAAATATAAAAAAGCTAAAAACAATGCTTATAAAACTGCATGCTAACGTTAAAACAATACAATAGTAAAGACTGCGACTAAATGTAGGGTTAGGGACGTTATATACAACAAAGTTAAATATTAACTTTCATTAATTGATGGTAAATCATGATCCCATCATTTATATAAACGAAATAATTAGATTTGTACCAGTAATTACACAATTGCCAATTGAAAACAATAGATTACAATTAAGAGTATAATTCACGAGGTACGATGCTCGCAGCGACTACGCGTTACGGGAGCACATCTCTAAAATACTCGTATGACTCAACCAGAGCTGTTTCACAACGATACCTTTGCCAATCACTTTTGTATAGCTTCCTGTAGCGTTTACTATCACTACATTTTTCATACACAAATTAGGCGATAAGTGATTGAAACGGTCGAGTGGAATTCGTTTTGTTTGAATTATTGTACGTCTATTATCATACAAATACTGTACTGTGCTTCAAAAATATTATAAAGTACATGAACTCGCTGTCTTTTTGTGTTTTTAAATCTAACAATTTAAATCTGATAATAAAAAAAAAGAATTTAGATTATTCAAAACCAATAATAAAAAGATAATCTTAAAAGTTTAGCTTAAATGACACTGAGGTAGTATACCGAGATGTTTATGATTAGGGACGACATGACAAAATGTAAACGTGACGGTTTTTTTTTCCTAGGGGAATGAATTATTTTTATTTTCTCGGGCAAAGCGCAATTTGAGTTCCGCTTTCTAATACGCAATATTCCAAAATCGAGAAAGCTGGAAATAGAGTGGATATATAGGAAGAACCAATAGGTTTGTAGGATATAAGCTAAAAAAAAAATCAAAACAAAACAAGTGTAAAGACCACTGAGAAGTAAAATATCTTACTTGAAACTTAAAATCTTAAAATATGTTCCACTACTTCTAAATTCAGTGAGTGTATTGAATATTTCTGGAAGTGATTTAATAATTCACGTTGCATTTAACATGTTTGTTCTCAAGGTGGCATCCTGTAATATCATTGACATTGTATTAATATTCCCCGATAATACTTTCAACGAGTCTACATTGTGTATTATTTTACGAGTATCTTTAATATAATAAAAGTCTTGCTTGTTATAATTTTACTACTAAGTAAATGAAAGTACAAAATAAATATATTTTGGATTGTATATATTGCTATGTTAATAGTGTTCATCTCATAGCCATTATATTGTAATTATACGATTGTATATACAATTGTAAGAAATAGATAATTTTTATATATGAATAGATTTTCATTGGGTATACAAATAAAATAGCTATTTTAAAGTCGGCCATTTTGGTGACATAGTATCAAGTAAATTATAAAAATCAAAACTATCCATATATATCTATATATCTAGTAAACAAAAAACACTTATTGTATGTATTAGAATATAAAGTTGCACATATATAAATAAATATTTAAGCGTAAAATTTGGATGTTAGACTAGTCGTGCATCCTACCTCTGACACCAACTACAACAACATAGTTTTCAATAAAACATATATATTAGTAAACAGTTTAAAACAATGTTAGATATCGCGAGATCAACAGCTTCCATTTAAAACTACAGATTTATTTGGTTCATTGTATTAACAGTGAGATTTGTTAATCATGAACATTTTTTTACATTACATGAAGTATTTTTATTAAATATATAGGAAAACGGTTTAAAAAACCAGAACTATTACTTCGGACCATCAGCAAATAACTCTTTAAGTTTATGACGACCAATAGAACATAAATAATAAGCGTTACTTTAAATTGGAAATTAAATAATTACTAATGCAGATAATATGTAGAGTATGTGTTTGTGGTAAAATGAAAGATAGATCCACCTATTTTTTGGTCCTCTAACTGTCAATATGCTGGTCTACACTTAGAAATTGGATTGGCAAAAACAATTTTCACAGCCACTAAAACAGAACAATAATTCTAGCAGAAATCTATTTATTATATAGTATAGTTTGAAAAATTAAACTCAATTTTAAAGACTGATTTTCAAGATAATAATTTCTTAAGTTGAACACTCTTACACTAGTCGAATTTAGTGAGGTAGGAGTTTATACTGTGCTGCGACGAGGTCACAAGAGTAACGTTTTTGCGTAAACGTAAGTTAGTCGTGGCGCGTGACGCAAACGCAAGCCCCGACCTACTTATGTCGTCAAAAAAATCAGCAGATGTTTAACTTTGTGAGGGGATAAATCGAGTGCTGTTTCAAATAGAAATAAACTTGTCACATATTTTGATTGTATCTAGAGCGGTTAGTCATATCGCTTCGAGATGCCAACGGCCCGCACGCGCTCCACCATCAAAGCTATAAAGGCAATCGTGAATCCAGACTGAATCACGCTAAGCGCCGTCTGCAAAATGTCTCACCGCTCCTCATTTATTTTCCATAATCTTATTGTTTTGATGGCCGCTCGGGAAATATTTTCTATATTACTAATCAAGATACAGCCGCATCTTAGCTAGAGTTGTAGTCAAGTTTTGTGAATACAACGTAAACTGGGCTAACAAGTAAATAAACAAGTGTTTCACTCCGAAGGGTCTATCCGATAAACGTACGTGTATACAGCGATATTTTAAGATCTTCAAAGAAGTTGTTACGTCGTTGGAGATATCCGTACAACAAAAGGGTTAACATTGGGAATAAATTTAGAGCGGCCGTAATTTTGGATAGCGGCCGAGTGAGTGTTGCCATACGCGATTTTCATAGGTTAATTGAGAAATTGGTTTAATAATTTTTAATATTTCCATTCGTCTTTCTGTGTTGTATTTTATGTATGTTTAGTTAAAAAATTAGATTTATATGCAAATTCAAAGTCATCAAATAGGAGTATCAAGCCGATGTGACCTTGAGGATTTTTTTAGTTCCCAATTCTGAGGTATCTTTTATTAGCTGTTTACTACGTACGACGCAACGGCCCTGCTTCATTAAATAATTAAAGTGATTCACTCGCCCGACGAAAGCGTTGCTCGACGCTTGATAGGTACTAGCTAGGAAAATTTGGCAATGTCTTTTGACAGCCTATTATTTTCCATCGGATATTGTTTGCAGCGATTGAAGTTACTCCACGTGACGATCTTAAGGACTTTAGTGTTACAGGAGATATAATTAAGCTTTTTACTATACAACAATATATTTTTAAGGATATAGTTAGAAATATAGCTTTTATACTCTACACACGCCACACATTTTTTTTGCAAACATGATAATAGTATTATACTAAATGATTAAATTTTAGCATGGTGTTAATAAAAGGCAAATATTATGACTTGATGATTTAGTTTCTCATAATCATTTCTTTCTTAAGAAGCAATTACTATTAACAAATTTTATTTTATTAAAATGCTCATTTTGCATTTTAATAAAATAAAATTTGTTAAAATTTTATTTAATATATTTACTATACTTACTCATGAAAACGTCAACGATGACCTGTAACTTATTATGGTTAGGTTGCACTGTTATTGAAACTTTAACAGAACAGTCTGTTTGCGGCATTTCACCCGCCTATATCAATGGAGAACTTTTTTGACAGTACACGCATTGATCACAGTTTACTTTTAGTACAACACACACTATGTAAACAATATGATTTCTGCTAACTTCTTAGCAGCAATACTTAACACTTAAAATTCTTAAGTTATATTTTAGTTTAATAACACAAAAATTACACGTTTGACTATAGTTTTTTGTGTGAACAAGTTCTCAAGTGGGCGCACTATTGCATCGCAGTGCAACGGGCAATGCGCCGGCTCGCGACGGCTGCGCGAGACTGTGCGACGACGAGCCCGTCCCATGCCTACCCGATAACCTTAAATTAGATTAATTGTATCGAGCTGATTCACGCGTGCACGCACAATGCGTTTCTGTTGACATCGGACAAATACAAATGTGCCGGCTCAATTTAACAATAGAGGACTTAACGTGACTAATTGTAAGTGACGTTTGCGCAACAACGACGGCGGGCGGCGGGTGCGTCTTTTAAAATAAAAAGAAATTAGCAAAAAACACGTGTAACGCAAATAGATGGTTAAATGAGTCAGACGGTTCTCTAAAAGAAGTGCTTTCATACACTAACATTCAAGTTCAACTGCAATAAATAAATTGGTATAATGTAAATAATACACAAACTCCTCTATAGTGATGCGATTCATAAAATATAATTAATTGTTACAGCGAATAGATAATGCGGCTAGCCGGAGCAGTTTTAAAGAGGTAGTTTATCTATATAAAAATCAGCACATTTGTTTATTTGAGCAACGCATAACGGCCAAGAAGCCCGCCGCGGCGGCACCCATGAAAATATTACGACTTATTTACTTTACCGCGATGCTGTTCTTACCGCATTGACGTCTGCGGCCTGATTCAGTAGGGCAGGCATCGCAAGACACGATTAAAGGAAACCTATACAAAAGCATATTCATTTTATAAATGAAATAAAATATAATATGAGAAGGTCTTCAAGGAAAAAAATACAGTTTTTAAAATTATCTTTTCATTCAGTTTTTGAGAGATTTGCGTGTTCCGGAAGCGACGAGTAAACAGGATCCGTCAAGTCATATGTGTGTACACAAAACGATACTGACGCGAACAACACATTGCTTTTGGCTCGAGAAAAAAAAATTAAACACAAGCATATCTTGAGAAAAATCATATTAGAATCTTTTATTGGTTATTTATTTTGGTAGGTATAGCAAGTCTAAGAATTGGTAATCTCGTGGTTTCAGGAATTCTCTGTAGGCAATCATAAAATATGTTTTAGCAAGAATATAACAAGGAACTGACTGGTGGCAGAAGGAACCCGTTCGCGATCTAACAATACTTCAGTGTTGCGATCGGTCGTTGGTCCCATAGTTGGTTCCTAGAAGGTAAGCGGACACAGTCTAAAATAGACGCGCCTCTTCCGAGAATCGTGACTCACTGCGGGACCGTCCCGAGCCACATCTGGACCGTACATCGTTCGAAATAAACGAAATTATAAATGCACCCAAAATGTAGCGCGGTAACGTTTTCGTCTATTATGGGCAAACTGTATATTGTGCACCGAAATAGCCTCGATTCAGCGTTCGGCTAGAAATTGAATTTGTTCAATGATTTTTATTAATAAAAACGTGGAAAATAGGTCAACCAAAATTTATTGGCAAAAATATATATTTTTACTATCAGTCTTTCCTGTATCACGAAATTAGAAGAATAGCTGCGAGCATCAATAGCACATTTAGGTTTTATTGTGACGGACAAAATTAATGTCGAATTTTTGGCACTGTATGATGGAGGAAGTTAAAGAAAATTAAGTTAAATAGGACAGAACATGCATGAGTAACGTATGATATTTTGCAGGGTTATTTGTTATCAAATGGCGAGCCATTACTTCAGCTGTTTCGACGAATTGCCGTCTCTGCGAAACTGTCTTAGTAAAATGTGAGAAATAAGACAACGTGCTTCCATGTAGTCTACAGAGTCAAGTCTGAAGGAACAATAAGATTAGCTTTAGTTTTCAATACAACTATTCTAGAACATTTTCCGATTAGATTAGTATCCGATTTTTTTTTATTATAATACGTATAGTTTATGGTAACTATAGCGTGAGTTAATGATTCAGATCTAAACGGCGTAGTATGTAATATACGAGCGTTATATCACAAGCCAGTATACAAATATGAATTTGAATGCTATAATTAAACTATTACCTGGTCTAACGTAGGACAATAAAGTATTGTATTAAACAATGCCAGAAAATACAGGGCCATGTAGTATATCACAGACGTGCCAAATAAGATACGATCTGATTAGTCATAATGGCAACACTTGTCGATAATTTATTTATAATAAACGTTATTTATTCTAAAATAAAAACAGTGTGGTAACTGAATTTACATTTGCACAATGTAATATACGGTTTGATTCCCACTCCTTTTCATTTTCATATTCTCGCTCTAATAAGACAAATTCGCTCGTCGTTGGGTTCCGCCGCTCAACACGCGTATGTTACTTTACATTATATAAATAATGGACAGAAGAATTCTATGTTTCCTCTGCCTATCCTGCTACATGTGCATACAGCGTAAAGCTAAAAAATATAAAAAGGAAAAGAATGAACTTGTGCATTTCTATTATCAGCCATAGCCTTAGTTCTAAGTAATATTAAATATAAAAAAAATGTAAAGATTATTATAGATGTTCATTATGATAAATATTAATTCTATGTATTAATATAATCAATATTTGTAATAAGAACATATAGTGTAAGTTAAAAAAGGGTACGGACCAAGTGTCTGTAGAGCTATTTTTAAATAAAAAAAAGTATATTTTATGTTTATGATGATATATGTGACTTATATGTTATCGATCTGTAAAATATATAAATTCTAGCAAATAATTCAAAGGAATATTTGAAACATAACGCCAATGAACAAACATAACGTCGTCATACGCGTTATGTTTATTCAAAAATATATATAAAGAGCAAACTCCATGTGTTGAACTTTTATTAGTTTATTCACATGCCGCAAATAAATACAGAAATGGATTGAGAAGAATATTCGAAAATATGTTTGTTTACTGACATTTTTGTTTACCGTTCGTTTCCCTATTCCCAGGGCCTAGTTTTGTAAAAAAAAATATATAGCATAGAATCTCGATTGAAATATTTTTAAGTATTACTTCAGTTACCATATGATCCTATCGAGCTCGTTATAACTATTAGTATAGTAATAGTTTCTAAAATTAATTTACATGACAAAAATAAGTACACAATAAACATTTAAATTCCTGATGTTTATAATTATATTTATATGTAACGGAATCCATTCAATATAGTTAGAACTAGTTTCAATAATCTAGCATTTATAAAAATCTGTGTTTTTTTTTATTTCACTCATTACCCGTATACCTATGTATGCCATGGCTATTTATACCATAAAGCTTACTAGACAAATGAAAGTTAGTACAAACAATGATGCCTTTTAGCTTTACCTGAATGTAAGTAGTGTAAAAATTCACTATTTTCCAATTTCCGAGTAAAGAATTGAAATAGAATTTTCCGAATAGTCTTGAGTGGCAAAACTAAACGCAGCGCATTATCAGGGTTATGAAAATAATTCAATTCCCCGAGTAACCAACAAAGATTCGAACCCACATCTGTCGCCTTAGTGAACAAGCTACAAATAAATTAATTAAAAATCCTTCCTATAGGTGTATAAGACAAAAAAGACAAGTTAAATACATCGCAAGTGAGTCAACAAGTCCTGGCACAGGACGTTTATATCGTTGCTCACGCATGATGCATGGTTTAACTTTAGACTAGACTGTCTTTGTATCGCTCGTAAACATGAATTTATTACATCGATTACACTTTATATCATAAATATATATATTTTTGGTGGATTGGATTTGAAAATGATTTAATAAATTTTTTTAAGTCATTTTAATGCAAAAAATAGTTTAGCTGATAAACGACAACTAAATCAGATAATGCAAATTTTTTTACAATGTTAAATTTACTTTAAAATTTATCATTATATTTAATAATTCAATTTTTATATATAAAACGAGATAAATGTAATAAATCGCCTAACATTAAGCCATAAAACAATCACGAAACCATTGCTCTTAATTCGTAACGACGTGTAATAAAATGTAACATTTATATTTGTGAAATATGAATAATATAATTTATCGCCTCATAGCGCATGTTACTGAGCCAGGTTTGTATTTCTAAGAAGTTTAATCAAATTTTCTAAACCATAGTGTATATAGGCGAGATTGAGTGAATCAACCCGAATTTGTTTAGGGATCGTTTATAACAAAATGGAGCTCTAAATGTTTACTTCTTAGGTTTTAGTGTTGGTCATGAATACTAAAAAAATGCACATTTTACAATATAAGGACATTTCCTGTTGAGTCAATGTGCCCTAGCGAAAACTGTAATGTAATTACAATTTTACAATTGTTTTTTATTAAATATAACGTGACACTAAAACAATTGATACAATTCTAGAGTACAATTATTATAAAATAAATTTAAATTAAAAAAGTAATGTTAAATTAGGAGTGTTATTTCTAAGTAACATGCATTACTCACCAACTGGTACATGGAAATCAGCACTCCTCATGTCCATGAAGTCATCAAAGTTGAGTGAATCTCTCAAATCCTTAAGCTCCCACACATTCTGTAAATGTAAAGCTTTTATGACCGAAGATTTACAGCTTCTTATTGAGAAATATTATTTCTTTTTCTGGAAATTATTGATTTGCAGATCAAAATACTGTATTGTATAAATATAAAATAGTTCTTTAAAATTTAGTTTCTTAACATTTTAAGAATCTAAACGATGCATATGATAATAATTAAAAGTATAACATAATTTTTAAATATATTTAAGTCTATTTCACATAAATATAAAAATTAACTTACAGGATCAACTTCAATTTGCAAAGGTGTAGAAAATCTTGCATCTACAGAAGGCATCACTTGGCTGTTGCCATTGTACTCCTTTATAGGTATCATAGGACTATTTCCTGCACCCAATCTATCACAATAATTTTGATTGAAATCCTCTTTCCTAGTTGAATTTGTTGTACTTAGTGAAGCAGTTCTTGGTGATTTATCATTTTCTCTATTCCAATACTGTTCTATATCTATGTGCCGTGGATTCATATTACCAATGTTGTAATTAGCCAGAGGGGATATTCCTCTTGGAGAAGAACTTTCACTAAATATTGCTGGACTTCTCAATACATGTAGAGTATCTGGAGTGCTTGCTTCACTTATATGATTAGAAGTTAAGCTAGATCTACCTGGTTCCAAATCTCTTTTGAATTGCTGCGGTATTTTAACAGCTCTCTGTGGATCTGCATCCATTGCTTGCATTTTTGGTGTAGGTTCCGCCATTAGGTTTTGCAACTTGCTTACTTGTGCTTCAACAAAACTTCTTGGTCTAGGTGATAAATTGCAAATATTCTCAGGATTTCTGTAAACCACGGGATTCGAAGCAGTTTCATGGGGATAATGTATGGGGTTATGTGTTTGTATAATGCTTTCTGTTTCATAGCTATCCTGCGTGTAAGGGCCGTATTCTTCATCTAAATTCTCTGAATCATCTATTTCCAGGTCGTCATAGTTGATAGGTGTGTCAGCACCAGGAAAGAACTCGCACAGCGCAGTCATTAATTCCACTACCTAAGATATATTGATAACATACATGATATTAAAACTGCTTAAATATGTAAAATACACAGTATACATTGGTTTTATAGGAAGGCAATAATATTTACATGGACCTTTATGTAGCAGAAATCAATTGTATTTAACTCTGAAATATTTTACTTATGAGATAACCAAAACATAATTAAATTTGAGTATTTTATTCAAAATTAATAATAACTTATTTAAAATAATTGGCATGGTAAATTATCACATGAACTTTAAAAAAGTAAGTGTTACTAAGATATATAAAAGCAATAAATCATATAAAAAATTTTAGATGGAAATAAAGAGATCATTGTGGTGCAGTGGAGCAGCATGTTACTGTTAACATAAAGTTTTTCCATTTATGAATTTGTACTATAGACAACTAACTATTGTCATTTTATTCTGGTAAAACATAATGCGCCTTAAAATTAACCTAATAAATTTACCTTAGCCATACTGGGTCTCTCTGCTGGTATTTTATGCCAACATTGAGTCATCAGCTGTTCTATTGGTTCCGGACACCCTTCTATTAAATTTGGCCGCTGACCTGAAAGTATATAAAAATAATTTGATTAACTAATTACTAAATTTATTTTAAAGTAAGTATTTCCTGTTAATTCTCTTTTCAATATGTGAATAACTTTCTAGAACTTGACCTTCCCATACTTTACATATTTGTGAAAAAATAATTTGGTCCAGAATAAAATGAGGGCCGTCGCGGCGCAGAGGCGCAACGTCTGCCTGTAACGCGGCTAACGCGACGGTTACTGGGTTCGATCCCCAGTCGGAGAAGATGGATTTTTCTATTTCCATTTTCTTCGCTCTGGCATCTAAGGCAAAGCGTTGAGTTCCGCCACTCAACACGCAATGCCTCGAAAACGGCGGAAAGTGGGGACTGAGTAAGCAGGGACTAAGTAACGGAGTGTCTAGTACACTAGGTTCTTATGGTTCCTGCAGTTCCCTCTGCCTACCCTGCCATGTGCGGGATAAAGCGTGAAGCTAAAAAAAAAAAAAAAAAAAAACAAAAGAAAAAAAAAAAAAAATAATAAAATCGGGAATTCATATTCAATTAGATTTTCCTTTCCTGTCATAAATTTAAGAAAATTAATCACACCACACTATTAGTAGCATTTCCTATTTTCAATTTTAGGAAGACGTCTACTGATAGATTTTGTTAATACATTTCAAAATCAATTCTTACCAATTCTGAAGAAACCAGTATCATGAAATAAACCTTAAGAATTATTGATTTAAATAAGAAACATGTATTATAATAAAACTGCCTTCTTAAAACTAGAAACACTGAACACAAAATGAATGATTAATGTGTGACTATAACTTATGAGTTTTAGGCATTGTTTTACATCGCCTTTTACAGATACGTCTGAGTGATGAGTCAAGATAGTGAATCATATATCATCAGACAATTTATTGTGGGAAAAATTAGTTCATGCGAATTGATGTGTTGAGTATAATTATGTAATGTATCATAATATCATATATACTAAACAAATACCATACTATATTTTTTTTGTAACTTACAAATATATTTTTTATTGTAACTTCTCTAATCTACTATCTATAAGAAGTACAAAATGAAATTTTGTATCTTTGACATTGGAGCATTAAGAATGTATCTCTTAAGAAAAGAAAGTACTTCGCATTCCACCGTGCGGGTGCCGGGCTCTTCGCGTTTTAGGAAGAGGAGCTCCAAACAGAGTTTGAGACTTGCGCGCAAGTGTAGGTTTAAGGAACCCCTTTAAAATGCATTAACGCTCACCTTCTCTCTCCGAGCTCCTCCCACTGCCCAACGAAATTTTAAATGATTCTACCAAAGCCGCTTTCGATGTGCGTTATAGAAATGAATTTGTAATATTTCTAGACAAGTCGAGATCTTTTAGAAAACTATAGAGATTTCACTGTTATACCTTTAGCTCCTACTTCAACGTCATATAAACTAACCCTAAACCTGGTCAGTTCGTTAGTAAGCTCGAAATACTTGTTAAACGAAAGAATCTTAACGAATATCCCTAAAAATCATAATCATAATTATGATTTTTAGGGATATTCCTTTCCCACAGAACTGTAAGTTTTAGCTAGTACTACGCGTTATATACTAGGCTTCGAGAATAAAGAAAAATATCCAGTGTGGATGATAAAACACAAATATTCTCTGGAATTCTATACTGTTTTTCATGTGTCCATTACCATCTATACTGTTTTTCAAGTGTCAATCATGAACTGGATATAATATGGAGAAAGGATATAATTTTGAGTGGTTTTTTTTACTTTAAGATGAGGAAATAAGGAAAGGAAATATGAAATAAAAAATCATTATATACCTGTGTGTACTGCCCACATAATTCTAAATGCAGATCCCCCTTCCTCAAATGGTTTTCTTCTTGATAAGACTTCCCACAATATGATACCCCATGAAAATACATCACATTTTTCTGTATATGAAGAGCCTTCAAACACCTGAAATATTAAAATAGTATTTAAAATACTTTTTTTTACCTTCAAATATATTTTCGTATACAATGTTAAAATTATAATTTTTTGCATACTCACTTAAGCAGAATATTTACAATTATAAAATTGCATACAATTTAAAAAAATTATAGCTTTTAAACACAATCACTTATATGAAAGCACAGATACAGTATCACAAGTTGCAATTATTTACAACAGAATTTACTCAACTTTAAACCATTTATACTCATACTTTGAATATATTATTAAAAAAATATTATTATTTCTTCTTTTCTAATTTTAACAGCTAGTTAATAATATTATTTATGTTTACATAGCTTATTTTGTATATTTATCTTTTTATATGTATATTTTTGAACAATTTTATTATTTGTAATAATAAAATTATATATATATAATTTTGTTATTATGTAGGCATACCCCTACATTTTTCCACTTGAGAGGTTATACCATTTATGCATGTATAATAATAATAATTTTTTTATTGCACATAAAACCAAAGAAACCAAAAGAAAAGGTGCAAACTATCATAAGTATGGTACAATGGTGACCTTGCTGGCTCTTACAGTAAACATTGTAAGGAGACAGAGGAGTGCAAAAAATATGATAAGTCCAATAAATATACAAACTAACGGCCTTATTCATAAAAAAGTCTTATAGAACGTTTTAAGTATACTTTAGTTAACACGCTCTTTAGGCTTATAGAACGTTCGATAAATGTTTGTATTCATAAACGCCCTATAAGCCTTCTATAACTAAAGTGTCACTAATTTGATTTATACGTTCACAATGTTGCCACTATACTGAAGTCGGTCGACTTGTTGCCGAAAATACCAGTAAATCCACAGATGATAAGTGACAAACGCTTTGACATAGTATGACCACAGATAATATTACGTACAAAAATATATTATTGGATCTGGCTTGACATATACCGGCTTGATTTACGTCGTTGTTATCACAAAAACACGAATGTTTATTTCATTTTAGTTTATAAACTTACTTAATTTTTATAAAATAAAGTCAAAAGAAGTAAAACGACAAAGAATTGAAAATTGTTTAGACGTGGACAAGTATTACCTATGTTCTGTGCACCTTTCTTATGTAGAATTTATTATTAATAAACTTGTTAGTAACTAAATATAGTTAATAAATATCGAACAAAATGTCAATTGTTATATTGTTTTGTTTACGAAACTAAAATTGACACTCTTGATGACTCGATGACGTCATATCAATGCTCATATTAGTATGAGCTATAATCAGCTGTTATATGAATCGGCCATCTTTGGACGTTAAAACACTTTTATAGTAGGGTTCTCGGTTCTATAACTTTATGATAGGTTTATACAACTGATTGGCACTAAAATGCTGTTATGAATAACGTTTTTTGATAACTGTACTATATCGAGTCTTTAAGCGTGCTATAACTTTTTATGAATAAGGCCGTAAGTCCATATCAATACATACATTTATACATATAAATGCATACATACAAGAGACTGCAAATAAATAAATCTAGAATAAATTATAAAAGCTAACTGTGGCTACTGGGTAGGAACAGCAAGCTAACACTAGATAATAAAGTACTTATACAAGTACTAAGTAGGTATTACATATACAAGTCAATACTAAAGCCTATATGGATGTGTGTCTTCTAATTATGGGGCACTGCAAGTAATTTTGGTATCTTACACAATCAAAGAATTCAAAACATTATTCTTAGAGCAATAAGTAATGTGCCATGGCACATAACTAATGCTGAAGTCCATAAACACCTGGAGACGGCAATGTTAAAGCAAGAAATTGATATCAAAAGCAGAAATAAGGCTAGAGTCCAACTCCAATGCCCTAGCACAGCAGTTCATTGTGTATAGTTATATAAAGAGACTTAAAAGGAAAGATATTCTGTAAAAGCATAAGGGTAGATACCCTTGTTGGAGGACAAATCCGTCACAAATCTTTCACATTACATTTGCCACTACTAACTATTCAAACAAAAGGAAGTATTAAAATAACCATATTCCATTGTTTACCATAAATCAAAAATGTTTGTAAGCCACAGTTTGGACCACTGGTAGGGTACGACTGTGTTAAGCATTTATGTTTAAACACATCATTTTTTTAAATCATTCTTAAGGATTTTCCCATTACACATGACAAAAAATCAAAATAACATATAGGAACATGTCATTATACAAAATATTGACAAACACATAATTAGCCAACACACAAATGATTAATAGTTATCAGTAAGTACTACTATTGAGTGTATTATTGTTGTCTGGTAATAATAATTATATTTTACCTCTGGCGCCATCCATGCAGCACTTCCTTTATTGTTAGTCATATATGTTGCTTTATCAGCTGCTGTACCAAAATCACATATCTTTAATTTTTGTCCACCAGCTACTAGTAGTAAATTTGGAGGTTTTAAGTCTCTATGTATAAGTGGTTTTGGTTTCATTGCATGGAGGTAAGCTACACCCTAAAAAATTAAATGAATAAAATTTAAAACTAAGAAGCTAAAAATTTATATGAACCTGACATAGGAAAAATAATTGATAATAATATAAAATATGTGCATAGTTAGTATATCACTTTACATTTAAAATAAACAATAATATATATAGTGTTTACTTCTGTCTAATTATTAAGCCAAAAGCATTGAAATAATAAATAATACCATACCTCAGCACATTGTCGAGCCCAGCTCATAGCATGAGCAGCGGTGTATTTGGGCTTAGGGCGATTATGCAGGACATTGTACAATGAGCCTCCTTCAGCATACTCCATAACAAGACAAACTTGGGCACCTTGTGTGCATGCTCCATATAATCTAACGATGTTAGGATGAGACACACGCGATAACTGTCTGACTTCAATAGCAAATTCACGCCTCTCAGCTTCTGAATTTATGTGCTTTATCGCTACAAATTTATTCCGCCATAAGCCTTTCCATACCACACCAAACGCTCCTTTTCCTACAACCTATACGCAAAATAACATAATTTGAGATTATTGCCATTTGAAGAAGAGTTATAAGTATATATAATGATTTAAATACCGTTAATTCCTGAATTTCATTATAATCTATCTCCTCAACGAACGGCTGCTGAAATACAGGCGAATCTTGCACATTGGAAGCCATGGGTTCACTTAATATCACATTATCAAAATAATTAACTTAATAAATAACTATTATTAATTTTATATTCAGCACCAAATTCTACGAATAGTGTTAAAAATAGGTGGTTATATCAATTTTCTGGTTATTGTTTAGCAAAGAATAGCAACTGCGACAAGGCCGCCATCTTTGAAACTGAAGAATAAATGTCACATCTAGTGTTGCTAGTCAATACTTATACTTATATTAATATATTAAATAGTAATCATCAAAAGTTACAATTTTTGTATTCTACATAAATGCGATTATTCTATTTGAATGCTCAATTATTTTTTCTTGCTTACTCGTAGTATATAAACAAAAACTACTTAAAGCCCATGAAGATTTTTTTCTAGGAGAATTCATTAATATACATAACAATCTATCTCTTCTCTATTTGTTATTTAACTATACAATTTACTAAAATAGCAAAAGTGTTTTTAAACAAAAGTATATTTTAATATGTGTATACATGTATACATTTCTCAGAAAATGAATAAAATCTTAAGTTATTATTCTTCGATTTTATTCAAACTGGCAGACTTTGTATGCTCTTGTTCTTTCATTTCTTCTAACTCACAAAAGAGGTTATAAGCTTCTTTACATCCGAAAGTTTCAGCTGTTTCTTTTGGAGTTTCATTTCTATGATTTCTCATATTCATATCAGCACCGAGACTTACAAGTAGACGAATAAGTCTTAAGTTATTACTCATTGCTGCGAAATGTAGAGCTTGTCGTTTGCCAGGAGCACTAGGATCATTAATAATTGCTCCTTTTTCGACAAGTAGTCTAAGAATATTTTGTTCTTCGGTGGTCGGTGTACACATCATGACAAATTCTAAACAGAAAAGGTACACCTTATTTAATTATATCGCTAATTATACCTTTTTGCTGTGACGACTTTTTCGGGGAAAAATCTTCCATTAAAATAAATATAAATTTAATATAATAGAAATATAAATATATTTAAATAGTACAAGTTACACATAATAGTGAGCTTTCTATGAAAATTTCGCTGTATTCTGTAGAGTAGTTAGAGAGAATTCATGTTCTGACACTAGTGCCAAGTATAAAGAAGTGGCCACACTTCTTGATACTTAGCTTTTTTCGCTTTTCACATGAATATGATATTGCTTAGGAGATGGCAATAATTCACTCTCCTAAATGAAGATTGATTGATTTCCAATAGTTTCCCACTGCGTTAAGATAGCAACCACTGCCATCGCCAACAACAATAACTATTAATAATAATAAATTTAATGATTTTCAGGTTGTTTTGTTTAATTTAAAGATAAAATAGCTACTTTTTACAATAAAAACATTAAGTTACCTTTTTTGAATATGTTGATAACAATGGTAGTGTAGGCATTTCGTTTACAGATGTGTAATACTTAATCTTAATAAATTATTTACTTATTACTGTACCGACATACCCAATATTTATTAAAATTTTAAAATAATACAAGTTAAACATTATTTAGCACTACATTTGTATGATTTAATAGTAGAATGCCACTAACGAATAAATAATCCGCTATCCAAAGAATTAGTCCGGGGTATTATAGTTGCTCCATGATCAAACAGTAGGTTTGCAATCACTAAAGAAGGCCTGTAAAATAAAAAGA
This sequence comes from Dione vanillae, assembly GCA_037178615.1. Taxonomy (NCBI): domain Eukaryota; kingdom Metazoa; phylum Arthropoda; class Insecta; order Lepidoptera; family Nymphalidae; genus Dione; species Dione vanillae. The sequence continues at coordinate 1,132,637 of JAZFAU010000190.1, forward strand.
GCAGTAAGATCTAGCTGTATTTAGTTTTATAAATAATTAATTTTTAGCTTTCACACAGTTATAATTCACATAACTTAAAATAGCTCATTTTAAACATTTATATAAATAAAGCATTAATTGTGCATCTTAACAGATGCACTCGTATACGAGTTTTACATTTAACTTTTAAGCTTAGGTACTAGCACTCATGTGTGCTTATACTCAGTTAATATTGCATTTCATTAGGTAGACACAAAAGACACAACTACCCGTGATATTTCGGTAAGGTTATACTTAAATAAACCTACTATTTCCCTCTTAATTTTGAACAAGTTTAACTTTCAGCTACAATCAATTATTTTAAAAAAATTAATACAGTTGAAGGTATTAATAACTTGCCTTTTTAAAATTAAATGACAAAATTTACACATAAGAGAATTACCTTCTCATTAAGGAAAGTGACAATGGCGTCATTCCAACATTATCTTTTATGTTTGGGTCGACTCCAGAATCCAAAAGCAATTTAATAGCTCGAATATTCCCAGTGCAAACAGCCAAATGTAGTGCATTTCGTCCGAGGTGATCAACTTGCTGAATGTTTGTTCCTCGTCTAAAATATTCCATAACGTTGCAAAGTTTAAAAATATTAACGTATGTTGATGTTAAAAGCAGTTAAGCTATTTATATATTAAGTATATTATTCACTGATGAATATAATAAGTAACTAAAATGAGTAGTACAGTAGTAGGTACAAACGAGTGATTCGAATTCACGTATGTCGGGGTGTACTTTCCCATATAAATAAATATATTATTTTTAATCGAAAATATATAAATTATTTTTAATCGAGGCGAGAAACGAAAGGAAATAGCAATTGAAACAAAAATATTTGTGAAGATCGATATTTTTCTACACGCATAAAGTAGTTTGAGTATTAAAAGTTTTCTCTCGTAAAAGTAATCGTAGCTTATTAATACGGTTTTCCCTTTTTTTGTAAAAGAAAAGGAGTTTTCGTTGGAGTCAGTAATTTTATTACTATTTGTTATCCCTATTTCATCGAAGTGAGCATTTCAGTCAAGCTTTCAACTGCTATTCTTTTTTTTTAAATAATAATAATAGACAGTCCTGATTATGCGATTCTGACAGTTCCCGAAAGTCACCACAAAAACAAACAAGTTCGTTAATTGCATTACCAATTGATCTGTTTGTGTGACACTCAAAAAAAGCAACTCAATGAGATTTGAGGACTGGAGGGATAACACAAGTCGAAGTATTACTATATATAAATAGGTATATCGTTTATATAAAAATATTCTCGTCAGATGTTGGAATGTGTATAGGTAGTGATTTAATTGCGGCATCGTGCATTTATTACGCTTATCATTAACCAATGTTGATATATATTCATTGTATTTTACCTAATATAAAGTTCAAGCAATCTGTCATTTCCAATTTCGGCCGCTAAGAGAAATTCCTTGTCTTGGTGAAGAAATTCAATGGCTTCCCTTAAAGTGGAATGTACATTTTCGCTTGAAGTATGGGATACGGTAGAGCCCGTATAAATCAATCGAGGGATAGAATCAGAGAAGGAAAGAATATCACTCTCCAAAGAGTCTTCGGAAAATTCTGTATGTGGGCAATAAAAAAATATTACTCTTTGCAGCATACATAAGAAAAATATTAAGAATTGTAACGTTATTAAATTCAAATAAATGTAGCCACTATATTTTAAAAAATAATACATTTGAACTTACCTATCTTAATTTATATATTAATCTATATATCAATAGGTAGGTATATTCGAATACTAATAACAATTCTAATTTATAAATAAAATGTAGTTGGCACATTTTCGTAAGTGATCAAGTAATGAGGGAATAATTAAGACTCTTGAAAATATGAATTCATATGATAGGTATATAGTGTAAGAAAGAAAAAGAAACAAACATTTAAAATTTTAAAGAGCAATTTATTTAATTTGTAATATTAATTAAAACAAAAGAAATCTCAACAAAACATTAAGCATTTCATTAAAAAATATGTGCATTTTCATTATTTATTTATATAAGTCATGCTGTGATTGTTTGCTTTTTGTTGGGCTGGAAAATGAAGGTAACTGTTCATTCTCTGGTATCGCCTCCATTGTTGGTACATTTTCAAATATAGACGATTTCCTTCTTGCTATTGACAATATTTTTTCAGGATCAAAAAGAGCGTCTTTGTTCTTGAGATATGCTATAACAATAGATTCATCTTCTTTGTTCTGTACCTTCAACAGGAATGTTATTATCACTTTGCAAATTTATGTCAATCACTAGTAATTCTTCGGCCGATTCGTTATTATCGTTGTGAATACAACTCGCGACATCTAAATGATCTTTTTTACTTAGATCTGCATTTTTTGAGTGAATTTTGCCTATATTGTCTGTATTTATTTGACTTTTATTTATTACAATTTCTCTGGAGCTAAAATTGTTAATGCAATTTGAATCCGCGACTAGTAACATTCGCCCCCTATCATTTTTTTGTGAGTTTTTGCCACTTGACGTTTGCAAATTGATATCATCTAAACTGTAAAAAATGTAAACTTTAATTTTTTGCGCACTATCAACAACATTATTAATACTTTATTATACACGGTCTTCCCATATTTTTTGTTATATTAAGATTTTTTTCTTTAAGATTTCCTTCCCCATGTTTTATTATATTATAGCTGCTAAGCGAAGTAGATTCACGTTCAGTTTGCAACTGTTTGTGAGCGTTTATTAAATGTAAAATATGATCAGGTATTGCAGGTTTTTTAATAAATGAACTCACTATTGTTGTAAATAAATCTTTACATAAACGAATCAGAAACATTTTATAGTAGCTAAACAACCATAAAATAAACTCATACGTCGATTCTGATGATATTGGGCCATCTTCAGTGTTTTGTAATTTGTCGCTTGTTCCTGCAGTTTCTTCAAGTGATATATTTTCTACAGTTCTGCTTAACCTAATATCACTTTCTTCTTTCATAATATTATTTCTATTCTAAAGTTTATCTTATTAGAATAATACTTCTATTCTACGATTAGCTGTTAATGTGTTCATATTGACATTGACAATTAAAAATCGTAGATTTTTGGAATATTTTATCCAAAGAGGTGTTACTCATATAACTTAAACCTTTACTGACTATTAGAATTTATGTGGATCAAATGAGCTTTGAAGTGTCATATATTTCCATATAGTTGTTTCTTTCCATTGGTAAGGCAGCAACATGTAGCAAGTGTGCAAGCAATAATAATATAAACAGACATCTACATTTTACTATTTTATTAAATCATAGTTTGAAATTGTTTCTTTTATCAATCAAGAAAAAGCTTTTCTCTGATTTTGAAATGTAATAAACATAATTTTTTAAATGCTGATATTTTTTTTACACAACAATGTCATAAAATATATATGTTACTGATAAAAAATGTTATTTTTCTAATAGGGTTGCGATGAGTTGTATAAACTTCAGATAAGATAATAGAGAAATATCGTGTAATATTTAGTATATTACACGATATATGTTGATAATAATTGCACCTACTATTCGTTTATGTATAACTAGCGACATGCTTCACTCTCTTTTCGTCAGCACTCAGCTTGTATTACACGTTATTTATTTAACAAACTGAAAATTATTTTGTATATCGTGATTTTTAATAATGAAGATTTCCTTGTACGTCTAAATAGGTACTTATATGATTTTATTTTAGAAAGCAATATAAGTTAACTAGTACCTACAAAATATTAATTAATTTTAATTATGCTTGTTTATTTTAAGTAAATGATAAAAATTTAAATGATTAAATCTCCTTTTTTATTACTGAGTGACTCACAAACAACGCATAATAGAATGTACTAAGCCTTAAAGGTTAAAATAATAGTGACAATAATTTTCCAAATTCCTAGTGATACGGGAAAAAAAAAGGATAAATTCAAACAACATTTGTAAGATAATGCTAATTTTAATACATCAAGTTATACCATTTACACATAAATTTAATTCTAGGCATTTTGCGCAATAGAATGTGAAGTTTGACTTCAATATGTAATATGTTGTAATTTTGTAGAACTATTTAATTAAAAACATATAAAATAATACTTACTGAGTTAAGAATTTCATTATGATAAATCATATTACAGATATGCAATTAACAGAGGTAGTAAAAATACAAATTTGTAACCAGACAGACAATATTTAAATTTGGAAATGACATTTTGAATATGATTTTTATTAGGCCATATTACATTATAATATATATTTAATATACTACGATCACTATATCCTAATAGGTATGCGAAATAAATGCTATACAATATCTCGCTATGAAAATTAATATTTTTATTCCGTCAAACAGACAAGGGGTGTGCGCGTATTCAGCCACATTTAAAATTAACGAAGTTTATTTTAATCCTTAAAATGTGTCCTACATAATGATTAAATGGATATTAAGATTTGAAGAAAATATTTAAAGTATCAGTCGGCGGTATAGAGGAATATCTTGTTCTTGAACTACGGGGTCCCGAGCGTAAGAGTTCCGCTAGTGTATATAAATCATCACGGGTTCTATAATTATTCTGATGGCCATCTGATCGTTTCCGGGTGACCATAAATCGCTTCATCTTATTTACGTACATGCGCTTACGACGAGCTTCTTCATACCTTTGAAGTAGTTCATTTGGATCGGGATATATGTCATTCAAAGCAATTGGTATACGATTTTGTTCAGAGAAGTAAGAATGACGAGGGTAGTCTCTCTCGCGGGGTTCTAGTAACACGGGTTCGTTATACCATACTTCGTTGTCGTCTTCAGGTTCTTCATCCAGCGTGTTAACGCGGCCGAAATAATCTGCCCTTTGGTTTGCGTTCCACTCTTGCTTCCTACGCTCCTGTGCTTCCCAAAAATTAAGCAGAGCCCTGACGTCAGCGGCGCTTAGACCAGAGTCTCTCTTGCGACGTTCAGAAATTGGTCTGCATGAAAGTAAAATTAACATCTTTATTTAAAATAAATACTTTGTATCCGGCATTGCCTTTGATACGCTGTATCCGGCATTGCCTTTGATACCCCCCGAGGGGGTATTTTCACTTTACTTGCTCTTTTATCAAGACAAAGCGCGGCCTTGAGTCTTACCACTCAACACATAACTTCTTAACAGTAGGTTCCTCCTGCATACCCCGTTATATAAAAGAGATGATTATATTACCTAAAATTCTTTTTGTTTCCACCAGAATTCTTTGTCGCCTGTTTAGCAGAAGCCGCTGCCCCACTGACTTTAGTGCTGCTACCACGTTTTCGGCGATTGTTATCATGTTCTTGAATTACGGAGTCAATGGGCATTGGCGCTTCATTCGCCCTGTGAAATTAAACGATTATTACACGTTGATGACGATAATTCTTCTTAAATAACTTAATAAGCAATTATTTTACACATCTTACTTAAGATTTTTCTTCCCAGAACCTGATTTAGTTGCAACTTTTGTAGCCGCACCGGCTCCTCCTACTTTGCCACTACCGCGCTTACGGCGTCTGGATTCGTAGCCTGCAGCTAGACCTTCCATTGCTGGAGGCTCACCGTATAACTCAGGCCGCATGATAAGATTATCAAGTTCGCCATTGTGTTCAAATCCTTCGGAATTGCCTAAATACAATCACTTTTTTAAGTCCTTTTTTACAATTCTAATGTTTTTAAATAATTTTTAATGAGTGAAAATTATAATATTTTATATATCATATAAAATATATTTAACTTGATTTGAATACCTTCTTCACTAAGAGCTAGTGGATAAGGTTCTAGATCATTCTTATCGCTCTTATTTAAAAATAAAGATTGCGTGTCATCTTTAGTTTGGTCCCAATTTTCAGGGAGCTCCGCTATAGGGCTGCCATCTAAAATCGATTTTTTATCTTATTATGTTATTAATTACATACATATTTAATGTCAATCTTCATAAAATTATAGTATAATATACTCTTAAAAATCATAAATAACTAAGTTAATTCAAGTATACAGTTAAAAATCTTGAGTAGGTAAGAATAATATATAGTAAGTCTTGAAAATTTAAATATTGGAGAAATAGAATAGTTTATCAAAAATACTCCTCGAATGTTATTTATATAATGATGGTGTTAATTCTTGCCATTCAACTAAGGTAACAGATGCTATGTAAAATGGCATACTGTCTGGTCAATTTAGAGGACGTGGGCCGCTGTTGTAGGAGAAGCGATTAATAATAACTTAAATTCAAACTATTTAAATGTTGTTACTAATTGTTTAGGCCTTAGTGTAGTATATATAACTATTTTACACTCATTTTTGGCTTATCTAAAAGTCGTAATCCAAAATTGAAAGAACTACGCATAAAGGCCGGCGCACCGGGTCCACCTGTTGCTAAATATAGAACGACCCGGCCCTCCCAGATCGATAAGGCGCATCAAAACAATATAAACATGACATCGAACAAGCCTTAACCAGAAACTTAACTAATTACCTTTTGTGTTCGGAGTGGGTTCCGCGTTGCTCAGGATAAAGACCGCGAAAACCGCGGTAAGCGATGTAAGTAACATATTTTCGCAATTATATGAGTGTAATTTAATTTTTTTAACGTTTTTTCTGCAGTACTGGTGACGATGTGAGGAACACTCTCGGAGGACAAGTGCCGTATACCGGGGCCGACTGGAGAGGAAAGCGAGGCTCCTGTCGATACGACCGCGACATGCGCAGTGGACATCGCAGGGTTGTATTTAGGCGAACATGAGATAAAATACATTATTATCTACAAAATGCAAAATGTATAAATATTATTTTGAATATTTTTATAACCTAGATTTTATAGTATAAAGTACTCAAGTAAGATTATCATTAAAGAAGAATATTGTTAAAGTATAAGCAAATGTTGTTAGTAAATTAATAATTCTCAGATCACAATACATCTCTGGTTGCTCTGATTCAATGACGTCTATATCTTCGAAGCTAAACAGGCGCACCATGAATACAGATACCTAGATCTTATTGTTTGGAACACGAGTGAGGCAGCATTTGGCGTCGACTCTTATTAATTACGCTACATTAAGCAGAATAGCGGAGGCCTACTAAACTATTAACTTTATTTATATATAAAAATTCATTTATGACTTTTCTATAAATCTACTATATTTTTCTATAAAACTATTGTTAAATTTGGTCCTTACTTTGTGGAACGATAAACAAGGAACATATAGGAACAAGGAACATATAACCTTTGTTCTATCCTTATCTTCCGCAACTAAAGTTGTTATTTTTTATTTTACTATACAAATAAAACTTAACTTATTAAAACAAAAAAAAGTAATTTAGTTTTGTAATGACATACAACTATGGTCAAGGCTTAAATCGAAATATACCTATATAAAAAGCCTTAAGCGGTCCTTAATATTAAGTGTCTTTTGAAAGAGGAATTTTGTTAAATATATACCAAATAAAAATGCTTGTCAATGTGCGTGTAATAGAAAAAATTATATAATGAATAAGATTTTATGTATATACCTTTGTAGGTTCGTTGTCTCCTTATGGACACGAACAAGTTTTTTGTTCCATATTTTATAAATGTATCCTAATAGCAGTATTTTTTTGGTTGGTTTAGTAACGAAGACCAGTAAGGACTTTGGTTGTGAGAACTGTGTTTTACTATAAGCGCAATGGTTGTGAATTCGGTTCTCTTTGGGGAGACAGGAGGAATATTTAAACTATTCATATTTTCCCATTCTAGATGACTTGTTGGGAAATGAAAACGAAGATATAAATATCGATGGCCTATACTGATGCCGTAAAAGGTACAAATTATTAACAAATTTTATATTTTTTATATTCAAATATGTTTTTGTAGTTTAAACGATTTTCAAGGTGGATTCAATATTTAGGGTTCTGTAACTCATAAAGAAATGTCAGAAAACTTATCAGGGCAGGTCATTTGTAGTGCGCTCGTCTGTCTGTCTATCCGTCTGCCGAAATTATTTTCTTTAATAAAATATCCAAATTGATGACCTTTTGAAGTTAACAATATGAACGTTTATGCTTAATTCATTGCATACCTATGGAAACTTTTTTTATAGAAATCAGCCAATTTAATATCGCATATATTAAAAACGCGAGACTCACTGAGGCCGAGCCAGGCCTTACATACAACATATACAACGAAAATAATTTAAAAATAGTTGTGTTACGATCGAAATAAATGGTCTTATATAACTATTTGCAAAATGTTCCCAACGTTATTCACGCATATAAAGGTATACAATAAGTTAACAAGAGTCATCTCGCCACTTCGAATTCAATTCATATACAAAAGCTAACTCGCCTAATAGAGTGCTCCCGCCAGCGACATCCTGCTATCAGGTGATACCATTTCGAGTATTGACATGTTTTATGATTTCCTTTGGCTAATTTGGCTCTTTCTTACAAATAACCATTTATATTGAAATGGAAAATTCTATAATTGTCAATTGAACGGTACACACACAGTATACAGTGTACCGTATTGTAATCACAATTATTTTCGCTTATTTAGCTATGTATAAGTATCAAATGGTGTTAGGCAGAAGGATATAACTTCTTTTTATGAAAATAATCAAAAAATCAATTTTCTTCAACTGCATGTAGATCTACAGCTGTAGCGTATAATAGTAATTAAATGTAGTTCTAATGTTATATTCAGCTTTACAGTTTATCCCATATATAGCAAGACGCGCTGTATTGTTCGCCGTTTTGCCCAATTATGTCGCATTTTATAAGGAGAATGTGAAATGCAATATAGTTTAGTTGAAAAAATTATTGTATAATTAGAAATTTATTTTAAAAAGACTCTTAGATAATAAAGATTACAGCAAGCAATGAATTGACTCTATTCGTTTTGTTAAAACTTACAAGACCAGAGAAAATAAAACAATCATTCTGTCAAATAACTAGCACATTTAACGTTAAACGCTGTCGGACTAAGCCGCGATCGCCTCCATATTACAAAATTTTTTTACTCCACATTATAAAACAGATCACCAGAACACCTCAGTATTATAAAACAAATTTTAATTTAATTACATGTTAAATAGGAATATATGATATAATATGAACGCTGTTAAAACAACTAGGTAGAATTTGCTTATCATTATCTAATGGAATTTATTATGTAATAGCAATAAAACACATAATTTTTAAAAAGTACGAAATATATTTATTTAAATGACAGAAATAATTAAAAATACTACATTATTAAAAACAATTATTATTTTTATAAGAAAATAATATGTGTCAGCCAAAATACAATAAACTCATGTACCACAGACAAGCAGATATATTATTAAATATTTTTTTAATTAAACTTGTATTAATGGAATAATATTCATACTATATTGATAATAGTGCCAATTCGGTAAAAAAAAAACAAATATACATTTTAAAATAATTTTATTATTGGTAATGAAGATTGTATAATACAATATTAAGTATCATTTTCTTTTATTTTTTTTATCTCTTTTCTTTTTAACAGATTTGTATTTCTTTTTATGATGTTCACCATCAGAACTTGTAGAAGAGCTACTAGTATCTGAGCTACTTGAGCTTGTTGTGCTTGTCTCACTACTTGTACTTGATGTGGAATATCTTCTTTTCTTCCTTCTAGATTTTTTCTTTTTTCTATCACTTTCACTTGACGAACTACTACTGCTAGAACTACTGTCTGAAGAACTATCAGAAGATGATGAAGACGGTCTTGGTTTTTTCTTTCTTTTACTACTTTTAGTTGAGTTTTTATCCGATTTACTTACTTTATCTTTGTTAATATTTTTTTCTCTCTTTCTTTTTAGGTTTGGTGATGGTGTCTTTGGTTCATCATTATGTTCGTGTTTTCTGCTTTTATGTTTTGATTCTTGACTTTTTTCACTGTCATGTTTCATTTGACCACTTTTGTATTCATTTAGCTGTGCTTTTTGACTAGTATTTGTATATTTTTCATGTCTCTTATAAGAATTTTGTCTATGATCTGAAGACATATTATGATTGTTAGAATGTGAATCATCAAAGTCATCCTTCCTATTTCTGATTGGAGAACGTCTGGATCTTTCATGTCTAGAAGTGTGTCTATCGTTTTGAGAAGAACTACCATTTTCCCTATATTTTTTACTATCCCTTGAATATTCTCCTCTTATTTTTTTGTCTTGTTCTTTTCTATCATGAGGACCAGTTAACCTAGATCTACTTCTTTCTCTTTGCTCTCTTCTTCCAGGTTCATATCCCCTAGAGTTGCCATGTCTTTGTTCTCTATCTCTTTCACTCCTGTAATTTCTATGCTTATTACTCAAATGACTATCATCTTTCTGTCTTTCATCTCTAGGTATTTTTCTTTCTTTGCTATCTATATTAAAGTTTGAATGTTTAGATTCATCATCAAAATACTGCACACCTCTACCCTTTCCAAGCCATCTCATTTTAGAGACTGACTGAGAAAAGTCTACATGAATACGCCTATCATCTATTAAGACATTGTCCATCTTAAAATAAGCATCTTCACATGATTTCTTATTCTCAAATTCTACAAATGCATACTGTAAGGAGTTCCCAGTCTTTTTATCTCTTATCACTTCACAACTTACAATTTTACCAAATCTGCTAAAAATAATTTCAAGATCTTCATCACTTGTAACAGGGTTAAGTTTACATATAAATAAAACATTTTCAGGGGGAGCGATTTCTGCATCGGGTAAATCACCAACAATTTCTAATATTGTAGCACGAGCTTTTGCTTCTTTTTCTTCTATCATTTCTTGAATTTCTGCAGCAGATTTTCCTTGTGTCTCGTCAATTTCTTCATCTGGGGCAATGCGTCCACCTTTCAAACGTTCTGGGTTTGGCGATGGTGATCGAGAAGGAGCTCTTAAGCCTATTGGGTCACTGAAAGGATCTTCTAAAACTACAGTATGTGTAATTCTTACATCTCTGTATGGACGATGGCTTTCGTCACATATGACTTCATTTAGCTTTGTTAATACATCTTGGCCTTCAGTAACTTCTCCTATGACGCAATGAGTTCCATCCAATGAGTCAAGATCTGGGGCAAGGGTAATAAAAAATTGAGATCCTACCATCATATCATCGGTACAAACCATTGACAATAATCCTGCATCGGTATGTCTAATTTTTGGCATTTTCTCCCCTGAAAAAAATCTCTTTTCTGGTCCTTCTAAAATTCCCCATATTGACTGTCCACCTGAGCCTTCTCCTGTAGGATCTCCTGTTTGTGCAATAAATCCACTTCTTATTGTGTGGAATAAATTAAAATTATAATATTTCATTTTGCATAGCTTCAAGAAGTTTAAACATGTCACAGGTCGTTGATCCAGGTACAAATCAACTGTTATGTCCCCAAGAGTTGTTTCAATTACAACAGACATTTTTATAATTTATAGATTTTTTAGGTTCAATATATATCATCTCATTTTAACAACCACAAAATTAATTTTTGTACTATTTACTTGATGCTTAAGTTGAGTTTAAGAATTGACACATCATATTCTAACCTTTAAACTTTTGACAATTAATTGTTTGCAATGCTTATAAGCACAGGTTATACAATATAAATTTGTTGATGTATTAGTTATTTTTTTTATATTACACAAAATAACAAGTAAAGTAAAAATATTTATAATAAAAATAAATATATTATTAAATTTATTTCTAAAAGTTTAATATTTATATGTAGATGTAAAAATAGGCCATCTGGCGCTGTTACATGAATCCTTCATAAAACTCTGTTTTTGATTTGATTCTTCATACGTTACACAGATGGCGTTTTATCTAATTTTATCATAAACTGCTACAAAATTTAAACGTTTAATATTTTTTTAAACGAGATAATGACAATGGTTACATAATAAAAAAATAATTATAAACAATAACTTGTATTAAGTGTAATAAAGAAAAAAACAAAAAACTATTTTACTTTGTAATGATTGTAAGATAACTAACATAACAGTTATATTATATTATATAAGTACAAAAACTTGTTAAAAATGACTACTAAATTCTTATAATACATACAACAGTAGTAAATTTTAAATCCACAGTACACTCCTTATTAATATTAAAATTGTGCTCTATTTATTTTGATAGTAGCATATAAATTGAACTTAAAAATTTTCAATATCAAGGTGTCGGTCGCAGCCTATGCAATTGGCTGTATACTCACGTTTCTAGAAAATCTAATAAAGGCCGTTTCGTTCACCCTCCTTCCGCTCTCACCCCTAATAAAGTGAGTATTGAAAATTTACCAACCATTCTTCGAGGGATATAAGGTTAGCCTAGCATAAATGGCGATCGCACCTAAAGTGAATGACTTCTGGGAACCTGTATCTTTTGCTTTTATTTTAAGGTTAAAATTTGATCTATCTTTTAGTAAAGCCAGTTTAATTTTTTCGTTTTGTACTCAAAAAAGTTGAAATATTATAATATATATAACTTGTTATAAAAATATTATTATTAAGTAAAATATACTTAAATTTACACCTTAAGCAAAAAAATCATATTAGAAAATACTATATCAGTTATGTTACATATACCTATTATAATATTATGGACAACGGAGATATAATGAAAAGATACAAAGAAATTAGCCTGTGTTATACTATTTTGTCTAAACCTAAACTTTGTACAAGTAAATAAATAACATAAAAAAAGAACAAATCCAGTCATATATAACCACTAACTCAGCTACAACTGTGTTCAACCAACGCCGTCACAATATAAACATCATAGCAATCACCAAAGCAAATGTTTGCTTGAATGTGCTCCACCGCTGCAGTTTACACTCGATTATAGCACACTTTTAGTTTAAAATAAACTAGGTTTATTTTTTCTTCTTTTTTTATATCAATAAATTTCAATTGTTGTAGGTATATTGTATCTATGTATGTGAAGAAAGTTAAGTTCCGCCATTTAACACACAATGGCTTGGAATCAAAGAGCTGCGTATTTTAATACTAGGTTCTCTTTTCTTCTTCCTCTTTTTCGTGTCAATGAACTTAATGTTCAAATAGTCTTTTTCAAGTGTTTGACTAAATTGACTGCGTTGTCCGTTTCCCTAGTAAATTTGTACAAGTGAAAGGACAGCTAAGGCAGGCTCCCTCTGCCTACCTCACTCAAGCTTTATAACAAAAACTGTAATTCTAGAACTTTAACTATAATTGTGGATTTATAAATAGATTAATATTTTAATATTTTTTTCAAACTAAACAGATATGAATTACTTATAAAGTTTTAGGAAACTTTTGCATTAGCATGTGTTTGATTAAATTACAATGTCTATATATTACAATTACCTTATATTTATTAGTACTGTACGTACTCGCTATTTTTTATATAATTTTAATATTAAAAGATTATTTATTGTCTATGATTCATTCCGTTTCTTTTTCTTTAGCGTTTCTTCACAACACTTACATTTAAAAAGTTGTTATTATAATAACATTTTCTAGACAACTGATGAGAGATCTACATGAAAAAGCAATCAAATTGCAAACAGCGTCAAACCGACGCAAAAAATAACACGCAATGTGTTTTTAAGGAGCAGAGGCGGGGGTGATGTCTGTATTTCCATACAAATGTTGCATAATTTAAAGAGACGATTTTGATGTGCCTCTCGCTTCATAGAGTCTGTGTTTTATACGTTTCATTAATCTTTGTGAATCTCGATATGAAAATGTGGCTATTGTTGTTCAAATAGTTGAATATTATGCATTTGCTTTTTACATGAAAATATTTTAGCCATGTTGATTTATTTCAAGCTATTTTTTTTAAAACTCGGAGCAAAAATATATTAACTTATCTTAGACGCCATTGCTTACAAAAGCAGACCAAAAAAGGCACAAACGTGAAAAATCTGTGGTGACGAAACAAAACATTTAAAGATAAAAAAACTAACACACAAATATGTAGATATATTATTTTATAATTAGGAGTTTATATTTTTGCAGGCGCATCGAAATAAAATTTTACCAGCGGGTTTGAATATTATTTTTGTACAACCGAGACTAGAAGACAATAAAGGACGTATGAAGCGCCCCACACTTTAGATTTAATCTGTTTAGACTTCGCCGTAAAACGTCGCCGATAAAATAAACAGCAGCGTGCAAAAATCTTCTTGTCTTATCGCCACCGAGCAAGATTACACATAAAAATGTTAAATGATCCCGAACGAGTATTGAAAAAATTCGGGGGAAATGGCGGGAGAAATTGGCCCGCTTCGCTGCGATACAAATTTTATGTTTGTGATTTGTGATATACTTAATTATTGTTTCGACTTTGTAGTGCGTTTTGTATTTTACTATATTTATTTTTTATCTATATTTGAATTAAAAAAAATAAATGAATGCATGCATGTTATCTAAAGTAGGTAAAGTAGGTATACAGATAACCTATTTATTAAATGGATTTACGGAATCCTTTATTCTAATCAAACATAGGTTATCGGGCAATATAGATGATTATATTTGCTTATATTTGCATAATGCTTTTTGTTTCAGCTGCAACTAAACGTATATTTTTTTAATAACTATAAGCTAGCCTAAGTAAATATATCTATATCATATATTATATTAGTACGTTACATATACTAAAATAACATTTATTTAAAAAAAAAGTACAGGCATGTACATAGCAAGGGAGTAATTTAGGCTTTTTTAATCTTATAGTACCAACATAAATATACGTAATTATATAGTATATTATACATTTGTATGTTTTTTTATATATATAAGATTTTTAACAATTTATTGCTTCAATTGTATATTATATTAGAGTAAATACAACGTAATTTCGTAAAACATATAGAAGTGAACTCAATATAGACAACTTCAGCGGCAAGCTCGCGAGCGGGTCGATAGTTTTAAATATTATTATTTATGATAATATTAGAACAAATTGTAGGTACTTAGAAATGGAACGGATAGTATATCCCTCTACGTAATTATAAATATCGCATCATAGTGCCACCCGAGGATTATAGTAATACCAACGCTCCTGTTATTCACTAATATACCTATGTATTGTATATTTTTATATATAGTATATAATTTAGTCGATGAGTTCTCATACAAGCTTTGCTCCCCATTTTAGGGGTATTAATTCCGAAAATTATAACCTATGGCGTGTCATATCATAGGCATAGGACCCTACGTCACATAAAAAATTACAAAGTCATTTAGACTAGACCCATTCAGTCAGTTATTCAGGATATGGCAAGCATTTCACATGGTTTAGTATTTGAAAAGTATTATATCTAGTTAAATATAGACTATCTACATGTTCTATATATAAAGTAAAATAAGAACTCTTGTGATGTATTGGACGCTAAAATTTAACAAGCTATATCCGTCTGATTCTTCGGCCGACACTTGGTTAAGTCAAAATACAAATATGAATATTGACCATATTCATATAAGTGAATTGTGGGTTTGAGTTAAACAATTTCACACTATATTTGTTAACCATAAAGAAATATAATATACAAAATATAATATATTTTTTGCTGTACGATAGAAGAAGAAATACAGAATGTGAAGTTACGATTACAGTTAGTGTTTAATTTTTTTTAATTGAAGTTTCTTCTGATCGACGTCGGCTTGACTCTTTTTGACGTCAGATTTGAATGTATGTTTTAGCTCAAGACGGAGAAATATAGATTTAGGAATAACATATATGAGAGTGCCTATTTTATTCATATGTACCAATTATTCTAGTAGTCTACATACATTTTCTTATAAATAGGATCTGCATATATACAAAAATATGATATAACAGTATTCCCGGGGAAAACCAGTGGTCGGAACATTTACAACGCGGGGGCGTTGTTCATGACACCTCTCACTTGTCGTCTTTCGAAATCTAATCTCGTTTAATACAAAATTTTGTAAAGCACCCTTCATCGCACCCCGTATATTTATAATGGCTATGTGATTGTGTTTCATGCAGCTATTATAGTACTAACAATCATATTTTGCTTCACTTACTTAGTACTTGTAAATGTCGTATAAAATAAATTTAAGGTTTTATTCAAATTATATATTGACGTAATATTACGTTATGATGAAAATCCATATACTTAAATCTGAAGGTGTACAAGTACTTAATAATAATATATTTTTACGATATCGTAAGATATAAATATAAAAAGTGTCATGTCGGGGCGTTCGGTGAGCCGATTGGCTTCGATTATAGCCCCATGGAGACTAATATTCCTTTCTTTCGCAAATGTTTTCGGGAATGTTATTTTTTGGCGTCGGTCGCAGATGGCGTCTGGTTCACGTAAAATTGCCGGCTATTGGAGTGTCTCCGATGGCACAGTTGGGATTCGGTAAGTGGGGTCACTTACGTTAAGTAGATTCTTAGCGGGGCACGTGTCCGTAGTCAGCAGGTGCGCTTCAGGATATGGCTCGGAATTGTGATTGAAATTGCGCGTTTCAAGGGTCGATTTTAAGGGCACATTGATATTGTCCGTTTTATGAGTCCATTCCAGAGACAGTGATAGTAAGTAGTTTTTACAGTCACAATCATTTCTTTTTAATATCTCACATACAATAAACTCATGATTTACTAATCAAAATTTTCTATTACAGGGGAACAGTGTAACGAATCGTTTTGTAGGTTGATTAACTCTTAGATAAATGCGGATGCATGTTAATAACCGTAGCTCAAGATAAAGAACGGAATGCAACACAATTTCTAATATAAGGTCGGAAGCAAAAAGTAAACAGCGCAAAAGCAGTTTCAGGCAGATATTAAAGGCATATCTCTCTATTATGAGCGGGAAGTTTTGTAATTTAAGGGCGCGTTCAAAGCCGGCATATGGTGAGCAACGGAAGGGTTTTTGTCTAGTGTTGTTCTTTAGTACTGATATCGATGTTTACATTTAAACAAAATATTACAAATATTAATTTAAAAAAGTGATTTGTTGTAAACGAAATATATCTTTTTAATACATGATAAATGATATTTGTTATTAAGGGAATATTGTAAAGTCAAAAGCTGTATTGAAAATTACCAAAAAATAAGTAACGTGCGTAAAAGTATGAAAAGATTATTCTGCTATTCATAAAAAATAGCAATTTATCAAAGGAAACGATTCTAAATATACATTTTATAAAATATTGAGGACCGTCGTAGCGCAGGGGCGTAGCGTCTGCCTTTGGACGCGATGGTTAGTGGATGGTTTGTTTGATGTTTGTGGGTTCGATTACCACTCGAAGAAGATGGAATTTATTATTTCCCTTTTTCCAATTAGCACGGCATTAAGTCTCGCTACTTAATACGGAAAGCGGAGAACATAGTGTCTTAACACTAGATTCCTAAGATTCCAGCGGTCCCCTCTGTCCACTCTGCTACTGCGGAATAAAGCGTGAAGCTAAAATAAATAATAAATCAAAATATATTTCAATAAGTACACTATATTGAGCTTGACATAGATGCAAAAGGAGAGATACTAGTATTCATTTTGATATAAATGTTCTTACTTATTTTAAGGCGTACAAATATATATTAGGATAAATAATTATTTTAGAAATTCTAATACAAGAGTAATATTTAGAGAAGACAAGAAACTACTTAGTGTTCCATAGTTTCAATTTGCAGTTGCGAAGCCCATCGTGTTATAGGAACAACGCTTGGTATTTGAGACTCAAGTGTCGGTTCATCTTCATAATTTGTGTGTAAATGTTGTACTCTACAAATACTATAAACATTGAACTGCTGAGCTTCTAGATTGTTCTTTTTTCTTAAGTGTATAAAATATATAGTACCATTGGCTGCTATTCTTATGTCTATTTTATAAGATTTTCTCGTGGACACAGCTATAACCCAGCAAGTACACACATACAAGTGGAGCATAAAGCAATCGTTTAAAAAAGAGTTTGTTTTGTTACATGTACTCTTAGCATTCAGAAATAAAAGTAGGCAAGTGTAATAACATTTTCATCGACATATAATTTGCAGCACTACTCATTTCTCAGACACAGCTGCAGTACGGTACAGCGCTCGATTATAACTAGCTCAGTGAACTTGCTGAAACACGCACTTATTGAACGTTATAGCGGCAATTAGTATTATTTTTATGTTTTGCTGTGGCACACTTATAATTACGATTCTAGTGTAAATTACTCATTTTATGGAAAAATTCTTAATTTATTGACCTTCTTTGTGTAAAATACAGATGTTTTTGAAAATGAGTGCGAGCGAATGTATCGTAAATATTGCTAATGAACACATATCTCTATTTAATGATATTTCTTTGTTTTTGTTTTTAGTTAACAGGTTTTCTTTTGAGTGTATTTCTGCCTTCCATCAAAATAACTATATATATAATAATAAAAGTTACCGTATTTTTCATCTAATTACGACGTGTTTACAATAAACACGATCGTTAAAGATTCAATTTTTATGCGGGAACGGTGGTATAAAAATATAAAACATTTTTGTTTTTTTTGCTAAAGAAATATAAAATAAACAAAAAAATCAAATAATTATTGCTATTTTATGTTACTATAAGGTCAGGTGGTCTTCACAGGAGCCTTCTATTTTTTCTTCTCCTGTTCTCTACACCAAGACATTTTTATCCATAGTTTTGGTAAATCCTCTCATCTTTTATATGAGTCCAGTTTTAGTTTGAAAGTGAGTTCAGTTCAACTTCTTAGCAAATACTAATACGATTTGGAAATAATAGTATATTTCAAATTTAGAGTGTTTTAATTATAAATCATCAGTTTCTGTCCCATTATGCTAGAAGAAACGTGAATTTTACAAATTACAGTATTTTCTCACACTATTTACTGAGGGGAGGTATAGTACGACAAACTTTCTCCAGATAAAACTGAACTTTTACTACCACTCTTATTACCATGATTACCATTCTAAGTACTTCCATTATGGTGTCTTGGTTGATTAGTTAGTTAGTTAATTTGTATTGTCAAGAAAATAATGTACTATATACCATTATAAGTAAGCTAAATCATTAGTAACATATGGTAAAGCTAACAATTTTAAAATTGGCTGTCAGAAAGCATAATGTCAGGAAAGCAAGGAAAAGGGTTGGTCTGCCCTTTCCCTTTCTTGACATTTTAAATTGTTTATTTGCGAACAAGTGTCAAGTTATTTATTCAGCGTACTCCCTCACGTGTGAGGGAGGTGTTGCTGGTAATGTGTTATCGTTCGTGTAGTTAATGCGTGTGTCGTAACCATTTGATTTCAGTATATTTATGCATATACTTAAATGCGTTTGGAGTTCAATATTTACATATTGTTTTTTTTATGTCATCACGCTTTATCCCGCCCAAGGTAGGGTAGGCAGAGGGGACCGCAGGAACCATGGGAACCTATTGTTCAGAAAATTCGCTCCCTGCTTTTCGCCACTCAACACGCATTGCCTCAAGCATTACATGTTGAGTGGCGGAACTCAGCGCCGCGATTTGCCTCGTTGCCACAGCGAATAAAATGGAAATACAAAAATTCATCTTTCGATCGATCGATCGAGTGGGAATCAGATGCTACGTCTCTGCGCCATATCTATCATTAGAGGACCGTCGGTCTTCCAATGATAGATATTATGGGTATATTATAATAATGAGTAATGTTTTTCAAACAGCTAAATAAATATATCGGTGAAAAATGTAAAAAATATAGGTTGCATGTACTTAAATGTTTTCTTGTTGTTCATAAATTGTTAAGGATATAATAGAAAAGCCTTCAATCATAACTCTATCCACCTTTCAGCCATTACTAAAACAAGCTGGGTATTTAATATTATTGTAGTGATCCAACACCCCACTTTCAAATGACATGTCACCCGTCCAAAATACAGATATGGTGTCAATACTACCGGTAACATACTTGTCAACTTCATAACGAAACTAAATTGTTTTAGCCTAACTACCCTAACTCTATAAAGTGATAAATCTTTTTGAATGGAACGAACACTCTTCGTCATTTCCTTTTGAACACAATTGTATAATACCTGCTTAGAATAACTGAATATTTATAGAGAGTTTTAAAATATAATAATGAATAATTATGTTGTTGTAGAACACGTTATTAATTTCAAGATAACCTATATTTAGATATAATGACTATAGCGAAGTAACAAAGAATTTCAAGGAAAACAGAGAGTATACAAGCCATAACAATAACTAAAAATAAAGGAAACAAATATAATAATAAAATAGTAACAGTTAAAGTAATTAGTAATTTATAACAATGGCCCGCTTAAAACCCCGCAAATCCTTTTAATTATAATTTGTTCGGTACGTAACACTACAAAGGCCGAACGAGCGTTTACTTGAGAGTTGATAGTTGACCTCAAAGTGGCGGCCACAGGGTAGGGTGGTATATCAAAACAAAACGGCTGAGCAATACGGAGACTGGGCGAGTTCGGGTGAGTTCGAGCTAATCACGTGGTCGCGGCTGACAATTTGCAGGTTAGCCGCGCGACCGCCGTTGTGGCGGCCCGTCACGACGATCTTTGGTACGCCACTATTACCTATGTACGTTTACGTTTTCATACGCCGCGCCGTACGCGTACACGTACACGTCAACTTATCACTTTGTATTTTTATATTTTTTGTTTTGTTAAGGGTCTGTCATATGAATTTTTCTTTTTTTTAAATATTTCTATTTATATAAATTTTAAGGGGTAAATTTGCGGTTATCTGAATGTAATAAAAAAATGTGAATAATAACAAATGTTATAAATCTTTCAGTACGTATTAACGATATTTGTTAGTATTTTTTCCAGTGTCAAATTTTTTTATTACGTGCTCATAAAGTGGTGGTTATTTTACAAATTTGTATATAAAATTAATGTTTCAACTATATAATAGGATTTGCGACGGCCTCAATCAAGCTAAACGTCTACATCGGTGAGAAAAAATTGAGCAAATGTCAAAATTGGCGCGCTTGTCACGAAGACAGCGCAGGCGCGGCGAAGGAGCACGACAAGATGTAACGTCTCTGTCTTCCAACGAGGTCTGCGGGTCGCGGCTAACCTTCGGCGCGAGGTTTGCGGCGGGAAAAATGTGTGTTTCGGTGTGCCGATAGCGGGGCGCCGCACAGCCCCGCCCACCGCGCCGCCCGCTAACGCGTCTTGAGCCACTTAGTCGCTAAGACAACGCGCACACCAACTAGAAACCGATATGTAGGTCAAATTGATTTTAATATTAAATGCTATTGCTTTGGAATTTTAGTATTGCTTATTATTTATATGGGATACGAGCTAACTTAACTTTATCAAACGTATGTTACAGGCGTAATTTCTTTTTTTAACAAGTAAATATAATTTCGTTGCCGTAACAGGTAGAATCAATTGGTTATAAGTATTGACATTATGAATATTACAGAAAGTCTAATGATATAGAAGAAATAAATGTAGAGTAGCTTCAAAGCGTAGTTCCTTATATTAAGGTAAGCTTTCCTATGCGATGTTTTTCAGCGAGGTTATTTATATCGTAACGCTGTGAACACTCTCTTATTTTTGGCCAGATATGGAGCCACGAGCTGTCAAAATGGAGTGGGAAAAAAGGCGGGAATGTGGCGCCGCTTTATATGTAGCTCGTCATTGCGCTGAAACGAGAAGCCGGGCATAGTTGGACGCGAGCGAGCGAGATGTCGAACACAACGTGGTTTATAAGAAAACCCAAGACGTTGGGCGTGTTTGGCGGATGGGCGGGTTGCGATGGTGGCGGTGCGCCTGTGTGGTGTACGTACATGCGGCTATGCGGTCACAGGTGTGGGTAAGACGGTTGGTGTGGGCAAAGAGGTTTCCTTTTGTCCACGATACGACGGCTTGAGGCTTTACTTATTAAACGTCCGCACTTAAATTTTACGATGATATAAATTTTCATTGTTGGCTTTCTAAAGGCGCTAAAGGTCCTTTGCGTTTTCATAACACTAGTATACGCTTGTATGGTTCATGTTTATATTATATTTAACTTGAGTTTGTAAAATTTCTTAATTTGTCACCGTTTTTTTTTGGAAATAATGTATTTTTTAAGGTTTTGTAATGTTATAATTAGACTTTTTGTATTTTATATTTATAATATGATAATAAAGCTTTAGTAAGAGTTGAATTCTAAAAAATAAAAAATAAAAATTGTATTTTTGTAAAACCTATATGATATTTTTAATATGTTCCAAAGTCTTATTTCAACTATTAAGTTACCTAGTACCTAGTAGGGTTAAAGTCTAAGTACATGAAGTAATAACTTCAAAATTTGTTGGTAGTATCTTTTTCATGGTACCTTTAAAAGTACCTTCGTCCGTGTGGTTAAATGGAAATATAGTCTATGTGACACACGAAATGAGGTAGTTCTCAATACAGATATAGAATACTTTAACAAACATCTTATATTACTTAGTCTATATAAAATATAGCCTATTTTATAAAATACAGTCTATTTTGTGCTGAATAGTCCATCGAGGACCACCTATAGCCTTCCTTTCTAAAAAGTTCCTTGATTGACTATCCAGTATATAAACATTTTTTCTATTCAAACCAGTGATTTTGGAGATCATGGCATACCAAACGAACTTTTCAACGAGCTTTATATTTAATATTATATATTTGACTTCATTGTATTTATTAAGAGCAATGTATTAGTATAATTTTTTTGTCAATGACGGCCATATTGGTATAGCAGTATTTAAACCGTAAAACAATAAAGCCATAAATGTCATAATTTAATTTATAATTGTTTGAAATATTTCATTTGATGTTTGTTTTTGTTTTTTAAAGTAAAAGTGAAAGTTTGCAACGAAACGTAGTTCAATTTGTGATATGGAATAATAGATACTATAGTATTATACTACTTAAGTTCAAATCTTTATTTATGGCTTTAAGGTGCCAGTTGAGCAAAGTTGTGTAAAGCAGCTAATATCAAATTGAATATAATAAGTATATAAAAATTTTCATAAATTATGTTTACAAAATTGATTTGTTCGTAAAAAAGAAAATGAGTTACGTCAAATAGTTTTGCTATGACTTTTTTTGACTGACACAGGTGTTAAAATAATAATGGCATTTAATTATTAAACACAATATAATTAATAATTGTACACGTTTGTTTCATGTTTCCTCAAATATTTAAATATATTTTAAGCATATATTATTTTAAATTTTCTCAATATTTTCCACTGGCCCTACAGCATGTTATGCACCTAGTGTACTTTGAGTGCTTGTCTGAACCTAACTATCTCTTTTAATACTTATTTGTACACGCACACGTAGAAAACTTACCCCCCGTGTCGCGACAAAGCGCATCTGTGTGAGTGGACTTCTTTCCTCGCCCCTGTGTGCGGGCGAATTTCTTTCGAGACGTAATAAGGGGACCGTTTCTTTCCCGCTAAGGTTTTAATGTCGACCACGTTTCGGTGGCGAACGCGCGCCTCTCGCGGTTACTTGGAACTTTTTTGTGTGTACGGACTCAAGTGTGCAGTGATAGTGCTAAATTATATGACACTTTTTTAAGTTATTAAAAAACTTTTCCTATTTTTTTTTTCAAAGTAAGTCTAACATACAAAATAATAGTTGTAAAGCGTCGCAATGTATATTATAAATTTAATTAATGGAAAGTTTGCGTAAGTCCGCAAACTTGGGCGGGCGGAGATGCGTGTTGTTTTCTCAAACCGCAGGTTCATTAGCCTCGCGCACACTACGCCGCGATTAAACTCCGAGATAGGCACATATTGTGATAACATCTAGTGAAGCTCACTTCAACCAGATTAATTAAAGTTTTGTTTGTCTAAGTAACTGTTGTATGTTGTATATAATATTAATACTTTTATAAACTTATTAATAGTTAAAATATATAGTTTTATGAAATATGTTAAAGTATTTTTTTTTATATTTTGCATATATATTCATATATTTTTTAGTTTTTTTTGACACGTTAACAAAATATAAAAAAAGGTTAATTATTTTACCGAATAATTTGATAAGATCTAGATTATTTTATGGTTATAAACGACTAAAACTTTTATTTTGTGTAATGTGTTTGTGTGTTAATCTTGCTTAAATGACTTTTTACATATGTTTCAAGTTAAATATATTAATTGAAAGAAGCAGACTTTTAGGAATAGTATGGAGGATAAAATTTATACTTTTATATAGAGGTTATTGTGGTTCGTTAGACAGCATCTGACAGGAACCCAGCGGTTGTAAGTTCGATCGAGTTGAGAATTTTTCTGATCCTGTACAACGTTGAGTCACGTAGTACGTAAATCTTCGGAAATTGGGTGGAAAATGAGGTGAAGTGTCTTAAATATTTCGCCAGGCTATATCGACACTCACGATTGTGAAATTTAAAAAAGATGGAATTTAAATAAAAGTACACGAATATTCTATTAATGAATTGAATAATTCTTTTTTTGTAGCGCACTTTTGGTAACTCCTAATAATTATATTTTAAAACCTTAAGATAGATTATCGAAAATTAATTTTCAAAGCTTTTGGATTTAAAAAAAAGCGTGCAATTTTGATTCAATGAGTCTAGAGTTTTCTCTCAAATGATGTCATTGTACTGAGTATATGAATGTGATTTTTTAAATCTTATCTGTGTGTGTATAAGTGTTAAGCCAATTTAAAAAAAACTTTTATTTTTACAAAAATTGGCTAAGCAAACTACTTGAAATATATATAATTTTTGTTTTTGAATAGTTTATAATAAGACAAACATAAATATAAATTGAGACTTACCATGATACAATATTTAAAATCTGAAACACAACCTGAAAAAGAAAACAAAACGACATTATTGTTTTGCTCTGTTATATTGACAAGTGCCTATGATAATATTATTTTTAAATATCATACAGACATATATAACTTACATTTTTTCAAATATATATAGATAAATTATACTGCAGGATATCATTTTCCAAGTTACTTTTACTTTTTAATATACACACACCGGTAATATTAGTAACATTTTGAATGTGTATAACTGTCATAATTATTCACACGTCAAATACTCATGAAAATTAATTTCGCTATATTACTTCGGCGTCATTATTCGTTAACCTTGGCGAGGTTGTTAAAAAGTAAGTGCGAACTCCCATTAGACGCTCCCCCAACTTCCACCTGCACCTCGTAATTGTCGTTTAACTCATGCCACTTTGTGACAAGTTTTTGACAATGATCATATATTATTTGTATATATATTGTGTTTTTAATTTTACATTTTTATATGTATGACATAATTTAAATATAAAATGAAACAACAGTGTGCAGTCGATTTTGTAGTAAATTTTAAACTTAGATTTTTTGCTTGTTTTATATAAAAAAACAAAAAAAAACACATATTTTTAAAAAATATTTACGTTTGTATGTAAAAGTATCGTTATTATGAAAGCATACTTATTTATGTATACTTAAAATGTGTAATAACATAGAAGTATCTAGTATTATTTATGTTACGTATATTTTTTGTTGTTTTTGTATTGCAATTAATTTTCAAACAGTCTTATGTGCCTTTTTTCTTCTGTACATCTGCTCCAGTACAGCCAAAGTACAATAAGGTTGTGACTTAAAAATTGCCTGATGCAATAAGACCGCCTTTAACTACTTGTTAAATTTCTTTGTTTATCTGTTCTGTGTGTGTGTTAAATGAATAAATTAATAAAAAAATATTTGAAATTCTCCTAAAATGTTAACATTCCTTTTCTATCAATTTTTGTTCTACTCATAGTATAATTTGTAGCATATTTATTTTATATTACATTTAAATTTATTTATATTATTGCTATCATTCAAGCTCTATCAAGGCTAATTTAAAAAAAACTTTTAAAAAATATTAAAAACGTCACATTATTATACATAGCTTAGCTCTTCTATTGAGGTGGACACCCAGCAATATTTTATTATTAGTAAGCTAGTTAGTTTTTTCAACGTAATTTTACTTTTACATTACTTAAATTATTTTTGCTATACATATTTGTTTCTTTGTCTTCTGCCCAATAAAGTAACTTTATATATCGAAAATCTATTAAGAGCTTAAAGTGTTATACTAATTTCATCTTCTTATTGAAATACACGTCAAATAACTTTATGTTGAGCTCAGAACTCATTAATTCTTGTTAATTCCGGGGGAGTGGGTAGCAATGTTTGCAAGGAACTTGTTGTTTTCGTTAGTCTTCGCCTCTTCAATCGTCTTAGAATATTTGAAATGTTTTATAGATAAATATTGAACGTGCCTATCTATATAGTAATATAGTAATCACATTTATAGACGTAAAAGGTTTATTGTGAATAATCGCTTTACTATTAGGTACAGGTACTTTACAGTTATAATATGCCTAGATTTGTAAGCGAAATTCGAAAGTGCCACTTTTTGTATATGCGTCTTTGCGCTTTAGTCAACTAAGTCATACTACTACTTATATTTCCACCTAATATAATAATAATAATAATAATATCTTGTTATAGTTTAACTGAAATTGCCGTCTAACTGGACCGTCGTGGTGCAGAGGCGTAACGTCTGCCTGTATGTAACGTGATGATTGGTGGGTTCGATTTCTTTCGAAGAAAAATTGATTTTTCCATTTTCTTCGTTCTGGCAACTAGGCAAAGGGCGGGATTGAGTTCCGCCGCTTAACACGCGATGTCTCGAAGAGGCGGAAAGCAGGGAGCTGGGTGTCTCAACACTAAGTTCCCATAGTTCCTACGGTTCCCTCTGACTATGTGCGGGATAGAGCAAGAAACTAATGTAAGATTTGTAAATTTACGAACGTAAAAAAAGGTAGAAAATTTATTTTGCGCTTTACTCCGCATATAGCAAAATAAGCCAAGAGAAGAGAACCTAATAATATGAGGTTCCTTTAAAGATCAATTCAAAAAGTTTATCAGTGGAATTCAATGCCACCTTTTGTCTTATCTGATAGAAGAAATAAATATAATTCACAATTCTCAGTTGAGATCGAACCTATATGGTCTCATTATTATTTTATTATTATTTTAGTTCCAGTTCAATTCTTAAAAAAAAAGAAAACACATTTGCCCTATCACATTAAATTCAGTTAGGTTTTTAATACGTGACGATTCTCGCATTCCGTACGATTTTTAAGTACTTGATTGTGTGACGTTGTTTATTGTCACCAATATTGCAAGGGGCCCCTTTGTTTTATGGGTAAAAATGTATTTTATGTTTACTTATATGGCATTATTAAAATTTAGGTGACGCATATTTGTTTTTTATTGAAACTCTCTTTGCCTTTGTAACTTTAATACGTGATTTAGGATTTAAAAGTTTCAGAAAATATATGGTCTCGTATGGTATCTCGTATATCTCGTATTATTAAGAATCAATTTTAACACATTTTAGTAAATATCAATATAAAAACAAAAAACATAGGCATTATTTTCAAATAAAAGATATATCATATATTATCAATGTCCGACTACAGCTTAAGTCTGAATATGATAATATATCGATAGGCCTACGATAATAATGTAGCTTTTATATACAATCCTAAATACAATATAAAATTTTAACCATCGATTTTAGCCAAAATTGGTATCATGACGTTAAGGAAATTTAAATTAAAAATGAAATGCTTTTAATTTTGTCAATTTTCTGTTTTCGTCTCATCTGCGCTCACTTTTACACAATTGAGCCCATCAGGAACATCTATTACCAGCCCCATGCATATAACATTTCTACACGGAGGGAATCAATACGAACACAAATTCCTGAGGGCGTCCCAAGAGACCTTTCGGACATGGATAATGATCGTCTAGCGACGGTTACAAATAGGTTAGCAAATGTAATATCCGCCCGGACCCTGCGTGAGATATTCAAATAGCCTAAGACGCTCTCGGACATCCTGATTTCAGGGTAGTGTTGACTTTTCATTTTGGTCCAATTTTCCGAAAGCTTTTTCAGTTTCATGTGATTTTGCAACTTAAATGCTAATTTTTACTTAGTTACTTATATACAGATAATCAAAAAAAATAAGATAATTTTTTTATATTATTTATCAGTCGACTAAAATAATTAATGTACCATATGATAAACAAGAGTTAAAAACAAAAACACATAACTGAAAACTTTAAAATCTCTCCCACTTAAAACGTAATATCGGACAATAGCATACAAAACAGAAATGGATGTAATGTATCTTTACCCTATTTCCCGGTTGCTTTGTGGAAGGGTGCAGGGCCGAGTAACGAGCGTACCACTTGGCCCCTACATGCTTTATTATTTACGACCTTCGCCCTATGGTACGTTTTTAAGCTAAGATTTTATTGCTGCCCTATTCATGAGCTAAATCCACTGTGAATCTCAGCGTTACATGCTACAGTGGTTTTGTTTTCATAATTTAAGGGCGTTTTGCAACTAGATTTTTCATATATATGTATTTGTTTAAAATAGAATTAATTTAAAAAAATCTAAATATAAATATAATATTAATATTTATGTATATACTTGTATATAGCATATATTTATGTGTTTATAAACTATTACCTGTTATTAGTATGAATCATATAAATTTAATTACTAAAATACACAAAAAACCTGAGTCCCGTATTATTGACAAAAATATTGCCAGTCTTTATTGAGCCGGAATCACGGTAAACACGGGTAAGGCAGTAAAAAGGCATGTAAGAGAACCCTTGTAGAAATTAAGTTTAACATCCCGATCGACATATCGCGTTTCGCAAACATCTAACAGCCTATTCCGCGTGATAGGGGAATACGTTGTGAATGTAAGACACATTTTATAATAATTGGGTGGTTGGTTCGCCTAGAAACTCTATTTTA
Source organism: Dione vanillae (assembly GCA_037178615.1). Classification (NCBI taxonomy): domain Eukaryota; kingdom Metazoa; phylum Arthropoda; class Insecta; order Lepidoptera; family Nymphalidae; genus Dione; species Dione vanillae. Next base: position 1,161,469 of record JAZFAU010000190.1, read on the forward strand.
CCTGATGATAATGATGGAACTGTAGAGTTATATATTTTAAATACCTATGTGTTTGATTTATCGTAATTATTATATGTAATTTTTCGATTTTTCTTTTATAATTTATTTAAATAAATTGTCTTAATGTGACAGTAAAATCTTTATAGGCCTGTATATAGAAATTTATATCATCGACACTTGTAGAAATTTTATATGATAAGCTTAAGTGTTAAGAAGCAAGTATTATTTTTAATAATTAATAAAACGCTCCAGTTGTTATAAAATAATTTATTATAAATTGAAACATTAATTTCTAATTTAAATTTTGATACTACAAAGTACAATTTTTTCATTAACATTACCTATATAGTTTTGAAGAGAGCATAATTGATTAGGGCTTGTAATAGATCAGAGGGGTGGTAACAGAAATGTCTTATAACTTCACACACGGTCTAACCAAGCGTGCAATATTTTAACGTGTGCGTGTAATATTTTTTAATATATGCTTTTCAATAAAAATATTTTTTGAGATAAAATCTCACTTCAATTTTGATTTAAATATTGAATACTTAAAATATTTCATTACATTTATAGAAATATATGTCCATATATATAGAGATTTATATATTATATTAGTGATTTAATTAATTTATCTTTTTTGTTCATTTGACATGTTGTTAGGTAATAAATGTAAATGATAAAATAAAAAAGCAGAAATGAAAGAAAGAAGCTATAAAAAAAATTTGCAAAATGTTACTCAAACTATTGTAAAAATCGAAATACTTTATTTCATACGGCTGATTTGGTCCGGATATTCTCGCCCTCGCCTTGATTGTGCGTACTCCGAGCTCACTTTGTAGCTTTGATGCTACGTCTCCCAATAAATCGTAGCCGCGTAGCTGCTTACTTCTTACGACAATTGTCAACAATTATTTTTATAAGGCAAAAAATATAGCATTATTATGTTTAATTCTCTGGTAAGGTTTATATTTTACAATTTTGTCATACTTTCCGATATAGGAAAACAATGATCAAGTTCGTGAAGCATAGCATACGAGTCAAATTAACATCTATTGAAGTAACAAAGTAATTTTCTTATGTTCATGCACTTACTGATGTTGTAATTAACTAAAAATTTATTAAAAATATGATGATGATGATGATGAGTTTTAATTTTTTTTAAATATAAACCATGAAAGATAAAATAACTTTAAAAATATAAATATTTTCAGATAAATCAATTATGGCGGACTTTATCAAGAAAACCAGTGCGGGCCTTGTAAACTGTGTATCTGAGTGTAACATCCGTCGATGTCTAAGCGTAGATATGTGACGGATATTGTGAACTGTTCTTGACTTTTTTATTTCATAAGCTATATCATACATGTATACGAATATAATCTGTGGATTTAAATGTATTTAATCTGTGGATGATGCATCTATCGAGTGAAGTGAGTTCTACTACAAACGGGCTAGGGCACGAAGCACCCTCATCGAGTTATGGAAATGCCTTGCAAAGCCAGCCTTTAACGGCTGAGCTACTAGCAGAAAGAACCTTGGAAGGTCTTCTTGCAGATCACCCAGGAGAGTTGGTTAAGACCGGCAGCCCACATGTGGTAAGATTTTTACAAAAATATTATTATATAATATTTCTAGTTATACGAACATCATTATTAAAAGTTCTCTCTAAATCAACAACAAAGTGTTAATAGGTCTAAAGAACTTTATTATCAACAAAGACGTATAATCACTTATATTATAACAAAAAATACAAATAGTAATCACTCACAACCTGTCGTCGTAACCATTATATGTAATTATATAAAGGAACGCGTACAAAAACAATTAGTACATTTAAAATGCAAATAATTAAATAACTTAATTACTATTTGAAAGTAGCTTTTTAAAACATGTATTTAAATTTGAATATTATTAAAACAGCCTAGCCATGCTTATAAACTCTATTTATTATATCTGCCTCAGGTATGCACAGTATTGCCACCACACTGGCGATCCAACAAGACACTCCCTGTTGCATTTAAAGTAGTCGCCCTCGGTGAGGTCGGCGACGGTACTTTAGTCACAGTTAGAGCTGGTAACGATGAGAACTGCTCTGCTGAGCTCAGAAACTGTACTGCAGTCATGAAGAACCAAGTTGCTAAGTTCAATGATTTGAGGTTCGTCGGAAGAAGTGGTAGAGGTAAGTTCATATGTTAATTGAAATTTTAAATTATACATCTGAAATAGAATAGTTCCGATGGTTTGCGGGTTCGATTCCCACTCGGGGATTTTTCTATTTCCATTTTCTTCGCTCTAAAAACTAGGAATAAGCGCGATGTTGAGATGAATATTTATGAAATGAAATGTTTATGATATTTTGAATTTACTTTTTAAGATATATAAATAAATATATCCATGCTTTGATGTATTAAAGTATAATTCAATTAGAAAGTATTTAATTATATAAAGGATAACACACAAAATGGCCACTTAAGTAGTTTATAGCGTAATTGCGTATCAATGGTTAGAAACACCTCAAGTGTTAGACGGCGCAATATCGACTTATGCAGAAGACAACTGACCGGGTTATTTTGTTTAGCAATTATTATATCAGGAATACTTTACATACGTGAAGAGAAGCTTCTACTTAAGCCTTAATGTTTATTAAGAAATGTTTAATGTTTAATCATTACTATGTACCTTCCTTCATTTAGTTAGGAAAATGGTAATTATTTTTTGCCAACTAAAGAAACCATACACAGCAAAGTCCTAAATTTAAATAATAATATACATACGTATTTGTTCTAGAAAGGATCCTTTCAAATCTATACTCTTATTTATAACTGAATATTTCTCATCCCCCACAAAAACTCCATACACAAAACACATTCAATATTTCATGGATTTAGTTCAAAACATATATCTAAATGTTTACGATAATGCAGACGTCTACTCATAAAAAAACTCCCTCCCTTGAGTGCGTACTCAAAACAAAGCAGCGCCTCTGCTTTTGAATATTTCAACAGGTCTTCTCTTTGTTGAATATTAAGTCAATGGGGGTAATTGATCTGTTAAGACTTCTACATCGGGAGATACAGTGTTGCTTTAAATTTGAATGTTGAAAGCACATTGCGTACATCATGTATTTAAATTGTATTAGTTATATTACAATCAAATGACAACTTGTGAAAGAAATTTAATTTGCTATATAAATTTAATTTTTATCAAATTCTTGATATACGTTTTTTAAAAAAAAAATCGTAGAGTTAAAAAATATTTAAAATTTGTTACAGCTATACCTATGAATTGATTTTTAAATAAAATTATTTAATCGGATAAATTGCGTATAACATAGTTTTTGTATGATCTTAGGTAGACAGCCGTATTTGTGACAGCCTTTATACATAGGTTATTTGTCACCACTATACAAAAACATTTTAGTAAAAATTATTAAAACGTGTAAAAGGTATGTTGTAGTGAATTTATTTTATTAGAAGAAAGTATTTTAAAATTTAAATTAATTTATGAATAAAATAATTTTTGGATGCACGACGATCAGGTCATTGCCCTCTTGGATAACACACCGACCGACTATGCAATGCAATGTTTAAATTCCAGCAGTGTCTTTTACTTGATGCCATCGTGCTACATTACATGTACTACACCTCAATAGGGCTGTCTTTGTACGGGCCAGATATAAAAATGACTATAATCGTACTCTATAGAAGTCCAATAGGAAACAGTTTTAGTTTTTTTATTTTGTTATGTGTTCACAATACATAAAAACAAAGAAATACATGTACGTACTATTTGATATAAATGTTAGCATGCAGGACATATGTATATAGACTGAAGCAAGCGTAACATCGTAACTGTTATATATGTATGTGATAGACCAGAAACTAATCGCCAGTTTAACTTAATACGCACTTAGGTTTAACCGACTTAAGTCTAGTACTTAGACAGACGTCGCACTTATAGAACTTCGCAATTACGGATCTTCTTACCGAATGAAAATGATACCTCGATATTTAACCCTTTGTTGGTTTACAAAACCGCATTCTTGCAAGACGTTATTTGTTTTATTACATGTATTATTGTCAAGTAATTCAATTAAAGATCGTGCTGCTTCAAAATATTCGTCGTAACTTTTTTTATTTATTTAGAAATTTAAGTATGATATAAATTGCAAAATGCTTTCAATTATTTTATGGTATTTAGAGTTAAAAAAATGGTTGCCTGTAAAGTGGGTTTTACGGGCGAAAATTTTACGTGACAACGTCTTTTTCTCGGTAGAATATTTATTGATATGATTAATAATTATAATATAAATTGCACAAATTTTAACTATAGAAAATATATGTTGTTTACTAAAACATTGTACATGTGTCAAATGATACGCGCGGCGGACCGATCATAGTTCGGTGACAGTTGACACATCGTTACGTTACCTTTTTCATATGTGACTCCGAGCCGCAACCTAATTTAAGACGTTGTCACGTCAAAATCGATTAAGTCCAAATTGATAACGCGTACCAAAGATTCTGTAATAATGTTATAATTGTAGGTCTCATAATTTATTGTAAACAGACCGACAACGTGTACTTGTAGTAACCGAGATTAACGCGTTCCAACGAAGAAAATTCCAGCCTCATAATATGTATATAGATCTATTCACAAAATTTCAACTCGTCAACAAGTAAGTTATTAGCATATGCGCGAAGAGATACGAAGGGGGGCTCGCGGAACTATTTCCATCTAATATTCAAACAAACAGAAGCACATAAAACTTACATGTTTAGGGGTCGAATAGAACATCAAACTGTAAACTCTGTGTCATATTCAAATAGGGGGTTAACGAAGTGAGACAAGGGAAGGAATTCAGTAAAAGAAACTTGCAAGTTATTCCGGTATATGTCATATTTTCTTTGAAACGGCAATTTGGAAATTTTACCAATATTTATTATATATTGATTATATAGTACATAATGAAGTAAGCTATTATTTATCAACAACGAGCTTTTGCAATTAACTTTCGCTTGTACGCGCATTTCTAACTGAAAATTCTTTTTAAAGTGGGGTACGTAACCAATGGAAAACCAAAACGAATTTCTTTAGTCTAAAGCAAACAGGGGTGACTCATTAACATTTCCTTAAACAAACAAAAGCTTTTGGCCAGCGAGTGTACAAAAAACCAATATAGCTCTAAGCGGGAAAGTGGAAAAGAAGTTAAGAGGTGTCTATTTGTCACGTTCCTTCGTGAATAACGCTCTGCTTTCCAATTAAGGGTAAGCGCTCTCTTTGTTTATCTTAAATGCGAGAAAATCTCACTCAAATTATCGAGCTAAAGGACCAAGGGGAGATCGGCTGTTGTTACGACTTAGTATAAAAAGTAGCGTGATGCTGACGGACTGGGCGCGGGGAATTTTTAATAAGCGAAAAATTTAATGAGGACCCCAACAAATTTTTCGTCGGTTTTAGCGCGTCAGCTTTTGTTGAAACCTAAGGGAATCATCGCTGTGTTTAGAAAATGTTATATTTTATCTTAATATTTTAAGAGAATAAGAGATTTTAAGTCCAATTCGGACGTGATCGAAGATCGGAGTGTCTTAACATTACGTTCTCTTTGCATTTGTGCGGGATAAAACAAGATGTTACAAAAATAAGTAAATATGATGATTATATTTCAATCAACAAATTTATATATTGCGCTTACTAAATGAAAAGCCTGATTATCAAATAATGTTATATTTTTAACATTGACTCGAAAATAAAAACTAAACCTGTAATTCTTTACACATTAACCTAAATTAACTGCTATTTCCATATATATTTATTGTCTCTAGAATAAGAGCTATTTGCTGCACCAGTAGTCGAGGCGACATCTGCTAATCGACTGATTGGGATCACGTTAAACAAGGCTAGAATACCTAATATTCTAGCTTTTTTATTTTGTATATTGCTGGTTCATAGCGTTTTGGTACTCTATTTATATATACTAGTAAATACAGTTTTTATATCAATTCAATTCAATGTTTCTTATGTAGTGCATTAAGTACTGTGATATTATTTTTATTCTCAATTCCTGTATTGCTTACATTATTTTTTTTAGTTTCACGCTTTTATCCCGCACATGGCAGGGTAGGCAGAGGGAACTACAGCAACCATATGAACCTAAGTGTAAAGGCACTCCGTTGCTTAGAGGCATTGCGTGTTGAGTGGCGGAACTCAACGCCGTGCTTAAATTATAATGACCAAATACAAAATAGCATAGTTTCAAAGTGTGTCATAATTATTTTATTCTTTATAATAAAATATTACTTTTTATCAAATATTTATAACATTAAATTTGAAATTGTTAAGATATATTTATTTTATTTTAATGGTACAAAAGTACCCGTTCCGTCCTTATTATGTCTCCCTCGCAATAAGCGAACAATTTACTGCGTCAGTAGTCAAGGACATCTGCTAATCGATTGATTGAAATTCCTTCGATCCCTCGACTTAAAATATTTAGACTATGGTGTATGTTTATAAACGTACAAGTGTGTATAATTTATATTACCTATGTGCAACTATAATAAATAGCATTTCAATATGATATAATGATAATATTTCCACAAAAACTTTGTGGTTATGATATTATAGATATTTTAAAAGCTTTTTTTGTTTAAACTAAGTCAATCAGAAAGAATTAGATATCATGACACTTCGGGTGAAACAAATAATCGAACGATCTCTAATATATTTTGATACAACACAGACAATAAGTGTGTTAATTTATAGATGTATAGGTGTAACTATATATTTTAATTAGTACATTTTACGTAACGTTCGAAGAAATCTGACTCATGCTAATATTTAAAAACGAAAATTTCGCCGGAAAAAGCATAGAATAAGCATCGCTTACACTTATGTACAATTAGGTCCAAATTGCAAAACAAAGGCGCCCGGCATTTTAATTAATTTAGGTGTCGTTTGACAAACAAAAATTAATTTATTATACCTGGTATCAATAGGCCTTTGACACGGTACTTGTTTCATTCTTATAATGAGATTTTATGAATGTAGAAAATTATTTTTAATGAAATAAAGTATATAGTTACGTAAGTGATCAGATTAATATAAAACAATTAGTTTATATTTGAACTTTGTCACAAAATAATAGGTTACGTAACATTCGTTTGTAAATATAAAACTACACTTTTGTCACTACGCTGTCAGTACAACAGTCTACAAGAGGCTTGTTAGTAAAACATCGTTGGTGACGACACAATACGCCAACCCCCCAGGTGGGAAATTATTTTTGTATGGCAGCGTAAAAAGATCTCCGCCTCACCTTTCGTTATTAACTCGAGATCCCCTTTGATGCACTGCCTGGTTACCCTAACATCTAATGGTTTTAAATTTGCCTTGTTATTATGGTATGTGGCATGTTATTTGGGATATGAATTAGCTAATATTATAGATATATTAAATATGGGTGTATTAGGAATCAAGATTAAAATATATGTTAATGTAAAGAAGTATATACCTACTTGTAACATACATATATGTTTATTGAAAAAATAGTTCGCCGGTTGATGAGAGTAGTACAAGTATTGTATATTATATCGTAAGTGTAGGCAAAATTTTAGGTTTTTTATTCAAAAGTAATTGAAAAGTGCGTAAATTCACAATTATTGCTTTAGGTTATTTTCGATGTAAATTTGCTAAAGTTAAAGATAAGCTATAAGGGCTAAGTTTCCAACATTAAAAAGCGCATTTATTTCAATTTTTATTAATTTAAACGAGACGCTGCTTAATGGGAGGAATGTATAAGCGCGGTGATGAGAGAGAGTGACGGTTTGTTACGGAGGGTTCTCTATAAAAGAGAGGGAGGTCAGATTTCTTTTGCTCGTCTTTTGCAAGTTCTCTTTTCCGTTTTTAATTATTGAACCACTCATTCCTAATTATTATTATTAGCGCTAGGGAGTGGTGAAAATTGAGGGTCTCGAAGTAATATTGACCGCTCGGCTTGAGGTGCGTCGAGGGAGGTTTTTTAATTGTACACGCTTTTGACTTTACTCTTGTTCTTTTGAGACGCTTCAATAAACTCGAATTTTACGGTGTCTCGCTTGTAGACGTTCTTTTATTACTGGGGTTCGTTATTTGTTCTATTTAAAATTATTTTTTTTATATAAATCAATGTACGAGTATAGCTATATAAAACTATTAAATATTTACAATTAATATAGGTAAATAAAGATCAAATTAATTAATTAATATATACATATAAGACGAGGGTAAGGCTAAGCGTGCTCACCTCAGGGTATACTTTCAGCAGGCAATCCGCTAATGTCCCTAAACGTATCGGTCGGCATTAGGCACGAGTATTTTATATCCAAATTGCTTCTCTCTAAGCTGAAAATCCCCAGTAAGCCATGAAACCGAGATCAAAGGAGCTCCGTGCCATTACGATTGTGGCTCATTTTTTATTTAGCCGCCGGAGAACTCTTATCTTAACGCCCCCGCCTACTTTATGACGTTATAAAGCTGATTTTTAATCTAACCGTGCGGGAAAATTGCATTTTCAATTGAATTTCAATCTGTGCTTTTTTATATAATTTTATAATTTAATTGTTTTCTGGCATATACATATTTAACAAGTTAACGAGACATACATATTATAAGCAAAATTATTTATTTCACAGATTAAAAATTATTTGAAACAATTATTTATATATTTTATTTTTATAAAACAAAATTGTATTACTTTTTAAATAAATCACCTAACTAATACTAAGCGTTATTTTAAGACATGCTGTGTCAATTTTTAATATATATCTTCTAAGATTTAGTAGATTATTTACATAGGCCAGAACAGTTTAATTTTGAATAATAGCAATAAAACTGAAATAAAATTAAAGGAAAATTGGAAATAGAAGCATCAAAACATTTTAGGCACAACGCCCGCGCAATTTTGCTTAAATAAAAGAATATATACACTAATATCAAATATTTAATATGTATCCATCGTGTATTTGCTTGAAACATATTCGATTTGCAGCTATGTAACATGCAAACATATTTTTATGAAGAGTGGCGCCCCTCGGGATCAATATCCGCAGTTTATGAAGTGTCGCACGTGCAGCCTGCAATATGTCCGCTGGGGAGACGAAAGTCTTTTTATGAATAACTTCAATGATTTATGAAGTGTACGCTTAACGCATTTTTCTTGCGCACTTTGATTCTTCTTTAAGTGAGAAATCAAATGTTTTTGTTGGCTTTAAAATTTGTTTTCTTGTGCTTACAAGTACTCTGAATGCACACTAATGATAACGATTGATTGTCATATCGTGTATAATTATGCTGGCGGACGAGTCTTGAGTGTATAAGTATTAAGTATACATCATATATAAACATATAATTATACAAACCTTAAGTGTAGGTATATACAGTATAATATAATACTACTGAAAAAATTATAGCAAATTTGAGAATAACAATATTCGTAGAATATGCTCACTTTTTACTTTTATTCTGAGGACTCTTTCTTTTTCTTGGGAGAATTAGTAATTTTAATTTTATATTTATATGTAACAATATATGGGATTTTGTTTGTGCAAACACTACATCGTATATAAGGGAGAGATACACTGGTAATATTAATTAATATTAGCTGTCAATTCTTAAGATACACTATATTTATTCCTTCAATTATACCTTTGAGTACACATCATTTCTATTTTTAATAATACTTAAAGTGTACACTGAATTTTATATTGAAGTAATACGTTTTTTTAGTTTAGTTTGTGTTATTATGATAGCTATTAAAAATATTGAAGTTATATGTTATATGTAATTAATAGATATATGACCCTATATTATGTATAAATATATAGCTTATACATAGTTTACCAACGCAAAACTACGATATTTGACGAGTCGCATATAGAGAATATTTAAGTTATTAATTATTTTAGAACAGGTATGTTATATTAGTGTGTGTGAAAGGCACGTAAACACGCTCGCCAAGAAACCAAAAGAAACTTGTTTCAAATTTTGGCTGTTAGCCAGATATAATGCTTACTTTTGCTTGTCATAGTAGCTTGCCAGTTTCTTTGTTATTCGTAGTGAATTGTAGTACGGAAATACACCTCTATATGACTATTTAGTCAAAGTAAAACAAATACTTGTATGAAAATGATTATGCTTTGTACCAAGGAAATTACATTTTTAAGCTCTATTCCGCATATAGGAGGGTAGGTAGGAAAATGAAAATTGCGACTGATAATCAATTGGAGAACTTTCGCGATAGTAATGCAGGTATGGCATCTGCATTACTATAACTGCATAACGATGACGTCTTGAAATGTAGGACCGAGAAAATATTAATCTAGAAATGTCAACTCTTTCTTCTGCATTTATTAGTATTATAATTAATGTTTTAATCCAAACAAATCAATAGTCATTAAGTTAAATTTGAATCAAGCGTGAATAGTATGTAATTACCGCAAACTTTCCGTGTCGAATGAATGGCATAGTCAGTATCTGTTTACCGCTTATGAAGCCTAGATTGCGACCATGAATTTCACCAGAATTACCATTAGGTATGTGTCGATATGGCAGCGATTGTTCAAACGCTTGCTGCCGTGTTTGCGGCTGTTCTGCGGTGGATGTGTTACGATGGCAATTCCACTGCGTCAATGCTCCTGTTCTCTATACTTATTACCTTAATTTTCGGTACATAATTCATATTGCGTCATACACTTCTCTTCATGTAGAATTCGTGTCGGATTTTGCTATTTTGTACCAGCAATGGATATACATTAGATACTCCGGTTAGTCGCCATTTTGTAACCACTGTTTTATAGTTTCTAAACACTTGTTAAGTGATAGGATACCACCGCTTGGGCTGGGTTTGATACAGATTGTACTCTGGTGATACAAGAGTTTGTATCGGTGAATAAATTATATATTAATTTTACCTGTTAACTGTAGTGTTAATTGTATTAGATAACGTATGTTCGTTCCATTTCGTATTATGTTTTAATAGGTAAAATTAGTAGTAGTTTTAACAGATTGTTTAAAGGTAATAATGGCAGTTGTGGGTTCGAACCCTACTAGAGAAGGATTATTTTAATTTCTTCGTTAACCGCCACTTGCCACACAAAACAATATTTCCAATTATGATAGAAAACCGAGAATGGAGCATTATGATTTACGCCTGTCCTGTGACATTCAGGACAATGTGTCAAGCTGAAACTAATAGTTATAAATATAAATAGACGAAAGTATTGAAATGTTTGATATTTAACATTATAACATATAGCGTTTTACCAACGGCTTCGCTCTCATTTGATTTATTAAATAAGTACTGGAGATCATTGCTATAGAAATGAATCAATATGAACTATATTTTATGATTTGGCTTTGATTGTCAATTTTTAAGAATACTATATACAATAAAGTTTGAAATATTTAAAACATAATGTACTTCTGAAACTAGAGCCTATTGAAATAGATATAGACGTGGGGAATGCTGGATAGCGTTAGTAGTTCTATTTTTTTAATTTCCCGCTAAAAGAGTAAAAAAAATATTCTATGTTATTTCTAATACTTCCAAAATATGTATTCAAAGTTTCATAACCATCGGTTGAGTACTATTCACATGAGAGCGTCACAAACAAACTTACATTCACATTTATAATATTAGTAGGGATATTTTGGCTTATGTTAAGCGAAATTGTTGAAGTTACTTTAACTTTATATCAGTCATGTGTTAATTTTAACCCTAATCTTTGAATTAAATTTAAGAGCTTGGTGGGACGTTGCGGATGCCAGCACGTACAGTCCTGTGACAATCTGATACAAATCACAGATATTTCAGGATTTTTTATATAAATGAAACATTTTAATATTGTATAAAAATACAATTATCGTCGTATCTATTAGGTTTTTCTAAGTATTATTTCTATCTATTTAGCTTATTTATCAAGTAACTATACGTAAAAATTTGCTTATCGTGTTGGTTGACGTAAACAGGCGAGTTTTGAACCCAGAATACTTTATTATTATACTTTTGGTATCGTTTTAAAGATCTCAAAAAGGCGGGTAAATGTGATAAATACAACTTTTTTACAAGATTTAGGAACTTGAAAAGTTCAATTGCAAATTGATTAAACAAATATCACGCGTTATTCTATTGAATTTTCTTGGGACATTTGTCAAAAAATCAATTTTTTAACAAAAAAAGATTTTTAACTTTACCATCCAAAAAGTAAAAGTGTTATGATATTAAAACATAATGCATGTAGTATTGTTATTAATACATTTACATAATCTTTTATCTTTTTAATTAAATTTTATTTATTTAACAGGTAAATCGTTTACTTTAACGATAATGCTAGCAACGTCTCCCCCTCAAGTGGCGACATATCAAAAGGCGATAAAGGTGACAGTTGACGGACCTAGAGAACCACGATCTAAGACGAGACACCACGGCTTTCATCCTTTTCATTTTGGACCAAGATTTGCTCCAGATCCACTGATGGGTTCACTGCCGTTTAAATTATCAGGTAAGTTGTTATTATATTTTTAGGATTCATATCTTGAACCGAACAATATAAACCATAACAAAGTATTTCTTATAAATTTAGATTTCTTATAACCAACCTGTTATTTATGACATTTTACAAAAACAAAAACAACACACGAAAATGATATAACGGTGAATAACTAATAACTGAGGGCTCTCAATAGGAGTCGAGTTCTGTTGGATATTAAATTGTCACCGACCGTTGTCACTCGCGTCCGACGCCTCAAAAGGGTATTTCATTTGGCCCAAAAGTTCCGCGCAGCTATTAATTATCTACTTCCTTAACCCTCTTTTGACACCTGTAAGAAGCAGACATTATAAATAATTTTGTTTTGATTAGATCAAAATAATCTAAATATTGTGATTTTCTTATTAATAAAACTACTGATTGAAATTAAAATACAAAGATCACTAGAAAAATATCCATGTTTATAAATATGTATATTATACATACGTATATTCATATATAAATACATAACATATTTTTTATCTTGCTACGAATATTTAAACATAGTGTAGTAGTGTAACTGATAAACTATGACCAATTGGTCCAATCAAATAATAAAAATATGAAAATTGAATAATGAATTCCGCTATATAGCAGGGTAGACAGAAGAAATTTAGAAAGCCAACCCCATTTCTACTCAATTATAGGACATTGGGAGTTAAATGGCGGAACTCAACGGCGTGCTTTGTCTCCTTACTAGAACGAGGAAATAACATGAGTTAATAAGGTGTAACTTGTTTAGCTTATAAATTTTAATTCATAAATTAGATGCTTAAAATATTAATGAAGGCATCACAGTGGATTAGGACAGCATCTGATGGCGTAAATGAAGTGATTATGAACATAAATTTTTCCCTCGTGTACCTTGATACTATATTTTAGCTTCACGCTTTCTTTGCCTATAATGGTATATTAAGTAGAATATATGGAAAAGTTGAAAAAAAATCTTAAATTGATGTATGCATTGTTAGAGATCCGTCTTTTTCAACTTCATTCGTCGCCTAGCGTCCACGTTGCCTAGCATTCCCCTTTTCGCACCTTGTACATAAGTTTATTTCGTTCGTAAGTAGCTAAGAGTCAAATTAAATATATGATTTTTTAAGCTGAATTATTAATGTATTGTAGGGTTCTTTGCCAAAATCTTAATTAAATTATAAATTATTACATAGGAATTTTCATACCAATGTCACACTAAGAATTCCCTGATCAAATTGTAAATAATAAGTTTGTCACTTATTTTTGTGTCTGACTGGTGGCTCGTACGTCATAGTCACTTTAATTACACATTTAGTTTAAAATTTAATATTCGATTTCATAAAATTGTAGATAGTAAACCTTTATATTGAATTATCTATACAACCAATGTTTTCTCTTGAGGTTGATTAAACCATTATGTACATATATACAACGTAATCGTATAACGTTAAATCAGATTACTCCATATTTTCTCAGAGTAACAACTATCTATAGTAAATATAAATCATCAACAAAACTTACTTGAAATTTCCTCACGCAAGACTTAACTTTCCTTAACACAATGTATAGGTGTGGGGTGTTGTCACCTTCATTGTATCGGGAATAGTGTAGAAGCTACGCAGAAACCTCGTTAGGGCGGGTGTCAAAGGCCCTTAACTCAATTATACACCTTACTCTTACGTACTACGCAGAGATACAAGAATTATAAAGCATAGGCAAACGTTGGCTTACGTTTATTTTCGTTTTATATTACATTAGTTTTATTGTTTAATTTATCGTTGCTTTACATTTTCTTAAACTTGGGTCTAAATATTCGAGTGTCCTTAAAATTTTAATTGTTACATAGCAAATTGATTTCTCTGTAATGTCTACTGTAATATAATTTCTTGAGTTTTATATGTTTTATATTATATTTAGATAATAAACTATAGCATATATACATAGGTATTTGAGTCAAATCATGAAGTAGGTACAAAACAAAATATTTGTAATTAAATGATTAAAGTGATATATCATGAAAAAAGTGTTTCCCCCCTTTTTCTAAGATAGCGACGGGGGGATAAGGGGGGCACCCCAGAAACTTGAGATTAAGCTTCTGTTGACCCCCCCTACGTGTCCCAAGAAAAAAATTGCGTCCTCTAATAAATGCAAAGCAAATGTAACATTTCAATGGACTATATGCCGTTGCCCTGCACCAATAACCCTTCTAAAATCATGATAAATTATCCACACTCACGTTTACGCACGGAGCTCTTTCTTGGCACGGAGCTACGAAATATTAGATGGTGTAATTATTGAATAATAATCATAAATTGTTCTCAATTTTATACGTGAATGAATCAATGCTATTTATAGTTACATTTTATTATTTTTATTATTTAATAAATTATTATTTTTATTTATAGATAGATAATGACAATAGAGTCACCGTTTGGTTTGTTTTTAACACTAATCGTTTAAAAAATATTAGATTCACAATATATTTTTTTTCATAGCTTCACGCTCTATCCCTAGCGGGGTAGTCAGAGAGAACGGAGCGCCAAACGCTGCGGTCCCTGCATACCTCTTTCGCCTCGTCCACTGTCATTAACCTCTTCATGCATGCTCTCCGGGGAGTCCTCATGCTTTTTACGTGACCTTCCTCCAGTATCTTCGATACTGTGTTTTCGAAAGTCAACCGAGGTCTCCCCTTACCTCTCTTACCACTCACTTTTCCATCATATATCTTTTTTACCATTCTTTCGTCACTCATTCTTTCGACGTGCCCAAACCATCTGAGCACGTTCTTCTTCATTCTTACTGTGACATCCTCGCTGGTACCTACCATCCTGTGTACCTCTTCGTTGCGGATTCGGTCAGCTAAGCTGACTCCGCATATCCTTCGAAGAGATCGCATCTCCACAGCATTCATCTTTCTTTCATTCTTCTTCTGTAATACCCACGTTTCACTGCCATATAACAGCGTCGGAACCAAAACTGCATTGTGTACGGCCAAATGTGCAGCGACGCTGACGTTCTGCCGTCTCAACAACGCAGCTAAGGCACCGTTCATTCTGTTACCGGCAGCAACACGTCTTTCCACATCCATTTCGTATCTACCATCTCTACTTAACATACTTCCCAAGTATACTACTTCGTTCACTTGTTCCAATAATTTTCCATTCACGAAAATCTTGCATTCTGTTCTTTCCTCGTCTCTTTCAAATACCAGAACCTTTGTCTTACTTGCATTCAGGCTTAGACCATTGGTTTCACACCCGTCTTTCAGAATGGTGACCAATGCCTGCAACTCGCTTTCTGATGATGCAATAAGCACTGCATCATCTGCGTACAACAAGCAATTTACCTTCAAGTCACCCACTTTTACACCCATGTCACTTTCTTTCAGTCCTTGGAGACAGCTATCCAAATACAAATTGAACAACCAAGCCGACATGGCACAACCCTGTTTGACACCCGATTGGATGCCAAACCGAGGCGACATGTCGGCTCCTACTCGCACACAGGCTGAGTGATCTCTATAAAGAGATTTTACAGCCTGCAGCAAGGGTCCGTTCACATTGTACCGGGGTAGTATCTCCCACAACTTCTTTCTCACAACCCTGTCAAACGCCTTCTCCAAGTCCACAAAAGCACAGAAAACCTTTTGGTTTACAGCCAAAAACTTCTCTGTGATCATGCGGATGGAAAAGATCTGATCCATGCATCCTCTTCCAGGTCTAAAACCTCCTTGGGCCTCCCACAGTAGCCTTTCGGATCTTTCTTGCATTCTTCTCGCTAAAATTTTTGCATATACTTTACCACCTAAGCTAATCAAACTGATAGCCCTATAGCTTGCACAGTCTATCTGTGAACCTTTGCCTTTATACAAAGGCACGATGACTGCACTTTGCCAATCATCTGGGACCTCCCCCGATTTCCAGCACAAATTGCACAGAAACCAGAACAAGTCCAAGATGCGAGGTCCACCATATTTGATCATCTCGGCAGTAACTCCATCCGCTCCCGCTGACTTACCACATTTCAAGCTTCTTATTGCACTCTCAACTTCTTTTATACTGATTTCGCCATCTGCTACATCAAGACTCAGCTTGTCGCTGTCACTTGAGGCAGAAGCGTCATCACATTCATACATCTCCTTGTAGAATTCCGCCCATCGCTGCAAAACGTGTGATCTGTTTGTAAGTATCTCACCGTCCTTCGAAAGCACCCCTTTCATTTTAAAGGTTGACGAACAACTCCGTGAATCACTAACTTCTCGCCAGAAAAGCTTCGTATTATCCCGGAAGTTGCTCGTCAACCTTTCATCTCTTTTACTCTCGGTTCTTTCACGCTTCATCTTTATCAGTGCTTTCGTTTGGTGCTTTTGCAGCTTATACTCTTTCTTTTTAATCTCTCTCATACTTTTATTCTTACTCGAGGCTTTATAATCCTGCCATGCCTTCTTCTTTCTTCCTACAGCATCTTTCACTTCATCATCCCACCATTCGTCACGCTTTTTACTAAAGCCTCTTTTCTTTGTACCACATACCTCTGTCGCAGCTTCCACCATGCAGCTCCTAAGGTTCTGCCAGCATACTTCAACACTTTCATTTCCTGTTTCACAACTGTCAAGCTTTTCGGAAACCCTTTCTATATATTCCTCTCTGATTGGTGGATCTTGAAGCTTCCAGCTTCTTATGCGATAATTCGATTCCAAGTATGAACACCTCGTGCGGTTACGCCATCCTGCGAACAAACCCCTAAATCTAGCAATTACCAGATAGTGGTCCGTTCCCAAGTCGGCACCCCTAAACACACGTGTGTCCATCACTTGTTTTCGAATCCGCTGATCCACTAGGAATAAATCAATCATACTTTTCTCTCCCATGCGCTCCCACGTATACTATAAATTGTTCTCAATTTTATACGTGAGTGAATCAATGATATTTATAGTTACATTTTAGTATTTTTATTATTTAATAAATTATTATTTTTATTTATAGATAGATAATGACAATAGAGTCACCGTTTGGTTTGTTTTTAACACTAATCGTTTAAAAAATATTAGATCCACAATATATTTGGCTTCATAATTATTGTGTTTAGCTAGTTTAATAAAAAAATAGGTTAGTATTTAATAGTTCAGTAAAAATTAATGATTTATTTTTGTATATTTCGAATCATTATCAATTATTTTGTATAATTTTTGTATAAAGATGCATTTCAATTTTACTTTATTTTATTTTTATAAGTGAAATTGTTTAGAAAATTAATTCTAACTACACTTGAGCGAGAGATAAACAACTCTTCGTTTAGTATATCCACGAGCTCGCGTCACATCGCCGTGTGAGCGCCACTTAAAGTCGCAGCCTTCGCATTATTAATGAGGGAGCCTTAGAGAAAATTAAATATAGCATTAGGCCCGGAAGCCCGGGATTGAGGGGGGAAAGGGGGAAGAAAGAGGGCATAACCCTTCCGCCCACCGCGCGACAATGCGGGTGCATAATTACGCATTTGTAAATTTTAAATGTCCCACCCACTTCATATAGCCTTTTGTAGCGTGATTCGCGCTTTTACCGAGCCTTTAAACGCTTTGAAATGAATTCACATGATGATGACGCGAGCTCGATTAACTCTAAATGCGAACAATTTTCTCTATACATTATTACACCTGCTTTATGATTTACGTGAACATTTTTAAATATATTCATGATTGTAATGAAACTTACGTATGTAATAATATTTCAATATATTCGTATACAGTCGTAAAACGTTTCAAAAAACTTTAAAAACGTTTTATCTCTATATACATATAAAAAGTCAATGATTAAAAATATATAAAATAATTTTTATTTAAAATTAATGACAATATAAAATAAACAATCTAAATATCTAACCTTGTCATTTGACACAGAAAGGTTAATTAAGCTAAACAAAAAGGGGTTAAACAAAATCAATAGAGGCAAATTCATTAAGTGCTAAGCAGATTGAAATCCAACATGGCGCGCAAGATGGCGGCGGGTTAAGGCGCGTTGACAAAGCGGCGTCGTTAGTTCGCGAGCCCTCTTATTAACCTTATGATGTACGGGAGGCATCAGTCTTGGCTAAAGCTAGCATCCCATGGTTTTACTTAAACTACACTATAAATTCACATATTTTTGTGTCACATGCACCTATAAGAAAAGCTGGTAAGCTTTCTAGCTTTACTAGGTAGTTATAGAAAGAAAAACAAGAACTTTAAAAAACAATAAACGAAAGACCATTTGACAAAATAGAGAACATTATCAAAAAGGAGAACATTAATTATACATAGTACACTAAAAATTGTATGTAAATCTTAAACAACTGCTTTAGTGACCACGAATACTTATATCAAAAATTGAATAATACGATCTATTTTGAGAATATTATAAAAGTATATTAAAGTTATTGGGAAATTTCGAAATGAAGGTTTCTATGTAACAGTATTTAATTGTACACAAGATTTGATATCCTTCAATAAAATCTCTGTTTTGGTACTTCATAACACGTTGTTGAATTTAACACATATTTTGTCCTTTAATGAGCCGAAAGATAACGTTACTTGCATTCTTCGTTCTTCGAGGGGTTGGCAGGTAACTTAGTTACTAAGAACTAAGACTTAATAAATAAGTCTAGTTGAGGACCGTCGTGGCGCAGAGGCGTAAGCGTCTGTCTGTAAACGCAACGGTTTCTGGGTTCGATTTCCACTCGAGGAAGATGGATTTTTCTATTTCCATTTTCTTCGCTCTGGCAACTGGGCAAAGCGCGGCGTTGAGTTCCACCACTCAACACGCAATGCCTCGAAAAAGGCGGAAAGCGGGGACGGAATAAAGCAGGGACTAAGCAACGGAGTGTCTTAACACTAGGTTCGCATGTTTCCTGCGCTTCCCTCTGCCTACCATGCCATGTGCAAGATAAAGCGTGAAGCTAAAAAAAATAAAAAAAAATTAATGCAAATGCAGCGTGAATTATGTGTCAATGTAATATTGAAATAATATAAACACCTAAAATAATAGAATATTTGTTGGAGTAATAATTAGTTATTAGAAATTGGAAGCTGTCATTAAAATCACGTAAGCATAGAAATTAAATTGCCAAATGCTTAGTAATTGTAACCGAAATATGTACTCGTATATGTTTCAAATATTGAACGTTAAAGATCTAGTATATCTATAAAGTCTTAGATGTCAAGGTTTGATTTTTTCTATTTACTTGTTGTCAGCATTGTCGGCAGCATTTATTAGTTTATCTATAATTATGTGTAGTTATTGTGAAATATCTTTTGTCTTAGCTTCTTTATCTTATCTTGAAACACCAATTCTCTGTCTGAATTCAAGACACTGCATATCCGATACTCACGGAGTTTGTCTATTACAGTGGGGAAATAAAAATGATGATTCCCCGGCTGAGTCCAATGTGTTTATCAGACGCGGTACCACTGCGTCGTGATGTGGCGATTAAATAACATTTTGATCTTTTGAACTACACCATTATTTTTTATAATTTATTGAAATACATTTTCTGAATTTGTGGGCCATAGCCATATCCTACTTTTCTCCAGTATCCCCTTACTTACTGTACAGAAGAGCTTGAACAAATTAAAGTTAATCCAAACGCGACAACAGGACGTTACAGACATTATTTGATTTATAATTCATATATTTGTTCTTTATACTATATACTTTAGTTATAGCTTAATGCTAAGACATTGTGTTTGCTGCTTTCCGCTTTTCGAGATATAGAGATTTGAATGGCGGAACTCAGCGATGCATTTTCTTTTGTTACCAGAGGAAATAAAATAATTGATTCTCCCGGAGTGGGAATCGATTCCACAACTGTCGCACTTATAGTTAGATGCTGCGTCGTTGCGCCACGGCTGACGTAATCATAATATATAAAGTAAATATTATGTCCTTCTTTGAATACCTAATATTCCTTTATAATTACTATTATAGCTGTTAAAATGTATTTTCTTAAAATATAGCGAGTTACTATTCTAATTTAGCTTAAAAGAGAAATACCATACGTAAATACGTAGGTAAATGTGTTACAGTTAAGATGTACCATATAATGTGGGACCCACCGAGTTCAGAGAAGGGAAATCCATCAAGTAATGACCTGGTTTGAAGAGATGTAAAATAATTACTTAAAAGTGTTCTGCCCAACCCTTTCTAAGCACAGCCGAGGGTCTCAGTCGTTAAAAATTCCCCTAATCCCGGGACATTGGAATCACACTAAAAACGATAATACTTTTATCCGAGTAATCTGAGTCGTCTTCGCGGATTAGCGATGGAGGAAACGGCAGGAAAAATGCAAGAGGCAATCTAGAAAATGGCATTAAAATGTTTTGGTTCAACCCTCTCGCGTCGCGGCTATTTTTCAAACAGAAAAAATCCCTTCGAAAGGAGTAATGTAGCGGACCGGCACGTCTTCAGAGGCGCTCGGGACGCAATGTGATGCGGACGAAAGATCTTGATAATTCTTTGAATTTGAGAATTTTAATGCTATTATCCTAATCCATCCATTTTTTATTGGTTTAGATTTATGTATTTATTTATTGTCTTGATATAAATAAGGTTATATACCTAATACTTTTTTAACTTTTTTAATTTTTTTTCAAGTAAAATACAAGAGAGAGAGAGAGAGAGAGAATCAACTAAGTGCGAAACGATATGACTTTAGACTGTACTATGTGTATTAAAACTTTAGTAGTATAGTTGTAATGGGGTAGTGGTTAACTTAAATGCAACAATGGTGTAGGTAGATTTTTATTTTATTAATCAATTATTTTCTCATATAATTTGGACGGAAAGTGAAGAACGTAATATTATCACACTGGATTCTTGCGTCTAGTTAGCTATATATGAACATGATATAGGATGAAGCGAAAAAGATGAAAGAAACAATTGTATTGTTAAGACATACATCTCTAAATTATTTTAAATTTCCATAGTGAATGTATATATAACATCATTAAAACTTAATTTTTTATTTTCACAAATTTATTTGCATTTAATATCACATGTGAGTGACCGTGGTACACGCCGATTACACACAGTAAACACAAAGCGAAGAATTCCAGCATTTTTAACGAATGCAAATGGTCTGGAGCTACCCTTTCTTCTGCAACTTTGAACAACGAATACACAATGAAACAATACCCTTTAGTTTTAGACTTAGATAGGTTTATACTTTACATAACGTGTTTATATATTTAAATAATTTCAAATACTAACGTTTTTATAAAATTCTATGCATATATTGTATGTACAATCGTATTTTATAGTATGTTACTATAGTATATGTTTATTATAGTATATTTTTACTTAGAGACTTTACGTACATAAATATCTTCACGGTTTATCCTTAGCGGGATAGTCAGAGAGAACGGAGCGCCCAACGCTGCGGTCCCTGCATGCCTCATTCGTCTCGTCCATTGTTATTAGCCTCTTCATATATGTTTTCCGGGGAGTTGTCAAGCTTTTTCTCATGCGTGACCTTCCTTACAGACTTTAAGCTTTTATAATCTAGTGACTAAAAGTTTTAATTTTTTATTTTAATGATCATTTTTTATAAATATGTCCCATGTCCCTAAAGAAATCTTCAAGGAAAGCTTTCCCCAATGACTTTAAAGACTTTTTCATTTTTTAGCTCTTCCATAAGATAAGATCTATATAAATGATCTTAGGCGGTCCTAATCTGGAAATACAAAAAATTATAAATAATAGTAGTAGTCATTGTAAAGTAGGATAAGAATAAAAATTTACAGCAAAAAACAGAATAAATAACAAAGTATGAAATTAAATTGTATAGAAATAAATATTGATGATGGTGATATCAAAAAAGTCTTTAAAATACACTAAATCTTTACGATAGATAAAAAATCTTAAGATACTCTGACTTTGAAGACATTTATTCTGCAGAATTAAATGTTAATTAATACGAGTATCGCTTAAATTTAAAATTATGGATTCCTGTTATCTAATAAGGCAATTTGACTAACGACATGCCTTTACAGTGTTTTAAATTTCCATTCAATCCGTTCAGAGATTCAATATCTCAAATCGTTATCGTAAAAGCTACTCAGCTTTGAGGCATGATTAAACCGGTAATCCTCAAAAAGCGGCTTTTGTCTAATTGCACTCAACTTATGAGGCACTACCTACTGTTACTACCTATAAAGGCTAAGCGGTCGGATTCAAAATAATGTGTTTTACATTTTCGTTGCGACGGTATCAACGACATAAAACGGCCTGTAATTTATTCTATTGCTGAAAGGGTCGGGATGGCGGGTGGGAATTACCCAAGGTGGGTGCTAAAGGGTTAAGCCGAATATACGGGGTCGCGCCGGCGAACTTTGTTAATTTATGCGCTTAAAAATGTCAACTGAAAATTATGACGCCGAAACACATTTCCTATTTCATTAATGTGTTTATGATGATATGTTTTGTTTCATACAAATATTTGCACAAATAAATTGCGAGCGAAAGAAAAAAATGCAGAAGTACTGTAATTAGCAATGTATGTTAATGGGCTGAAATGTATCTTGTTTAATTGTCACATAAGACATAAAAGTATGGTGCTGTGCTGTACCTATATTATTTTTATTATATTTTTTTGTTTATTTTCATATATTTTCGGTTAATTTATATATAACTATACCACTTTAAAAACGACACTTTTAAGGCGGGCATTAATAACTGCGATGTATACATAAAATACTACGTGACATAATTTAAACAAATAATAGTAAAAAGTTAAATCAATTATTAAAATTTGTTAAAATTATAATTCACTCAAAAGAATAAAATCATTTTGGACATTTCATTTATCGTAAATACTTTTTATAATCTTTAAAAATTATAATTATAATTATTTTTTCAAAATATAAATATTTATATGATACTGTAAAATCCTATACTTACTTGCAAAACTACTGGAAATGTTAATACAGAGACCAGAGGCCTTAGCCAAGACGCCACTTGACAATCGTTTACGCTGACAATATGTATGGACTTAACGATAAGTCACGTGATCTAAGACAACGAATAGAAAGATCGTAGCCAAAAATATAACGTCAACGAAGCGTTGGCGTAAAACGAGAAATTTTATCGTTTCGTCATTGTCAATCGATAATTGACAACCATGTTGCACATTTTGACAATCGCAGTGTTAATTGTCAACGCTCACCTATCGAAGTACGAAACCCTGCAGAAAACGCTAAAAATTTATGGAAAAATAATTTTTCACCTTAATAATTACAAATTTATAAGTTAATTAGGAAGTTATTAAGTGAATCGATTATTAATTAATAATTACGTAATAAATTTTACGATTATATTACGAAATTTTATTATTTTCGTTTTATTTTTCAACATTAATAATTTTGAATACATCGGTTAATAATTTTAATTATGTTACTTTACTATTATCTACGTTTTGTAACATATACTTAAATTTATATTTTTTATTTCTATTAATATTTGTTTGAGAAGTGTATATTTTTAATCTGTTTTAATCAAATTAGTTTAACATTAAATTCTTACACATGCAACATTGAAATATGTGACGTTACAGTCTTCACTTGACGTTTCAAAAAACGCCAATCACAGACAATATGATCGATGTCTTCTATTGACACTGTAGATCAAGTGTTTGATGTTGACATGTGTTGTTGGCTACCAAGTTAGCGATATCTATAATTTTTATCGCTGAAGCGCTTTATGGAATAGATACGGAGCGTTTGGTTTTTGGCTAAGGCCTCAGGTAGTATTAGTCAGGTACACCAAATCAAAACAATCAATCAACCACGGGAAGCGCCTATGACCTATAGAGGCTTGGGACTTTTTAGCTCCATTAAGCTTCTCTTCTTTTAGCTTCTCCTTATAATAATAATAGATTACGCTAACATTCGCCTCTGATACGACACAAATGATTCCCAGTATTTTGAACTCGATATCAATTAAGGTGGTAACAATCGAGGAGTGCCGCGGCGGAGATAAGGTGCGGATTGGAGTGCTTGAGGGAGACTCATTATTTAAACTTACTGGCGCTTAACAGTCGATATTAAAATGACATATTCTATATTATATATTATTATTATTTATTATATATTATTATTATTTTAGAAAAAAAAAGTTATTTGATATACCTATTATTGCTTTTAATGCTTTTTTAAGAGGACTATATTATTTGCACAGGTACAGATACAGATAGAAACAAGTAAATTCTTAAATTATGAATGACTTTTAAAATTAAATAGTAAACGTTAGCTCGTAGACCATTGCGGTTGCGGTCGGCTGTGTTCAGGCCGCACTAGTGGTCGCGTTATCTTTTCTGTACGTAGCCTGAAGGATTTACAAAGTAATGCGATATTGCTGTATTAGTAATTATCAAATTGAATTTCGTAACGAAAATTGTAAATTACTTGTCACTTACTACGTTTTAAAGATTAGATTTGAATAAACAGATATACAGCCAAAAATTTTTTTGACATACGCTTAATATGCTTGGAGTAAAAAAAATATTATTTTAATTTACTAAGTGTGATGATTAGGAGTACTGATCGAGGTAGAAATTTTTCATTGTTTGTTTATATTCAGAGGTTCGCAGTCCAAGTTTTACTGTTTTGAAAGTTAAAAATCTCTTTAGCATTTACATACAGGAAAGAGCGACTTCCAAGAGATTGTTGTTACGAGAAATGTTAACGTCATATTATGTTGTGAAAGGACTGTAGTCCTTTTTCGTACATAAGATACCTTCTCAGGCATCTTAGGTATGCAAAAATGGTTGAATGTTTTACACTTATCGAATACAAAAAATTTACTCTACTACTTTTTACTCTACTGACTTTATAATCTACCATATAAATAAATAAAAAATCATTTTACAAGACCTTTTTTCTCATACTATGATTGCGACATTTAGCGATTCTAGTAGAATCTAATCGTTATTATTATTACAGGTATAGCCCATCAGCTGGCAGGCCTGCCGGGCGGCGAGTGGGGCGCGCTCGCACGTCACTATCCACCACCGTTACTGCCCTCGCACGCGCACTTCACGCCGCACGTGCTACCAGCTCAACACCACCCGGTGCCACCGCCGAGCCATGAGACAGGTATTTAAACCATATATACACATATATTAGATAAAATCTATATGTATATGAACCTTTTATTTTCTACATGTGAGTAAATTTATATGAAAAAAATTTACAATAGATTAACAAATAACGACTTGCCATCAAGCTATCGTGAGGCAATAAATACTAGTTATGAGGTTACGTATCACTTTAACAAAATATTTAAATATAATTATATCAACTATATAATAGGAAAGTCAGTGATTCATGAAAGTGAATTACTTGTTAAATGACAACATTTGTTACAGATTTAACATCAGAAAATCAAACAACCATGCACCCTCACAGTACAACGAGTCCGGCGACCTCAAGGCCAAGTTCGCCACAAGACGATGACGATATATCCGTCACTGCTTCGAGCAGTCCACCTCCAGACGAACGTCCGGGAGCTTTTACCTCAGTTAGATCAAGGAAGCCTCTACAGCCACTGCCCCCGCCTTCAAGCCTTTTCCATAGTGCTTTAGCAGCACAATTGTTTTTGAATTCGCCACTTTTACCAACTCCTCCAGCTTGGTTATATTCCCAATTGTACGGTGGCTATGATTGGTGGCTTCGACCTCCACCCCCTCAAGAAGATTCCAACTCAAGCCCCGATAGAGATAGAGAAGAAGCTGGCTCAACTGCGTCGAGCTCTACGAAAAAGAGGCCCGCTTCACCGGAGTGGTCAGACCAAGGAGTCAGAACTCGAAGTAAAGCCTTGATAACTTCCGAAAGGCGACCTGTCGACGTATGGCGCCCTTACTAATCATACTTCAAGTGTTAAGGAGCTAAAGGGTTAAGAAACTAAGGATGCAGTGTAGGATTACCGTCCGGTGTGAACTTCGATGTAGTGTTCCGTAGAACAAAGTTGGGTACGAATTCGGATAGTGATAATTGTCGATAGGTGTTTTTACGTTAGATAAATGAATGTGAAATTCCAAATTGTAATGTTTACATTATTGTTGATTGTATTATAATGAAGGTCTGTAAATAAAGTTATTTGAAATTTTTAAAATTTGTTATTAATTCAAAAGGCTGTATTCATATGTTAAATAAATATTATTGAAATTAAACTTTTGGCAACCGGTGATGTGAAACAATAAACCAGCATATTGGAGCTCGTTTGATGGCGCGGTGTGAGGATACATTTTTGGATTGCATCCATATTATTCGTAACCGCAGCGAAACGTATGGCCTTTACGTTCATAATGAACAAAATATACGATGTATATTTTTATTGCTATTCGAGCGTGTTTTCATTAATTTTAAATAAATTGATATAGTATATTAAAAATGTTATGTAATTTAACAAATCATAATGGCACGTGAATTATAAAATATTAAAAGGGTAAATGTATAGGTAAAGAACTTTTAAAACGAAAAGTATATATAAAATAATCCTTTTTTATTTTCATTATTCACCAGCGTACGTACAAAATTACTATTACAATGAACGTTAAGCATTGCTGCAAGCACACGATTCTGTACTAGAAGTCCTTTTATCCACAAAGCTCATAAGTCGCAATACTCCACTCGCAACTTCTTCAGCTGACGACAAAATTTCTTCTTTAGGTAATAAGAAACGATGCGTTTTTCCTCTAAGCTCGATCATATAGGAATATGGAATGTTAGCAACACCGTAACTCCAGTCAGTGCTGTTGCCAGATGCAAAGTACATGAGGTCTTTTGTGCTACCCACTTTGTACGTGTGACCACTGGTATCAAATATGGCCTGTTAAATAGACGTTATTTTATATTAATAAGTATATTTAATTAAAATTATATTAATAATATTTAAAATATATAAGACGTATTGATCAACGAACAGGAGTATAAGGAATATACCTTTGCCATAGCGGTGCCTCCTTCAAGTAGCTCTACGTAATCTGGACACGGGTCCGCTGTGTACCCCCAAGGAAAAATTATGACTTCACCGTAACTATGAAACGATAGAAACACTTTGAAAGTTGTTTCTGAGTCTAAAATGGTGTGCTGTAAAAGAATTAAATTAATAAAACGGTAATGAGTTGCATGTAAATGACGAAACGAAATAATGATCGCGGACCGTCGTGGCGCAGAGGCGCAACGTCTGCCTGTAAAGCGACGGTTACTGGGTTCGATCCCCAGTCGGGGAAGATGGATTTTTCTATTGCCATTTTCTTCGCTCTGTCAAAGTAGGCAGCGCGGCGTTGAGTTTCGCCACTCAACACGCAATGCCTCGAAAAAGGCGGAAAGCGAGATGAAAAATGTTAAGAATGAAAAAGAAATTGTTTTGTGTTTAAAAAATACAATTGCACATATTATATAAAACACAATGTTTGACATTTACCTTCACAGCAGCTGTCTCCGGTTCAGAGAATGGTTTCGGACCTCTAAAGAATATGTTACCCGGATCTTCTGACGAGCCCTCCTCACCTTTTTCGCCCCAGCCGTAGCTAAAAAAATAAACAAGTTACATTTATCATCAAAACAATGCCGTTTATTAAGCCAACTAAGTAATCTACTTGAAGTGAAAAAAAGAACTCTCAGTCAACCTTGAACTGGATTTGTAACTAAATTTAAGTGTAAATGAAGATGTCAAACCTAAAGTTTCTATTAAGGTCAACCCCGACACATTCTCCATAGGGCGCCCTGTTCTTCCGCCACATGCGGTCATGTGTGTGCGTGTACTCGTAGCCGTCTGGATTCAATACTGGTAGGAAATACCTGAAATATACAATACAATGTACTTCATGTATATACATAAAAAAATATGTAAGAAACTTTATTAATAATACTTCATAAAATTAATATATATTTTATTTAAGTATGATGAAATAAGTGAAAATATATAAGAAATAATCTCAAATTCCTTACCAATCTTTGTTGGTGACACAGTCAGGTTGTTCATGGAATGTTGTAACAATATGGTTTGCCAAATATGTGACCACTGCCGTGCTTATCCATTCTCGTGGGTGGATTGCTGCGTCTATCCAAACTCCGGCGTTACCGGTGCTGCCATTAGATATCTTCAAAATCTAATTGAAATATAGCACATATATAAGCTGTCTATATATATGCTATGGACATATAAGTTATATTATGATACATTGTGGATTATTCTTTTGTTGTTATAAGAAAGGTTTAAGACTTGTGATACGTGACACATTCAAGTGTACGAAGAAACTCCAACTGCAGGTACTGTATTTGCGGTTAGAGTGCGGTCCTATTAAGACGAATAACGTTTTGTAATATAGTTCGTGCTTTTCCCGATTATTTCAAACATTTTTTTCCTTATCATGGTGTATTGAATATGTATATATATTACTGTAAATAAATTGATGTTGAAGGTAAATATTTAGTCTGTAGGATAATATACAGAAATGGCTGTTTTGTTCAAAATATAATATAATATCAGTATCACAATATATTTTATCATTATTACTAAATAAATTTTTGGAAGTACATAAAAATAAAAATAATCTGAAAAAAGCCGTAAAGTTTAATATTCGCTGAAAAAAAATATTAAAATTCTGTTTATATTTTAATAATCTCTTTACATAAAATAAATAAATATAAACAGCCCCTACATTGATAGAATAAACAGTTGTTACACTAAGTAATATAGTTACCCGTAAATCTCTTCCTTCCACCGACTTGCCAATAACACTCACTGTGCATAAATACGGATACTGCGCCGCCAAGTCGTCCATGAACGCGTATATTACATCGAGACGGTGATAACTTTTCCAATCCATAGTGGCTAGGACCGTAACCAAAAGGCATTACTTTAATATTGATATACGATCGATCTTAGGCATTATATTTATTGACAAATCTTAATCGATTAAGATAGATAATTAAGTAATTGAGCGACGATTGTTATTAAATATAATTGTCGATCTACTGACAATTAGTTGATTGCGAATCATTAAAATTATATTTGCTTAAGTGATTGACTTTAGAAATTAATAGTTTATTATTAAAAGTTTTACATGCATTTAGTTCTTAACTACTAAGATAAAAACTATTTTATTTGTCTAACATATGTTATATGACAATAAATACGAGGTCATATATTAAAATTGATTTTATGCTATGTTTCGCTTCTATCGCCAAATAGATAATAACTATGAGTTGGATGTAACATGTGATACATTAAAAGTACTAAAGGTGACTCTGACCACAGTAACACTAATATAGTGTAATATAGTGTAATATTTCCATGATGGACCGTCCAACTTAAACATATTTTTTTTTAAACATACATTTCTTATTCGTTTATTAGTTCTATTAGTACTATTATTATATTAATATAATTCTATTTATGTAGACTATAGTTAGAATAGATTAGACTAAAAAATCTCTTTAATTGTGATAATAGCTTAAAAATGAATTGTCTTTACCAGCATTATTGTAAGATATTGACTTTTTTATGGAGTTTCCTTGTTGCTTATCTAGAATTGCACCTATATCTGCTATGGCTACGGCATACGGTATCTCCCTTTCTTGCAACATGTCCGCCAGCTGGACGGATCTGGGACCTTCAACCATGATGTCCATCGTGCTACGGCCTTCTTTCCAAATGTTGATCGCTATGATATTAATAAAATATTACTTAGTATAATTAAAGTGGTTAGTATTACTAGTTTTTTCTTCTTTAAGACAAGGCCACATATTTTACTTTTTATATTTTCCTGGAAATTTAAAACAGCAGAGAAGGTATTTATTTTATTTCATTTTGTAAAGAAATGAAAGAGATATTCAGATTGGTATCATTTCAAAAATAACGATAATAATCATTATAACTAGTCAAAGGCAAAAATAAATAAACAAGGCAATATGAACTTGTACCGTATTAACAAATATTTTTGCCGTACTCGTCGATCAAATCGATATTAATATATAAATCTCTTATGGACGAAAAGAAAAGAGACTAAAAATGGAAAGCTTATGCAACTCTATGATAGTTTTGGTTTTGTTTAGGCTTTTTCAACCAATATATTTATAAAAATTACAACGAAGACATACCTCCAAGAGTATCCAAAGATTTAATAAAATACCTTTGTCCTTCATTAGTAAACCTTACTTCCCATACTTGGGATTTCTGATATACAGTTGCCACTTTGATTATATTTTATAAATGATTATAATATGAAAAATCTATTTAAATAACACAAGAAATTTTGAAAGCAATACAACAAAGATGTTGTGACAGTGACGTAAATACTTTTTAAAAAAACGTCATTGCTATATTTAAACTTATAATGTGAATATGACACGCGTCTGAACCTGATAAGCTAGCAATAAATAAAATTCTGTATAAAAAAAATATTTGTTATTATTTATCGCCAAATTTTCTAATAATTTGATATTTTTCGGCATATAACTTATAATTACAGAAATTAAATATAGAACAGTAAAACAAAGTGAAGTTAAATAATTAATTAATTCTATTAATCAACAATCTTTGTCTATACAGAATCTTTCTCTCTTTGGAGGACGATGTGGTTCAACACGATATTAATGAAATCGCACGATTTTTTGATGCCATTGTCGAGATTCTATTCAAATATTTTCCAAACCTGTCAAGACTCATTTTCCCAAGAAATATGCATAAAGCTGAAATCAACGCAAAATGTTCCACTGCCGCATTATATAAAGTTCACAGCATAATCAATATCTGCGGATATGTGAATTCCTATTGACCCGACAACCATCGGAGCAAGAAACGTGACTATCATTTTATTCAAAATATGAGAATTTATACTAAGTAACTTCTACGAATAGCAATAGAAAAAACTTATAGATGATGCCTCTGTATAAAGAAAAATAATTTTTCAGATTTTGCAAGCTATAGTTTACGCAAAAATTTTCGAAAAACACCGAAAGACTGTTGTGGAAGGCCCAAGGAGATTTAAGACTTGCACGGTGTATATCACTCAGGAGAATACAAGACTTTGATTTGACTTTGACTTTGATTCTTGATTTAACATTAATATATGAAACGCAAAAATCGCTTACATTATACTTTCATCCAAAATAAAATTGTATATTTCATTTTCGTCAATAGTTAATTTTGTTAATCGACAAATTTAAATATATAAAAAGTTAAACTGAACCGGAAAAAACTGGAACATCTGTACTGCGAGTCTGTAGTTGGATATTCAAAGCTTACGATTCATTTTAGAGACTTCTAACTCAATTATAAATATAAATTATACTCGAATGTGGCATGACTATTGTTTTAAGCTTAGCTTGCTTTGTCGTGCATGTAGCGAAAATTGTGAGTGAAACAAATTTCCTGACACGAAACATTCCGCGAAGCGTTGATTGGTGAAACTTAAAGCCGCGCTTCATTTGTTAATAACGTAAAAAATTTATAAATCATAGAGCTTAGCTGCATTTTATTATAAAACAATTTTCTTCAATAGAACGGGTAAGGCATAAGTTTCAAAAAACGAATTGTGTAGCTAAAGATAAATGGTAATAGAATGGACTATCCAATAGACAATTGTTTTTAAAATAATAAAATAAATATAAAACACACAATATATTCCATAGCACTGTGGTAGTTGTGTTGGCTTTTGTAAGTGCGAGCAATTCACGTTGAAAAAACATAATTTACATGTGGTAGACATGTAAGATATGTTTTTTACGTTATCTTTTTTCTTTAATTAAATTTTACAAATACATTACTTATAACTAGATATTTGATTTCGTATCTTGATTTTTTTAGCTTCACGGTTTTAGGCAGAAGGGACCGCAGTAGCCGTGGGTATTAATTCGCTCCGTTCCCTGCTTATCTTATGAGTATCCTATTTATAAATTTATAAGACACTGTATTTTAAACATGGTCATGTTAAAGACTTTGAATTTAACAAGCAACCAATAAATACTTCTAAATAAGTGAAAATGTGAGACTGATGTGATATTACTGTGATATACTTACTCAACCATACCACATTTATCAACAAATTCCATTAACGCTTTGACTGCACTTAATATTTCTGCACCATTGTCTTGTATTTCTTCTTCTGGTAGTTTAAATTTGTGCTGTTTACTTCGTAGCTCTATTAGATAGCAAAAAGGTATGCCAGCTTGGCCATAGCAAAAGTCATTACTGGTACCGGCGGCTCCGTACATTACGTCTCTTGAAATTCCCACTTTATATGTTTTGCCACTGGTGTCATGAATAGCCTGGATGAAATGATTAAAAAGAAAACATTTTATTTCGAGATTGGTTTAAAAGAAATATCACATAAAAGGCTTAATTTTCAATTTATAATTAAAAAAAAATTCATAATTAAAATTATAACATTTTTAACCTTTGACATAACAGTGGCGCCTTCCAATAACCGTACATAATCTGGACACAGCTCATCTCTATAGGCGAAGGGAAATAAAATAACTTGTCCGAAACTATGCAGAGTGATGTAAACTTTGAAGGGAATCTCAGAAAATAGGATATCCTAAAAGAATAAAGCCTTTTAGCATATTGTAAATATTTAATATTTTTTAATGTTATAATAAAAAGGCGATTATACATCTTAACTTATATGTTTTTTTATGTCATATTGAGTGTCATAAATATTAAAAACTTTACAAATATATGTGTGTGTTGCAGCAGATTCATATGAATCCTGTAATATACTTGTGCACTATACAATAGTTACATAACACATTTATTTACGATCGCCCTCTCATTTCTCTTATATGGCACATACGCATATTTACTCGCACTGTTATAATGAGTAAAACGTAGATTGTAAAATGCGAACAATTGCAAGTTGGTACATTAATTAAATGCAACAGAATGATATAAAACCGTTGCAGTGAAATTGATTTACGACTAAAACCTGTTTGCAGTTTAATCTCTGCGTCCAGCGCCGATGACACGATTTTGGTATCAACGGCACATTACAGCTAAATGAGGCAGGGATTTACATTCACCTGTATTAATACATAATATGGATTAAATTTATTCTTTACTTTTATAATTAGTAGCAGCAATTGCGTGTATAATGTGTCTGTGTCGAATTCCAAACAAAAAATGAAGAAATGATCCGATATTTTCACACCTCTTGATATATTTTTTTGTTAACAATGTAAGATAAGTATATAGAAGCAAGATGCAAAGTAATAGATAGATAAGATGTAGGAGGATCTTATGCATTTTCAAACAATTCCAAATCCTAAACTTTTATTTATAATGGCTTATAAAAAATGCAGACGCTTAGATATCCTTCAAGAGAAAGGTTGAATATTTGTTCCACTTTTCTAAAGCTTTGCGTCCATGAAACCAATCACCATTCATTTTCACAAGTAATATAAAAAGTTGTTTTATAGTATTTTA
This sequence comes from Dione vanillae, assembly GCA_037178615.1. Lineage (NCBI taxonomy): Eukaryota > Metazoa > Arthropoda > Insecta > Lepidoptera > Nymphalidae > Dione > Dione vanillae. The sequence goes on from JAZFAU010000190.1 coordinate 1,195,469, forward strand.
GTAATAATTAGAAGTTTCAGTAATAATTACAAATATCATACTACAATGTTATTAAACGAACCCTCATAGCGCATGATTCGGGCTCAGAAAATGGTTTGGGACCTCTAAAGAAAGCGTTCGTCGGATTGTCTGATGAACCTTTGCCTCCCCAGCCATAGCTGAAATAAGATATTACGCTAACATTTTAATTATTAAAAATTATTACTCATAAACTAACATACATAATTAATATGAATGTATATTAATTTTTTTTGTTGTTTACTTGAATTATTATTATTATTATTATTTTTTTTTTTTAGCTTCACGCTTTATCCCGCACAAGGCAGGGTAGGCAGAGGGAACTGCAGGGACCGTGGGAACCTAGTGTTAAGACACTCCGTTGCTTAGTCCCTGCTTTCTCCGTCCCCGCTTTCCGCCGTTTTCGAGGCATTGCGTGTGGAGTGGCGGAACTCAACGCCGCGTTTTGTTTGCCAGAGCGAAGAAAATGGAAATAGAAAAATCCATCTTCCCCGACTGGGGATCGAACCCAGAAACCGTCGCGTTTACAGGCAGACGCTTACGCGTCTGCTCCACAACGGTCCTCTGTCTTATTTGTTGCCAAATTAGTAATTAGTAAATTACGAGTACTTTTTTCTACTTTAGTAATAGCCTTAGTGAGATTGAATGTAAGTAATATAACAAATAAATCAATTAAAAATATGCATGTTAGACCCAATCCATAATTATTTTAGTCCTCTGGTTAACTCTAGAACAAGAATTATTAATTTCCAAAAAAAACCAAAATGTAATTAGTTTTGTCAAGAATTTTAAAGTGGAATGTGTTATTATATGGTTTATATATACATATATTATACCTAAAATTTCTGTTTAAGTCTACTCCAACGCATCGCCCTCCATACCAGGCTCTATTTTTGCGCCACATACGGTCAACAGTATGTGAATATTCATAGCCGTCGGGATTAACGACCGGATGGAAATACCTGCGAATTGAAATATTGTAATTACATGGATTATTATTATGTAAGCTCTACTTATCTGAATAATTGTTATCAATTATAATAATTTATAAATCTATGTAGGTATAAAAGCGAATGTATATATAGCATAGTCATATTGAAAAATCATTGTCATATGTTTGATGTGATTTGAATGTTGATTATGGCGTTTGCACTTTGTTCTAATGAAGAAAATCTGTATTTTTTTACTTTCGTATATTAATGGAGTCATGTGACTTAAATCCTTATATGGGACAAACACCCATCTATTTCTGACCTCTCGCCTATTTCATAAGCAAGCTTAAAATCCCCATTATGTCATTACTGAATTACAAATAATATTCAGTTTATGTATATCTACTATATTCACATTAGAATATATTAAAAATTTCCAGTGCAGCAATTATAATCGCAGTGGATATTGCATATACTTCTCGAAATCAGAAAATGAAGAACAATGTACTTTCAAATGAAAAATTTTCTTTGTACCTTTTCTCAATAAAAAAAAATTAAAAAATCTTACCAGTCTTTATTAGTGATACTAGCAGGTAGTGAGTCGAAATTTCGCACAATGTGGTCTAGTACGTACGTCGCTACAGGCGGGCGCGATCCATTCCCGGGCGTGTATGCCCGCGTCCATCCACACTGCGGAATTGTTTGCGTTACTGTTCGAAATCTTGAGAACCTGATAATGTATATAGGTTGAATAATATATTTTTACATATTGAAAATTACTGGCATTATTTGGTTTAAATTATAGAGACATTGCGTGTCGAGTGCAGTTCATTGCCGTACTAGACTATGTTGGAGATTTTGCTAGCGTTTGTTTTGGTTGACAGACGCTTTGATGAGAGTTTATGTTAAAGTGGTAAATTCTTTTAAGTTAAATAATGGAAACAATATATAATTGTGTAAAAAGATCGGTACTAATAAGGGTATTTGTTATAGTAAGTGTTTGTGTTGTTCTTTTGCTTAAGGTAGTAGTAGAAATTTAGTTTTATAGGTTAGTTTTAAGAAGCATGAAACCTGATTCACCACCTGATCCTCCAGATCCTGGGGGACAAACAATATCTCGTAAAAGACTAGGTGACAAAATGCTAAAAAAACAATTGTTAATCAGCCACATCTTCTATCCGAAATGTCTGGGTTCACCCATCAATGACTGAAGCCCCTAAATTTTATATTAGTTCAGACAAAGGACCTTTTATAGTGTATGTGTCCCTTTGCAGGAACCTCCATAAGGGCCATCAAGTTTGGTCAATTTCTTCAAACTAACAAAATGAATGATATTGTTAATGATGGAGTAAAAATGTGGGTCGCAATAAAATCAATGTCCAATTTACATCTGCTGAAGCAGCTAACAAATTTTTAGTTAACCCTATCCTTAGTCTATGTAAATATGTTTGCGTCATCCCAACATTTAATATTACAAGGATGGTAATTGTAAAAGGAGTTCCTGTTGAATGGTCGTTGGATGAATTTGTTGGCTCACTGGAATTTCCCTCTGCATGTAATTACATTCCGAGGTCAGCAATTGCCTGAAAGAGTTTACTCATACAAGTCTATCCTACAAATTGAACTTTATAAATATCCAACAATCTAGTGCCTCAAGTGCTGTCAATTTGGTCATGTGTCAAGTGTTGCCAGTCTCATACTGGCGATACATGTGACACTCTAAAGGAAACTTCAACTTGAATCCATTACTCTTCAAAACATTTTGCCTTTGATAAGGGGTGTCCTGAGTTTATGAGGCAACAAAACATAAAATTTATTATGTCGCAAGAGTGTATCTCTTATATGGAAGCATCTTCCCGTTTCCTAACAGTCCAGCGTTCCTATGCAGATATTGCTAAAAAGGAAATGTTTACCCCTCCTGTCTTCACAAACTCCCAGATCCCTCAAACTAAAATCCCTGCAAGCCCTACTAAGTCTTATAGTAAGATAATATTCCAAGTTCCTCATCCCCGCGCTCCTGTGGCGAAGGGACATGATAGACAAGTGCACCAAGACGTTATTAATAATTCTTCCTCTTCCCTTCCCAATGTTTGTGCCCTCAGGGTTCAGACAAGAATCAGGGTTCAGACAGTTCAACAGAGTCACGAAAAGATTTGTTAGTTGCTCTGACTGAGACCTTGGTCAGCATAATTTCTACCGCTGATGAACTCCTAATATCGTCCAACGTTGCCCAGAATTTAATTAAAAACTTCCAAATTCTCAACAATGGTGTCACTAAATTTCCTACAGTGGAATAGTAGTAGAGTTCGTGCTAAAAAGCATGAATTACTGCGTATTATTTCTCTGTATGATCTCGTCATTATTGCCCTCTCAGAAACATGGTTGGTGACAGACTTCCCGTTTAGAGTGTCGGGTTTCGCCTGTTTAAGGGAGGACAGAAGTGACGGATATGGAGGTAGTGCTGTCCTCATCCAGCACTCCTCTCCTTATTCTCTTATCCCTCTTCCACCTCACAGTCAACAGATCAACGCTGTTGCTGTGAGGGCCTTTGATATCTTCTTCCTCTCGGTATATGTTTCTCATACCTTCTCTTCCTTCTTCCTTGAACTTAGGTCTATTATCTCTTCGCTTCCTAGTCCCGTACTGGTCCTGGGAGACTTTAACACTCATCACACACTGTGGGGGTGCTATTATTGTGATAGATTTTCTCCTTCGTTGCTGGACTTAATTGATGATGATAATCTTTGCCTTCTCAATGATGGTTCACCGACGTGTTAATCCTAGTCAGGATCCGAGGACTGCAGTTGATCTTTCCTTATCTTCTCCATCTCTTGCTTTCCAACTATCATGGTCTTCCCTCTACCCATGTTAGTGATTATTTTTCTATCCTTCTTTCTATGTTTAATAGAAATCCTTCATCTGTTCCTCCTTCATTTCCTAAATATAATTTAAAAAATGCTGACTTGAATGAGTACGCAGACTCTGTGAATTGCATGTTGGGCAATCTTTCTGAGTCTGGTAATTATGAGAACATCATTCTTTCCTATGATCGGTTTATCTCTGTCATCTGCAGCTGACTAACACATTCCCAAAACGCGTTCATCTTAGCGTCCTCTTAGTTTGGCTTTAGGAAAGGGCTTAAGTACTAATGATAGTTTCAGTGTTTTTACTACTACATTCGACGAGCTTTTGCCAAAGGTGAGTATTTAGTTGGTGTTTTTCTGAATGTTGTATCTGCAAATGACAATGTTCTTCTTCCGGTACTCAGGCAGAAACTGCATCATCTGAGTATCCCGCCGAGGATGACTCATAAGATGTAATTTGCTGACCGGTAGAACGGTATCTGTGAAACATCCGCTTATACCTCACAAACTTGTCTGGAAGGGTCTGCCTCAAGGTTCAGCTTTTAGTCCTATGCTGTATAATATATATATATACGCATGACCTCGAATTGTCTGTTAATAATTTTTGTAACATTTTTCAGTACGTTGACGACATCTTTGATGATGATTGACGAACTTAGATGTCCTTCCGAATCGTCAGTGCTTACAGGTGAGGCTGTTGCTTTGTTCTAAGCAGTCCTGTTTACACAGTCCCATAACTTTAAACAGACGGTTATTTTTACGAACTCGTTAAGCTGCTTAATGACGTTGAAGGGAAACCCGTTTCACAGTAGATTAAGATCTTCAATTGTTTTAAGGATTCGTGAAGAATTGTACTCATGTCACTTAAAGGGTTTGGACGTTACTCTCGTGTGGATTCCAGGTCACTCTGGAATTAGTGGGAGCGAATCTACAGACTCTTGTGCCAAATTAGCCATGCAGTGTGGTACTATTGACCACTTTTATAACCTGACCTGACCTTAAGACCTGGAATAATTTCTGGGATAATTTAAAATCAGTTAAAGGTAAGTACTATGCCCTAATTGAACCTAATATTCCAAAGTGACCGTGGTTTTTTACTCAAAAGCATATTGATCGGAGGATTCTATCAACAATATGCCGCTTACGCCTTGGACATCCTTTCTCTTGTCCTAAGTTAACTCGTCCCTTATATGATATTTTTCCCAACAAAGTTCCTTGTCCTTCTAATGTTCAGTGTGTGTTAATGTTTGTGTATAGTGCTCTATGTAAATTTTTATGTAAATACATTAAGTATAATAATGTTAGGTTATAAACTAACACCCATGCAAAATATTATTTAGTACCAACCCAATGTATTATGTGTACAATGTATACTGTAATTCATACATGGTAAATTTATTTTAGGTGAAGGTTTTTTTATTGGATCTCTTTTTTACATGCATTCTATTATTGTGTAAAGCTAATTTTCTTTTTCACCGTACATTCTCCTTCGTGCGCTCGGAATGCCATTACCGTAGAATAAAACAGAACAGACTATATTGTACCAGAGCAAAGAAAACAAAAAAACCATGATAATTCAAAACGAATATTGATACGAAGTGTTTTAACACTAAATTCTCTTTATTAGATAGTATACGGAATATGCTTGCTTAAATTATAGACATATATAACGAGTCACTTATCACAAGATACAGTGCGAAACTATTAAATTTAGCTTCAATTTATTTCTTCTACTATTAAATTTAGCTTCAATAGTATACTGACTATCAACTATAAGCTTTATATAACATATTCAATTCGAATTTAAAATATTCTTGATCAAATAGAATTTTGCAAACACATTTGAATATGTGATAGAATAACTAAAAATAAAAATAGGGTAAATAAGTCGTAGCACAGTCTACAAGCATGTGGCTGTTTGTGACATTTTAAGAAAAGTCTAATAATAACACATTCTTTATATTTTGTATTTCTTATTTCTCTTTGTTATAAAGTTATATATATTATCTTTGCCTGTATTATTAACGTGAGCCCTAAAGATATTTCTAAGAAACAATCTTACCAAAGGATTTTTGTTTATTACAAATATTGACACCACTTAATCAATAACACATATACTAACTAAGCTATATAACGCAATTTGGTTTAACCTAAAATAGGTATGATAGGTAGATAATATGTTTTCTATATCAACCTTTAAATCTCTGCCTTCTAGAGAAGATCCAATAACTCCAACTGTACATATAGATGGATAGTTATTTTCAAGGTCATCCAAAAATGCGTGAATTACATCCAAACGATGGAATTCATCCCAGTTCATTTGTTCGTAACCATCATTTGTGTTATCTAGAACAAATTATAACTAACATTTAAAAAAATGTAACTAAATTATTTAATAATCATTATTCTGCAGCATTTAGCGGCTATCGTAGTTCAGTAGATTGGCGTAGCTTTGGACATAGTAACAGTGGGATCAACTTCATGAGGTGGAATAGACTATTTTTATTTCTTCGCTTTGGTAACATAAGACAGGCATTCAGCTTAAAACTATAAACATATCGTATAGGGATATAAGGAATATGAAAATTGAATTCTCTCTTGATTTTCTATTATATTGAATTAAATAAACCACTTCTATGGATTATATTATAAGACACTTAAGAAAATAATACCAAGACTTTGCTGGCAAAATCTTAATATTCTTATTGTTAGTATTTTCTATACCTGACACTTCTGTGTTTGATTCTTTAAAATCCTGCTTGCTGATTGCCTTCTCCAAGTTACGGACAATTTTGTACGTATTCATTATATTGCAGTGTTTATGTCAACATATTTTTTATTTCACTTGTTAATATTTTGAACGATATTCTTAATTGTTCCTCAATTGGAACATATGTGTTAGCGTTCAGTTACAATTCATATTTAGTTTTTATTTTTTATATTTTTATCAAAAGTTGTGGATGAGGTGTTCATTCTTACGAACACTTGGGAAACTATCTTAAAAAACATTGTAATTTTGATAAAAATTTGATAGAAGATGAGTTAGATTGAAACCATTTTAAATGACAAAAGCTGTTAGAGCAGCGAGAATATTAAATCATGTCATAGAGTATGCACAATATTTTGCATGATTTATAAAAACTTATTCTTTATTTTTCTTATTAACAAATGCTTATTTTTTACTTTTTTTTGTAAATATATTTATTTTTGTTATTTCACACTGTATTCCCTATAAAGAAGGAGAGGCAAAAAGACCTAGTGACAAGACACTCTCATTCGTGGCGGAATTCAATATTTGTAACTTTGTCCTCTAAGAACTTAAAAGTAATATATCTTAAAGAGGGAATCGAACCTAGAACTGTTAAATTTACAGTTAAGTATTGTCCCTATAACTATTTAGGTAGTTTTATTCATGCTTATAATTTAATAATAATATCATTATAGTACTTCGTACATATATATTAATCATCCACAACGAATTTGTGTAAAACTGTTTTGAAATTAACGCAGTCAAATTGGCAAGTGGCCGTGACGGGATGAAAGCAGATTCTAATGAAAAACAAAGCAGGGGTGCGCCCGCCGCCCACATTTATATAACTATACGGTAGTAGTCTGTACTATAGTGTACGTTTACGATCTCATTACATACTGATTTTATTATTCGTTTGTTTAGAAAAATGTATACTTTTATTTATCTATTGATAATGTGGGAAATTATCTTTACGTTATATATTTAAATTTAGTAAATGTTGTATAAAATGATACGGTCTTGTTTCAAATTATTCAATTTTTTATGTATTTAAATAAGAAATTCAAAAAAAAAATTCTTAATATTTACATAATTTCAATTTACAACTATAACTAAGAAAAATAATATATGGTCTTATTTAAGTACATTTCGAACTATTTAGCTATTAGTCCAACTTAAACGATATAACCTACAAATAAATTAGGAAAAATAAAATAAACAATGTCCTTAAGTCCTTCTAAATGTCAATTTTAGTGTAAAAAATAAAAGAACTAAAAGGGGATCTCGATAAATCTAACAAGCGAGTAACAAGAGGGAGGCTGGAGGCGCAATTAAAAAGATAAACGTGTGTAAGACGAAGTCGAGGCGACATTTGGGTGGGGGCGTTTGGGGACCGCCGTCTGGTTAGCGGGTTACCATGAGACCTGTTCTTACTATAAATACTCGATACTAATAAATAGAAACTATTTAAAATATTAAAACATTGTCTTTAAAAAGATTTTCAATAGATTTTTAGGAAATAAGTCAATGATATTTTTAAATTAAATTAAAATTAAATTAATAAATTTTTATTTCTCTTTCTCTCTCTATCGTAAACTATCTATTGGATAGAATAATGTTTATTATATTGTTAATTGATTACATTTATTTTATTTTTTATTTTTAACATTTACTGTTTTATAATCACATGAGAATTTAAGACATATATTATTGAATCTAATAAAATGATGAAAGGTGAGTGTAAAGTGAGTTTTACAAAACAATTCATAGTAAGGCGGTTTCATTAAAAGGGAGTGCATAGCGAGGGTCGGCGAGGCGTTTACTGAAAATATCTGATTACATCTAATTATCGAGCGGGTGGCGCGGCTCTTAGCGCCTTAGCTCTTTGAGCCTTCTTGATTACTTGCCTATTGTTTATTTTAAAGTTTACATCCACTTTTCCAATTGCAACTGCAAAAGTGATATATTTGTAAGAGTAAAATTGTAAAATAAGGTTATATAGTATAAATATAATGACGAATTTAAAAGTCATAAAAATATGAAAGCTTTTTGGGTGCACAGACATGTCTTTCAAGTTTTAAGTCAGTTATGTCAAATGTTACCAAGCTAACAAAAAAATTATTGTGACCAAAATCAAAGCAATTCTCAAATTTCCGTTTGTATCATAGTAAAAGTGGCTCGAAAAGATATAAAATACCAAATATGGGACGTAAAATGCATAAAAGAAGGTCAAAAAATATTTTTACAAAGTTTACATGACAAAGGTTGTAAGTAAATGAAAGGAATGCTATGGAGGCATAGGTATTTTTTTAATTTCTTTCGTTTTTTTGTTTAAATTAAAATTTAATGTTTAACTTATTTTTAGCAATCAGCATCTGTAACAAGCGATCAAGTGCTATGGATGTAATGGTAGAAGCTGACCGAAAAATGCAAGTAGAGAAGCTGCTACGAGACAGAGATATTCATTTTGATGTTACGGCCACCAAAGTAAATGGATCACGCAATAAAAGCCCCATCAACATCCTTGGCCCAAGACCAAGATCTCCAAGTAAGGCGGTTATACGCGAAACACGAAATACCCTGTCGACTTAAAGATTTATAACCGTTGTAATAAACACCAAAGTCTTGAATTTCCACGTTGTATACAAATATACCTCTTTTGTAATTATTTTTAAATTATCTTAAAGAAAATTATGTGAATCAAATACAGTAACACGAAGAGTTAATTCACTCTCTTTTCTCTAAGCACTAAGTCTATAACTAACTAACTTGCTTTTTATGTCATTTAGTAGCCCTATGTGCATTTACATTACTCTAATGACTGCCCTACGTGATGTGATATATATAACATGATATAATTGCCGCTTTTCTAAGTCATTTGTACTATGAACACGGTATTATTTTATTTATTTCTTATTGTTTTCTTTGTAATTACTTTAAGAACACATTCCGGACTGGAAAGACTTCTATCCTCTCAATGTTATATACAATTTCATGGACAACTTGGAAGTGCAATATCCTTCAACGTGCACAGTTTCATCAATCGGCCAAACAACTGAAGGAAGAGATTTAAAGGTTGGAGACAATATCATATTACTATTTTCATGTAGTTATAATGCTTAATACGACAAAAATATTTCAGGTATTAAAAATTTCTAACAGTAATGCTGGTAACACTGGTGTGTGGATCGATGGGGGTATACATGCGCGTGAGTGGATCTCTATTTCTGTTGTAATTTATATAGCAGATCAACTGGTGAAAAATTTAGACAATCTTCCTGAGAGTATTACTAATAAAGATTGGTAAGTGTACTTTGATGAATGTTCTATACATGTTTTGGCCTTCGCCAGTCATATATAATAGTCATAATAGTTCTCTGAAGGTGTATTATAATCTAAATCAAGTATCAAGGATTTTGTGATTTATTTATATTTCAGGTACTTCCTTCCTATAGTCAATCCAGATGGGTACCATCACTCGCATACTGCTGACCGCATGTGGAGAAAAAATAGAGCCAGAGTTGGCAATATAATTTATGGAGTAGATCTTAATAGAAATTTTGGGTAACGGCAAATATAATTAATTTCTTAAAATTATTTTTAGTATTATATTTTAGTATATTTGAAATAATTCATCGTAATAGGTTTAATTGGGGACGAAATGATGAAGTTTCTCACGAAGATCCGTCTCACAATAACTATCGCGGTCCAGAGCCATTCTCAGAACCTGAAAGTACAGCAATTAAGGTATACTTTTAAAAATATGTTCTTAATATGAAAATGTATAAATGTTATTTATTTATTTATCATTTTTGCAGGATTTTATTCTATATTCCGGTACACCATTTAAAATTTTCCTAACGTTTCACGCCTACAGTGAAGTTATTACATTCCCTTGGTGTTTTACGGCAGATCCTTGTGCTGATTACGTAAACTTACTAGAAGGTGCTACTACTATGGCGAAAGTAAGTAATTTATTAAGAAATATATATAATATATATATTTCTATATAGAATAAATTAAGAAATAATATATATATATATATATATATATATATATATATATATATTGTATTTAAATTACATACATTTGTACTATAATTTGCAACTAAAGCGTAATATTTCGATTGAAAAAAAAAATTATTTATTAATCAAAAAAACATATCTTTCTAGTAAAAAAGAGGTAACACGTTTGATAATAAATTTTCAGGCCATTTATGAGGTCAATGGACGTATGTACAAAGTTGGTAATTTCAAGGATCTCATGTATGCAGCTGCTGGGACAAGCATTGACTGGAGTTACGGAACTGCCCGAATACCATTTTCATACTTAATCGAGCTGAGAAGTAGAGAGCATAAGTTTGTATTACCTAGAGACGAAATTTTGGACTGTTGCAAAGAAATCTTCAATGGTGTTAGAGCACTAGCTGACTTTGTAGATAAAAAGAAATGTTTGAATTGCAATATTTTTTTTAATAAAAGAATCTGATGTAACTTTTTTTTGTCATGCAATTTTATTATATTTCTAGAAAATACGAATCGTCAGTCATTTGATAAGATTTACATATGTGTAACATTTAACATTAAAATATAATTATTACTTAAAATATTTTATTTTATTTCTCTAATTACTCAAAATACACATTTTTAATACACAGTTAAACATGATTTTAGAAAAAAAATTCACTATACGTGTTTAATTCTTCAGTTACTCTGGCTGATCAACAAAATCCATTAAACTTCTGACAGCATCCCAAATCTCATTGCAAGTCTCTAAGATTTGTTCCTTCGGTAGTCTGAACCTGTGTTTTTTACTTCTCAACTCAATCATGTACGAGTAAGGAATTTTTGCTATAGCATAACTCCAATCCGTACTCGTGCCACATGCGACGTACGTCAAGTCTCTCGTAGTACCCACTTTATATATCACACCGCTGTTGTTATAAATCGCCTGTATATTTTGTATTTGTCAGTTAAATCTATATACATGGGCTATTTGGTTTATTTATATTAAGAATTTCTAAATTTTTGGGGTATACCATTTTCTTTTACTCTAAATTTAGTGACGGTAATGGTGGTGGATTTTAGGTTTTACATTACCAGGTCGGAAAAAGATTATATTTTTAATTGAAAAATAATTTTTCTTTATATTGGTCGATTTTCCTTATTGCTTTTCAAAGTCACATTAAAATAACCATTTTTAAAAGCAATCAAATTGGTATACAATAAAACTAATCTACTAGGTTCTTACGTGGACATGTTACCCTGGCCATTATCGCACCTCCCTCTAACAAGCGTAAGTAATCTGGACAAGGGTCCGATTTGAAGCCCCACGGAAAAATAATCAATTCATAATAGCTATGAAAAGAAAGGAACACTTTGAATGGCGTTACTGATCCCAATATGGTATCCTGTAAAAAATATGTATGCTAATTAAATTTTTTAATGTAATGCCTATATTTTTGAAGGACGTATTTCGTAATTTTAATGAATAGAGGGAACCTAGTGTCAGGACACTCCGTTACATGCATCCTATCTGAATTTGTTCTAAATTCAGCATGTTTTGAGATACAGAAATCAATTTCTGAATTTGTCTTACCTGAGAAGCGAAAGAATTAGTTTCCCGAGGGGGGATAAAAACCCACATATATTATAATTAGACACGGTGTGACGATGGTAGTAGTATTGAAATCCATAAAGCAATACTCATTAAAAATAATTTATGTATTACTTCTCTATTTTGAACTATAAAATGATATGGGCAGTGAAGAACATAAGAATATTATGTTAAGTTACCCTCACTGCAGATGCTTCTGGCTCGGAAAAGGGTGCAGTGCCTCTGTAAAACACGCTGTTAGGTTGTTCAGAAGAACCTTCTTCACCGTTATTACCCCACGCATAGCTACGAAATAAATATTGTTACTATATAAATGAAAAATAATTAAATGTAGCACGCAAAAGTTTATTTTGATAATACATTCCAAAAGTCTCTAGAAATTAAGAGATGGTTAAGGATTTTATAACCAATTTTGACCTAACCTATAAATTTTTCTTATGGTCTCGAAGTCACATAATCTATACATTAACTCTTTCACAGTATTTATTTGAGATTAACACAATTTATAAATTTATAAGATCATAATGATTTATTTAACTAATCTATGATGAAATGAGTCACAAAGCCCTTTCCTCTGAAATTTATTTAAAATAAATAATAGAAACATAGAATAAATAATAGAAATATAAAATAAATAAATGAATATATGAAATATAAATTTAAAGTCACCTAAAATTTCTGTTAAGATCAACGCCAACACTTTCTCCATCGTGGCGTGCTCGGTTTTTCCTCCACATGCGGTCCCGCGTGTGCGAGTAGTCGTAGCCGTCGGGATTCAACACCGGTACTATGTACCTAGCAAGAACAAATGTTCATTGTAAATTTAAGCGGCATAACACCAAAAAATCTGTTTTAATATTCTATGTGGCTTTCTAATATTTTGTATATGAGGTGAGATATTGATAAAGCTTCTTAAGCTGCGTTATTATAAATAATATCTAGAATTATTTATATCTACATGTTTAGGAAAGTAATATTTAATGTGATATCTCCCATAGTTATCGTATCTTTTTTTTAAGGTAACGCTTTATCTTGCTAACAGCAGTATAGCAGTGTAGTGTATAATGTAAAGGTAATCCTAGAATTAAATATTCTAATCACTAGCGGTCTTTTTAACTTCATATAACTATAATTAAAACTAAACAATATAAGTATTATTATTTAACTGTATAATCAGTTATTTTGAAGAAAAGACAACATAATAACTTGGATCTAAATAATTCCGGAAAATAAATTTGATCATAGCGGCTTTGAAATCTTTTTAAAACGTATTTCCTCTCCTTAGTGTAAATAACATTAAAAAATGATAAAAATTACCAGTCTTTATTTGTAATTGATGTGGCAAGACTCTTGAAGTTCCTCACGATGTAGTCGGCTAGGTATGTGACGACCGCCGTGCTGATCCATTCCCGTGAGTGTATGGCCGCGTCGAGCCACACTGCGGCGTTGCTCGCGTTACTGTTGGATATCTTTAGCATCTGGTTTGAAGTAAACCGTTGTATATAGTGTGGAATTTAGATTTAATAACAGTTTTCGTTTTTGAAAATAAGGGAGTAATTAAATAGATGGGAAGTGGGAGAGTTAAGGGCTTTTTTGGAGCATGCAGCTTATTCTGCCGTTGACTTTATTATTTTTTATTTTATTTTATGAGATAACTGAAAAAATTGCATTAATTTTTTCAGCTTCACACTTTATTCTGAACATAACAGAGTAGGCAGAGAAAACATTTTATCGAAAATATCCATATTTTGCCTGAATTTAGTTTTTTTTGTAAATAACTTGATAGAACTCAATATCAAACTGTGTCTCATCAAAGCGAAGACATACAAAGAAATATTTCCCCCGAGAGGGATCAAATTTATCATAAATAAAACATATCAAAAATACTGATAATTTATGTATAATAGCTATTTTATTACTTGCGTTCAGCCAAGACTTTCAGGCATCTGGATTGTCAAAGTAGTAACAACATTGTCTGAAATGAAAAAAATAGTGGTGTCGACACCCACTCGAGGTATATTTTATATTATAATTCTTTAGAAATATTTTTATATCTTTCTTTTGCAAAAGATATGAAAATAAAATTAAAGCATGCAATATCTCGAATTCGGGCAGGCCCTGCTAAGTGCGGGATAAAGTGTAATACCGAAAAATAAAATTAAAATTAAAATTAATATTATTTAAGTACCTTGATATTTCTTCCTTCCACAGATTTACCAATAACGGACACAGTACAAATAGCCGGAAAATCTCTCTCCAATTCGTCCATGAATGAATTTATTACGTTAAGCTTGTGAAATTTTTTCCAATCCATTAACAAAACAGGAGTGTATCCTATATTGTTGTGACTTTAAAAGTATTATTCCACACAAAAAATCAAGAAACAATAGAGAAAACAAAATTTGAACATAGCAGGAATTGAACCCACGCCTTTTGGAAACCCTTCCAGCGCTATGACCACTAAGCCATGCTTTCTTCATTATGCTACGTCGAAATTCTTATTCTTATTTATATTATTAACATGTAATTTTGAAAGTTATTTATGAATGAAAAATAGCTGACATAATGCGTGTAACTTGGATAATAGCTTGGGTCTAGAATACCATTTATTTTGATATAGTTATAGGGTTCATACCATATGATATTAGTTAGACTCACTTTTTCGCATCTTTGGTTTTTCTGTTGGAGCTATTAGTTTACTCAAGCTTTTTCGTAAGAGAGGATTCTGCACATTATATTTTCCTATAAAATACAAAAAAAACATCTCAGTAGAAAATGTAATGAAATGTTTAAAAATCCTTTTGTTACACCAGATATAAATAGTCAAAATTTAAATCGATTTTGCTAATTGTATAGCTAGGTACAATACCGTTAATACCTTTGATATAATTTTCGAGAAGTGTCAGTTCTATATCAGTATTTTATCACAGGTCAGGCTAGGCTAAGAAACTTCACTTTTCACCCAATTGGCAAGACTTTGTGGGTTGAGTGGCGGAAGTCAATATTTTGCTTTGTTTTTTTTTTTTTACCAAAATGAGGCAATGAAAATTATTGGTAATTGGGAAACGCCTCCTAGTGCAATTTGATGCATGCATATGCATATACAATAAAATGCTATTTTACTATGCCATGACGGCTTTTTGAATCATAAAATGCAAAAAGTTTAACAATATATAATGAGGTCACAAAAGTTTGATACACCTACCTTTCTTTCGACGCACTAATTTACATTGTATACAGCTATCAGTCTTTTTTGGTTTTTCCAAAGAGCCTATATCGTTACTTTTCTTAAAAACACTCGAAACATGTTGTGGTTGCGTACACTCCATGATTACTTGAAATTATTTGCTTTAAAATTAATTCCACATAAAATGACATTTAATTCAATATTGCCAAACTCGAATGAAATGCGTAAATTTTGTTGTTCACATTTATTATAATTACTGAAATTTATCTAACGCGTTAATTTAAATCGTTAAGTAATAATTGACACTAAAGTGACAAATTGCTATTACATACTTCTTAGTAGATTAATTATGAAAGTTTAGGCTAAAGATAATCAATTTTGTATAATATAATTGATATTACATTTATAGTAACCTTCTTGATCGATTTTTTTTTATTTTAAATATTTTATAGATTTCGAAAATCGATGGACATGAAATTTAATATTTTAGGTAGATGCAGATGCGTAGTGTTGAGCTTTATGATTTTTTTTCTTTTAGAGCAAACTGTAGGAACCATAGGAACCTATGTGTTAAGACACTCTGTTGCTTAGTCCCTGCTTTCTCCGTCCCCGCTTTTCGCCTTTTTCGAGGCGTTGCGTGTCGAGTGGCGGAACTCAACGCCGCGCTTTTTACCTAGTTGCCAAAGCGAAGAAAATGGAAATAGAAAAATCTATCTTCCCAAAGTGGGAATCGAAACTAGAAACAATCGCGTTACAGGTAGACTTTGCATCTGCGCCACGACGGTCCTCTACAGTCTATGAGTTTAAAACAAAAACATGAATTTATAAACAATCAATTAAGAATATTTTTCTATCACCTCGTTTATTATATATAGAGAGCATGAACTCTTTGTGATACTTAAAATACTTAATATAATCAAAATATAAAAAGCTGTCTGCACTCCGTTTGTTCCCATACGTAAATATTATTGTTAAAATAGACAATATCTTCACGAAAGATATCAGCGGTGACTTTGTATTAAAATATATATAAATAGATTTTTATATAAAAAATATATATTTATAGGTTAGTTCACTTTATTGGTATAGTAAATAAAATAAACCACTCTCAGTGACTGAAACGTGAACAAATTTCGGTCTAGGATTAGAAAACCGCGGGCAGAAAACTGCGCGTCAACTGCGTCCGCGTCCGCCTGCAATCGCAATCATGATGCAACGCGCGCCCTTATTCTGGATTTTACTTTTATTACCTTAAATATGAATTTAAATTGTTACTTTATATTGTTATGTTATTTTTTAATATCTTATGTTTAAGCACAAATTAAACCGCCCATTTATTTTATCTAAAAATATTGTTATAAATAATAATAATAAGAATTCTTTTTTATAAATATACTTATACGAATACATTTAATTAAGATAGAAGAAAAGAAAGACTTCCAGCTCTCACTTACTTTGTTATCAGTCTCATTCCTATGATAGACATTGCAAATGGCGCTTGGCTATACCATCTCAGGCAGCTTTCTTAGAGCTTATTCGTTAGGTGACAGACTCCAAGACAAAATGGAATAAATGTGTAGCGTATGATACGTTCACAACCAAACCAAACTAGCCTAGCCTTTAATTGACTTATGTGACTTAACGCCTGATTAAAAACTCATATGGACAGTGTTCGAATTTAGATTATCGGAACATCAGTCTTTCACATGCTTAGCGTAAGCCTGTCTCTATGGTTACATCTAAATTAGTTATTCTTTTTATCTATACAGTAACAAGCAGAGTCATATACCATATCTAAATATGTACATATGTTTATAATGTAATATATGTATAGATTTATATAAATTAATGAAATAGTCACATATATGAACATAATAATCAAATATCGCATTCTTATATCACTTGTATAGTTCTAAATTCCAGAATAGGTATAGTAAACTTTTACAGTTGAACTTTGAACAGTCAGTGAGCGCAGTCCCGTTAATTGTAGACAAACGAGATTGATTGAAATGGACATGCAATTTCTAGCTACGTCGCTTTTTACATTCCTAATCGGGATTATGTGACAGGTAAAAAGTAGAGGCAGGTAAAATAACACACTTCTACCATAATGTTCACTAATGTTGTACAATTTGCTGGTATTACGAAAATAAATTGTATCGTCTTTTTATTTATAGGCCACATTTTATGTATATATTTATATAATTGTATATGTTTTGGATGAATTTGGTATTGAATGTTATTCAACAGCTTAAACCGTTAGGTTTATATAGTATATTGTATACATTTCATGTAGTAGGAGAAAAAAGAGTTTTTTTATTATGTTTCATGTAAATTGAACTTAAAAGGTAATCTAATAGCCACACCACTAATCACTTAATAGTAGATATGTAAAAAATAAGCAATATTCGTTTGAGTAGAAATATTATTAGAAAAACTAACGTGTTAGGAATATTTTGTGAATATAATTAGAATCCACCGTCGACCTGATCAAGATGCTTATGAAAACTTATATAAAACCCTATATATTTAAATCATTAAAATAACGTACTCACTTCACCATCCTGAATATCGTAGTCAATACAAAAATGCATTCAATACTAATTTCATTACAAAGCCATAGGGGTCTCCCTCACGGACTTCGATTACTAGACGGTAATTAACACGATTACGCGAAGATAGTGGCGTGAAATGTCGACATCCCAACTAATTGAAATGTACGGCATCTTGTCTCTACATTGTTTGTTGTAAGATTAATATGTTTGACTGGATTTAGCTAAAGTTAAATTTAGATAATGTATTTATGACTATTGGCTTCAGGTATTATAACAAGAGCACATAGAAGTCTTGTAATACTGTTTTTTTTACAAGTATACATAGTACTCACAAAATAAAGTTGTTTTTAAAGATATCAACCAAAAGTTCTTTTAGGTCAAATTTTGATAAAAACAAAGCAGAAATTATTTATATCTTAAGCAATAATTTTAATTTTTAAATTGCGATATGTTTCTTGTGTAGTTGTAAATTCAAATTTAAAAGAATTTTGTGTATAATAAATTATATTACAAATTCAAAAACATGCTTTAGGGTTATTTTACTTTCTCCATTTAAGTAGCAAAAAGTTTAGCGTTGAGTTTTAAAAGTCAATACATAGTCAATCAAATTATGTTATATAACTTCTTCTCTTGAGATATAGTATAGAATACAAAAGCTATGATAGATAAGTTGAGTATATAATATAGCAGTATCAACTGTGCTCTAAAATAGTTGTAGAAGTTGTTGTACAAAACTTATCCGTAGGATATTGTTGAATTGAAAATAATTTCAATAAATTTGAGATATTTTCGTAATCCCAGTTTAGCTATTTTATTTTTACTAATGGTATAAATTAATAAATGTTATATATTTTACTTATTCAACAAACAGGTAATAATACCAAATTACACCAAGTTTAGAAAGTAGGTACAGTTTAAGGATTATCTATTAGAGGCTTTGCTTTGTGGATTTGTTTTAGAAATAAATTTTTGAATCATTATACTAAAATAAAAATAATTTATCCTGTTCACTTTTCCACTATGTCACCTTTACTCATACTGCAGAATGTATATATAAGTACATCTGATAATTGTAATATTGTGACGTCGCCAACGCCGTTCATTGTCTTTCAGAGTCAAAATTAATATGACTGAATTCTCTTGAGCTATGTCAATGTGTCACGATGGCAAAACGGGATAATATACAATAGACTTGTTATTCTTTTGCTAGAGTTTAACGTAATCTAAAACATTAAGTGCTAATTTCACTACTGATGTAGTTCAGCTGATAAAGATAAAACCAGATAGGATATGTAGTACTTAATTGATTGGCAGATAACTGACACATTTTGGTTTCAAGGGCCTCAGATTGAAATGTTTAGTAGAAAATGTCCTGTAAAACTATCAATCTATATCTGACAACATTGAATACCTGCTTATCAAAAATATTATCCGTGATGGGTGATATTCCTCCTAAATATCTTTCACTTCCTGGAGCCAATAAATATAATTTGTTTTTAACTACTTACGTAGAAAGGTGTTTACGTAGAAAGATTAACATTAATATATGTAAGCAGGTTTACGGGAAAGGTTGTTTTTATTGATTTTAACCTCTTTTCTTTAGTAAATAAATTGTATGCTTGTACACAAAAAACGGCATCGTAAGCCACAATGATATTCAAAACTTGATATTTTACCAAGTTTACAAATTTAAAAGTGGTTTATAATAAAACAATAAAATGATGAATTGAGTACTTTATCGTAGCTCAGTGACCCTTGAATCTGAAATTTTTGCTATTACATTGACTATACTTTCAGAAAGAAATATACTATTTTTATATTTATTTCTTTAAATATTAAATTTATGGTAATTTAACATATGGTAAGCAGGACAAACGTAAAGCTGTGTCATAAGGGTTACCGTATGTTAAATCATTAAATGTATTAAGTTTGCTCAATCAGTTGCTATAAAATGTTTGACAAAGACGAAATACCTTGAAGCGGGTAGGGTTCGTTTTAATGTGAGTCGACTTCGTGTAAACAACGCTGTCGCTGGCTTCCTGTGCCATCGGCAAAGCAAAGAGTATAAAATTCGATAAGTACTTCTTTCATGCCTAGCTTTATTAAATCTATGCAAGATAGGTTATAAGAAAGATTAAAAATGTTGCTATAATATTTGGAGGACCTAAAAATCTACCTAAAAAGTAATAAAACATTCATAATTATGCGTCAAGAAGACGGATAGCAGGGAGAGTTTTGACACTAGGTTGTCATAATTCCTACGGTTCCCAATGCCTAATTTTCTATGTGCGGGATAAACTATGAAGCTAAAAACGAAGAATTTTAATAGTAAATTAACTTATACACCTTATACACCATACAATTTGTCAAATAATTTTAAACATGAGGTTAAAAAACAATTTACACAAAATAAAATTATTGATATATTTTGTAGAATCTAAATTGTCAATTAAATATAAGTAATTAAATATTTTAAAGCCTTACTCGAGATCACATAGTCTATGACAAAGACATAGAGGGAGATGGAGATGGGTGAAATCAAAAAATTGTGCTTCCAATAAGGGACATCATTAATTCTCGCCGGCCGGGCTTGTCGGGGGATTGCCTGCATTACTCTAATAGCTTCTGAGAAAAATAGCGGATCAATATCCGGGATCCGAGCCGCGTTTGTTGTGGTCGTTTATCTGCTTTGATTGAGCTTAAGCTTGTTTTTTTTATGTGAATGTGAATTGTGGAATGTTCATACTAAATGTATGCCAATTGATAACGATTATTTTTAATATATGTATTTCGACCTTTGAAATGTTATGTCATTTCATTATATTTGTATGTTGGATATCTATATTTACTTAGCAAATTTTTTAATAGATAATAAGTGAGATTTTCCAAAAATGTCATTACTTGTTAAATTCTATGTATAAGTTAATAGACTGTTTAATGCATTGTAATTAAGTTTCTACAAAAACATATACTCAAATGTTATATTGTCTTTACGTATTACAAATCTTTAAAACGATTGAAATATTGTATGAAAGTTCGGAAAGAGTCTTACCTTAGAATATCCGATTATAAAGTTGATTTGTAGGCAGTTAAATAAGAAGTTGGTAGCTACTAAGAACCTAATAGTCTTGTAAAAATCCCCCGGGCACCTAAGTATTTCTTTCAAATAATTATCCGACAAAACATCCGGGGATTCTTGCGGAGTTCGTTAGGATCTTACGGCCCTCCCTAAGTAGAATTAATGATTCCCTTTATTGAAAGTTCAATTTTTTGATTAGGGGCCGCGGCCTTTCGCCGAACATTGTTCAAACACCGGATAACAGGGTTTTATTTGCATTCGGTCAATACTGATTTGATTTGATTATATTCAAGAGGCTGCGCTTTTTTATATGATTGTAACAATTTAAAGTAGGTAGTACTAATGATATTTTGAGCAGTAGTATATTTATTATAACGAAAGATATTATTAACCACAAAATTACTCTTGAATCTGTTGCTAGACTATATCTGCAATAAAATATAGTATGAAAAACAATAACATCAATGTACAGCATTATTGTCGTAATCATAGTTTTAGTTATTGTATATATGTAATAGTACCAACAATTATAAAGTATTACTAATCAAAAACAAGATTGATATGAATTTGATTATGATCGTTGTGCAGTAAGGCAGCGTCGCCTTGCAAGCATGGTTGATGGTCATGAGTCCCATCGCCATTCAGAAAAATGATTTATTTGCATTTTACTTCTTTGGCTCACAGCGTTGACTTCCGCCATTCAACAGGGGATATTTTGGGAGAAAAGCTTTGAGACTGAGCTTCATATTATTTAATAGCTAAACCTAACTATATGCGTGATAAGCAAAAAAAAAGAGAAATATTGTTTAGGTAGGTACACTTAACAACTCGTAGTTCTAGCCCAATTTCCATATCTAAAATATAAACAAGGCCGTAGTGTGCGATAGCAAGAACAATGGCTACATAAAAAATTCAAAGATTGTTCAATCTTTTATGTAGTTGTGCTGACTTACAAATAGCGGCAGGCACGGTGGCCGAGTGCTGTAATCTGTTGGCGAGTGAGGTGAATGAGACGAGCTGAAACCAGCGCAAACGGTCGACTTATCCGAAAAACAAGGGCAAAGGAAGTCGACACATTTGTATGAGATTATAAAATATTTTACGACTAAAATATGAAAAATAAACAAAGTATATTAAGAAAATTCTTAAAAGATAAAGGCCCTAATTTATAACTGTACTAAAGTATCTAAAGCAACTTCAATAGTATTGGTAAGTATAGTTAGATCATAAATATTCACATTATTAAACATTCTCAAGAGATAAAATTTCTATATAACAAAAAATATACATATAAGTTATCTGTAGTGTACTATGGTAAGGAAGAGAGCAGGGCGAGGCGGTCCGACGCGGCGGGAATCTAATTTGGTTCAGTAGTCGTCGCTCATTTGTTCAAATTACATCGCACGCCGACGCCACCGGCCGAGACGCGTTGCAGTTTTAGACCTTAGTGTAACTAGAAGGAATTGTTAACAAAAGGGGTCGTTACTCGTTAGTATATTGTTATATATACAATTATAATTTATGCTCATATTTATTTTTTTTAAATTATTTCGTATTGAGGTGTAGAATTCAATGCCACGTTTTGTCTTGTTAAGGGAATATGAAAAAATATTCCCGAGTAGGAATACACTTCCCGAAAAAATTATAAGCAGATAGTAATCGAATCACAATCTTGTGACGTTGCTGCGCTACAACAACCATAAACTTAGAAGTAAATGCTAAAATTACCCCTACCCTAAATAATTTTAATTTGAAATAGTAAAAAAAAATCACTGATTAAAATAAGCGCCAAAATTTTAGCCCAATTTTAAGAGCAAATGATTACGTAGTTAATTAATAACGTCATAACATACATATATATTTTATATTCATATAGATATCGCCGCTAATTGAAATTATACAGTCTGACGGACGAATTCATGATCTAATTAACCTATATATACTTTATAACTACAATATTAATTACTAATATTAACTACCATACGCTGCTATGCATACCGGCACCTATAGTGTAGTTATACCAATGTGCATTCTCACGGTGATTGACTTACGTAATGAGAACGATCCAGTGCCTTCTGTATATGTATAGTAGAGCTTGTTAGAGCATGTAGAGTCATGGGTGTTTATGTAGCCTTGCCTGGAGTAACGCATGTGTCAGTGATTGGATTATACGGTCAGCGCCTTTTGGTATTGTATCTTATATGATGTGGTCAAATTAAGCTTACTTTAATTGTATAACCTATGCCTATATAGGTTCTTAAGCTTTGTAAACAATATATAAGAGACAGAAAGAAAGAAACAAAAGTTTTATTTGTAAACATCTTTGTGAGACAGCACTAACTTATTTTATGTTTTTGTTTTTGATTTCTGTTTAAAATCAAAACAAAAACATACAATTAAATAATATCTTATGAAGATTACAATTTTGTAATCTTTTATATTTATAAAGTATGAATAAATCAAAACAAAATGCTGCCTACACAGCAGTATGATGTCACAAAAAGGAGATTCACTCAGCATATGGTGTCGTTTTAGGAATCCCACATGCCCAATAAAAAAAAATTAAAGATTTAAATAAATATATTTTTTTATTTACTTAAAATAATAATTTATGTGTGAAATTCCCAGAAACGACAGCGCTGATTTTCGGTGATCACCTTGTTGTTTTACGTCAAGCGAACGACATTGACAATAGCCTACAATTATATCGTGTAAAATAAATATAAAAAACAAGTCTAGGATGCGCTCACGGTTCAGGTGCCTAGTGGTGGCAGTTGAGGTCGGGTGTGTTTGATTAATAATGATTAAAAGTTGTCATTTAAATTATATATGAATGTGTACTATTATAAAAATTATATTGCAAGTAATCATATAATTTCTAAGTAAATATCCGCCCTCTATATGTGAACTAAATAATGCCAGTTCATCAATTGTCACGTTATTCAGTTTATGTATAATTTTTTATCAACTTATATAAAAATAATGCTGTTGGGATTATAATTAGCAAATTTTCTTATAAATAACTCACTCAAATTATCATAAAACAAACATTATAAAAGATCCATTTTCAGCTTGAAGCTTTATTCTGTTCACAGCATGGTAACAAAGCGAACCGTGGGAACCTAATGTTGAGACACTCCATTCTCGCCTTGCTTTCCGCCTTTTTACAGCATTGCGTGGTGATTGCTGGATTTAACGCCGCGACTTCTCTAGTTGCCAGAGCGAAGATAATGGAAATAATATAATCCATCCTCCCTGAGTAAGAACCGAACCCATGAACCTGCGCGTTACAGGCAGACACCGCCTCTGCCCTACGACATTTCTATAGAAATTAAAAAAACCCTAAACAATTTTTTTTTCAAAAATATTGTAAACAGTACTTATAAATGTTTCGTTATAAACCACATTTAACATAAACATAAAACGTAAATGATTATTAAAATGTTCAATGAAAGTTGTTTTCTTAGAATTTTAATGTTTGCCCTCGTTAGGCGGTAATAAGGCGGGGCCGTATCAGTCAAATATTGATGTTGGAGCTCTTTATTGATTAGCTCAGCTGAGTTTTTCACTTTCTTGAGATATTTGAAATGTTTCTACGTGATTACTGTTTAAGGATATATTCTAAATTAAATTATATCCAAATATACGTATATTTATTTATAGTAATTAGTAGTGCTTGCTTTAAATATTATAAAAAATATAGTAGTTATGGTTCAAGTACGTATCATATATCGGCATATATTTGGAAAATTTAATACCAGAGTAAAGAGATTTAATTTTTTTTTTTTTAGCTTCACGCTTTATCCCGCACATGGCAGGGTAGGCAGAGGGAACTGCAGGAACCATAAGAACCTAGTGTTAAGACACTCCGTTGCTTAGAGATTTAATTTTCTGTATAAATTAATTTTCAGTGCAAATAAAACACAATCAAAACACATTGTTTGTACTGTGCGGCACAAAACCTTTTGGTAGAGAATTATAAAATAAATGAATTCTATATTCAGTCATACATACGCACGAGCATCAAACCTATAATGGAACTTTTGATAGTTTCATTTCCATCGTTACCTCTAAATCCGTAGAACTTTGACGATATCCGCAATAACCTAACTAAATGTATTTTATCCACCAGAACAAAAGACACTCGATTCTTCCTCCTCTCAGTGGAAACTGATATGATTTAGAAACATTGCGTTAAATATGAAAGGTCTTGTGAATGTGGTCGGGAGATGTAACCGTGGGGCGTGTTTTTGCTTTATGTTGCGTGAAATTTTATAGTCGCGGACGGCGGTGTCGGCGACACGCCAATGCTCTATACGTATTACGTACCAACAATGTAAAGGTAATAGACGATTAACCTAAGTGCGTAATTCGTTTGTCTTTAAGAAATAACGACGTAAAAGTTATAAAGTGAAGAAATAGTCATGACTTACACCTAAGTTTTCAATTAGAAATCTTATACACACTACGTTTTTACTTAAGTAGTGTATAATTAATAATTTAAATCATAAAAGCTAAAGTATCAAAAATTATATTATAAGGGTTCCATGTGAATTCTTAGGACTCTACATATTTGTTCAGAATTATACAAATGAGGCGCGGCTTTGTTGGACGTCTAACTTGTTAAATGAGAGCCTTATTAAGTAAACAGAGAGCGGCGAGTGTGTAAATACGGTAATACTGTAATACGGTGGAACGGTAATATGGTAATACTTTGTCCAGCTCGAGCTTAGAGACCTTATAAAAGCGCTGCATTATGACATTTTGGATAATGGTCGTCACAAATGAGTGACTTGTTCATTATTTCATTTATATATCTTTTGTCCGTATAAAAATGTAATATATATTATTACTATGAAATATTATTCTTTCGTGCCATTAAGCGCCTAAGCACATTCTCTAAAATTTGTGGTATTTTTTATTTTACATTATTTATTATTATACTTATATATAATTATATAAATTATAATTATAGTTTTTTATAAATTATAATTATAGTTTGAGGACCGTCGTGGCGCAGAGGCGCAACGTCTGCCTGTAACGCGACGGTTACTGGGTTCGATCCCCAGTCGGAGAAGATGGATTTTTCTATTTCCATTTTCTTCGCTCTGGTAAACTAGGCAAAAGCGCGGCGTTGAGTTCCGCCACTCAACACGCAATGCTTCGAAAACGGCGGAAAGCGGGGACGGAGAAAGCAGGGACTAAGCAACGGAGTGTCTTAACACTAGGTTCCCACGGTCCCTGCAGTTCCCTCTGCCTACCCTGCCTTGTGCGGGATAAAGCGTGAAGCTAAAAAAAAAAAAATAATTATAGTTTAAACCAATAATATTTACAAAATGGTTTATATAACGTGGGTTGATAAATATGTATATCTGTTTATCATCAAAAATCTCATTAATCTATTACAAGGCATTTTGTATATGATTCTAAGCTCTAGAGACACTTCCATCACCGTCCGTCCTTGACGGAGACGAGAAAGCTTTCTCTATTGTTGACTAGATTAAACTGTTTTGTTGCGTTAACTTACTTAGAGTGACTGGGAAATAATTTGTGTAATCGCTTTTTGAAAGATTGATGGAGGCGTGAAATCGTGTGGTGAATGATAGATTAAAAGCTCTTTCCTAGGTATCGTTTTGTATTGTTTCATATATTGTGTTTGAGTATGAAAAATTAATTTGAAGGTGAATAATAATAGGCTATCACCATTATTAAGTAGATAATTCAGTCATACTGAAAATTAAAAAATGTTTACTTTTACTAAAAAAAGTAAATATTAGTAAATAGATACTAATGAAATGTGTTTTCCAAAATGGAATGTATTTTCCAAAGAAAGTAAAACATAAACAAAGCTTAGATATATTTATTTTCTAGACAGTTACTTAAACAAATTTATACCTTAAAACATATACATATATACTTTTATAAATCGCACAAAACATATACTTTCAAATGTATGTTGAAACTAAGATTCAGCAAACTTATATAGAATGTATCACATTCCCTAAAGTGATACAAGCATCAGACTGAGTTCAAGCCTAAGTTTAAAGTTTCATTCAATCGATATCCTCAAATATCACGTATCACAGGAACCCTTCAACTAACAAGTTCCAAGTTGTCTTCAACTTAGCAAGCCTCTCGGATATATTGGGAATATAAATATCCGGCAGCCCTTTCTTAGCCACTCAAGACATCCGCCGTGGACCCTTATGTCCTACACAGTACTACATGCTAGCGCAACATCTATTTTGAGTAGCGATGTCCCCATGGGAATGTGCATTTGAAAACTTAATTTCTCTACCAAATTCTTTGACGGAAGGGTCGGAATACTTTTATTTGGAAATCGTTTTTTTATTCAGTAAGTGTAGTAGATTACTTGATACTAAATAAGTTATTATTGAATGAATATTAATATTTGAAATGGTTGATTGCCCTAATTTTTTTATACAGATTCTATTTTAACTTTACGCTATAAGCCACAAAGTAGAGGTTACCAAATAAAATTCAGTGTCAAAACGTTCCATTCTTCAGTTGATTTGATATTAAGACATTTCATGTGAAGCGGTGGAATTTGTCATATTCCTTTGCATTTTTAGTGCAAAGTATAGAAACTATACAAAATTGAAGAATATTCGTCCGCTTAGTATGTGTATAAGAAAAAAAATGTTTGGTAAAAGTGAAAAAAGTACCAACATATTTAAAAAACTATTCATAAACATATACATATATAATATAAATAAATAAGTATATTATATAATATACAAAGCACGTATATAAGTGATACCCAACGTCGGGTCATCAAAGGTTGAAATTCTCCCATACGCCCTCATTTTGCGTCATTGCAGATTGTAGTGATGGATATTAATTCTTGCGTCTTTTATCTCCCTGTTTATGTGCAGGCGAGCGTCTAACTCAATAACAACCGAGAGCTACGAAGACTTTGTACCTAAAATGCCACTTTGATGATTAATATCTAAAGGGTTTTAGCTTAAGAGCTCACGTTAAATTAAGAAGACGAGTGAAGATCGTTTTTTGTATCCAGTTATCAGGTGACTGATCATCTATTTTATGTTTTTGAGTCTGAAAACTAATTTTGCTCAAATTCATTAAAAAAGTATTTATTCCCTTAACAGTACATTTTGCTGCTTTGAAATTTATTATTTATAAAATATATAGTATTTTATTTTTATTTTAATTGTTACTATAAAATATTAATGTTATCATATTAAATCATAGTAGGATATTCAGATTTGTGCAATTTTTTGTCTGAAAGATAAAATGCTTTGGTCTATTTTGTTCTTAAAAACAGTTGTATCCCCAAACATCTACCATCCAATATCTTGTTTTAATTCTAATAAAAATAATATCTATAGCAGATCCAGACAAACAAAAATATTTTGTAACACTACGTACCTACTTCGTAGTTCGGACAATGGTCACAAAACGCTGATTTCGTTAAGTGTGCAAGTTTTTCTATGAGAGGGGTGGCTGCTCGCTCTCCTGTTAAATTAGCGGAGCGAAGGCTGAGCACGAAATATGTATCTTTCGTATGAAATTATATTTAATCTGTAAGTAGATATATACCAATATTATTACATTTATTACTTTTTTATATATAATTTAAACGTTTAAAGACCGTTGTGGCCAGAGGCGTTAATCTACCAGTAAACACGACGCTTTGTGGGTTCGATTCCCAAACGGGGAAGATAGATTTTTATAGAAAAATCAAAGAGGGAAAAAGATGGAAATAGTTCTTCCCTCTGGAAACTAGGTAAATTCTAAAAATCTCCCTACAGAGATGCTAACAACGATATAAGTTGCATAAAAGCATATAAGAATTTCAACGCGGGGTGATGTAGAACGCATGGCTCAGTGGTGAGAGCGCCTGCACGGTTCGCAGAAGGGCGCGGGTTCGAGTCCCGCTGCGTTCAAATTTTTATATGTTTTCTTTAAGTATTTTTAATTATAATCTCTTTGTTCTGGTCATACACATGTTAGGTACTTTATAAGCAATGCTATTTAAGCTACTCTAAGTTGTGCTAATGCTATTTCTTATCTAAATAATACTCTTGAAGCTTCTATTTTAACGAATTTTGTAAATTTTAGTACGTATCATTATTATGGCCTTGTTTATATTGTAAAAGCAATTATTGACTGGAAAGTCAATAATCATCCGGTGTATGGAATTTTGCCGACGCTCCCTAGTGACATGTTTGTGTAACACCTATCACCTGTCGACGCGGTGTCGGCACATGAAATATGATACTTACACAACTGCACGCTGTGAGAGCACAAAACTAAACAATATTGATGGTACTCTGGCTCCCTTTAATAATATTATAAATATAGTTTTAAATTTTATTTGTAGTTAACTATGAATATAAATAAGAGATTTTAGTTAAGTAATTAAAATTTTAATATTAAATTTAGATTAGAAGAGAGCATTCTTAAATTACAAACAGGAAATAATCAACACACAGCAAATAATCAATACAGGAAAAAATCTTCAAAGTAAGCTATAAGTATTACCTAATGAAACTTTTTAATGAAATTTTATTATGTCCGAATATTGGATTTTTATAGATGTAGCACGAGATAAAATGATACAGAATAGATGTGCCTGAAAATGAACTATTATATCATGCTCTTATTAGTCGACTAAAATTAGAACACGGAACCACCACGGAACACCGATCATATTTTACTTATATTTTTGTATTTCCCATTTTATTATTAAAATTTAGAAAATAAAGGCGTTCACCAAAAATGTATAATTAAATATCGTGCAAGGTACCTAAGCTATAGCGCGATATCTTGATTCTGTTACAGACGTCGATAAACTTTACTTGTACCTCACACACCGTACCACGTGACAACCCTGTGATCATACCAATAACGTCTCTAGATACTGTTTAGCACTAGAACGTTCATTCTGTGACTTATTTCTTTGTAATACAGAGTTACGGAATGCAAGTGTAAGTTTGCATTCTATACTCAATACTACATTTTAGCTTTCAGCCGGTCAGACTTTGACGTATCTATCTCAAAATAAATTCAACTTTATTCTTAACTTATCTTTGTATCTGCGTTTAGATTTTAAAAGATAACTATCGAAAATGTAGCGAAACCTCTAGCCTTATGATGTTAATAGTCTATCTATCTATGATAACCTAAATATCTTTTTTATCTTCTCGCTGTATTTTGTACAGTTAGTGTTAAATCACTCCTTTTACCGCTGTCCATCATATCAAAAAGATATTGTGTATTGAGTGTGGACCTCAACTCGTGTATTCATCTTCTTAGAGCAAGGAAATGACAAGAATTTACAATTTGAAGTGGGGATCGGTGGCACCAGTCACGTTTACAATCAGACATCTTGCCACTACCTCACGGTGACCTTCTGCGTTTTTACCTTCTAATATATTTTTTTTTAATATAAAGTATATAGGTTGTAAAGCAAAATTTACTTATAATAGGCTAAAGTGATTATTAATTTACCTACCTACGACGCCATACAGTGTTTAATGCTTGTTGTGCATATTGCTTATATAGCTATTCACTTTGTTAACTGTCAACACATCTTAATGTTAGTTAATGATGAGCAAACATAACGTTAATTACACTTCATCATGATAATAGTTTGATATGTATTTAGCCATGATTTATAGTATAATCCGGATATACTGTTACAATAAAATTAAAATCTTACTGTGTGCTTATCCGCTTGTATGCTTATAATTTTGTATATGATGTGGATAGAAAAAATTGAGGAAGCTTAAAAGCTTTCTAGGAAAGATACGTCATTTCTGCATACATAAAATGAGCCCGGCACCCGCACGGTGAATCCATGGAACGCTAAGTTGTTTCTTCTCATATATTTTGGACATTGAAATATGATATTGTATGTCATGTTGTTGACATATTAAAATTATGTATATATATACGAACTTAAAATCTAAATTTTTGGTTTTAATCCCGTTGAGGACCGTCGTGGCGCAAAGGCATAGCGACTATCTGTAAACGCACGGTGTGTGGTTCGATTCCCAGTCGGGAAAGATGGATTTTTCTATTTCCATTTTTTTCGCTCTGGCAACTAGAAAAAGCGCGGCGTTGAGTTCCGCCACTCAACACACAATGCCTCGAAAAGGGCGGAATGCAGGGACGGACAAAGCAGGGAAAAGAAACGGAGTGTCTTAACACTATGATCCTACGGTTCCTGCAGTTCTCTCTGCTTACTCTGTCATATGCGGGATAAAGTGTGAAGCTATAAAAAATATCCATGTGCTGCTGGTAGCTACATGTTTTACAATATATTTATTTATTTATTTATTATGTGTATATTAATACGAAAAATATATAAACCCATAGATATATAATTATACGATAATCATAGTTATCACACAAATAACAGGTATGACATTACATTAATAATACAAATTACATTGATGATCGACGGTGGCAGAATTCACGTGGCGGCGGCGTTCCGGACGTGCCGACGACTGCCCGGTATTTAAGATATGCGGCACTAGACGGGCATTGCCTAAATATCTGATTTGTTTGCTAAAAAATATTAATGAACTGAATTTTAAGAATAATAAACAAAATATTTTAATAAATATATAGAATTATAAATATTATTCGGTATAGCAAAATCGGTCGAATGCAAGTAGCGGCGGCCATATTGACGCGCCGGCGGCATTCCATACGTAACTATCACTTAATGGTATGTTTGTAATGTATTAAGGCATTCTTAGCGTGCATTTAAAATAATTATTATTGATATACGACGTAAGCCACGTGGTAAAGCCTCTAACGCACTATGAATTATGTGTAATTTCGTGATCTGGTATGACAAATACTTTATGAAAGCTTAATTTTTTTACAAAAAGCTTTATTCGACTAGTATATTGCTATTATATTTTAAATAATATAATTTAATATATCGTTTTTAGTATACTGATATTTATAAGTATTATATGTATATTTGAGAGCATCTCATTCTACTTTAAAAGAGTGATAATTTTATTACAATACTTAAAATTAAATCTTAGGGACTGAAAATTAAAAAAATATATTTGTTTTATTGCTGCAAATAAATACATGCAAGACGACGCCGCAAGCTTTACATTAAAATTTAACGTAAAAGCGACATCTAAGTGCATTCTACAAAGAGTCTGGGATAAGCACGCGTAAAACTTGAGCTAGTCTTAGCTGAAAGTGTAGCATTTAGGAAATCTCATTACAAAGAACTAGAGATGGGGGTTAAGTGTTGAAGTGTCGAGATAATCGGTGATGTTACCGTATTATTTATATATATATATATATATATATATATATATATATATATATATATATATATATATATATATATATATATATATATATATATATATATATATATATATATATATATATATATATATATATATATATATATATATATATATATGTGGAAGTGAAATGTGGTTAAAACCAGCCTATGGTGATTTGGATTCACTCTAGTATTTTTTTAAAGTTTGACATTTTAACTTGTATATGAGGGTAGACAGAAAGTGTTTATCAATCTTTAGTGGCAAGACACTCCGTTCTTTATAATTCATGTTGTTCATTGAGAGACATAACTCAGTCTTCCCGTCTTCTTATCAAAGTGGAAAAATTTAATAAATTATTTTTCTGAGTGGGAAGTGAATTTACAGTCACGGGCTATACCGCTACGACACAAATGTTCTCAAATTTATAACAAACAAGTATATTTTAAGAACCAATTTACGTATATTTAAAATACATTTACCTACACAGAATTTAAAGGGAAATCCATTCTATCCTTTAAGAACAGCAAAAAATCTAAGCTCGCAAAAGCTATGTAAATGTACAAAGGTCTTGAGGGTCGAGACGTGGGTGGGGGTGGGAAGTGGACAAGGGGCAAGGCAAGGCGAACAAAATGCCATCGCTTTGTACCCAACGTTAATCCTTTAATAGCAATCGAGCGGTGCAGTAATTGTATCCTCGGTTGCGGATAGACCCCCTTGCGCTTTGTCTTTTATAATAAGATATTTAGATATTCAATATATGTTGTAACATAGGTATATTGGGTATGTAAACATATTTTCAAAATATTAAACAAAAACATTCGCATTTATACGTCAAAATTCAAGTCATAGCGTGTTTTACTGCGATAAATTGTACCATAATTTATTTTAGAACTTATTTATACAATTTATATAGGTTTAGAGAAAGACAAAGGGCAGTTAGGACTTTATATTTATTTAATTTTTATATTGTACTTATGTTTCTAAGTGCTTCTTTGTCTTATATAAAAATTATATAAGCAGACCAAAGTTTGTTACATAAGTTTATTTTCTACCTTGGTTTGATACGAAGTAAAATAAAAAGTACTATAAGTTTGTGTCAGGGTTAGAACCTGTACTATACAAGTATGTAATAAGGATACATTTGTCCTATGTAAGAAAATATAGCATTGGCCTTCATCCAAGGTAATATCTATAAACCATAGAACTAAGAAAGAAAACAAAGTGATTTTTCACTGTAGTACTCTCTATCTTATATATTTTGTAGAGACGTGCCGACTACGGCTTTAGCCCACTAGTCTTCTACTAGCCAATTAGTCGATTGTACAAGCTGACTTGTCTGCCGACTTATCGGCTTCGTAGTAAGATGGATATATTAAACATTTTTAGTAATATCGAATTTGCATCAAGAAAAATCATAATAAATTCAAGGTGACTAAAACCAGTGTGGCCATTCATAGAGTACGTGAAATTTTATCCAAAGAAAAAACAATTGTTCATGTTATCAATATATTTACTTATCGAGTAGTTCAGTATTTGTAATGGATTATTTGTATTTAAGAAGTGTATTTTATTAAGAAATATAAACTAGTAAGTAGCCACGTAGGATAAGATCGGCGTTACTAATAAGGCGCCGAATATATGATCGGCGCCGCATATGAGTCACGGCGTTAAGTTACACCACCCAATATGTAACAATTCGAAAACTGAGCACAACATATGGAGATGAGTATCTTAAAATCAACTTCGATTAATATCAATTACATATATTATATATTAATATTAATATAATTAATATTTCTGCTAAGAACATATAGAATTGAGGACCGTCGTGGCGCAGAGGCGCAACGTCTGCCTGTAACGCGACGATTACTGGGTTCGATCCCCAGTCGGAGAAGATGGATATTTCTGTTTCCATTTTCTTCGCTCTGGCATCTAAGGCAAAGCGCGGCGTTGAGTTCCGCCACTCAAAACGCAATGCCTCGAAAACGGCGGAAATTGGGGACGGAGTAAGCAGGGACTAAGTAACGGAGTGTCTTAACACTAGGTTCTTATGGTTCCTGCAGTTCCCTCTGCCTACCCTGCCATGTGCGGGATAAAGCGTGAAGCTAAAAAAAAAAACATATAGAATAAGTTAAAAAAGAGTACGGACCAAGTGTCTGTAGTGTAAAAAAAAACATCATCTTCGTTTAGTCTACTTCATTACTTACGTAATTCATTGTGTTAATAATTAGGTACATTGCTTAATACGAACTAAGATTTTTACTTTTTGTAAAAGCAATTGCCTATGTGGATCAGTGTATCTAAAGTCTACCCCAAGTCCACCACCGCATATATTCTGCTCTCATTTCTCACGCACACTGCCATATTTATCATTTCTTTGTCCACCCCAAAGATTTATTATTGCCCTCCGAGACGATACCATAACTCAACGAGCATATTATTTATGACTTGTGTGATTCTGTTATCCAATGCGTAAATTGTTACTGTACCTACGGTATATCGATATAGAAGTAAATTAGTAACTAAAATACATTTAATGAAATATTTTTAAGACCTCACTGTAATTCTTTGTAATTAAAATTGTGTAAAATTTTGTTGGTATACTTAGTAGAGATTGCTATTTAGAAGTAAGGCCGCCGTAAATATACCTATGTAACTTATTTAGTACAAATATGTGTACTAAATAAGTTACTGAGAGTGTAAGATACACTAAAGAAATACTATATCAATTATAAAAAAATTAATCTTTTTGTCTTTTTTACAATACTTTGACGGCTGAAAAGCTTAAAATCTATTATGAATTTAATAGGTACTTCTTGTAAAAACAAAATAAAATCTATTAATTAATGCTATTACCGAGTTTCTGGCGCAATT
Source organism: Dione vanillae (assembly GCA_037178615.1). Lineage (NCBI taxonomy): Eukaryota > Metazoa > Arthropoda > Insecta > Lepidoptera > Nymphalidae > Dione > Dione vanillae. The sequence goes on from JAZFAU010000190.1 coordinate 1,230,652, forward strand.
TACAATTTTGTTTAGATACGCCTCTGATTAATTAGTAGGGATAATATGGGCCAGAACTTTGTTTTCTAATAAAGAAAGTTTACGTCTTTAAGAAACTTGGCTCTTTGATGAGCGTTGCGCGGGATTCAAGGACTTAGAATGTGTTGCTCCCTGTGGAACACTTACATTATTTGCTCGCCTTTTAAGTCTTAACATTTTAATTTTAAGCATTACTAAATATTTATAATATTGTTATGTTTACGCCTTATGCCAGTATGATAAAGCTGGGCACGCAGAAGTAATCTAATGTCAAGACACTCGCAAGTCACTATCACAAGATGTCTTCGCTTCTACTTGTCACCTGTTAAGACAGTAAAAAAATTACTTTGATTTTCCATACTTTAAATCCACCATCTATCATTCATATACGCTCTCTTCTTGTACCACAATGACAACGGTCCCCAATGCTCTGAGACATTTTCTTGAAACATTCACTTCTCAACTATATAATATATCACAATATATAGGTTATACATATATTATGATATATTTAACACGCCCTCTTTAATATTACATAAAAAAATATTTTACAAAAACATTTTCCACAATAAAATCAAAAGCCTGATATTTTTTAAAGTCAATCTACAAACATTCCTGTAGCAGGTGGCTATAAATCATAGGCACCCCTATCGGCCTGGCCGCGGGGGATGAACTTATCCCGTCTTAATATACTGCGAGAAAAAGTAGTCCGGTCTCTCTGGACAAGGAAATACACTTACTCTCAGACTGTGTATTCTCGTATTGCCGACTTTGGTTTTTTACGAAAAAGTGAAAAAAGTAGGGTTAAATATACTTAAACAATGTTTTTAGCTATTTTTCTTTAGGTAGATACATATAATTTATTTATGATTATAACTCTAAAATATTTGTGTAGTTGGTGAAGTACCTACTCGTAATAAGTGTGGTATTTTGTCTAGTCTTAGTGGTTTAGATATATACCTAGTAGGTAGATGAGTGTTTTATATATTCTATAGAGACTTAAGGCTAAGCATAGCTTAGCTTTACTAAATATTTATCATATTTCAAAGTTCAATTAAAGAAAAAACAATTATTTTTGGAGTTATATATATAAATGAATGAAGTTAGATATAACTTATTATTCCAAATATGAAATATATACATTACATAAATGATGCTACGATAATGTTACAGTGCAGTTGCGAATATCCAAATTTCCAATGTGTTGGCTGTTAAGTTGGCTTATCGATATAGTTTTTGGGGATATTTTAAGCTAATCAAAGCATCACCATAGGTACATATATACTTAAAAAGCAGGTTTTAGACATCAGCAAACTGTCATAATTTATTCTTTTTAATTTCTAAGTTATCAAAAGCTCCTATCCGTTTAAGAGGTATAAAAAACAACGAAACATGAGAATTTAAAAGGTACAAGAGTAAAAAAGATTACAAATATTTAAAATATGTAACTACATTAATCCTTTGGTAGATGATAAAATTGGAAATCGTATCGAGTCGAAATTTTTACTTCGCAGCGTTACGTTAGGAAACAACACATAAACATTGAAGAAGTTTAACACATAGCATATAACTAAATAAATATAAAAAAGTAACATATATACTGATATATTTATTAACTATATCAGTACAAAAACAATATAAACTCACCATTTGTAAGAAAAACTAGCCACAATCCTTTAGCATGTCAGAGGTCGCAGGCGGCTCGCGGCCTCTCGACAATAAATCAGGCCTCTAGGAAATTGCCGGCGACGGGGTGGTAGAGGGAGGGATTTAATTAAATCTTGCATCGAACTTCTGAGGCCGCCTAACGAACGACCATTGTATTTAAATAATGCGTGTGTCGACTTTTTGTGTCTGTAAGAATTGCTTGATTTGATTTAGATTTTATTTCTTTATATTTTTTTAAAACATAAATATATAAATATTAGGTAGTATAGCGCCTACAGTTTTTTACGGAAATATATGTATTGTATATATTTATATAGCTTCACATTTTATATTTAATTTTAAGGTAGTTAGAGAGAGTTTAGTGAATATAATCTACGTTCGTCATCTCGCTCGTATTTTGCGTATTGTGCGACGAAGCTTGATTTATCAAAGAAAAGTAGATTTTTTTAATCAAACTGAAATTTAACCTATAACCTTATAATAACAGGAAGACTGACTGCCACGTGATGGTCGACATTGTTATATAGAATATAATTCTTTTGTGGGTAAATATTACTGAAATTAATAAAATTATGTTAGGTTAATTCAATAGATTCCTAGATAGCTCGTAAATATACTTTAATGCATTCAAAGCGTAAGAAGAACTATAAAAAACCACAAAAATATGACCTAAATTATCTATATCTTTTATTTTATAAAGGCGGAAAGTACCTTCTCTTTATACGAGTTAATTGAGTTTCGATAGCAAATCCAATACTTTTGAATTGAAGAATGTTCTTTGTGCGACCAGTGACCTCTTGCAGCTTAAATAATATTGTTATTAATATTTGATTGAGGTATATTTTTTAATATTATTAAATAAACATAACATTATTATTCGTTATTTACTTCGTTTATTTACAATAACAGGTATGTAAGCAATAATAATTACCTTCTTTATTAATAAAGACATTAATACAATTCAGTCCAAAATGTAAGCGTGAGACTGAAATCAATTGACTTAAAGGTTTGCAGTAGTATAGTTTATCTTTTCAACCTTCTGGTACAAGTAACTGAAAAAAATTTTCGAATTAAATTGAAAAACATAATTCTCTTGCACACTGGTCACCAAAAATTCATACTATGAGTGCTGGAAGAAATAAAATATAGAATAATTACTTTGATTCGAAGTTAGTACAAGTCACAGGAAAACTAACACAGTCTTATTGATATGAAGTCTACATCCAGCGTATATTGCTGTACTGCCGCTTGTGAGACAACAGCAAACGTTCTACTGAGCATGTAAGTACGGTGCGGTCGTCCGGCCTCGGTTGTAGTATAGCGTGTAGGGTATTTTTATAATTTTGAAAGTGTTAATCCACACTGGGTATAGAAAAATACTTGAAGAAAACATATATTTTTTTGTTTTTGGAGATATTAAGCTAAAACGTTTCAGTTACAGAATGTTAACGTTAGGTTACCGTTTTACGATAGCCTACCATTATATCAAATAACAGATATCTGAGGAAAACTCATTGAAGAATGAATTACTATTATTTTTTACCTCTTAATTTATACCTAAAATCATCGAAATAGTAACTTAGTCGGTAAACTCATACATAAAAATCATTTATTGTAATCATTTTACTGCATATAAAAGTATAATAAATAAACAAAATATGAGCAAAAGAGGTCTTGTTGCTTTAAGTAATTTGACACTAACAGAATGTTTTTGGTAAACATAGGTCTTGAAAAAAACATTTCATTTAATATTGATAGTTACAAAACATGACTAAAACAATCGACCTAGGTATATCTTTAGATTGATATAAATTCAAAGGAAAATTCAAAGGTAAAATGAACGACGATACTCAGTAGCTACTTATTCACTTCAACAGCGTATATTTTATTTTAGGGGGGCTCTAAATAAGGCTTTATTACGCAAATAATAACCCCAAAATATTCTCCCTAATTAATATAAGGGCTGTAAACGGCCTCTTGAAATAGCTTGTTAACGCTTGTTTGCATTTAAGCCTTCGCGTTGCCATTTTTTTATTTATATTTTATATTAATTATTATTATTATATATTGTCTTTTTAGATCAAAAGAAGCAAATGTTGTAAAATATTTTTGGTTAAATATTTTTATATTCAATTATATAACATAACTATTACATAAACTTTAGTAAAATGTTTCAATGGCGTGACAAGAGACCACGTAGCAACATACGTAATACATGTACTTACTTACTAATTAAGTATTTATAATATATACTAATTTTTTTTAGCTTCACGCTTTATCCTGCAAATTGCAGGGCAGGCAGAGGGAACTGCAGGGACCCTATGAACCTAGTGTTAAGACAACCCGTTTCCTCACGTCCGTCAGACCCTGCTTTTTTCCTCCCCGCCTTTTTGAGGCAATGCGTGATGAGTAGCGGAACTCAACGCCGTGCTTTGTCAAGTTTCCAGAGAAAACAAAATGAAAATAGAAAAATCCATCTTCCCCGAGTAGGAATCGAACCCTTAAACCGCCACGTTTACAGGCAGACGCTTACGCCTTTGCGCCACGACTTCTCAAAACTAAATCTATTTATTTAAAAAGATATTAATAAAATGAAACAAAAAAAATATGTAATATACATTAACAAATTGGTAATACTCAACCAGATGTCGATTCTTACATTATGTATGTTAAGATCGTAGTGCATTTGGTAAAGGAACTGGTTTACATATATTTGAAGTCCCAAACTGACCTGGCTATTCATTATTCAACAGTTACTAAAAGCTACTGTGTTCTGTAGACAGTATACCTACATATATAAAGTAGATATATATGCATATGTTGCATATTACGTTTTAATTCATATGTTTTAATAAAACTATATTAAATCTCCATCACGGTATAGTCTATCGAACTTAAGTTGCATACAACAGTGTGAGCTTACAATATATTTGCTAGAATATTTAATGTCTATACTAAAATTATACGTGTTTTAATACGTGTGTATTTTCATATTCTTCTTCAAGAATAAGAAGAAAATGTTTTATTTTTGTTTAAAATTAGCATAAAAGTAACCTTTTTAAAATATTGTTAAGTAACAACTATAGTACATTTTTAACTTTTTTAGATTATATAAATATATTAACCATATGTGAATTTAGTAACATATGTGATGTAAAAATTTCACCATAAATTTTGATCGTGTGTCGAAATTTCTCATATTCTCATATATAAATACACAAGTACCTACCACCCCTGCCGTGTCCTCTGCTGAATCTTTAATGCGCACTCAAATCACAATAAGACGACTTTCAAAGGAGATCCGTTTGAACATAATGTGAATAACATATATAAGTAAGTGTATGACTGCGTTAATAATATATGAGAGTGTGCGCGCTAATGGCGGAACTAACAAAAATATGTTTTGAGTACAACTTGAATTTTCAATTTCACTTATATAAATATTTATACACGAATTATTATACGCGAATCTTGATATACCAGGGTAGACAGAGGGAACCGAAGGAACCTACTGTAAAGACGCTGCTGTCACCATTTTTAGCCTTCCAAGACAGTGCATATCGAGTGGCGGAACTCAACGCCGCGCTTGCCTAGTCACCAGAGCGAAGAATATGGAAATGATCAAACTCCGTTCTCGAGTCGAGTTATGCTCCGCTTATGTTTCATATTGAATGATATTCGCTGCGTAGTCAAAGCTTATACGAGTATCTAGTACTACAAATGGAGGAACAATCAAATAATTGGTAATTTATACACAATCAAGTACAATTTTTTACTTATTTTACCTGAAGAACCTGGTAAATCAGATTCTCCACTTTGAATGTGAACCGCCGACCAGTACAACCAATCAGATTCTATATAAACACCTCGACGCGTTTATGTCGACTTCCTTTTTAGGTTGATTCAAAGAGGCTAGCGTTAGTCAAACTAACAGCTAAGTTTTAGAAACGCTTTTATTGATCAAGTACTGGAAATTATACTAATGAAAACTGGAACTGGAATTTATACTGAATGCTTTTATTGATCAAGTACTGGAAATTATATTATAAAAAACACAGTGTAAGATTATTTTTAATTTATAAAACTAAAAATATGCCTATTCTGAGGTACTAAAGCATCTTTATTATGTAAGCTTAATTAAAGCTGTTAATTAATTTGTTATTTATAAAGTAAGTCCACTTATAAACTTTTCGAACTTAAAAGTTATTTCAAGTTATATCGAGAATATTCATCACTGATTTAATGGTATATTTTAAAATTGTTCTTATTTAAAGTTAAAGGTCTGTGATCTAATTAGCTCCTTTTTTAATAAATAAAAAATATTTTTAAATATAATTGTTGTTATTGTTCCAGCTTGAAGTGGCTAAGTAATATTTTTTCAGGTGCTTAAGTTTAATCGATCCGTTGCGGTTACAGCCGCGCCACTTAATGAAATAGAAATTGGCGACCTCTCGAAGACAAGCTTTTAACCCTCACTCGTCCCTCTCGCCCGAGGGGGAATGGTCCGCTCAAGTACTGAGCGAGAGGGACAAAATATATTTATACAAAGTCAAAGACGACCGACGAGTGGGATAGCTGTATTCATTATGAATATAATGCGGTCGCGGCTGTGTCCGTGCGTCTGAACGCGGCGTGTCTGTGTGCGTCGCCTTCTCAACGACGAGGAGAATCAATATTTCATCTTTACGAAGGACGATGCCCAGTTTAGGGTCGACTTAGTATCCACAGATTGACTTCCACTGATAACTAACCACTAATGCCTTTATCTCTCACCTTGCTATGAAATCTTGTTAGCAGTACGTACTATAATTCGAATAGTAACATCGAATAACATTTCTTATCGATATCTTCAACCGAGCAGTAAATAACCAACCGCGTGACGTAATTTGAAAAAAGGAACATAAGTGATGCATAATCGATAACGAGAAGTGAACGTCTCGCGTTGTGGTTGGTTTGCGGTTAAATGGGCGTGGCTTGTGGTTATATTTACGATCCCCATTGGCCGATCACCTGACCTTTGCGGTTAGTCCTGCGGTTTCTAAGATTTTCACCCTGCGGAAAAATAGATAGCGGAAAATATGGGCCGTGATTGGTCGTTGATAATGATTTGTGGTTAACCGCGATAGGCTATTCGTTAAGATCGTAATGGGTGGTAACTGCTGTAATGCAATTAGAAGGATTTGTAATCGGTTTGTTTGGCACGCGTCGCGCCACTCGCTGCGGTCGAGGTGTTGATTCTGATTCGTCGCCGCAAGTTAGTTTTTTTCCCTCTATATAAGTTATTAGGGTTAGGTTAGTTATTATATATTTAAAGCAAATGTTATTGTATGTGATTATATTTAATATATAACTTAATGTATTTTAATATAACCAAAATAAAAAATAGCATCTTATTCTAATTATATTTTGATCACAATTCTAATAAGTTATTCTATAAAAAGCCATATAAATATAATATAAATTAAGAAAAAAAATACTGTGCGCCCTCTCGTGAAACCTCCAGGAACTTTGTTGCCAGTTTTATTTTTAACGAAACGTCTTCAAGTGCGAACCTTTTCGTTTTCTTCGCCTTCTTAAGAAACACTTTAAGAAAGTTCACTTATACGACCCCTCACACTTACACTGAAAGCGAATACACACATGCGTAGAGCATCCAATGGCTGAAAAGCTCCTTATTTCTGAAAGAGCTTAAGTGAGCGCGAGCTTTCTTAACCTGGTAGTTTTCTTCCTTCCTGTAAAGAACTTACGCCATTTTAGCTACTGAGCCGGAAATTTTATGGATTTAGTAACAAATTTCAAAAAGTCTTAAGTGATGTTGGTAGTTATCAAATTTTGAACTCTATGAACAGTATAATAAAATTTACTATAAGTTGTATTTTAACAATAGACGTTTATAATAAGGGTTTTTAGTATCTTTTCTGAATCTTTGTGTGAGTGAACTGTTGATGGAAAATGTTATAAATGTGTGTGTTAGTGGCGCTAATGTGCCCTGCTTGCAAGACAAGCTCACAAGATGGCACTACCAGTATTTTTTTTCAATTATTTTAAAACTAATACTTTACCATGTAAAATAGTAAAATAAAACAGTCGATATAATAATACTGGATATGATTTTTATTTTGGTAATAGTATTATAGTATAAGTATTATTTTATGTACAATTTATAACAGATTGTGTTTTGTTAGATTTACCATATCTCATGTTCCTTAGAATTCCAAGGTATACTGAGAGTACAGGCATTTTGTACAGGCTTCACTATTTTTATTTGCAACAAGTATTTGCTTATAATCACATGGCTTGCCACTTTATTATATAGATATTGAAAATCTAACAATGAGTGCTCTATTTATTTACCGTTATCACTAACTTATAATTAACCGGATCATCTCAATCTAGCATGCCGTTTTTATTTATTTATTAAGTTATAATTTATTTATAATTTAAATCCATAAAGACATAACTTCTCAAACAGATTCTAATTTCACTTACTAATTAACTTAAAATTAAATATTTTTTAAGGTTACATAACAAAGAATAAAGAAGAAATTGAACACCAGACATACCTATATATATGTTTTTTCCTTTTTAGCTTCACGCTTTCCCTGCCATGTGCGAGACATGGCAGGGTAGGCAGAGGGAACTGCAGGAACCATATGAACCTAGTGTTAAGACACTCCGTTGCTTAATCCCTGCTTTCTCCGTCTCCGCTTTCCGCCTTTTTCGAGGCATTGCGTGTTGAGTAGCGGAACTCAACGCCGCGCTCACCAGACATATGTACAGCAAAGTGAGCCTCTGGCTCTGACTCCTAGAGTACTTGGGCATTTTCTATTAGGCATCGGTTTGAATCCTGCTTCGTTCTATTTTTTAATATTTTCTTATAGTTTCTATCCTTAGTGTGGATTAACAATTGAATAATCATAAAGTGACTCATTACTTTTTTTTAGCGTGTTCATGCGCTTTTAAAATATCACGTTTAGGTGTTAAGCTGAAATCGTTACGATATTTCCAGGTTATAGTCTCTTGAAACATAAAAATAACCCAATTTCAAAGTTAACGTAATTAAGAGATATCGAGGTTCAAACTTACGACCATTGCGTTTACAACCACTCGCTGTTCTACTGTGCTACGACGCTCGCTTCGTAGCTTTTTTCTTCTACGAGATTAATTTACACCACTTATGCAGCCTACATTTTCTCGTTTCTATTTAGGGTTGCTTAATTAAGTGAGCGTACAGCGCAACGTTGTACCATGAATGGAAATATTTAATTATCGCCTCGCGCGTAAATTTCCCACGGCTACGATAAAGAATAAACATCGGCATTGTCTTAAACCCTCCTAAGAATTACGGGTTTTAGGGTTGGCATGTTTTATGTATCTATGTAAAATATATTAAAAATACTTTTTTTAGCTGAATTTGCTAAATATTTTATAAATAATAAAGAATTTAAATGTAGTTATTATAGTTATGAGTTCAATTCTCACTGAGAAGAATGTGTTATTTAAATTATTATGATATATTATCATTGTATTTGTATATTACCGGCTATGGCAGTAAAACTTGAGTGATAAAAGAATGGTAAAAAAAGATAAATGAAGCGAAGTGAGTAGTAGCAAGAGAGGTTAGGGAAGACTTCAGTAGATTTTCGAAAATATAATATCGAAGATACTAGAGGAGAGTCACGTAAAAAGCATGAGGACCCTGGTGAGCCTGTATGAAGAGCTAATGAAAGTGGACGAGACGAAAGAGGTGTGCATGGACCGTAACGTTTGGCACTCCGTTTTTTCTACTGCATCGCTGGGGCTAAACTAGTTGTAAGCTTGGTAAGCGTAGTGCAGTTTAGTAAGTAAGTAAATATTGAGATCCATTTGGTAAAGATAAAGTGTTGAATTTAGTTGCGCTACTAAAGTTCAATTTTTCTAAATCGAATAGTAAAAAGTGTGAAATGACCTCATATGATTCTTTAAATTGTTTCTAATGTGTAAAATATTAAGATATTTTATAAGTAAAAATATTAAATCAAAAAGATATTTATTTTGGTTCGCTTACTTTTATATATACAATATAAAAATACTTAAAAAGGTCATTAGAGAGCAACGGGATGTGGATTCAATCCCCAGATAATCGAAATCCAATTCAGACTAATAAAATATTTGCTACATATCTGCTGGAAAGTGGACGTTCTGGGCTACGCGGCGTTCAATTCCACAACTTGACATGCAATATTGCTAGTTTATATTTTTTATAATTTAAAAGGTAATTAGAAAAGTGGCTAACAGTGTCGTGCCGCTCATTTATTCAGAAGAGTTTTGTACGTACAGATAATTGTTATTGAATAGTATGTTAGTCTTTTTAAGTGTCTTTCAAAACATACAGCTATGTTTATTTCTAATAAAGAACTCACTGTCAAATGTCACTGTCATCCAGGTAATTTTTTAATCAACCTTTAAAATTAAAGGAAACTTGAATGTAAAAAGCTGGTAATTATATTTTATAATACATAGAAACACAATTTTTTACAGCAGATTGTGCTTGCGAATAGAGGTTCTTTAAAAAAGTAAAAGTAGGCAGCCCTATTCAAGCAATGTCTCAAGTCGTCGCGGCCGTCCCCAAGGGGCCATTACGCGGTCACCAGCTGATTACCGCCCGCCCTGATTTCAACCCTTCGTGTACCGCTGTATACCTACTTATGTTAACACTTTAATAACAAGGCAAGCATTATTGTGCTTAAAGAAAATTATTTTAATTTTGAATCTTTCGGAAAAAAAGTTCTAGGTACTTATGTTTATCTGAAAAATTACACACATAGCTAGTTCAGTCCAGTTCGATTTTCTGATTTGATCTTATCCTAGCACTTTTCTTGCACTGCAGAACAGTGTCTTCAATTTAGACATAAAGATACAAAATATCTGAACACTAAGTTTTCTCAGACCGCCTTGTTGTTTGCAGAGTTATGAATAAAGTATGAAGCTAAAAAAACCTTATCATCTGTTTCCTTTTGTACCTACGCAGAATGTTTGCACTGCTTACTTAGTACTTATTGAACTGCTTTATCAATTTACTTATAACGAGTACTTTTCTATCATTACGATCATATTTTTTTGTAAATGGGTAGGTAATGGAAGTGTTACAAGTGTTTTAATTTTTTTTTATTTAGTAATATTAAGTCATTTTATATTGTATGTATGTAATTTATGATCATTACAATAGTACTTTTATTTGACATTTAGGTTAAAAAAAATTAAGTAGTGAAGCTGAGCCCAGTGCTCTATCTCACCGCAATAGGGAAACGATAAAGCATGGTTTTGAGTGTTAGTTGTTTTTCGCACTAGGCTATATTCTATATTTAAAAATTATTTTGCGTATGAACTGCAAGTTTCAATGACATGCATGACAAAAGCCACAATATCAACACAAGCAAAGTTGCGGGTGCAAAATAATACTCTGATATCACAATTGATTAAACAGCAATATTGCCACATCTATAGAAGAGCTATACCTTTGTATATGAGTCCTCACCGGTTGTAAATTAAAACGTATGTAGATGCGTCATTTTATATAAATATGCACAGACCAGGCTAATTACGTTCATTAAACTCATTTTCCCGCACAAAGTACTCGTAATGTCAGTGGAGACGGACGGAACGTAGCGTACACGCTTATTGTAATAATTGGCGTTTTCACATAAACAAAAGTACAAAGCATTCTGTAATTAAGGGGTGGATATGAAAGGTCTCGCAATTATGGGTACATTTGTCTACGATTGTCAATGCAATGACTTAGATCTTAAATACGATGGGTATACAATGAAACTGAGGAAGACGAAGGGGTCGTGTTTTTCGTATATCAGTCTGATTCTAATTGCAACTGTTTTCTATTGTACGTGTGTACTTAAAAGGAGATTCTAAATGTACTTGTAATATACGTTAACAGGCAGAACGAGACGAGAAATATATGTAAATATATTTCATATAACTATTATACCTTTACGGAATATTTAAAAATAAAACTTGATTCTAATTTCATGTATATTTTAAATTTTGAGATTTTTTTATATATTTAAAAAGAAAAGAAATTTCAAATAAATCACATTTTGGTAAAAATACCAACAAATAAATAAGTAATAAGTTGAAGCTGATATTTTCTTGATTTTAAGAGTGTAATCCACAGTAAATATAGATTTTTTTAATATGCGCTCATTTAAGAATAACTTCCAAAAATATGTTTATATTACGTAACGACAAAATAGCTGTAAACTGTGTATTTATGTATCTATTAGTAGGTATATTTAGTATTAGTATTACATCCATCCAAGGCGGGGCATTAATATGTACAAAAAGACAAGTTGACCAGATTTTGTGGTAATAAAGTGATATTAAACCCACAGCTTATATTGGCACTGTATCTGTGATCTACGTGTACATGAGCATTGAACATTAATAGGCACAGCACAAACGAAGCAGCACAATTAAGGCGGGTACACACGGTAGGTACGGAACATTTGCCGGTGTCACGTACCGACCTCGCACTTAATTTCGCAAGGGGGCGCGGGGCGATGCGGTTTTAAATTACGCCCGCTCCTGCGCTCCCCTATAGCATCGACAGCCTAGTTACGATACGATGCGATAGTTCAACGTATAAGTTTTAGTTTAATTTGATTTTTTAAGTTGATATTTTTGGATTTATTGTCGAAATATTAGTTTTCTTTTCTGTACTAAATATTGATTTACATACTTATTTAGTTATCACTACAAAGAAATGGAGCATTTCTATGATGAAAAATCATTAATATATTATATTTTTGTGGACAATGTGTTTTTAACTTTTCACTGTCTTAGGTCACCTCGAGAAATCCATATAAATATTACTCTTTTAGTTCTATATAATGAGATAATATCTCTTCATTCTGCATTGGTACTTTAAATATACATATACATACATACATACATACATACATATATCATTAATCATTACTTAATGCGTATTATTTTGCGAGAAAACTAAGAAAGTATTCACTTACCTTACCTTATATACACAAAGAAATGCACGTTATATTTAACAAATTCTTACTATCAATCATCCAGTTTTCATAAAAGAATTCTAATTTCACTCGAATTAAGCAAATCTCTATATTCTTAAGAGAATCTTTTTGCTTTACTACCTGTTTAAAAATTAGACTAATCCTCATAATATTTATTATAAAATTAACGACTTCGGCAAAGGCTGAGAATGTATTTATATTTCTTTTTATTTCTATTTTATTTTACATACTTAACAGAACTTACTTTTTCAGACAAGTAATATTTTACATTATAACTAGAACTTCATAACTAAGATAACATGTATGTTTTCCAATATTTAATTAAGTTATATTTTTCTTTAATTTTTAATTTAGTTATATATTTCTTTTTCACAAATATACACATATAAATGTATAAAATATTATAAACCATGGCCATAAACTTTTTTTTATTTTTATATATAATTTCCGTAATTTAATATATTTCTTCTACATAAAAATTCAAAAGGTAAAATTGTTCTTTAGTGAAATTCCACCTCATCCGAGTCTCATTATACGCTAAAGCTATTTAGACGCCGTATATTACGAGGCAAGCATAAATCTGTGCGGGCGAAGCCAAAATGTTCGTGTATTTAATACTAAAAATCAATAATTAAGCGATATATGTAATTAATACGCTGTGCCCGCGGCGCACGCATACATTATAGAGGAGTGGATGCATGCATTATGAAAATGACGATGATAAGCCCCGTCATTCAGGACCCTACTTATGTATTTTATGTTTGCAAATATGTATGGAGGCTTTAAAAGGCTTTAGTGCATACGTAATTTTCCCACAGATTAAAAATAGTGGATTTTTAATATACTTTTAGGTCTAGATGCGTAGGATTTGAGACTCGCTAGATTATTTATAGTTTTATCTAATTTTTCTTAAAATCATTCAGTCATCTGCAATTATTTCAAATTTTCTGATAATTAAAAATTATGAAAAATATGTAATGAAAAATCAAAAATATAATTATATTACATTTATATAAGCAAACCAATCTAATAGGTTGTATTTACGCACAGCAACTACATTTAAAAATAAAGTAAAATAATGACATAATCCCACTATTAGTAGATCTCGGCAATATGAAGATATATTGTTTTTGTAATTGAAGAGCACTTGTACATATTTTACGTGTCAATATAGCTACATGAAGCTGAAAATGTTTATGTTTGGCTTTTGAATAATCTTAGTAAGTTTAAATAATAATTTTATTCTATAATCATCTCTGTTTCATTCTATTCTCCGTTTCATTCATTCCATTCAACACAACGTCAAACTTTACCTTATCAGAACTGGGATATAATACAACCATATAACCATATATATATATATATATATATATATATATATATATATATATATATATATATATATATATATATATATATATATATATATATATATATATAAGAATTTTTTCCCCAAATATATGTAGTGGGTACTTAGAAAAAATACTTATACTCGGATTGTCTTAATAGAAAATTACTTTCAATTCTGCTATATTTGGTTTCGGTTGCAAGTTAAGTTAAAAATCAAATGGACGGAAATGTTAAAAATAGAAAAATTCCGGTTATGCTAAATTATATCTGAGGGGTGGCAATAATTCCATGACAAGTAATTTTTTTGTCGCGTGTAAGTTCTATTTTTTTATTATACTTATATTAGAGTTAGAGCATTTGTTTTAAAAATTTATCTTATTTCATTGTAGCCTGCACTTGGAGATACATAATTCAAACAGAATCGATGGTGACTGTATATGGTAATGAAAATATCGGTAAAGTGCAAATTGTACTCGCGTGAGAATGGTTACGCACCATTTATATAACTATATACATATGTAATAATCGCACAAATATTTATTCTGTTGTTAGTATTAATTGTTTAGCAGGACCCCTTCACTATATAACATATGTTAACGACCTCGGAAACGCCATCAGGCAATGCGAAATGTACCAATTCGCTGATGATACATGTCTTTTGTCAGCTCATCATGATATAAAAGAAGCAACAAAACAAATACAACACGATTTTAATCAATTGGCGATATGGTCTCATGACGTTGGTCTGGTAATCAATCAAGAAAAAACAAAAGCAATGTACATAAGTTCAAGTCACAACAGATACACTGGAAATATAAAAATTATTGCTCATAGTCATCAATGCTTTCATAAATCATACGTTGATTCCTGCAACTGTTCTTGCATTGACACAGTTAAAAGTCAACGCTATCTTGGAGTCATCATTGATAGTAATTTAAATTGGAAGGGTCATATCAACAGTTTATGCGACAAATTAAGAGCCCTATTAGCTAAATTAACAATAATTAAAACGAAAATTCCCTTTTCAATTTTATTAATGCTATACAGATCTCTTGGTGAATCAATAATATCATACGGACTAAGTAGCTATGGCCTAACCTTTAAAACAAACATCGATCGTATTTACAACCTTCAACTAAGATTATTAAAAACTATTGTACACAAAAAAATTAAAAACCAATTTCGAAACGACCCTAGCCAGTTATTTAATTTCTGCAAAGTAATGCCAATATCTACTAAAATTAAATATTCAATATTATCAGAACAATACTTAAATTCAAAATTACAAATAAAAAAATGTCATAATAAATTTACTAGAAACATTATAAATCAAACTTTGGAGATTCCTAGATATTCAAATTTTTACGGTAAACGAGTTCTGGAATATATTGTTCCTACCTTATTAAATAACTTACCTGGAAATATTAAACAAAAAATAACTCATAAAAATTATAAAACTGTACTTAAAAAATACTTTCTAGATCAACCTGTATAGGACAGCAAAACAGCGTGAAACTTGTTTTTATATAAAAATTAAAATCAAGTTACCCACATATATATGATAAGTTTATTTTGTTATTCGTAGTACAAATCTTCTTTGTGCAAAATATTATAACAGCTGTATTGTGTGTGTTTTGTCTTTTGTAAACTTTTATTATTATTATTATTAACTACTGTTTAAGAATCGTCAGAGCACAGTAAAACCGACTGTGGTTTTTGCTGCACTGATTATATGAAATATTTGTTTTTTTTTTTTTGCTTAGTAAATAAATAAAAAACTGAAAGAATTCATTTGTGTAAATTTGATCTGTATAACTATCGCAGTTCATGCTTTATATCATGTTGTATCTCTCCTGGTGACAACAGGAGTGACGGACGGTCAGACGGACGGATAATTTAGTCTTAGTAAAAACGTCCTGCAGTTGTAGTTTTTACGTATATTGAAAATAATAATTAGAAAATATCGCACAAGAGTATAGTCTACCGTCTACCTGTAAACGCGACGGTTTGTGGGTTCGGTTCCCACTCGGGGAAGATGGATTGTTCTATTTCCATTTTTTTCGCTCTGGAAACTAGACAAAGCGTGGCGTTGATTTCTGCCTCTCAACACGTAATGTCTCAAAATAGGCGGAAAGCAGGGACTAAGCAACGGAGTGTCTTAACACTAGGTTACTACCCTATACAATCGTGCCATGCCCTCCCTCTGCCTACCCTGCCATATACGGGATAAAGCGTGAATACATCAAAAAAATATTACACTAAAAGCCTTCGTTAATATAGCTTTGTTTGAACTTAAGTTAATAGCTATGATAAAACCTCAAAAATATAAAGCTTTACATACATATATAACTAAACGCTTTGCAACTAGCTAGTCGTCAGCGAGAGTGTCAGAAACTGACAAACTTTGACTAAAAAAACAACTTCGACAAGTATGTTTTTACGTGACCTTCAAACTAAGTCTCGTCTAACTTCTCTGACCGCTCACAATTGCTTTTATATTCTCTCGACGTGTCCCAACTATTGGAAGCTACAAATTAGAACATTAGAAATTATATATATATATATATATATATATATATATATATATATATATATATATATATATATATATATATATATATATATATATATATATATATATATATATATATATATATATATATATATATATATATATATATATATATATATATATATATATATATATATATATATATATATATATATATATATATATATATATATATATATATATATATATATATATATATATATATATATATATATATATATATATATATATATATATATATATATATATATATATATATAATATTATATGTAATAAACAAGATTATCGATTAACCAGATGGTTGTATTATATCCCAGTTCTGATAAGGTAAAGTTTGACGTTGTGTTGAAAACGGAGAATAGAATGAAACAGAGATGAATATAGAATAAAATTATTATTTAAACTTAATAAGATTATTCAAAAACCAAACATAAACATTTTCAGCTTGATGTAGCTATATTGACACCTAAAATACGTGCAAGTGTTCTTCAATTACAAAAACAATATATCTTCATGTTGCCGAGATCTACTAATAGTGGGATTATGTCATTATTTTACTTTATTTTTAAATGTAGTTGCCGTGCGTAAATACGACCTATTAGACTGGTTTGCTTATATAAGTGTAATATAATTATAATTTTAATTTTTCATTACATATTTTTCATAATTTTTAATTATCAGTGAAAATTTGAAATAATTGCATATGACTGTATGATATTAAGAAAAATTAGATAAAACTATAAATAATCTAGCGAGTCTCAAATCCTACGCATCTAGACCTAAAAGTATATTAAAAATCCAATATTTTTAATCTGTGGGAAAATTACGTATGCACTAAAGCCTTTTAAAGCCTCCATACATATTTGCAAACATAAAATACATAAGTAGGGTCCTGAATGACGGGGCTTATCATCGTCATTTTCATAATGCATGCATCCACTCCTCTATAATGTATGCGTGCGCCGCGGGCACAGCGTATTAATTACATATATCGCTTAATTATTGATTTTTAGTATTAAATACACGAACATTTTGGCTTCGCCCGCACAGATTTATGCTTGCCTCGTAATATACGGCGTCTAAATAGCTTTAGCGTATAATGAGACTCGGATGAGGTGGAATTTCACTAAAGAACAATTTTACCTTTTGAATTTTTATGTAGAAGAAATATATTAACTGGTTGGAAATTTACTTTTATCGCCATGGTTTATACTATTCTATATATGTTATATAACTAAATTAAAAATTAAAGAAAAATATAATTAAATTGAATATCGGAAAAAAATTAATACGTGTTATCTTATTTACGAAGTTCTAGTTATAATGTAAAATATCACTTGTCTGAAAAAGTAAGTTCTGTTAAGTATGTAAAATAAAATAGAAATAAAAAGAAATATAAATACATTCTCAGCCTTTGCCGAAGTCGTTAATTTTATAATAAATATTATGAGGATTAGTCTAATTTTTAAACAGGTAGTAAAGCAAAAAGATTCTTTTAAGAATATAGAGATTTGCTTAATTCGAGTGAAATTAGAATTCTTTTATGAAAACTGGATGAATGATAGTAAGAATTTGTTAAATATAACGTGCATTTATTTGTGTATATGGTGGGGTTCAACATTTAGAAGGGTAAGTGAATACTTTCTTAGTTTCCTCGCAAAATAATACGCATTAAGTAATGATTAATGATGTATGTATGTATGTATATGTATATTTAAAGTACCAATGCAGAACAAAGAGATATTATCTTACTATATAGAACTAAAAGAATAATATTTATATAGATTTCCCGAGGTGACGTAAGGCAGTGTAGATTTGTATTTATTAAAAACACATTGTCTGTGAATATATATATATATATATATATATATATATATATATATATATATATATATATATATATATATATATATATATATATATATATATATATATATATATATATATATATATATATATATATATATATATATATATATATATATATATATATATATATATATATATATATATATATATATATATATATATCTTTTCAAAAATATAATATATTAATGGTTTCTCATCATAGAAACGCTCCATTTCTTTGTAGTGATAACTAAATAAGTATGTAAATCAATATTTAAATTAATAGTGTATTAAGATATTCATGAGTACAGAAAAGAAAACTATAATATTTCGTCAATAAATCCAAAAATATCAACTTAAAAAATCAAATTGAACTAAAACTTATACGTTGAACTATCGCATCGTATCGTAACTAGGCTGTCGATGCTATAGGGGAGCGCAGGAGCGGGCGTAATTTAAAACCGCATCGCCCCGCGCCCCCTTGCGAAATTAAGTGCGAGGTCGGTACGTGACACCGGCAAATGTTCCGTACCTACCGTGTGTACCCGCCTTAATTGTGCTGCTTCGTTTGTGCTGTGCCTATTAATGTTCAATGCTCATGTACATGTAGATCACAGATACAGTGCCAATATAAGCTGTGGGTTTAATATCACTTTATTACCACAAAATCTGGTCAACTTGTCTTTTTGTACATATTAATGCCCCGCCTTGTATAGATGTAATACTGATATTAAATATACCTACTATTAGATACATATATACACAGTTTACAGCTAATTTGTCGTTACGTAATATAAACATATTTTTGGAAGTTGTTCTTAAATGAGCGCATATTAAAAAAAACCTACATTTACTGTGGATTACACTCTTAAAATCAAGAAAATATCAGCTTCAACTTATTACTTATTTATTTGTTGGTATTTTTACCAAAATGTGTTTTTATTTGAAATTTCTTTTCTTTTTAAATATATAAAAAAATCTCAAAATTTAAAATAAACATGAAATTAGAATCAAGTTTTATTTTTAAATATTCCGTAAAGGTATAATAGTTATATGAAATATATTTACATATATTTCTCGTCTCGTTCTGCCTGTTAACGTATATTATAAGTACATTTAGAATGTCCTTTTAAGTACACATGTACAATAGAAAACAGTTGCAATTAGAATCATCATTGTTTATTACAAATAATTTATATATATATATATATATATATATATATATATATATATATATATATATATATATATATATATATATATATATATATATATATATATATATATATATATATATATATATATATATATATATATATATATATATATATATAATATATATATATATATATATATATATATATATATATATATATATATATATATATATATATATATATATATATATATATATATATATATATATATATATATATATATATATATATATATATATATATATATATATATATATATATATATATATATATATATATATATATAATATATATATATATATATATATATATATATATATATATATATATATATATATATATATATATATATATATATATATATATATATATATATATATATATATATATATATATATATATATATATATATATATATATATATATATATATATATATATATATATATATATATATATATATATATATATATATATATATATATATATATATATATATATATATATATATATATATATATATATATATATATACATATATATATATATATATATATATATATATACATATATATATATATATATATATATATATATATATATATATACATATATATATATATATATATATATATATATATATATATATATATATATATATATATATATATATATATATATATATATATATATATATATATATATATATATATATACATATATATATAAGCATTTTTTGCACAAATATGGTGGGTACTTAGAAAAAATACTTATACTCGGATTGTCTTAATATAAAATTACTTTCAATTCTGCTATATTTGGTTTCGGTTGCATGAAGTTAAGTTAAAAATGAAATGGACGGAAATCTTGAAAATAGTAAAATTCCGGTTATGCTAAATTATATCTGAGGGGTGGCAATAATTCCATGACAAGTCATTTTTTTGTCGCGTGTAAGTTCTATTTTTTTATTATACTTTAATTAGAGTTAGAGCAATTGTTTCAAAGATTTATCTTATTTCATTGTAGCCTGCACTTGGAGATATATAATTCAAACAGAATCGATGATGACTGTATATGGTAATGAAAATATCTGTTACGCACCATTTATATAACTATATACATATGTAATAGTCGCACAAATATTTATTTTATTCTGTTGTTAGTATTAATTGCTTAGCAGCAACTGAAAGAATTCATTTGTGTAAATTTGATCTGCATAACTATCGCAGTTCATGCTTTATATCATGTTGTATCTCTCCTGGTGACAACAGGAGTGACCGACGGCCAGACGGACGGATAATTTAGTCTTAGTAAAAACGTCTTGCAGTTGTAGTTTTTACGTATATTGAAAATAATAATTAGAAAACATCGCACAAGGGTATAATCTACCATCTACCTGTAAACGCGACGGTTTAGGGGTTCGGTTCCCACTCGGAGAAGATGGATTGTTCTATTTCCATTTTTTTCGCTCTGGAAACTAGGCGAAGCGCGTTGATTTCTGCCACTCAACACGTAATGTCTCAAAATAGGTGGAAAGCAGGGACTAAGCAACGGAGTGTCTTAACACTAGGTTACTACCCTACACAATCGTGCCATGCCCTCCCTCTGCCTACCCTGCCATGTACGGGATAAAGCGTGAATACATCAAAAAAATATTACACTAAAAGCCTTCGTTAATATAGTTTTGCTTGAACTTAAGTTAATAGCTATAATAAAACCTCAAAAATATAAAACTTTACATACATATGTAACTAAACGCTTTGCAACTAGCGAGTCGTCAGCGAGAGTGCCAGAAACTGACAAACTTTGACTAAAAAAAACAACTTCGACACGTATGTTTTTACGTGACCTTCAAACGAAGTCTCATCTAACTTCTTAAATCTGTAGCTTCCGATAGTTGGCGCACGTCGAGAGATTTAACCTTTATTTTTAAATCTATATAACCAACTAGACGCAACAATGTTTAAGCGCGCTTTGTTACATGTTGTCTAGATTTCTCCTTAAAAAACGTTGTATAAAAGTATTCTGCTGTAAGTATTATTGTTGTGGCTTCTAGAACCTCGATACTGGTCATCTTACTCTATTTAACAAATTTAATATTACTTCGTGTCAAAAATAATGTTCAAGTACATCACTGCAATTTGATAAGAAAAAGGTAAAATAAAGTCTTAGGAGAACAAACTAACTTTTTACCTTAGTTCACCACATTATCATGGCAAGTAACCGCTGTGACCCACGTAATAGCCAGTCGGTCCCTCACTGCTTCAATATTTTGCTTGTAATAATTATTTACATAATGAGCATATATTTCAGCAAGATAGCTTTGCATTGCCGTTATCTGCCCCGCACAGTGTTGTAGTTTTCGCTCGACGGAGCGCGAAATTATTGATTGTTGTAATTAATTGCAAACACTGACGATAAAATGAGTATCTATAATATGAAAAATAATTATCAAGATAAATGTATCACGTTGGGTAAAGTTGATAACTATGGTTGTTAGTATTTAAAATTTTGAAAGTTTTTTATATAATGAATGCATCTCTCGGAGGACCGTCGTGGCGCAGAGGCGCAACGTCTGCCTGTAACGCGGCTAACGCGACGGTTACTGGGTTCGATCCCCAGTCGGGGAAGATGGATTTTTCTATTTCCATTTTCTTCGCTCTGGCAACTAAGGCAAAGCGCGGCGTTGAGTTCCGCCACTCAACACGCAATGCCTCGAAAAAACGGCGGAAAGTGGGGACGGAGTAAGCAGGGACTAAGTAACGGAGTGTCTTAACACTAGGTTCATATGGTTCCTGCAGTTCCCTCTGCCTACCCT
The DNA here is from genome assembly GCA_037178615.1 of Dione vanillae. NCBI lineage: Eukaryota > Metazoa > Arthropoda > Insecta > Lepidoptera > Nymphalidae > Dione > Dione vanillae. The sequence goes on from JAZFAU010000190.1 coordinate 1,253,181, forward strand.
GCCATGTGCGGGATAAAGCGTGAAGCTAAAAAAAAAAAAAAAAAAAAAAAAAAAAAAAAATGCATCTCTCAACAACTGATCTAGAGTCAGTTAAGTGAAAATGTAAAGATTGAACTCGCATATCAAATTTACTTACTCGGTAGTAAAAACAATAAAATCTTAAAGACGTTGTTATTTTCTTAAAATACAAATGCCAAGATATATAATTTACTTTGAACCTTCTGCACAATTTGTATCCATTGTCTTAGCGCTTATTGAATAGTCCTTAGTCAGCGTTGCCTTACACGGTACGAAGCCTATACTATGTACAGAATATATAATTGTGTTTGGTATTAGAGAATTAGATATGTAGCATGTTAAGTGGCGGAATTTAACGCCGCCTGTCTCGTCATATCAGTGCGAGGAGTTAAAAATAATTTATTTTTCCGACTGAATATTGAACCTCCTCTTTGTTATGAAAAAATATCCTACGGAGCCGCGATATTCTCCAATAATATCAAAACTATAAATTTTTATGTATCAATTGTCGTTATAGTAATATTTAATAATTACTCATAACGTTTCCAAAATTTACTATTGCACTGTCACTTGTAATTTCAGTATAGTATGTACTACATACATGCAGACACGCTTTATGCTTAGAAAATAAGTAAATAATTAAAGTCAAAACAGACTAAATTTATATAATGATATAATGGAATATTACTACATAGTCACTATTTATCTCTAGGTGTAGATACATCAAATAACTTCAGTTCCAATCTGATTGAACGCTACAAAGTATTGCAGCGTAACTCTGATCCGTGCATCCGTCACTGCTGGTGCACTAATCCTCATTAATTACTTCACAATTTTAAATCTCATTATTGTCCAAATCAGCCTGCCATCGATTTTTCCCTCGCAGATGCTGGGTGGGTTTGCATATATTATCGTAGGTAATCAGGTGACATATGGGGATGACAACAATTTTTGATATTAATTTAATAAAGTAGGTACTAAAATAATTTAACTGTTCAATTAAGATGTTCAAAATTTTCAATATATTTTACATGATGTCCTTCAATTTCATAGAGGTTTTTGTTAGATAATCTACAGCTGTTACGATATAATCGCAGATTTAGTTGCTAGGTATTAGTACTTCTAGTCTCATTTAAATTGTCATATAAATAGATAAAAAGACGTAAAATAGTAATTGTATTACAGAAGGTAATTTTTATTAATATACTTTATAATATACACTGTAATGTTAATTTTTTTGGTTATATATTTTTTATAGTCCTGGTAAATTAGATAAATCATGGCCAACGCACTCATTCGTCTGTCCATCGTATCGCATTGGCGCAAATTAATGAGGGTGGTATATTTATTCCAGAGTTTCGTTTGCCAATGTACAAAATATCAATTCGCCGATTGGCATGTGTGCGTGACGTCAGGTGATATGCAAATGTTATGGTTGGTATACACGACGCGCCAATGCTATAGTGGCGGTGCATATTGCACTTGTGTTTGGCCGTTGCTGTTGGCCCATTGTTGGCCCAACATGCAGAGGTAGCATTATGCTCAACTGCAGTAATGAGCTCATTAAAGTTGATATACCTATTGAAGTTGTGGCTTATAACGGCTCAACTATTTAACTGCTGGATTCCGGATCAAGCTATCAAAATGTGACGTGCGTGGTTTAGTGCACTCCGATAAATTGTATTTTGTATTTCTTTTATTTATACTCATAAATATTACTTAGGATAAGTATATACTTGCTGTTGGTAAATATATCACAGCAAGTTGTATTTTTAGACAAGCTGAATGTCCAATCTATATAGAACTTTAGGATGCTTGTGTCTGAAACTTGATTATCTTAAAGATTTTAATAACCATTAACTGGTTTTTTGGTTCAAAATTTTGTTTAGGAGTAAATTAAAAACAAATGTTCTTTAAAATTTATTTATACAAAATGCTACTTGCATTTAACAAAACGTTTAACAATAAGCTGTTTCACAAAATAACCGCTACACAAAATTTATTAATTTCAGACATAATACAAAAAATATATTAAAATTATAAATTTAGACTTAAATTTAATAATATAAATTATAAATTGTATAATTTATCACATAAATTAAAATATTTATGTTATTTCGCCAACATTCCATTATTTCCTTGATTCCAAACAACATTGTTTCACAACCATCATATACTCGAGAGATGTTGAAAAAAATATTACTTAGTTAATAATGACACAATTATAAATAAATATTTTAAATATTAATAATAATTCTTTTTTTAATGTTTAATTATAATACTCATGGCACAAACGTAATATGACAAAATATATAAAGTAAAAAAATTAAATAAATCGCCTAATAACTCGTTTATCTACAATGGACAGACTTCACATAATCAACAGATAATGTATCTTATGCCTAAAGTATACATCTACTCAACTTTAATTGCACAACTATTGCACTTTACAAGATGCATTTACAACAAATTATTCACATTTTATTTACAATTTTTATAAAATTATTATATTTACCTGATTATTTTTTAACAAAATAGAAGCTAATCAAATTATGTTACTCCATAAATTGGAATGGAACAACTGTCAACATGTATGTTGACAGTTGTTCCATGTTGTTATATATATATATATATATATATATATATATATATATATATATATATATATATATATATATATATATATATATATATATATATATATATATATATATATATATATATATATATATATATATATATATATATATATATATATATATATATATATATATATATATATATATATATATATATATATATATATATATATATATATATATATATATATATATATATATATATATATATATATATATATATATATATATATATATATATATATATATATATATATATATATATATATATATATATATATATATATATATATATATATATATATATATATATATATATATATATATATATATATATATATATATATATATATATATATGTTTTAAATTTTTAGATGAGCGAGATTTGGTTTTAAGGAAGTGTTTTAAAAAACTTAGTAAGTAATAGTAACAAAATATAAGTATAAATTATTAAGGAAAAATATATACGAAAACTTGTTTATTTTTTATACTCGATTATCCCGATATTCATTAACCTTTATATCCTCCCATATTCTTACGATTACAAATAATCCGGTTAAAATAATTGGGATTTTTCTGTATTAAATTGTAATAATGTTAAACAAAATCGAAACAAAATATTAATATAATTCGATTTCTACCTTTAACTTCGACTTTTTAAACAGGTTTAACAATAAATATTTTATAATGTAAATTATATTGCACTTTACGTAGTTAGCGAAAATCATACTCTTCCATATTAAATCGAATACAAGAAGATACTTATTGTTATTAAATATGACATTTGTTACTTCGAATATAATATCGATTTACTTCGTTACTCGTATCATTAAAAGGACGGGAGCGATTTTTATAAATCATGATGTAGGTACTTATGACTGAATCCATTCTAATTACATCAATCCATACGATTCCTAACCAACAGTTACATTATTTCGTTGCAATGTTCAACTTATACATTTAATACTTCAAAATCTTGGTGTAACGTCTGCTTAATGTTAGACTAGATTTTTCTTGATGGTAAGGTAATACCTATAGTACGAAATGGTGCTTATTAAGATCCCTTATTTCGACGACAAGCTGAAAAAGTACAATATTTCACTATCAACAAAATACAGTTCACATTTTTATAGTATTGCGTACACATATCAACATAATATACATCAACGTGAAATGGAACTGGCTTTTATTTTGCATAAAAAGCGCCTATTTAAGGGACGCTAACAAACACGCTCGCTAGACTGTAATATTTTCTGTTTATTAGAACATTCAATACGGCCGCCACACTGTGTTGCTGTCTGGTTGGGGATTACCTCGTTGTCCGAGACTATTAACCCTGCCGTCTTCCCCCCGCGCCGCGGCCGCCGCACACGAATTCCCTGCCCCTAACAACAGGTCCCCTTGCCCGTGACTGCCGTGCTGACGATGATTGTTTGTCGTTGATGAAATCTGATCCATCATCGTCTGCAATTCGCTGTGATGATTTTGCGTAGAGTGGATAGAGTTAGAATGTAACGGATGGAAGTTATGAGTTTGGTTAGCAGCCGTATACAACTGACTGTACAACAAGCTGGCAGGCAATACCGGATATAAGGAGTTATTGCAATTGCTGTTATACGATGAATTCTGAGATCCCATTAGTGAAGGGAAATTAGAGCTATTTGAATGATTATGGCCAATGTTTGTTGTAGTATTTGATGTTAAGAGGTCGTCTTGCACTGGAGACTCTGGCTGAGAACTGTTGTCACTTAGCGACCTGGGACCCGTTGATAAGCTGTAGTCCGTGTTGTTATTGTATCGAGGAAGGAGGCTCCCATGATGCGACGGAGACGACCCGACGAGTCCAGATAGCTGTTGGTCCAGATCAACACCCGTCGTGTCCGGCAGAACTGCACAAACAGATATTTCTAATTTAGCCGCTGTCAATTGTTTATATTGTTTTACCATGTCCATATTTTTCGTGATGCGTTCATGCGTGCAAGCATCGGTAAACAATATATTACCTATATCGGACGTCCGAGCCGTTGTAAATAATAATGAGAGCCAGTTTAATGTCCGCTGTGTTATACGAACAGTTTCAAGGAGGATGTCAGTCGTAAACCACGCTGGTGTATTTAATTTCACCATACTGGTTGGATAATTTATGGCTTATAATACCCTAAACAATACTGTCCTGCCGTCTATTACGTGTAGTTATACGTCTATATAAAAACTTTCTGTGCTAAATGAAATTGTCAAACATACATAGATATATATTACACTTGCAGCAATGAAGCCCTTACCCGTGTTATTCGTAAAATCTTGCGTAGGTGTTTGATCAGGAACAGTCCCAGCAAAGCCCAGTGCAGGAGTATTGAATTGTGTTGCGGCTGGCGCAGCACAAGACGGCAGGTAGGCCGGGTATGCTCCCGCACCACCGTAACCCCAATGCGAATTACTCGAACTAAGTCCAAACTGACTCATATCTGCAAATGATTCTCAATTAAAAACTGCTCATTTTGTTTGCTATTATATTTACAATATTAAAATGATAAATAAAACGTACATATAGTAATAAAAGAACGTTTTCAAAAGACCCCTATTAAAATTCCTTTGCCAATTTTCAACAAGAATCAATGACAAAGCTACACGCTCACAGCTACAAAAGCCTAAACAAAACACAGATAAAAAATTCATTCCGAACACTGAATAAAGTTGAAAATAATACCAGCACCACTTATAAAGATATCGAGAGTGGACAAAATGAACGCTGTAGCGAAGGCAGCTCGCACGTTGCATCCACTTTATTTTTTCCGGAGTATTACAGGCTTTTATTTTTCGGTATCACGGTTCCGTTTTTGGCCGACGATCGGCGGACTCGGTTTTTATAGGATACGCGTTCGCCGCGCCGCGTCGATTTGTGAATGTTTTTTTCCCATTTTGAGCCGCTCGAGTTGTTTTGGGCCGATCGTGGATTTTAGCGGGCTCGATGCACGCTTGTTCGATTGGGTTCGCAGTCAGCTTTCATCTGGATTTTTTTTCGGCGGCTGATTGAATCCGCGCTTTAGTGAACGTAGTTTAGCGTATCGCCGCGCGGTTTGGTGACTCATTCACTTTTGAGCAATCACACGCGTTATGAGGTTTTGAATGCGGTTTGCATTTAGAAGGAAACCAAATTCGGTTTGATGTTTTGTTAAATGTATGGTTTACTTACTTTGACATGAGGTGATGGGTGGCATCCGGAATCCTCCAAGCGGGTCCGGCGGGAAAGGAAATGGTCTCTGCCCAAACGCGAAGTGGAACTGCTGTTGCTGCCCTAGGAGAGACAACACTACATCAGTACGATACTAGCTGTTCTCGATATAAAGCATAACAGTCATGTAACTATTACCTGCATGTGCAAATTAAATTTGTACTTAATTAAATATTATAAAGAGTAATTTGTTTTATGCTATTTTTAAGTTTTATTTTACTTTTAGCATAAGTTCTTTGCGAATTCTGTATTATAATAAATATTATTATTAGTATTGTTTCAGCTTTTCCTGCCTTTTTTGACATAAAGTAGGAAAAATAATGGGAAACTAGGGTAAGAGTAAAATTTTTCCATCAATCCGTTCAATTTTCGTGACGTTTGTCTTAAAAAATAAGCAAAAAAGATAAGTTAATTATAATCACTTCTCCGAGTTAAGATTGAATTCCACATATTTCGTTTACAGTCAAACCAAGGCCGGTCTTTTATAACTAAGATAAATAACACAGAAGTTATTGTAATAAATAACGTTTCTAACTATTCACCGTATATTTAACACTTTGTAAGGCGGTAGGACTAATTTTACTTCTACATTCCACGTACATTCATCATGTACCTCCTAAAAATTACTGCTAAACATATAAATGCTACATAGTACTAGGCATTGCAATAGAATTTAATTAAGTTGATAAGTAAAAAAATGATAATTGAGTAATAAATGACGGCAGTTACACTGTCACTCGATCAACAGCTACTAAAATTTTCCATCTTACTTTCTCTAATACGCTTAATTTCTTCTTTCGTTACTCGTTTTTTGTATAAAAACTATTTAGTGTTGAGTGAATGTTCCAATTTCAACAATTTTCAAATCACAATTTAATCACGTAAATATTTTTCGCAGTAAAAATGGCTTTGACGAGAATATAGCTCTAAAATATTTCTCGATACAATATTCACCAATCAGATGAAAAAGACATGATAATAATAGTAACAAACATGATAAGGTTTTATCCGGATTAGACAAATCAATAAGTGTGGCATCTTGCACTATACGCCTATAATTTGTAGTAATAAAAAAAATGATAGAGGTATTTACAGGAATGTTTAAGTTAATAAAACGTTGTGAAATATTATGCTTTCCTTTGCTTCGAGTAAAATGTACTAGCAGCTGGCGGATAAAGTGACTTGGATTTAAGGCAATTCAATGTGCAACTGATTTTTATGCATTATGTAACAATAAAGAAAAACTCGAGTTTGTAAAGTGAACTGTGCTGTGTTCATTATAGGAAAGAAATATGTCTAATAATGTTGTTGGACGAAAAGGAATTTTAATATTTGTAGTATTATTTTAAAAAATGGACTTTTAAAAAGAAGTAAAATTAAAAAATGTATTTAAAAAAATACAATAATTTAATTATTAAGATTCAAGTTATATAATCAATAATAACAAACACAATATTTATATGTTTTGTATAATATGTATTGTTAGCAAAAATAATCTTACAGAGCACGAGCATGTATATAGCCTTCATGCGCCTATTTGAATATGTTTCAGGAGCGTGCCTTCTCATACATTAATCTTAACTTAATATTGATGAAAAAAGAAAGCAAATAATAATGTAAAAAAGGGTACTCATTAATTAAAATATGTGTATTTCTTGCAGTTTACACGACAATATATTAACAGAGAAAACATACACGAGGTTCAGCATTCCAGCTTGTGATTCTGAACTTCCGAATTACATTACAAACCAATCGTCAATCCTAATCAACAAGCTTGACAGTTGACAGTTGAGTCTATATATCTATAACGTTCAACAACGAAATCGTTTAGTACGAGGGGTGATCATTAAATTGATCAATCTATCAATTTAAACAGTTTTCTCCAATGTACATTGAAATCTAAAAAGGAATAGAGAAATAGATTTACAAATTTTACCAAAATTTTAAGCAAAAAGTTGCTCTCTCATATTACAAATGTCAAAACTTTGTAGCGATTACGTTTTACACTGTTCAACATTTACAGGTACTTCTTAATACAACGTTTTCGTATCTTATAAGAAAATATAGCTTTTCATTGTATATATACAGTGTATATGGTATACAGTGGCACACAGTATGGTAGACACAGAGAACTTAGTGTTAAAACATCTCATTTCACGCCTTTAATATAATGTTTTTTGAGAAGCGGACCTCAACGTTAATTAATTCTCCCTGTATGTGAATCAAATCCAATACCGATAAATAGTTATAATTGTCCCGCTAAAGCATAAGAATAATGAAATATGAAATAATTAGAAAAATGTAATAATGAGATGTCACCGAACAAAAGAAAGAAAAGCTTGAAACGATAAGCTCCTTTTATATATAGTATTATATAGTATATATAAATTTTTGAACACTTTGGTATCTATCTAATCAATTATTCCAACTAAAACTGTTAAGTATTGAGCGCCTTATAGATGTCATTGTGTCATAGACTATTTTTTTATCTAATTTTTATATTTGAATTGTTTTTATTTTCTTCCCTTTAGTGAGACGAAGTCATACTATTATACGTAATACGAACACGAATTAAAATGAGTAATTTCAAAAGTTTTAAGGAATTAATACTTTAAGGAGGTTTTCTATTCGAATTCTGTGTTTTAGTTACGCGGTTTTAAATGCATGGTCCATCTCAAAATTACTGATTCTTGTTTTGTTTAAAGAATAGCTTCACGCTTTATACCAGCAGGGTAGGCAGAGGGAACTGCAAGAAATATAACAATAATATGAAGCTAGTGTTAAGACACTCCGTTGCTTATTTCCTGCTTTCTCCGTCTCCACTTTCCGCCTTTATCGAGGCATTGCGTGTTGAGTGGCTGAACTCAACGCCGCGCTTTGCCTAGTTTCCAGAGCAAAGAAAATGGAAAAAAAGAAAATCCATCTTCTCCGAGTGGGAATCGAATCCACAAACCGTCGCGTTTACAGGCAGAGGCTTACGCCACGACGGCCCTCAGGATTATACTTCCAATTATTTTAATAAAATTTGATAAGCATTTATGGGAAAGAAAGCAATAATAATTAAAATATATAGTTTTTCTATATCAAGACTACTTACTTTATATTGTAAAAGATTTTGTAATAATAAAACTAAAGTTAAACTTAAAATTTTAAGTGTAAAAGTGAGTGCTCGAGTGAGTGAATTATTTGTGAGTTAAGAGAATATATTTAGGTATTTTAAATAAAACAATTTAACCGGATTTATCGCGTATATTATCATTTTTTAGTGAAACCCGACGTTTCGAACACTTTGCAGTAGTCCGTGGTCACGGGTAGACGGGTAGACGGGTAGAGTCTACCCGTGACCACGGACTACTGCAAAGTGTTCGAAACGTCGGGTTTCACTAAAAAATGATAATATACGCGATAAATCCGGTTAAATTGTTTTATTTAAAATGTATAAAAATCGCGAAAATCAAAGAACTTATTATATTTAGGTATATTACTAGTAGATCCAAGAAAAACGTATATTCGAAAAAAGCATACCTAAAGCGCTACAAAAATCCAAAATATAAATAAACAAAACAAAAAAATATTTTAAAAAATCCATATTCATATATGTAGTAGATATATGTCAATGCATATAGTATAAAATTATAAACATAGAACGATTAGAAACGGGATGATATATATATATATAAGCGCATTAACTGTACACTACATTAAATTGACAAAATGCACACATTCGAAAACGATTTGAGTCCACGCACACATGCCACGTTCCCGCGTTAAAGATTCAATGTATAAATCAACGGCGCAACAATTACACACTTTCATGGCAAGTTGGAATTAGAAACTGTCATTTGCACCGTTCGAGGGGTTACGTGGTAGAGGGGGGGTGGGGGTGTTACATGGAGGGAAAAATAGGGTGCCAGCAAGGGCTACTGGACCTGATTAAAGGATTACACAGGGGTGGCGTCCGGTCTAGTTAGATTTATAATGCCAAGTATTTCAACTTGTTAGTCTTGGTTTAGTGGACGTCAAGCGATAAAAGTACATAACATGTCTATGGCGAAACTCTCGCGGTGCAAAAATTTAGATATATTTATATATTTCTTAAATTTAATAATTGTAATACTAAGAATATATTCCACTTTATATTTGTATATAGGTAACTATACTACATACGTGTGAACAAGACAATTAAGTTGTAGGAAAAGTAAACACACGTCCGCGGGTGGTCTGCTGCGCCGGCGCATCCGAAATAGCCAAGCTTTAAGAAAAACATAGTTTATAGTCCACCCGATTATTAAATGTAGGCGGCTACTGTGCAGTAAGACCATAAACCGAGCCACCCACCCGGTTTGAGTAAAAATAGTTACATAGGGAGATGTAGTGTACCATCGCTTACATGTTTTGTTCTACCGTTAGTATTATTTTCAAAAGATTGTTTAGGTTTAAATTTAAATATGGATAAGCAATAAAACATTGTAATTTTATTTTTAATTTAAACTAAGTTTAGTTTTAAAATTTAAAGGCTAACCATAAGATTAATCTTAATAAGCCTTTTACAAAATAGGACAAAATAATAGAGGTGTATATATATTTATAGGTATTGATAGCTACGCGCAATCCACGTACCATTCAGAAGGAATCTTTCAAGCCATTAATATGCCCGCATCTTCATATGGATGTGGAACTCGTCGGAACTTAGAATTAAATAATTTATCGCCGTGGAGGCTGGCATAATAAATCAATATGCAGGGCATGCACACACGGGGTGTACCTCACCCCTCCCCTCGACACCCGACCCCCGGCCCTTTCTTGACTAATTAATTAAACAACCGATTCATTACATCCTTCCTTTGTACCCTCACATTCGTCTCGTGAAGGGGTACAGACAGCAGATCCTTTACATTTTTCAATGTGGATAGTTCGAATAGCATGTTAGTTGAATTAGATGATTAGATTCTAAATTTTAAAGTATTTTAAAATTTTATTTGAAATTACATACAATACCTTTAATTAAAAATAAAACACCTTTACTTATGTAAAGGTAATGTACATAATTCACTTATTTTGACACTGAACAATAAGATTAATTAAAAAATATGTTTATATTTAATCATTGTTACGTTATCGTAAAGATTAAATTTTATCTTAAATTTTCCCGTCTTCTTAGAATCAGTGTTATTCATGTGCATCAAACTCAACATTATAATCTCCCTTAACAATATTTGCACAATGCTATATATTATTATGGCTTTTCCATGTTATTATGGTTTTCATTTCCATAACTCACGGTTAATATGACTTATTATTAAGAAATAATTGTAATTGTGAAAAAGTATTAACATAAATAACATATAAAACTTTTAGGTAAATTATATATGTTTGATTTATATTGAGATCTACCAAATCGAGTTTCCAATCCCAAAATAAATCGTCAGAGGCTCTGTTTTTAGAAATTAATCAACATCTAACCGTTTAGTTAGAAGGAACGACGCGTATTAATCGAGCATTACGTGTGATTCGAGTAGTCCTTGTCCCTTCATTTGTTACCGTCACCTAGCTACAAACTATTTAAATTGCTTCCACCGATACTAAGTCGTGAGCTTACATTGTAGTAGGTATACATATATATTACATAAAAACATACGTGATATACGTGGTAATATAGTACTGATTTAATATACATAATGATATGTCATGTTGTGCGTTCAAATAGTATATATATATATATATATATATATATATATATATATATATATATATATATATATATATATATATATATATATATATATATATATATATATATATATATATATATATATATATATATATATATATATATATATATATATATATATATATATATATATATATATATATATATATATATATATATATATATATATATATATATATATATATATATATATATATATATATATATATATATATATATATATATATATATATATATATATATATATATATATATATATATATATATATATATATATATATATATATATATATATATATATATATATATATATATATATATATATATATATATATATATATATATATATATATATATATATAAAATTTTCCTTCATATTGGATGAAAATAAGTTCCAACATATGTGGTAAGTCAACGTATCAGATGTTATTGATATAACTTATTAAGGACAAAAATAAAAAAAAACAGTAAAATAATCTTATATAAATAATTTTACTTCTATCCTATATAGTACGTACTCAGCAGGTATTCCAAGAATTATTTATAAATTATCTTCATTAAGTGAGCTTGTTCAAATGTTTTGCGGTTACCTTTGTTTGTTCAGAAGTTTAGAAATTTCGAAACATTTAAGTATAGTTTTATTTTCGTTTCTAAAGGCTTGTATGTAGGTATGTTCTATAAGTTTTATTAAGTACTAAGTTATATTATAATATAGAAAAGTATATATACTTGAAGTGTGTATCTCAGGAACCATCAGTCGATTGGACACATATTATATATGTATTTCTATATAATGTATTATATTTTTATATATTTGTATATATATATATATATATATATATATATATATATATATATATATATATATATATATATATATATATATATATATATATATATATTAAAAAATATTTAATATATATGTATTATATTATTTTTTTTGTCACATAGTTTTTTCATTTTTTTAACATTTGCACTGTCCTATCTTATCCACTTCCACTGGCTGGAAGGGATTTCGTTCAGAAATTAGCCTAACTTTGTAACCTATAATTCATACTTGTATTTTTAAGTACATTAAAAAATATTTTCTCTTATAACGTCATTTGCTTAAATAATCATCTTCTTAAAATGTACATGGGTACAATTTACACATAAATAATAGTGTTTATGTGAATAATCATATAACTATTGGTTATTTATTCCCAATGCGGGTAAAGTAGCAGGTAAAATTTAGTATATATCATTTTACTTAATATCAATTTATACACGCTTTGTGTAAAATAATAACTTTATAAAATTTTCTACAATAAAAACTAATTAAAATGATATCTATAGTATAGTATGGGTTATTTAAGTATGAATATAACAATTTAAACCTTTACAAATATATAGTTGTTTTTTTTATACTAACTGGTTTTAGATCGTGGTTCTCGAGGGCCGTCGACAGTCACTTTGATCGCCTTGTTGTAAGTGGTTACTTGCGGCGGCGTAGTTGATATCGTTATCGTCAAAGTGAAGGATTTACCTGTAACAATGTCGATTTAGTTAAATTGTGATGTTATAGGGTATAATAAATAAGAAATAACATAAGAAAATTATTAAAATATGTTATTTTAAATATAATATAACTGAATAAATAAAATTATACTGCATTTAAAAAAATAATGTTGGAATTAATATATTACAAAATATTTTTTCTGTAATTCTATTTTCTGAGAGTGAAGAATATATGAAAATAGTACCCTAAGAATAAGTTCTCACTGACTTCAATATAAAAATACGTTAAAGAGGCTTAAATAATAATAAAGAATTTACAGGTTCTTAATCTTAACCATATAAAAATATAAATGAATTAGTAAATTGATATATTATATAAGTAAATATATATATATATATATATATATATATATATATATATATATATATATATATATATATATATATATATATATATATATATATATATATATATATATATATATATATATATATATATATATATATATATATATATATATATATATATATATATATATATATATATATATATATACATATATATATATATATACATATATATATATATACATATATATATACATATATATATATATATATATATATATATATATATATATATATATATATATATATATATATATATATATATATATATATATATATATATATATATATATATATATATATATATATATATATATATATATATATATATATATATATATATATATATATATATATATATATATATATATATATATATATATATAAGTAAATATATATATTTCTTCTTTACACTTAAATACATAGATTGTGATCTGGTGATAATTTTTCATTTACATTACAGCGAATTGCGTAGTTAATTTAAAAGGAATAAAAAGTAGGTAAGTTACGACGTAATGCAACTATGAATTCGATCAAGTTGTAAAATATTTGTACAAACTTTTTACTCGCAATGAGTGGAAGCAATAAATTCAATCTGTGGTCGCTACTCTTTTCGCTTGCGTCCACTTTTTGTAGTTGAATTTTGATGACTTGTTCGGAAAGTTAAAAATTTATTGCAGGTTTGTTTTCAATTTTTGCATATCGATTGGAATTCCAGTTACAGTTACGGCACTCCGCCAGTCACTTGTTTCATGTGTACATATAAAATAGCTACAAGCCGAAACTGAATCCCAGTAACGTTCGTGTAATAAATTAAATTACACATGGCAATGGGATCAAAACAGCAATAACCGAACTATCAAAATACCAAACAAATAAGCACTCGAAACGAAATGACATTTCAAAGTGGAGAGCATAAAAGAGCAACTCATCCAACATATCAGCGCGCGTCACAAACAACAGGCAGACCACTTCATCACGGCGTAACGCCGGCAATAAAAAAAACATTTCCATCTACGGAAAAACCACAGTTAATATTAAATGACCGTCAGTCAAAGCTGTATTGTGGAGCGCTTTGGCTCGCTGCGGGATGCAACCAATACCGATTTTCTGATTTTTCCACCCACGGGAGCGGGGTGGTGGCGGGTGGGCCAGAGTGACATGTAATGGGCCTGAAGCGGCCGCTCGCTACACGCGAAAAACTGAAAAAATCCTCATTCATACGTGATTTCATGTGTAGGCTACTTTCTGCGGGCACGGTGTGTGCTCGTTAAAAATGGAGGTCGGACATGAACCGGCTTGTTGCGGCCGTAGCAGTTTATTAATGCGGCTCGAGAGGCGCTCACGTCGTTAACACTTATGGGAATACTCGTGTTCCACGTCATGATATTTGTTGCGTTCAAGATGGATTGTATAAATGATTTTATGCGTTATTATGTGAATAAAATTACTTGTTTAAATATTATACTTGTTTATTATAGTGAAAATAATCATACGATAAAACCCTTAGTGGACTTATAATTCGGTCAAGTTAAAACGAAGACTTAACTCTAATTCTTTTAAATTTTAAGTGCAATTATACAAAAACGAAACAAACTGAATATTAATATGGTAGTTTAAAAGGCAATTATAAATAAAACCTGAAAAGTCCCCATTATTCTCGTGTATTGAAAAAAAACCTTTCAAGATTATACGTCAAAAAATGAGTTGATTGTGATTTTCAGTAAAATTGTAAATTTATCATCAAAATACCTGAAACAAAACTTGTATAACATAAAATATCTATTAAGTACATTACAAGTACAGTAAATAAATACTAACACTTTTTTCCTACGAGCCACCGTTTCAGGGATATACACATACAAAAAGTTGTAACAGTCGTAATCGTCATAAGATGCAATAGTACGCTTTTATATTCATCTCTTGGGTCGTTATATTATATTGTATAGGTTAAAATATTGTTCTGCCGATCATTGTAACTTGCACGTAAAATATAAAATAAACCTATCTATCAGGTATAGGTATATAGTAAAAGGTACATACCTATCCAGAACATCAGGTGAAAAGAAAATCAGTGTATTAGTTTATACGAAAGTGAGACAATATTTGTCTTGTAATCAATTGTGTGCGTGGCCAGGGCCTTAAAAATCAAAAGAAAAAACAGATACAGTTAGCTTGTCTTCCTCTAACCTCCGCTGCTGCTACTAATATCTTCTTCAGGTATATTATCAAGTTCAAGTGTGGCTTGGTTATCTGAAAGACATATCAGACTATTGTTGGAAGTTAGTAAACAATGATTTGGAACTAGTTCCAAGTTTGCTTCCACTTGTGCTAGAAAAATTTCTTAACTAAATGTGGTGCTAAATAGGGTTGTAGAAAGTGAGACTGTTCTGTTCTCTTGCGTGTAGAAGTTGCCAAGGCAAGTCATGCCCTAAAGTTAAATCACCAATAGTTGATGATTGTTATTGGATGAATTTACTACGAAGATGAAGCAGAAGAAGAAGAATAAGGACAAAATCGAGAAAAAGAATTCGAAACTTGAGCCTCAAATGCATTAACGTCTCTCCTGTTTATATAAACATCGCTTTTTTGCTAAGATTCATTATTCGAATAATTATATTTTATTTGAGTAGGCTTGATAGGGAAATCACGTAAAAAATAATACGCTAAGTACGCTACTTCATGGGTTTCCATGAAGTCTTGTGTGCCTTTTATGAAGATCACAACTGTTACATTTTTTGCACCGCTCTATCTCCAAAGTGGTTAATCGTAGGTAAAAATATTTATTATATATAATTTTAACTGAATATATTAATAAAAAAAATCTGACAAAACGACGAAACGTTCTGTTTTGCTGAAAATTGAAAAAATATTAATTTCTTTGACATTAGACCTTCAATACAATTTTTTCCAAAAGGGAATGATGAGGAAGGTTCTGCTTATAATTCTATTTTGAACAATTGTACCAATATACAGCTTGTTGCGATTTTATGTACCACCAAATGCCTAATTTGACCGGACTATTACTTAGTGTAGTAACACTTACATGACAAAATAAATAGACATACAATGTTAAATCTATGGTTGATCACATTCAAGGATCTAAGCTTAGTAAATTTTATCCTCTCTTCATAGGTATACTAAGAATATTCGTTTATCAGTTCATTTTATTTTGGAATAGTTATAAAATTTAATTTGAAAGATTTTATTTGAAAACATCTGTGTAACAAATCCGCAAAGTTGTAAAGCAATCCATGTACAAGAAATAATTATTATGTTTACGGTGGTAAAGAATCTAGTTTATAATCAGATACCACTGTATCTTATTGTAAACTAGAAGATTTTGTTTGCTCCCCTCTGGAATTCTCTAAGTAAACAAAATTATGACATACTGGACATAAATTACATCGATAACTATTTAAAGAACATTAAAAAAATATTTTACGGTACTCTTCGTCTTAGTGGAAGAGAAAAGATAATGTATAAAACTTTATATTTTACATTATCGACGTAACTTAGATATTTGTGTGTTTAGTATTGAAACTCGATGACTTCTTTCATATAAGCTTTCGTGCAAGTTTCTATGGTATATTTTAAAATCATATTATTACTATGAAAATAGATAAATAGTTTATTATATACTCAGTAATCCTTATTGTTTGTAAATTATAATGTAATCATTAAAAGTAGCATGTGTCGTATTTGCAAATACTAACGTGAACACTTACTACTGATTAACATTACATATACTTGATTTTAAAAATGAGGACGCAAAATGGCAAAACCTTTACAAAGTTGTCTAGAAATGTAAATGCCATTCAATTAAATAATTATTTTATGTTGTAAGCGTCAATTAAAAACTTTAAATGCTACAAGGTGTTAGTCACGCAGAACGGTAAACTTTTTGAAAAGTTGTCTAGTACTGAATGAATATAAGAATACTAATCAAATGTGAGTGGCACTCCAACATCCAATGGTTCCGTAATAATTATATGATCACAGAAATCAATGAAATCACAAAATCCTTAAAATACAATTATAATAATATAATAATATGCACCAATTACATATATAATGAACTAAATGTATGGATATGCTTTTGTCTTATGATATATCTATGAATTTTCAGTATTCGAAATTTTTCCATTGCTTAGTTATCATTAATTTGTTTCTAAATTGCATATATTTACAAAAAACATTATGTTGATAAATGTAAAATCAATTATTACGGAATACAACTCTATGATATTATTAAATATTATTATTTCGTTTTTTCCGGTTGAACAGAAACATTGTGTCACTTACCTACTAGTTATTATACCCTAACCTACCTTTCTTTTTTAATTTGCTATTCCTTTTTCCCATAGGTTACCTGGCAGATATTGCTACTTGAGCAATAAGACTTTACTTATGTACTTTTTTACAATAGTATTTTTGTGTTTTCTTTAGTTATTATTATTGCTTACTTTTTTCTGTTATATTGCTTATTTTTGTTATATAGTCTGGGCAGAATCTAGGCTATAATTGATTTTGAATATTGGGACACCTAATGGAGAGCATAGTAGTTGAAATGAAGCAATGAAATGCTGCCATAAGAAAAATAGCTTAGCATGATTTCTCATTGACATAGTAAATCTGACGAAAATTTAATAAGAATTATAACATGCCTGACGTGAAACCAAAACAAGATAGCTAATTTTTATATTAAATCGGTAAATGAAAATCAGGTGACAAGGAGGTCCACGGTTAAGGAGTTGGTAAGGCTATTAGCTCATATTTTTGAATGCGTTGGCTTAG
This sequence comes from Dione vanillae, assembly GCA_037178615.1. Lineage (NCBI taxonomy): Eukaryota > Metazoa > Arthropoda > Insecta > Lepidoptera > Nymphalidae > Dione > Dione vanillae. Next base: position 1,271,503 of record JAZFAU010000190.1, read on the forward strand.
CAGTTTCATTTTCTCTCTGCCTTTAGAGGGGTGAGAGATCTGGTTATTGATATAAATTTCAACTCGATAACTCCTCAGTCAGATGGAAATCCTTCTTAAATTTTACTTTCTGAGATAAACCATTAAAAATTATTGAGTTAAAATCGTATTTAATGAGTAACAAATTAACTATTCAAGTAAGTAATTATCTAACAAAGTTTTATTTTCAAATGTCAATTACCTACAGTTAAGTTATTAATAATAGAAAAACTCGTGTTCAAGCAATGTTTTTGGACGTAACTATAATAATTTCTATAAAAACTTAGTAATCAAAGAAAATTAACAACAAAAAGCCAAAAATCGTTCAATTAAAGGATTATTATATCAAAACTTCACAATTGAAGTGTTAATTAAACACTTCCAACCAAGATATTAGGACAAGAACTCACGCAAAACGGCAAGATTTCACCAATCTTCGCAAACTTGTCTAACAGTTATTAAAAAATCAAAACAAATAGCTAACACGAGACAAGTGATGGGGTCGTGCCAGTCGCGGCTCGCCACGGGGCCACGGAGTCTAAATAAATAACCTCTACTTAATGTACCGGCGCACGACACGCTTTACGAGCTCACAATTTCCTCACACACCCCCTTGTGACACGCTAAATGATAGACGTTTTATTTTTCCAGATTGATTTATCGTGTTAGCCTGTGTTGCGTACGTTTTGGTTGGTTACAATACGATTAAAATATTGCGAAAATCATATTTTGCGATTGCTAAAAAGTTTTATTGGTCACAATATATAGAAAATAATTTAAAAATGCGTAAATATTATATATATTTTTATTATAGCATTGCACAGTCACATGAAACGTGATAGTAATGAAATTAAGAAGATAAGATGCTTGAGTTATGCCAACATTGATTTTATATGCAAAGATGGAGTGTATGCTTACACTGGTAATGTGCCGGGTCGTTATCCAAACGTTTTATATAGATCTAAATATTTGGGTAAAAATCCATAAAAAATCCAGCTCTAAATTTCTTATCGAATTGATTTTCGGTGATCGTAAATTTGTTAGTTTATCTGACAAGAAGAATAGTTTACGGTTGTATATGTTAACTATATGTGCCCGCGGCTCCATTCGCGGTCTTTAAATGTATTACGCACATTTAATTTTTTAGTGTTATGCCCGAGATAGTGTCTTAGTAATTCATAACATTTACCTACACAGTCTTTATAAAGCTACGTACTAAATACTAATATTTTGGTTAGGTTTGATTAATGTTACTTATTTAAATTATTATGATAAAGGAATTATTATGACAAACTGTGTTTGAGATTTTTATATTATTTTTTGTTATATAGATAAATCATTATAAAATAAATTATTTTTATTATGTCGTGGAATGGTATACATATTTTTAATATAGTATATTTCATAATCCGCTACAACAAAGTAAAGTAAGATTTTGATTACCTATTTATGCAACTGAGGGATGATTCTTCTCGTTATGATTCTTTAAACAGGTAATCGTCACAGAACGAAGACCAGAAAAGCTTAAAAGTATTCACGTAAATAGTTTTAATTTTCATCAATTTAGATTTAAAACTTTCGGAGTTTCATAGAATCTTACTTCCCTTTTCCACCCCCGTTGAAGCAGAATTTCCAAAAATCCTTATTGCGTCATTCTTAATTTCTAACTAAATAGCCAAATATGAATTTTAATCGAATTAGCTTCAAAACTGACGGAGTTTTATACAATCTTACTCCCCCCCCCCCCTTTTTTACTCCCTTAAAGAGCGAATTTTCAAAAGAAGGATAGCCTATATGTAAACGAGGACTAATACCTTTATAACAAAAAGATTCGTCAGAATCCGTTTGTTTTTTAAAATATTTAATGTACAAACACGATTTTTTTACTGTTTTATTACATATACAGATGATTTATTATGTAAACAAAAATACCGTTACGGAAAGGCAAGGTGAGGTAAATGCTTAATAGCGATTTAAATAACCAATATTACCCGAAAAGAACGAACGAACGAACGAACTAACATCACTTGAGAGATAGCTTGAACGGATTTTTTTTTATTTCAATGGTGGTCAGAATAAAAGCTACTACCTTATTTTAACATGCAAGAGTTTAACAATGAATACAAAATAATTCCATTTTATTAGAGTTATCATTACAGTACCTAATGAAAATTAATAAAGTAAAAGATATCGTTCGCTCTATTTGACGTACACATGTGATCATCTTATTGATTCTAAGTGGAAAAGTTACAAATAAATAAATAGATACGTATAGTCCTAATTTTTCTTTTAGTTTAGATATCCGTGGATACGAATACGGAAATCTAACATAGTTTACACAACTTTACCTTATTTAGATTTACTTAAAGAAACTTAGGCCTAAGCGAAATATGTACGATAAATATATAAAAAAGTGTTAAATACTAAAATATTTACCAGTCGCTGGCTTCATATACAAAATGGAGAGATGAGTGAGATCTACTCAAAGCTCTGAAGCTGAGCTTTTTGGAAATCGTCTTGGTGAGATAATTACATAGTACTAATACCATAGCTGAGCTTAATCTAAAGCAAATTTTTATAAGTTGAATTTAATAAGGAACCATCCTGAATACAATTAATAACCTGTCTGTTGGATAATATTGTATCATAGAAATTTCTATACGACAGTTAATGGTACAGTTGGTGCTATATGCGGGAGGCTTACGTTCGAAAGTGGACGGAAATATGTGGAGAGAGAAATAATTTTATAATCAAGATGGTTTCTAGCGACTGTGTAACGTGTTACTTATACGTGAAAATCATAAAAAATAGAATATCATTTTATTAGAATAGGTAATCACAAATAACTATACAGTAATAAAGTTAGTAGTTATGCCAACTTTGGCTTTATATGCAAAGAAGGAGTTTATGCTTACACTGGTAATATGCCGAATTTGTCATTTTACTTGGTTTGGTATTATAATGATAATTGTATGCAAGATATCATTTTTTTTGTAGCTTCACGCTTTATCCGGCACATGGCAGGGTAAGCAGAGTGAACCGCAGGAAACGTGGGAATCTAGTGTTAAGAAACTCCGTTGCTTAGTCCCTGCTTTCTCCGTCCCCGCTTTCCGCCTTTTTCGAGGCATTTCGTGTTGAGTGGCGGAACTCAACGCCGCGCTTTGCCTAGGTTACCAGAGCGAAGAAAATGGAAATAGAAAAATATCTTCCCCGACTGGGAATCCAACCCAGAAACCGTCGCGTTACAGGCCGACGTTGCGCCTCTGCGCCACGACGATCCTCTATATAATTGCCATAACTAAAAAGTTTTAGTATAAAAAGAAAACTTATTCAAATTTTAATCATTCATTGATTTTTGTCTGCCTATTTTGCTTTCAGACACATTATAAAATACCAACATACAAAAACTATATAATACAGCGACAAACTTTAATAACACGAAAATTCATTTATTAATATTTTATAAGTGAAACAAAGTCAATTTACAATTTAATTGTAAAATCAACGCTACATATGGCACAATTAGGAACTAAACTGTACAAGCACGCTTAGTGCGCCACTCGCGACTACGACTAGAGCACAGTTATCATCTCCTTTGGAAATGTTTAGATGGATACACCTTTATGTTATATCATTTAAATAGTATATTATTAATATTGTATTAGGACTATTAGGCACCGAGGCACAGTGTCTTATTGTAACCACGATAGCTTATGTTCTAACTCGGGGAGAAAGAATTTTTTTCTTCGCTCTGATAATAAGACAACTAGCGCAGTTAACAGGCAATGTCTCGAAAGACGGAAAGCGAGTAACACTGTCTTAACACTAAGTTAAGTCTGTCTACTCTTCTATGTAGCAAGTAAAATGTTTAGGACGCACTTATTTTAGTGCAGTGAAATTCTGTAGATTTTATTCCTGACACTTTTGTAACACATTAATATGCTAATGCATGTTTATAGAACCGTTGTATAAAATTTGACAGGAACTGTCAATCAATACCTATGCAGATACAAAAACCTGTTGTTTAAATATACTTTTAAATTTTTACCACACGGTAATGGAATTTAGAAGGTAATTTCAATTTACTAAATTTGATATAGAATTAAATGGAAGGATTCAATGTTTAAACATCTTTTATAGCCATAGACTTTTAGAACAATTCTTACATTGCGACATAAGATCTAACCGACCCGTATCCATATTATGACATCGCCCTCTCCGACTACACAGACGACATTTCCTAATAGCTAGATGCAATCCAATTTGACACCTGTCAAATACACTCCTTGCCGTGTCAGTCGCGGCGATTACGACGATGTCGGACGTAACGACGTGCTAATGCTTTCGAGCACGCTAATTGACTGAATTAATATGCTGATGTAAGCTTAGGTGTTGTCTTCTCGATAGATTTAATTACGCTAGAATCGTTTGACTCTACTATATTATATGAATATATGAATAACGAATTTATAAAACCGACGCAAAATGGTATATGTTGTGTTCACGCAACAAATGGTACCGTTAAAACAATCAATCTGCCTTTCTAATACATGATGTGGAGTGTGAACCGACGTGACACCACAATGCATAGTTATGTAACTTGTGGGCCGCTTAGTTAGCGCAACTACCCCGAAACCGAGGCAACCATAAATGAAATGGTAGTTTTCCGCGGCTAACCGGGCGCGGGCGGGTCGGCTAGCCGGGCGCCGGGCCGCTGCGGCCGCGTTATGGTTGACAAGGGCCTGTACCGGCGCAACCGCGTGCGTGCCACAATCTACACGATGTTTGCGTGTTCCCACCGCTCTGAGCCTCCACCGCTCAAGCACGCTCTCTACTTTCAAATTTAAAGTCTACACCCGCTGCCACATAAGTTTTATTGGCAATTTGAAAAACTTTTATCGTCTCAAACAATGAATATAGTAGAACTAACATGTTTTCTCAACTCCGGTTAATAATCGCGCAATATAATTCCGAGTTCGTAAAACGGGATGCAACGGTAATCAAAGCGAGGCCAGCGCACCACAATATATTCGCATAAAGAATTCTTCAAAGGAAAAATTTTATTCAAATGGCTGTGTGACCGCAAGCGTGGCCCCGCCTTCGCGGAAGACGTTGCTTTTCCGACCTTTTCCATTGGTTGGCGCGCGGAAGGCGGGCCGTCTTCTTCTTCGAGACCAACTTTTCATTTGCACAACTCTGAAATATTACCGGATTAAAACACTGCGAAACTTCTCGATGTGGTTTTCGATTCGTTTTTATTTTGTTTCTTGAATTTTCCATTACCTCTATTACCATTAATACCTATACAGACAGTATAAGTGATGTTACTCTTAAGTCGTTAAAGAATTACGGCTCTGTAATAAATTATTTTTGTTCTTTGTATTTTTGTCTCAGAATTGGTTAAGTATGCACTTACTAAGTAATATCGTGTATTTTATATAAATATAGTTAGAATATTGTTTTACTGGTTTCCTTTTAGAAATGCCGTAACACTTTAATAATTACTTAAATTGAATATACAAGTAAAAACAAAATGTATATTTATATAATGCGGAATGTGTTGATAAATTTAAGATAATTCAATAAATTAATTGGTTAATTTCGTAAGAGGATATTATTATTAGATATTTAAAAATGACATTTAAAAGATTTTCTATGGAAATACATTTTTTGTTAATATATTTTTAGTGCAACTAGCCTAGTAAGTTAGTTACATAACTCTGGTACTCTTGCGAATCAAACAAATATTCGACAAAAAAATTAAGATCGTGATTACATATAAATAATTAGATCATATGACTTGTCACTTTGTCACTTTTTAGCAATGTCATTGTCATATCATATATATAATAAGTAAAGAAATTTCCATTTACATGTTTTTTGTAGATTGATAGTTAAGACAAAGAAGGGTGTTAGATTTTGCCACATAGCATACAATGTGTTAATATTGCGCGTAATGTCCACATAGAGCACTTGGATCTAGGGATAAGTGCTTATGCTGCAAGCGTTTTGTTCATTTTTTTTTCTAAATAATTTTACATATCACTATGTTATATCTCAAGTGTCTATATTAATAATATTTATGACACGTTTTAGTATGATATATAAGTTAGTTGAGTTATGTAAGGTATCAAACTTCTTTTGTTATTTCATTAATTATCTCGTGAAGGGTGATGAAATGTATTCTGAAGGGTAGGGTAATGAAATATTATAAAGGCATATATTAATTCATTATTTTTTTTGTTTAGGATAATCCATTAAGCAAGTCTATTGAGCAAGATTTTATTTTACTTTACAATGTGGTAGTCGTTTCAATCTAATCCACTGTACTCACACAGTTAAATTTACCCCGAGCACTCAAAATGTGTTACAGACTCAGTTATTTAAATTTGTGCACAAAAAGATACTAAAACAGGTACAAAAACATATTGAGACAATTTGTACAAGGGGAGACATCGGTTGACTTTCGAAAACACAGTATCGAAAATACTGGAAGAAGGTCACGTAAAAAGCATGAGAACTCCCCAGAGAGCATGTATGAAGAGGTTAATGTCAGTGGACGAGGCGAAAGAGGTATGCAGGGATCGCAAAGTTTGGCGCTCCGTTCTTTCTGACTACCCCACTATGGAAAGAACGTGAAGTTATGTAGGTATGTATGTTCAATAAACGAAATATATAACGAACACATTATTTATTTTAGTATATATTTAGATTATATACCGTTAGGACCGTTGTGGCGCAGGGGCGTAACGTCTTCCTGCAAACGCGAAGGTTTATGAGTTTGATTCCCACTCGGGAAAGATGGATTTTTTTCATTTCCATTTTCTTCGCTCTGGCAAGAAGGCAAAACGCGGCGTTGAGTTGTGCCACGCAACACACAATGCCTTGAAAAAGGCGGCGAGCAGGGAACAGTGTCTTAGCACTAAGTTCCCACTGTTCCTGCGGTTGCCTCTGCCTATCATGCTATGCGCGGGATAAAGCGTGAAGTTACAAAAAAATATATAGATACATCGAGAAATTTTTGTATATTAAAATAGTTATTAAATTTACAAATAAATCAAATGTATAATATTTTCTGAAACAGTGAGTTATCTATAATGGGATATTTGAAAATTACAAAATTAATAGAAAGAATAATTTTAAACAAATATCTAATATATTATACTCATAAACACATTGACTCAGTAACATGATAAAATATAATAAATTATCTACAACTTTTGTTTTCGGCGCGAACCCTGTGCTTATAGTCTTAAAGATATTAACATGTCAGCGCACGTGGCGACCCGCAAAAGGGCTCGTCCCCTATCAGAAGGATTCAATGTAAGACCGACGTTTCTGTAGCCTTCATCTCAGCTGATTTCTAGAGATCAATGACGAAGAGGTTAACGATTAAAACTATTTTTTTAATTTGACGTAATATAAAAACGTACATTTTTCAATAAACGAAATATATAATGAACATATTATTTATTATATTATATATTTAGTTTATATACCGTTAGGACCGTTGTGGCGCAGGGGCGTAGCTTCTTCCTGCAAACGCGAAGGTTTGTGGGTTTGATTCCCACTCGGGAAAGATGTCCTTATGTAGTGTCTAAAAGGATAAAGCTACATACAAAAAGAAAGAAAAGACTTCTCTAACAGAAGAAATTCAATAAAACATCCTTTGTCATTGATAAATATACATAATAAAAATAGGAAACTTATAAGCACAGGACAGCAGGGTAGGCACGTGCGTCATATTGCGTTCCGAATTTTTCAGCATATTGCGTGTTGAGTGGTGAAATTTAACGCCACGTTTTGTCTTTCCAGAGTGGGGAAATGAAAACAATTTATTCTCTCGTGGGGATCGGACTCACAATATCGCAATTATAGTCACACGCACTAAGACAACAGCGCCACGCGACGGCTAAGAGTGATAAATTAATGACATTACTAATAAAATTTACACACTTTATCATTTTTAAATTATATAGTATTCGTATTTTTTTCTGAAATATTTGTGAGAAATATCATTTTTTAACTTTGGTACTTCTAATTTGTATATATTTTTCTTATTTTTTTATATTTTTCTTATTGTTTATGACGCTGCTAGCGTTTCATGTACCTAATTTATTTAAAATGTCTCACATTTCATACTAAGAGTACCTACACAGGAGTATTTTATTTGATTACCTTGAACTTATTAAATTTATTTTTTATTTGTCCATAGATAATAATATAAACGCGGATAATTTTAATGTAATTGTGAAAATATATGTAGTCTGTATATTTTTAAAAAAAAAAAAAAAAACAAAAAAATAATTGTGTGTTTTGTGTAGATTTCGATGTAAACAAATAATATAATCCTCATATAGCAGTCGGTTTCCACTCAAATTTTCTAGACTTTGATTACTGTGTTGAGTCACACAATGTCGAGGGCGACCAAATGAAATAAATCATTCTCGCCACGTGGGAATCAAACACATAACCACCACGTTTATGTTCAGACACTATACCGCTGTGGGATAACGACCTTTATTGAATTAATAGTATATTTTGTTATTGTTTTAACGTGATTAGTATTATTGTAATGACATAGTAATATAATTTGAAAGTATATTTAATTTACATGTAAATAAGATATATAAGATATGACGCAGAGGAATAACTGTACGCGAAGGTTTAGATTTCCATTGCTAGTACCCCTATAATCCCCATTATAGATTACTCGTACTCTACTGACTCTACTCTCGTACTCGCACTCAGTTCTTCAAACTAAAACGTTATATCTTAAACATAAGCTAAAAATGGAGAACAGTTCCAGAGAACTGTTGTCCATTTTTGGTAAAATTTTTAATGTGAGAACTGATCTCACATTGAAGAATTTAACAAAAAAGTCAAGAAACGTGGTATTTTAATATATTTTTATAAATATCAAGTAACATTTACGCTAGCCCAACTCCCACCAATTCTCCGATTACGAAACCTAAATCGTGATACCTCAACACATATGCTCATACATTAAGCACAGTTACATTAAGCAAGCTTAACCTATTAGTTATTTATCCATTAGACAGGACTACACGACCTAATGCTTACACGTCATGTGACAGTCGCTTTGTGCATTATCTAGTTATCCGCAAAATCACGTTGGGTCACACGAAGCAGTGGTGACGCGTCATAAAGAACCTTATATTGAGCAAAATTAAAAATAACAGCATAATTCTAAATAAAATAGAGAAGAATAAACTGCTTCTCCTTCTTCTTTATTTATGGCGTTTCGAGTGCTAGTTAAGCGTTTTGCCAAAGAAGAGTATAAAAGTATTTAATGTAAATTGACTTGTACCAAATATATTAATCAATTACGACCAGGTCATATAAGAATATGAAAGGTTGATTGTTCTAAATTAATCTTGTTAGCGGCACGAAAATGTTTTAAGGATCTTTACAAAACATATTTACGACTTCATTGTATTGGAGAGGTATGTATTTATTAAAAGGAATCACACCATAACTTTATACTGTTAATAATATTTCAAACTTTTTTCATTTTAAATAGAGGGCAAATTATTACAAGATACGACGATAAGCGTCGCGTAATGATTTAACTATATGACTATATATAATGGTTACACTATACCATAAAGCTATGGTTAAACATTACGCGACGGTTACACGTTTGGACTTTATATTGTCTAACTGGTACCAATTGTGGTTCGGTTCTCACTAAGAATAATAAATTGTCGAGTTTAGCCCATTTTGGTAAGGCAATATGACGACGACCTATCACTCTACACACAATACTCTTAATTCTCAGAAAATCTAGAATCATAACGGAACATTTGATTGTGAATTTCTGAGGTAATCGACTAGCCAGGAGAAAATCTATAGAACAGGCACAGGCACTGTTGATATACTTTCTTTAGATTTTCTTCTGGCTAGTAGTAAATAAAGTCGAAATTCTTCTGATGTTGGCATCAAGGTGCATTTATGTACATATGTCTGTGTAAAAATAATTCTAAGCAATGTATACTAATATATATTAATAACCGTTGGTAAATAGTGCAATTGTTTTAGTTTCTAGTCCTTTGAACTAATTGTTAGTCAAATACAATTTGCAATAAAATTGATAAGAAGTTACACAGACATACTATTAGTTAAGACAGCTACTGTATTTCAAAAACAATATAAAGAGATCCATTATAGACGGCTAAAAGTAATACCTACTATAATTATTGTTTTTTTTTATATTTCAAGTTTTTTTTTATTTTAACATGTTATATATATACATTTTAATACAGTATTTCTTTTAAGGCAAATTACTAGAAATTTAACAGATAACTAGAAATATGCCGACTACGACTGGCTGACTAACCAACTCGCCAGCAAGTCAGTTGTAAAGAAGCCGAATAGCCTGCCGACTAATTAATCATTATAATCATTTGAAAAATATAAATAGCTGAAAAATTCTATGATTGATGACTATAATAAAAGCGAAAATGGTATCAGAGAAAGAAAACTGAAATTTTATACAAAAAAAAACGTTATCATTACGTTTTTTTTTTATTTTTTGAGTTTTCATCATCGATTAGTTTTCTTTCTGAATTGATTACTAAAGATAAAGTTATTTTTTTTTAAATTTCGAAGATCTACTACTTATTTTAAATAAATAAAATAATGTTAATTTTATATAAACAAAGTATGACGCTGAATAGTCGGCGCTATAGACCGACTATTGTCGACTACTATAGTAGCCGACTAATCGCAACTAATCGTAACTCAAAAAAATAGTCCGTAGGTCTGTAATATAAGAATCAATTTAAAAGAAAAAAATCTCATATGCCATAAGAAATCGCAATGGTAATCACCAATTAACTATATCAATAGCTTTTAAAAGATAATGAAATAACCTTACGGACTTATAGACAAATTGTTCTTAAAGTTTATCCTTAAAAACTTTTCTGTTCCGTGAAAATCTTAAGAAAGGGCGGGTGGTGAGGGCGGTTATGTTAGCCATCCCGCCCTATTTGACATTCACAAACTTCTTAAGTACCTTGGAAAAAGTTGCGATCTCTTCTCGTCGTCACGAGTTTTACCCTACTTTGTAACTTCCTCAAAACATTTGAATGTTTTATTTACGTTTGCAATGTTTTGGTAAAGAGTTAGCTGCAAATTATCATTGTGTTTGATTTAATTTGATATGCAAGCTTTTAAACAATAAAATACTAAGTAAGGTTTATATGATATACTTTTTAGGTTACACATTCATAATCAAATGTTTAAAGTATACTATAAGCTGTATAAATAATTTTTAAGTCGTTACTTACGATATTTTGTATTTTTAGCATAATAATTAGCTTCAAACCTAATTTTCGGTAAATTGATTAATTGGCTTGGGCTTTTTGTCGTGTATACTTATCGTGTAACAATAACTGCACCTTCAGCACTCACCGCGACCACTACGGCCGACGAATCGTAGGTCATTGAATTTAGCAACTTGGTTCTTCATCACCGCCGAGCTGTTTCGCAGTTCAGCACAGCAGTTTTCATCGTTGCCGGCCCGAACTGTCACCAGCGTTCCATCCCCGACGTCACCCAGAGCTACCACTTTGAATGCAACAGGCAAAGTCTTGTTCGATCGCCAATGCGGGGGCAGGACCGTACAGACGAAATGCGGACTGCCTGTCCTCACGAGCTCCCCAGGATGTTCAGAGAGGAAGTCCCCCAGCGTCCTCTCTGCGAGGATGTCCGACGTCATCTTCGTGTAGGTCTCGTGGAGAAGAGTGGAGCTGGTGTCGGGCGACACGGCACCACTCGACGCGCCCGTCAGGTGCATCCTCGAGACGCGCGCGCGCTGCGTGCTGCACATAGAGTCCACCGTGTCCGCACCTGCTACATCGCACTTCGCACTCCACACTGGTCACATCCACGGGAACGAAGACACCTCGCCCGCTGTCATCATCGTGCACTGCCGCTGCTCCTTCCCGGAGGACCCTCCGAGGTGCGACACGTTGCTAGGAAACGAGCGCGTGGTCACTAGATACGGTGACGTCACGCGGCCTTGCCACACTTTTTTTCCGGTGAATGAAAGGTTCGGCGGCGAGCGGGCGGCACGCGAGGGGCCGATTTTTTCCGGTACGAAGGGGTGTCTCCCCTACGCGCGGCGAAAAAACTTTTCACTAGTTTCAATGACGGCGGCACTTTTTGCGCTCGGTATTTACGATTGTACGCACGTGCCTTTCGCTTTCGACGCGGACTGTATTTTGTTAATTGGCACTGAAAGTTTAATCAAATTTGATTTGGGTATCTCGTGTGTGTTGTGTGATGTGGTGTGTACGCGAGTGCGTGCGTCGTGGCGCGCGGTCGAGATGCGACTCAGCGTGTAGTAGTAGTCGTGCAGGCTGCGGTGTCCGCGTCCGCTCGTCGACTTCGGACAAAGTTTCGCGGGCGAGTCGGTGCTCTGGCGGTGGCGAGAGGCGGCGACGACGCGGGCGCGGCGCGGCGGCGGCGGGCGGCGGCGGGCGGCGGAGCGCACTTTGCGGTCGGGGTGGGTTGGGTTTAAAGCCGCCGAAGGATAAAACATACAAATAAACACGTGTTCGCGCCGGCGCGAGCGAGAGGTGCGCCCGTTGCGGTGGAGCAAGCGGGATGGCGGCCTCTCTTGCGGCATTTAGCAGCCGCTCTGCTTGCCGGCACTCGTCTGGCCGCTGTCGACGTTGCCGTCGTTGCCGTTTCTACGTTACATTTGAAAATTACAAGAATATAGTTTATTCATTGATGAATGTGTGATCAGTGTTGTGATCTGTTAAGTAAATAATGCCAATGCTATATTAAAGAAGAAAAAGGCTTCTTTATTTATTTTATTGTTATGAAATCCAGTAGTTTTGAATTGTTTACATTATCAAAACATACACGCTTTTTAAAATGGAATATTGACTATAAAGTTTTTTGAGATTTATCTACTTAAATTACATAAGAAATATTTAGTAAAAGTACTCAAGTCATAAACTATTATCTTTTCTGCAATTTAATTACTGTTATTCATAGTTCATTATAATACAATGTGAGCGATGGTAGTTGTAGTAGACTGACTTGTGACATTTTATCTTACTAATGATTGATATTAGACAAACCTATACTTTTATTTATTTAGAGAAATGTATACGATAGGAATTCGTATTCGTATCTCCACGCTTTTGGTTTTAAATAGTTAACAGAGATTACTTAATATTACGATAATCCGATCTTTGAATTTGGTTTGCTGAAATAAAGTCTAGTCAGAGCCGGGAAGGTGAAGAAATTATTATAATTCGATAGTTAAACTAAAATCATTGTGTTCACACGGTCGACTTTGCCGCGACGGCATATTTCCCTCCTCCCTCCCAAAATAAATGTATAATTAAATAATTTTATTCAAAATAGTATGTAAATATATTTTGTGTTGTTAACATTTTTTAATTGTTGAATAATACAATATACTGTTTCAAGCCAGCATTTTTTTATATTTCTATGAAATAATTACGATATTTTATTTTTTAAATATCAAATTATTCCTTTCAAGAAATCATTTCATAATAAAAATACAAATTTTTTGTAGCTTCACGCTTTATTCGCACATGGCAGGGTAGGCAGAGGGAACTGGAGGGACTGTGGGAACCTAGTGTTAAGACACTCCGTTGCTTAGTCCCTGCTTTCGCTTTCTCCGTCCCTGCTTTCCGCCTTTTTCGAGGCAAAACATAAATTTATAATCCATTGTTTTTCATTTCCTATACTTAGACTATGATTGTAACTATCGTTTAATAATGACACTATTATTTTTCCCCCTACCAGTCTAACCTAATTGGCACAGTTCATCGGTAATGTGGCTTGACGAGTATAGGAAGGGACAAGGTAGCTCCACTTAATGAAGCCTGTTACGCGTCGGGACGCCGACTATCTTCTATCTGATTACGGTATAGTCTAGGGTTAGCCTTTTGAACCTTGATACAATTAAAAGTTAAATTTAATTAACAAAACCTTCGAGATTTTCTCAAACAAATTTTTAGTAAAGAAGTTTTTTTTAGAAAATAGGTATATTAAATAATTAAATTTTGAGTGCTTAAAATTTTATTAAATACATGTATATAAACTTTTTTTACTTTTTTGATTAAGTTTTTGTTTTATCATCTACTTAATTACAATCGCATGACAAATAAATTTAAAAGTATTATAATACCAAGTTTTTGATTCACACGAATCTCACGAAGGCATAGACAGTCCATTTCGGACCCCTTCTAGCCTTCCTCAGTCGTCGAAACTAGGATATTCCAGCTACAGAAATGTCTTCTCTAAGCCCTTAGCATTAAGGCTTATAATTTTCCGTATCTATGTCAAATCTCACCCAATTCATTTCGCGTCATGTACCTCCTGATAGCCATTAGTGCCGTTCAATGCAGCTGTCACTTTCACAAGCACTCTGACTCAGACTTCAGTAGATACAAGATCTAGAATACTCGAAATTACTGTTTGGAATATATTCTGCTACGATAACTTCATTTTAGTGACTTTTTGTTTTATATGTATGGAAGTATTTTAAGTCATAAAATAATGTGGGTAATAGATTAGGACAACGTCTGAGTGTAAGGACGATGGTAGTAGGTTCAATCTTCACCAGGACCTATAAATTATATTTATTTCCTTTAACATATACTCTAGCACGTCAAAGCGGGTCGTTGAATATACTTTACCAAAGAGTTTTTAATAGAGAATGAAATATTTTATTCAAGGTTCTTTTTTTCTGAACTCTGAATATAGCCCGGTATTTACTAAATATATAAGAAATAATCGCTGTGATCTATTTGATGAGTTTATATAATATATTCTGTATATATTCACATATGTGAAAAGTATAGCTTTTAAAGTATCAATTATCGTAGAAGGATTTCTCTAGTAAATTCCGTATAAATTTAATTAATCAGTCACATTACACTGCAATCATAAATAAAAATGTATTATCGAGAAAAAAGGACGTGAGTTTAAAGCAGAGACGACCTCAAAGCTACTAAAGTATAATAAAGGTATGCAGATCAGTCGGTCCGCTTCGCAAATATTGGAGCGCCCTTACAACACAAAATCAAGCTGTCCAAACCTTTTATTTAAGTCCGTGCACACAGAGGGCGCATTGTTTGCGAGGGTCGAGGGATAGTTCAACAACCCTTTGCTGACCAGAGGCAAGATTCTGTGAGCCATTAGAAATTGTATTATCCTCTCGTTGAACCGAAATACATACTTTGCACCGACAATGATTTGCTTAAAATATAGGTATAATTTAACGCTTTAAACATTTGTTATGTGATCAAAATATTGTTTTTTATTATTTTAATTAAAAGTATCGTAATTTACGAGTTTACGATATGCTTTTATTATTTTATTATAAACATAATAGCAAAATTATAGTACTTTTGCTAATTCAAACAACTCACCCAAAAACCAACTCAAAGTAGCTTCAATAGAGAATAATTACAAAAATGAATCCTTCGGTCCCAGGAGGTTTTAATTTTGAATTGTTTTCACATGGGTACCGATACCAACAAGATATTGATACAACAGTAAACACTTGTACATGAGTCAACGCTTTTTCAGGTTTAAAATGTTCTTCAAAAACCAGGGTAGGCAGAGAGAACCTTATCAGGGCATTTCTTTCCGTTTCTCCCTCCAAATTCGAGATAGAACGCATAGGTGTCACCTTTCCAGAGCAATGAAATAAAAATAATTTAAATATTCTAGTGTCATTCTTTTAAACTAATATTCTAGAATATAAAATTATTCGCTCTGGCGGCTAGTCAAAGCGCGGCGTTGAGTTTTGCCACTCAACACGCAATGCCCTTAAAAGCCGAAAAGCATTGAATGGTGTGCCTAAACACTACGTTCTGACAGTTCATGTGGTCCCTCTACGAGCCTCTACTACGAACGCCATAAAGCGTGAAGCTAAAACAAAATTCTATTATAATTCACTCTAGTGGGTATACATTATCCAAACTATTACACAATTAGTCTCTATAAGTGTAATCTGAAGATTATTCTAATAAGATCTGGTTAAAATGTAAGTCAATTTATGTAAATTATTTTACTAAGATCTGATTAGAGATAGAATATTCCGAATCTAGATTTCAGTAAAGTATAAGGTCGATGTAAGCTGAACACTGTGCGGGATAAGCAGCATTTAGCCGCCAGATTGCAATAAACATAGCGTACTGGACGCGTTGCCCACTGTTACGCCATACGTATCAGAGCACTGGGAATGGTAAAGAGACGCCTTAAAGTACATAACAGAAGAAAAACTTGTATCAAAAAATCCTCTTTTTATTATATGTTTTTTTAAAATAGAAATAAATTAAATCTCTCAAAAATTAATTTAATCTATAAAAAATCGATAAAATTTATCATTATTATTATAATTGAAAGTGAATATTTTGTATTTAGATTTTTATCAAAAAATAAGCACATAATATCTAAACAACATCATGATTTAATATAATTAATATATCGACCAAAATATCGTTTAGTAACCGAAATATTATACTAAAGTCGACTCAACACATTCCAGAGAAATGCAAGGTCCCAGTCGGTCAGGCCGTCCGTCGCCCTCGTTAGAGGAGCTCAAATTAATGCAGGCTATTCTCTGCCTGACGCCCAGTTGTTCTTAAATCTAATTGCCAGCCACCACGCACGGACTGATTAATCGGACTACCTCTATAATGTTGCTTTGACTATAATATACGGTGGCCATTTGGATTGTGAGGTATACAAGGAAACTTGAATTTAATCTTCGGTACTGCCTTATTGTGTTTGGTATTGTTTGTGTTTATGTTAAATATTGTGTTATTTTTTAAATAAGTGAATTGATTTGTGTTGTAATAATCTTTATAAGAAAACATTTTTGCTAAGACGTTTCTCCGAACGTTTTAGAGAGCCTTCTTTAGTTTTATGTTTGCCAAGATTCGTAATTTCGTAGATTTAAAAAAAGTGATTTGTATTTTACTTTGATTTTCGCGATTTTTATACATTTTAAATAAAACAATTGAAACGGTTTTATCGCGTATATTGACATTTTTTGTGAAACCTGACGTTTCGAACACTTTGCAGTAGTCCGTGGTCACGGGTAGACTGAGGCAGTATTCGTCTGTCATTTGATTAAATCAAATTTTTTAATTATTAGGTATATCAAACTACCGCCGTCGGTTCCTGAGTTGCCTCGCGTACTGCCTTAGACTTCTGCAGAATGAGCTGACTGTATCCTGCCCACTGGTGTGGTGTGTTGAGGATTTTAAAATTTTTATAAGTGGATGAAATTTTTATGAAATGGTAGAAAGCTTCCAACCGTCTTCTCTATTGAAATTAGGATATTTTTGTATTTTAATATCCTCGCAGGTCATTCTAGGAATATATTTATTTTCCCTAGCGAGTATATGAGATTTATCAAACCTGATGTAATTGTTAGGCTTCTTTATGGAGTGCTCACCCAGCTGACTTTAATACACACCCATTCTTGATATCTGAGATGTGCTCTTTCACCCTATATTTCTATGACTAAAATGTTTCACATCTGTGTACCTCATATTCTTTAGCATATATCATGTATAAAAGTCGAAGCATTGCATATGTAAAACACAGTGTATATCAAAGTGCGTCACAGTAAATGTACCGTCTCGTTAATAAGTCGTGAACCAGTAAGTGACTTTCATTATCCTCAACACAAGGCCAGCAATGATTGGTGACATGAACAGCGCGGTGCGCTTGCATTTCAGCATGTGCACCGCCGCACCGCCGTTATGTGGAAATTTATTTAAAAAGGAAATATCATGAAAAAGAAAATAAAATAATATACTCGACAAATGGACATATGGCATATAATACACACATATAATATGGCATATAATACGCGAAGATTCGCCTGAAAAGACGCACGACTAAACAATTAAAAGGAAAAACAGGCAAGTGTGATTTTAAATTAACGGCAATATCCTGAAGAATTTTTTAAATTATATTGTGCAAAAATTGGGATAAAAACAATATGAAAAGTCCAACGGCATACGATATCGGCACATGGAAAATTAATGCATAGTAACAGATTCGAGCATTCACACATGGACATAGCGAACCATTATGCTATTGCGATAGTTATGACATTGCCGCCGAAACTATTGCAGATGTAATTTACACCGAGGATATGGTTGCCCTGGTACGATGATTTGGTTGCCCTTTAAGATTAATCACAGACCAAGGTCGTCAATTCAAGTTTACTTTATTTAAGTGCTTTTTTCTTCTTTTTTTTATAGCTTCACGCTTTTATTCCGCATATTGCAGGGTAGGCAGAAGGAACTGCAGGAACCACATGAACCTAGTGTTAAGAGACTCCGTTGCTTAGTCTCTGCTTTCTCCGTCCCCGCTTTCCGCCTTATACGAGGCATTGCGTGTTGAGTGTGCATGTGTATACAAAGTTGATTGTGACTGTGGCTTATCTTGCATTGGTCAGACAAAGAGAAGCATCGGTGTTAGGGTGAAAGAGCACATCTCAGATATCAAGTATGAGCGTGTGTTAAAGTCAGCTGTGTACGAGCACTCCATGAACAAGCCTAACAATTACATCAGGTTTGATAAACCTCATATACTCGCTAGGGAAAATAAATATTTTTCTAGAATGATAATTTCAATAGAGAAGACGGTTGGAAGCTTTCTACCACTTGGGATCCAAGTTTGATATAATAATTATATCAAATGACAGATGAATGCCACCTCAGTCTACGGGATTCTGCAAAATGTTCGAAACGTCGGGTTTCACAAAAAATTTCAATATACGCGATAAATCCGATTAAATTGTTTAATTTAAAAAAAAAATGTATTAACCGACTATCAACTATCGTGCTTTCAGTCAAACGTAAAACTGTGCCGATATCGCCTAAGTTTAGATATTAATTCAAAATATTTTTTATGAAAATTATCTCTTTGATAATTTTCATAAAAAATAGCGTTGAGCTCCATCACTAAACAAGCATAGCCCTAGTTCAGTTATAAAATGGAAATTGTCTTGACACTAGATTCTCTCAGTCTTACTTTTCTTTGCGAAAAAAGGGAAAGCTCTCGTAACCACGTGGATTAGAACTTCAAGCACATACAAAATATAAATGTCGAAGAATATATTTGAAATCAACTTGAGCTTATAACATAAACTGATATGCAAAATATCTTAATATATATTCAATTTTTGTTTTTGATAATTGATACTAAGGTATTATTGATATTTAGGTTAGAAATTGATATTAGGTTACTTCTTATTCTTATTCTTGCATTTATTACAATACGATTATCAAAATTTACATTATTTGTCATTCCAATTAAAGCATTAACTGAATTGTGGGCAACAAAGTGAAACGAATCGCTGTTTTAAAGTCCCGAGTGAACTTTTTGAACTTCCGCAAACATGTGAGGATGCCGCTAAAATAGAAGTTGTTCGAGAGTTTAGAATTGTTCCAACGAAAAAAGGAACTTTAATTTTCTACGTTTTAAAACAAAAGTCGCCTGCCTCACTCTAGAGATAATGGCAATAACGTGTTCGCCCTCACGCGATAATAAGTGCGCTGGCTGTAGGAATCTTACATATAATTGCCGTTAAACTTTATAATGTTAATGCTTATATATTAATAATTACTTGTTAACAAAACTGTTTTAAAATAAATAAAGTAACATTTAGTTCTGTAAATAAACAAATAATATATAAAGCCTATAATAATATTATAAAGGTGGACAAATAAGCTTATTTCTTTAAACATGCTAACTCTCAATACTCAGGAAGTGCTTAGTTGGATAGTCCATAGAAAGGTTAATCGTTTCAATGTAACGTAATGCCCCTGTGGTTAGAGATACCTATGGCACTTACAATGTGTTATTTATCACAGCTTTTAGAGCTATTTCCATTTGCCCCCGTGAGCCAATCTACAGATAAGAACTAAGTAATTGAGAAAGAAATATGTAAAATAAATCAGAGAGCCAAAACATTGGCAAAGACTGAAGTTAGAGTATTTATGGTATATAGTAAAACTACATTTCATTTTCTTAAGTATTTGTTCGAAGATAACATAAGAATTATATTTATTCGGTCATTTTATTTGATCCTTTGAGTTGACCTATCTATTCATAAGTATTTTTACAGTTTTTCTTTTACAGAGCTTGTTTTATTTATAAGCATGATATTTGGCCTGTCTAGCTTGTTCCTGGACGAGAAGCCAGAGAAAACTGAGCGCCAAACATAATGGCTTCTGTATACCTCTTTTGCCTCCTCCACTGACATAAGCATACATGGACATGAATGATTCGGAATACCGTGTTTTCTTCCTTTATTATTATTATCTTTCATCCATTTCGTACATTCGTTCTCTCTTCATTCTCTCGTAACTCCTAAACAAACTACCCAAGCGCCTTCTTCATTCTTACTATGGTTTCCCTGGTAGTACCTATCGTACTGTGTACTTTTCAGTATGAATTCGGTCAGTTAAACTGATTCCAATAAAAATTATTTTACAATACCCACAGCATAACAGCTTCAGCACGCACTGCACTGTGTATGGCCAAACGGCACAGCAATTTTCACGTCATGCTGTATCAATGAAGCTGAAGCACCGTTAATTCTTCTACCGACAGAAATACGCTTGTCGACATCCGTTCATATTCATACGTTTTATTCTAATAAGTTCTAAAACTTCAGCAATAATAGTCTAATTAGAAACATTGAATTAACATTATCCATTATTTAACATTACGACTACGTTGCTAATATATGGATATTTTTATATATGTATATTAATTAAAGCGTCAGCAAAAGAGATCAAATTTTCTTGTAAAATGAGTGAAAAATGATAAAGCATAAATAGGCAAGGATTATTAGTTGTAATAATAGCCAGAACGAAGAAAATGAAAATGGAAAAATCCCCCGAGTTGGTTAAACGGTCGCGTTTACAGGTAGATGCTACGCCTCTGCGCCATAACAAGTATTTTTAAATTTTAAATTTAGATTTTTATACAAATTAAACCCAAACTCATTTCCAAGGCATTTCTTATAATGACGTCTAAATAAAACAAAACAAACAGTAATCACGTTACTTTTATGTGTATATTTATAACAGCATGCATAGTTAAGAGTATCCTTGCAGATGCCTTGCGTGGTTCCTTAGCGGAATGTAGCCGGTGCAAAAAGTGCCTCGGGCTTCAAACGAAAGGGGTAGCCACTGGACTCGCCCTTGCCGCTCGTTAGCATGGGCACTGCTTCTCAAAGTATTGGTAGACGTGGCGTAGTTATTCTAAACTGTCTGTAAATTGACTTAGATTTCAATTTGACATGTAAATGAAATTACCATTAAATGTACATTTTTGCCAGTATTTTAACAAAAATAAAAGAAAAAACTAATAATTTTGTATTTTGATAAAATGAACTTAATTATAAAGTGAGATGCTGTTCATAAATTTTATAAAAATATATATGTTACGTACGAGTACAATATTCAGCCAACTAGTACTCATACTTGTAATTTACTACTAAACTACCCATACTAAATAATTGTAATCTTAAGTTATCCATAAAGAGGTTCATATAAGATTTTAGTTATTCAATTGTCTAACAAGAATTACAGTATTTTCTATAGTTTAACGTATTGCTTTAATATAAAAACTTGAAAATATTTAAGTGAAAATAATCAAATTAATGAATTCTTAAAATATTCAAGCTGTCGTATTTAGTTCTTTTACCAACATGGTAAAAAAATATGAAAAATAACAATAATGTCAAAATAAATCCACTCAGCAGGACATTATTTTCCAAAGTTTGGAAGCTATTACCTGTCGCTATATAAATCTACATATAATTCTCTGCCGCTTAGTTGCCTAATGAAAATGAGCCCTTTCTTCCGTCGGTCAAGCGGTCCGGTCACCTTCCGTCTGAGAACCTTACTCGTATTTGTATCTGCATATTATACTCGTGTGTGTAATGAAAATCGCACTTACAATTTATTTGAAAGGGTTTAGAAAATTGCTCCCCTCGTGTTTTATGCGTGTTTTCGGACTAATTTTATCGGATCCGAACTTTTTGGGAACATGTGGTGCTTACTTCTTTTTAATTACATTTTTATATTTTCATCAATTTTGTATAGAACAAGGAATTAGAATTTGTTACTAACCTTCTTCTTCACTCGCTACTTTAAAATAATTTTAATATAAATAACCAAGATAACTCTGACAATATATACGTTAAGCTATATCAAAATGACTCACGTGATGTGATGTAGCGTAAAGCCGATCTTGGTAAATGGACTATTTCTAATTAAAACTAATTCATTTAAAAACTTTTTTTGTGTTATAATACAGGTATAAACTATACAAAATAGACTAATTACCTGCATTCTTAGATAGCTAAAGTCTTTCCTAAGGTTATAGTATTTGACTAAGTAAATTCCTTAACATACAATATAGATCGTAGGCAGGTCACAGGACCCTATATAGTGTCATACTATAAACGGAGTGTCTCCCTTTCTAACTTTTTGCCGGTGGAAGTTGAGTTGGCTCGACGACGTCACGTTTGCAGTCAGAATCTATGCCACAACGGACCTAGCATACTTTACATTATACATATAGACATATTATTTGTTGTGAGAGAATTTCTCGGTTCTATCTAGTTCCGTCAGTTAATGTGGAATATCTTGACACAAGTTTATTTTTGCCAAGCTCGATGTTCCTACCGGATAAAGTGATACTAACACTTTAGCTGAAGACATTTTTTTAAATCTTCTTCGTGCGTTCTGCATATAACGTGACAATGGTGAATATGTGGTAGAATGACACGCTGAGAACGAAACACTCAAAGAATTGAATTGAAAAATAGTATAAACATCTATGTCTCTGTATGTGTACACTATACTGTCTACAGTATAGTGTACACCTACATATTTACAAAAATAAAGGTATTATATATTTAAACTAATTAAAATGCTCTAATGTGACTTATTTGAAATGTGATTATAACGCATGTATGCTAAACTGGTTACAATGTTGTGGCTTATGTTTACAAATTATAGTATTGCCTATTTTATTGATATATAAGCGTATTTATTACTAAACACTAATTGCTGACATATTATCAAACGTATTCGAACAATTTCTATACGTAAAAACATTTAGATAAATTTATAATATTATATTCTTTTTCTATTTTTGCCTTTTGTCTAAGCTATAAGTTTAAAATATGGCACTCTACTTGGTGAACCTCTTTACTTAAACCCGCAGAAGAAGAGCATTTATTTATATTTTCCGTAAATATATCTTAAGATTAGAAATTTAGATTTCTAAAACTTGAAAGTGGTAGCGATGTATATGTAGGCCTTGAGACTTCATCCTAGCTTATTTGAACAATCCTCTCAGATTTAATGTAATATAATAGACATATGCTATATTTTTATGTTTATTTCTTATATATAGGGATATTATTGAAATAAATGAAATATCACACTTTAAGTTAAATCTTCCACAGTACATTGGTGTAAACTTTTTATAATCTGTTAAGTCGTTTCTGGGATAAACGTGCAGAAACACATAACTAAACGTTTGTAAATGTCCTGAATAATCATTATTTTTTAAATAATTTCACATTTTTATTATAAATCGAAATGTTACCAATCAATGTCTTATATTGCAGCTCCGTCGTCCATATTTATCTTATTTATATATGAATAAATTATTTTTATGTATTAAGTATTTATTTAAAATATATTTGCTTGACAGCCATGAAGTCCTCAAAGATATCAACGAGAACGTAGCCGCAGGATAAGCTATATAACGAAATCAAATTAAATTCAATTTCAACAGCCCGTTAACAGTTAACACACGCACCCGAAAACACAACGCAACTTTAAACAAAATACTCCCCATCGAAAACTAATTAGTCCGCGTTCAGCTTTAGAAGTCTAATTAGAAATTCCAATTAGATATTTGGCGGTGTTTCCTTTCAAATTCCCGGCGAAAACAATAATTGTTATCGGCGGCCACCCAAGCGGCCTTTGATTCGAAATTATTTCGTAACGGCCCCCCTCGGCCACGGCCTCGTCGAGAAATAGATATCTTTTTGATGTAACCACTTCCTATCTCGTTAAATGTTGATACTCGTGCAGATAGAGCGGTTTGTGTCAAAATAAACGATGTTTTTATTTATATTATGTTAGTGTTATATCCTTTATGTTTAATTTTAATATATTATGTCGTAAAAATTTATATAAATATTTATAAATACTTAGTAAATACATATGCTTAGTATATTATTTACCAGCTCCATCATTTAATACACAATCGTCAGCTTCGACACGAATTACACAATAATACACGTTTAAGTTCAAAGTAGAAAACGTTTTCTTTTTACTAATATTTTTCGACTTAAACTCACTTAGCTCATATTAAATGATTACAAGATTATGTTATTAGAAGTAGGTAATAAAAAACAAATATATCATAAAGTTCACAAATGCTTACAGGAAATCATCAAAACGTCTATATCTGGCCAGTATCCGTAGTGTGTAAGAACATTCGACCGCGTTTAACAGTTGAGTGATTTGCCAGCTTATGTTTATTATTTGTTTATGCGAGTATCAGTATAGGTGCGTTCAAATAACGATGTAGGTACAACGTTTTATTGATGTCTTCCTAAGTGTTAAATCTTTCTATAAATATTATCGTTAAATGTACAATTATATTATATTTATATTATATTTTACTACACATTTAATAAAAATAGTTAAGTTTCATTGAACTTTAAATAAATATTTATATCGAAGATATTACAACTTCATTTAAAACTTTGACAATGGTAAAACTCAGAAGCTTAGAAAGAAAAACCTTTAAATACGTATGTATGGTTTATTATATCAATCGTTTATATGTACATTTATATTTTACGCTATAGCTTTGTTGAATATATCACACACAGTATTAGCATTACAGTTGTTGCTCTCCATACCTTCATGTATCATTACCTTACCACCTTAGCTCCTACTATATTTTAAACCTTTTCATAGTTTTCTTATAAAAATCCACATAACACTCCCCGACAATTGGTAAATTATTTTTATAATATTTTTCAGTTTGTCTCGAAAAGAAATGAATGCAGAGACGTCCGAGGGTCGAGACACTTTCTTCTATATCGAACCCACAACCATCGCGATTGCAATTAAACGCTGTCACACTGATGATGTCACACTGATGGATGTTATATATTAATACACTATATTTTGTATTAAAATATAACGTTTCATACGTTTTCGTAAGAAGACAAAACAATTCGTTTTTCTCTTCGCTCATTTAATATTCATAGAAAATTTAGATTAATATATAGATTAAATTCTAGTATAAGTCTAGAATCTAATTTTGATGATAAAAAAATAATCTAGTTTCAGTACACTTTTTGATGAACTAAAACCATGAAATTCGTATATATTCATTACGTAAGTATTTCACGAATCGTAAACTTATCTCAATGAAATTATTTATATAGCTAATCTATACATTACTTAATTAAGATTATACTTAAAATATATGAAGCTAAAGAATGACTGACATATATTTACTAAACACCTTCGATATCTTGAAATCTTGAATTTTAATTTATTACTAATAAAAAAATCTTATAATGTTTCTATGTATATGAAAATGTTCTCTCAATAGAATATGAATATCCAAGGACTAAACAAAACATAAGTTTCCATAACTTACTGTTCGGGCCAATTGAGCAACCATTAGCATACGTAGTTTTAGAAATGTCATATGTTTGTCCTTGATAAACCAATTTGACTTCTAAGCTTAAATCACAGAGTTTGTATTGCATTATAAATAAAAGCCTTTAAGAAAATAGTTCACAAGACTAAATTTGAGAATTTGCATAAGATGCTGTCAGTTTCTCAGAAGGGTTGAAATCTCGAGGGCTTTCTTGTTGATCCGGGAGGCTTATCCTGATAATTATTTCAATTGTTTATGCCTGTCGACGGTGCATTTAGATGGCGCATTATAGTTTGTAGAGTGTTGTGTTCATTAAGAGCGCTGTAGCTGTCGTCTTGGGACAGTTTTGGGATTTATTGAATGATCAGCGAGCTGGGTATCCTTGAATTCGTAATTTATGTTTTAAGTAATGAATTTTAATTCGGTTAAACAACAATAAGAAGTAGGTATTTTACTATATATCATATAATAATAACGATTTAATCTTGCATAGAACTACATAGGTATATATATAAGTAAGATACTGTGCAATTTCATCCGATGAGTGTTTGATGTGCAATGCAATTCCTATCCACGCCGACTACACTGGCTTCTTCTTCATGTAAAATTTTAATATTTTACAATATTAGCTAAGAGGACCGTCGTGGCGCAGAGGCGCAACGTCTGCCTCTAACGCGACGATTTCTGGGTTCGATCCCCAGTCGGGGAAGATGGATTTTTCTATTTTCATTTTCTTTGCCCTGGCAAACTAGGCAAAACGCAGCGTTGAGTTTCGCCACGCAATGCCTCGAAAAAGGCGGAAAGCAGGGACTAAGCAACAAAATGTCTTAACACTAGGTTCCCACGGTCCCCTCTACATACCCTGCCATGTGAGGGATTAAGCTAACTATTTAAAGACTAAGAGCAGATTTCACCACTTGCAAATAAAGTCACAAATAGGAAATATGTGCCTTGTCTGGCAGATATCCATAAAATTTTGGTTTCACAAATCTCAGATGTGACTATCTACCAGATAAAGACCTATTTATGTATTGGCTTTTATCTATTACACAATATTAACTACCAGCGTACTATCTGAAATTTTATTCGTGACCGGTGAAATTGGCTCTTAGCAATGCAATATAATATTATCACTAATTAAAAACTATTAGATACTTAGCTCTTCAAATCAAATGATCCTCAACGCTTTTAAACAATTAATTTCATTATTATTATTAAATATAAACGTTAAATAAGATAAACAAGGGCTACAACAAAGGAAAATTTACTTAAAATTAATCTATAGCGATTCGCATGTATGTACTTACATGTACATTCTCTTAACAAATTGTTTCCCCTCGCTTCATTAGAGCGACGAAGCCGATTCTTCAAACGTTAAATATGACGAGCTTCCCTAATAATGTCTCATTATTGTTCGAGTTTATTAAATTTCATATGCTTAGTACTTTGTAATATTCTGTAATTTTCTGTTGTGATCAATTTCAAAAGTTACGTAAACAAATATTCTGTTACCTTGTGTGTGGCACATGTTACCCTTTTATACACTTTCAAAAAAAATTTAGTGCATAACATAACTTTAATAATATTAAAAATGTACTTTAATTTAAAGATAGAGAACATACTCAAAGGAAAACATAAAACTTTTAACACAGAGGGATTCGAACCCGCGTAGACGGTTTTCAAGCTCTTGGAGACCGTTCAAGTTATTGCAACCATAACTTACCTATATATTTTGTTAACTTAAAAGGATTTTGATCAAATTATAGTTAGATAAAAAGTATTAAGAATTACCACAGTTGTTATCTTATTATAATCATATAGCACCAGTACTTGTGATGATAATCTCCTTACATTACCTCACTACATTATATTTCAAATAAACTCGTTTTAAGCGGTTTAATTTTAAAATTTATTCATTTTTCACTCAAACTCACATGAAAGTAACCCAAAAAAATTAAAAAAAATTGACCTTATTAAGAAAGAAGGTCTCCTCTTCTAATCTAAATACCGTTTCTGGCTATCATATCATATGGGTGTACAACAAAGAATATATCTATCTATCTATCTAAGTACACATAAATGCAGCCAAATGTACTAAAACATCGTATAAATAATAATAAATGATTTTAATGAATATTTTGCAAACGTGTAAGGTTGTACGGACGTTAGATAGACGTATTCGGAGATATTATCAAATCTCATCGTCTCCGTCTCAAGAACGGCTTAATTAACTTAATAAACACACACACACTCCATTTCATTACGCGCATACGTCAAATATCACGAATATAAACGTAGATTATGCTTTATTGGAAATGGCATAATATTTATTATACATATTTTGTGCTAATACGTTATAAAGTGCTTTACAATAACGGTACGATTACTCAGTACGGGTTCAAATCTTATTTCGGGGGATTATCAATATCTGTATTGAAATTGTTTCGTTGTAAATACACGATGCAAATTTTCATTGATAGATAGATAAATAGAAATACTTTATTGCAGACTAAACTAATATACAGAAGAATATCTAACTACTTTAATGCACTATTACAGCAATACTATAATAATAATAATAAATTGCCTTACAATCGACTGGGAACCCACTACTAATAAAATTGTAAAAATATGCAGGTAATGCACTCATTGCACTGCGATAGCCTCAAATGTGAATTCAAATAATACAAACCTATACACATACTTAATGTAATTATAATTCAATGTTTTAAAACAATACCCAAAGGCCTTAAGCTGAATGAAAGCTAAATATTGTTGAATTTTAAGCTAAAATGTATAATAAAATTATGTCATTTACACATAGGGTGCATGGGATCACACAACGTGAAACCCGAATACAACAAAAAAGCCGTGCTAGACAGCTTGGCACCAATTTTTTGCCCTAAAACAAATATGATGGCGGGCGCGACCGCTGACATCGACATGTGATCGATAAATCTGTACGTCGGAAATGGTCACGCGAAAGTGCCGATTGATGCTGCTTCAATTTTTTGTTCCAAATTTGTGGGACATTTAAAAAAAATTGTTTTTAAATATTTAAAAAAAATGTTTGGTCTTTAAATATATTGTTTATTTAAAACATGTTACTTATTGCTTATTTAAATAATATTTTGAAAAGATTTTGTACCTTTAAATATATAATATAGAAAGAAAATTCAAAATATATATATTTTATAGACAATCAATCAAGAGGACCGTCGTGGCGCAGAGGCGTAAGCGTCTTCCTGTAAACGCGACGTTTTAAGGGTTCAATTCCCACTCGGGGAAGATGGATTTTTCTATTTCTATTTTCTTCGCTCTGGCAACTAGGCAAAGCGCGACGTTGAGTTCCGCCACTCAACACGCAATGCTTTGAAAAAGGCGGAAAGTGGGGATGGAGAAAGCAGGAACTTAGCAACGGAGTGTCTTAACACTAGGCTCAAATGGTTCCTGCAGTTCCCTCTGCCTACCCTGCAATATGCGGGATAAAGCGTGAAGCTAGAAAAAAAAATAAACAAACAAATCTATTTTGTTATAATTATTTTTTTAGTTCATTTTATTCGTCCTGACAAATATATCAGCTGGTATACATTTCAGGACTAATAAAATAAAAAGAAAATTTACTCCTTTCATTTTATTTCATTTGCCGACGTTAAAAAATTTAATTAAAATTAATTTCTAATTAAATTTATTTTTAATGAAATTTAGATTCACTTACGACTTATTAACGTCATTTTTTATTTTTACTGCAGATTGTGGCCCACAATTGGTGGGCCTGAGCGGGTGATGGAGAGTCGGTGCTGGAGCTTAGTCGTTAATATCGATATTAGCTACATAAAATATAAATGAAAAATTACATTATTTTTTAATTTATAAATTTATCCTAGATCTATCCTGTTCTCCTATAACATTCAAATTAGCGATGTAAATACATATATTCAAAACATATAGTCCTTACTATAAACGTTTGAAAAGCTATAGCACGATGTACGTCACGTGATTTACATAACCTCAAACAAAATTTAATGTCCAAACGCACAAAGGTCCCGCGGTCGTGTAAATAAAACGATTACTGCCCAAATCTAACACTCCCAAACCGGAATTACCTGTGGGTACACAATCGTTGTGCGAGTAATTTCCCGTCTAAATATTCTTTGAGATTGAATAACTGTGACCTAAAATGTGAAACGCTTGTTCAAAAAGCTTTCGCGTCACGTAGACAAAAAGCTCTTAAATTAATGTTTAACGCTTTTTAAGCTTTGAAATAAACAAATCATTGTTACACGTGTAATATTCCGACCAACGATCACAAGTCCGGTGAATAATTGAGCGGTAGCAGTGGGGAAATTATGAAATGGCCGGAGTTTTGACTCCGCGTCTGACGACTGACGTTAACAAATAACTCTTCTAAATTGTCGGCTTCATGTACACTGTGATACAAATGAAGTCGTTCCTATGTTAATAAAGGTTTTATGTTTTATTGTTGTTATGAAATGATTGGTCCATGGAAAATTTGAGTGAAATTGTCAATGAATTTATGGTTTTCCAAGAGGTGCGGGTTCGAGTCTCGCAAAGTAAAAAAATATACGTTTTTTAATCATTATTTTTCGTTTCAAAGTAAAAATAATATAATTTACACCAAATATTTTATTACAATTATATAATTAATAACGATAATATTTTTGGTGTAAATTCACCTGGGCATATAAATATAAATTATTTATATTATACATTTTACTTTTTTTTTACAAAAATATTGTCAATTTAAAAAAAAAACGTGTTATTCTTATTCCAGACACAATAATTTAATACTAAGCGCTTAACATTGCTTGCTATATTTCATCTTTCATATATGTATATTAAATTAGTAAGTAAGATAAAAATAAGAAAGTCTTTACCGTTGCTAATATTAGAACCTACCTAAGGTCCTATTATATTACTTAAAAAGATTGAAATTATAAATAAATATATATAAATAATATTTTATTCTATTTGTTTCACATATTTACCCAGTAATTTATTATAATGGCCAAATAAATATCGTAAACAGCTAATCCTGATAAAAAAAGTCAATAAAACATGTGTACTTGCAATACTTACTTTTATAAATATATTTTATAATACCTAGTACTCGGGACAGTAGTTTGTTTTTATATCAGCATATTATGTTTTGGCCAATCTATGGGTTGGTTCATTGGGTGTTTTTCTCGGTTAATCGAAAACGTTTTACATTATATACAACATTGTAATATGTATAAATAATGTAATTTTAGTTTTATTTAATAATAAGTATCTTTATTATACATATGTTTTTTTTTAAATATTATCCACTCCCTAAGACAAATAAGTTTTCTTGATACGTACGGATTTTTTATGAAATTTAACAATTCGTTTATAATTATATAATTTGCTTGTTAACATATATTTTGCTCTATAAACTTAATGCAAAAGCAGTATTTTTATTTTAAATGACTGTAGCTATAAATAAATGTGTATATTTTAATATTTCTCAAAAACCTTTATAAAATAAAAAACATACTTAAGCAAAAGAACTAAACTAATGAACAAAAAATATATTTTTCTACAAATAAGTTAATCTACTACGAACGTTAGTTGGGAAGTGAACCCGACACCGACCGCGGCCCACCAACGAGCTTCCTCAATGCGTTTATGTTACAATTTATAGTTCCGGCCAGGGCCGGGCGATGGGCGCACGTGAATAAATATAGGCTTAGGTTGATTAATTAGCTGAGTACCTGACTATAGTATTTTATGGATTTTAAAGTTAAATATGTTAATTAATATTTTAAAACGACATTTTAGACTAAAATTTGTTAGTTAGTGCTAGATAGGTTGTTATAATATTATATTCTTTAAATATTTCATAATTAACAAGCATTACTTAAACTTAAAAGATTTTTATGACATTCCTGATATCTATACCAAAGAATCAATTTATTTGTTTTTTACTACAAATATAATTCTGAAGGATAGGAAAATGAAATAAGCTATTATGGCCAAATATATGGTTAGTTTAGAGAGAGAGAGAGACTATGGAGGGAGACAGAGAGATAGAGCGATAGTGAATGGTCAAAGGGCATTACAACAAAAATATCATTATTATTTTTGAATTGTTTTTAAACTACATACTACGGATTGTATTATCCGTTACGTAAAGCATCTCTTAGCTAATACTTACCATTGAGCTGTATGTCAACAATTGATCATAAATAATTTCACTGTCCTTGTATAACAAGTAATTCAATGTAATTCTATAAGTTTAATTTAAATTTTTCCGAGTACATGCGAGAAATTATAATATTTTATCAAAATAGTAAGTATATACCAAAAACTTAACATATTGCTTTGATTTAGTTCCATAGTTCCATTTCAGTCATATTTATGTAATTAATATTTTATATTTAGGTACAGAATATTTCCAAAATTTTACTTTTTTCTATTTAACTATACAGAGATGGTATCTTATTAGTAAAATATTTTAATAAAACAAAGTGTGTCATTGTCCTCTGAGCATTATTTTTAAAAGTTTGATATATCGAGAAAAAAGTTTATTTTATAATAGTCACTAAAATTAGCGTTTCAGTGAATACAAATTTACAAAAAAGTTAAAATAATATAATGCATAATGCAATTACTTCATTTTTTTATATGATTAAATATTATATTTACTGAAATCATCACGAATAACCTTCCCAAGGGTAAATATTTAGATATTAAAGTAAGCTACACAAGCGTCCTCTACAAGCGTTAAAAACATCAGGAGCTCGAATGTAAGCTCCGATAAAAGTTTGAAGTTAAAAGCTTTTATACTAGATGGCGTTGTTTAATATATAATTAAACTAAGTTATGTTATGATAATCGCATAATTATTGGAAAATACATTTAAACGATATATACATACTTACTTTTACTTATGAACACAAAAATTCTTATTTATTATTCATAAATATTATTTTCATTGGTCAAGCCGAAGGCTTAATATGTGCTTGGTTAAGACTTACAACCCTAAAAAATGATATAATATATATTTTTTTCAGTTTTGCATATATGCATAAACAGAGTAAGAAGAAATAACAGAATTTGTCACATTGTACATTGAATACAGTACTTAACTCCTTTTCCTTTTGTACGTCAAAATATTTTTGCTATAATTGATCGATAATTGTACAGTTTTATGTTAAATAATAGTATATTACATTTACTTTTAAAAGTGTGGTATAATTTTTTTATCGCAGTATCGGTCTGCATAGCCATCAACGAAAGTGTCCATAATAATCACTCACTGTCTTAAATCATCTGTAATAGATGAAAAGGACAATATATATATTGTTTGTCGTTTTACAAAATAAAACAAAATTTTAAGAGTTTTAAACTCATTCCGTTTAAACGTCTACTGTGACGTGTAGATGAAATGTACTGATATCAATAATAATATCCAAGGAATTATAACAGTTGATCAGTTGTCACCATACAAAACTGTGTGACCTCATCTCATGGGAAAGTCGATCAAATTATTAAAATTAATTTGGATACGAATTTTCATTTTAATGGTTTATTCTTCAATGAAATAAAATGGATTTACTGTACAATTATTTTGTCGGTGTAAGTTAATTTTTCTATTTCCATTTTCTTCGCTTTGGAAACTCGGTAAAGCGCGGCGTTAAGTTTCGCCTCTCAATACGTAATGCCTCGAAAAAGACGGAAAGCGGGGACAAGGACTGAGCAACGAAGTGTCTTAACACTAGGTTCGTATGGTTCCTGCAGTTCCCTCTGCCTACACTGCCACGTGCGGGATAAGGCGTGAAGCTAAAAAAAAAACAAAGGAAGTGTATTTACGTTTACATTAACATAATATATAATATTCATTTCATAGTAATGAAGAAATAATGAATAAAAAATATATAAATAACGTAATCATTAGCCGTTCCCATTTTATGTTTTATTCGTTCGTGGACGCGCTAAAAAGCGCCCATGCATAATTACCTCCCGTGAGGATCGGTGGCCGAAACGTGGATATAGACAAGTAGGGAGTCGAAAGAGAACTATTTGCTTTATTACTATTCTTTATTTTTGATTTTTGTAGTGTGTTTTTGTGATTATTAATAATACTTTAACTCACACACTTACTCATATTGACACGTTCAAGTTATTTTAAAGCAACTGAGTTTCATATTATAGTAGATTTATAAGATGCATTTTGAGTATACTCTTGTACATAGAAAATGAAAGTAAATATATTGTCATCTTCACATTATATTTAAATTTATTGATGTGTAGCAAAAACAATGTGCAGTAACACAATAAATAATTAAATAAATGGCAATAAAATAAAAATAAACAAATTAAATAAGTTAGCAGAAAAAATAAAGTCAAATAAGATTTCTTTATTCACAAATTGTAGTAGTCGTACACTACTTGTATTAAATGATACTTACTTGTAATATGTATATTACAAGTAAGTATCTAATGAATGCTACTCTATAAACTTATACTTACTCAAATTTTAAAAACACCAAAATGAGAAGGTTTTAAGCAATATTCACATAAAAGTTGTTATTATGTAGAAACCTAGTATAGAAAATAAAACTATATCATCCATCTGCTCTGTAGAACGTTTTGTTCGTTACGGAACTCTTTTGTATGCATTTATCGGTGAATTACAACGTCGAGCTGCACTAGTGAAAATACCCATCGCACACGCCTATTATATACTTCAGTATATAAAATTATATGCTTGCGTACTGTTCCTATATAGCTTAATGCGTAAAAAGCCGTCATACATTATTAATTCGTTAATTGTCGCATTATATTACTTTTTTTTAATATAATAACAAAAAAAACTAATCAAACACTAAGACAAGGTTGTTTTCAATAATTATTTACTACGATTCTTCTAACTTTATTGAACGAAGGGATATAAATCACAAATTCTCTGGAAATATTTTGATAATTTTGATAAGATCAGTAAAAATAAGTAACTTCCTAATGACCTCCATTCAGATATTTTAAGTACTTATAAAATTATCAATTTATACAACCCAAACTGTAATAGCTGAATGTTTATCTATATTTTGCTTTAAAGCAATTAGCATATAGTGTGTGCATGATGGTTTGTTTTGTTTGTTTGTTTGAGTGAAAGATTTTTATTTTCTTTGCACGGAATTTGCGGCATTGAGTTTTGCCACTTATCACGCATTGCCTCGAAAGGTGAATAAAGGAGAACGGAGTGTCTTTAACACAAATTCTTACATTTGCTACGGGTCTCTCTTCCTATCTTGCTAAGTTATGCAGTTAAAGCTAAAAAATAAAAGTTATATATTCGAAATCTAATTAACTTATAAAACATCTTATAATTTAGACTTTCTGCTAAACATATTTTACTAGTTTTCATAAAAGTCCTAAAGGTCCTAAAGGTCCTAAAGGTCTTGTAATGGAATCTTTCTTATTTATTTCATTCATTATTGTGATGTATAAAAAAATTAAGTTAATATATTTCGTTAGTGAACTTAATTCTCTTCAAAGTTAGGTATTTAAAGTAACTTAGCATTATGATATTACATTTTTGCTTTCTTGGACAAATTGAAAAGGGTCAATGATTTCACTTGACACAAGACAAAAGTAAAAATGTTCGACCATCGCTAATAAATTAAACAAAAAAGTAATATAGAGGAACACCACGCGGTATAACTGAGTTACCTGTAGGTAGGTAGGGCGGCGCGGCGCGTTCATTAGTCGTGTTTGTACAAAGCTTTTGCAAGCCCTGAATAGATTTATACATTGGCTATTAAATCAACGCATGCCCACTGTCTGTGTTTGCTGAGGTGATCTAATATCTGGACGATAATTCTAATTATTAATTAGCTTATACGGAATCATTAAGCTTTAACAAATTGTGTAAGT
Organism: Dione vanillae; assembly: GCA_037178615.1. Classification (NCBI taxonomy): domain Eukaryota; kingdom Metazoa; phylum Arthropoda; class Insecta; order Lepidoptera; family Nymphalidae; genus Dione; species Dione vanillae. Next base: position 1,307,209 of record JAZFAU010000190.1, read on the forward strand.
AAATAAATATTTTTATTTCGATTTTCATAAAGAGTCGATAATATATGTTTTATATACAGTAATGTAAAGAATATTATAGCTTGTAATAAAAACCAATACATTTTATAATATGAAAAATGTCATAGGCGGTTTTAAAAGTAGTATGTATAGGAAAGCCAATTAATACATGCTTTTTTTACTATTTCTGTAGCTAATATACAAAATAAAGTATTTTGTAAAATATCTAGTCGTGTCAATCCTGACGAAACTATGAAAACGCAACGTGTTTTCCCTTTTTTTTATATCCAACTAACTGCACAGACCCACCACAAACCCGAAAACCTACATCCGTCAGATTTGGAAAATAAACATCGAGTCGACTCGAACCAAATCGATAGTTGGACGAATCGTCAAACTTTTGTAATATAGCGCGCAACGCTACGAGCTTCAAAACGAAAAAACACTGGCTACTTCTATAAGTATTCGTGTTATTTTAAAAATTAAAATCCTATGAACACTAGCTGAAGCGGTTTATTCTATTCGAGTTATTGGAAGAAGAATGATTAAGTAAGTCTAAGATTCAAACTCGTCAGTCTATGACTAGCGTAATTCTTGTATGGCTTGTTGTCATTTAATAATTTAGTTATATATTCCTAGCTTAATTAATCTTCAAATATCTATATGTACTAACATTTTAAAAGTAAAATGTTAGTTTAAGTAAACGCACTTATCTACGGATCTAATGATTCTGTGATGGAAAAATTGATAGAAGGTTATTATTTAATTATCGAGGATTATTATACATACATGCTATATATATTATATCACATTAATAGTTTCGATGTAACCACTTTACTTATTGTTTACTTTAGCGTCACAACTAAATCCCTATTTATTTCCATTTTTGCACGTGATTAAAACTCCTTGTAATCATAAAACAACTTTTATAGATCTAGGTAAAATAAGTACCTATATTATTTGGATATTCCATGAATATAGAAGGAATATAGAGGTTTTGGATCTCTAATAATAGTGTATACTAACTTACTTTAGCTAAGAATTTAAGATTGAAGTTGCATTAATATTTAAAATATGATTTGCATATATGTGGAATAATCATATATGTAGGTCTGTTATTAAATATTGATTTCTTAGGAACATTAATTAAATAATAAAATATTATGCTTATAAAGTTGAAAATTAACAAAATTATATAACCACATGTAGTTTTATAAAATAATAAATAGTCAAACAACAAATACACATACTAATCAAGCGGCATTTACCTGAATCATTAGTCTTGTTATATTTAACATAGTAAAGAAATAACAAAATAGTAACCAGTGTTTTCTACACTTTCCCTTGTTAAAAACACTGCTAGAGTCTAAATGTAATCTTACCATATCCTGGACTTACCATGTACCTGTAGGTACAGGTATGATAATGCAGTAATAATGTAACATACAAGGACCGTCGTAGCGTAAGGCGTACCTAACGTCTAACAGTTAATGTAATGGTTTATGAGTTCGATGACATAAAAATCACAGTGTTGAGTTCCACTACTACATAGTGTCTGGAAAGGAAGTGGGATCTAGGTTCCCTCTACCTATACTGTTATGATACAGTGTTAAGGTAAGTTAAGGAATTATAATTATTAAGTAATTCCAACATAAAAATGTAAGTGGTGGTAAACATCTTAGAAAATAATTATCAATCACATAATATAGTTCACGTCTTAAAACCAAAGTGGATAAGTGAATGAACGAGTTGATTTAAAAATGATAATAATAGAGCCGTAGTTGCGCAGTGCCATAGTTTCCTGTCTAACTGTTAATGCGGTGATGAGTTTAAATTAATTATTTCATTTTTTTAAATAAATCAAGTAAATTCAAAAATGTTAAGGTTTTGATAATGAAGAATCTTATAAATTTATTTCAAAAAAAAATGTTATCGATACCTTATTAGCTAATCATATAGTAACAAAACTTATAAATCTATATTATTAAAGAGCATTTTAGTGAACGTAACCTAATACGTACTAATACAGTTGTGGACAAAAGAAAATATATCTCACATTGAAAATCAAAATAGCATGATAACTCGAGATCCTTTTGGCGAATATATCCCAAAAACTAGGTTAGTAATACGTTCACAAAAGACCTCGTTGAATGCAAACCTCTGACACACCATTACATGGTGGATATAATTAGTTATGGTGCATGGATTTAGATGTTGCGATAATTTTTATGAATGCTATGAATAAACATCTGTTCGAGAGATCTACAATTTGACAGATGAACAGACGTATTGAAATGTCATGTAAACTGATACGTTTTAACAAAGCTCCCTAAAAATGGTCAGTCAATGACTACTTTAACATATTTTTGTATATATATAAAACAAGCTTTTGCTTGCGGCTTCGCTCGTGTGGCCAAATGGAAAAGCGTAAGAGTGACACATGACAAATTCTAAGTACCTAAAGCAACTCTACCCGCATTTTCATTGGCTCATATCGACATGATTAGAGTAATGATATGTAGCTAGTGTAGTAGATAGACTATTTAACACGAAAATAATTCTTCAATTTAAATGAGTTCCTGAGATTAATGTGTTCCACCAAAAAACTTTTCGTTTTTATAATATAAGTAGAAACATTATTATTTTCATCTAATTTTTACATCATCATTGTACAGAATTTAGCCCGGAAGCGTTCCGTTCTGAGATAAGATCTTAAAAAATATACAAAAAAGTAGGAATTCCGCTTTATAGTAAAAATATAATTCATATAAAATAAAAAATTGAATGAACATGATTTGAGCCCAATATCTTATTACTTCTATTGTAATGAAATTAAATAATAATATTATAAGTCCATAATACTGTGCCGTGTACATATAAAATCTGGCCATGTTATGAGGACGATGTAAAACGATGTAGGCAATTTGATTTAATTTCAAACTCAAATTCAAATATTTTATTCATTTCTTCACGCATACAATTACATATCTACTATTTAAAATATTTATATTCGCGGCGAAATAGAAAGTAAGTCTAGAAGTGATTATACCAACATATAAAGATATTAAATATACATCTTTACAAATTGGACCTACAGGATTACCCAAAAACTAACACTAATAAACTTCAACATCAAAAGCTGTTAAAACAAAAAGGTGACACCGAAAATATGCCGACACTCGAAAAGAAAACAAAAATCGAAATGAGTGTGTTCCGGCACGCGTTCTGCAGCCGACCTTCGTCAAACTGACAGATTAACGCATATCACTGTTATGCAACACGGAGCTAGCCGAGCGGACATTTATTAAATGTATGAAATACGTCCTACAGTATACTACTGTACTGTAGATATACGATACACGCATTATTGGTTTATTTAAGGATTTTCGCAGATCACTAGTGTGCGTCACAATTAGAATAACTGACGTTTCCGGTAATTTTGCGATTAGAAGAATTTTCGACACCTGGATGTAAAATATACCAGATAAATAGATTCCTATACCGAGTCACTATTTGTACTGTCGTTTTAAAAATGGCAAAATAAATTTACAAGTTAGTCAAATTGAATAATATACTGACTCTAATAATTTGATCTAGATATATAAGTACCTAATTGTTATAACTCCATTTTATCATATTAAGGATATGCACTGACATATGATGACCATGAGATTAAAAAAAATAAATTCGATAGTTTTCACTACTTTTTAATTTAGTATTGTGTCAATAGATTATTGTTAAGAACGTGGAGGGGAAAATTATAGTTCTCAATAAAATAGAAATAAAACTTAACTAATAAACATTTAAATATTACATAAATTATTACGTAAAAAAATTATACTTATAAATAATTTAAAATATTATTCATGTACCTAATTTATTATATATTCTTCGTATATAAAATATATGTATAAAGTTACATTTTTAAAACAGTGCAGCTAGAGACGCGAATTTACTAACCAGTGAAAAGTCAGCGACCACTCTGCCCGAAGTTTCGATTGATAGTTTTCCGTTTCGTTTTTTCACAAACCACAGGAAAATCTGGGTGTTTTTTATTCACTATCTGTACCAGCTGCGCTTCCTCTTTTGATTTGTTTGTTGATACTTGCTCTTATATTTTTGGTATAAAAATGCTATAGTTTTTTTTAATTTAAAATTTAATATATTATGTTTATTGTTTAGTGTAAAATTATATTATAATTGTATTACTTAATATCAAATATTTTATTCAATTCTTTTTGGTTCTTCTGTAACTATAGCAATTTCACATATTTCCCTGTGGAGACTGCTCAAAGAACTTCAAAGTGAAACTGTAACAAGGTCTTAGTACACCAAAAATTGAATATATTAAATATAATAAAAAAATTACTGACTGCACAATCCCTTAAGGTACTTAAATAAAAATATATGATTTTTCAGTGACAATATCATAGTAACAAGTTAAAAGTTCTACAAAACTAGTGATTTCTTTGTACGAACGCAAGATACTTGATTATACTTAAAACAAAATCTAAGAAAAAGAAACGATCGTATTTTACATTATATTATACTACTTTATTTGCGTAACTTCTACTACAAAAAAAATTACAAACACCTAAATCTAATTACTTAAATAAAATATATACCACTACTAATGTCACTAAAAAAGTACAATACAATCGCATCCCACCCACATACAACATGTCTATACAAAACCCATTGATATTTACCCAACGTTTATTTATCGCGTTAAAAGCAATAAATGCTCCCGTCAATTTAATTCCGAGAACAAATGCACATTGGGTCGAATCGGGCTCAAGAAACAATCGATTATCATTTCACGGGTTAATTGTGACTTACAAAAAGTCTGGCGCGTCGGCCTTCTGCCGCCTAATGACGCCATAAACTTGAAATTATACGCTCTGTTAGTCAGACCATCCGTTGTTTTACCGATATGTGTATTTCTTATACAGCTATAGGTATGTAGTTGTGTAACCTCAATTTTGGCATCGTTTTTAAAATTGTGTACTTCAACAATTTTAATTTTAATTTTTAAATATTCATATCTATATTGAAATTTTGTTTTGGCAACGAGTGTTCATCTCTGTGTAACGAGGGCCTTCTTAGCACAGTGGGTTAGTTTTCCACTCGGAGAGAATGAATTACTTTAATTTTCTTCGCTCTGGTAACAAGTTAACGCATGGCGTTGAATTCCGCAACACAACCCGCAATGCAAAGAAAGGAGGATTGTGGGAAACGGAGTGTCTTAACACTAGGTTCCTATATTCTACGATTTCCTCTTCCTACTCCTCTATTTGCGTTATACAATGTGTACGTAAAGGAAATTGGTATTAAAACAATTCATATATGTATATACAACACAAATATGTAGATAACCTACTAGTGATGTAACGAATATTCGCATTCGCTTTCACATTTCACATTCGCGTATATTTGCACATTTTTACGCGTTCGCATTCACATTCGCAAAAATTATATGAATATCGAATGTCAGAAAAATAAAAATTTGACGAGGATAATAAATTATTAAAATCGAAATTTTATTTAATTTTAATTAATTTAATTTAATTTATTTTTATTAATTTAATTTAATTTTATTTACTTTTTGTGTTTATACAAAAAATAGTAACTTAATCTCGTAATCACATTATCTTTCTTATATATCATGTAATTTCTTTATTGCACATAAACAAACAAAAATAAATTCTCTCTCCCTTCTCAAAAAGTTTTATCAGTAATTACATAGGTTTTCAATGTTATATTATCATCTACATAAACAAAAATGAAAATAATAATCAAACAAATACTCTATTCTCGTACAAAAATAAACTTAAAATAAAACATATAAAAATTTGAACGCAGCGGGACTCGAACCGCGGTCTTCAGTGTGGATTAACACTTTAAAATCATAAAAATATATAACATTTTTTTCGAACTCTAACGAATTATAACTAACTACAAAACGGACACTCCAAATGTTATTTTGTAATTAGCTCCAATTTTAAATGAATTACTAAATATTCGCATTCACATTCGCTTTCGCTAATGTCGAGAGCACATATTCGCATTCGCATTCGCGAATGTTATAAAAATGACATTCGTTACCTACACCAAGTAAATTCAATCGTCGTGTCGCAGAGGCGTAAGCGTCATCCTGTAATCAAGACGATCTGAGGGTTCGATTCCCACTCGGAGAAGATGAACTTTTCTATTTCCATTTTCGACGCTCTGGAAACTAGGCAAAACGCGGCAATGAGTTTCACCACTCAACACGCAACACCTCGGAAAGAGGCGGAAAGCGGGGACTTAGAAAGCAGGGACTAAGCAACAGTGTCTTAACACAAGGTTCATATTCACTTTCTGCAGTTTCCTCTGCCTACCCAACGATATGCGGGATAAAAGCGTGAAGCTAAAAAAAAGTAAATTCCATATGCTTCTAATATCATGTGAGGCACGAAGTTCAAGATACCTTAATTAAAAAAACATTCAAAATTTACAAATTTTACATTGGTTATTACCACTATTTTTACATATTAAATGATTACATAATTTAATACATACGTAAATGAATGTTTTGTACTTTTACGTAATATTTCTAACGTATTTTTCTATTTAAATCAAAATCTTGCTAGCAGAAAAATATATAATCGAATCGCACACGTTAACATAATGTCGAGGCAAATGGCGCGAGAGAAAGCCAGCGTATTGGAGGAGTCCGTGACAAAGTTGTTTTATCAGCGTCGATAAGGTTCATCCCATTTAGACTGAGTGGTTTGGATGTTTCACTATTCTTCTTTAATTTTTTTATGTATTATAAACAAGGTTGAGGTAGTAGATTTAAATTTTCAAAATTATCGTATTGGTTATTTTTTGTAATTCTTATATTATCATTTAGATTTGTTCCAAAATAGTTCAACCTCAGCTTATTTGAAAATCTTACAGAATTTAATAGCAAATCTGTTTTAATTATTTACCTTCTTTTATTAGATTTTAGTTAGACGGACATATAGGTATTAATAACGAATATTTTTTTTAATTATTTATGCATATTTCCGTATATAGTGTCTAACAGATATTTAAAAAAATAGATTTATAATATACAATAGAAAATAAATAATGTTGAGTAGGGAACAGACGTCCTATAGCTGGAGATGGAGACGCCCGCGACGCGACCGCGCTTCGCCCGCAACGTTTTATGGCCCTCCCCTGATAGATACATTGAGGTATGCAAATTGAAAAGAAAGCTTACTCAAAAATGTACCTTTTGCCAATATATTGGGTTTTGTCAAAACAAGACCAAGTCAAGCTGCTATTTAGTTTTTCCGTTGTCCATTTGTACCCTAAAAATCTGTAGCCAATGGGCACAACAAAAAATGACTTTTAGATTCGTCATTCCTCTCTATTTGTCTGTCTGTCACAGACATTTATTTCCGAAATGATGGGAACTATTTTGTAGAAAAATATAAAAATAACAAATTATGGGGCTGCTCTATGCTTGAACTGTACTCAAAATTTATTTTTCAACAAACCCATACGTTAGGAGTACCTATATGATGTACAATACGATGCAAATAATAAGTAAGTGATGTACTTTTTTATATTACTTTATAAATTGTAAACCACAATTTACCTTTTTTTTTAAATCATGGCATATAAAGAAAAACAACAAAATATTTATTTTACATCGAAAAAGACTGGTGTTAGCATTCTATTTCCAACGCGTGTCATTTATAAAATTATTAATTAGCTAATAACCTTTAACACACATATGTCTTTTCATATATTTTTTTAAATTGCGATGTTCCCGGACGTTTTTCTCTCCTATTGTAAAAGCGCAACTGACAAACAACACTTACGACAATGCTACGACAGTAGCTAAAATAAGCAAGGCGAGCAGTTGCTACAATAGTCAGCGACCGAATATTTTCAGCTGCAAAAGGTGCTGAGCTAAGAATATTCGCCAATCCATCAATATGAGGTCTCCGTTATAAGTCAAGTGAGTCAATGATCATATAGACGAAATATAGTAGAATCGAAAGGATCCTCAGATTCTCCAATCAAGAACACTATGATTTTCACTGCTTTTGAGTTGGACATTTGTATATATTTGCTTCTTGTAACCTTTATCAATGAAATATGACTGAAAATATTAAAAGGCCGTAAGGAAGTTTATCTATGTATATTTTATTACACATATGAACTGATAGAAGGTGTATTTACTCAACCCCCAAATTCTTGCTTGCTTGCGTATATTAACTTTTATATATTATACTTAGGATTCAAAAATGAACGAAATACAAAATATTAAATTCTTACTTGCAATGTCTATTGACATTAAAACTAAGATCAATAAGCTTACTTTTTAAACTATTTCATATTGGCGCAGGATGTCTTTGTTTATTATTTAATTCATTCGCCAACTAGTAGTACGAACTACTGCTATCCTTTCTGTACCTTTTTAACTTCTTCCTATGCTCGGGCCAATTTAATAGTGCTTGTTGAAAAGCTCACATACTTCCAATTCCTCAAATAAAAAATCCTGAATCCTTCTCTAACTCTATACCTATGTCCCTTTTTGTTCATAGTATTGTCCATTTAAATTATTTAACATTTAACACAACCAAAAAATTCTTTCTGAGTACCAATCTGACTTCCGCAAAAGTCATAGCACAGTTAAGTTTGTACTGGATTCCAGCGTACGTAAGTTTGCGATGATATTCGTTCCTATATAGACAATAAGCTACTGAGCGTACTGGCTCTGCTGGTCACAGTAAGGCATTTAATTAGGAACGTTGATTACAAACTACTGTTGGCTGTTCTAAAATTCTATCAATCTATCGCCGAGGTTGTAATGTTTCGTAGTCACTTGTTTGATAGTCATCATACATGTCAATGACAAATCTCCTTATTGCTTCCTCTGTATACTGATGTACCGCAAGGCAGTGTCCTCTCTCTTTTGCTATTTTCCATTTTTTTTAACTCCGCTCTCTTTGACTAAGATTGAGATAAAGCGTAAAGATATCTATGTCTGTCATCTTGAATTGTGTACATAATGTACTTTATAGTTATATAACTGTATAAAAAATAAAATCGTTGACATGCTATCAATGCAACACCATCGAAGATTATCACCGTACCATCAGCGGGAAGGAAACATTCAATCACCCTGGCTTGTTGCAGATAAGACGTTGGAGTCCGAGGGGCGGGGAGGAGAGGGAGGGAAGTGGCATTTGGCACGGGCAATTGACGCCGCTGATAGGATCTCACGCTGAGTTTGCAGAGATATAGTGTAAGAGCTTGCACGAAATTATTCATTTATTTTCTCATAGATATATTTGGATTTTACTATATAAAAGATATAAATTTATATTATACTTGTACATGTAGAAATATAGTACGGAGGATGGATTTCCTCTGTCAACCCAGCTATGTACGGCATACAGCGTGAAACTAAATACAATATAAAATCCAAAAAATTGTTCTTTTTTAAATTTTAATTAAATTGTAAAATAAAAATGAGCCTATAAGTTGGTTCCTTAAAAGAAAATATGTGTGTATTCGTTTCATTAAGCAATAATTTAGTAACTTTCAAATTGATAAAATGATGAATTAGGAAGGACACTGATCATTCGTCTTTATATATTATAAAAATGAATAATTAGTAACGGAGATCACAGGGTCGTAAACTATGCATTTGATCACGTGATGATCTTAAGCAAGATATTGAAATAAATGTCATAGGTTTTAAATATAATATACAATTGAGTGTATAAATAAGTACATTTTATAGTTAATCTCTTGGACTAATAGATGTGAGTCAGCGCGGTAACTGTCGGCGTGCCACGACACCGCTTCCGATCGAGTGAATGATACTTCGAGCTGTGGAGCTATTGTCTAGTAAGGAAAATGTTTCAATCTTCACTAGAGTAATAAAAAGGATAAAGGATATATGTTTATAGATTTTAGAAATTTATCTTCTGTAGGTATGTGCCTTTTATATAAATATAAGATATATAACAATAAGTTTCATACTTTTGTATTCTCATACGTACTTAAATTTTGATTATTTTTAAAATATGATTTTAAAATATGATTTCTAAATATATTATTTTAATTTTATAACAAGAAGCTCCAAAATATCTTATAATTTAATTTGGTAGTTAATAGCAATTCAAGTCTGAACTTATTTTTATTTTCAATGGCGTACTTGATGTGGGAAGTATAAATTTGAATTCAAAATCTATTTCTAGAAATATAACATTGAAATAATGATTATTGTTATTTTAATTACTGGA